>JASWHV010000004.1:121462524-122662524 GCA_030760725.1 Neostapfia colusana
GATCCCGCGGCCGTTCGTGCTCCGGCAGCGGTCAATGCGGGACTTAGAGAAAGTGCGCAGATCAGAAGAGACGGAGGTCCCACCTCGGGCTCGCTATCTCC
Organism: Neostapfia colusana; assembly: GCA_030760725.1. Lineage (NCBI taxonomy): Eukaryota > Viridiplantae > Streptophyta > Magnoliopsida > Poales > Poaceae > Neostapfia > Neostapfia colusana. The sequence continues at coordinate 121,462,626 of JASWHV010000004.1, forward strand.
CCCGAGATGGGCCCGGGGGCCACTGTCGGTACCTGCGATATGGGGTACCCCCGCGCACAGGAGAAAATGACTGAGGAACTCGCCCTTCTCCGCAGGGAGAGCTCCGAAGGCGCCACGCATCCGGCGGGGCCGGACCTCCCTCTCCTCAGAGGAGAGCTCCGGGCCCGCCATGTGGCGTACAGAAGCCGGACCTCCCCCTCCGCGGGAGAGAGGTCCAAAGGTGCCACGTGTCCGGCGGGGCCGGACCTCCCTCTCCTCAGAGAGGAGCTCCGGGCTCGCCACGTGGCCGACAGAAGCCGAACCTCCCCCTCCGCGGGGAGAGGTCCGAAGGCTCCACGTGTCCTGCGGAGCCGGACCCCCCTCTCCTCAGAGGAGGGCTCCGAGCCCGCCACGTGGCCAGCAGAACGGCGCTGCCTGTCCCCGAGCGATAGGCAGCAGGCGTAAAGACGCCCCATACCTTGCCCGTACAAGGTATTCAAGGCCCGCGTCTTCCCAAGACACGGAGACGCGGAGCACGCCTCTGTCAGGTGCCGTTGCGCCCAGTCGCATCACAGACTGGCGCGCAATGTCAGAACCTGCCAAGCCAATAAACGCAGCGACAAGACATCCCATGCCGCCCCCGCCGTCATCATCCACTACGACTAGCATGCGGCATGGGCAGGGCTGCAAGATGAAGACTCAGAAGACTTCACCAGAGACAACTACCGGCATAACTGCAGATACGGTAGATAACAGTCAATCTCCCCGGGACCACCTGTCGGGTCCCGGGCCCCCCTTGTAAGCCACCCGAGTCTTGGACTATAAAAGGCTCGGGTAGGCGACGTTAGCAGGGGTTCGCACTCCCACAACTCATACGCTAGTCATTCACTCCCAAGCTGTAACTCATCCTCAAGCTCAGGACTCCGGTTCTGAGCAGCAATCAATACAGCGAGCTCCATAGCTCGCCATGGACGTAGGGTTTTACGCTCCGGCGGCCTGAACCACGTAAAACTCGCCGTGTCAAGCTCTTACTAACTCGTCCATACGCTCAAGCTCTCCGCAAGGGTCTAGCCCCACCGAAAAAAGAACCTCCGCGGGCTGCCCAGTGCAGGCCCGGGGGATGTGTCGACCGAACACTTCGACATGGTCATCCAAGAAACAAAATTCCATCACTCTCTCCACAGCAGAGGCGGAGTATGTCGCAGCCGGAAGTTGCTGTGCTCAACTTCTTTGGATGCGACAAACTTTAAGGGATTATGGACACAATATGAACAACATTCCACTCCTTTGTGACAATGAGAGTGCTATTAAGATAGCCCACAATCCCGTTGAGCACTCTAGAACCAAACACATAGACATTCGGCATCACTTTTTAAGAGATCACTCTATAAAGGGGGACATAGCTATCTCACACGTAAGAACTAAAAAACAACTAGCCGATATCTTTACCAAACCACTAGATAAAAAACAATTTTGTGAACTTCGAAATGAGCTGAATATATTAGACTCTAGGAATGTAAGCTAAAAAAAATGTGAATATAGAAGTTCTCAAAAACTCTTTTACAACCTTCAAAAATGTGCATGATTGTGGAAACTTGTACCTCCTCTATTTTCATCTCATATTATCTTTGGCTATATTGTTATCACATAATTATGTGTTTGATATATATATATATATATATATATATATATATATATATATATATATATATATATATATATATATATATATATATATGGACCATATAGCAAGTACAAGTAAATTCACCAAGGCAAAATTCTGATATATAAGAATTTTTAGACTTTAAAAAGCCGGACTAGTCCGACCTAGTGGCCGGACAAGTCCGGACATTCTAAAAGAAGTCCGAGGAGCAGCGGAGAAGTCCACAACAGACTAGTCCGCCTGGAACACAGACATGTCCGGACCAAGTCCGACAGACCGGACTAGTCCGGACTGAGGACCGGACTAGTCCGGACGAGGACCGGACTAGTCCGGACCCTGGAGACTTAACCTCCAAGGATCGGGCTGCCCCCCTCTCTCCCTCATTCACCTCCACTCCACCTCTCTCCTCCAAAACTCGCCCCATTGGCGATTTTGGAGTTCTTCCTCAAATCCCTCGAAGGCATCCTCGATTCAAGGCTTGTGGAGTGCGGGGAACTCTTCTCCAACCATCTCCGCTCCTTCGAACCGCGGATTTCATCACGTTCCTTCACTCCAAGGTACTCTTTGACCTAGCCTTGATTTTTCACAAAAAATCCTATTCCTAGAACATATCTTGGATACCTTAGAGCCTCTCTGAGTTTCCTAGACCATATCATTTCAAACCCCCGTAGTATTGCACCTACTTTGACGAATTGATAAGCAAATCACATTAGTTAGGGTTTAAAACTGTAAAGTCCAGACTAGTCCGGACTCCAACGAGACAAGTCTGGCCTGAGCGGACTAGTCCGGCTCCTGCCCGGACAAGTCCGGATGATACATCCTTAACCTCTAACTTTGGGTTTGTAAACCAATTCAAACGCAGTACTCCATCAACTAAAAACTTCTTTTCTCACCAGATCATGTCAGGATCCAACGACAGCCCTCTTCCAAATCCCGAGGCCGAAGCAGCTCGTCAAGCCGCTTATCGCGCGGCAGCCGAGGCAGGAGCAGTAGAGGCTGCTGCAAGGGAAGTTCGGACGAATAAACGGGCTGACAGGGAAGCTCAATCCTCCCAGTCCGTTGATCCTCCGAGGAGGAAGAGACTAGTCACTCTAAAGGACAAACAGCCTGCCGAGCCACAAAAAACAACCCAGGACAAAGGAAAAGGCAAAGCAGCTGATCCTTCCAGAAAGAAAGCTCTAGCCAATAGGGGACTCGTCATTCGTAACAACCCTAGACGGGGAAGGGAAAATCCCCCCACAGGGACCTGTTGGGCCCCTTGAAAGGGCACCTCCCATGCACAATCCAAACTGTCAACCCAATTTGGCGAGTGCAACCTTCAAGGGGAAAGGAGCCGACAAGGCAAGAAGGTTCCGGGAGGAGGAGGTCTACAAGTATGAGAAGTCTACACCAGACCCTTGCTTCTGGTGTGACTTCCACTGTGACTACTACCGGCATGTCTATCTCCCAATGAAGACACCGGTAGTTGATGCTCAGTGGGTGGACTGGCCATACATGTCTGACAAGAAACATCAAGCCTTTGATGCAGTAATCGAAACGACAGAGCGGCATGGGATCAAAGACTTGATGGCTTTTCAATATGACTGGAACATTGAGGTCATAGTCCAGTTCTACACCACCTGTTACTTCCACACCTACGGAAATAGGAAAATAACATGGATGACAAATGGTGTAGTATACTCGGTCCTCTATGATGAGTTTGCTCGCATCCTAGGACTTGGGGAACATTTGAACTATGAGATAATAGTTCACAATGAGAGAACTCTGGGAAAGGATGACTTGGACTTCATGTACCCCTCCTATCTCTCCTATGAAGCATCCTCCACCCACAACATCAAACCCTTATTTGGAGTGATGAACAGAGTTCTAAGGAAGACTCTAGCTCCAAAAGATGGAGATGCGGGGATGATACAGGGGTACGTCCGAAACCTGTTGAAGCTGCTCAATGAAGAAGAGAAATTCAATGTCTTTGACTACATCTACAACGACATCTTCAACATCTCCCACACCTCGAACAGATCCTGTGGCTATGCACCATACATCATGTGCATGATTGAAAAAGTCACAGGGCTAGAGTTTGTAAAGGATGTGAAGCACCGGAAGCTCCGTCCTCAGATGCCGACTCCTCTTCCTCTCCCTCCTGCATCCATGGGCAGGGGATCTACTGCAGCTCCATCATCTTCTGCCGGACCATCCATTCCTCCGTCATCGAGTGGCTCCTCTAGTGTACTGCTCAAGATCTTCAAGGCCATCTTCTCCTCGTGCCGGAAGATGGAAGTTCGCACACAGAAGATGAAGCAACGCCAAGAGAAATATCTCAAGGCCATGTGCGACAAGATGGAGATACCTATGTCTCCACCGTCATCAGATGATGACGACATGACAGAGTTTCCCACCCTCATGGAGGATGAGCTTGCCTACTTTGGATCCACCTCAGATGCTCCTCCTACCTCCCACACCCATCACCAGGATGAGGATGAAGAAGAGGATGAGGACGAAGAGACCCAGAGTGACCAAGACGAAGATCACGATGATAGTGATTAGGTTTTCTCCTTTTCCTTCCTTTTTGGTGCCTTGATGCCAAAGGGGGAGAGAACAAGGGGGAGTATTCTAGTCATAGTCATAGTCTAGTCTTGCTTATTACACTCATTTCATGATGGCATGTAATAACTATGCTACATTACGCCACGTTATGTTGATTTTGTAATGACTATGTTACTTTATCTCTTCACATTATGCCTGCTTGCTCATAAATGTTATATCTTTCTAAATATGGTTACTGCTTATACTTAGTCCCACCATCACAACACATGTAAGCATAAAATTCCCCATAAACTCACTCTTGTGCACATTTTTCTCTCGTTCTTGATAATCCATTATGCACACATCTAGGGGGAGCAAATCTTTATGGAAACAATCTACTATATCTACTTTGCGAAAATCTTAATGAGTTGTCATCAATCACCAAAAAGGGGGAGATTGAAAGTACATCTAGATAATCGTCGTGGTTTTGGTTGATTGATGACAATTAAGAAGCTAATAAGTTTCTACTGAGTATGAGCACAGGTGTTTATCAAAGAAATGGATGTGGAGTCTCTCAAAAAGCAAAAGGAAAAGAAGAAGACTTGGAAGAGTTGAAAATAGCATTTTCTATTAATATTCATATTTTTTAGTTGTGTATAGGGTCTTCTCCTTTAGAGTGCCTAAGAATCACTAGAGAGCTCAAACGAAGGATAGAACGTTAGAATCAAGAGATGAGGTAGTCATAGACATGAAGAAAAGGGAAGATCGGACTTGTCCGACAAATGGCCGGACTAGTCCGTTCAGAAGCGGACTAATCCGTTTTAGACCGGACAAAGAGTTCCTGAGTCAGCTCGGACTAGTCCGATAAAGGTCGTACTAGTCCGTTGTTATGTGAGTCTGAGCCATTATGAGACTAAGTCTCAGAAGATCGGACTAGTCCGCCCAAGAGGCCGGACTAGTCCGCTAAGCGGACTAAGCCGCTTAGATCCGGAGAAGGAGTCTCTGAGTATCATCGGACTAGTCCGCTCCACAGGTCGGACTAGTCCGATCTTTTCAGACTAGTCCGAAATAGGACGGAACAAAGGTTCCTGTGTGAGCTCGGACTAGTCCACAACTCCAGTTGAGAGAGTCTTCTAGACTAAGTCTGGTAAGACCGGACTAGTCCGCCCCTCGGGCCGGACTAGTCCGCTCTTACCAGACTAGTCCGTTCTCGTACGGAACAAAGGTTCCTGACTGAGATCGGACTAGTCCGCTCTTAGCCGGACTAGTCCGGGGTTTCATGACCGTTTGAATTCAACGGTCACTAAAACTTTATTTGGTAAGCCGTGACGTGAGTGGTCCCTCAAGATCGGACTAGTCCGGGGTTGGGACCAGACTAGTCCGGACTTTAGTTGGTAACGGCTAAATGCCGGGATTTCTATAAAAGGAGACCCCCCGGCTGAGAATAAAAAATACACGAACCCAAGCATTGAAAACTCATTCCTAGAGCTCTTTTAAGCCTCTTTCCTCACCTTCTAGACCCCTAAGATTGGATCTTAAAGTGTTAGCGGTTTTTGTGAGAGGAAAGAAGTGGTGACCGACGTTTGAGCTCTCAGTTTGATTCCTTTGCACTCTAACTGTTATTTTGAATTGTTAACAGTTGTACTTTGAATTCTAGAACTACTTGGTTGGTGTAGGGAGACTCAAAGTGTGAGTAGCCCCTAAGATCATTGTAATTACATTCGATTGAAAGTGAGAAAACCCGGGCTTGATCTTGGTGATCGCTCGGTGAGGGGTTGGAAAAGACCCGGTTCTTGGTGGACTCCTCAACGAGGACGTAGATTCCTGTGTGGAATCGAATTTCGGGATAAATCGTATCACTTGGTCTCTCCACTATTTAAATTACTCACTAGAATTATTGGTCAAGCTTTCATTGTGTTATCTCCCGCAAATTGTTCTATTATTTTGCAATCTAATCATTTTCAACTAATTAGTGATATCATTTGACTACTACATATTTTTCGCTCAAACAAACTTAAAAGGAAATCTAAAACACAAATTAGTCTTAGACCGGACTAGTCCGACCTCATACCGAACTAGTCCGGCCTTCTCTGGTTTTATCCGCTATTTATTTGAATTTCATGTTTTATTAGCCTATTCACCCCCCCTCTAGGCAACTTTCAGTGCTCCGTCCCTGTGAGTGATCGGGACGGCGGGCCCTCACAGTTTAGACGTTACTTACGGCGACTTTGGCCGTCGTAAGTGAGTTATTGCCGTAGTGTTTCTTGTGTAACCGCATGTCCACCATAACATGATCATCTCTGCGTGAGCATTTGCTAAAGTCTCCTCAGCAAGTTCCACTTAGGTGTTTTACCCTTCGAACGGTTCACTAAACAAAGAATTACGTCAGTATGAAAATGGTGAAAATTTCCAAAGAGTTGTATAATAGAGTTATGGAATTCAATTGGAGTTACTTGATTTGAAGTTGTGTAGTTTACGTTATTAACATTTTACTTCAGTTTTGTCTAAAACCGGTTAAATCTAGTTAAGTCCTGAGATGTTCTTTAAGTCGAAAATTTATTAGACATGTTCTGGACAGAGAATTATTTTTAGTAAAAAAATGTTTATCAAAACATGATGTTTGTCGCTGGTCTCAACTCAATAGAGTTTTAATTATTCAATTCTTAACTTTCGAATCAAATAGCCTCGGCCCAAGAACGGCCGAGGAATTGTCATGCCGGGCCGCAGCAGGGAGGAGGACAGTGCAATGAATGATCTACAGAAATCTGTACACAGATTGAGACGGATCGACGCGACAGCTTGCCTACGTCCACGGGCCGCCTCACAGTCACAGCCCGGCCGGGCTTCCGTCCTTCCTCGGGTCGCTGACGGCGGTGAGCCTCCCGTGGAAGACGCCGCCGTTCCCGGCGGTCGGCCGCGGCAGGTCCTGCACGATGAACTGGCAGACGGCCCCCGAGCTCGTGCTCTGCAGCCGGTGCCCTCGCCGCTCCAGGAACTCGACGGCCTCGCCGCTCAGCGCGATGACCTCGCCGTCGATCACCGTGTAGTTCTCGTACGTCACCACGTTCGGAATCAGCTGTAGCAGCGGTGATGATGTAACGCTCAGGAACGCACGGTTGTTGATTTGTCAGGTTACTAGCTAGTCGCTTTTAATTACATACCTTGTGGTAGACCCTGGGGTGCTCGACGGCGGCCAGAGGGTCCATCCCGACGATGAAGTGATTCAGGAAGACCTGGGTGACCGTCGCGATGATGTTTGTTCCGCCGCTGCCGCCGACGACTCCGGCGAGCTGGCCGTCCTGCGGGGACGGACACACGTCAGCTAGCTAGCTGTAGATCAGTAAATTAAAAGCGGCACGCCCCAGTATGAACATGGATGCAAGCTAGGCACGGGACGGGATGAAAGTACGTGCCTTCAGTATGATCAGCGGCGTCATGGAGGACAGAGGCCGCTTCCCGGGAGCTATGAAGTTCGCCGGCGCCGGCGGGAGGTGGTCGGGGGCGCGCTCCCCGGGCACCGAGAAGTCGTCCATCTCGTTGTTCAGCACGATGCCCGTCGACGGCGAGAGCACGAGCGCGCCGAAGACGTAGTTCACGGTCGTCGTCACCGCCACCGCGTTGCGGTCGCCGTCCACCACGCAGAGGTGGCTCGTGCCGTGATCCCTCAGCTGGCTCCATCTGACGCCATCACCACACGCAAGATGTTACACGATCTAGCTAGTAGTAGTAGTAGTAACACTGACACACATTGCGACCGAACCGAGAGAAGCGACCAGCTAGGATAAATAATACTTTGGCATGTAGTAACCAGGAGGGAACGTCGTGTTGTCGACGATCCTCCGCCGGATCTTGCCGGCGAAGCGCGGCGACAGCATCTCGGAGACGCTCCCGGCCACGTTGACGTAGTCGGGATCGCCGAGGTCCATCCGGATGGCCAGCATGTGCTTGATCGCCTCAATCAGCCGGTGGACGCCAAGAGACCCCTTCAAGAACTCGAGCGACTTGTACCCTCCCAAGATGTTCAGCATCTGCCATGAACAGATCAACAACAAACAAAAAAAAATGTTGCTGCACCCATTAATTTGAGTCAGTGGATGCTTCTACGAGACGAGTCAGTGCGAGTTGCAAAGATAGCACTGACCAGGGCCATCCCCACGGTGCCGCTCGACGGCGGCGGCATGCCGAGGAAGGTGTAGCCCATGGCGTCCGCGCGCATGGCGTCGCCCACCTCCACCTCGTACCCCCTCAGGTCGTCCATGGTCACGATCCCTCCCGCCGCGGCGACGTCGCGGACGAGGCCCTCGCCGACGGCGCCGCCGTAGAACGCCGCGACGCCCTCCTCCGCCACGCGCTCCAGGGCGTCGGCCAGCGCCGGGTTCCGGCACGTCTCGCCGGCCGCCAGCACCCTACCCTCCGGCGCGAACACGGCGCTCAGGCCGGGGTCGGCGAGCACGTCCCGCTCCTTTTCCACGAGAGCGTGCGCGACGTACGGCACGACCTCGTAGCCGTCCCGCGCCAGCCGGATCGCCGGCGCGAAGAGGTCCTTCCACGGGAGCCGGCCGTACCGCGACCACGCGGCGTGCAGGCCCGCGAGCTCGCCCGGGACGCCCATGGCGAGCGCGCCCTTGTACTTGGTGGAGGGGTCGCGCGCGTACATGTCCTGATGGTGGTGGTCGCGCCAGCACGAGGAGCAAACAGCAGTAAGGACAGTGCAAGATTAACAATTTATCTTCCATTCGAACATTGGAACTACTACCTCGAACATATGAAAGAACAGAGTTTGATTTTTATATGGCAATTTGTATCTCCTCGCAAAAAAAAAAATTGGATCTTCTCTGGGCGGTTCTTGCCAACGTGCACGGCACGTGTAATTCGTGCGTATGGTCATATCAATTGAACACGCATACGCATGGCCCACCAGACAGTGATGCGCGCACCCCGGGACAGACCAGTCACCCGGGCCCAGCTGAGCTGTCATTCGCCCCCACATGTCAGGGAGACGAGCAGGACGAAGGATGGGTTTGGTTCCCCGAGCCCTGCTGCGGTAGTGCTGTTGGTCCTAACGACTATTGGCGGGCGGGCGGCGTAGGCAACGTACCGGCGTGGCCGCGGCCGGCGCGGTCTCCCGTGCGTCGAAGGCGACGGCCTCGCCGGACGCCGCGTCCCTCACGACGACGAAGGCGCCGCCCCCTACGCCGCTAGACATCGGGTGCACCACCCCGAGGCAGAGCGCGGCCGCCACCGCCGCGTCCGCCGCGTGCCCGCCCGCGCGCAGCGCCGCGGCGCCCACCTCCGAGCACCGCGCGTCGTCCGCCGCCGCCGCGCCCGCCTCGTACTCCGCCTCGTGCGGGCCCCGCAGCCGCACGCCGCGGACGTCCCCGGCGGAGTCCAGGAGCAGCAGCAGGAGGCCGGACAGCGCGAGCAGCAGCGCCGCCGCCGCCGCCCACGGCCGGCCTCGCGGGGCGGCCTCCGGCGCGTCCTCGGCGCCGAGGAGGGGACCCTGCAGGCCGCCGGCTTTCTTGGCCATGTCCGCGCCGGAGATCCTCGCCGGGATCGATCCTTGGACGGGACGCCAGAGGAGGAGACGACCGAGGGAGTTCTTGTACGGTGAGGCTTCGGTCTCTTATCTTTGGCGTGAGATACTGCAACTCTGCAACCATACAGACAGCGCCATCTAGCGAATGAGGCGTCTCACTCACTCACTCACCTATTATTGCCGATTTTTTTCTGTTTTAGCGGAACAAGACATCAACCAAATTTAAATTCATGGTAGGGCTGGTCCATATGGCACACGCAGGCATACCTGCACTAAACTACTATAATCCTGCAGCTATTTAACAGCAGTTCTCTTAGCCTCTCTCACTCTCTCACTCTCTGATTGGTTTCTCTGAACGAATCAAGTCGCAGCTGGACACATCTATCAGTTCTGGATTACCAAAGATGGGCTTAAGATTATTCTTATTCTACACAAGATAGTGGAGCAAACAGAACAGGTTGAACAAACACAATTTCGTGGTCGGCTTTTTCAGTGGACCAAGCAGAATATGTCGCCCTCCCAGACGGCGGTTAGCGTGTCGCTTGCACGCTCTCGAGGTCTCAGCTGAGGCTGAGGAACGGCCTTGATTCCGTCGGCTGGCCGTCGTTCGTCAGCTCGTGTCGCGCGCCGCTGCCCGGATGACACGAGGTCGAGAAGACCTCGAGAGGCCAGCCGCTCCGGCAATGAAGCTCGGGCGACTCCGGCGGCGTGTCGCCGGGGACGAATCACGGAGTAGGCCCTGTTAGGGAAGACTGAATTTTGACGAGGATTTTGTCGACGCATTGCTTGTATGGAGAGGAACGGTTTATGATCGCCACGTGGATCCTCCGGATTTTCGTCGTTGCAGATAGCGCCTTCTTGGTCACCGAAAAGTTTGCGTTCGCGCACGCGTCACTGTCGTTCAGGATGAGGGACGAGCACAACGGTCGGAATTTCTGCATCGGAGCAGCAAAGCCGTCTAGATGCACGCCTACGGTGACCTCAAGTGCTTGCTGCGCTGGTATGGAGCACGTGCTAGGTTAAATATTCCCTCTGCCTTTTTGCGCCGGTATGAAGCACGTGCTACGTTAAATATTCCCTCTGCTAAAACAATAATTTTAGCTTAATTTTAAACTAGAGTTGTTGTCCTGGCTACATCAATTTAATTTTAAAACGGAGGGGGATACTATGCAATTTAAAATTACATTCCTTTACAATTATGACAATACAATAGCAACAGCTGCACCAGATTCCTTTGTATACCGTTGTCAGCTTGCGCGTACATATCCCCTACACAATCCGTTTAGGTTACAACACGTAAAAAGAAAAGGAATGCACATCAACAGCACGGGCAATCCAGGTTTCTGCCCAATTTTAGAACCCAACGTAGAGAACAACATGATGTACAGTATCTACTTCTAAAGCTCCTCTCCTCGGCTTGAACACATAATCGAGCCCTGGCTCCTGTCCATTACCCTCTCAAACCTATATTAAAGCATGAACTGAACTACTTCATTTCACAACTTTCCAGCAAATACCACTGATCCCCAAATTTTTATCTACTTGTCTGCACCTGAAGTTTTGGCCTCCAAGAGACCACCAAAATTGTCTCCGAGCTCAACTGTTGCTTCAAACTGGCCACCGGCCAGCTGAATTAACCTACAATAAGGAACTATTGTAATGTATAACATTTTGTACGAAAAGAAGCAGGGAGATGAATATCCCCGTTTCTTGTTTTCATATGGTTGGGATGTACTCATGAGAGATGTTTATAGGTATAGTTTTGAGAAATTTTTTTACCGAAAACAAACTAGTCCGGGAGTGTGGAACCAGAATCCTCCAGGTAAGAAGGGAATTTGCAAAATCAGAAAGTTTAAAACTGGTTACTTTGTATCAAGATTTTTTATGTCAAGAGCACGAACAACAGAATAAGGACAAGCAATGTGCTACATCATGAAGATCCTGAAGCCCACTTATCACTTACCAGTTGTGACAAGAATGAATCCAATTAGGTTCTGCCATCTTACTGCACCATGCGCTTCCTTTTCGATCTTTTGCCCTTCGTCCCAGAGTAACTTGGAAGTTTCTGGTTGCCACCGGTATTGGATGCATCCTCCACAAGTCCTCCCTATTACCAGGTTTACATCAGTAACACGAGATGGATATTGTATTCTCAGGGGCTGTTGGGTGAAGGATGATTTTATACGAGTAGTGTTAGAGCGTTCTACTAAAAAAAGATAAAGACACAGTGAAAGGATAAAAAGTACCTCCTCTGTGGACTCATCGTCTGAGTCCTCATCTTCTGAGATAGATGATACTGAAACTGGATCTCCTGCAGCAAGCGCTTTGTTGAACTTCCCCCTACTCTCTTCTTCTTTTAGCTGCCTAAACCTGGTCAAGATTTGCATGTAAGTTGAAACCAAAGGATAACAGGGTTAAATTACAAATAAAGTTTAAAGGCACCTTTCGCCAGCTGGTTGAGCACTAGTGCGTTTTGCTTTCCCCGCTGTAATTATCCCACTACCTCCCTCACTGACTACAGGCTCTGCTCCTCCCATTTTTCGTAACCACACTTGTTGGGCTGTGCTGAGGACGTTGTTCGTAAACCTAACAGAAACCATGAAGTTAATGCAAAATTCGATGATGATGATTGTGGATTTGGTTGACTTTAATAGCTCAGTGAACATAAAGAATAATACAATTTCAGAGGGATCTAGCTGTATAGCTTGAAGCGTATCTGGTTGTACTTCTAATAGAATAAACAGCATACACACATACCAATAAATGGACAATCCCGATGGTACTGACAAAGAGAAATATCCAATCATGAACGGAAGAAATTTCAAAACGAGCATTGTGTTCTTCTGTGATGGGTCATTGCTCTGTAGCAGACCAGAGGACAAAAGTTAAAACATGATCGTGTATAGTGGCATAATAACTAGTGGAAGATCACACACAAAGCATTAACCTGCGGCGGCTTCATGATCTCCATAGAGACATACTGAGAAACAACAAGTAGAACAGGCAACACGAGATATGCTATCGTGTCGTACCATCCTAATGGAGGATGGCCATCCTGCAAAATTCATTAGACATGTTAGCACAATTCTAGGCATTTAGTTTATGTTAACCATTCAAGAATATGTCACTCTATCCATTACAACATATCGACAGGTAGGAAAATGTCAATATCATGCCACATCATTTAAGTAAGGTAAATTTGATGCATGACTGACTATTTAAGTCATTGTGCTAAAAGGTAACGGGATTTTCATATAAAAAGGCAATGAGATTTAATCTGCATATGAGACAAAAGCTTCTGCTCGAGTGCTACTGCTCCACAATTTGGCTAAATTGACTAAAATGGTCCATCACTCTAAATCAACTCTAATGTTGAACAAAATACTGGTAGTAGTCAATAGACCGATCTTTTACCGATAACTAGGATCAGAACAAGTGAACAACTATTTTTTATGTTAACTAAAGATCAATTTCAATACCACGAAAGGGAAGAGCCACGAAATGCCAGCACCGCTTTGCCGAGCAGCAATTGTTGTAGGTCCTCCCAATGAAGGAATCCAGAAAAAGCCTTCTGTCAACAATCCCTATATGTTACAAAAGCCACTCAGTCCAGAAGCCGCTTGGATTAATCAAACAAGCAATCAGTTGGTTTAGCTTGCCTCGTTTGCTACATTTGAAAGGGCTTGGTAGAGACCAATCCAGACGGGTATTGTTGCCAGTGTTGGGAAACATCCTAGCAGAGAAATCGTAACATCATGATACTAAATCATAAAAAATAATAAAATAGCTTAATGGTCTTGAAAGGCAGGGATGGATCCGGTTAACATTATGGTCAACTAACATGAAATGAATCTCTTTGAGGATCCAGGTTAAAAATAAAATTCAACGGACTGGATGGATCATCACTGTATAATTTGATTTAGACGGGGGGGGGGGGGGGGGGGGGGGTGAAAGCAACCTGCTAACGGGTTGACTCCAGCTTGCTTATATAGCCGAGCAGTCTCTAACTGTATCCTTTCCTAATAAGAATCAAGTAGAGGTCGGAGACAGAATACAAAAAGAAGTTTTTTTTATATATAAAAGATTAGCCAAAATTGAGCTAAGTGTAAGGATCATGGTTGTATCAGCACACAAGGAATGAGGTTTCCAACAACTGACACAAACCTGATTCCCTGCATATCTCTGCTGGATTGCCTTAATCTGTGGCTGCAGATTCTGCATTGCCAGAGTTGATTCGATCTAAACAAAGATAATCAGCTAAAGTATCAATCCACCAATTCAAGATCAGGAACCAGAGATGGGAAAAGTGCTCAGCCGTTAATTGAAATAAGTCTAGAACACTGACCTGTTTCTTTGTTAACGGCAATGTTGCAGCCTTCACCAAGATGGTGAGCAGAATGATTGCAAACCCGTACGAGTACGGCACATGAACTGCTGATAAACCCTCCTTGAGGACCTGCAAGGGCGAGGCTCATATACCATCAGATTTCAAATCAGTTCAGTATCACGTTCCTCCTAAGTCCTAACCAGTGAAATGAATCCTGTAAACAATCATTTCCACCATAAAGTGTCGAAAGGTAAATGTAACTTCTTAAAACCAGAACAGTCATTTTTCATGCCGAAGTAACACGTAACAAGTCTACAAGCTTGAACAAAATCAGCTAAACCAGAGCTTCCTACTGCTAACGTCTCTTGACTCCCCAGGAACTTCCATAATTTAAATCTAAAATTTCGTTTTGAATTCAAACTGCTAACGGCAGGGCCAGCGTCATTAAGCAATGATTACCTTGAGCACGACCTCCAGGGCCTCGGAGATGAACCCGAACCAGCCGCCGTTCTTCTGCACCTCCGCGGCCGCCTGCCCCGCGTCCCCTCCTCCTCCCGCCGACGCGACGACCGCGGCGTCCGCGAGCGTGTAGAGCGCCGCCTCGGCGCGCTCCAGCGCGGCCTGGAGCCCCCCGACGGACTCGAGCCCGTGCAGGCCCGCCCTCACCCTGCACGCCCCAGCGCGGCGACGTACGAGGGAGCGCGACGACGGGAGAAGCGGCAGCCTCGCGCCAACGGCGGCGGTCGAGGCGCGGGGCAGGGAGGGGAGGAGGGAGGAGGAGGAGAGCATCGCCGGGAGCAGGGTGCAGAGGGCGTCGGCGAGTGGTTAGGTTTTCATGCACGGGGCACCGCGAGGGAGCGCGCGGCGCGAGGGGGGGAGGAGGGAGTGGAAGAGGAGAGGCGGCGGCGGTGGTGGTGCTCGCTCGTTGGAGGAGAAGAGGAAGAGGTGGGGGACGCTTTATCCGCTCCGGTGCTCCTGGACTCGGCGCACAGTTCCACGACTGATTTGTCAGTCCAGTTCGGCTCAGTGCTCGCTCGGCTGCTCTCTGCACCGCAAGCTGACAGGCTAAGTGGCTGCAAAGCGTAGTCGACCACTTCGTTTCCCACGGCTCGGTGCTGGCCACATCAACGCCATAAGAAACTGCCCGGTTTCTCAGGACAAAATACCAGGAGATCTTTTGTACTGGTACAGCGTCCCGAGGTTTGAGCAAAATTTCAGGACATGCTGACCATAAAAAGGATGCGATCTGTGTACTGTCTGTAGCAGCAAACGTTTCTCATCAGCATCGGATACAAATTCAGGCGACGCAGCGTAAGAGCGAATGAAATACCGATCATGGATATATGCATCAACAAAACATCAGATTGTTTCTGCTGAAAGTGATGGGACAATCAGGCTATCCACAGAGTTCTGTCAACAGTACTTCAGTACCACAATTTTTAACCACATGTAGGACGAATTTTCAGTCCACGGAGTGTGCATATGAATGCATCCATAACGAATACATCAATCACATCAGGTTCTGATTGACTACTGAGCCATAAAACACATTAAAATGGTTGAGCCAACAACTACAAACAAATATTGGAATTCCGAATCACTAACTCACAAGCAGCTATCAACATTATTATGAACCTGAACATCATAATGTACATATAATCTTAACTAACCGGCTTTCAGATAGTCAAGGAGATCATCAATATAGTGAATTAGTGATGTTATGAACTTGTGAAGGTACAGAGGGGAATTAACAGATATAGCTTTGGCCTAGATCACCAATACTAAGAGGGGAAAAGAAAATTAACGTTTAGAAAGGCTTCAACTGATCCATCATCCATGGCATGACACTGGAAGATCTAAGGCTAGCTGTTTCTTTTTCTTTTTTCTTTTCTTTTTTTTGCGACAAAGCTGTTTCTTGTTTATGTTCTATGATAAAACAAGATCAATGTCACCATGGTGAGAGGGCCTCATGCAGACCTGAACTTCATGTTCCTCTGGCCCAACTCGGTGCTTAGGGACCACAATTTCCAATCCTGTTCCTGTCTCATCATAGTACGCTTTTGCATCTTCTGGAATCTGCGTAGCCAAAGATATCTCTCTCACAAACTCACCAGGAGGACAGCGCTCAGGGAAAGGGTCTGTTAACTTGAATGTCATGTCATGCCTCTTTATGAATGGCATCCGAGCAGTGCTAACACATGTTATCTTCACAATGCCATGCGTCAGCGTGTTCCTCCAAGACACCTTCAGACCGTGTGGATCAGAGAAGAGCATGCTCACATAGCCTTCATCATCCTCATATATTGTCTTAGCAGCAGTGACAGGCCCATTTGCATGTTTAACCACACCAGTGAACTCATGCATCCATGAAGGCTCACCGGTGTGGACTTCTACCTCTTGCTCTCTGTCAGAACATGAATTGTTTGCCATAGCACAGTCCTCCTCAGAACCATGGCTAAACAAATCCTTGCGGCGTTTGGCACGTTTTGGTGAAAGGTCCATCCCATCATCCGATGATGGTGGAGTTGGAAGGTTGAGACCTGAACCATTCAGTCCCTTTTTATGATTATGAGAGCTATGCGGAACACTCTTCGATGATGGTGGCTGCGGCCTGTCAAGTTCAAAATCAGTGCTTGGAAGGTTTCTCCATGACTCGAAGTCACCGGCTTCAGCTGGTATTGAGAAATTAAGTTCCCTGCCTGTAAGTTCCGCCCACCTCTTCAAGTCAGCTTCAGGGACTGCTGATAGATCTGGTGAGTTCACAATCTCAATTCCATGAAGGCACTGTGGATTGGACAGCCTGCGGTAGTGCTTTCGTTGCATGCGGTGTGACCTCACAAATCCCTTGTCAGCGCTGAATGGAAAGGATGGCTCCCCATGTTTGGAATGTCCATTCATGAAGCTCCGGAGCTGCATCTTCCCAAGGGCATTGTCAGGCCGCTCCTTGAAAACCCACATGTACAAGTTCTCTATGTCGTGCTGCACCAAGAAGACATCAAGGCGGAGGTCACACTTGTTGAAGCCCACGATGCTCCCGGATGCATCCCGTGTCACCTTCCCCTTTGGTTTCTCCACAAGTGCAGGCCAGAAATAATGACTGAAGCAAAACAATGCACCCTAAATGCTATCTCCTCTCTTAGCACACTTCCTCACACAGACACCAACCGCAACATGGCCATTCCCAGTCGACTTGGGAAGCGTGAACACAACCTCAGACTCATAAGAATGAGTGCCAAGATTGACATCAAGCATGTCAAATTAGTCATGGTTCCATGACAGAGGTGGTGGGGAGGGGTCAGCAGAGGGTGGGAGGTTGATGTCCGGCAGACCTGGATGCACAGGCTCGCGCCGGGGAATGATGAAGAGTTCTCGGTCACCACCACAACCAGCCTCATTGGTGCCGAAACCGCCAGAGGACTCAACAGAAGCCGAGCGCGAGCCAGCAGGGTCCATGGAGAGGAGAGTGCAGGGATGGCTGTTGCTGTTCTTCATGTAGAGGGAGGTGAGCAGGGGCTCCCCCATGGAGAGCTCCCTCCTCTCCTCCTTTGTCCTTCCTATTGTTGTCTACCCCCGTTCTGGAGGGCTACCACCTATTCCTGCTGTGTCATCTTCTACTGATCACTGCTCCTTGCTCTGATGTGCCAGTCAAGTTTCAAGAAATCCATGGGAGCTGCATGGTTTTGTCGCAGCCTTGCCCCACGAAACACTGAAATTTCCACCACCAATCCACAGATAAAGATTTGTTATCAGAAATCCTTCCTTCAGAACAAAATTAAGACCTTTGAGGCAAATTCGACAGTCACAACCCTATTGAATAAATTGAAAGTTACTTTTACCCTCGTCAAATTAACGCTAAGAACTGCGTACAAATCAAAATCTAAACCTCAAGGCGCAAAGAGGCGAAATAATGCCTCTTTTTATAGGAAATATTGTTCTCTAGCCTTCATCATTCCAGAACATAGCATCAAAAGATCAAACCTCCAAAAATTACTACCGGAGGTTCATAAACTTTCAGAAGTTAGCACTCTGCTCAAATTTGAACTTAACAGTATTTACTTGGACGAAAAACTTTTACCTTTCACCCACTGCTGTCACGTTGCTTCACAAGTCACATGGCATTTAAAGCAAACTCTCAGGACAATACAAATGGATTGAAGTGAGTAGCCCATAAAGATTCCTTGCAAAATTCAACGAGACATTTGCTGGACAGCAACAAACACAAAACACATACGTACCAAAATTTACCTAATTTTAACGTATAACAGCACGACACCTAATTCCCTTGCAACTACTAGAGTTAGGGTTCCCGTCTTACCCATAGGGGATCTCAGATGGATGCACCTTCCAACCCTCCTCGTTACTCACGTCGTGCTCCTCACTGCCATGCCTGCCCACACCGAAGCGGATGGGGGAGGGCAGCGGAATGGGAGATGAGATGGCCAGCGGAGGGAGGGGGGGAGGAGGGGCGACGGATGGTTGCTGGCTGGCCGGTCGGAGGAAAGGGAGGAGGAGGAGGAGGGCCGTGGATGGGAGCTGGGATGGCTGGCCGGAGGAAAAGGGACGATGTAATAGATGGGAGAAAAGAAAAAAGAAAAGAGGGGGCGGGAGGAGAAGGCCTTGCTCTGATGTGACCTGGGGACGACGAAGCTTCCGGAAGGCCTTTGTATACCAGGGAGGAACTCTGCTACAGTCCTTGGCCACTCCGCCTGGACCCTCGCCGGCGACGGGGAGGAGGGGGTAGAGCCGGGCCGGAGAGGGGAAGGAAGAAGGAAGAGACAGAAGCGAAGGCCGGAGGGCCCAGAGAAGACGGGTAACGGGCTTTAACGGGTCCAGGTTCGGGTCTGGGTCCAAGCCCGTTGCGGGTCGCAACCTGCAACCGCGCTCTGGCTGTCGCTGCCGTCATCCTCACTTGAACTGCATCACTCGAATCTCAGGAGGTTCGTATGTTCGCCTCTAGTCAGATTTTTGAAATGTAATTATGTATTTCCTCCGTCCTAAATTATCTGTAATTTTATTTTTTAATATGTTTTTCAAATGATATGTTTTTTTACTTCTCAATGCATCTCTATCTAGGATAAGTTTTTGCCAGCTTCTAAAAATCAGTTTTCTCGTTTCCAAGAAACCAAGAATTTGGATCCACTCAGCTAATGCCAGTTTCTAGATTTTAGATTTTAAGAAACTAGGATCCAACAGGCAACAGACACATTAGGGACTATCGAACAGGAATGCCACTTCTCTTGCAACCAAAGGAGATTTTTCTCAGGTCTAAACCTCTGTTAAATGAAACTACACTTCTGAAGAAGTACACAACTGCTAGGATGGACCATAATCCTTGAACCTTTGCCGGTGCTCGAGAAATATTTAGTAGAGCACATGACTTTTGCTGATAAGGACAGTATCACATCATCATATTAACCTTCCTTTAACACGGTTCTTGCTATCTGAAGGCGTACAATGACAAGAAAAATGCTAGTAAAAACAAAGAATCAGCTTAGAACTCCCTCATCCGATGAGAAGTTGATCTTCACATTTTTTCGTTAATTTCAGGATATAATTCCACCATAGGCATCTAATTTAGTTCGTACCATCCTATGTACAGCAGGAACCATAGTGGTGGATCTAGGAAGTATTTACTGGGCGTGCCCAGGCAAGCATGAATCAATCCATCATCTTGGAACTCTCTCAAGACCAGCCCATCCCCAATCACCTGATCTCCATTGTCCCTGGATCCGCCACTGAGCAAACACCAGCCGCTAGCGGTACTGTGAAGTGGCACAACGCTTTGAGCAAAGCTACACAGCTTTTGACCTCGACAAAGCCTTCTTCCGCTGGGCGAGCATATAACGGAACATGTGCGGACCTCCTGCAGTCATCCAAAAGTAAATCAGTGCACATTCTGTAGTCTCACCTGTCACGCACAAAATGGAGAGGAACCGGAGTAGAAGAGATACCTGGAATATAGAAGATAATGGCAACGATTGATGTGTAAGAGTGATCTAAGGAGCCATTCCATTTGTTGGGCATCTTATAGCAATATTTCTCTGATGCCTAATAGTAACAAAAAAAAGCGAAGTTAACGAGTACTGTCATCGTCAAATGAACAAAAAGAGTTGTTGATTTCTTCAGTTATAATCCAGTTACCTTTATGTAAGGTAATGCAGTGCAGATTAGGCCGACCTCACTAAGGATACCGATGGGATACAGTATCATGAACGTGTTGTACCTGCATTTAGTTGAGAAAGAAACAATGATAAGAGGTCATACAGAAAAAGTATGAATTTCTATCTTGATTTCTGTAGATAAAATGAAGTGTCAAGTATGGGATGAGTAGTACCTGAGCCATAATAGCCATGAGGGTGTGGATCCAATTGCCTCTTTCATACCAAAGAAGGAATATCGGATAATCTGCAACAAAACGTTTTCTTATAAGGTTACTCAATGACAACAAGAACAAAAATCCTCGTGATGACTAAGTTGTAAATGTAGAGTTTAAATCTAGGTCTTATTCGGAGAAATTTGTTCAGCTCTTCTAGAAGGCAAGCTTTCCTCTTCAGGCTTTCAGATATGCCGTGTCATGTTTCACTTGAAGTACATTGTGGGTATGTGGCATGCTAACAAGAAATGTTTCAAGTGAGTTAGTAAACACATGTAAAGTAAAACGTACCTCCGTGATAGACCAGCTTATGACTAAGGGAGTAACAAGAACATGAGATTGTATCTGTAAAACAATCAATATCGTTAGGAAATCAAGTATTTACTTGAAATACAATAAAAGGGGATCATGAACATAAAAGATAAATAACTATTCATTCCTTACACACTTCCTAACTCTACCTACAAAACATAACTATCAATATTCCCCCAAATCTAAGAGATACACATTGTTGCAGTATCTTCACGCTAAAATGTCTAATACTTTTGTTCTCACAAATACTCAAGAAATCTTCCTAAAAGTATGCATTGCATTCTCAACATACGTGATCTGTAGCTTCAGCAAATGGTTCCAAACCCAATATCTAATCCGCATGTAACATCCTAGAAAAGCTCAATCGTTAAGGGTGTCACTTCCTAACTAAAGTTATAAACAAACAACACAGGTCTACTATGACAAATATCCAAGAGTTTTTTGGTGGCGAACCCATCATACCTCAGGGAAACTCCACAAGATAGCCCATGTGAGGAATAATCTTGATCCAATCTGTGGAAGAGTTGCAGAGACAGGTGACCGCACCAAGCCTAAAAAAATTCAGCATGTCACAGAAGCATGATTAAATCTGACAACACTGTTTTGAAAGACATGACTGGCTTATGTAACCAGGATCTATGTATCATAAGTTATTAACATTTATAGGTTGATAATGATCCTAAATTCCTACTGGGAAAAAGGGTGTGTGTTAGGAGCCACAAGTAGAAAGCAGAGCTTCATACCTGCAAGCCCATGAAGAATCTGAATCACCACCACCAGCGATACGGTACCATGCAAGCATAAAGTGGTCAGTACCTCACAATTTCAATGTGCAGACAAATAAAGAAAATGTTGAAGCATGGTGCTCGATTTGTCTTTTAAAATGTATATTTCACTAGCACTTATTTGATGTGCACTTGTTAAAAGTAGTAGCGAATTGAAGTAACATATCGTTGTTCAAAAAGAAAAACGAAGTAGCATGCTGAAAACCATATAGAGGAATCAGTGTGCACACAGTACACTGAAGGAGGACAGAACAAAAAAAGACCATACCTCTATGATGGCAGCGGTCTGTGCGAACTGAAGCGGCCGCTCGACGGCGGCGTAGACAGCCCCATGCCGGCCCGTCAACAGCGTGAGGACCGCGGAGTACAGCACTTGCAGCCTGCAAGATTCAAGATGGAGGAATCCCGATCAGCCATGCCAACGAACAGCCAAGAATCAACGGAGCTTAGCCAAGAACAGCTAGTAGCAAAGCAATCGGGGGAGGCGGCAACGAGCACAGACCATCCGAGGAAGACGGCCCAGTTGTAGACGGAAAGGTACAGCCGCCGCGCCGCCGAGCCGGCGCCCGCCATGGCACAGAGCCTCGAGGAGGTACGAGACGCGGGTATGGGGTTTCGGTAAGGTTGCCGACAGGCGCGTCGAAATACTCAGTTATATCGGCATCTGGACCGCGGGTTTGCTCGGACTCGGACTCGGAATCGAGGAACCGAGTCGGCGTGTTCATCGGCGCTGTCCTCGCAGAGGGGAGGCGGGGTCGAGCCGGACTGCTACTCTTAGGAGGCGCTCTGGAGGTAGAATTGCTATTTTAGAACTCAAATTGAGTGGTCTCGATGAAATAACACTTACGTGGTGAGCTTCAATAAAATAATATTTTTAGTCTTGACACACCGTTAAAAAAATTATAGTTTAATTAACTCTTTTTCATAATTTCCATTCTCTTTTGTTATTTTAAGAGCACTTAAATTGACCATATTACCCCTGATTTGCACATAGACTTAGTGTTTGTTTGGTTCACCTGCACCAACCAAATTCTCAACACAAAATCAGAAATCTGAAACAAAGGGGTTTACATGAGAATCAGATTCTGTGCAAATGAAAATATGCTAGAACCCTAGATTTTCCAAATTACTGTTCCAGCTTTTCATATAAATTACTCATCATGCCACTGATTACACAACCAAAAGTTATTTTCTTTATAACATACATTTATTACAGAATCCTCAGTTGATAGTTGTTTCCAGGCAAACAGATTTCAGCTTTACCGCAGCTCTCAGCTCACAGCAGCTTTCTCACAGCTCACACCTAGAATCAGATTTTCAAGAAAACCAACCACACCCTTAATCGTGTGTCTGACTGTCTGGTCTCATACATTTGTGAATCGCAACAGCTAATTTGCACAATCATGTCTTTTACTAGATCCCATACTCTGTTTCTAAAAAGCCCATGGTTACACTTAGCGATACACACAAAAATAAACTGCACATGCACCACCAAAGTACGTACGGTAATAAATTGACCAATCAGTGCTGTCATTACCCTGCAGACCAGGTACCACTGCATAGTGCGTAAAATACAGCATGTGCCCCGCCTCCCTGCTGAGGCGGGCCCCGGCGTAGGAATGTGCCCTTGGCCCCAAGGTCAGCCCGGGGGCTGCCACGTGCGCTTGAGTTCCAGATCCGACACGTTCCCTTGGCTCCGGTCCGAGCCTCCCCGCCAGGGTGAGGTCCGGAGCTGCCACGTGTCTCGTGGCTCATAGCCTCCTCCCTGCTGAGGAAAACTCCGGAGATGACACGTGCCCTGGGCTCCGGTCTGAGCCTCCCCGCTGAGCTGAGGTCCGAAGTTGCCACGTGTCTCCTGGCTCAAAGCCTCCTCCCTGCTGAGCAAAGCTCCGGAGCTGACACGTGCTCTGGGCTCTGGCCTGAGCTTCTCCGCTGAGGTGAGGTCCGGAGCTGCCACGTGTCTCCTTGCTCAGAGCCTCCTCCTTGCCGAGGAGAGCTCCGGAGGAGACATGTGCCCTAGGCTCTCGTCCGAGTCTCCCCGCTGAGGTGAGGTCCGGAGCTGCCACGTGTATCCTGGCTCAGAGCCTCCTCCCTGCTGAGGAAAGCTCCGGAGCTGACACGTGCCCTGGGCTCCGGTATGAGCCTCCCCGCCGAGGTGAGGTACGGAGCTGCCATGTGTCCCCTGGCTCCAAACCCATCGATAAGAGCTTGGAAGCTGCCACGTGCCCCATGATCTGTCGTGGGCCGTGGGTCAACGAAGTCAAGATGGAAGTGTGTTGTCAGGCCAAGCATTCAAGGCTCGCGCCTTCCCCAGAAGCATGGTGCACTACACACGCCTCTGTCTTCTGCCAGTTTGCCATTACGGTGACAATACAGAATGGCAAGGCGTGACAGCGGTACAGTGCCGCTCAACAGCATGAAGCCGCCCAAGCAGGGTGAGAAGATGCGGCGATAAGACGATGTCTTCATCATCACCTGACACACGGGTAGGAGCGCTCAGCTCGCCAGGCGGCGGGACTTAACTCCCCCTAGTACAAAGCCCTATATCATGTATAGGGTTCGCACAACTTTGGGGCCACCTATAGGGCCACAAGCCACATTGTAACTACCCCTAATTTAGACTATAAAAGGACTAGGGTGACCACCCGACAAAGGGTCCGGCGTTCGCAACCCAGCACCCTCTCATGCATACAAGCAAACAATACAACAAGCACTCTCGTGGACGTAGTGTATTACGCTCCGACGGCTCGAGCCACGTAAATCTCAGTGTTCATCCGCTCTCTTGGTTCCGGTCACGCGAGGGCGCCAAGCCCCCTCCAATCAAAGAACTCCTCGGGTTGCTTCCGTAGCAGGCAAGGAGGAGTGTCACAGCTCACACGCTCCGATATTTAGCACGCCAGGTAGGGGGGCTTTCCGCGCTCTCCACGCGACCATGGTGAACATCATCTCCCATGGTGAGCCTTCTCGCCCAACTCGCCATCGTCTCCAGGCGGGAGACGACGAGGCTGCCTCCCGCTCCAGAGCAGGCAGGTCTAGCCAAGCCGGAAGTCGAATGGTCAGCGCACTCTGCGTGATGTACGGGGGTTCTTCCGATGCCTCGTCCAGGGGAGTCGTCAAGACCCTGCGTCGAACAGTGGCGGCAGCTACTCCATCCCCCGGGCCGGCGCCACATCATAAGTGGATAGAGATGTCGATCAGCTTCGACGCCTCCGACTGCCCCAAGAACATGGCGGGCGCCGGGTAGCTGCCTCTCCTCGTCATCTCGACCATCTCCAATGTGAAGCTCTACCATGTGTTGATCGATAGCGGGGCGTCTCTCAGTGTTATCAACCTCGCAGCCTTCAAGAAACTACAAATCTCTATGTCCCACCTTACCCCCTTGAGAACGTTCTCGGGGGTAGGTCGGGACCCAATCTTCCCTTGCGGTAGCATCTCCCTCCCGGTGATATTTGAGACGCCTGAGAAATACCGTACGGAAAGCATCGTCTGCAATGTTGCGGAGGTCAGCCACCCCTTCAATGCCATAATCGGCAGGCCAGCCTTGTACCGGTTCATGGCGATAGCCCACTACGGCTACTTGGTTCTGAAGATGCCAACCCCGAGTGGCGTCCTCAAGATCCGATGTGACCGCACCGCGGCTGTCTCAGCGCTAGAAAACTCCAAGCACTCGCAGCAACACAGGAGGTCGCTTCCGGTCACGCTGAAGCTAGCCGGCCGCCTCCAAGCATGCGTCAGCGAGGGATGACATCTGCACCCCGTGTGCAACCTTCGGAGGGCGAGGACGTACCAGTCAAGGCCTTTCAAGTCGGTCCTGGTGTCGCCCAGACCACCATATCGTCGGGGGCCTGAGTGGCAAATAGGAAGACGCGCTCGTCACCTTCCTCGAGACCAATGTTGAAGTGTTTGCATGGCAACCGTCAGAAATGACCGGGATTCCAAGGGAGGTGATTGAGCACCAACTGAAGATCCGCCTCGACGCCAGGCCAGTCCAACAGAAGCCTCAGAAGCAATCTATCGAGCGGCAAGACTTCATCAATGAAGAAAATCAAGAAGTTGCTCGACGCTGGCTTCATCCGAGAAGTCCATCATCCACGATGGTTGGCTAACCCTGTTGCCGAACCCAAGGCTGGCAGGAAGCTACGCATGTGCATCGACTACACCACCCTCAATAAGGCATGTCCAAAGGATCTGTTTCCCCTCCCTCGTATAGACCAAATAGTCGATTCTACATCCGGCTGTGATCTACTGTGTTTCCTACAGACGCATATTCAGGTTTCCACCAGATACCTATGTCTAGGGAAGATAAAGAGCATACCGCCTTCATCACAGTAGATGGTCTATACTGCTATGTGGCATGTCTTATGGTCTTAAGAATGCCCTTCCCACTTTTGTGCGTGCAATGCACAAAACATTTGGGAACCTCAGTCGGGAGTTAGTAGAGGTTTGTGTCGACGACATCGTAGTGAAGGTTAAGTCGCAAGCATCTCTGCTCGACAACCTAGCCCTAGTCTTCGACAGACTGCCTTCGACACGCACGAAGTTGAACCCAGACAAATGTGTCTTGGGGTCTCTACCGGGAAGTTGCTCGGTTTCTTGGTCTCACAACGTTGAATTGAAGCTAACCCAGAGAAGATTAAGGTGATAGAACTGATGCGGCCCTCTGCCCACATCAAGGACGTGCAAAATCTTATCGGATGCTTGGCTACGCTCAGTCGTTTTATGTCTAAATTGACCGAGTGGGCTCTTCCATTCTTCAAGCTTCTGCACAAATCCGGTCCATTCGTAAGGAGTGAGGAGGCGGATGAGGCGTTCCAGGTGTTGAAGAAGTTCCTCACAATAATGCCGATCATGGTGGCCCCGGAACAAGGTGAGCCTCTACTCCTCTACATCGCCGCCAAAACTGAGGTTGTGAGCATGGTTCTGGTTGCGGAGCGGCCAGAACTCCATCGACCTCAAGTCCTAGATAAGGCTCCTGCTGTCGTTGGTCTAAAGCCTCAGGGCTCAGACTCCGCAGGAGACCCTAGTGATGGGGAGATAATTAGGTCCCAAACAGCCGGACCTGATGATCAATGCATATCCGGGTCCGAGCTGCCGGAATGCAGTCCCAGACTCGGGGGCCTAGGGGCCCTAAGTCCCGGACCTCCCCTAGAAGATCTAGTCGGGTCTCAGCCAGCTGTACTTGACGACCAGTGCACATCTGGGTCCGAGCTCCTAGAGTGCAGTTCCGGACCCGGGGGCCAGGGGCCCTCGAGTCCCGGACCTCTACAGGAAGACGCATCGGACCCCTCTGGGAGGGTCCGATCCATCTAGCATCCGGTCTACTTCATCAGCGAGGTCCTCCACGATGCCAAGGCAAGATATCTAGAGGTGCACAAGGTGCTCTATATGCAGTCCTTATTGCTTCAAGTAAGTTGTGCCACTACTTCCAAGCTCACAAGATCTTGGTGATTACCTTATACCCGCTGAGGACCATCCTCCACAGCCCCAACGCAACCGGAAACATAGAAAAATGGGTTGCGGAGCTACCGGAGTTCGAGTTGGACTTCTTACCGCGCCATGCGGTGAAGAGCCGGGCGCTAGCTGACTTTGTGGCAGAGTGGACACCACCACCATGCCATCCAGGGGGCCAAGACATCGGTGGACCAGAGCCCAGAGCTTCGGTTTATACTAGGCCTTACTGGACTCTCTACTTCAACGGCTCCTCACGGAAGCAAGGTTCCGGAGCGGGGGTTCTGCTCCTTACACCAACCGGAGAGCAGTTCAAGTACATGGTGCGACTTGACTTCAAGACGACCAACAACATGGCGGAGTATGAGGCTCTCATCTTTGGGTTAAAGACCATGTTGTCCCTTGGCGTCCAGCAGTTGTTGGTCAATGGTGATTCTCATTTGATCATAAAAAAGTCAAGGGAGAGTGCTGCTGCAATGACCCACAACATGTAGTCTATCTCCTCCAAGTACAGAAGTTGGAGAAGAACTTCTTATCCTTGTACTTGTGCCATGTTCCCAGCCCCAACAATACAATATCCGACGACCTGTCAACGAAGGCTTCCACTTGGGCTCCGGATCCTGAGGGGGTCTTTGAAAGGAAGTTGTTGCGACCTACTACCTGGCTGACCGAACTAGGCGACGGGGGCAGGACCAGCACCTCGAAGTTGGCGGTCCTTCGCGGCCATGCTACCATGGCGCCCGCCAAGTATCGTAAGCATCACCAGGGACTCCGTTCAACCCGATGCTCAAGATCCAAATGCTAAAGTAGGTCCCAACGCATGGATCACATAGATCCGGGACTACTTGAAAGAAAAATTCCTTCCCTATGAATGTGTATCCGCCGAACGGATCGCTCGGTTGGCTAAGAGATACACGCTGGTAGAAGGGGATCTTTAATGGCGTGGCGCTAATGGCGTCCTATTGCGGTGCATAACCCGGGAGGAGGGCTGCGACATGCTCACAGAGATCCATGGAGGCGAGTGTGGGAACCATGCATCTTCCCGCACGCTGGTCGGTAAAGCCTTTTGACATGGCTTTTACTAGCCGACAACTCTTTAGGATGTCGTCGACCTGGTCAAGAGATGCAAGCTGTGTCACTTCCATGCTAAGCAGATCCACACACCAGCACAGACGCTGCAGATGATCCTGCCCTCATGGCCCTGGGGGCTGGACATCCTAGGGCCATTTCCTAGATCTGTCGGAGGGTACCGGTACCTCTACGTCGCCGTAGACAAGTTCACCAAGTGGCCAGAAGCTGCCCCTGTAGTAACTATCAACAAGCAGTCAACAATCAAGTTCATCAAGTCGATCATCTGCCGGTTCAGGGTCCCAAACAAAATCATCATCGACAATGGGACCCAGTTCACCAGTGCAGTGTACCAAGACTGTTGCGAAGACCTTGGCATCCAAGTTTGCTATGCTTCTGTTGCTCACCCAGAGAGTAACGGTCAAGTCGAAAGAGCAAACGCCGAGATACTTAGGAGACTCAAGACGTGCACCTACGACAACTTGAAGAAGCATGATGCCAATTGGGTTGAAGAGCTTCCGTGTGCATTGTGGGCTAGCCGAACGTCCCTTAATCGCTCGACAGGGCAAACACTCTTCTTCCTGGTGTATGGGGCTGAGGTCGTCGTCCCCCTGAAAATCACCATGGGCCCATCCCGTGTCCGAGCGTACAACGAAGCCACACAGGATCAGCTCCGACGTGAAGATATCTACCTTATCTATGAGCGAAGATAGCAAGCAGCTGGTCGAAACGTGCGATACCATCAAGCGCTCCGGCGTTATCAACAACGGTTCGTGCGGAGTAGACAACTCGAGGTGGGTGATCTGGTGCTTCGGCGAATGCTTTCTCGAGAGGGGGGAACAAACTCTCTCCCAGTTGGGAGGGTCCCTTCCGAGTGACACAAGTATGTCGCCGCGGGTGCGTCCGCCTAGCCATGGAGGATGCGGTATCTCTACCCAATCCATGGAACATAGATCACCTCCGTAAGTTCTATCCTTAGCACAGCGGTATTGTTCTATTTTCTCTGGAAAGGTGTCATTGTTCTAGGAACAACGTTTAGAATAGCTAAGCTCCGGAGGAGTTCTGGTACTCTTGTCTTCTAGAGCAGATCGTTGCCTTCTTGTACGACCTGTTTCCTCCGATGAAGGAAGCGTGAAATGAGAAAATTTATCTTACCCTGCGCGTTCTCTCTTTACAATTTCTACTTAATCATGCATATCAAATGTAAACGAACAAGCCATGTGTCCTTGGCCCCGAGGTCAGCCCTGGTGCTTCCACGTGCGCTTGAGTTCCAGAGCCAACACGTGCCCTGGGCTCCGATCCGAGCCTCCCCGCTGAAGTGAGGTCCGGAGCTGTCACGTGTCTCTAGGCTCATAACCCCCTCCCTGATGTGGAGTATCTCCAGAGCTAACACGTGCCCTGGGCTTCGGTCCTAGCCTCCACGTTGAGGCGTGGTCCGGAGCTGCCACATGTATCCGGGCTCCGACACTCCTCCCTACTGAGGAGAGCTCCAGAGCCGACACGTGCCCTGGGCTCATGTCCGAGCCTCCCCGCTGAGGTGAAGTCCGGAGCTGCCACATGTCCTTGCTGAGGAAAGCTCCGGATCTCACACGTGCCCTGGGCTCCGGTTCGAGCCTCCTCATTGAGGCGAGGTCCGGAGCTGCCATGTGTCTCTAGGCTCTGAGCCTCCTCCCTATTGAGGAGAGCTCCGGAGCTGACACGTGCTCCGAAGCGTGCCAATAGAAGGCCCCATGGCGATGACCCCCACGGTGGCGCATGCTCCCTTGGACAGCAGGAGCAGAAGCATGCCCGCCAAGGTTGGGCAGGCCCCCGGCCCGCCCCAAAGTGATGACACGGCGAGGTCGACCCTCGAAGCCAGATTGTGGGCGATGGTCCTCGTCGAAGTCCCCATGCCAGCCATGAGCAGGCAGTGGGGGGCGGCAGCCGCCACCATGGCGCTATCGACCCGAGGTGGCTCTCGTTCAGTTTGGGACCCTGGGGGTCCATAAGAACCTGTGGTAACAGGGACCACCTTCGCCTGGGGAGTTAGAAGACACAGACAAAAGGTGGTCACCTTCCTCCGAAGCTGATGAGTCCGGACGAACAGGGTTATAATCATAATAGTGGTCTAAGTGAATAAGAACATCAACCCTGTTGCCCTCCAGTGGGAAGGCCGTCTCGGCCGAGGGAGGAGCGCCATCACCGACAGCTGATCTGCCCGCTTGCACCGGGAAGAAGGACGTTGTCTTGACGCAGGGGAGGAGTCTGGGTTGGCCATACAACCATAAAACCCAAACTCCCCCATATTCGTTTGCATGGTGGTGGCGATCCAGACGATCGAAACCGCAGACGTCCCCAAGGATATGGGTGATGCCCTCGGCCGAACGTGTGAACAGCGGGAGCTTTTCCACCACGATCTTGACTCGGAACAGCCAGGCAGAACCCCTCGAAGTGGCATCCAAGCTCCAGGGGGAGACCCTGAACATGGCCCCTCCGGCATGCACCGACCCCGCATTATGCACCGTGTCGCACAAAGCCTCATGGTTTCGTATGTATGAAAAATGGGACTTGTTAAAACTTTTTCACATGTGATAACACACATGAGAGTTTTGTTCACACAAGTTCAAACCTTTATTTGAAGACTTGGAACCCAAGAGGGATCAAAAACCAAGGTGGGAAGTTCCCATATGTGTGAGAAAGCTAGAGTCAGATTTTGGAACAACTTGTTCAACTCAAACATTCAAATGAGAGTGACACAATGATTTTCAAACTGTTGTGTTAAAAATCCTATTTGCAGCAGCCAAATCAAAGATCAGGGTTCATAATTTAGTTCCTTAGGTCCAAATTACGGGGTAGGCAAAGTCTCATGAATTTTTGAAGACATTTGCTACCCGTTTTCCAAATGGACTTAAATTTGCAAGGAATTCAAATATACATTTGAACTTGGATGAAACTTATCCAAATATCCACACACAATTCAGATTTGAATTCCCACCATTTGAGTTCCAGCATTTGCTAAACTGAGGAGATATTTGTGAGAAACTGGAGAAGGATAAGGGGGACAGTGGGGGCCCACATGTCATTGGGGAAGTGAGTGTGCAAAAGATCTTCAGTTCGGGCAGTGCACGGTCCCTGTTTTTCCTCCTCCCCACGAAGTCACCGCGCCACCGAGACAACCTCGGGTTTTCTCACCGTGCGACACAGGGGCATGCCGGGAGCCACCTCCTGCTCGTCTTCTTCGTGCTGGCAAGCTGATCCTCCTCTCTTATCACTTCCACCGGTGTCCCTGTGCCGCAACCCCGAGAGAACCCTCGATTTCCTTCTCCTATCGCGCACAGGAACAGAGCCCCGCCACCATCCCCAATCGATCGGCAACTGGCTCTAGTGAGCGTGAACAAAGGCTGGGGAGTAGCAAGATGGCACCAGGGCCTCACCCTCTCCCTCCTCGACGTGCCACTGATCGGTGTTCAGCTCCTATACCGAGAATTCCGTGATTCCGTGGTGGCCGGCTGAGAACCGACGGAGGGGCCTCATGTGGACAGCACTGCAGAGGGCCTTTCATGCTTGAGCAAGGGCACCCTCGGATGCGCTAGGACCCGGTGGTGCTCACCTCCGAAGCTCAAGGCCTGTCGTGGACGACCGAGAGCGAATTCGGGAATTTTCTTCCGGCGGGCACAAACCGACCTTCTGGCAAGGTAACCTCAAATTCGATCTCTATTCTCGTTCTTAGATCATGAAATCTTGCACACCGGACTGCCACTCGTCGGCGATCATTAGCCCTTCATATCCCTAGCTTGAAACTGCACGTAGGTTGGGTATTTCACGGTTTTGTAACGGTGACCAAGGCGGGGAGGATCGGGTTCACGGTGCAACCATAGTTAGAGCCTTCCCCGAGCCTTTGCATGGTCATTTCAACCTCCCATGGGATCCCCCGGTGCTGTAGAGCCCTCCCACCGAGGCTTTGGCGGGCTAGAAGAGTCGGGCGACATCGCCGAAATGATCCCGAGCCGCCACACCGTCGCCGGTCAGGTTAGAGCCACTGCCGGTTGGGGAAAAGGCTCCCATCGTGTTCGGTGCACGATTTTAGGCCCTAGCGGCGAGGGAGGACTCGGGAGCTGGCCGGATGGTAAAGTTCGGCTCAGTTCCGGCGAGCCCGGCGGCGCGCGGGCGCGGGTGGCTGGAGGTTGAAGATGACCGGCGGGTCCCGCATGTCAGCGGCAGATATTTAAATTCTTGATCGGCTGCGGCGCTGGGATCTAGTGTGGCTGCACGGGAAAAGTCCAGTAGCCCCGTGTGGCTTACCCCAGCGAGTGACACGTGGTCCCCCAGGACCCACAGTCAGTGTTTAACATTTTAGGATTTTTAGTTTTCAGTTTAAACTTTAGAGAGCCACAACTTTGTATAGGAATGTCCGAAAATTCTCAAACAAAATTTGTTGGATTCCTCTCAGAGAGAACTATCCAGGGGTACAGCCCAATAATTAAGAAAATCCCTGGTTTTGGCTCATTAATTCATATTAGGAAAATCTTGTAGGAATTTTTCCAGGAGTTTTGTGTATTGGAAAATTCCCAAATTTGGGCAGGAGATTTTTCCAAAAATACTTGAACTGCAGTAAAAATTTCAGAAGCATTTTACCTCATTTTCTTGGCCAAATGTGGTGTGAATTTCATATGTCTCTGAAAATTGAAAAAAATGAACAGAGTTCAATTTCAGATTTTTCCCCAAACTTTAGAACCCCATAACTTTTGCTAGGAAGCTCCAAATTTAGTGATTAAAATTGGGTTGGATTCATCTTGAATAGCTATATCTAGATAAGCAACCCAATTTGTATGAAACCCATTATTTAATTCTGAAAAATTCTTTAAAGCTTTTCAGAAAAAGAATTTTTGAGGGAGTTCGGTTTATCCAAAAATCCTCCAATTTTGCCAGAATATTCATTAGGATGTTAGTGAACTCCTGTAAAAGTTTCATCTCATTTGGAGTTGATTTGATTAGGGGAATTCAGATTTGAAGTTGCTGTGTTCAAATGAGTACATAAACAATTTCAGAAAATTTCCAAAACTTGGAAATTCAATTCTAGGAAATCCTTATCTCCAAAAATCCTAGGAAAATTCATTCATACTCCCTGAGCTATGTTTGAAAGTGTAGTTCACTTGAATTTGCATTAAAGTGCCAATTTACTCCAAATTAATTCCTTTTTGCCGAAATTCTTAGGGAATTGTTTTGAGTGATCTATTCATTGAAAAATTCTAAATTTTGGTCCAGATGACTTTCTTGTGACAAGGAACTCACAGGAAAATTTTCAGATTCATTGGAGCCATGGATCAGTAATGCTCTGTTCAACTTCATTAGGTGATCACCACCCAAGTGATGAACCCCACTTCTCACTTGATCATAATACTTTAACCCAAACCCAAACCACTAGCACCAGTGTTATTTTAAATTCTTAAACAGAGTTATAGTTTTGAAACTTGTTATTAGAACTTATAGCAAAGTCTTTACAATTAAACATATGTGCGTATTCATTACGTGTAGCATCTACGTGAAGAACTTGAAGTCATCGGAGTAGAGATCAAAGGAGGGAGGCAAGAGATCAATCCAAGTGGTCTTCACTAACTGAGTTATATATATTAGTCCCCTGCAAAACAAAGGCAAGCCCCAGTTTGCATCAAAACTTACAAGTTTTTATTTGTATTCACTTTATATGTCTAGCATTTTGTTTATTATATTAAGTCTAGGTGATATGAAACTCCAAATGCATGACCCAGAAAACCCTGGAGTATAATGTAGGGTAGATTATCAATTGATTATAACTGCTGATCTCAAGTTAACAAAAGTGGATTAAAAGAAGCAAAACTCGAGTGGACAGTTTCCTACTCGTGAAACGGGGTTAAGGGGGATCAATCGGAAGAGTTGGTAATTGATCCTCATAGTTAGAAATGGAGACCGGACAGTGGATGGAAGGATCAACGACGTGGTCCTGTGAACCTAGTCTATGTCTGAGTCGATTAAGGCTCGTTCTCGTGTGTGGCCCGTTGGACAAGTTTGAGTTGTGTACCGGATGCATACTGGCTATATGGGACCTAGGAAACCGATGTAACATGTTAACCTGGGTGTCGAGGCATACCTCACCGTCTGATGCCGATGCTAAAAGGATAGAGAAGTCGGCTCTACGAGGGTTTGCCGTAGAGAGACTTAATCCCAGTCGGTGGGACCGGTTCGACATTTGGGTGTCGTGTGAAAGGTTGCCACGTACGACGTCAGTAATGGTTGTTGTGTGCAACATCGAGTACATGCGTACGTGTCGTGTCAGCCTGGTGTTTTTTATTGCAATCACCGTCGCTCGCGGAATGGACCGAGCATACTTGTTCTTTGCGTCGTGACGTAGTAATAAACTGAGAACCATTTAATATGCTTTGTGAGTAATCCTCATAATGGAGATGAGGAATGATCAACACTTTCACTAAAAATTTAATTTCCACCTTGGGCTAGTAGCGTCGAGGCAAACCGTTCCTTGTTTAATTTTGGAGTCTCGACGGTAATGGTGCAAGGTCTGTATGAGTCTATTGTAGCTCACTAAAGTTACTTTCACCTTGGGCAAGTGACATCGAGATGAAGCGTTTCTTGTTTGATTGTGGAGTCTCGATGTAAATTGCGCGAGGGCTATAAAAGTTGCTTAAAACTGAAAGTAAGGACTCTCCTTTAGCTCAAGAGCATCGTTTGTGCAAACTGCTATATTCAACCCTCTATTTTCAGCATGTAGAGTTTCATGGCTAGGATGACGGGTCAGTCTTGCTGAGCTTCGTGCTCACGGATACTGCATAAGTTGTTTTACAGGTAATAACTGTACGTTGATATGTACGGGTGTCTGATGAGACTCGGAGCTCCCCGAGTGGTGAACTCATTGCAACCCCTGCCGCTGCTATTGTGATAGTGTTGCTAGCGAGAAGGGTCCGCGGGCTGGACACCTTCTGTGTTGCTTAGCATAGGTATGAGACGTGAGTTGTAATAGTCTTCCGCTGTAGATTATTTTGAGAAGTGTTTATAAAATTAACACTTTGTAAGCTTCTGCTTGATTTATGTAATATGATGCTTTATTATGTGTGATGTTGGGTGCCGCATCGCACGGCACCACCCAATGTGATTCCCGGGCGAGGTGCCCCGTCCCCGTGAACCGGGACGACGGGCCCTCACACATGGATTCCCCGATGAGCACTGTCGCTTGGTCGTGTGTTGGGCAACGAAGGTTCCGCCCCTCACCAAGACCCTCCTGAGCGCCCATAGGGGAAGCACCTGACTTGACCGACGCCTGTAGGAGGGCGTCCCGGAAGGATACCCCTAGACGAACTCGGTTGTTGTTGCGTGGGTGACTGGGGAGTGGAGAGAAGGTGGGCCTACTCTTGACGTCGTAAGTGGCGGAGAGGAGGCGATGATGGATCACTCTAGACCCATCCAAAGACGGAGGAAGGGGACAGCGCCGCGAGAGGTGTCCACTCTCATAGCAGGAGACTCAACGAGCAGGTTCACGATAGTGTGAGACTTTGTGGTTTCTTGCTAGACATCGAAAGCATCGTCCCTTGAGGGCCTTTTGAAGCAACTCGGATGGGACCCCGGAACAGAGGCGAGCTTCAGCTCGGGGCTTTCGGTGACTATGGTCCAAGGCTATCGTCGGAGGGTCAGCCTGACAGATCTGACGCTTTGGACTGACCATCTTCCATTCAGATGAAAGTTTTGGAGTGTGCGTGTCCTCCACGACCATCGGGGAGTAATGGCGCTCTGGGACAACCGCCATGGATTTGAGCTTCGCCCGGGGAGTAAAGCTGGACAGCGTGGGTATGGCGCTAGGATCCGTTAGGGCCTTCAATGTCGACCCATCCCCTTCTTCGTGATCCATCAGCTCAACGATCTTCGACATCTTCTTCTCACGCGGTGCGGGCGCAAAGGTCCCTACCAGCATTAAAGCCAAGGCCCGGAATGGGTTGTCTCTTGAAACCTAGGATTTCTTCCCCTAGCTGTCCTCTTGGTCTCTGACATTGAGTGGCATGGCAACAACCACCAGGGTAAAGATGGGAGGGGAACCCCTGTCACCCGCTGAGGTCAATAGGACCTTTAACATCTTCACACTGCGCTCCGATGAGCTGGAGCTCCATCGGGAAGACCATAGGTCATTGTAACATCCGAAAATTTGATCACATGTGCTGAAACCCTTCTCCCTCCCTTCTCTCACCGCCAACCGTGGCCCAGTCGTCAGTCCTTTCTCCCCCAAAGCAACCGCCGACCTCTTCTCTCTCTCCTTCACAGTTTATTATCGCATGTGAACAAAACCGCTTGGCCACGAGCAAAACGTTGCGCCTCTTCCCCAACCGGCACTCCCACATCCGCCGCCTCCTTCCCCTCTACAAAACCCACCCGGCGCCGGCCATTTCTCCCCACCGAAACCGCACTCATCTCTCCCGATAAGAAAAACCACCCCATTCTCAATTCTTCAAAAACCTACTCGGATCTTCGGTCTTGAGGCCTCCTACGTCGTCACAAGGCACCCAGGAAGGTCTCCTGAGGAAGAACGACGAAGAAACGGTGCTGAAGTGCTTCACCAACGAGGATCGTCGGCATTTGTTGTTCCCCATCGTCGCCCGACCTTCTCCGGCCAATTCTGGTTCCCGAGAACACCGTAGGTGAGTTCCCCATCCCCCCCTCTTCGATTTGGAGAAAGAACCGCAAGAAAATACGAAGTATGGGCAAGAATCGGGATTTTACGGTGACATCGCCGCCGCTCGCCGGTGAGCGTAGCCGCCGGGCGCGAAGGAGAAGGGGGGGGAGCGACGTGGCCGCCTCTGTACCCTCGGATCTGAAGTGAGCGGTTAAGATTAAAAGAACAGATACCGGTTCGATTATTTAAAATCTGGGCCGTTGATCTCAGATCCAACGACCCAAATTTAAAACAGGACGTAGCCATTGGAATTTCACAGAAGGGTCCCTGGAGATTTAAATAACTAGGAAATAACCCCTGTGCTTTACAGAATCAACCCTAGGCTTAATAGAAATTAGGAAATTCATTGAAAAATAGCCAAACAGCCCCTGTACACTATGTAAATTAATATATCAGTTCTATAATCACATTTTAGACCCTAGAAAAATTATAATTATTTCATTTTGATCCAGAATCATTTAGAATTTTTATATTTAATTCTGTAATTAGCCAAATTTGAGTAAACCAATTCTAGAAAATTTTAATAAGGCATGAAAATATTATGTTTCACACTTTAAAACATATATAAATTCTGAAAGTAAAAATAATGATTTTCAGAGGCTGAAATTATTTATATAGTGACAAATTAATTCTGAAAATCAAAATAAAAATCATATATGTTCTAGAAAAATTGTAGAAATTTATTAAAAGGTATAAAATTATTCTGTTTCTATATTTTTATACATGTATAATTTCTGTAGTCCAGAATAATTATATATAGGGCTGAAAATGTATTTTTAAGTACCAAATAAATGCTGAAATATATATATAAATAATATATAATGAAGAAAAATTATGGAAACTGTTCAAAATGCATGAATAGGTTCTGAAATGTAGAAAACGGTAATATAGATTCTGAAAATAATTATAATGACAATTTAAAATAGTTTTCAGGGCTAAATTATTTACAAAATTAATATATATGCATATATGCACTCTAAAAATTATAAAAAATCACTACAAAACTTGAAAATAAATGTTTTGCCATAACAAGGATAAAGTAAAAGATATAAATGTCAATTTGAAACTTATTTTCATTTCAAAACACATAAAATAATATGAAATCAATAGTATATGGAGAAAATAAGTGGAAAATAAATGATATATGTGTATGTTCAAGTATATATGTAATAGAGATGTGTTTTTAAGTTTCTTATGGCATGTTTTACATTGTTTGGTTTGCATATACATGGATAGAACCAATCCAAGAACCCCTTTTTAATCTTCAAGAGCAAGACTTCGAAGTTAACGAACATCCATTCAAAGGCAAGTGTTCCTTGACCACTTTGCTCCTATTCTAGGATGATTAGTTAGATTATTTGCATGATGATTTCAATATCAAACCCATTCTAGTATGTTTCCCTATTTTTATTCCTTATCATTCCTTGCAAAGCCATGGAGGGAATTAGTTATCATTGGTTGGTTATCATTTTATGTGCCTAGCCATGCTTAAGATATAGAAAATGAATGAAACATACTTGATACTTGTCTTGTGGTATTTATGAGAGATACAAGAATATGTCATAGTGATAGGAATCTAGACAGGCTGGTTGTTTTGGATGGTGCTTCGTGCACGAGACTCGGGTTAGTGATAGTGCGTGTCTTAGATTCAAAGGACCGATTCATGGAACAGTTAACCCGGCTTTACAGTGCCACCACAAGACTGAGATGGGGCAGCTTGGCCAATTAATTAGGAGTTTGCCAGTATAGTATGAGTGTTTGGATGGTGCGTGATAGGAGGATGAGTCCCGATCTTCCGAGACGTAGGGTAAACTTGATTGGGTGGAGATCTCGACGTTGATCATCCAAGGCTCCGAACGAACGAAACCCCACAATCACTACACCACTGCTCCGTTGGTTATCACCCGTGTCACACGAATGACCTCGCCACGAAGGCTTATCCCTGCAAGCGCAATCAAGAACACAAGCAAGAACAGAGAAGTTGCAATCAAAAATGAATTGATCACGAATTTGGGGTCTCACAACCGATGATTGGCGATACTGTTCAATGACAGATTGTAACTAAGCAAAAACCCACCCTAATGTGGTGACGGCTGCTGTATAAAAAGGAGTTTAGGGGCGTGCAAGACCCCTGGACGCAACCCTAATGGGCTTCCACACGTTACATGGGCCAGCAGCCCAAAAGGCGGTGGTGCAGCACCGGACAGATTCTGGACGCCCACTTGTTTCGCTGATTCCCGTCAACTTAGAAGGAATTTTGAGGTGAGGCTGGTTCCATTGGAAGCTTTATGAAATCACGGTTCCAACCATATATAGAACGTCCAAATCTGACTCCGTATGTGTCCGGGACATCAGTTTTGGTGAAGGCAGCTCCTGGAACCCGAGGTGGAGTCGAAGTCGAGTTGTACTTGGGTTCCTCCTTGGTGTGCACGTCCTATCTCCTCCTCCTTGACTCCTTGGACTCCTCCCAGCCCTTGCTGGTCCTCTCCATTGTTCCTAATCAATAAAACATGCATGGAAACAAGCGTAAGTTCTGAAAAACAATTGACAAGGTTAGAACGTACCTGGAGATCCAATTGTCGTGCACGTGCTCTAGTGATCGGTCCTTGCATTGTATGCAAAGGAGAGATGCCCTCATCATCCTCCCCCTCTTGAACTGGAGTCGTCCTCGACTCAAGATCATCTTACTCACCCAAGTATGGCTTCAAATCTGAAATGTTAAATGTGGGACTAACCCCAAACTTGGGAGGCAACTCAAGTTTATATGCATTGTCATTTATCTTCTCAAGAACCTTAAAAGGTCCAGCAGCACGTGGCATGAGTTTGGACTTTCTCAAATCTGGGAACCTATCTTTTCTCAAATGAACCCACACCAAATCCACCGGGTTCCAATTCTACCTCCTTCCTACCTTTACTAGCAGCAATGCGATACTTTTCATTTATTTTTTCAATTTGTAACTTAGTAGTTTCATGCAACTTAAGAATAAATTCAGAACGTTGTGTAGCATCTAAGTTCACAATTTCAGTATGTGGTAAAGGCAGCAAATCAATTGGAGCACGAGGATTGAAACCATAGACTACCATAAACGGACTTAACTTGGTTGTGGAGTGAATAGACATGTTATAAGCAAACTCAATATGTGGCAAAAACTCCTCCCACAACCTCAAATTGTATTTCAAAACAGCCCACAACATAGTAGATAAGGTACGATTAACTACCTCCGTTTGCCCATCAGTTTGTGGATTACAAGTAGTAGAAAACAGCAACTTTGTTCCCAATTTATATCATAAAGTTCTCCAAAAGTGACTCAAAAACTTAGCATCCCTATCAGAAACAATAGTATTGGGAACACCATGCAAACGCACAACCTCATTAAAAAACAAATCAGCAACATGTGAAGCATTATCGGTCTTGTGACAGGGTATAAAATGAGCCATTTTAGAGAAACGATCAACAACCACAAAGACACTATCCCCCCCCCCCCTCTTTGTTCTAGGCAAACCCAAAAAAAAAAGTCAATAGAAATATCCTCCCAAGGTGCACTAGGAACCAGAAGAGGCATATAAAGCCCATGTGGGTTAAGTCGAGACTTAGCTTTGTTGCATGTCGTGCAACGTGAAATGTAGCGCTCCACATCACGCCTTATTCGTGGCCAAAAGAAGTGAGCGGCCAGCACATCCTCTATATTTTTAACACCAAAATGTCCCATCAAACCACCTCCATGCGCTTCCTGCAACAACAAAAGACGAACGGAGCTAGCTGGAACACACAACTTGTTAGCACGGTAGAGAAGGCCTTCACGCAGCAGGAATTTTTGCCACGTTCTTCTCTCTCTACAATTTTCAAAGGCATCTTTGAAGTCTAAATCAGTAGCATATAACCTCTTTATGGTTTCCAAACCAAAGATTTTATGAGAAAGTTGGGACAGCATGGTATAACGTCTAGATAAAGCATCGACAATAACATAGTCTTTCCCTTTCTTATGTTTAATGATGTAAGGAAATGATTCTATGAACTCAATCCATTTAGCATGACGTTTGTTCAGATTAGCTTGTCCTTTAAGATACTTCAAAGACTCATGATCTGAATGCATGACAAATTCATTAGACCATAGGTAATGTTGCCAAGTTTGCAAGACACGCACTAAAGCATAAAGTTCTTTGTCATATGTAGAATAATTCCGCGAAGTCCCATGCAATTTTTCACTAAAGAAGGCAACAGGTTTACCTCCTTGAATTAGCACTCCTCCAATGCCAATGCCGCTCGCGTCACATTCAAGCTCGAAGGTCTTCTCAAAATCAGGAAGTTGCAGCAATGGTGCTTGTGTGAGCTTTGATTTGAGAACATCAAAAGCTTGTTGTTGTGCTGGTCCCCATCGAAACGGCACTCCATTCTTTGTCAACTCGTGGAGAGGTGCCGCAATGGTGCTGAAATCCCGCACGAAACACCGGTAGAAACCTGCGAGACCAAGAAAACTTCGAACCTGTGTGACCGTAGTCGGAAGTGGATAGCTCGTGATGGCAACAATCTTTGCCTCGTCCAACTCAATGCCCTGCGAAGTAACAACATACCCAAGAAAAGACACACGATCGGTGCAAAAGGTGCACTTCTCAAGGTTACCATATAAACGTGCATCGCGCAAGACATTAACAACAACACGCAAATGTTCAAGATGCTCATCATATGACTTGTTGTAAATAAGGATATCATCAAAGTAAAACACCACAAATTAACCAATGAAAGCACGTAAAACCTCATTCATCAACCTCATGAAAGTGCTAGGCGCATTAGTTAAACCAAATGGCATGACTAACCATTCATAAAGTCCGAATTTAGTTTTAAAAGTAGTTTTCTATTCATCACCTAAAGCCATACGAATCTGATGATACCCACTACGCAAATCAATCTTGGAGAAAATAACAGAACCACTCAACTCATCAAGCATGCCATCCAATCTAGGAATAGGATAGCGATAACGAATGGTAATGTTATTGATGGCTCTACAATCAACACACATGCGCCAAGTGCCACCTTTTTTTTGGAACCAAAAGAACAGGAACAGAACAAGGACTAAGGCTCTCACGAATGTACCCGCGATCCAGAAGATCTTGGACATGTCGCTGAATTTCCTTAGTCTCGTCGGGGTTGGTCCTGTAGGCAGCACGGTTTGGCAAGCTCGCCCCTGGAACCAAATCAATCGTGTGCTCAATGCCTCGCACAGGTGGTAATCCAGGGGGTGTCTCTGATGGAAAAACATCCATATATTCCTACAAAAGGTT
This sequence comes from Neostapfia colusana, assembly GCA_030760725.1. Classification (NCBI taxonomy): domain Eukaryota; kingdom Viridiplantae; phylum Streptophyta; class Magnoliopsida; order Poales; family Poaceae; genus Neostapfia; species Neostapfia colusana. Next base: position 121,504,609 of record JASWHV010000004.1, read on the forward strand.
AGCAACAGTAGGTGGCAAGACAATGGATGTATCCTCAATAGAATATAAAGCATGTTTGCACACTAAAGCATAGCAAGTTCTATTAGAGGCATATAAATCATCAAGATCATATTTAGTTGCAAGCAAAATAGGTTTTTTCAACTTAATAGGTTACTGAATTTCAGAATTGAAAACACCTTTTTGCTTAGCATTATTCTTTTTCTCCTGCTCAAATTGTACAATTTCAGTGGGACTCATAGGAAGCAACACAATTTTCTTGCCCTTATGCATGAGAGTATACTTATTAGATCGACCATGGTGAATAGCATCAGTATCAAACTTCCAAGGACGTCCCAACAAAAGAGAACAAGCATCCATAGGTACCACATCAAAATCAGCAAAATCATAATAAGAACCAATAGAAAAATGTATCCTTGCTGTTTGTGTTACCTTTACCTTACCATTGTTGTTAAACCATTAAATGTGATAAGGGTGGGGATGCTCCTGTGTGGTCAAGCCAAGCTTCTTGACCACCTCAACATTCACCAAATTGTTGCAGCTACCACCATCAATGATGGTATGTACACGGCAGTCCTTGACGACGAGAAACATGTTGAAAAGGTTGTGACGTTGGCGGTTGTCGTCCTCTCGAACCGTGGCACTCAAAGTTTGCTGCACAATCAAAGTCCTATAGTTGTTTGTCACAGATATACCAAGAACCTCCTCAGCACCATCATATGAACCTGAAATGTTAGTTGCAATAATATTTCATCTTCAATATCAGAAGCACTAACATACCCACCATCAGCAGTGGCAATGATTGCCCCTTTGCTGGGGCAATCTCGTTGCATATGGCTAAGTCCCTGGCAGCGGTGGCACTTGATGTCGGAGCTGCGACTTGTCGAAGTGTTGGGTGCAGCCGCCTTTGCTGCAACACCTAGAGGCATCTGGGACTTGCTGTTATCTTGTCCCCGTGATGTAGAAGGTGCGATGCTGCTGCGTACAACACCCGTGGAGGGTGGTGTAGAAGCACGTATGCTCGAGGAGGGCGCTGCTTTGGATGGCACCGGAAATTGTCGTGGCGTGAAGGTGTTGTTCCGCCGCTGCCGTTGGCGACCCTGCACTTCTTTTTCTGCTAACATAGCAAGTTGAAATAAACGTTGAATAGAATGATATTCCTTGTAGTCAACTATGTCCTGGATCTCACGCCGCAAGCCCCCATAAAACCTAACAGTTTGGTCTTCTTGATCCTCAACTACCCCACAACGATGCATACCTTTCTGCAACTCTTGGTAGTACTCTTGGACAGTCATGTCACCCTGATCAAAGTGTTGCAATTTCTTAAGAAGATCACATCTATATGAAGGAGGAACAAACCTAGCGCACATCTCTTCTTTTAACGTAGCCCATGTCTGTGGTGCATTACGTGTATTGACAAGTTCATTCCAAAAAATTATAGCAAAATCTTTAAACTCACTAGTGGCTTGTCTAACTCTATGTCGCTCAGGAACAAGATGAGAGCTAAATTTTTGTTCTACCGTCATCTCCCAATCTAAGTAAGTCTCAGCATCATAAGATCCATAAAATGGTGGAATAGAAAACTTAATCTTAGCATAAGGATCATTATCTTGTTCAGGAGCATGAGGATGAGGTCTACCTCCCATACCTTGACGATTTCGTCGAGGGCGACAGCGCTGCCGTGCATCAACCTCATCGTTATTGAACATCCTCTGTGTCGTAGTGAGCATATGCATCACCATCAAGTATGATAGAGGGTGTAGCTTGTTGGGGAAGACGAGTCTCCATCTCGTCCAACCGTGTGGTCAGACGAGCAACACTTGTATGGAGCCTCTGAAAGGTGGCTGTTGTAGTGGTCTGGTAATTGTTGAAAGCTTCAGACATTGCCCGCATCATGTCCCTTAGTTCCATATGGAACACGCACTCATCATCATCCGGAGGTGTAGAACTAGAGGTCTTATCCATAGGCCTCTTCCCTGTCATTGTTAGTACAAAACGGAAACAAAGACAAAAAGAACGTGAACAACCCTATTACTACGCTCTCCGAAGTGGGTGGAAAATCAATCAGTAAGATGCGTCTTACCCCGCTCTTACAAGTTTCTTACCAGCACTGCAGGTGGCCAACGGTGACCGGTGTGAAGCAAGCAGAGAGTGGGTGTGATTGCAAAGGTTACGTGTTCTGCTCGAGAGAAGGTGGGGCTTGGAAGGCTCAAATGCAGTATATGTATGTGGCACACAAGTTAGTAACAGATAGCAATGCTGACTAAGTGTCCAAAGAATTTCACCTAGTTGCTGGCCTAAGAATGTATTAGAACAGTTGTGGCAACAAGCAAGGACAAGGATGAATGATGATGAACAACAAGGATAAATCAGCAAGTATTCAGCACTCACACAGAAATAGCACAACTAGAAAACCCCTTAGCCTCCTGTTTTTGTCTGGAAGCACTAGTAGAAATCAAAATATTTTTTCTTATTATTTTTTTGATATTTTTTTCTCAACCAGGGGAACAAGAATAGAAACAGCACCAAGTATTACCTCAAATCGATGAAAGATGAGATTGGCACAAATTCAGGAGCGATTGGAAAAACCGGTGCTGGAACTTCGGAGTTCGAAACGAGGGCCTTCTTAAAAAAAATTAATTTTTTGAAAACACCGTGAATGGCGTAGCTGGTGTATCGTATGTGGACTTTTTCGAGACCTTTCTGGGAAAAAATGCGCCTCAATCGGAGTTACAAGCGAACAGTTGTGCCCGTTTTAAGGAGGATACCCGAATCAGGTTTTGGTGGTGGTGGAAACTGCAATAGAAATGAATCGGTGGATGGAATTTTTTTGTAGATTGGTTTTTTGTAGATGGCAGCGGATGGAAGAAATAAAACTGAACCAAAACAAATCTAAACCAGCAACCAGACTCAACCTAGGACACGAACTCAGAACTACGTACTCCGAAACTAAATTGTGCAAAAGGTTGAGCGGGGGTTGTAGGTCACGGAAACTAAAAAAAATTATGGTTTTTTGTGGACGATAGGACTGAAACAAAATAAATCTAAAGGGCACACAAGTATACCTCACGGTGAACCTGGAAATCTGATACCAATTGATAGGAGGATGAGTCCCGATCTTCCGAGAGGTAGGGTAAACTTGATTGGGTGGAGATCTCGACGTTGATGATCCAAGGCTCCGAACGAACGAAACCCCGCAATCACTACACAACTGCTCCGTTGGTTATCACCCGTGTCACACGAATGACCTCGCCATGAAGGCTTATTCCTGCAAGCGCAATCAAGAACGCAAGCAAGAACAGAGAAGTTGCAATCAAAACTGAATTGATCATGAATTTGGGGTCTCACAACCGATGATCGGCGATACTGTTCAATGACAGATTGTAACTAAGCAAAAACCCACCCTAATGTGGTGACGGCTGCTGTATAAAAATGAGTTTAGGGGCGTGCAAGACCCCTGGACGCAACCCTAATGGGCTTCCACACATTACACGGGCCAGCAGCCCAAAAGGCGGTGGCGCAGCACCGGACAGATTCTGGACGCCCAATTGTTTCGCTGATTCCCGTCAACTTAGAAGTAATTTTGAGATGGGGCTGGTTCCATTGGAAGCTTTATGAAATCACGGTTCCAACCATATATAGAACGTCCAAATCTGACTCCGTATGTGTCCGGGACGTCAGTTTTGGTGAAGGCAGCTCCTGGAACCCGAGGTGGAGTCGAAGTCGAGTTGTACTTGGATTCCTCCTTGGTGTGCACGTTCTATCTCCTCCTCCTTGACTCCTTGGACTCCTCCCAGCCCTTTCTGAACCTCCCCATTGTTCCTAATCAATAAAACATGCATGGAAACAAGCGTATGTTCTGAAAAACAATTGATAAGGTTAGAACGTACCTGGAGATCCAATTGTCGTGCACGTGCTCTAGTGATCGGTCCTTGCATTGTATGCAAAGGAGAGATGCCCTCATTAGTGCGGGGAATGGGAGTCAAATTTTTGGACTACCCTGGGAACTGCAAGGCTCAAGAGGGGGCTTCTGTAGGGGAGGGTTTACTCTCAGGAACTGCAGCGGTGAAATCTCAGTGGGCTTGTACTTACCGGTAGACCCTTTGTAAAGGCCATGTAGTGATCTCCTGATCACACACCAAAGGAACTGTGTAATGTTGCTTGCAAGCACAGATATCAGGGAGGTTCTTAGTCCACCTGGCAATAGGGGATGAAATCACTACTTGTGGGTAAAGTGGTACAATCTCTGCAGAGAACCAAACTGTCATGACAGTCGTGCTCACCACTACAGGAAACCTGATCATTTGCGACGGCTAGAATTATTTGCGATGGGACGCCGTCGCAAATAAATTAAATTGCGACGGCTAACCCTAGGCCGTCGCAAATACAGGAGCCATCACAAATAGTACCTTATTTGCGACGGCTACGACTGCAACCGTCACAAATAGCATTTATATATTTGTGACGGCCGGACCTATGGCCGTCGTAAATTTAGCAACCGTCGCAATTAAAAGCTTGTTTGCGACGGGCGATGGAAATGTCGTCGCAATTAAGAAAGCCGTCGCAAATGACCCCGATATAGTCGACCGGGCACCTCCCGATTCACACAACTACCGCCGCCCCGCGCCCGTCCGCCACCGCTCGTCCTCCGCCCGCCGCAGCTCGGCCGCCTGCTGCCGCGCACCAGCCACCTAGCGCCCGTCCGCCCGCGCAACGGCCGCTGCCCCGCGCCCGTCCGCCCGCGCTCGGCCGCCTGCCGCCGCCGCGCACCGGCCGCCGGCCGCCGCCCAGCCCTCGTCCGCCCGCGTCCACCGCCCAGCGCGCCGCCGCCCGGCTCTCGCCGCCCGTCGTGCACGCTGCTCCCCCGTCGCCGTTGCCTCTCTGCTCTGGCTCCAGCGCCCGGCCACCCGCCGCATCCCTGCTCCAGCGCCCGGCTGCCCCCTGCCTCCCGGCTCCCGCGCCCGGCAGCCCCCGCCTCCCGCCTCCATGGCCCGGCGCCTCTCAGTAACCTATGTTCATGCATTTTTTAAATTTTTTTCTTGTTGTTAGTTAGATTTAGTTAGAGTAGAGTTAATTGAATATTGTTTTAGAGTAATTTGTAATTAATTTGACAATTAAATTGTTTTTTGTAGTTAGTTTATAGTTTTGTAGTTGTAGTTTAAGTTGACAATTAACTAGGGTGTTTATAGTTTAAGTTGGTAATTAGTTTGATATGCGGCAAAAGGCGGCGTTGCGGGGCACGGCGGGCCGGTCGTCCCTAGTTAATTACGACGACCGACCCGCCGCACCGCCTTCCTCCGCGCGCGCCTCCTACCACACTCGCTTCCTCCCTCCCGTCGGCCCCGCCTCCCGCCGCTGCGCCCCCGCCTCCCGCCACCGCGCCCCGCCTCCCCCGCCTCCTGCCGCTGCGGCGAGGATCTAATGGTCCTTGACAACTGACAACATCACACGCTGCTATTTCACTTGTTCCCATGGGCTGACACTTGGGCCACCAGACACAGCAGTTAACGGGGCCCAACCACGCTCACTTCCCTACAAGGCTATATAGTTCCAAGTTATTAGTTCGGACTTGTGATTCCACTTCCATTTTCTTTGCTTGCGCCCCCCCCCCCCCCCCCGCCCCCCGCCCGCTCTGATTTATATTTTGACAACGTTATATAAAATATCAAATAATTTTATATTGAATTGTTGATTAGTAGTTGATTTGTTGTTAAATTTGTAGTTCCATTAGTTTAATTTGTCAATTTAAATAGTTGTTAAATTAGTTTCAGCAATGGAATAACTATTTGTTCAAATTGTTTAATTAGTTGATTTCTTGTTTAATTTGTAGTTTTATATATTAATTATTTGATTAGGAGCATAATTGTTTAAATATTACTTAGATTGATGAAGTGCTAAATTATTATATAAATAGTCGGGCCGACCCAGCCTGGCACAAGCTATTTAGGGTCCGGCTCGACACGGTCCATTTAGGGCCCGGCCTAACACTACAGGAAATGCGATGATTTGCGACGGCTAGGATTATTTGCCACGGCCGACCGTCGCGAATAAATTAAGGAGGGACGGCTTACCCGCCACCCCTCCCGCCACCGCGCCCCGCCTCCCGCCGCTGCGTCCCGCCGCGCCCGCCTCCTGTCGCTGCCGAGCCCGCCACCCGCCACCGCCGCGCTGCCTTCCGCCGCGCGCGCCTCCCGCCACACGCGCCTCCCGCCTCTCGCCGCCCCGCTTCCCTCCACCGCGCCCCGCCACCCCTCCCTCCTGCCACCGCGCCCCGCCTCCCCCGCCTCCCGTCCCTGCGCCCCGCCGCGCCCGCCTCCCGTCGCAAGTAAAATAAATTGCGACGGCCAAAGAAAAAGGCGTCGCAAGTAAAATAAATTGCAACGGCCAACCCTAAACGGGATATACCCGGCCCCGACTCACACACCCAGAGGCCGCTCACGACTACGCGGCGGCGGCCGCAGTGAGCGGTAACCGTCGCAAATAAAGTTTCCAAGCCATAATTGGCGACGGTAACCGTCGTTCGTCCCCAATATGTCATTATTTACGACAAGCTACCGCGTGTCGATGGCGGGCCCCGACGGGTGGTTTTCTCCCGTTCATTCCTCCTCTTTCGTTATTTCCTTGCTTCCTCCCTTGTTGGACAGTTGACCCAAAAGCTTGAAGAACTGCACCATTTTTGGGGGGTGCAGTGTAAAATAAGAGAGGTTATGCTGCTAAAATTTTGTTGGGATTTAGGTATTGTGTCTCATAAGAAGCACGATAAATCCTGCATATATTAACGATAATTTCTTCGTCTTTAAACTGCAAAGTCAAACATGGGTGAAGACCGCAGTTAGATGTATACTGGCTGGAAGAGCAGAACTGGTGGTCACTCGGATGAGTGGTACATCAAGTTAGATAAATTCTTGGATCGAGCATTTTTGTTGTCAATTGATGATAAGGTGCGGTGCCCATGTAAATGCCGGAACACCAAGTTTTTGAGCAGATTAGAACTATCATTTCACTTATGTCGAAACGGTTTCATGCCAAGTTATGAGGTGTGGACCTTCCACGACGAGACTAAACCTCGAGACGTAGTAGAAGTAGATGAGGATGATGATATAATGGGGTTGATCGGATGGATGAGATGCTAGAAGCTCTGGAAGCGGAGGATCCTCTTACAAAGGAGGCAGACGATTTCTTCGAGGACCTCAAGAAATCACAACAGCCGTTGCACGAAGACACGGATGTGACCGTCCTTGCTTTTTTTACCAGATTTATGGCAATTAAATCTAAATATTTTTTCTATTAACTGCTACAATGATATCATGAAAATGATATGCGATATCCTTTCACAACCTCACAAAGCGCCTAAACATATGTATCAGTCGAAGATCTGGATATCTGGTCTTGGTATGAATTATGAGAAAATCGATGTGTGCCCAGATAACTGCATGCTATTATGAAAAGAGCACGCCAACGAGAACATGTGCTTGAAATATGGTAAATTGAGGTATGTCGAAGTTGTTAATGATGATGGCGATAATTTGATGACAGATGTCGCACATAAGCAGCTTCGTTACTTACCTGTGACACCTCGGTTGAAGCGGTTGTTTCTTTCAAAAAGAACTGCTAGACACATGAGATGGCACAAAGAAGATAAACGTGAGAACAAAGAATTCTTGACGCATCCGTCCGACGGTGATGCATGGAAGGCGCTAGACCGTTTCGATTCAGAGTTTTCTCGTGATGCGAGAAATGTTCGCATCGGGTTAGCGACAGACGGATTCTCACCGTTCAGTACAAATGCCACGCCATACTCCTGTTGGCCCGTCTTTGTCATTCCCTACAACCTTCCACCAGCTTTGTGTATGAAGAACGAGTTCATGTTCCTCAGCCTCATTGTACCTGGACCTGATCATCCTGGGTCACGTCTCAACGTGATGTTGAAACCGCTGATCGAAGAATTGAAAGAGTTGTGGACAGGAGTCGAAGCGTACGACAGTTAAAAGAAGCGGAAATTCAACCTTCGAGCTGCTTATTTATGGTCCGTCCATGATTTGCAGACATACGACATGTTTTCCGGATGGAGCACTCACGGTCATTTGACGTGTCCGATATGTGCTTCGGACACGGATTGCTTTCGACTAACTCATGGAGGCAAGATATCTTACTTCGATTGTCACAGACACTGGTTGCCTTCGAATCACATATTTGGGCAACAGAGGCATGTCTTTAGAAAGAACACCATTGTCACTAAAGGACCACCGAAACGTCTCAACAGGTCAGAAATTTCTGATATGTTGGATAAACTTGTGCCATATGAAGGTCGTCCTGGATATTTCGTAGGTTATGGCATGGAACACAATTGGACTCACATATGTGGACTTTGGGAGCTACCGTATGTGAAGTCGTTGATTCTAATACACAATATTGATGTGATGCATCAGGAGCATAACATGAGTGAAAGTATCATAAGCACATGCATGGATATGTCTGGCAAAATGAAAGACAATATAAAAGCTAGACTAGATTTTGCAGACATTAGTCACCGTCCAACTATCGAAATATCTGAAATTGGTGGCAAGCCACATGCTTCTTTCTGTCTTAGATCTAAAGAAAAGAAAGAAGTCATGAAATGGTTGAAAACTTTGAAATTCCCAGATGGTTACGCAGCTAGCCTCAAACGAGCCGTGAATGTGAACACAGGAAACCTCACTGGGTTAAAGAGTCATTATTATCACATTATCATGGAAAGACTCTTACCTATTATGTTTCATGGCTATCTAGATGATGCAGTGTGGAAGGTTTTATCCGAGCTCGGCTATTTCTATAGAAAGCTTTGTACTAAAGAAATCAAGACAGGGATGATGGATAAGTTAGAGAAGGAGATACCCGTTATGTAAAATAGGAAAGAAAATTACACCGGATTTCTTTAATCCGATGCAACATCTAATTATCCATCTTCCATTCAAAGCTAAAGTTGGCGGTCTTGTGCAATATAGGTGGATGTATCACATTGAAAGAGCGCTACGATATCTGAAACCAATGGTTGGCAACAGGACAAGGGGGGAAGGGTACATCGCTGAAACATATGCTCTTAAGGAAGTAGGATACTTTTCAAGTGTCTACTTTACAGATAAACATAATCTCAATATTTCGGCTATGCGGTACAATGTGTACGAAGCCCCCCTTTAAGTGACCTCTCCATTTTTCAAATGAGAGGCACTACCGTTGGTAACTACACGACCTACGTCCTACCCGAACGTGACAGGACTGCTGCTTTACTTTACATGTACGCAAATATAGAAGACATGCAGGAATACTTCGAGTAAGTGTTTCTCCTACATTTATGCTAATCGACATATTTTGGTACACATGTATTCTAAAAACTGTTTTCTCACGTTCAGCGAGTTCCACAAACAATGTTGGCCATATAGGCATCAACCTACGGCCAAACAAGTTGAAGGAATGCGACAAGAAGGAATAAATGGAGGGTCGGGTTTCCTATCCTGGTTTCGAGATTATGTAATACTTTCTCGTCTTCTATATATTATAAGTTGCTATTATTAAAGAAATTATTATTTTAACTTACGATCATGTTTGACAGTGCCACACTCACAATGTCTATAAAGATTTGCGGCAGCTATCTTATGGATTGGTGAATGTTCGAAGCTATGATCGATATGACGTAAATGGTTTTCGATTCCGTACAACTCATTTTGAAGCTCTTCGTCCTCTCGCGGCAACATCAAATTCCTGTGTTGTGACGAGAACAATTGACAGTCAATGCAATGTAACCAGTTATTATGGGATCATTAACAAAATCCTTGAATTTACTTTTACCGGAAATAAGACAATTCGAGTTTTCTTCTTTGACTGTGATTGATTTGATAGCACTCATGGAACTTGGGAAAACCAATTTGAAATGGTGGAAGTCAAACATAAGGACCGACTACGAGGTTACGATACATTTGTTCTTACACACCAAGTGGAGCAAGTGTATTATCTATCTTATCCATGCACAAAGCTCAGTGCTTGGTGGGTGGTATATAAGGTGAATCCTCGTGAACGGTTATATACTCGTGGGGATGATGGTTACCATGATATTGAAGACGTTGAAGAAGTGTACCAAGAAGAAGAGTTGCCAGACACTTTTATCGTCGAGCCTGGGGAAGGACTCGATCAATTAGTAGGAGATGTTGAAGATGTACAGACAGATGATATTCGAAAACAAAAATTAAAACAGGTCACGATGGAAGATCGTTGGGCTGGTTTAAGGAGTAGGGCACATGATAATGATGTTGATGAATTTTGAAAGTGATTACAAGTAACGTTTTTTTAGATAGTAACATGAATTATGTATATCTTTTAGATGTTTAAGGAGTAGGACACTGATTATCTATTAAAACAGGATGGCATCAAAGAAGAGTAAGAAGATGGAGGCGACGAGGGGATTATTCCCCTCTAGACCTGAGGACGCTTTCGTTGGTGCCTCGTCGACCGGGAGCAGACGCTCTCAGCTGCTAGGGTACATTCGGAGCAGCTCTAGGGATTCGTCACAGCAGCCCACACAGGTAAATTTCAGTATTCTTTGATGAATTCTTCACATTCAATTTTCAATTAAACTTACTTATGAACCATTTGAATGTTGTAGTCTCACCGACTGACTCAGTGGCTGTGGCGCCAATTGAGCTAGGCTACCCTTCAGTGAGCCAGCCCTCGTCCAGCCAGCCCTTGGCTGACGAGCCTTCTGTTCCAGAGACGCAGCCTTCTACTCCTAAGCCTTCTGGGTCACCAGACGTGGTGCCCCAGTAGACGCGGAGGACGAGGGGGACTCACTTTATCAGTCCTCCTGCGGTCCCTTCACAGAGGATCGTGATTCGTCCGGTTAAAGACAGGTAATAAAATCGTAGTGTTAAATTCTGGTTTCTTTTTGTTACTTAAGTAATGAATTAATAAATGTCTTGCAACGCTTGGTACGACGCGTCTTTCACCGGTGAGAGACACCACAGACCGGTGAACGGTGTCCTCGAGTCCTTAGTGCGTTTGCACTATCCCAGGGTCATTGACGGGGTGCCAGCTACTTTCTGTGAGGATTACGCACGCGCCCATCACCAGGAGCACGGCAACGTTCAGGAGGCCGTATGGTCTGATTTTATGGTAAGTATGTTAAATAAAGTTCCTAAGTTTTAACTATGAAACTCTTTTAATGTACATCTCTTTCAATATTTATCACAGGAAAGATATATTTTAGAAGACCCGGACGACCCTCGCATGTTGGAGGATGCAAGGAAAGTGTTTCACGTCAACGCTGCGAAGGCGGTTCGGCAAGCTTTGTCGAACGCTCATATTTTAGTTATCAACGAGCACTTGAAGGCAAACCAACACCACGTGCTACACTTCCGGCAGGAGAGCTAGAGGCACCTAACGTAGAAAGAGTACACGCAGGTACGTGGGGTGTAGTAAATTTTTTTTCTGAGCATGGAGCAAATACATCAATGATATTTTTAACGGCCTACAACTATGTGTAGGGCCACGTGAGCTGGTTGCAGGGTCGGTCCGATGCATATCAGGCCCTTTGTCGGTACTGGGCTAGCGATGAGTTCAAGGCTAAGTCCCAGAGGGCTCGAGGGTGCAGAGGGGTCGAGGGGAAGCACAAACACGGTCAAGATAACCACTTGTGTTTATCTAAACACATGGTAAGTGTATATAACTTATGTTTATGTATTCATAATATATTGTTCGTACTAACACGTATTGACAGGAGCGCGAGACGGGGGGTGCCGCCGACTCCTGCTGAGATCTGGAAGAGAGTTCACATGGACCCTTCTCAGCCCCAGGGGTGCAGTCAGGCCGCAGCCGAGCGGTTGGTAAGTATAGAAATCATTCATAGTAAATATAACTATATGGACTGATAAACTTACACGGTTTTCTTGTTTTTCAGGCTAGGTACGGGGAGGAGGCTAGGAGGATACACGGCGCAGATTTCGATTGGGAACATGAACCAATCGATCCTCAAGCCGCGTATGCAACCGGAGGTGGAAAAGCCCATGGAAAGTGAGTTCATAAGTCATTTTATCGTTTTTAATTCAAAATATTGAAGATATTTCAATTCCATATTACCGATTCTGTTTTTATAGGCTCGCCATATTCGACAGAGTTGTCGACTCGAGGGCGGCGAGACCTGCGAGAGGCAGCTCCATACAGTCTTCATCGGTGGGCCCGAGTCGCCGTGTCTCGTAGGTGGAGACTCTCGCCCGTCAGGTCCAGGAGAGTCGCGAGCAGTTTCAGTCGGACCTGGAGGCGCAGAGGGCGGCGATGGCAGCGCAGAGGGCAGCGATGGAGGCCACCATCTCCTACCAGCGAGCCTGCATGGAGCAGATGCGATAGACGATGGAGATGCAGCGACAGGCGATGATGGTAAGCTAAAGTAATTTAAATTTAGCGCATTCTTAATAATATGTAATAACCTGCAACTTTTGCAACCACAGAGTTTCTTTCAAGGCTGCGATGTCCAGGGGTTGCACCTCTAGCTTTCTCCACCTCCACCGCTGATTCCACCGCCAGAACTGGAGCTACCGCCGCCGATGCACATTTCTCCAGGTGTTCAGGTAATCAAGAACATTATTACTTAATAGTAATTTATAAAATTTAGTCTTGCTTTCATGCCAAACAAATTGTAGTCTTACTTAGGTATTGTAGCCTTACTTAGTCTTACATAATCAAACATATAGCAAATCTAACTCAAATTAAATAAACTAAGTTCAATATGATTAATTATAGCTTGTTTAATCAATTCTAGTCAAAAACAAAGTTCTAAACAAATTAATATGTCCAACAACTTCTATGTGTTGCAGGGATCGGTGACGGAGGCTCAAACTCGGTCGCCATCTATACCGACGCCTGGACTAACGTGCGACGAGGATGTTGGCGGCTCTGGAGGAAGTGGACGCTAGCGGAGAGCCTCTCTTCCTTATTTTTGTATTCTTATGATGAGATGTGAGACTTTTGTATTGTGATCGATGGAGCGGTGAGGATGTTGTATTTTTCTGTTCCTTATTTATTTGTTGTTATGTCTATTGTGTTTCTGGCCATCGAGCTGGGTAGAATGTTTAGTTTTTTTTTAAAAAAAATAAAAAACCTTGTTTGCGACGGCTTTTTATACAGTATTGTCGTAAATAAGTTTGTAGCTGTCGCAAATTAACCTACGTAACTTGCGACGGCCACCGCCGACCGTTGCAAATTAAGTACTTACTTGTGACGGCCACCGCCAGCCATCGCAAATTGTCGAGTCGGGCCCATCGGCTAGGCCCGAGCTCTTGTTTGCGATGGCCGGTCTAAGCCGTCGCAAACAAGTTTATTTGCGACGACGGCCGTCGCAAATAAATTTAATTGCGACGAAAAACAAGCGACAGCCGTAAACTGTCACAAATAAGTAAAGCCGTCGCAATTTGATTATTTGCGACGGTTTTACACTTATTTGCGACGGCCTTGGCCGTCGCAAATCGCCGGGATTCCTGTAGTGCACGGTCAAGAGCGGCTTGGACTTGTCCATGATTAGAGAAACATGAATATGAGTTGGAAGGAGTTATTGGGTGGTGTAACCTGACATTAATGAGTTAATAGTAAAGATGGTGGGATATATCACTTAGTAAAAAAGTTGTTAATTAAAGTTAAGGCTTAGAATTAATGCATAGTGCTTAACCATGTTAGCATTTCCTTGTTATTAGTCCTCATAACATTCTTTTCTACACTTGCTAAGTACCTTTGGGTACTCAAATTTGTTTTTGTTGGATATCATATGTTGCTCAGGTGCAAATGAAGATATATACTTCGATGAGGAGGATTTCGATACTGAAGAGTTGTTCTAGTCTGGCGAAACCCCCCGGGCAACACTTGTGAACTGGAGGACCCTTTTATTAGACTTCCGCTTCGATGAGGAGGATTTCGATTACGAAGAGTTGTTCTAGTGTGGCGAAACCCCCGGGCAACACCTGTGGACTGGATGACCCTTTTATTAGACTTCTATTGTTGTATAATTAGTGTAATAGTACTTTTATTATTCTATTATGACTTATGATGTGATATTATGTTACACGTTAACTCTGGCATGTAATATAATGATATTTCACTGTCGGCATATATATGAGTCAACTGATTCTGGCATACATGTGAGAATATGCTCGGATGTTTTTTATGTAAAACCGGATATGACAGTCGTCCTTCAAACAGTTGTTGTCTCCTTGCAAGATCGGAAGCAGGGAAAAAGCAACCTCCCCATCCGTAGTAAAAACTTGCGGGCTCTTGAGATCGACGAACGGAGTGCAGTCGAAGCCAGAGCCACTCCAAGGGGATCTGCACACAACCAGGTCACGGGGGATGGGGGTGACTACGGGAAAGGGCTGACGGAAGGCAAAAGGGGGGATTAGCAGATGGGGGCGAGGAATGGCATGGGGGGCAATGGGCGGTCGGCATGGAAGAGGGGAGGGGCTGCCGGGAAGCCGACAGTGAAGGGTGGAGGATTATCTCTCGCTCACTCTCTCTCATCTTGATCTATGTTTTTAGACTGGTCGTACTCGTCGACCTCTATAACGAATCTCTAAAAATATATTTCTACTCTTTTACAGTCAACTCTAAAAGATTTCTACATTTACAGTTCGATTCCCTGCATTCGTTCACCTTTAAATCAGACCTCTATATCAACTATCATCTATTTTATATTAGATAATATAACTATATCATATTTTTAAATATTTTATATAACTACTTTTATATACATAATATTATATTTAAAGTATATATAAATCACCAGATTATTTTCACTTCTTTTTTCCTCTCTTTTCTTCTTATTTTTCCTTTTCCCCCTTTCTATTTTTTCCCTTTCTTTTCTCCCTTTACCCTCATTTCTTCTTTTTTTTTTCCTTTCCTTTTTTCTTTTTTCCTTCTCTTCTTTCTTTTTCCATCTCCTCTCTCTCTCTCTCTGTATACAGGCGCTACAGGGCAGCTTCACATGTAGCGGCTGACTGTGGCAGCCGCTATTTACCAGGCGTGCGTAGCGGTGCCACTGCGGACTGCCCCTAGCCTCCGCGTCGCTATATTCGGCGGCCACGGCTTCTTACAGGGCTCCGCTGCGATTAGTCTTAGGCTGCAAGTAGCGGCCCTGAAAAATCCTGGCCAGTACAGTACCCTACATATCTAGCTGCTCTGTAGCACATGTAACAGGAAGAAAGAGAGGTGGGGAAGAAAGAAAAGAAAAGGAAAAAAGAGAAGAAAAAGGGGAAAATGGAAAGGGAAGAAAATGGAGAAGGAAAAAAGAAAAAATAGAAAAGACGGAAATGTGAAAAAGAGAAAAAATAAGAATAAAAGAAAAGAAAACAAAAATTGATGTTTTATAAATTGTAAATATATTATTGTTATTAACATAAAATTAGTTATATGAAAAATATAAAATATGAGTTAGTTATATTATGTAATATAAAATAGTTGATATAGAGGTATGATTTAGAGGTGAGCGAGTGCAGAGAATTGAACTTAAAGGTAGGAATCTTTTAGATGTGACTGTAAAAGGCTAGTAATATTCTTTTAGAGGTCTGATATAGAGATCCATGAGTGCGAACAGTCTTAGCCTAGCGGCTGTACACCCTCTATGTGAAAGAGATGCAAGTTATAAGTGCTGGGCATGATTCTGAACATGCAGAAAAGCACGGAGGTCTCTTGATTCCGAGTAACCAGCGTTGTTAGGTTAACCAAGAAATAGCAAAGCAAGCGCAGGTTTGGTAGTTAAGTTATCTTGGTGAAACCTGTTGGCGATGTACGCATCATGTCAATTAGGCGGTCTGTGGACTTTTGTCGTGAGGCATCAAAGGTAAATTCGTAAATCTTAAAATTAGTCGATCCAGTCTTTTATATATGCTTAGAGGTGAGATATGTATGTGTGTTTATAATGGCAAGTCTTTATGTGTATATATAAGTGTTTGTGCTATGTTTTTAGTAACATCTAGAATGCAAACAGACATTTGGTGCAATCGTGTAAAAATCCCTTTTAAACCACACGATCTACATACTGCGGTGAGTGTATTTTTACACTTAAATCCTCCCATTGCACACTTCAATTCTTTCAACTTATATTGTCAGGTGGAAGGGTTTAAGTGTAAAAATACACTCATCGCAGGATGTAGATCGTGTGGTTTAGAAGAGATTTTTGCACGATTGCATCAAATGACTGTTTACATTCTAGTCATCCCATGTTTTTTTAAAGAAAAGGTTAGCCGGGGATATGGTGAGAACTCCGAACAAAGCGAGGCCGCTGCACCTTGACTTTCGGATACGGTACTATCCTTAGATAAGCGAAGCAATCATGCGAGGCTGAGGTGGATCTTACGAGGAAGCATAACCCTTGGCCCCACCTGTCATCGGACAGCTAGAATCTCTCCTCCTTCATGCAAATGCAATCAGCCATCTTTCTAATTTTTCCCCACATTTTTGTTTGCCAAGTACTGGTACAGTTTTTTCTTTCTTTCGTACGATGATGCTATGCTACGCCTTGGGGTTTTGGAAGCACGTTAAGGTGACGTGCTTTTGCTGAAGATTAGAGGGACAGCCCGGCATGCAGCGTTCCGAGGCCAGCGCGAGCGAGCGGGCGTGGCAATGTGTCCCGGGGGAGCCAACACTGGGGGTCCCAACCTTGATCTGATTCGTGGCGTGGCTCCGATTCGGAGCAACGGAGCTCGGCGACATACTCGCAGTTCGGCTCCGGTCGTTGATCTCGTCCAGAGTCCTTGAAGCCGAGTTGGAGGATTCGAAAACCGCATGAGTGACTTGACTGGCAGCAGCAGCAGCCGCATCTCCCAAACAATCTCGTCCAGCAGCAGCAGCGGAGGAGCGCACACTCTTCTCTTCGTCGTTCCCGTCTTCTGCACTTCCATGGCGTCCCGGGTTTAAGCCCTTCTGTATGGGAGGGCTTGGGTTTCAGACTCTGCTGCAACTGCAAACCTAGGGTCCTCGGGTTGCAAAACTACAACCTCTTCTCGAAAGTGTCTATCCCCGGATTTGCCTGCGTTTGAGAAGAGCAACGGAGTTAGATGGGATCGGTTTGCTGACAATGCAAATCATACAGGGTTGCTGCTTCTGGTCCCCTGGTTTAGTTTGGCTCTCCCCTGCTCTCTTCTTACTCAGCGTTTGCAGTCTTCATTTCTGCTCCAGCCATCTTCTTATTCGTTCCATGCCTACTATACCTGTGGCCAGATTAAAGTTACTACAGGATTAGGAGAGCTTATCCCATCAGTACCAACCGAACAAAATAATGTAGAGCTGAAAGCGACAACATAATAGCACCTGAACATTCTTCGACCTGGTCGCGCCGTCCAATGCTCCAGCGCTCAATGCAAGGGCTCTGTCAGTCTGTAGACAGAAAGGCAGATGCACTCGTTCCGCCTCCCTTTTTGAATGGCCAGTGGACTCCCCGATTATCCTCGTTTTATTCGGAGCTGGATAGAACAGATCAACACGGATCGAGACCTTGGTTGCCAAGTTAGAGGCAAAAGCACTAGCGCTGAATCCTCTGACTTTACCACATGAACGACCCTTGTGCTGTCTTGGCTGTGCTATATGCAAATCTCATGGGAAAGCATTCCTCGCTACTCTTGAAACTGTTTTGCGTTATAGAGTACCATGCAGGTCTATGCGGGTCGTTGCCTTTACGGCGGAACTGCACCTGATTTTTCATCGGCTTGTTTAGCCCAGAACTAGTATGGTCATTTCGGTGATCTTGAGTATTATTACAAACTTGAAAGGAAAAGGCTCTGAAACTTTGAGAACATGCATATGTGGCAACAAAGAAATCGGTTAGACGATGAACTGAAAACCTGCGGTTGTGCACGGGTGAGAACCCTGATAAAGCAGATGAGAGGGGGTGGCAAAGGAGAATGCGCGAAAAAGAAACACCCATCTTGCTTGTTCTGTTCCGTACTGGTAAGTGGAATGCGAGTCTAGTCTGAACCGGAGTTCACAGTGCACGCTGGATACGCGACTGCACTGCGGTTTCTCACTTGGTCCATAGCACGACAACAGTGATTGGGAGTAGTTTCCTAACAAGACCCACTTGATTACCCATATTAAAGTGTACAAGTAGGAAGCAGACAGTAAAAGTACAGACGGCTACACAAGACAAAGCACACACGGAGACTTTGAAGGAATCTACATCTCACTTTCAGACCGCGGTTGTCGGTACCCTAAAGACTGGACACTCCTGCATAGTGGATAAAAAACAACCTGAGCCCCGCCTTTCCAGCTTAGGTGGGCCCCGGCGTAAGTAACGTGCCCTGGGCCCCATAAGTAGTCGCGGGGGTTGCCACGTGTCTTCAGTCCCTAAGCCTGACTACCGGCTGAGGAGGGCTCAGGAGCCGCCACATGTCTAGTGGTGTCAGGCCCGATCTTCCGCCAGAGAGGGCTCCAACGCTGCCACGTGTCTGGAATCTCCGAGCCACACCCTCCGCCAGAGAGAGCTCCGGAGGTGCCATGTGTCATGCGGCTCCGGATCCGACCTCCAGCATAGGAGGGCTCCGGTGCTGCCACATGGGCGACGACTCCAGGTCGCCTTCCCCAATGAAGGCTCCGGATGTGCCGCGTGTCTTGCGGCCCGGGCCCGACCTCCAGCATGGGAGGACTGTGGTGCTGCCACGTGTCCGACGACTCCGGACCACCTGCTACTCCGCAAGGCAGCTCCGGTGGAGACGCGTGTCCCGGCGTGTCAGGCAGCACGCCTTAACACCGTTGACAGTGACAATACATATATCTGTAAATGCCTATTGCTCATGTATAGTAGACAGATAGCCGCGGAGCCACTTGTCGGGCCCCGGGCCACCTTGTAACTGCCCCGTCCTTGTGCTATAAAAGGACCAGGGCAGCCTCTGGGCAAAGGGTTCGGAACCCCGACTCACTCATACACTCACACGGGCAAACAATACAATAAGCACTTCCGTGGACGTAGGGTTTTACGCTCCGTCAGGCTGAACCATGTAAATTCTCGTGTTCCTCTCGTCATTGTGCTTCGACTTTCGAGATTCATTAGCCCCTCCGAAAAAAGAACAAAAACGAAGCCGTGGGGCTCCGGAACACAACGAGGACGAAAGTGACGCGGAAAACGCCTCAGGCACGAGGGTGCATCCGGACGTTTAACATCCGCGCGAGAACGAACGGATAACACCAGCGGAACGGCACCAGTCGCTGCCTGATGAGGAATCCGCTGCTCGCAATGATCGCCCGCACAACTCATTGGAGACTCGATGGAAGCAGATCAAGGTACTACACCATCGGCGCCAGAAAGTCAGGGCGCTCGGATCGGTAGGCGCCAACGGGAGACGGATAAGCACCCAAGTGGTGAGGCCCGCCCGCCCGCCCGGTCGGCCGATCCTGTCCACCGAAAGACGTGATTACCGTGGATGGCCTTGGTTAACCTCTCACTGGCTGACTCCGATTACGCGCGGCTTAGATGAGATCTCGAGGAGGTTTGCTAGGTAGTTGGGATGGTTTGGGTGGATCGAGACTACGCGGTGGGTGCGAGCTCGTTGGTGGGACCTTTGTTTGGCTTGTGTTTAGGTTTACCCCAGGATTAATAGACATCAACGGGGAAATGACCTTCTAAGACAAATGTCTCGTACAATAGGTCAAAATGTCATTAGTTTATTCTGGTTTGTCATTTTTTTTGTAAGGGTCGTTTCGGTTTAGTGACGTTAACTAAGTGTGTGCATCACTCAGACCATGTCGGAATCACCACATATGTAACACCTTGATTTTAAAGTTTTGCGATAAATTATGATTTTGTTAAATTTAATCAGGGTGTTAGCTTTGTGCTTGTCGAAGTGTGTGGTCGACACTTCCCCCGGACCTGCTCTAGGCAGCCCGCGGAGGTTCTTTTTCGGAGGGGCTAGTCGCTTGCGGAGAGTTTAAGCGTAGGGACGAGTTAGGGAGAAGCTTGACACGGCGAGTTTTACGTGGTTCGGGCCGCCGGAGCGTAAAACCCTACGTCCACGGTGAGCTGAGGTGCTCGCTGTATTGCTTGATGCTCAGAAACGGAGTTCTGAGCTTGAGGATGAGTTATGCCTAGTGTGAGAGTTGCTGGAGTGCGAACCCTTGCTAACGTTGTCTACCCGAGCCTTTTATAGTCCAAGGCTCGTGTGGCTTACAAGGGGGGCCTGGGACCCGACAGTTGGTCCCGGGGAGATTTCCTGCTGACTATCGTATCCGCAGTT
Source organism: Neostapfia colusana (assembly GCA_030760725.1). Taxonomy (NCBI): domain Eukaryota; kingdom Viridiplantae; phylum Streptophyta; class Magnoliopsida; order Poales; family Poaceae; genus Neostapfia; species Neostapfia colusana. The sequence continues at coordinate 121,524,837 of JASWHV010000004.1, forward strand.
ATGTTGGTGGTTGTCTCTGACGAAGGCTTCCGAGTCTTCGCTCCGCCGCCCTGCCCATGCTGCAAGCTAGCCGTAGTGGTTGATGACGGCGGGGGCGGCAAGGGATGTCTTGTCGCTATGTTTATTGGCTGGCAGGCTCTGACACGGCGCGCCAGTCTGTGATATGACTGGGCGCAACGACACCTAACAGAGGTGTGCTCCGCATCTTCGCGTCTTGGGAAGGCGCGGGTCTTGAATGCTTTGTACGGTAAAGGCATGGCGCGCCTTTACTCCTGCTGCCTACCGCGCCGGGCGGCAGCACTGCTCTGTTGGTCACGTGTCAGATCCGGAGCTCTCCTCTGAGGAGAGGGGGGGCTCCGGCTCCGCTGGACACGTGGAGCCTCCGGAGCTCACCCCCGCGGAGGGGGCGAGGTCCGGTCTTCCGGGCCACGTGGCAGGCTCGGAGCTATCCTTTGAGGAGAGGAGAGCCCCGGCCCTGCCGGACACGTGGCGCCTTCGGAGTTCGCCCTTGCGAAGGGGGTGAGGTCCGGCCTCCTGGGCCACGTGGCAGGCTCGGAGCTATCCTCCGTGGGGAGGGGAGCTCCGGCCCCGCTGGACACGTGGCGCCTTCAAACCTCGCCCCTGCAGAGGGAGCGAGGTCCTTAGGATGTTTTACGTTGTGCGCAGGGGTACCCGGTATTGAGGGTACCGACAGTGGCCCCCGGGCTCACCTCGGGGGAGGTAACGAGCCCGAGGTGGGGCCTTCTCCTACCCGCGCACTTCCTTGTATTGAGTACTCCCTGTGTTGGCAAGGTATTGACGGCTTCGGAGTTCAGACTCTGAGGAGAGGGTGAAGCCTGGCATCGGAGCTCTGCCCTTGTGTAAGGGGGAGGTCCGGCCTCGGAGCTCGCCTCTGAGAAGAGGGGTGGTCCGGGAAGACATCGGAGCTCAGGCCCACGAAGGGCGTGAGGTCCGGCATCAGGGCTCGCCTCTGAAAGGACGGCGAGGGCTGGCGTCGGAGCTCGGCCCAGGTGTGGGGGCGGAGGTCCGGAAGTCATCGGAGCTCAGGCCCACGAAGGGCGTGAGGTCCGGCATGAGGGCTCGCCTCTGAAAGGAGGGCGAGGGCTGGCCTCGGAGCTCGGCTCAGCTGTGGGGGCAGAGGTCCGGAAGTCATCGGAGCTCAGGCCAGCGAAGGGCGTGAGGTCCGGCATCAGCGCTCGCCTCTGAAAGGAGGGCGAGGGCTGGCCTCGGAGCTCGGCCCAACTGCGGGGGCGGAGGTCCGGAAGTCATCAGAGCTTAGGCTAGCGAAGGGTGTGAGGTCCGGCATCAGCACTCGCCTCTGAAAGGAGAGCGAGGGCTGGTCTCGGAGCTCGGCCCAGCTGTGGGGGCGGAGGTCCGGAAGTCATCGGAGCTCAGGCCAGCGAAGGGCGTGAGGTCCGGCATCAGCGCTCGCCTCTGAAAGGAGGGCGAGGGCTGGCCTCGGAGCTCGGCCCAGCTGCGGGGGGCGGAGGTCCGGAAGTCATCGGAGCTCAGGCCAGCAAAGGGCGTGAGGTCCGGCATCAGCACTCGCCTCTGAAAGGAGGGCGAAGGTTGGCCTCGGAGCTCGGCCCAGCTGTGGGGGGCGGAGGTCCGGAAGTCATCGGAGCTCAGGCCAGCAAAGGGCGTGAGGTCCGGCATCAGCACTCGCCTCTGAAAGGAGGGCGAGGGCTGGCCTCGGAGCTCGGCCCAGCTGTGGGGGCGGAGGTCCGGAAGTTATCGGAGCTCAGGCCAGCGAAGGGCGTGAGGTCCGACATCAGCGCTCGCCTCTGAAAGGAGGGCGAGGGCTGGCCTCGGAGCTCGGCCCAGCTGTGGGGGCGGAGGTCTGGAAGTCATCGGAGCTCAGGCCAGCGAAGGGTGTGAGGTCCGGCTTTAGCGCTAGCCTCTGAAAGGAGGGCGAGGGCTGGCCTCGGAGCTCGGCCTAGCTGTGGGGGGCGGAGGTCTAGAAGTCATCGGAGCTTAGGCCAGCGAAGGGCGTGAGGTCTGGCATCAGCACTCGCCTCTGAAAGGAGGGCGAGGGCTGGCCTCGGAGCTCAGCCCAGCTGTGGGGGCGGAGGTCCGGAAGTTATCGGAGCTCAAGCCAGCGAAGAGCGTGAGGTCCGGCATCAGCGCTCGCCTCTGAAAGGAGGGCGAGGGCTGGCCTCGGAGCTCGGCCCAGCTGTGGGGGCGGAGGTCCGGAAGTCATCGGAGCTCAGGCCATTGAAGGGCGTGAGGTCCGGAAGTCATTGGAGCTCAGGCCAGCAAAGGGCGTGAGGTCCGGCATCAGCGCTCGCCTCTGAAATGAAGGCGAGGGCTGGTCTCGGAGCTCGGCCCAGCTGCGGGGGCGGAGGTCCGGTAGTCATCGGAGCTCAGGCCAGCGAAGGGCGTGAGGTTCGGCATCAGCACTCGCCTCTGAAAGGAGGGCGAGGGCTGGCCTCGGAGCTCGGCCCAACTGTGGGGGCGGAGGTCCGGAAGTTATCAGAGCTCAGGCCAGCGAAGGGCGTGAGGTTCGGAAGTCATCGGAGCTCGGGCCAGCGAAGGGCGTGAGGTCCGGCACCAGCGCTCGCCTCTGAAAGGAGGGCGAGGGCTGGCCTCGGAGCTCGGCCCAGCTGTGGGGGCGGAGTCCGGTACTACTCAGAAGTCCTCCCATTCCTGTCCCTTAGTCTCATTTGGCTTACTGTCCCGGGCCAGAATACGGGGCTTGGGTAATCTAGTGTATTTGGTCCTGGAGGTCTGGCCCCCAACCCCTGTCAGGGTGCAACTGTCCGGCCCCCTGGTACTCAGACCATAGCGCTAGGGGGCAGAGTGCGCATGCTTTGGGTGCAGGACCGAGCAAAGCAAGGCTCCTGACCCCCCGGTCTAGCTTAGGTCTTTTCTCGGAGGAGACCAACTGGCGGTACAGTACCCTTACAGGGGGAGGTCTGAAAGGCCCCCGGGCCTCTGGCTGGTACCCCAAGCACTACCGCCTTCGGCAGGATGGCAAATATCGACTATGCATGAGCGCAGGAAAGAGGAACCGAGTGTACAATGGATGTACACTGTCTAGAGCGTGGGAAGGTGATCATATAAATTAATGCGTAATTTAAATAAACACCTAAGTAAGCATGGTGAACTTACTGGGGTAGCGTCGGAGCGCCATGTCATCACGCAGAGCGGGTCATGCGTGGCTTCGTCGTACGCTCGGACACGGGGGGACCCCCATGGCGATCTCAGGGGGAAGCATGGCTTCGGCCCCGCACACCATGTAGAAGGGTAGTTCCCGTGACCCGGCCCTGGGAAGTCCGGCTGGCCCTCGACATAGAAGAGCCGGTATCCCCCAACGGCTTTGGGTACGCGTCTGCACCGGTTTTGTGGGTCTGCTTGGCGTGGACCTGGCACGCATTGCATCTCCTAACCGGTTTGACGGCGTCCAGGTGGCTCTCGGTCAGTAGGAGCCATGCCGGGTTGCTTAACCGACCAGCGTGCGGGACGATGAGCGTTCCCAGCACTCGCCTCCATGGACTACTGCGAGCTAGTCGCAGCCTTCCTCCTAGGTTATGCACCGCAATAGGATGCCGTGGTGCCACGCCAGTAAACATACCAGCGCGTAGCACTTAGCCATCCGCACAAACCGTTCAGCAAATGCACGTTCATTAGGAAGGATGTCCTTCAAGGAGTCCCGGACCTCCGTGGTCCATGCATCGGGACTACTTGAGCTTCTGGATCTTGAGCGCTGGGTTGCACGGAGTCCCCAGTGACGCTTACGATCCTTTGGCGGCGTCCATGGCTGCAGGGCGGCCGGGACCGCCAGCTTCGAGGTGCTGGTCCAGCCCCCTTTGCGCGGCTCGGCGGGCCGGGCTGTGGGCCGCAGCAACGTCCTCTCGAAGACTCCTTCGGGCACAGGGGCTCCGGTGGAGGCCTTCGTTGAGAGGTCGTCAGCTGCGGCCTTGCCAGCGCGCGGTACATGGCACAGGTCCAAGGCGAGGAAGTCTTTCTCCAACATCCGCACGTGGAGAAGATAAGCAACTAGCTGTGGGTCATTGCAGGGGCATTCACCCTTAACTTGCTTGATAACTAGCTGGGAGTTGCCATGCGCCAACAACTGGCGAGCGCCCAGAGACAGGACTGTCTTTTAGGCCAAAGATGAGTGCTTCATACGCTGCCAAGTTGTTGGTTGCCTTGGAATTGAGACGCACCATGTACCCAGACTGCTCCCCCGATGGCATGAGAAGCAGTACGCCGGCACCGACCCCTTGCTTTCGCAAGGAGCCGTCGAAGAAGAGCGTCCAGTGAGGCTCGGTGAAGACCGGAGCTCGGTGCTTTGGTTCACCGTCTTCGTGGCCCCCTGGGTCAATCTTCGTTGGCGTCCATTCAGCCACGAAGTCAGCCAATGCTTGGCTCTTGACTGTCTGACGTAGTCAGGAGCTCAGCTTGAACTCCGCCGTCTTCGAGCTGTCTTCCGGCTTCGGAAGCTGGCAGTGAGTGCCAATGACGCCCGTCTTCTGCTCCGGCGCACTTGTCCGCCAGGCTGAAGAGCCCCGAGATGTCTTGCACCTCCCTGGTGGCCAACTTCTCGAGCATCTTCTTGTCCCTCACACCTTGTCGGAATGCGGCCACTGCTGATGCATTCGAGATGTGGGGGATGGTGTTGCGTACCTGGGAGAACCGCTGGATGAAGGAGCGCAGTGATTCCCCAGGTTGTTGTTTGATGGCGTGGAGGTCAAGCCCCGTGCCTGGACGGGTGTAGGAACTGCCGAAGTTGGCAATGAACTGCCGGCAGAGCTCTGCCCAGGAAGTTATGGAACCCTGGGGGAGGTTCATAAGCCAAGACCGGGTTGGGCCGGTCAACGCGACGGGGAAGTAGTGGGCCATGACGGCCTCATCCCCTCCTGCAGCAAGGACGGCGGTGGAGTAGATCTGGAGGAACTCCACCGGGTTGACGCTGTCGTCGTACTTCTTGGGCAGGTGCGACCGAAACTTGCGCGGCCACCTCACGAAGCGAAGGTGGGGCGCCAGGGCCGCACATCCTGCTCCTGTTGCTGCAGGCGTTGGTGCCACGAACGCTTGGTTCGCTGCAGGCACTGTGTACCACGGTATGGGAAAGGATGCGCCATAGACCGGGGGCGCCGTTTGCAGGGCATATGGCTGTGACATATGCTGCGTGGCGTAGCCTGGGGCAGAGATCGCATAGCGAAGGTCTGCGCCTCAGGCAGGGTCGAGGCTGACGTCATGCTGCCGCCGGCCTCTTGGTTGCGACGCCTTTCTCGTCGTCGCTCGAGGAATACTCGAGCATCTTGGCCCAAGTGGCATCGTTCCAGCCCTGTCCTCAGGTCCGCCGATAGGTGCCTGGTGAAGCTGGAGTCCGCCGTCTGCTCGTCAACCGTCGGCTGTGCGCGTCAGAGACACAGCCGGTTGGCCGGAGCGTCGTCCCCGCTGAAGTCGAGGGTTTGCGGCAGCGACGACAAGACGGTCTACTTCGCGAATCCACTGTCGGGTCGCTGCCTGAGGCGCGTCCCCAGCAGGTGGATTGCGCAGTAGCGCTCTTGCTGCAGCTAGCGCACCCCCGTGGGAAACGCTCAGCGCTACAGAAGATCTGACGCTGGCTGGAGCCTGCATTGCCGGAGTCGGCTGCTGGCTTCCAGCTTGCGCCGACACACTCCGTCCTGAGTGCGTCGACACGTATTTCCCGCTGGTCACGGTCCGCTGTGAACGCGGGGGGGGGGGGGGGGGGGGGGGGGGGGAGAGCTTGCCGCTGAAGGAAGCTTCGTCATCTTCATCGGCTGAAACTCGTCGCACATGGGAAAAACCCCCTACCTGGCGCGCCAAATGTCGAAGTGTGTGGTCGACACTTCCCCCGGACCTGCTGTGGGCAGCCCGCGGAGGTTCTTTTTTGGAGGGGCTAGTCGCTTGCGGAGAGCTTAAGCGTAGGGACGAGTTAGGGAGGAGCTTGACACGGCGAGTTTTATGCGGTTCGAGCCGCCGGAGCGTAAAACCCTACGTCCACGGTGAGCTGAGGTGCTCGCTGCATTGCTTGATGCTCAAAACCGGAGTCCTGAGCTTGAGGATGAGTTATGCCTAGTGTGAGAGTTGCTGGAGTGCGAACCATTGCTAACGTTGCCTACCCGAGCCTTTTATAGTCCAAGGCTCGCGTGGCTTACAAGGGGGGCCCGGGACCTGACAGGTGGTCCCGAGGAGATTTCCTGCTGACTATCGTATCCGCAGTTATGTTGGTGGTTGTCTCTAGCGAAGGCTTCCGAGTCTTCGCTCTGCCGCCCTGCCCATGCCGCAAGCTAGCCGTAGTGGTTGATGACGGCGGGGGCGGCAGGGGATGTCTTGTCGCTGTGTTTATTGGCTGGCACGCTCTGACACGGCGCGCCAGTCTGTGATATGACTGGGCGCAACGGCACCTGACAGAGGTGTGCTTCGCGTCTTCGCGTCTTGGGAAGGCGCAAGTCTTGAATGCTTTGTACGGTAAAGGCATGGCGCGCCTTTACTCCTGCTACCTACCACGCCGGGCGGCAGCACTGCTCTGCTGGCCACGTGTCGGACCCGGAGCTCTCCTCTGAGGAGAGGGGGGCTCCGGCTCCGCTGGACACGTGGAGCCTCCGGAGCTCACCCCCGCGAAGGGGGCGAGGTCCGGTCTTCCGGGCCACGTGGCAGGCTCGGAGCTATCCTTTGAGGAGAGGAGAGCCCCGGCCCTGCCGGACACGTGGCGCCTTCGGAGTTCACCCTTGCGGAGGGGGTGAGGTCCGGCCTCCTGGGCCACGTGGCAGGCTCGGAGCTATCCTCCGTGGGAAGGGGAGCTCCGGCCCCGCTGGACACGTGGCGCCTTCAAACCTCGCCCCTGCAGAGGGAGCGAGGTCCTTAGAAAGTTTTACGCTGTGCGCGGGTACCCGGTATTGAGGTACCGACAGTGCTGGTTTTTTCAAAATTTCTAGAAAAACAAATTGATAAAGAAAACAGAAAAAACTATTGCCCAGTCCTCCTAAAACTTTTGTTATGGACTTATGGGAGGCCACTCGTATGGGCTAAAAGCCCAACCCAAAATGCTGAATCCGCCACAAGCTGCCTCCTCGAGAAAACATAAACTAAAGAAAAGGCGCACCAAGCTGGGACTTGCCCGGTTAAAGGAAAATGACAACAGCGCGCACCGAGCTGGGACTTGTCCGTGGACGACCTCACCTACGTTTTCCGTGGGACACCTCGAAAGAGTGAGTTTGGGCATAACCCACTCTAAAGTATCGATTTTTGCACTGACACGTTATAAAGTTGTGGTTCTTAGGGAGCCGGAGGGCCATGCTGCGGTTGCATCCCTGAGACTGGTCGCACCGGTGTGCGCTATGACCTACGGGACTGAATGTATCCAGTTCCGCTACAAAATCGGTCTCACACCGGTGTGTGCCATAGCTTACGGAAAATAGGCGTCCGCTACAGGGCAACGCCCGCACGAAATCGGTGCGGGATGAGCGCGACCGTTGTCCCTCGCGCGCGCGAGGAAAAAGGCGGCCAGAGGCTCGAGGACGAGGATGGTGGCAGATAGCTCGGGTGGAGACTGGAGGCACGGGCGGAGGTCGGCGATGGGAGTGGAGGGCGCGGACGGTGATAGCGACCGACGGCAGAGGGATGGAGGCCAGCGGCGAGAGAGGAGGCCGAGGACGGGGACGGCGACCGACGGCAGGGGCGAAGGCCGGCAGCGAGACAGGATGTCGAGGACGGGAACCGCGGCTGGCAGCTCGGACAGTGGCCTGTGGGAGTGATAGAAGACGGCGACGGGAGCGAGTGTGAGGACGAGGATGATGGCCGATGGGTCAGGCGGTGGTGAGACCGGCTGCAACAAAGGCACGGGAGCGGCGATGGCAGAGAGACTCGGGAGGCGGAAGAGGTGGGTGGCGGCGTAGGGAGGTGGAGGAGAGTGGAAAAGAGGAAAGGGGAGGGCAGTGGCTCGGAAGGAAGGCTCCAGAAGCCGCCCCGTAAGGAAAGGAATAAAGCAGAGAAGGAAAGAAATAAAGTAGAGAAGGAAATAAATAAAGGAAATAAAAGGAAAACGAAACAAAAAGAAGAGGGTCATATGAAATTAAATAGAATAGAAAAAATAGAGATAAAAGTAAAGAATAAAAGAAAGAAAAAGAAAAGAAATGAAAAGAAATATTAAAGAATATTTGATAGTTGATATGAAGTATGATTAGGGAGTATGATGAGTGCGGAAGCACGTGTTGTAAAATAGAGAATCTTTTAGAGTGTGCTGAAAAAATGTGGTAATATTTGTTTGAGTAGATTTTTAGAGCACATGAATACGGATAGCTCGACCACGTGGCGATGGTACGATGTGTGGGGGCGCCAGAAGACGGCGAGACTTTTGGTTGGAAACGATGGCATTCCATGCAACGAGATCGGAGAAAGAAGAAAAAAAAATCAGACGCACGCATACGTATACCGTCTTCTGCAACAACAGGAGTGCATGGCCACATGGGTCGGTGAAAATCTGAGATAGTCGAGAAAGGAGAGAATCTTCGCGTGATCTAGGAACACGGGCAATACAGAATCCGAGCATACCTAGGGGACCAGGTGGGTCCAGGCTCTTTTGACCGGGGAGCACTCTCTCTCTCTCCATGTCGAAACCAAGTCGTTAACCGCAGACTACTCGGCTTAAGAGCTTTTTGTCTGTCCCTGTTTTTTTTTTCTGATTAACAGGCCGGCACATGTATGTTTCTTCTAGCGACGGCTCGCACCACGGATCGCTCCACTATTTACAGCATATTCTAAAAGATTATCAGTTTTTCATCATGTACATTCACACTCATCATACTCAACGTACTCTATATCAACTATCAGATATTATTTACTATATTTTCTCTCTCTTTTTCTTTTATTTTCTTTCTTTCTCTCTCTCTCTTTTCGTTATATTTTTTCTTTCTTTCTTTTTTCGTTTACTTCTATTTTCTTTCGTTCTTCCTTCCTTTTCTTTTTCTTCTATTTACTTTCCTTTCCGCTCTCTTTTATTTCTTTTCCCCTTCCTAGTAGCCTCCACCTGCCATTTTTTCTCTCTTCTTTCCCTCTATTTTCTTTCTTTTTTCTCTCTTTTTTTCCTTTTTTTCCTTTCCCTCCATTTTCCTTTTTTCCTGTCTACCTATTTCCTTCCCCTGTTTTTCTTTCCTTCACGAACCTTCTTTCTTCCATGAAGCACCTGGTGTCCGCCTCTCTCTCGACCTCCGCCACCGCTAGCCTCGTCCGCCTCAGTTGCGCCACCGTCCGACAGCTCGGCCCCCGCGTCGACGCCCGCCTCCTCCGCCTCCTTGTACCACCGCTTGTCTCGTCCGTGACACCGCCCGACTGCTCCATCCCTGCGCCGACGTCCGGCTCCTCCGCCTCCCAGCGCAAACACTCGCATCCCCGCGCCGACACTCGCCTCTGCAGTGGCGAACTCTTCCAACGAAGCGCGCGAAGCAACGACTAGCGTGGGACCATAGCATCCCGTTCGCCTCTGTGTGCGCTGGAGAGGGCGGCGTCCTGTGACGTGCAGGCATTTCCCGTATGCAAGCCCATACGCCGGTGCGGCTCTCATGAGAGTACGCCGAGCCCTTTCCGCAAGGTTTTCAGTGTGCCGGTGGGGACAGGCTAAGGGAGCACCCAGATGACGTGATCCCTTCCATCCCCTTCCATTCGATTCCTTTCACCCTTGTCACTGCCGCTTGCGGGCTTGCGGCTTTCTCTTGACAAATCCAATACAGCCACCTTCTTCTCTCCCTCCACTCAGTTCAGTCCCCTCGCGGCTCACACTCCACACTCTACTGCTGCCCTCACCACCAACCAGTCGTACCGGCATAATGCCGTCGGCTACCCTCCTCACGCTCCTCCTCCACCTCGGCGCCCCACGAGCGACCTTGTCCCGCCCCGACACCCCGGCGGCGGCCGTCACCGAGACGCTCGACGTCTCCGCATCTCTGTCCCGCGCCCGCTCCGCGGTCTCCACCTACGCCGTCTCGCTGCTGCACTAGTCCGTCGACGTACGGAAGCTCTCACGCCGGTCCAGGATGAAGAACAGGGGCCTGACGCAGTGACACTGTGGCTCAACTCGCGTGACTTTCTGCTGGGGGAGCAGGGCCGACACAAGTGCTACCGGTCCCTGGTCTGGTCCCGCCTCCTACGCGACGAGGCCCGCGGCGTGGCGGTGTCGACGCTGGCGGCGACGAACCACGCCCGGCCAACGTGTCGGCGGTCCAGGGCCCCGTGGTGTCCGGCGTGGGCCAGGGCAGCGGCGAGTACTTCTCCTGCGTGGGCGTGGGCAGCCTGCCACGACAGCTGTACATGGTGCTGGACACCGGCAGCGACGTGACGTGGGTGCAGTACCAGCCCTACGCCGAGTGCTACCACCAGTCGGACCCGGTGTTCGACCCTGTCGAAAATTGCAGTGGCTATCCTGTAGGTACAGCGAGAAACAGGTGAAGTCGAAGAACAGAGTGTTAGAGTTCTAAAAATGAGACTCGATTCGTTCTCTAATGACTTTTCTCAACACGTTAAGCGATTACATGTTCTGCTTAGATAAAGGAAACTAACATGTAATCGTGCGTACTCACGATCCAACAAAACTGGAAAGAAACCGGGCCACCCCGTACATTATTAACCCACTCAGCACACGACGTGGTTTGAGTTGTTGACACACTCTTTTAGCTAACGGAAAACTATCAAATCTCAGTCAGGATTAATGCCAACATACTCCCCCTTAATACTGACCCGTTCCAAGATCATGAACTCCCAAGAGATGACGCATGACTGCTAGCTTTCCCATTGGCAGCGCCTTGGTGAGAGCATCTGCTCCCAGTTCCTCAGTCGTGACGAACTCCACTTATATATGACCCTCCTGTACATAGTCACGAATAAAATGATACCTTGTGCGGATGTGCTTGCAACGGCCATGGAATACAACATTCTTCATCAGTGCTATTGCTGACTTGTTATCAACAAACAGCTTCAGTTTCCTTGGTTCATCTTCAGTTAGCTCACCAAGCAGTTCTTTCAACCACAATGCCTTACATGTTGCACTAGTTGCATGTAACGCCCCATTTTTTGTAAAGCTAATAAATCAGGGTTATAGAATAACCACCAGACATATTACGCACATTCTTGGCCGGTTTCAGATATGTCTTTCATCGAAACTGGTGTAACCACCACTCTACCTCTTCCTAAAGGCAAACCCCTTTTTTTCCTCTTCCTCCCCCGTCCTTATCCATTTCACGAGAAGCTTCCGGAGTCACCCCTCTCATACCCTTGCTTTCTCTATCCTTATCCATTTCACGAGAAGCTTCCGGAATCACCCCCCAAATACCCATTCCTCCTCCATCCTTATCCATTTCACGAGAAGTTTCCGGAATCAACCCCCCCCCCCCACATACCCATTCCTCCTTCATCCTTATCCATTCTACGAGAAACTTCCGGAACTACCCCTCACATATCTCTTTCTCCCCCCATCCTTATCCATTCCACGAGAAGCTCCCGGAACATGCATTAATTACACATCACTTACCTCTCCTTCCTCCATCCCTATCCCTTCCCCCTTCAACTATAAAAGGGGCTTGGGAGCTCACTTTCTCCCCCGCCCCATTGAGCACCGGCGTTCACGTATTCCCCCAACATCGATCTCCGACGAGGAACCATCCCCGCCGAGCCCCGCCAAGCCACGGCCAAGGTGAGCACTCCAACCTCCACTCTTCTTCCCCGAGTCACCCACCTTTTTCCTCTCCTCGGGTTTGGCCGCGACCACCCCGCGGCATGGCCGCCCTGCCGTGAAGTTGCTCTACTTCCTATATCCCTACCCAAACGGCAGCTTAATCGAATGAGTCATAGCCTCGGCGTTTGATTTCTTACTCTCTGGCCAGCCTCCCCCCTCCCCGTTTACTCTCGCTGATTTGAGCCCAACCCTAAGCAACCCCTTGATTGGCCTTAGACTAGATCTCACACACACAAAGATCACTTAATCTGATTCTTCTTATAAAAATCATCTAATATCATAATATAGTTAGTGCAAGCAAGTCTGAATGATGTATATTTGTTTTGTTTGTATGTTTGCTTGTGTGCGGTGTAGAACCAGTGCCGGAAGAGAACCCAGGGGAGGCAAGTGACCAAGAGCACGACACTGCAGACGATAACGAAGGCAAGTTCCATCACCCCCTTTTTGATCATATTGCTCCTATGTGAGGTTATCCATTGTGGCCAGTAGATTAGGCGTTTGCATTGTTGAGCATGAGTTATTCGAGTGATAGAAGTAAACATACTAGTGTCTGCTTTTGCAGCATATTGATATGAACCAGCGCGTGAAGACCCTCGTCCAGCATGCTGAGACATTGGACCCGCTAGCGAAAGGCTAAGCTAGCACTAGCGCAGGTTGAAGCCCGCGTTGCCAGCGCCGAAAGTCGTGTCTCCTTGGCCTAGGAGAAACTTAGGGAGCAGGCCAACCGCCACGACCAGCTACTTAGGGGTGTCTACCTCGTAGACAGCACCAAGAGGAAGGACCGTCACGCAGGTGCAATGACGGAGCCACTGATCCTAGAAGGAACTCCAGCATATCACCTATCCAACCCCCGTTGGAGGATTTGTGAGCCCGTGCCACCTACCCCTCCGACCTCACCTCGCGGGACCAACGAAAACCCTGAAGATCAGGATGTAGGACCCAGTAGTCAGGCAGAGGTCTCGGCTGACCCTTAAGGGAACGGACCCAGAGATGACATGCGCTATGTATCTTGTACCCGCTTGCCTGAATGAATGAATGCTCGGTGTGTTGCTTGCAATTTTTTATGTTTGCGTGAATTATGTGGTATAAAACTATATATGTGTATTTAGATACACATAGTAAAATAGTAAAAATAACAATAATAAAAGATAGTAAACATAACTAATTTTGACGCACCATAGTAATAATAGTAAGAAGAAAATCTAAACCCATCGATTCCCTTGCCACAAATGCCTCGCCGCTCAAGGCGAGCCACAAATGGACACGAGGCGGACCAGGGACTACGAGAGATTCCACCTGCACTTCATGAGCATGAGATAGCGGAGAGTGCACCTGTCCGACCACATCCCCAAGCACCTACCCGTGACCTGACGGCCATTCTGGACCACCAGACTCGACTCCTTGAGATAATGGCGAATACCATGGCTGCTTGGAACAACAATGGCCTCAACAACCATTAGCTAGCGCTGCAAAACAATCACCAGATTGCAGACTTCAACAGGATGAACCCGTCCAAGTTTTCTGGATCTGAGGACCCTATTGAGGTAGATGACTTGCTAAGAGAGATTGAGATGAAACTCGAGGTTGTGCATGCAAATCAGCAGGATAAGGTTCTGCTTGCAGTCCAACAACACAGAGGATCTGCCTTAGCTTGGTGGCACAGCTACGGAGAGATGCATCCACATGCTAGGACCATGATATGGAATGAGTTTGTGAAATTGTTTAGAGAGAAAGACATCCCAAGTAGCATTATGAAGCAAAATAGAGAAGACTTTATGAACCTCAAACAGAAGGGTCTAACCATGACGGAGTATCTACACAAGTTCACCGGATTATCCCGCTATGACCCCCACGCTGTGGATACAGAAGAGAAGAAGCAAGAAGCCTTTCTGCGTGGGTTAAACACTGAGATCAAGAAATTTCTTGAAGCATCTGTTTATCCAGATTTCGGTACCCTGGTTAACAAGGCCATCACTACAGAAAAGAACATAGAAGATGAGATACGGGAGAAGAAAAGGAAATTTGAGGACAAGAAGGTGTTCTAGCAGGTGAAACTTCAGAGGACTAATCAAACTATTTATCCAGTACAGAGGGCCCAGCTACCGACCTACTTTGTGCAGAAGACCCAACAACCTATTTACTCTGTGCAGATGACTCATAGTGGTGTATCCTACAAAGCACCAACCACCACCTTCAAGCAACCAGTACAACATGCTAAATCACATGGCTCATTCCATCCTCAGCGGTCTAGAGTCAATCAGACTGGTGGCCAGAGGGTTTGTTTCAGCTGCCGTGAGCCTCGGCATATCACTGTTAACTGCCCTTACAAGATTAAGCCATCACCATATGCCGTCTCCAACTCAGTTAACGGACCAAGTCAACCAGACGGAGGTAGCCGTGGAGCGCCGTCAAGGACTCAACATTCCTCTGGAAAGGCCACACTAAACCACGTCTATGCCGAAGAGGCAGATGCAACACCAGGAGTTCTACTTGGTGAGTTCTTGGTTCAGTCAGTTTTGGCTTAAGTACTATTTGATTCCGGTGCATCGCATTCTTTTATATCATCACACTTCATAGAGACACATGATATATCTACGGTATCCCTTAAGAGGCCCTTAATGACTCCATCACCGGGAGGTTATATACCTTGCCACCTAGGAGTTAACAACATCCCTTTAAACCTAAGTGGGATAGAGTTCTTGGTTAACTAGTAGTGCTTGACTCCCATGGGATAGATGTGATCCTCGGTATGGATTGTTTAGCTAAGTGCAATGGGAGTATAGCTTGTGCACAGAGGACTGTGATAGTGACAAACCATGAAGGGAAGACTGTCACATGTCATGTCAAGTTCAGCCTGTCTAAGCCAATAGTAAATCACTTGAAGGCGGAAACACCTCAGGAAGTGCTAGTGATTAAGGAGTATGTTGATGTGTTCCCCGAGGAGTTGCCAGGCATGTCGCCAGAAGAGAAGTGGAGTTCTCCATTGGTCTTGTTCCTGGAACTGCCCCAATAGCTAAGAGGCCTTATAGAATGGCAGCGCCAGAACTAGCCGAGTTAAAGAAACAGTTAGATGAGTTGCAAGAGAAAGGGTACATAAGGCCTAGTGCATCACCATGGGGCGCACCGGTCCTCTTCGTAGAGAAAAAGGATGAAAGTAAGAGACTTTGTGTAGATTACCGAGCTGTTAATGCGCTGACCATCAAGAACATATACTCTCTACCACGAATAGATGATCTATTCGACCAGCTAAAGGGGGCCAAGTTTTTCTCAAAGATTGACTTGAGGTCTAGATATCATCAAGTAAGGATTAATCCCGAAGATATACCTAATACAACATTTGTGACTCGCTACGGTCAGTTCGAGTTCACAGTGATGTCTTTTGGATTAACCAATGCCCCTGCCTACTTTATGAACCTAATGAACCGGGTGTTCATGCAAGAGTTGGACAAGTTTGTTGTTGTCTTTATCAACGACATTCTAGTCTATTCACGAAGAAAAGCAGAGCACGCGTAACACCTGCGTGTTGTTCTGGACCGGCTCAGGAGCCATAAACTTTATGCCAAGTTCAGCAAATGTGACTTTTGGTTACAAAAAGTTAGTTTTCTCGGGCATGTGCTGCTAGTCGAGAGAGTTGCAGTTGATCCAGAGAAGGTCAAAGTTGTATCATCTTGGAAGGAACCAACTTCGGTCTCGGAGATTCGTAGTTTTCTGGGTATGGCTGGTTATTATCGGAGATTCATCGAAGGATTTTCCAAGCTAGCCCGACCAATGACGGAACTACTCGAAAAGGATAAGAAGTTTGTGTGGACTGAAGCATGCGAGTGGAGTTTTTGTGAGTTGAAGGGAAGTCTTTTTTTCCATAAGAAAGAAAAAAGAACTTACTATCTTTGGGATCTCATACTACACCGCTGCAAGCTAAGGTTGGAGACTCACTTATCCATCTATAGATAAGCTTTGTATCAATCATGCCTAATTCTTAGGTGGTGGATTCTGCCTCAAGTACTACACTATTGCGACACTAAAGATTTTTCGAGAGATTTCCTCCAAATCACCGGTATGACTATCAAAATCGTGAGCATGAGCATGTAGGTTCCAGATCCAAGTGGTAGTATCGGGGCCCTTAGCTATTGTTTTTGAGAAATGCCCGAAGGCGGGCTCGCAAGCCTAGCCTGATTTTTAGCGGTCGGGAGGTCTTTTCACTAATGTGAGGCCCCAGTCTTAGTCTTACCGGATATTCACAAGAGCTTCGTTATTTATTGTGATGCTTCTAGACACGGCCTAGGATGTGTGTTAATGCAAGAAGGACGAGTGGTGTCTTATGCCTCTCGTCAGTTAAGGCCGCACGAGCAGAACTACCCAACCCATGACTTGGAATTGACTGCGGTAGTGCATGCTCTTAAGATTTGGAGACACTATCTGATCGGTAACAAGTGTGAAATCTACACAGACCACAAGAGCCTCAAGTATATCTTTACACAGCCTGATCTGAACCTAAGACAACGAAGATGGTTGGAACTAATTAATGATTATGATGTGGAGATCCACTACCACCCGGGTAAAGCAAATGTTGTGGCAGACGCTCTTAGCAGGAAAGCATATTGTCATCACTTGGTTACTCAAGTACCACAACTGTGTGAGGAGATGATGAAGTTGAACTTAAGTATTGTACCTCACTCCTACAACTACAACCTTAGCGTCCACCCTGTCCTGGATGACCATATTAAGAAGGCTCAACAGAAGGATGAAAGGTTAATGAAGATCAAGGAAATGGTGAAGGCAAGGCACCAGACTTTAGAGTTGATAGAGATGGAATATTGTGGTTCAAGAAACGGTTGTGTGTGCCTTCACAAGGTCACTATCAAAATACGATCATGGATGAAGCTCATAACTCTGCCTACTCTATCCACCCTGAAGCCACAAAGATGTACGTGGATATTAAGCAGAAATATTGGTGGGTTGGAATGAAGGGTGACATAGCCAAATTCGTGGCTTATTGTGATGTGTGTAGAAGGGTCAAAGTTGAGCATCAAAAGCCAAGTGGACTATTACAACCCTTACCGATTCCCTTTTGGAAATGGGATGAGGTAGAAATGGATTTCATCATTGGCCTACCAAGGACCAAGAATGGTAATGACTCCGTGTGGGTAGTGGTCGACAGTATGACTAAAGTTGCACACTTTATTCCTGTGCGCACTACCTAAAATGGGAGTAAGCTGGACAAGTTGTACATAGACCATATTGTGAAATTACATGGAGTACCCTCGAGGATAGTCTCAGATCGAGGTACTCAGTTTACGTCAATGTTTTGGAGGAGTCTTCAAAAGACACTTGGTACCAAGTTGGACTTTAGTTCAACATATCACCCTCAGATAGATGGTCAGACAGAGAGGATCAGCCAAATCTTGGAAGACATGTTGAGGGCCGCTGTTCTCACCTATGGCAAGGATTGGGAAGACAGTTTACCGTATACCGAGTTCTCATACAACAACAGTTATCAGACCAGCATTAAGATGTCACCGTATGAAGCCCTCTATGGAAGGAAGTGTCGAACCCCGCTCATGTGGTCAGAAGTTGGGGACCATATTGCGGAGCAACCAGACTTCATCTTGGCAGCAGAGAACAAGGTAGTGGAAATTCGAGCGAATCTCAAGGCCGCACAATCATGTCAGAAAAGCTACGCAGATAAGAGGAGGCGTGAACTCAGTTTCCAATCTAGAGATCATGTGTACCTTAAAGTATCTCCTATCTGTGGCACGCGCAGATTCCAAGTACGTGGAAAGTTGACACCATGGTACATCGGCCCTTTCTCAGTCCTAAAAAGGGTAGGATCAGTAGCGTATGAGATTCAGCTACCCGAAGAAATGTCAAGCGTGCACAATGTCTTCCACGTGTCACAGCTAAGAAAATGCCTACGGGTTCTCGAGGAACAGGTGGCACATGAAACTCTAGACCTGCAAGATGTTCTGCGCTACCTGGAGGTGCCAGCAAAGATCTTGGAAATAGTCACCCGAAGGACACGGAGAAACACCATCACACTTTGCCGTGTCCAGTGGAGTAGACACTCGGAGGCCGAAGCTACTTGAGAAAGAGAAGATGCATTGCGGAGAGAGTTCCCCCATCTCTTTGCAGACCACTCGAATCTCGAGGACGAGATTGATCCTAAGTGGGGTAGGTCTGTAATGCCCCATGTTTCGTAAGGCTAATAAATCAACATTATAGAATTATCAGCCAGACATATTACACACACTCTTGGCCGGTTTCATATATGCCTTTCATTGAAACTGGTGCAACCACCCCTCTACCTCTGCCTAAAGGCAACCCCCTTTTTTGCTCTTCCCCCCCATCCTTATCCATTTCACGAGAAGCTTCCGGAGTCACCCCTCTCATACCCCTTCTTCCTCTATCCTTATCCATTTCACGAGAAGCTTCTGGAATCACTCCCCCCCCCCACATACCCCTTCCTCCTCCAACCTTATCCATTTCACGAGAAGATTCCGGAATCACCCCCCCCACATACCCCTTCCTCCTTCATCCTTATCCATTCCACAAGAAGCTTCCGGAACTACCTCTCACATATCTCTTTCTTCCCCATCCTTATCCACTCCACGAGAAGCTCCCGGAACATGCATTAATTACATCTCACCTACCTCGCCTTCCTCCATCCCTATCCCTTCCTCCCTTCATCTATAAAAGAGGCTCGGGAGCTCACTTTTTCCCCCGCCCCATTCAGCACCGGCGTTCACGTCTTCCCCCAACATCGATCTCCGACGAGGAACCCTCCCCGCCTAGCCCCGCCAAGCCACGACCAAGGTGAGTACCCCAACCTCCACTCTTCTTCCCGAGTCATCCCCCTTCTTCCTCTCCTCGGGTTTGGCCGCGACCACCCCGCGACATGGCTGCCCTACCGTGAAGTTGATCTACTTCCTATATCCCTACCCAAAATCGGCAGATTAATCGAATGATTCATAGCCTCGGCGTTCGATTTCTTACTCTCTGGCCAGCCTCACCCCCATTTACCCTCGCCGATTTAAGCCCAACCCTAAGCAACCCCTTGATTGGCCTTAGACTAGATCTCACACACACAAAGATCACTTAATCCTATTCTTCTTATAAAAATCATCTAATATCATAATATAATTAGTGCAAGCAAGTCTTAATGATGTATATTTTATTTGTTTGTATGTTTGCTTGTGCGCGGTGTAGAACCAGTGCCGAAAGAGAACCCAGGGGAGCTGTAACACCCTCAAATTCATTCCCTGCATGCATACATCTTTCATATAGAGAAACATTATAAAAGAAGTAGAAATGGAGAAAGAATCATAAAAATGGTGAGGAATAGGAAAAAGGTAGCTGAAATGAGCCAATTCCAAATTGTCGAAGTGCGCTGATGGCACTTCTCCGGGGCGCAGGACACGTGTCGCCTCCGGAGCTCGCCCCTACGGAGGGAGCGAGGCCCGGTCTCGCATGACACGTGTTGACTTCGGAGCTCACCCCTACGGTAGGGATGAGGTCCGGCCCCACGGGACACGTGTCGACTTCGGAGCTCACCCCTGCGGAAGGGATGAGGTTCGGCCCCGTAGGACACGTGTCGAATTCGGAGCTCACCCCTGCGGAAGGGATGAGGTCCAGCCCGCTGAACACATGTCGCCCTCGGAGCTCTCCTCTGAGGAGGAGGGAGGTCCGGCCCCGCTGGACACGTGTCACCCTCGGAGCTCGCCTCCGAGAGGTCCGGCTCCGCTGGACACGTGTCACCCTCGGAGCTCGCCTCCGAGAGGTCCCGTCCCACTGGACACTTGTCGCCACCGGAGCTCGCCCCTACGGAGGGAGCGAGACCCGGCTCTGCTGGACGCGTGGCAGGCCCGGAGCTCACCTCTGGGGAGAGGGGAGGCCCGACCCCCATTGGACACATGGCGCCTCCGGAGTTCACCACTGCGGATATGCGAGGTCCTTAGGCGGTTTTTCCTCCTGTGCGCGGGAGTACCCGGTACGGAGGGTACAGACACTGTCTTCCCCAAATTTTTCCCACATTTGGGGGGACAAAATCCCCAAGGCTGCCGCACCTAACTGAAAAGATAAGTTGTTGAGATCCAAAACAAATTGAGTTGTACTCTTATTTGAGCTCCAATTTGAGTAGGACTCCTCTTTTTACCCTTATAAATAGAACCCAAAACCCCCTTGGCCGCAACCACGTACCCTTTTTCCTCTCCCGAGTCGGCGACTTGGAGGCCCTAGCCCCAACTCGCCGAGTTGGACACACCCCTCCCCCGGAGTTCAGTCGTCGGTGAGCCGCCGACGAGCCCCGTCATGCTTTGCCATCGTCGGAAAAGAGCCAAAGATCATAGTGGAAGTGAGGTAGGTCCTCATTACCCATCATACGACGTCTTCGCTGTTTCTACGCATCCGTTTTTCTTCGCTTCCTTTGGACAGAAACTCTTTCGTGTGGACAGATCACGTTTGATCAGTTTTTGACAGTGGAATTGATCTAGATTTTGAGTCAAGATCATTACCATGTCCACACTTGATCCCTACACCCTTGTTCATCATAAAACCCCATGAAAGCCCATTAAAACATGTAAGAACACGTACAAACTGGTTTAATAAAACAACACCATAGGATTTGCATGCATCTACACCATTGCATCTTGAGTAAAGTTTGTGCATGATGATTGATTGTTGTAAATCTTGTATGTGCGTGATCGTGAGTAGAAGGACAAGCTCAGGGAGCCATATACGAAGAACTACAGCACCAAAACTTCGAGACGCTTGAGCAACAAGAGCTAGGGAGCAAGGCAAGTGCCCCTTGACCACATTGATCCCATGTTTTGAAATTGTTTTATTTGCGAAAATATGTACGCTTGAGTCAACTTGATGGGACACCCATTTATAGGAGTTTATTAGTTTTGTTAACCATCCTTGTCGCCGGGAAATTTAATGAGTCGTGTATGATCGTTTTCCTTTTTGCTTCGCTTAGCTTACGAGATACGAAAAGCCGAAATAGAACATGTTTAGCTACTGCACTCATATGAATAATGATAATGAGAACTTGACGAAGTTAATGAACATGGAATCTGAGACGGGCCCGTCAACTTAGACAGGCCACTCGCCCGGGAATCGCATTGGGTGGTGCCGTGTTGTGCGGAACCCAACAGCATACATACAAGGAACAATGTATTACATAAAACAATAGCGGAAGCTTACAATTTTTTCTTTGTAAATAATTTACATCAAATAGCTACAGCGGAAGTCTATAACAACTCACGTCGAATAACTAAGAGCACTCGAGATGAAGTCCAGCCCGCGGACTCCTCTCGCTAGCAACACGAAGACAACAACGGCGGCTGGGTTCTCCATGTGTTACCTGACTCGGAAGTTCCCGAGTCTCACCGGACAACCTTCTTCTTAGCATCGATGTTAACCTGCAAAACCACTTATATAGCAAGCGTGAGCACATAGGCTCAGCAAGACTGATCCGTCTCTCCTAAACAAGAAACTCTACATGCACGACGGTTGCAATTAGGTTAGCTAAATTTGCATAAAGGACTCGCCTACAGTTGATCCTTAACTTTCGGATTTTAAGCCTCATTGTGCCGACCTTGAGCCAAAAAGCATCGCAACTCCACAATCAAACAAAGTGAAAGTAAAGTTTAATGCGCCTATCTCTAATTCAATCATGGTTGCAATACAAGTTACAGTACAGCCTTATCAAGTTTAAAAAATAACCAGTTTAGTTGTTACTACGTCAAGACGCAGTGGGCAAGTATGCTCATATGACCACGAGCGACGGTGATTCAAATCAGTACACGCCCGGACTACACGACACGTACACCTGTACTCCGAGTTGCCGGCAGCAACCTCGACTGATGTTGTACGCGGCCACCTTTCCCAAGATCTTCCACATTGGACGCAGTCCAACTGCCCCGAGTACGCAAGCTCCCTCAAGGTACATACCCGCAGTGGTATGTTCTTAAGCGAGTTACCTTCTGCTACCCTGACGCCGAAAGCCTAAGGCAGTTGAAAAAGTTCCACTATGGATCTCCCAAGGTACATCGGTTTCCTGGGTCCCATATAGCCAGTATGCGCCCGACACACAACTCAAACTTGTCCAACAGGGCCAAGCACGGACGGGCCTTAACCGACACAAGCAGGGTTATGCACGCACGGCCTGCAACCTGCTGCATCTAAACCTCCCTGTCGGCTCTCCATTTCTTATGTGTGAACTTTCCTCATCTTTTCTAATTCGGACCCGTTCCGAGTAAACCAGCCCTAAACTCGCGAGTAGCTTCCAACTACTCGACTTCTACCGGACCTTTCCTACTAACATTTAGCGTAGCCAAATCCACTCGAGGAGGTGCTATTCTACCCTTTCTCTCTTAGGTATTTTTGGTCATGCAAGTGGGGTTTTTAATATCATCTAGACTTAATGCAATCAACGATGCAAAGCTATGATCTCTAAAAATGAAAATGCTTGTAAAACTGTTCAAATGTAAACCGGGGCTTGCCTGTTTTATAGGTGACTAAGATTACAATCAGTTAGTGGCGATCACTTGGAGTTTGATCACTTCCTTTCCTTCCTCCTTGATCTCCACTTTAAGTCCTTCTCACCTTCTTCACGTATATGCTACACGATATGACCATGCATATGTATTTAATTGAAAACCTTTTGCTAATAAGGTCAAATGACAGTTTTAAAACTGGAACTCTGTTTAAGAATTTAAAATGACACTCGTGCTAGTGGTTTGGGTTGGGTTTAAACACTATAATCAAATGTTGAGTGTTTTTCCCACTTAAGTGTTGATCACCTTAAGAGATTACACATGACAGTGGTGATCCAGAGCTTCAATGGAGCTGAAAATTTTTATGTGAGTTCCTTCTCACAATAAAGTTATCTGGACCAAAAGTTAGCACTTTTCATTGAGTGATTTATTCAGAACAATTTTCTAAGCAATTAAGTAAATAAGAATTTATTCTGAGATAACACCTATGTTCATGTCAAACTCAGTGAAATACAATTATAATTATAGTTCATAGAGGTTGCATGAATTTTTCTAGGATTTTTGGGGCTAAGAATTGCCCAAAACTGAATTTACAAGTTTTGGAAATTCTCTGAAAAATGTTTCTGTATTCATTTGAACACAGTAACTTACAATCTGAATTACCCTGATCAAATCAACTCCAAATGAGCTGAAACTTTTACAGGAGTCTAATAATAACCTAAAGAATATTCTGGCAAAATTGAAGCTTTTGGATAAACCAAACTTCCTCTAAAATTCTTTTGCTAAAAAGCTTTAAAGAATTTTCTAGAATTAAATAAAGACTTTCTTTCAAATTGGGTTGCATATTTGAATAGAGTTTGTCAATCTGAATCTAACCCAATTTGAATCACTAAATTCGGAGGTTTCTAGCAAAAGTTATGCTCTTCTAAAGTTTGGGAAAAAATCTGGAATTTGAATAAATCTGAGAAATGTTTAAACCTGACTGTGGGACCAGGGGACACGTGTCTGCTGCCGGGAGCGCGCCACACGGGCTACAGAATTATTTCCCGCGCTGTCACAGTCGATCCCGCGCCACAAAGTATCCGGCCCACTGTTGTCGTGCGACTGACGCGTGGGGTCGGTAGCACCTTCGTCTACCTCCCGCCCCCGCGCTTCTGCGCCGCCGGGCTCGTCGGAGTTCGCCGGTTTTCGTTGCTCTGACCAACTCCCGAGCTGTTACTCACCGCCAGGCCCTACTTTAACCCGAGGAACACGATGGTGTGGCTTCCACAAAGCGGCGAAGTTCCTAAACCACCCCGCACCGGTGCAGCGGCTCTGAGGGATTCCGGCGACGTCGCCCCGACGCTTTATCCCTTCAAAAGCTCCCTGAAAAGGTTCTACAGCACCAGTGGAGGTTGGCAAAGCTCGGTATGGCCGCACATGGGCTAGGGAGTGGCTCCCCGAAGCCGCCGTTGGAAAGATCGAGCATACGTCATGCAGAACGTGTTTCTAGCTAGGTTTGAAAAGGAAAATGGTTGCAAAAGCGAGTCTACGTCCCGTGTGTGCAATTTGCAACGCTCAAAACGAATATAACTTGAGAATTTCACGGATTCATATCCGCGGGTCAGTTTTCACCGGCTGGAGAAGATTTCCAAAATTCGTCGTCGAGAGGCAGAGACAAGCGTTGCGCTTCGAATGGAAGTTGTAGGGAGATGTCACGCGTCCCACGGTGGCCTTGCTCGGTCGTGAAAACCGCTCTGTGGTGCTGCCCACAAGAGTTCCACTGTTGTGTGACGGCCGCCGCGGAAGCTCGCCGTTCTCGGTGCGGAGAGCGCGAACCCGCTCAGTGAGGGCTCGAGGATGTCGTGGGGTGTTCTGCGGTGTGGTTTTGCTGCTCAGCTGCGGCTGGCACACGCGCCAGGTGGTGGCCGATCGACCGAGAGCTCAGCGGCGGTTCTCGGTTGGTTTCTCGCGTGAGGGAGGAAGGAGCTGCGGTGTCTCGGTGATAAGAGCGAATGGGAGGTCAGGAGATGGTATAGACACCGGTGCAGCCCTCCAGCGCGATGAAAATCCAGCAGGAGCTGGCTGCCGACTGACCCTCGGTGTCGATCGGTGAGGAGCCTCGGTGGCTCGAGTGACCGACTGCAGAACTCAAACAGAGACTGTGTGCTCTACTGAAGATCTTTTGCAATTTGTTCAGTTTCCTCAATGACATGTGGGTCCCACATGTCAGTTCCTCCTTATCCCTTTCAAAATATCTCCCAAGTTTGAATATTGATAGTATTCAATTATGGGAATTCAAATCTGGTATGCATTTGGATAATTGGGCAAGTTTCATCCAAATTCAAATGGGTGTTTGAATTCTTTGTTATTTAAGGTCCATTTTGGAAAACGGGTTGCAAATTATTTCCATAAATCATGAAACTTTGCATACCCCCTAATTTGGACCCAAGGAATTCAAATATGAAATCTGATTTTTATTTTGGCTGATGCAAATGAGATTTTCAGCACAACAGTTTTGAATTCCATTGTGTTATTCTCATTTGAATTTTAGTTTGAACAAATGTTCCAAATCTGATTTTTGTTTTCCCACACATATGGGAACTTCCCATCTTTGTTTTAGACCCCTCTTGGGTTCCAAGTTTTCAAATAAACATTTGAACTTGGGTGAAGAAAACCCTCATGTGTGTCATCACATGTGGGGGAAAAGTTTTAACAAGTCCCAAATTTCACTCATATGAAACAAACTTTTGCAAACCAGAGTCTCTTTGTATTATATTTTTGGGACCTTTACAGAATCGGGGGAGATCTAGGCAAGGTTGGTTCGTGGATGTTCCTGAATGAGATGGTGGTTTACTTGTCGTAGATCTAAGGACCGGTTTATGCCAGCACATGCTAAGAAAACAGTGTCACCACAAGGCCAAATATGGGTGCGGCTTCGCTGACTAATTAGGTGTGTTACTAGTTTGTTATGGACCGTGGAAGGCGCGAGAAATGGGAGTCGAGAGAGGACTGCCCTAGGAACTGCATGGCATAAGAGGGGGCTCCTAGGTGGGAGAATGGTGATTCGAGTCTGCTGGTGAAACTTTAGTGAGTCCATACATCTAGTAGCCCCTTTGTAAAGGCTATTTTATGATCTCTTGGCCATACACCGACAGTTGTGTACTAGTATAATGGAGATTCTGCAGTCGCCGA
Source organism: Neostapfia colusana (assembly GCA_030760725.1). Lineage (NCBI taxonomy): Eukaryota > Viridiplantae > Streptophyta > Magnoliopsida > Poales > Poaceae > Neostapfia > Neostapfia colusana. The sequence continues at coordinate 121,550,202 of JASWHV010000004.1, forward strand.
TCGGTGACGAAATTACAAACTTGTGGGTAAAGTGGTGCCACCTCTGCAGAGTGTAAAACTATCATGATAGCCGTGCTTCCGGTCACAAGCACCTGGCCAACTCACATGATTAGAGGGAAAACTTGGGATGGATGTTCGGTATGCTTATGGTATGTTCATTGGGATTTGTTTTCAGGACTGTTTTAAGTTATAAAAATGAGTTTGGTTTTGGTTACATGCACATGAGATGGTTATGAATATTATGAGCATGAGATAAAATTGAGAAAGATTAATGGCTGGTTGAGACATGATAAGTGGTGAATTACGATAGAGGTATGTTACTGTTTTACTCGGATACATATTGGGATTAAATTCACCTAGAAATAGTTGTTGTTTTTATCATGTTTGTGAAATAAAATTTTCTTGCTACAATGAGCCTTTTATTTCCTACCTTGTTGTAAGCTACATGTCATACTTTTCCTGCACTTGTTGAGTACGACATGTACTCACCCTTGCATTATCACATAAACATCAGCAACAGGAGAAGAGTACTTTGAGGACCATGTGGAGTATTAAGGCGTGCGAACTACCGTCAACATGCTTGTGGAGTTGAAGATGGAGCCGCTGCTGTTTAGTTGTTTCCGATATCGTTTAGAGACTTCCGCTACAAGAATAAGATAGACAGTCATGAGTGAGACAATTAGTCGATGTAATAAAGTACTTAAACACTATTTATTCGTGGTTATATTCTGAATTCAGTTTGTGGATTACATGTGTATGTGTGATGAACATCGTGGGCACACATATGCATTAGCTGGGTTCCGTGTTTTACGGGACCGGGCGTCACAGGAGCCAAGTGACCAAGAGCACGACGCTGCAGATGATAGCGAAAGCAAGTTCCATCACCCCCTTTTTTATCATATTGTTCCTATGTGAGGTTCATCCATTGTGGCCAGTAGATTAGGCATTTGTATTGTTAAGCATGAGTTATTCGAGTGATAGACTGTAAACATACTAGTTTCTCTTTTTGCAGCATACTGATATGATGAGATTATGCATGATGATGTTGCCCTGTTTGTGTTGCACGGTTGGGTAGAGCATGAGTTGAGACCGGGGCAGAAGGGTTAGTGTTGGTGTAAGCGCTACCGTGGCGATAGACTTACAACAAGTACTATCAAGATGATAGGCTCGTGGTTTGAGTATGGAGGCTTCCCTATTGAGCCTTAAGGACCGAGTTGTTTTGACATCTCACCTAACTTTCTTCAGTACGACCACATGACCCTGTATGGGCAGGGCTTAGCCTAACGCCGGTGGCTAGCCCGACAGTCGTCCACGGTGGAGAGACAAAGATATGCATTTATGAGTGAAAATTGAGATGATATTGAGATAAGTCATGACAATGGGTTGGGGATGACTGGTCTGAGTGATGTTTCGACTGGGTGTCGGTTATGACGGGCTGTCTTTGATGGTCCGTGCGTGTGGGTACAACGTACAACCTCTACAGAGCGTAGAATCCGTTCGTACGGCCGTGTCCTCGGCATAGGACAGGTTATGGTGTGGTCCTAACAACTAGGAAGCCACCTGTTGTGAGAAGGAGGTGAGATATGTCTCTAGATGGGTTATTTGGTTGCGTTTAGTTGCATTATGTTGCATCACTCTTATTGTTGTGCATTGCATCTATGTTTGTTTCATTCCCCTCCCTAATGGTGAGGTGAAGCTTGTTGAGTACTTTTGTACTCAACTGTTGCTGATATCTTCAGATGACCCTGACTTCAACCCGGAGGACTTCGAGTAGGGTCCCATCCACACCCAAAGTGTTAACGTGGAACCATGTACGAGGAGGAGCTAGTCGTCCATGTTTTTATGTCGTTAATCATCCTTATGTTAGTCCTTATTATTGTTGTACTAAAGTGTATGCCGTTGTAACAAAGCTCTGTATGGTTGTGGTTCCACTTGTGTTATAATATTATGTACCGAACTCTATTTTTGGCATAATATTACATGCTTAGTTCCGATCTTATGGGTCGGGACGCTTCATTGCAGCCATGAACTCAGCTTCACAAGATGATAGAGCAACAGTTCTCTGTTTTTGTGAGTTCCACGAGATGAGGTTTTTGTTTAGATAAACACCATTCCCTCGGTGATTTTACTATCATCAGGATCTCCAGCGAGATCACTATCAGAATACTCAGTGATCAGTTGTTCACCTTGCTATCTTGGATATATCAGGCCAAAGTTCAGAGTCCCCTTCAAATATCTCAATATATGTCTTACTGCCTTGTTATGCAGCTTAGTTGGTCTTTCCATGAATTTGCTCAATACACCTACTCCATATGAGAGGTAGAGTGTGAAGTAGATATCTCAAACACCCTATTGCTTGTCGATATTCAGTGGGATCAACAGACTCACCATCAGGATCCTTATGCAAATGAAGTTTTGGTTCCATTGGAACCTTGACTGAATTACAGTCTTTCATCACTAACTGTTCCAACACCTTCTTTGCATAAGTTGACTGCTTGATAGTAATTCCCTCCTTCTGTTGATTTACTTCAATTCCCAAATAATAAGTGAGGAGGCCTAGATCACTCATTTCAAACTCGGCCATCATCTGATGCTTGAATTCTTTTACAACTTCTGAACTTGCACCTGTCACAATTAAATCATCAACATATACACCAAGTAGAATAGCAGTTTCACCTCTTCCCTTTTGTACACTGCTTGCTCCTTCTTGCATCTGACAAAGCCAAAATGTTTTAGACTTCTGTCCAGCTTCATATTCCAAGCTCTTGGAGCCTGTCTTAAACCATACAAGGCCTTTTTCAGTCTCAGCACCATATCTTCTTGGTTCTTTTCTTTAAACCCCTCTGGCTGAACAACATACACTTCCTCCTCTATTTCTCCATGAAGGAATGCCGACTTAACATCAAGGTGATGGATTTCCCAACCTAAATTTGCAGCCAATGCCAGCATTAATCTGACAGTGTCCAGTCTCGCAACTGGCGCAAAGGCTTCTTCAAAATCAACACCCTGTTTTTGAACATAACCTCTTTCAACCAGTATTGCTTTATGTTTGTTTATGGCTCCTGAAGAACCCCTCTTCACTTTAAATACCCATTTTAGATCAATCGCCTTTTGACCCACTGGTAGCTCTGTCAGTGTCCATGTATCATTTTTCTTGATAGCCTCCATCTCGGCTTCCATGGCCTTCCTCCAAACTGAATGGTTGACTGCATCCTGATAGTTTGAAGGCTCCCCTGTTTCTGCCAACAAAGCCTCCTCATCTGAATCTTCTTCGTCTGAATCTTCATAATTCAGCTCCACCACTGGTGCTCTCTGCATCACATCAGCAACAGGCTTGTACCGAATGGGCCCATCTGCAGTACTCCAATCACCTGTTGAAGATGCTTCATGGTCTGATAGTGCCAGAGGTGCCTGTCCTCCCACAGACACACTCAAGTCTTGAGCTACACTTGCTGCACTTGCTATTATGTGATCAGAAAAAGGGTGCTGGCTTGCATGATCACTTACAACTGGTGTTGCAGGAGACGCAGCTCCACTGCCTAAAGTGGCTGGTGGATTTACTTGATCTTCATTTTGTGCCTCAAATTCTGCATGCACACTAGGTGGCACTACATAGCCACTCTGACTATCTTCTTCTATTATGAACTCACTGAATTCTTCTTCTCCCTGCCACTCCCATTTCATACCTTCCTCAAACACCACATCACAGCTTACTGTCAGTTTTCCACGGCTTGGGTCAAACAAGCGATGAGCCTTGCTTCCTTCTTCCACACCAAGATACACCATCTTCTGACATCTATCATCAAGCTTCTTCAGATGAGGTGTTGTAATTTTTACGTGTGCAAGGCACCCAAACACTCTCAGATGTGCTAGATGTGGTTTCCTCCCAGTCCAGGCTTCATGGGGTGTTCGATCTCCCATCGACTTTGTCGGCAACCGGTTCAATAAGTACACGGCATGTCGCATTGCTTCTCCCTAAAGCCTTGCAGGCACACGCATACTCTTCAGGAGTGACCGTGCCATCCCCATTACAGTCTTGTTCCTTCTTTCTACTACGCCGTTTTGTTGGGACGTGTAGGGAGCAGTATAATGCCTCTGTATCCCTGCTTGCTCACAAATACTTGTGAACCTTCCTGACAGGAATTCTCCCCCCTGTCGGTTCTTAGCACTTTGGTCTTTTGGCCACTAAAGGTCTCTGCTTGAGCCTTGAATTTTTCAAAAACAGTGCAAGCTTGATCTTTTGTTTTGATGAAATAAACCCACATCCATCTTGAGTAGTCATCAACAATCAACATGAAGTATTTGTTTTCTGCAACAGTAGCTGGTGTGATTGGCCCACACAAATCTGCATGAAGCAACCCGAGAGGTTCTTCAGCTCTAAAATGTGTTTCTGTTGGGAATGGCCTCCTGATTTGCTTTGCCACTAAACATGCGTGGCAAACCTGCTCCGGATGTTCAATTACTGGAACACCAACTGCCATTCCCCTTTCTGTAAGTTTCTTCATTGCTTGAAAATTAGCATGGCCCAGTCGGGCATGCCAAAGCCAGGCCAGATCTTCTATTCTTGTTAGCAGGCAAACTGGCTCTGCTTGTTGCAGTCTAATGCGGTATAGGCGATTCTGAGATCGTGTCACCTTTATCAGTAGACGCTTTGGATCTTTCTCATATACTTCAATCTCATCATTGTCCATCACAATTCTGTGACCACTCTCAGTGAGTTGTCCCAGACTTATTAGATTACTTCTGAGCTGAGGTGTAAAATATACTCCATCTAATACCCATTGATCTCCATTCTTGCATGAGAAAAGAATTGACCCTTTCCCCTTTATTTCAATGGTTGAGCTATCTCCGAATCTTATGACGTCGGAGACATCTTCATCAAGATCCTGAAACTTGGATTTATCCCCCGTCATATGGCTGCTCGCACCATTATCCAAGTACCACATATCCCCTGCACCTTGTCCTTTCTCTGTCAAATGGAGTTCAGGCTTCAGTTTACCTTCAGTGGACTGAATATTTGTCTTGCACTCTTCATGTGTTGACAGTACCAACTCCTCAGCAGCTGCAAATATTAAGGCTGGTTCTGTATCTTCCTTTACCAGATTAACTTCCTCCTTCTTTGGTGATTTGCACTCGCTTGCATAATGGTCATATTTTTCGCAGTTGAAACACTGAATATGGCTCTTGTCCTGCGCTTTCCCACACAGATTTGAACCAGCACTTTTGATCGGCGCTTCACCGTGTCCACCTTGTCCATGGCCTGTGCCGCGTCCACGTCCGCCTCTGCCTCGACCGCCTCCATCTTGATTCCTGCCCTTCGATGAGCCTTCCCTTAGCTCCTTCTTGTGCCTCGCTTCCCACTCAGCACGGGTGAGAAGCAGTTGTCCGTCGCCGTTTCCGCCCCCGGATACTCGACTTATACACTCATTGTAGGCCTTCAATCTTCCCAATGCCTCTTCAAAAGTGATCGTGCCAAGATCACTGAATTGCTCCATGCCTGCAATACAACGCACAAATCGATCCGGCAAGATATTGATCAACTTTTTCACCTGCACTTTTCAATGTTTGCAAGCGCGCCTCCTTGACACGCTCCACGCCCACAAACTGGGACTTGAGGCAGTCCCATACTTGTTTCGCCGTCGAATACTTGGCCACCTGCAAGATCAGATATTCTGGGATAGCCTGAAGGAGTCGCGCTCGCGCCTTCTTGTCCCTCCTCGAATCTACTCCCATTCCGTTCATGGGCTCGATCGCATCTCAGACATCTTCGACCTCCAGTACTGCCTGCACCCGGATTTCCCAGGTGAGGTAGTTCGTGGCAGATAGCTGTGGCAGCTGATACGGCGCACTGCCGCCGATCTCCCGCTCGTGCGACATGATGGTGGAGGCGAGAGTGTCTAGAGTTAATCAACCTGGCTCTGGTACCAGATGTTTAAAATTGCAGTGTCTATCCTGTACGTACGGTGAGAAACAGGTGAAGTCCAAGAACGGAGTGTTCATCTCTAAAAATGAGACTCGGTTGGTTCTCTGATGACTTTTCTCAACACGTAAAGCAATTACATGGTCTGCTTAGATAAACGAAACTAACGTTTAATCGTGCGTACTCACGATCCACAAAAACTGGGAAGAAAACCTGGCCACACCGTACATTATTAACCCACTCAGCACGCGATGTGGTGTGAGTTGTTGACACACTCTTTTAGCTAACTGAAAACTACCAAGTCCCTGACCGTCCCGGTCAGGATTAATGCCAACAGACCCGTCCCTCTCCGCCTCCTACGCCGCCGTGCCCTGCGGCGCCCCGCGGTGCCGCGACCTCGACGCCGCCGCCTGCGGCAACTCCACCGGCGCGTGCCTCTACCAGGTGGCCTACGGCGACGGCTCCTACACCGTGGGGGACTTCGCCACCGAGACGCTCACGCTCGGGGACTTGCGGCCCGTCCGCGACGTCGCCATCGGGTGCGGCCACGACAACGAGGGCCTCTTCGTCGGCGCCGCGGGGCTGCTCGCGCTCGGCGGCGGCCCGCTCTCCTTCCCGTCCCAGATCTCCGCCACCGCCTTCTCCTACTGTCTCGTGGACCGCGACTCCCTCGGCGCGTCCACGCTCCAGTTTGGCGGCGGCGCCGACCAGGACGCCGTCACCGCTCCGCTCCTCCGCAGCCCGCGCACCGGCACCTTCTACTACGTGGGGCTGGCGGGCATCTCCGTGGGCGGGGAGCAGCTCCCCATCCCCTCGTCCACGGCGTTCGCCATGGACGCCTCGGGCGCCGGCGGCGTCATCGTGGACTCCGGCACCGCCGTCACCCGGCTCCAGTCCGCGGCCTACGCGGCGCTCCGCGACGCCTTCGTCCGCGGCACGCCCTCGCTGGTGCGCACCCCGGGGGCGTCGCTGTTCGGCACGTGCTACGACCTGTCGGGGCGGACGACCGTGGAGGTGCCCGCGGTGGCGCTGCGGTTCGAGGGCGGCGGCGCCCTGCGCCTGCCGGCGAAGAACTACCTGATCCCCGTGGACGGCGCCGGCACATACTGCCTGGCGTTCGCGCCGACGGACGCGGCCGTGTCCATCATCGGGAACGTGCAGCAGCAGGGCACGCGCGTCACCTTCGACACCGGCAGGGGCACCGTCAGCTTCGCCGCGAACAAGTGCTAGTCCTAGCTGGCCACGGTGGTAATCAGTTGACCAGTGTGGGGCCCCGAGGAAGAGACTTGGGTGTCCGTCTAGGGAGACGCGAAAGGCAAAGGCGAGGACAGCCAAGTGATGCCCGCGCCAGCCTGGGTCGTAACGATGACCGTCACGTCGGGTTCGTGACGCCTGGCAAACCCTAGCCAACCCGCTATATAAAATATCCCCACGCCGCCGCCGCCTCCTCCTCACGCTCCACCCACACAAACCCAACCCGCTGCCGCCGCCGTCTCGGAGGAGGTGAGGAACTGAGGCAGGCGCCATGAAGCGCAACCCGCGCGTGACGAGCTCCCGCCGGAAGTGCCGCAAGGCGCACTTCCAGGCCCCTTCATCCGTCCGCCGCACGCTCATGTCCGCGGCGCTGTCCACGGAGCTCCGCCACAAGTACAACGTCCGCTCCGTCCCGATCCGCAAGGACGACGAGGTGCAGGTCGTGCGCGGCACCTTCAAGGGCCGCGAGGGCAAGGTCGTGCAGGTGTACCGCCGCCGCTGGGTCATCCACGTCGAGCGGATCACCCGCGAGAAGGTCAACGGCTCCACCGTCAACGTCGGCATCCACCCCTCGAAGGTCGTCGTCACCAAGCTCAAGCTCGACAAGGACCGCAAGGCGCTCCTCGAACGCAAGGCTCGCGGCCGCGCCGCCGACAAGGCCAAGGGCAAGTTCACGGCCGACGACGTCGCCGCCGCTGCCGCCGGGGGCGCTGCCGCTACCGGAGCCTCGCTTCAGGAGATCGATTGAGCGTGGGGGATCTGATATTGGTTGTACCGCCTCGCTCCGCCGCTCTTGTTTCTAGAATCGACGCTCCTAGGGGTTTGTGTGACCTGAAAACTGCTGCTTTCCTTGAAATATCCCCATGAATGTTTTGCAACCTGATGCGGCTTCATGTGTGTCTGGGATTTGAGATATCATCAACTCATTATATGTTTAATTCCTCTCCTAGCGGTAAATTTTTGCTCTGCCTCATTATCTTGGTATATGATCCGTTCCATCGTTTTACCCGTGCTTATAGAGTTTTGTTTATACTGTATTTGCTTTAGTGGTCAAATAAAACTGTCAATACCCCATTAAATCTATAGATGTGGCAGTTTTTTGTTGACCTTTTATTAGATTGCGGTAGTAAGTTGATTGGTCTGGTCTCGTCAGAAGTAGTTGGCTACTGGAGGTAGTATTAGATAGTGTTTGTATGCTACAGCCACTCGATAAATCTCTAGAAACTGACTTCATTGGAAGCAAGTTGTTCATCAGGCAAAGTGTTGCATTTAATTATGCGTGATTGGAATCCTAAGATTTCCTCTTGCTGTTTGTTTTGCTTAGATAGCGAAATAGATTGTGTGGCTACCGTCTTATGGGAGCAAATTCGATTTATATATTTGTTGAGTTGTGTAGGCTGAATGTCCTTGCATTTGGTTACCTTGGAGGCAACTGGTTAACGTTGTGTAATCTGTCCAGTTTACGTCTTGATCACGTCGTCTTTGTATCCGTGAGATGGAGTTAGCTCAAGATGTTACTGGTAATTGTTCACTGTGCAAGTCTGCCTATGTTGTATTGGTTCACTCGAGTTGTTTTGAGCGCTCATCTCTTCTGATTGTCCGTTTGCAGTGTCCATGGTCCCGTGTGCTGCTAGCAGTTGTGTTCATGGCCGTAGCTGAGGATCAGTGTCTGCTTGTTCGTTGTTTAGCTCACTCGGCGAAAGCTGTATAACGACGTGCTGTCTCATCATCATCAGTTGATGAACCGGCTGGCGGTGCTATCGACTGACTGAAATCTGCAGTGTTTTTAATCAGCCTTTCTCGGATGTGCTTTCGAGATTTAAACTAGTGTTCCTTCTATTTCTGGTGGAGATTAATGTTGTTTGTCAACATTTCGCATGCTGTTTGTCGCCTCGGTAGCATATGCAATGACAGACTGAAGTGGATACGTTCTCTTTTTTTCACGCGCGTCAGGCATTGTGATCTGGCCGTTTTTGACGCGCATTTGTTCATGTTTTGAGGCGTTGCAATTCAGCTATGGGTCCGTGTCAGAGAGGCCCGGGGTCGTTGCTAACCTGCTCCGGTCACCTTTATGGGCCAACTCTTTTTTCTTCTTCTCTTTTTAGCTTTGTTTAAATACAGTTGAATACTCTGTTCTGTTTTTAGAGTGGATTGAGATAGAGTGAAGAAAAACTAGCTCATTTTTCACTCCAATCTACTTCATTTATTAGTATCCAAACAAGCCCTTTGTGATTTTTGATCGAGATTCTTTTATGGGACGCGCAAACATAAATGTTAACGGGCCATCTGATTCGCTTTCGCCCTTTTCACGTAAGTAATTTCCAGCGTATCTCTTTTTATGTGCTGTAGTAGCCCAGTTATGAAACGGAGAGGAAAAGGAAAAAGTACAGGTTTTTTTCTGGAATTCCGTCACTAATTTCAGGCATGTGAGTTCCTATGCAATATTTGTTAAAGAGGTGTATTATTTAGTATATCAATATCCATGGTCTTAGGTAAAGACAGGTACATACGCTACATAAACATATACCCGGTCGAGATGAGCATGCAGAAAGGACCAGTTGTTCGCCCTCTTGTGGATCATCTGTCGACATGACGGAGATCGATATATACTTATAGCCTCTCTCCCATGGCAGAAAGGAAAACCATGGGCGCGGCCAGTGTGTGCCCCCCATGCCATCTCAGGTCGATCGGTAGCTGTGAGCTCGTGGCCGTTAACCAGGTGGCCGCCGTGCTTGGGATCTATCCATCCATCCATCCTCTCTTGTGTACGTGTGCCGTCGTCTCAAAGCTAAAGCTACCGTGCCGGCGCCACCACCACCACCGGCGCATCATCGGGGGCTGGGCAGATGCATGCACGCCGGAGCAAGTTGTCGCGTAGGCCCAGCTGGGGACTTATTGATTAGGGCTGATCTGCGAGCCAATTGGGCGCTCTTATACCGCAACAGGCCGGGTTGGGTGCTGCCGAACAGGTAATCGGTTGGGTTACTTGTTAGCTAGCAACAGTATTGGCTAAACGTAAGTGATTGTATTGCACTCTATGACTCTAACCTTCACCACATTGGGTGATTTCGATCAATTGTTCAATCATACACAAGCTAATACAACATGTAGTCGGCAAATCATGCAGATCGTTGAATTCTAACATTCCGAATCCACTAACTTCGGCCAAAAGACTAACAATCTGTTGGCGCGTTCAGAAGTCACAATGGCCTAGGAAGCTCTTGAGCCAGGCTATGCCGTTTTCGCTTTGGACAAGGCCTTCTTCCGCTGGGCAAGCATGTACTTGTACATGTGGGGGCTTCCTGCATCCAGCCATCGCGAAACAATGTACCTTATTGTCAATTCATACTCACTTATAACAACATTGGTCACAAAAGGAGAACAACACACGGAGGGTAGGGGCACCTGGAACGTAGACGACGAGGGCAAGGATAGATCCGTACAAGTAATCAAAGGAGAAATTCCATTTATTGGGCATCCTAAGGCAGTATCTCTCAGATGCCTGACAGAAGTCACCCAGAAAAGGAGCAGTCAAGAAAAATTGTTACCAAACGAAACTGATGGACGTCTTTGTTATTTTCCAGTTACCTTCATGTAAGGCAGGGCAATATAGATTAGGCCGACCTCACTAGTGATACCAGTAGGATATAATACCAAAAAGGTGCTGTACCTGCAAGCAATCAATACCACAAAAAACGAATGAAGACACCTATTAAGGAAAATTTTACCAAAAAGCCAATGAACTTTTAACTTGGTGCAAATTTACAAAGTTACAAACCTAAGCCATAAGAGCCAGGATGGTGCGAATCCAAGTGCCTCCTTCATACCAAAGAATGAATATCTAATAATCTGCACGAAACCATAAATTTTTCATACTGTTACCTTGAAATTGCATTACAACAACAAACAACAACAACAACAAAGCCTTTGTCTCAAGCACGTTGAGGTAGGCTAGATATGATGAATGGCTGGTTTTGATGTTGGCTTGCTACGCCTATCATAACCCTCCTCCTTTACCCAAGCTTGGGACCACGGAGTTTTACTTTGAAATTGTATATAACATTGAAACCCAAAAAAGATAGTACTATTTTATTTCTTTAAGTATCGCATTTTGAGTTTAGCTTGTTTCAAGAGCGTTTATGTAAATAAAATAATAAATATGTACCTCAGTGATGGACCAGCTTATGACCAAGGAAGTAACAAGAATATGAGATTGAGTCTGTGAAACAGAAGTCAACAGTGTCATGAAAACAATACAACATCTTAAAATAAACAAAAATGGAAGTATGTGTGAAAAATATTAAAAGCAATACTTGTCCTTCTCTAAGGGATTATAAACACAATTTGGTAGGCCACTAATACAATACACACTGACAGTCACTTATTCCATGATCAAACATAAAACTGATGGAATTACATAGTAGCCACGTGCTAGTCTTTAAAGCCACAGCATAATCCAGTATATGTGTTCTTTATTTCTAGCAAATGCTTTCAAATGCAGAACCTTCAAGAAAAGCATCTAACTTGCAGGTTTTAAGTTCTAAATCAACAACAACAACAACAACAACAATCAAGCCTTTATCCCAAGCCTGTTGGGGTCGGCTAGACATGAAACCCAATATCAATGAAGTAAAAGAGAGGAAGAGTTATAAGAACAAGGAAAAAAGAAAAAAAAAAGGAAAAAAGAAAAAAAGAAAAAAGAAAAAAAGAAAAAAGAGAAAAGAGAAAAGAGAAAAGAAAAAAAGAAAAAAGAAAAAGAAAAGAGAAAAGGAAAAAAAACAAGACTACGATTCTGGCCCATGGATTGCTACTTTTCATGCGGTCCTATTATGAGCTAAGTCTCTGGATACATTCCAATCTCTCAAATCTCGTTTTACCGCCTCCTCCCAGGTCAACCTTGGTCGTCCTCTACCCCTCCTAATATTTTCTCTACCTCTTAAAATCCCACTGTTAACCGGTGCTTCTGGAAGTCTCCGTTGGATATGTCCAAACCACCTAAGTCGATGTTGGACTAACTTCTCTTCAATCGGCGCCACCCCTACCTTATCTCGAATCGTCTCATTCCTTATTCGGTCTCTTCTCGTGTGCCCGCACATCCACCGTAGCATGCGCATCTCTGCGACACTCATTTGTTGGACATGTTGCCGTTTAGTTGGCCAACATTCCGCCCCATAGAGCATCGCGGGTCTGATCACCGTCCTATAGAACTTCCCTTTTAGCTTTTGTGGGACTTTCCTATCACATAGGATTCCGGAGGTTTGTCGCCATTTCATCCACCCTACCTTGATCCTGTGGCAAACATCCTCATCAATATCGCCATTGCTTTGTAACATTGATCCTAAGTACTTCTAGGTACTATTTGTCCTTGTAGACTAACATTTCCCTCTTCACGACCAACACCACTAAAGTCACACCTCATATACTCGGTTTTGGTCCTACTAAGTCTAAACCCCTTGGACTCTAAGGTTTGTCTCCATAACTTTAATTTCTTATCAACACCATCTCTAATTTCATCTACCAGCACTACATCATCAGCAAAGAGCATGCACCAAGGGATATCCCCTTTATATCCTTCGACACCTCATCCATCACCAAGGAAAAGATGTATGGGCTCAAAGCTGATCCTTGATGTAGTCCTACCGTGATAGGAAATGCATCAGTCTCACTATCACTTACGCGCACACTTGTCCTAACATTATTGTACATATCCTTGATAAGGATAATGTACTTTGTTGGCACTTTATGTTTCTCTAGTGCCCACCACATGACTGACCTTGGTATCTTGTCGTACGCCTTCTCCAAGTCGATGAACACTATATGCAAGTCCTTCTTCTGCTCCCTATATCTCTCCATAAGCTGACGAAGCAAGAAAATCGCCTCCATTGTAGACCTCCCAGGCATAAAACCAAACTGGTTTTTAGTGACATTGGTCACTTTCCTCAGGCGGTGTTCAATCACTCTCTCCCAAAGCTTCATAGTATGACTCATAAGCTTAATGCCTCGATAATTAGTACAACTTTGAATATCTCCTTTATTTTTGAAGATAGGTACTAATATACTTTTCCTCCATTCTTTAGCCATCTTGTTTGACCGAAAAATATGGTTGAATAGCTTTGTGAGCCATACTATTGCCACGTCCCCAAGACATCTCCACACCTCAATAGGGACATCGTCAGGGCCGAGGGCCTTTCCTCCTTTCATCCTTTTTAAGGCCTCCTTAACCTCAAACTCTTGTATCCTCCGCACGAACTGCCTGTTGGAGTCATCAAAGGAGTCATCCAACTCAACCATAGTGCTCACATTCCCATCATTGAATAGCCCATTAAAGTAATCACGCCATCTATTCTTAATCTCTTCATCCTTCACTAGAATGCGGTCAGTCTCATCTTTGATGCATTTAACTTGATTGAGATCCCTCATCTTTCTCTCGCGGATTTTTGCTACCTTGTATATGTCCTTTTCACCTACTTTTGTCTCTAGTCTCTCATATAACTTATCATAGGCCTGTCCTCTTGCCTTACTCACAGCCCGCTTTGCATTCTTCTTAGCCTCTTTGTACTTAAGCATGTTGCTTGCGCTTCTATCATTATGCCAACTCTTGTAACACTCCTTCTTCTCCTTAATGGACTTTTGTACATCCTCATTCCACCACCAAGTGTCTTTATCTACAAGTTTCTTTCCCTTTGTCACACCGAACACCTCACTAGCTACCTTCCTAATGCAAGTTGCCATCTTCATCCACATACTATCTGCATCTCCATTTTCTGCCCAGGGTCCTTCTGTGATCACCCTATTTTTAAAGAATTCTTGTGATTCTCCCTTCAACTTCCACCACTTTGTTCTTGTGATTTTGACACCTTTGTCCCGCAAAGAGCATGTATGGAAGCGAAAGTCAGCTACCACAAGCTTATGTTGTGTCACAACACACTCCCCCGGGATCACTTTACAATTTAGACACTCCCGTCTATCCTTTCTCCTAGTGAGGACAAAGTCAATCTGGCTAGAGTGTTGGCACTACTAAAGGTCACTAGGTGAGATTGCCTCTTCCTAAAGAGGGTGTTAGCTATCAACAGATCATAGGCTACGGCAAAGTCTAGGATGTCCTTACCCTCTTGATTTCTATCGCCGCATCCAAAACCTCCATGTACTCTCTCAAATCCTAGGTTAGTTGCACCCACATGACCATTGAGATCTCCCCCTATGAGGAGTTTCTCGGTTATCGGTACACTACTCACCATATCCTCCAAGTCCTCCCAAAATTGCCTCTTAGCACTCATGTTGAGCCCAACTTGTGGGGCATAAGCACTAATGACGTTCAAGACAATGTCCCCAATTACTATCTTGATTAAGATGATCCTATCCCCTCGTCTTCGAACATCCACTACTCCATCCTTAAGACTCTTATTTATTAGAACACCTACGCCATTCCTAGTCCCAGCCGAACCAGAATACCAAAGCTTGAAACCGGTATTCTCGACTTCTCTCGCCTTTTGACCCGCCCATCTAGTCTCTTGTACACAAAGGATATTTACTCGTCTCCTAGTGGCAACATCTACTAACTCACGTAGCTTCCCCGTCAAGGATCCTACATTCCAACTACCCACCCGAAATCTATGTTCCTCGGCTAGCTTCCTTACGCTTTGCACCCGTCGAGTAGGATGTAAAGACCCTTGCTCACTTATCACTACATCCGGGCGATGATGTAGCGCGCCACTAAGGTGGTGGCGATCCGGCCCTTGCTCATTTAACACCATATCCGAGTTACGATATGGCGCGCCACTAAGGCGGTGGCGACCCGGCCCTTGCCCACTTAACACCATACCCGGGTTCCGATATGGCGCGTCGCTAAGAGGGTTACGCCCCAACGAATTTCTATTGGGTTTCATTTCCATGAGAATGACTAAGTGTAAGTTGTTGGCTCGCCAAGCCTATCACAACCCCCTCCTCCTTTACCCGGGCTTGGGACCGGCTATGTCATTACAACATAGGCGGAGTTGTTTTAAGTTCTAAATCATGAAAAGGAAATGCCATTATGTTCCTTTTTTGAAGAAGGGTGTGCTTTACATGAAAAAGTAAGACTTAGCTAGTGATGGGCAAACGATACCTCAGGAAAACTCCACAAGATGCCCCATGTGAGAAACAATCTTGATCCAATTTGTGGAAGAGTTGCCGAGACTGGAGACCTCACCAATCCTTTAAAGAATATCATTTTATCACAACATTGATCGAACATGAACAAATACCACAAGAGGTAAAAAGCTTTCTTACTTTATTTCATTTAGAAAAAAATCTAATTTGGCATTTATAGGCCGTTGTTTATAACATTTTTTAGGGAAGATTAGAAATGAGGCTTTTAGTATCCTCCAAGTAGAAAGAAGAACATACCTACAATCCCATGAAAAATCTGCACCAGCAGCAGCAGCAGCACAATGTAAACAGAAAATGTCAGTCAAAATTTGACATAATTGTTCTCTAGCTTTAGCAAAACAAAGGCATGAAATTTAGAGTTGAATAATTGCAGTATTTTGCAATGGGCCTTGTAGCATCTCTGTTTTTGTACCTGAACTTAATTGTTGCAGTTTGTCAATATTTAGTGTGTACCCTTAATCAAGCAGTTCTACTAAATTAGAACGCAGCTACACCTTAATGAGATGAACAAAATTCTAATCTAACTAGAATAAATTAGAACTATACCTTAATGAAACGAATAAGAAGTTCAAGGATTACACAAGTTAACTCTAACAAAAAGCAAGAACCTAAAGTGCAACAGCAAAATGTAAATGTAGGAAAACAACCATACTTCCATGATGGCGGCAGTCTGCGCGAACTGCAGCGGCCGCTCGACGGCGGCGTAGACGGCCTCATGCCCGCTCTGCCGCAGCGCCATGACCGCGTAGTAAAGCACCTGTGCCCTGCAACAAGAACCCCGAGATCCAGGAAGACCCAGATCAGAGCAAGAACCGGCCAATGAAGCAGCAACACGCGCGTAAGATCCATCCGGGGGTAAAATCGAGCAGCGGGCGGCGAAGCAACTAACCATCCGTAGAAGACGACCCAGTTGTAGACGGAGAGGTAGAGCCGCCGCACCGCGGAACCGACGCCCGCCATCGCCGGGAGAAAGAGGACCGGTGACAGAGGAAGATGGGCTTGGATAGCTCTGACTAGTACACCACGCGCATCAGATCAGGCGCCGTAAAATAGCAGTCGGCTTCTTGGCCGTCAGCTGCTTGGGTCGGGAAATCGAACTGGTCCAACAGCGGCAGGCAAACCGCTGCACGGATAGATTTGGGAATGAATTTGGGATCCGATCGGGGATGGATGGTGGGCGCTGCGTGGGCAGTGGCAGTTATTGCCGCTGCAGCTGCTTAACTGCCCGCCGCCCGCGCCAACTGCATCCGTGTAAGCAGCAGATTCCGTCGTAGCATCGAAAGCACAGTACAGCGCATCAAGCACGCCATTTGCCACCTCTTTCCTGTGTCGAGTGACCAAGTACGTGCCATGTGATTCAAAGAAGTTGCTTTACCTGAATCGTAAAAAAATGTCTTTTTTTTTCGTGATTGACACAGTGCAACATGTGTGATTCAAAGAAGTCTGAATAAAATGTAATCGACATCAGTATCCCAACAACATCAGCGGTGGCCAGTCATACTCATACAGTTATGCCAAGCAGGCACATCCAGAAACATTCGAGTAGCTTTCCAAGAAATAAAACCGTTCAGCTAACTCAACTGTCAACAATTAGTTCAACTACCTGGGAACAGACAGCTCGGTTAGCAGGTCCATTGTTGCACATCTTTACTATCGAATTATCACATATAAAGAAAAGAAATCCCTGAATAATGTTACATGATGGCCAGCCCAACTAAGCTCAGCTCACTCCATCCAACCAAGCTCAGCTCACTCCATCTGTAAATTACCTTGCTCTGCTTTTAGCAGCACGTTGTACCAGCTTACAAGATTCATCTTTCCAAAACTCTGAAAAACATATTTAGATTCAGTACAGACACAAAACTCTACACTACAGCACAGAGGATCCCTAGTTCGACGTGCAGTGGTTCGAGCCCATTCCCTGAACCAGGAACCATGCCAAAGCCTCCATCATATGTGACCTTGAACTTGAACTAAGTACATGCATATTCGGTCGAGCAGGGGAGAAAGAGCGTGGGGACGATCGGCTCGGATCGGGTCGGGTCAGCCGCGCCCGCGTCCGCGGCGTTGGGGGCCGTTGGGCCGCCGCTCTACTCCCCAACGAACCGCATCCGCCTCCTTAACTCCGATCACATTGCACAAGCTTTGCACACGGTGCACGACCCCAGGCTGGCCCGGACGCCGTGGACCCGGTCCACAACAAGAGGTTGGACCCCATAACTCCCCGGACGCCCATGGACCCGGCGCACATCAAGAGGTTGGACACCATAACTCCGACCTGCGCCAGCGCGCGGGATCAAATACGCCACCCCCCGTCCGTCCGTCCACTCACCCTCGCCGCCCCGTCTCCTCCACGACCACAGTCCAGCAGCAGCCGTCGCGCTACTGCTTCAGCGCCGCGGGCACCGGCGCAGCGGGATGAAGGTCACCGTCGTGTCCCGGAGCGGCCGGGAGGTCGTCAAGGGCGGCGTCGACCTCAAGGACTCGGTACGTGCCTGCCACCTCCCTCCCCTCCGCCGCCGATTCCTGACTCCGTCCGTCCGGGGCGGTTCGTTGTTGGGGTTCAAGATCCCGCGCAAAGGTCTGAACTTCGACTGGCTCGTGGGTTCTTTTGCAGGCCAGGGTCGCGGATCTGCAGGAGGCCATCCATGCCAGGAGTAAGTGAATCCCTGCTGGACCTTCGTTGCTTACCTATGTTTCCTGCCGCGCTATGTGTTTCGTCCGTTGATGTCTTGCGGTGCTTGGTTACGAGGAAGGGATCTCCCCACATCACGCATTGCAGTTTGAACTTTCGAATTGTTTGACGATAGGTCAGAGCATGCTTAGCTTTAGTTTGTTCAGAAAGTTCACCGCCAAATCTGAGGTGCTTAGAGCTTTGAGGAAATTCTTGGTTATCAACAGTCAACATGAGCACTAAACTGTTTTGATTGAAAGGAAAATGAGAAAAACTGTTTTGAATAAACTGTGGAGCTGCCCCATGAAACTTGTTGAAGCCAACAAAGTAGTTGTGTGCTACACCTACTGGTGGGGAACTGAGCTTGTCTCAGTTGGTTAGATCCAGGTTCGATCCCTCTCTAGCTCGAATTTTGGTCCCATTTCTTCCCCTTAATGAAAAACCACCTAGTTCCTCCTAGGTTGGGTCTTGTTTTTATGTTACACCTATTCGTGGCTTAGTGACCACCTGATTGAATAGAATTGTATCCTTGCAATATATTAGTTCTAATCAACCTCGGTTAATTTTGGTATGCTTCTTTTCTTACTTGCTTGTTTATACTTGGTAGCAATTATTTTTTGTGGCCATAGAAGTTGTTAAGATTTGCTTCGGTAGTTGGGGCTGGCCATCTGCAGCTCACACCCTTTGTATTTTAATTTCTTCCTTTTTTAAGATACATACACACACTTTGTGAGTTGTAAGCTGCAGAATAGCAAAGATTAGAAGTTTGTGCATTATTTAGAAATTGGTTTCAGGACATGCGTCATTTACTTTCCAGTATATGAAAAATAGCATATGTGGAACAATGAATCATGATGAAGATACGGTAGATGGGGCTGGCCATCTGCAGCTCATGCCCTTTGTGTTTTGGTTTCTTCTAAAAAATACGTACGCACACTTTGTGAGTTGTAAGCTGCAGAATAGCAAAGATTAGTGAATGATAACTTAAACTGGGAACAAGAAGTTTGTGTGTTATTTGGAAACTAGTTTCAGGATATGCGCTGTTTACTTTTCAACTGTATATGGAAAATAGCATCTGTCGTACAATGGGTCATGATGAAGACACGCATACAAGAACTGTTCCTTATGTAAAAAAACTTTTTTTTTGTTTTTAAGCTGGTAAGCATGGTAACAGACATTTAATACCAAAAAAGTATGTACTTTGCACTAATGCTGTGTTCAGTGTGTTTGTATGAACCAGAAGTGTTCTTATAGTCTGTGTTACCTCTGTGTGTGTTGTTCGCCCTTTTTGCACCGTCAAGCTTGTTTGAAGTGCTATCTTCTCTATGTTGTATTTTAACCCACCACTACAAATAAGCATAGCCATGTTCACTGCTTGGAGTTATCAAAATTTAGATGCATATCGGAACAAGGTTCTATTGCCATCTTATGTTCTCATGCTATTTATCTTCACATTTATGTTCACTGTTTTTCTGAAATGTACACTCTGCAGACTAGCAATCTGCATGTTAGCTTATTAACTTTTCATGATATTATCTATTTATCTTGAGGTCGTGGTCATGAGCACTTAATTTTCCATGCTGGATCACTATAGAAAAAATGCAGTCATGTGGTTGGGTGAGCCATTGATCACCATGTATGGCATACAGTACCATTTAAATGCATCAAATGCTACTAACATGGATAGCTGAGCTGTAAAATGGAAAGTTCTTGTTTTGTGGTGCTCTGTCCTGCTTTTGCGTCTCAAGCATGGGCCTAACTAATTTTCTATATTTACTGGAATGTATTGGCATAAAACTTCTAGCATTTTGCCTTCTCCCAAAGAAAGAAAAGAAAGAACAGAAGAAAAATCACCATGGTTACACCTCCAATCTGTCTCAGAGCATTTTCTTAAGGTTCCATTTTGAGATGTAGGGTATATTACAGGATATATATAAACTAGAATAGGTGAAGTGAGGAGGATACTGAAATGACATCTTTCTTAGAGGATATTGTAACCATTACAAGATTATTAGTTGCTTTTTACTGCAAAGGTAAATGTGATATGTTTTATTGGATAGTAGAAGGGAGGACCTGGCGCAGTGGTAGTGTGTCCCCACTTGTGTCCTGAGGTGTTGGGTCCGAAACAGCCTCTCTGCAAAAACAGGGGTAAGGCTGTCTAGAAATAACCCTTCCCCAGACCCCACAATGTGTGGGAGCCTTCGGCACTAGGTACACCCTTTTTTTATTGGATAGTAATAAGCTAAGTATGCAATTTTTTTATTTACCTAGATGTACTTCTTGGCTGGTTGCTCATATGCTTAGGAATATTTATTGAATGCTAACTGCTTGTCTACACCATGCAGCTAAGAAGTATTATCCTTCTAGGCAGCGGCTCACCCTGCCTCTACAACCTGGGAAAGGTGGAAAGCCAGTTGTCCTCAATTCAAAGGCCAGCCTGTCAGAATACTGTGAAAAGGGTTCTGGATCACTGACAGTAGTGTTCAAAGATTTAGGCCCACAGGTCTACTACAGCACGTTGTTCTTCTTTGAATACTTGGGTCCTCTTATTATCTACCCCATGTTCTATTATTTGCCCGTCTACAAATACTTCGGATATGAGGGAGAGCGGGTCATCCGTCCTGTCCAGACCTATGCCATGTACTACTGGTGCTTTCATTACTTCAAGAGGATCATGGAGACATTCTTTGTGCACCGTTTCAGCCATGCAACTTCGCCTCTATCAAATGTCTTCAGGAACTGTGCCTACTACTGGACCTTTGGTGCTTACATTGCTTACTACTGCAACCACCCGCTCTACACTCCTGTTAGTGATTTGCAGATGAAGATTGGGTTTGGCTTTGGGGTCCTCTGCCAGATTGCAAACTTCTACTGCCATATTCTGCTAAGGAACCTCAGAAGCCCTAGTGGTAGTGGTGGCTATCAGATCCCTCGTGGTTTCTTGTTCAACATTGTGACATGCGCTAACTACACCACTGAGATCTACCAGTGGATTGGGTTCAACATTGCTACGCAGACTGTGGCAGGATACATCTTCCTCGTTGTGGCAGCAAGTATCATGACCAACTGGGCACTGGGCAAGCACCGCCGCCTGGTTAAGGCAAGTGTTGCTCTTCCCTGCTTACTGATCAATACAATTAAAATCTCATAGGCTTACTGACATTACTTCTTCTGCAGCTGTTTGATGGCAAGGAGGGGAGGCCCAAGTATCCTCGCCGCTGGGTGATTCTCCCTCCGTTCCTGTGAGAGGTGCTAAATATGGGCTGCTGATCTATTGGGGTTCAATGTCTACTACGTTCCCAGCATTAAGAAGTTCCATTCTTGAATATCATGCAAACATTCGTACTAATCAATGCCTTTGTACTAGTTGAACTTTCTAATCTGAAAGATGGATATTAAACTTTCCTCTGGAATTCTATATGAAAGTCGTGTATTGTTCCTATCGCAACGGTTAATAGTATGATAGAAGTCTTCATCTGATGTCAGTTCTGTTCTTCTTTCTTTTCCTGTCCTGCTCGTCAAAGCAGAAGTGAATGCAAACATAATTTCGCTTTTGACAATTCGCGTTGTTGTGTTGTACCACATATCTTAAGTTTGACAACTTTCATGCCGGATACTGCTGCGTGTGGTCCACTGTAAACGTCATGAGAACCCGTCAATTTGATTTGCACGGCATCCAGTTCCATGTTGAATTGTGATTCGCTGACTTGTTGAATCCCCGGATGTTATCCTCGTCAGTTAATACAATTAGATTAGAGAAAATGATTTGATTAACTCAATAGGCTGTCAAGGATGATAGGGGTACAAAGCTTAAGGGCCAAGTAACCCTAATACAAAAGACTAAACTGCCCCTATAGTATCCGAATACAATTTCAGTCCAACACCCCCCCGCAGTCCCAACATCTAGCCACGACAGATGTTGAGACTGGACCGAGACTCGGTGAACACCGTCGAAGGGAGCCCCTTCGTGAAGATGTCGGTGAACTGCGACGACGTCGGAACGTGCAACACTCGCACCTCCCCGAGAGCCACCCGCTCACGAACGAAGTGAAGATCGATCTCCACGTGCTTCGTGCGCTGATGCTGCACCGGGTTGGTGGAGAGGTAGACGGCGCTGACGTTGTCGCAGTAGACCAACGTACTCTGGGCGAGGGGGGAGTGGAGCTCCTGAAGCAGCTGCTGAAGCCAGGAGGACTCGGCCACGCCATTGGCCACGGCGCGGTATTCCGCCTCGACACTCGAGCGCGACACCACGTGCTGCCGCTTTGAGGACCAGTAGACGAGGTTGCTGCCCAGGAAGACGGCATAGCCGGAGGTGGACCGGCGGGTGTCCGGGCAACCCGCCCAGTCAGCGTCGGTGTAGACAACCAGCTCGGAGGTAGAGTCGCGCCGCAGAAGAAGGTCGTAGTCGTGGGTGCCACGCAGGTACCGAAGGATCCGCTTCACCGCCGTGAGATGCGGCTCCCGCGGATCATGTATGTGGAGACACACCTGCTGAACCGCGTAGGAGATGTCCAGCCTGGCGAAGGTGAGGTACTGCAGGGCACCTGCAAGACTCCTGTAAGTGGTGGGGTCGGCGACCGGGGCGCCATCGGTCGAAGACACCTTCGCCTGGGTGTCCACGGGAGTGGAGCACGGCTTGCAATCAGCCATGCCCGCTCGCTCGAGAATATCCAGGCAGTACTGGCGCTGGTGAAGGAACAGAGCACCCGGGCGGTGCTCGACCGCAACGCCCAGGAAGTAGTGGAGCTGGCCGAGATCCTTCATCGCGAACTCGCGCTGCAGGGCGGAGATCGTGCGCTGAAGAAGAGCCGGGCTGGACGCTGTGAGGACAATATCGTCCACATACAGTAGGAGGTAGACAGTGTCATCCTCACGCCTGTAGACGAAGAGCAAAGTGTCTAACTTAGCCTCGACGAAGCCGAGTGAGGCCAGGAAGGAGGCGAACCGGCTGTACCAAGCCCGAGGCGCCTGCTTCAGCCCGTACAGGGACTTGTTCTGCCGGCAGACCATGTCTGGAGGGGCTGAATCAACGAACCCTGTCGGCTGACTGCAGTACACCGTCTCCGTCAACGTCTCGTGGAGGAAGGCGTTCTTGACGTCCAGCTGGTGGACAGGCCAAGAACGCGACAGAGCCAGCGACAGAACGGTGCGAACCGTCGCCCGCTTCACCACCGGGCTGAAAGTCTCGTCGTAGTCGACGTCGGGACGCTGCGTGAAACCGCGAAGCACCCACCGTGCCTTGTACCTCTCAAGAGACTCATCTGCCTTCCTCTTATGCGTGAACACCCACTTGCCCGTGATAACATTGCCACGACCAGGACGGGGAACCAGGTCCGAGGTCCCGTTGGCTAGCAGGGCCGCATACTCTTCTTCCATAGCCTGACGCCAATGAGGATCGGCGAGGGCGCTACGGACAGAAGAGGGGATAGGCGAGATGGGTGACGAGGCAGAAGCGCTCCACAGGTCGAAGGACGCCGGTGGCCCATCGAGTCACCATCGGGTGAACGTGACGAGGGTCCCGGTGAAGCAGCGGAGAGTGGTACACCAGATCCTCAGGACGGGAAGAGGACGGATCACCAACCCGCGCTCGTCGCTGATAGACGAGAACAGGATCGGCGTATCGCAGTCCAGGGGCCGCGGGTGGTGCGGCTGAAGGCGCTGGGAACGTGTGAGGCGCGATGGACGACGTCGGGGACACCGGGGCCGCACGTGGCACGGTGGGCGACATCGGGGACGTCGGGGCTGCGCGTGGTGCAGCTGACGACGTCGGGGAAGCCGGGGCCGCGCGTGGCACGGCGGGCGACGTCGAGGACGTCGGGGCCGCGCGTGGCACGGCAGGCGACGTCAAGGACGCCGGGGCCGCGCGTGGCGCAGCGGACGTCATCGGGGACGCCGGGGCCGCGCGTGGCGCAACGGACGACGTCGGGACCGTCGGAGGAACGGCCAGTGGCGGCAAGAACGCCGGAGTCGCGGGAGGCATGACAGGTGGTGTCTGAGACACCGCGGTCGTGTCCGGCTCAGCTAAAGGAAGACCTGCAAAAGGTAAAAAAACAAGGTCGCTGGATAGGAGCGGCCTCAGGAATCAGGATTAGTGGAAAAGAGAGAATCCAACTCGGAGACCGAGTCAGAGGAGGACCTAGCAAAAGGGAAGGAGGACTCGTCGAACACGACGTGTCGGGAGACCAAGATACGGCGAGTGGTGAGGTCGAGACACCAGTACCCCTTATGATCGGGGGAGTACCAAGGAAGACACACCGAGTCGAACGAGGCGCGAGCTTATGAGGGGCGGTGGCAGAAAGATTAGGGTAGCACGCGCACCCGAAAACTCGAAGGTGGTCATAAAGAGGGGTGGTGCCAAAGAGAGCGAAGTGAGGGGTGGGAGCATTAATCGCCTTAGTAGGGAGGCGATTAATGAGGAAGGTAGCGGTGTGAAGCGCCTCTGCCCAGTAGCAAGCAAGAATGGAAGCCTGAAACATCAGGGAGCGCATGAAATCGTTGGTGGTATGAATCATGCGTTCAGCCTTGCCATTCTGGGGGGAAGTGTGAGGGCAGGACATGCGCAACTGAACCCCATGGGAAAGCAAGAAGTGACAAAACGCGGAGTTATCAAACTCGCGCCCGTTATCGCACTGGACAGCCCTGATCGTGCACCCAAACTAGGTGGAAACCCAAGCGAAGAAGTGAGAAAGAGTAGCAAACGTATCAGACTTCTGTCGCAAGGGAAAAGTCCACGAGTAGTGGGAAAAATCATCAACAATGACCAAATAATATTTATAGCCAGAAACACTGAGAACAGGTGAGGTCCACAAATCACAGTGAATCAGATCAAAAAGGCGCTCCACATGGGTGACAGAATGTGAAAAAGGAAGCCGAACATGGCAACCCAACTGACAAGCATGACATAAAGACTCATGGGAATCCCTAGTACACGAAATCACTGAACTACTAGACAGCTTCGACATAACATCAACATCGGGGTGGCCAAGCCGACGATGCCAAGTAGTCGAAGGAGCTGCCGTAGCCAGGCAAAAAGGCGAGGACGAAGCGGAAGCAGGAAGTCGCATCGTGTATAGGGGCTGTCGTCGACAGGGCCCTGAGCTCTCACAACGGAGAAGAAGACGTCGGGTAGTAAGATCCTTCACAGACAAACCAAAAGGATCAAACTCAATAGAAACATGGTTGTCAGTGGTAAACCGACGAACAGAAAGAAGATGTTGGATGATGTCCGGAGCAACAAGAACATCACGAAGACGAAAAGAACCCGACGAACCCGAGTCACCTACTGAGGTGACCAGAAGAACAGACCCATTCCCAACAACGATAGAGGATGGAAAAGAAGGGTGGGAAGGGTGGGTAGAAGAAAGTATACCAGCGTCAGGGGTGGTGTGGTACGAAGCTCCGGAGTCCACAACCCACTCAGGGCTAGGTCGTGTGAGACTCACTGTGCTGAAGGAGGACGCAAGTGACTGGCGATCCCAGGCCTGAGCAGAGTCAGGGTGTGAGGCCGACGACTCGGGCCGACCAACTGGGTTCCCCGAAGCCCAGTTAGCCAGAGAGGAAGGCCCGGCCGCAGAGTAGCCTGGTCCACCAGGGGGCAGGGTCCACTGTCCACCAGCTACGTAGAGAGGCCCGCCGTAAGCCGGAGTGGTCACGTAGGCCGGCTGAGGGCGCAATGGGCGAAGTGCAGGGAGACCCGGGGACGGCCTAGGCCACATCGAGATCTAGCCAGTCCACGGGATGTAGGGTGTGGGCCAGGTCACACCACCGTGACCCCGACCACCACTACTGCCACCAGTAGCACTGGCACCGCTAGAGCCACCGCCAGCACTAGTTGTGCCACCTCCACCAGTCCCTCCACCACGACCACCGCGTCTGCCACGACGGCGGTTCCCACCACCACCGCAGGTAGCAGGGGCTCCTGGTGTGGTAGGTGGACGAGGAAGCTGGCCCCCAGAACCAGCAGGTGGAGGAAGGCGTGAAGACGACCCAGAGCCGTAGAAGGCCGAGGCAAGGAAGGAGGCAATGGAGCCGCCCTGGGTGATCTCCTCGAGCTCGAGGTCCGACCGGACCTTCTCGAAGGTCGGGAAGGGCTTCTCGCGGAGAATCCATGAGCGAACGTGGGTGTAGCGCTCGTTCAGGCCCTGAAGGACCTGAAGGACGAGGGTATTGTCCGAGATGGGCTCTCCAAGGTCACGAAGGGCATCCGCCATACCCTTCATCTGCTGACAGTATGCAGTAATAGAGAGATCACCCTTGAGCGCCCCATCTTTACTTTTTTTGGAATATCTATGGATCAGGTCGTCAGTGATAGTTTGTCTTGCCTATGTATGTGATTTGGAATGAATTCCTTCTATTCACTGGCTCGCTCTTTCCGTGGATACAGACGTATTAGAATAGGGAGCTCTTTCTTTAGTCTAGGCATGAAGGAGAAAGGCTTTGAATATAAACAACACTCTGTCACGATTCGTGGTGTCAGTAGTACCGAAGCGGGCCCGGATGTGGAGAGCTCGGGTCGCTTGGTTCCCCTGGAAGCGAAGCTCGAGGACTTGTCAGGCCTGACGAGCTGTACTGCCACCCTGCTGGGCGACGATATCCTGAAGCTTCTCAGAAAGCGAGCCAAGGATCCATGCAAGGACAAGACTGTCCATGCAGATCCACGAGTCATCCAGCAGGGAGTCATCCCGCAGGACGTGGTCATCCAACCAAAAGCGTCGCAACGTCAGGAGAATCAGGCTGTGCTAGCGAGCGAAGGAAGTGGAGTCAGAGCTGAGAACAACCGGGACAAGAGTCCGGATGTTCTGTATGCCGGCCGCCTGGGCATGTAGAGCAGCGACAAGAGAGGCCACGTAGGTAGTATAGGTTGCACCATCTCCTGAGGAATCCTGGGTGTCACTCCACTGTACCTGCGGAGACTCCTCGAGCTGACGGGTGAGAGAAGCCGCAGACGCACGTTCCTGCTCCAAGGCGAGGACGAGCGCTCGTTCCCGCTCACGGGAGATGGCCAGGGCAGCCGCGACGTCGGAGATGTGCGATGAGGGGTGTCCCTCGGATCCAGCAGCGACGGCGTGGCCGGCAAGGCCGGCGGCGAGCCCAGCAGGGCCGCCGAGTCCAGTGATGCCGGCGGCGGTGGGGCGGAGCTGGCCGGTGGCGGGTCTAGCCGGGCTGACGACGAGGCTCGACGGCCAGGCGACAGTGGGGAGGCCGAGGGAGACGACGGCGTGGCTGGCGGCGCTAGATTGGGGGCCGAGGAGCCCGACGACGGTGTGGCGGCGACACCCGAGCCGGGGTCGAACAGCCCGACGGTGGCGCGCCCAGGGGAGGCAGCGGTGAGGTCGGCAGCGGGGGTGACGGCTCCGGATCCGGCGGCGGCGCTCACAGGGGAGGCGGCGGCGTGGCCGGCGGCGCCAGATCCGGTGGCGGCGCGCACAGGGGAGGCGGCGACGGGGCCGGCGGCGCTGGATCCGGCGGCGGCCGCGGTCGGGCTAGCGTCGGGTAGGGGCTCTAGGCCGGCAATAAAGGGGGGAAGGGAGAGGGGAGCCGGCGGCGGCTGTGGCGGCGGCGCTCGTGGATGCGGGAGGACCCGACATCGGGAGAGGAGAGAGAGAGGGGTGGCTCGGATACCAAATTAGATTAGAGAAAATGATTTGATTAACTCAATAGGCTGTCAAGGAGGATACATATATAGAAGTACAAAGCTTAAGGGCCAAGTAACCTTAATACAAAAGACTAAACTGCCCCTATAGTATCCTAATACAATTTCAGTCCAACAAAGACCATACACTCGGAATTCCTTGCGACTGCTCACATGTGGACATTCTGCAGACCACACTTCGTTTAACTTGGAGTCTCAGGCCATTCATGTGAACATTACTGATCATGGCCGCTACCCTGACGAACAAAATGAAAGAAACGAAAGGGGAAAAGGAATTTTAAAACAGTGACGTAGGTGTCATCTGCTTTCTATCGATGTGGATTTGGTGGAAATTAATCTGGGAGCCAGGGCTCGGCCAAGGTCATCTCCACCGTCGGCGCATATTTTGAATTGCATAAGAAAGACCTTGGATGGTTCATGGTTGGTGTCAGTAGGCCAGTTAGACTGGAAGGTTTCTTGCTGACCATCACTTTCCTGCTGGTCCATCCAGAGGCCTGTAGACCGGAAAGCTCTGTTGCCTCTATGCATTGTCAGCTCCTCCTACAAACGAACAACTACAGGCAACAAGCGAGAAAAGCAGTGACCAGTCATAAATTTCACACTTCATTCCATCTCATAGATTTGATAGTCACATAATTTCAAGCTAATTTTCTTGTTGAGGTCATATGACAATCGGGGTTTGACTGGATCAGCCAGTTCAGCTACTGCAGCCATTTTGTGATGAGGCACTGAAACGGTCAGCTTGAACAACCTATGACCCTACAGTTTCTGCAGGATTTCAAAGGTTGACTTCTACACGATTTTCACATCATGCTCCATCACTGGTCATTGTCAGTGCCCAAAAGATGCCGTGGCATGCAAATCGCGAGTTAATCATGTGGGCGGTGACAATTCGCTATGACATCAGTGTTGCAGCAATCTCGAAGCTGGCTTCAGGCGACTGATGGATGCCAATTATTTTCAACATGGATGATATATAGAATCAAGCTGTTACGCCAACTGTTTTCAATAACTGTGAAGTTTCTCTGCATGCTACTCTCTCCATTTGATGCCCTAAAAATAAAAGGACAATTCCATCAATACCATTGCAATCTCACTGATCTCTTATTTGCCATAAAAAATATGTTCATCCCCTGTACGCCATCAAGTTACAATTTTTCCCACCTTAAAAACAGCCTCTTTTGAAAAATCTAAAGAAATGTTATGTACAAAATACTTAAGTGGATCGAACCCTTTCCCAAATCCTATGCAAGCGGAAGCTACATGCACCGGCCTGTTTTTATTATGCCATGGCGGCAGGGCCATGCTTGCGAGGGCAACACAGCACGGTGGCGCACGGGATCGGGCAGGCGACGACCTCGCAGTGGCATCACTCGCGGGCGGGCGAAGGCCACGGCATGGTTGCTCGCGAGCACGGGCTCATGCGCCCTGCGAGATCATCAGTTTTGTAGCCGCGCCAACAGGAAGATCGCTTCTGAGGAAGAAGACAAGGGCATTTTAGTCATTACAAAAAATATTGACCCGCAAAAGGAAAAGAAAAAGAGCTATAGAAGTGAAATAAATCGTAAACCGGTACTACAAAGGGGATGAGCACTTTTGCGATGATAAATAAAGGATCCGGTGAAATTACAATAGCATAGAAGAAATTATCCCAAAATAAAACTATCAAGATTGTGTACATGGCCTATATTGTCTACGAAAATGCTTTCATAAAAGTATATTTTTTTCGCATCTAGTCACGTATTGGAGACCGTTAAAAACAAATCTCGTCGACATAATAGCACATTGATTAAAGTTGTATCTTAAGAGTAGATTGATACAATCTAGAGACCCAAGAAAAATGACGCAATTGACCTTCATGAAGCAAGGACAGAACATGTCAACAAAAGACCACCCGAGCTTATCCTTCCCTACCACCTTTTTATTTTATGACGAGGGTAGTTTGACCCTCCAATGATAGGTGACCAATAAGAATGAACTAAAAAGCATGCCAAGTTTGATTGAAGCTGTTGCATGCAGGAGCATTCCTCCCAGACATTGACCAGGTCAACTCAACCGAATCCATATCATTTACATCTGAAAATTTATTTTCTGAAATCATTCAATAGATTCTAAAAAAGTATCTGTTATTTTGCCAAACTCTAGGAAATATATAATGAGAAGTCGAATTCACGCCAGATTTGACATGTGGCCTATCACGACGCAAATAAGTACCCCTACGATTACGTCAGTTAATTTATTTTTAAACTAATAAGTATTAAAAAAATAAGCAAAAAGAGTAGTACACAAGATGGTGAAGGCTTCGAAAAGGCGGTGGAAATCAAGGAGAAATACGAGGCTTTGGAGCACAAAAGCAAGTGATGAATTAAAAGGGTAGGCAATGATATGGTCCGCGGTGCCTGACAACACGGTTCTTAGTACTTTCACCATAAGTTGCTTAAGCTTTGATTTATGTGTTTATTGGTACCTTTCATTTGCTAGCTCATCAACTGAGAAGGACAACCATGGCATCCTTTTCGGTTCTCAAATCAAATAACTCACGGTACTAGAGAAAATTTCCATAAGGGTCCTTACGAATATGGAGGCTATAAGATTCACGCATTATATTCATATAAAATAGTGGCATAAGATCCTTTCAATAAAGGTTAGATGGGCTTGCAGAACGAATAATAGAAAACCTAATATGTAAAAGTATCTTTAAAAAATAAAAAAGTGAACATGTATAAAGTTAGTACTCTACTATATACTCCCTCCGTTATCTTTTATTTAACGTTATGGCATAGATTTTAGTTTAATTTTAAACTAAACAATCTGTCCTAACATCAAATAATTGAGAACAGAGGGAGTATCTACTACCGATTGTTTGTAAGTAACAACCGCTAACAAATAATATTGTACTCCTTCCACTTCTTAAATTCATATTGTTCGGATAATAACTTTAATTTCAATCTAAACTAAAAATTTTGGTAACAATTTGAGAACAGATGGAGAACTTTTAAAACCGCTACATTTTCATTTTTGAACGGATTCATTTGATTTTTTTGTGTGCTTAAGCAATATTAATACGGGATTAACATGTAATACTCCGTAAAACTATAACCACATAACGGTAAACTAAATCTTGTTTCATCGTCCTAAAAAAACACGTCTCTTGAAAAGGAAAAAAAATCTAACTTTCCAGGAGCTTGACGTTTTCAACTAGCAGCACCCGCCACTGACCGGAATTTAACCCAAACACCCCTCTCTTTTCTCCTTCCTCGCTTCCCGGATCCATCCGTTTCTTTCCATTCTTGTTCCCGTTTCTTTCCATCTACTCCTTCCAGAACTCCGGCCCTCGATTCAACACCAAACCCTTCCGGATTGTCGGCTGCAGGCGTCTTCGTCGTCGTCTGAATCCAAGCTTCGTCTCCTAGGAGCACGGTGTGTACAAAATTATCTTTGTTGGTTTACTGCATGTTTCTGAGTTCTTGATGCCATGGCGCCGCTGCTCTGCGCGTGCGCGTAATCTGTTAGTCGAAAGGGGCCAATAGGTTTCCGTTCGTTCCATGGATCACCATGAGCTGCGGATAACCTACGAGCGTTCGCTCAGGTGCCAGGATAGGAGATTATCATCCATCTTGCCATCTCGGGTTTTCCTTCCTGTTTCTTCTTTTTGTTTCATCGTTTTTGCTGATAAGAATGAGTTTTTTTGTCGATTTTGTGTGGATCAATGCGCAAATCATGTTTAGTTATGTCACCGTTGTGTTTGGGCGACTGGAATTTACCTCATGTTTGTTTCTTTTTGTGCGCGTCCAAATGTTTCAGCTGGTGTACCCGGAAGCTACCCCCTTCCTTTTATGATCGTTTTGGAGTTCTGATTATGACGGGGATAGTAACTAGTTAAGTTTGTGACGTTTTACGGATCCGACTGGAGAAGTAGCCAGAAGATTAGTTTGTTTTTGGTGTCATGCCGATCGAGCTGTGGAAATACACCGGCAGTGTTTTTTCCCCATTGAGCAATCTTATTGGTGCCTTTACTGTCCCTGATTTGTTTTTTTTAAGACGGATTTTCAGGCAATTACATGGGTAACTTCTTCTTTGAAACGGCTGGTTTCCACCCAAGCTCGCAACGCGTGCGTCAGATCCTGTCAATCTCGACTCGAGCCAGTTGTAAATCTAAATCCTGAGTTAGGACCCGGGACCAGCGACTTCTCTACGGGTAGCACTACCACCAAGATATCAGCTTGTTTGCATTACATGGATAACTTGTAAATAGATATGTCTTTTGTTGGTTCGTGAGAAATGTATGTGTTTCAGCTTGCTGTTTCTTCTCAATGTCCATTTCCCTTTTTGTGTTGCCAATGAAACACTAAAGAAAATTGTTGCATAATCAGACCAAATTTCCTTCTTAGTTCAATGTTCGGTCTCGTTAGAAGCCTTATCCAGGCAGCTCCTTGAATTTTTACACTGGATTATTGTCAATGGTTTGAGTACCCTTCGAAGAAAGGCCTGGAAGTTTCGTAAAGAAAAGTAGGGCCTTGAAACCACAATCTTTTTCTGCATCTCACACTGGTTCTCAGTGCCCAAGTGTTGTATGGTTTCCATTCCTCTCTAATCATCTAATTATAAATTAGCAATGGTGAAAATAATTTAGTTACTGATTAGCAGTGGAGACACTAACAAAGATATGTGTAGATTATAGTATAATCAATCTGTGTTGATAAATGCTTCAGTTGCAGTTGGTGGATTCTTGTCTGCATTTTTTAGGAAGGGGAGCCCTAAGCAGCGGTAAGCTGTTGTCTTTTGATCATTAGATCATAGGTTCTAGTCTTGAAAACAGTCTCTTACAGAAATATAGAAAAAGACTACGTATAAAAGACCAAAAGTGGGTCAGACCCTTTACCGGACCATGCGCAAGCGGAAGTTGTGTACACCATGCTGCCTTTTTTTATGCGTTCAGGAAGAGGAGTGTTATGTCAGCATCTTTGGTTCACTGGTCTAGAAAAGGCCACTTAAAGATGGCTTTTATTTGCACGTCCATCGTTTATGGTGCAAATAAATTTTCTATGTTACTTTATGCATTTTTTCGGGATCTGTATCTTGCTTTAGCTTGCTGATTTTGTGGGTACTTGGCTGGAGACCATATTTTCCTGTATTAAATTTGTTGGCGCCTGCACTTTTGCTGTATGGTCTAGGGACAATGATTTGTTTGGGGATGGGAAAGCATTAGGTATGCTATTTGCAAGGTTGTTAATCAGTGGCCAGTCTGTTCATGACAGGTGGGGGAATTAAGCAAAGCTGAGGCCGTGTTCCGTGTTTTGCAAGGGTGGCGCTCATAAGGAACCACCCCCTCTGCTTTGCTGGACAGCTAACATCAAATGGCCCAGCTGTTGCAGCATCAGGAGTCCACATTTTATGGCAAGGAATTGAATGGCTCCCGCTGGAGCATTCTTCAGTTCTTCGGATTACGCCGGCGCCTGCGGTCCACAAAGATGTTGTCTGATAAGAAACATGGTCACAGGAAAGGAAGTGGTGGTAAGTACCATTGAGCCCTTCATTCTTTGATACTAGCGTAAGTCAGAGTCAGAGTGTAATATAAACTCATATTTATCATTCATGAATCTGATTTTTTTGTTTTGATCGCCAAGGCCTCATTTTAGTGTACTGATACTAGTCTACCCTTGTTTGGTGATTAACCAAAACTGTACTTTCTGTTCATATATTTAAACAGTAATGCAAATTTTGCTCATCACTTCATATTGAACTATTTATGATGCAGAAAGTAGACGTCGAAGCTCCTATGCTCCATTGAAAAACGAAGACAGTGGCATCATCGAAGAAGAGAGAAACGATGAAGTATATTCAACAACCATTCTTCAATGCCTATAACTGAAACGTTCTTGAAAAACGTCAAACTGAAATATATTATGAATAGTACTTCAATGTTTCTTTTATTCATCTCATGTTGTCTTTATAAGCCATTTGCGCATCTAAATAGCTACTTGATTGTCAAGCATTTGAATTAAAATGCATTATGATTTTCTTCCTTTTCTTTATGGCCACTATTTGTCTGAAATACTGCCTGCCTCAAAAAAATACAGCAACTAGTTGTAAGCATACTTGTTTAGATATGCTATGTACTGTACAACACTATCAGCTTCCTTAAATAATTAACCTCTTCAAATTACATGTGTATAACACTAAAAGTTTCCTTCGAAAATGACTTACCTTAACCCTTCCATTTTCCGATTTCAGGTTATAAAAAAACAGAAGGACTCAAGAAAGAATTCTGGTAAAGCAAGCTTAAGGTCCTTGATTCTTAGAAAATTATATGGAAAGGAAGGTCAGAAAGAAAAGATGCTTCCTGTTGCACCAAAGCTACTGCGCACCATTTCGATACACTATCTGGAAAACAATGAATATGTTCTTGATGGTGAAGCCACTTCCAGTGTTGATGGTTCTTCACATGGTATTACATTGTCGACCAATAAAGACTTACAGCATGCCACATATGATACAGTGGGTTGTTCTGATAATAATATAAGTTCATTACTTTCCTTAAAGAGGGACAACAATCTTGTGAAGCAAAAGAGACACCGTAGTATTTCAATGGATGGCGTTCTTCATAAGGTCCCTTATGGAAAGAAGGTGTCTGATGACTTGATCAGTGAAGCACTTCCCCGGTCAGCATCTGCAACATATGATAGGGATGGTCCAAAACCTTACATTGGTATTGTTGCAAAGAGACATGTCAATCAAGGTTTCCAGCGCTCACGTTCTCTCACTCAATCCATGGAAAGTTACTCTTGGTTACTTGATTCTGTTGCAAATAGTGAATACAAACGAATGTCGACAAGTTTGAAGTCAACAAGGGATCATTCTGTCGATGGGCCTAATGTAATAAGTTCATCGCCAAGAACTTCTAATGCTGAGTTTAGATCACAAAATTTGACAAGACATGATGAAACTCCAGAAGATGCCTTGGAATCCCTTGATGATGACGCTGAGAAAATCAATGTTCATGGACATAAGAAGGTTGGGGTGGATGAGAGACCTAGCGATGAAATTACTTGTGGCTCAGAAAATCTTTCTTTGCCTGATGAGTGTATCAGTGACAAAAATTGTGGTGTTGCTGTGTCAACTGAACCACATTCATGTACTGATCCTTCACCTTCAAAAGTTGTTGATATCTCAGAAGCTCATGCAACATGTAATGATAATGGCCAGGGTTACTCACCAATTGAAGTTGATCTATCTGATGCACGTTCAACTACAGAAGAAGTAGACACTCTGGACCAACATGCAGCAATTTATGATGATGATGAGATCCAGTCATCGACACAAGCAGTTTCAGTTATACCGTCTTCAGAAGACACCACTATTGCTGAAGAACACACAACACATTCTCAGGACAATCAAATGCACCCATTCCAGAATTCAAAACCAATTGAAGGTACCTTTTGTGTTCCTGATCCCGGTCAAGAATTTGAAGCTGACATAAGTTTAAGTTACAAACAAGAAACTGAAAGTCCAATATCAGTTTTTGACATGGCCTTCTCAGACGATCCCGCTAGTCCGGTCAAACTTACAAAGCTGGATGGTGAGATTTTCATTTAGTATTCGGAACCCTCTATATTATGCAAGTAACTTATTACAAAAAAATCATAAATTACATTAACAGTTGAATTGTCAAACTTACATTTGCATTTGTCCACCTCTTGTTTCAACCACCTAACGCAATTTCCATTAACATTGTCTGGTTTTTGACCTCTTGCAGATACATCGCTGAAGCCAAAAATTCTCCATTTGAATGACACTGATGTTTCGACTAGCATTGGTGTTGGACAAAAAACTGATTCTGATTATATCATTAGTCTCCAAGTAGATCCAACGCATGAAGATGAGTTCAACTATGTGAAGGGCATATTCAAGAAGTCCAGCTTCAGCAATGAAATACTGTACGATGAATGGTACTGGCAGAACATTACAGCTCTCCAAGAAGAGGATTGCCAACACTACGAGGTAGCTGCTGCAGCGTTTGACTTCACCGATATGTCTGCAGAGCAGCTACTCCTGTTTGACCTAACAAACGAAGCATTGCTAGACATCTACAAGAAACATTCTGTTTGTAACTCTAAACTTTCTTGGTTCTCATCTTTTGATAGATCGAAACCTGTGGGACACCTTGTCCTCAAGGAATTGTGGTCTAAAGTGAGCTGCCAACTGGCTGATCAACCACGGTCCACCATTGAAGTCGACATACTTTTGTCGAGTGACCTAACCAAGAGCGACGGCTGGATAAATTTTCAGAGGGATGCTGATAATCTAAGGAACAACTTGGGAGACTTTGTGTTTGACAAGCTTCTGACTGAGCTCATTCTTGAGCTTGCAGAGTTCTGAGTCTAGATAGTTATTTCTTCCCTGTTTTCTAGTTTAGGTGTTCTATATTATGCAAACACATGCGATCATTCTATCGTGCATACTACAATTTTTTTGTGTTGTTTGGAGATTGTTGTTGCATGTTAGGAAATCTATTCATGTGCTGGGAAATTTTGCCTGTCGAGTACTAGCATAAAGGAATGGAGGAATTGCTTTGATGTCCTAGTTGGATGTATAATATTCAGACATCCAAAGAATGAAACACAATTAGTTGTTCAAGCAGTGGAAATTCTTTTATCTAGTATTCTGAAACTTTGTTATAACCAAATTGCAGGTGATATTGCGGCAAATATCCATTTGAATTGTGTAATACTTCTGAAACACAGTACAACAGCACAGATTTTGTAGAACCAATGTTTTTGACACTAATATGTATATATGGGAAAAATAAAGGTCTTCAGTCATAGTGAAAACTATGTTCGGCACAATGACAAAATTCACAAAAATCTTCCTGCAAAATTTCACAGCGTAATACCGAGAAGGAGATGAGAACTCTACGGACTACAAACTGAAATTCTAGATCTTACTTACTGGCAGCATGATCTTACCGGCATTAGTCCGGTTCCATGGGATAAACCCTCTCACTGGATTCCATCAATGAGGAGCAGAACTGTATGGACACCATGGATGGTGAATCGAGGAGCGTCGCGACAACCGGTGTGGTGATAAGGTGGTGCTGGTGTGGTGCGTTTGAGGAAAGAACAGAGACGGAAAGAAGACACTCGAACAAGTGAAGGAGATAAAGGAAAAGAAGAGGGAAAATGGGGAAAGGAAGTAAAAGGAAAATGAGGAAAAAAGTAGTGTGGAAAAGGAAAGAAAATATATGAGAAAAGTGATGGAAAAAAGAAAGAAAAAACAAGCTGGTAGATTTTTTAAATAGGAACGTAATATTGTTAAAATAGAAGTAGTCATAGGAAATAGGAGGTAGTTATGTGATATAATAAAAAATAGTGGTAGTTGATATATAAGTAGAGTTTTAGAGTACGACGAGTACGAAAACACGTGCTGCAAAACAGATAATCTTTTAAAGTGTGCTGAAAATAGATGAAAATATACTTTTAGAATATCCTTTTGAAGTAGTCATGTGCGGATTATTGCCACCCACAATGCCACGGTGAAGGCGAAGAGGTTAGTCCGCCCACTAACTTGTGGGTCGAGCAAATGTCATCTGTGGCGCGCAGGGGTTTGGTTACGCTCGGCTCCGTTTAGTGTGCGGGTCACTGCGAGTGGAGTCGCTGATTTGTTTGTACCTAGTACTATTAAGGTACAAAAACGATATTAGAAATCGCAAATGGCGAAGCGAATCTCGAACTTGTTTGCTTCACCTCTCTTATGGAATTGGAAGCCTGCTATCATGACCTCCATCCATGGCTACAAAGATGGAGGCAGAGCCTAATGTCTCTTTGTATTTGAAACAAAATAAATCAGATTTTCAGAACTGTTTTGATGTTGTACATATATATGAATACATTGTAGAATACCTAGTTTGAATTCATGGACTATATAAACTTACCAATTATCTTGATTTGATTGGCAATATATATTGTACGCCGGTCTTCTTTCGCGGTGTGAGTAGGCCTCATAACATGCCAAGCAAATAAAATAATAATGATAAGGGTTGGATCGAATTAGTATAGGAATAAATTTATATTTATTTTTTATTTTATAATTAATAAGAGCTAAAATAAATTATGAAAATCGCAGGCTGAGGCCTTTACACGCTTATTGTGCGTGATGCTTGCCAAACCCAATCATTTCACACGCGTGGGATCAGCCAACCTATGTCGGTGCACCACATCCGAAATCCTAACGCCCCCACCGGAGCGCTCTCCCTGTCACACCCAACATGTTATAACACTTGAGTTCTTGCTCCCGGTGCCGGACGTCTCGTTGAGGTATGGAAGCCACCTCGGATTAATGCCCAAAAAGAACTTCACTGTGACTAGCTCAATTCAATTAATGTCAATTCCTAGATTCTATTTTTTTTAGAAAAAATTAGAATTGAAACACTGAACAAAGCTGTTCTTCGACTAAAAAACTTAATCATTGACTACTAAGAAGTTGGTTTCTATATTTAAAAAAACAGAATCCAAACACTACTATCTAATCTTTTTTGGTAACCATCCATTCGTTATGACGTATGCAGATTTTTCCATTTTCAACACCAAAAAGAAAACGTCGAAAACGACCCGGTATTAGTAAGACTAATTTCCACAAGTTTTTTTCAAAAATGACGTTAGGTAGTGGTGGTACTGGTGCACTAAGTCTTCTATGATGCTGCTCGTCGTATCCTTTACTAAAAAAGAATTAAGAGGCGCGTACTAATTAATCAGAGGGTTTGTGTAAAGATGCCTAAACGAACTTCGCCTAAAGCTGCCTTGATTATTTTTCAAAGAGAGGAGGAGGAGGAGAGCGGTAGGGAGTTCGGTGGTGGTGGGCAGCAGCGGGGTCCACATGTCACCGGCACCGGTGGCCGCCCGGCCTCACGTGACGTGATCCCATCGGTGGACGGACCGCACGACACCTCATCACGTCGCCACGCGCCCACGCCTATATTTTTCCTGCCCAGCCCTGCCCTTCTTCCTCCTCAAGAAGCAGACCCGATCTCGCGCAGCCTCCAGCGAAGCCCAGCCAGTCTCATCATCCGTCGCCGAGTCGAGATGGGCCGCAAGTTCTTCGTCGGAGGCAACTGGAAATGCGTAATTTCCTCCCCTCTCATCCCCTCCTCCCCAGCAGCCTGGTTATATTTACGGTTTTTCTTGTCGATGGGTATACCTTTTTACTGGTTATTAAGCTTCAAATTTTTGGATTGGGGAGACTGGGTCCGCTATTTTTAGATTGGGGAGACTGGATGCGTTAGTTCACGGAGCCAGTGCTGGAAGGTCCAGGCAATAGTTCGTCCGATTTCCCTATCCCTTTACGAAAATGAACCAGATGATGCATGGTTTTGCTGTGCATACGTTGCGACGGACCTGGTTTTCAAAAGTCTCCCTGCGTGTTTCTATACAACTGATGCATGCCGTCAGGGTCTAGATTAGGCTGATCCCTCACTTCTGGAGATCCGTTCAAATGCAGCACACATTAGGATCTGCGATTCATATAACTCCTCATGGATCTTTAGAAGGGCATGTAACGTTTGTTAGAGTGACTTGAATCTTGATGGCGCGCTCTGCGTAGAGGATTTAAAGGAGTGAACCCTTTAAATTTGAGACTTAGATTGGAACTTCCTTTTCGCGGATGAAGTTCGATAGGCGGTGAAAAAAGGATGCCAGTTGCTGCCAGAACCTCATGTAAATGAGATGTATGTCCGCATGCTGAAAACTATGCAAGAGTTTTGATATGGTTAATCTTGATGCATGCAGAACGGAACCACTGATCAGGTTGACAAGATTGTCAAAACTCTGAATGAGGGACAAATCCCCTCTACAGACGTTGTTGGTATGGAGGCCAAAACTCTTATATGATGCTTTCTCGGAGTGACCCTTTACATTTCAGGCAACCCTGATAAATTTAGTGAAGCCTGTTGTATGGTATACTTATCAGTTTGGGATTGTTGCACTGCAGAGGTTGTTGTCAGCCCTCCTTATGTGTTCATTCCTGTGGTCAAGAGCCAGCTGCGCCCTGAGATCCAGGTTGCTGCTCAGAACTGCTGGGTGAAGAAGGGTGGTGCTTACACTGGTGAAGTAAGGTTAGTACTTGATTCTCTGGTGGCGAACAGACTCATATGTTGTTCTGGCGCGCCATGAAATAATTTAAGTCAAATCCTCAATGCATTGGCTCATGTTAGATTTACTAAGAACTTTCTTACTCATGCATAAATCTCCATGTGCTAACTATAATAGCATCTTTTATGTTTACCTTTCACTCAGTTCTAGTTGTTTTCGCTATGATTAGTTTTTTATCTATACATTTAACTTATTCAGCTGCTGGTAGACACACTCATTGAATTCCTTATTCAATTTATCTTTTGATTGATAATCCATTACCTATGCAGTGCTGAGATGCTTGTCAACCTTGGTGTTCCGTGGGTCATCCTTGGACACTCTGAAAGGAGAGCTCTTTTGGGGGAATCAAATGAGGTATGCTCCGAGTAATTTGCCCTGCACTTGTGTAAATAATATGAGCAACAAATGTTTGCATATTGCATCGTGAAAGGATATTGTAGTATTAAGCTGATACTCATTCAGTTATTGCTCTTTAATTCTTCCAATAAACACCAGGTCTGTTAGGCTTTTAAAGGACTTCTGTGTATTATTCCCTTTTTTATATATGACATTGTTTTGTTCAAATCAGAGGGAGTATTTGTGGTTCATGCATTTCGGTTGCTGTCTTGACATTGTAATCACTGCTATCCAAAGGATTTTACATCTAATGTTTTACTCACTTTTGTGGTCCCAGTTTGTTGGAGACAAGGTTGCCTATGCACTTGCTCAGGGCTTGAAGGTCATTGCTTGTGTTGGTGAGACCCTTGAGCAGCGGGAAGCTGGATCAACCATGGATGTCGTTGCTGCACAAACAAAAGCAATTGCCGGTATGTATCATTTACTTTTGGTCCTGTTGGAGTAAGTACTACTCGTTTATGTATATTTTGAACTGCACTATAAATTGCTAGCATTGTACAGACTCTTTTTAGTTCTCTTTGCCTTTACTGTGTTTGTGTGATCTTGATGGATTTTTTATGATTTATTTTTCAAATACACCTACATTTAGCTCCTAGACAGGAAATTAAACTTTTCACAGGAAGGTACATATCTTATGAACAGTACATTTTTGGTAAAATTTTGTTTAATATTGTTCACTTGAATAAAAGTTATTAAGCCTTTGATATGGTTAGGAAATCTAATGCTAGCCTTTTCCTTTCATAGTTTGGTCAATTCATCCGGACTTCATTTAATGACTTGTGTTGAATTTATTTACATCATATGAAAATTCAGGCTGAAAGGATCAAGTGGTTGTTTGTTTTATAGAGAGGATCAAGGACTGGAGTAGTGTGGTTATTGCCTACGAACCAGTTTGGGCCATTGGAACTGGTAAAGTTGCCACCCCGGCTCAGGCTCAGGAAGTAAGTTATCTCCATGAACCACAACTTTCAAGTTCTTATCTTTTTGCTCTTTCAACATTGGCCTATGCTCCACGGTTTATTCTTGTTTTGCTATATTATATAGTGCATTATCTGTTTGCACAACACTCAGATTCACTCAATTTTTCCAGGTGCATGCGTCCCTGAGGGATTGGCTGAAGACCAACGTCAGCCCTGAGGTTGCTGAATCAACAAGGATCATCTACGGAGGTATGCATTTCTTGAGCAGATTGGGTAGTACTGGCTGCTGTCATCTTGGTACATGATCAAACATGTTTTTTTTTTCCTCCTACAGGTTCTGTAACTGCTGCAAACTGCAACGAGCTGGCAGGACAGCCTGATGTTGATGGTTTCCTTGTTGGTGGTGCTTCTTTGAAGGTAAAGAAAAAGAACCTGCGATGCAACTGATGTCCTGTTTCTTCTAAATCGTAAACATTACCAAATGATATGAATGACCTTATTTTGGTCTAGTCGCTTACTATTGTGTCCTTGTCATCTGTAGCCTGAATTCATCGACATCATCAACTCTGCCACTGTGAACGTGTAAAATCTTCCGACCCTTCACCTCGATGTGGGGATCTGGCAAAGAGGAACCATCTTTTTTTTTTCTGTGCTATGTACGCTAGTGGTTTACGCCGAGATATACTGTTTTCCTCCCCCGCCCTGTCTGAAGCTACAGCTTATCAGGCTAATAATGTACACCTTTTGGACATACCAATGATGTTTTGTGCCTAGCAGTGTCTGTCTTGAAGTTGCACCGAATCTGTCACTTATTTCCCCTTTTTCTTTTTTTTTTTAAGTCGGGCTTTGGTTTGATGAATTATGAGGTTTGGTGTGACATGTGAGTGCACTATCGTTCTATCATGTGATCTTGAGCTTCGGCAACCTTTTACTGTTCCCATTCATGATGAGTGGATGCCGGGTTTCTAGGCAAAATTCTTTGGGCATAGCAGGGCTCTCTGGTTGGAATTTTGGTGTCTTATCTTTATGTAAGGCCGGGCCTCTGAATGCAACTGTTCACCTATGAATCATTATTAGGAGGGAGCCAATCAGTCCGAGGGAAGGCCCTATATTTGATGATTGGGACATGAGACATCATCATATTTGTACTACGAAGTGAAGATCAATATTCTCGGGTTAGAGCAATGCAACGCAAAACTCTTTGTCATCATGAAATGCATAGTTAACATGAATCTCAGAAGTGCAGGTATTGTTATGTAACCACTCCACTGTGGTCTCCTTTGAAACTTTGCTGGTGTACGCTAATGTACAGTACGAATATGGGAAAAATTATACAAATCTTTTTCTTTACAACATCTTCTAGATTTCAGATACGTGTTACATAGAAAAAGATTTACAACACCATTACGGCTGAAGTTCATGGCCATTGAGCACGTCCATTTTCTGCATGCATGTTGCTATGCAGCTGGGGACTTTTGGGGAGCAACTTGGATAAAGAGAGAGAATACGTAAAATCGGATTCTCTACCCACGCAAAAACCGGTTTCATAACACGCCCTTAAAGGGACCAAAGTGTCAGAGTTCCCTGCGTGCGGGGCCCGCGTGTC
The DNA here is from genome assembly GCA_030760725.1 of Neostapfia colusana. Classification (NCBI taxonomy): domain Eukaryota; kingdom Viridiplantae; phylum Streptophyta; class Magnoliopsida; order Poales; family Poaceae; genus Neostapfia; species Neostapfia colusana. Next base: position 121,592,918 of record JASWHV010000004.1, read on the forward strand.
ACCGAGCGCTCGTACCACTGGCACTCCACCCGAGCTCGCTCACGAGTGTCCAAAACCCCAGGAATGCTGGTGGTCTGCTCCTAAATCCTTTCTCCGTTATTACTCCCCCCTTCCTCGCCGAGTCCGCCTGTTTCCACCACCACAAGTTCGGCGAGAAGGATGTCCCATGTGCGTGCAGCCTTGGCGACGGACATAGCGGTGACGCGGGGTTGATCTTGGTCCGATTTCTCCGTCTGATCCCGTCCGGTTTCGTTTTTGTGCCATTTGGAGCGGCTTCGGCTCCAGATCAGGGTGAGTCTTTCCGTTCCTCTTCCGCAATAGTTTAGATCGATGAACTCCTGGGAAAGAAATCCCATATTTCCCTTCGATTTCGGTCAAGAACGGCTGTATTTCTGTCCAGGAATCTTCTCTGTCGAATCCCTGAACCCCCGGAATGGATCTTGACATGGACGACTGTATGGACCCCTATGAGGAGGCCGAAGCCGAGGCCGCCGCGGAAGCCGCCGGCCTGGGCGGTCCCGCTGCCGAGGACTCCTCCGACGAGGACGACTCGGAGGCGGAGAGCGACTATGAAGAGAAGTCGTACAGCCTCCTCCGATCAGGCAACCACCGGGTTCGCAACCCGGACGGCACCTTTCGCTGCCCCTTCTGCCCGGGCAAGAAGAAACAGGATTACAAGCTAAAGGACCTCCTCCAGCATGCCGACGGCATCGGTGTCTCCAGCAAGCACCGCCGCCACGGCCGCGAGCGCGCGGTCCACCGCGCCTTTGCTCGGTTTGTCCGCACCGACCCATCCTTCGTGCAGGAACTTGCCAGCATCACTGGTATTCCTGGTGCTATTGCACCTACTGATGCCATCGGCACCGCCAGTGCCAACGCCACGTCCAAACCTGGTGTTGCTATTGCTACCTCTGGATCCAATTGCGCTGCAGCACATGCGGCGCAACCTCTGCAGGAGGTTGAGAAATATGCTTGGCCATGGGCTTGTGTTCTTGCAGCTGGTTTAGGGTTCAACCCTGAGGACTTTGCCAGTAGAGTGGTCATGTGCAGTTTTGTTAAGGTCATCCCTTTGTTTTCAGACGAGATGGAAGGCACAGAAACCTTTGCAATTGTGAGGTTTACCAATGATTGGAGAGGGCTTGATGATGCACTCACACTTGAGAACCATTTCAGGGTGAATATGCTGGGGAAAAATGAATGGAGCACAAGGACTAATGGTGGAGATACTGCAAAGGGTGGTGGTGGAGAGGATGAGGCTAAGGTGTATGGATGGATTGCTCGAGAGGGGGACTACAATGCAGCTAGTGTGGTGGGAAGGTTCTTAAGGAAGCATACCAATCTTAAAACAATAAATGATGTCTCCAAGCTTGATTCAGAGAGGTCAGGGAAGGTGGTGGCAACATTGGCGTCTCAGATCGAGGCAAAGAATCGATACTTGCTTGATTTGGAGACAAAGATGAATGCTACGGAATTCTCTATCTCACAACTCGAGGAGGACAACAGGAAGCTACATGAAGCATACAATGAAGGTACTCCATCCAATTGTGCTTTGTTTCCTACTCTTCTTTGGCTGTTCTTTTGCATTTTTGTTCAAAAAACATGGTAATTTATCCAAATTCTATATCTTTTTTCGAGGTGCAGAGAGTAAAACACTATAACTAACAATTGTGGCATAGCAAATGCATGCTGTTTCTGATGTCGGGATTCCGACGGTCTCCTCGCTGAAATTGCTGTTGTTGTTGCCGCCAAGGCTGATCTGCACTAGCATATCAGACAGCTTCAATGCTGTCGCGTGCACACGGGAAGAACAGAGAGAGCAGAAGAGTTCCTGCGCTGGGAGAAACACAGACCCAATCTGTAATAACAGATCGACCTGGGCTGAAGGCAGGGTGCACAGGAACAGGGCTGTTGCTGGCGTACGTGGGCAGGGAGAGCTGGCGCAAGGAAGGTGGAGACTAAACTGGAAGGCTTGATTTTATTCCTGGACCTCATAGCTTTATATAGCCAGTACACACTTAACCCGATCCAACTAGGACACTTAAATTCTATCCCTAAACCTGCATCAAATAAACTATATCTCTTGGACTCCAACTCTATCTACTAGAGACCTAAACGCACACGGCTAGGACTCCCCCTAGAGGCGCATGCCCATGCCAGCCTAAACCGAATTGGTTTCAGCTATAGGTGGCCAATGGGAGCCCGGGCCGAAATTTGATGAGCTCGGCACGGCCCGAAAGGACACTTAGGCCGTGCCGGGCCGGCACCGACACCCAGGCCCAAGCACGGCCCAAGGCATCCTTAGCCGTACCGGGCTGTGCTGGGTCTGAAACGGGCTTTTCGTGCCGGGCTGGCCCGAAGCCCAGTGCTGGAAACAACATTCAAAATGACTTATGTATACAATATACACTTCAAATTACAAGTTCACAACTAAGAACAGAGTAATAAAATACTCAATGACATATCACAATGCTTAAAGAGCTGTTTAAAGTTACAATTACAAAATTGGCTGTCTCATTAAAAACCTTTAGGTAAAATCTCATTTTAACTACATGAGGAGAAAACCCTAAAGGAAAAAAGAGTACAACCCAACACTTTGTGATCTGAATCTAAAGTCCAAACAGATAATATTACAGCACAATCAATCAGATGGGTCGTTGAGGTATAAATTTTGCATCTTTTCCTAGGTCGTTGTCCACAATGTTGTGTTACTGTCTAGCATCACCTTGCTCCCAATCCACATGCTCAGGAGTCAATTTCCGTCGACTTCTTCAATTAATCTGCCACACAAGCTAAAAGCAGACCCGAACGATATAGTTGAAACATATACAATCATGACATCTTTAGCTAAGGTTGACAAAACAGGATATGCTTTTTTATGATCCCACCACCAGTTAAAAGTATACTCAAATTATCATCAAAATGAGTCATAGAATCACTATCCAAATATGAATTTAAATCAGAAACAGAGGTAGGCAATGTAGCAGTAGCATTAATACCAGAAATAGATGTAGCAGGAGCCAGTGTTATCGGCGAAGGTCTGTTTACTGTTTAGCCTGTCTAAACGGTGTCTAAACGGATTAAACAGTTTGTACTGTAGCTACACTACTGCAGCAAGGTAAAATATTTTTTACTAACCTTTTTCAAAGTAATTTTAATCATTTGATATCCTTGGCCAGTCCATATTTTTTCAACTCTGCACCAAGTAAATGACAAATGTTAGCACAACAGCTTTCTCTCCAAGCCATTTTTTTCATGAAAACATTCATCACTGCAGCTTGACATGAAGGAGGGGAACAAGGCAGAAATGATGCTAAACTACTGAGTCATATAAACAGCAGCATAAGTTGCTGCACATTTTTCATTTCTATGTCAAATCTAATAACTTAATCCAGGCAGTAGGAAGTCAATTTCATCTCAGCACTTGAAGCAAGCAATTGGTGTCAAAGGTCAGGCACAAGAAAAGAATTTATCAAATACCTCTTGGGAAACTCCAACTTCAATCAGCCACTGATCAGCTTGTAGATCTAAAATGACTAAGACATCACCTATAATAAAAACAAGATAGAACATGTTATCAAGTCACGTTATTGAGTAGGGTTAGCAAAACAATACATAGATCTCCGGAACCAGGCGGTGGCCGACCTCAATAGGGAGCGCGGGGGCGAACCAGGCAGGCAGCGGTCCAACTCGGTAGGAGCGTGAGGGTCGAACCCGGCGGCGGCCGACCTCAGCAGAGAGCGTGGGTGGCGAACTAGGCGGTGGCGGACCTCAGTAGGGAGTGCGGGTGTCGAACCAGGCGGCAGCCAACCTCCGCAGGGAGCGAGGGGGCGGGGGCGAATTGGGCGGCGGCCAACCATGGAAACACAGGAGGGGGTGAACTAGGCGGCGGCCAATCCCGGAAGCACGGGAGGGGGCATACAACGGATGCAAGTTGCAGGCGCACGCTCCGGCTCGGGCAGGCAGCAGACGACACAGGCGTGCACGCTCGGCCTCTGTCTGGCAGTGGACACCGGCCGCGCGCGTGCTCGGGGGGCAGGCGGCAGGCACGCATCGGGGGTGGGGGCTTCTGCGCGCGGTCGTTCGGCTAGGCCGTCGGTGGCGGTGGGGGGAGGGGGCTCTGCGTACCTGAGATCTAGAAGCACTCGGCGGCGGCGGGAGCGACTGAGTGCAGTTCAGCTCGAGGCGACTGGTTTTGTAACCCTATGTCTCCACTTCGGGTAAACGGGTTGAAACAGGTTTAAACCTAAATAAAATCCGTTCCGTTTAACCCGTTTTGCCGGTTTAGACGCCCGTTGGCCCGTTTAAACGGGTCAACCGTTTAGAGGACCGTTTATCCCCTAAACTACATAGTGCCAGTCTGTTCACCGTTTAAACCCGTTTAAACAGCCGTTTAGACCCGTTTAGGATAACATTGGCAGGAGCAAGACCTGGAGCAACTTTAGCAGCAGTTCTAGTAAATATGCGGTTCCAAGAGCTTACCTGCTTTAGGATGAGGTTGTGGAGGTCTTTGAAGTCTAACAGATTCAAACTTTGACTCATATTTCACAAACAAGTTAGTTAACTCAGATATAATATTATTGTAGTAAGCAGAATAGTCTCTATTAAGAAATTATGAAAGTAATTGAAGTGCATTGTTAAAATCAGGATCTAAAATAAAAGCAAGGGAATATAAGATTGGTACATCAGCCCAGTACTTAACAAACTTTGATTTCATAGGAATAATAATATCTCTAAGAATAGTATCATTTCATACTAATTTAAATGGTCAGCAATTTCAATGATAACATGCATCATCAATGGAGAAGTAGGATAATAAACACTAGAAAGTGAGATAGTGGATACATAAAACAACTCTAAAAACTTTAACATATGCTCAGCGCCTCAGCCACATACCAGTGTGCATATGTAAGTAATTGTCCTCCTCTCCCAACCTAGGAATGAGTTTGAATAAAAACAGAAAAGGTTTTCTTGTATGAAAGAAGATGTTTTAACATAAGTGACATTCCATCTTACATCCATGTCCAAACCAAACTTATAGGGACGAACCCCCATAGACAAGCAAAAAGCCTTATATGAGGCAATTCTTTGATTAGATGAGTTTAAAAGTCTAGCAGTTCTAAAACCCTTCAGATAGTTTTTAGTTCTTTTCAAACTAGATTTGACAATGAGATTAATAACATGACATCCACATCTTTGATGCGATAAGTTTGAACCAACATATGATAGACAATAATGGAGCTAACTGTTGTATAGCACGAGTGTTAGCACTAGCATTATCAAATGTGATAGGCATGACTTTAGAAGAGAGGAATCAATCAATCGCATGCTAACAATCCTTTTTTCGAACTCCCATCACTAGTGACATAATGAAAAACAACACTAAGGTAATTTTCTTTAGCATCATCATACCAGATATCAGATGTCAAACACACACAGGAGATTTTATTCAACATCTCAATAACACTAGACTTTTTCAATCTAAAATAGTTCACAAGATCTCTAGTAGTGGTCTGCCTAGATACATGTTTAAAACTGGAATTATGAGCAAAACTAATGTAATCTTAAAAGCAACAGTTGCACCAATGTCTAAAGGAAGATCAAGTCTTGCTATCATCCTAACCAATTCAGTTATAGCAATTTCAGGATCATATTGGAAATGACGAACAACAAATCAGAACTGTAATGTAAATGAGATTGACAAGTAGCAGAGGCTGTCATAGCCTTTCTCTTACATTTAGCAACATGTCTAAGTAAATGATCTGTTCCACCGCTACTTCTAGCACTCAATTCCGTTTTACAAAAATTACCACCTAGTTGCATACCTTATTTTCTTACCATTGATAATTTGGGTGAGCTCTTCCATGTTTTGCCACACTTGGGTGAGCTCTTCCATGTTTTGCCACACATCTGATGTACAATTACCCAGACGATTCCTGACATCAAGTAAACAAATGAGGGTTAAAGTCTTAAAGAACATGTTACAATTTAAATAAGAAATGAAGGTTAAAGTTATATTTTGCATGTTGTGCTTGCACTTGGGCTTGGGCTACAATCTGCATCAGTTGCATCCGCCGCTGCCGCTGACGAACCAGTCGCCGCCGCAACTCTGAACACTGCCTCACCTCCTCCGGCGTCAACATAGTTGTCTTCATCATCGTCGATGAGCCCCTTCAAACAAAGGTCCTCGGTAATGGATCCAACAACATTCCCATTCGGCAGAGTTGATGAAGAAGTATGATCGGCCATGCGTGACTGAGAAGTGGGAGGGGAAGAGGGGTCATGGACTCGTGGTCGTCGGTGGCGATATCCGGTCGGATACACGCGTCGAAAGGATGGATCCACTTGTCGGAGGAACCGAGAAAGGGAGCAAGCGAGCGACGGAGTCATCGAGGAGGAGGCGACTTTGGCGAGGAGGGACTGGTGAGTGGCGACTGTGGTGTGCGGTCGTGATCGTGCCGACTGTGGAGGAAGAGGAGTCACCAAGGAGGAGGCGAGGAGCGACAACGACTGCGGTGTGCACACTCGGCCGAGGAAGAGGAAGGGAACGTCGGAGCGTCAGCCGGGGAAGAGGAAGGGAGCACCGAGCGTCGGAGCGGCAGCCGAGAGGGGAGGAGAGGCGAGAACCGAGGAAGAGGAAGGGAGCGTCGAGCATCGGAGCGGCGGCCGAGAGGAGAGTAGAGGACGCGTGTTAGGGTTAGGGTTGGGGTGGGGCTAGCTGGACTCGACCGGTCGGCCGGGTACCGGGTTATATACCCAACCGTGTCGGGTCGGGTCGTGCCTCCAGCCCACAGGCCATTCGGGTCGTTCCTCGGGTCGACCGGGCCGCCACTTAATCGGGCCGTGCCATTTCGGCCCAATGAGCCTGAGTCTGAGCCCAAGCATGGCCCGTGTTGTGCTTCAGGCCGGCTCGGGCCTGGTGTCCTCCGTGCCGGGTCGGGTTCGGGCCGGGCCAATTTCGCCGTGCTTCAGGACGGCCCATTTGACCCGGCCCATTTGTCCATCTATAAATTCAGGCCTGGTGCGCCTGGCTGGCGCAAGGTAGAGATCACCCAACATCTGGGACTTCCACAACTACCTGATTTCTTATCCTAGAAAGCTTTGGATGTGGATACTAAGTTTACTAATTGACACATGAGTGGACCAGAATTCATCTGGCAGGTTGATGTATTCTAGTTTGCTCGATTATCAGTCTTTGAAATATTTTATCTCTATGCATACACAGGCCTTCAAAGAAGTTAGCAGGTCAAAGTGGTGATTTTGATGCCTTGGATAGTTGGATGTTTTGTTTATTGTTTATGTATGCACCAGCTGAAATGCAAATCATCGGCTTCCATGCTATAATATCTTTGCATATAGTCTATAGTCAGTTGCTTTGTTGTGACTTGTGAGTTGCTGTAATTATCGAACCAAAATTATTTGATCTCTCTGGTCATCAGGGTTGCGAATCCACGCCTGGACGCCTAGTCGCCCGCCGGCCATTGAGATGCCTAGGCGCCTAGGCGAGCGCCAGGCGAGGAGGGGAGGCGGCGGCGGCGAGCTAAGGAGGGGAGGCGGCGGGAGCGGCGGCGGGTGGAGGCGGTGGCGGGCGTAGTGGAGGCGGCGGGCGCAGCGGAGGCGGGCGAGCGGAGGCGGAGGCAGCGGGCGGGCTCTCTGAACCGTCGGATATAATCTAACGGTGATTTTTCCACATCAGCACATATAAAATACCACCCCACCCAACTCTAACCCTAAACAGAATTCCTCTCACCCTCACTCTCCTCTCCACTGATGGCGGCGGCGGCGGCGCGGCGACGGGCGGCAGCGGCCTCCAGACGAGGCGATCTGTCCAGGCGTCGCCTTCGGACCGACTGGACGCCTAGGCGGCGCCTAGGCGACGCCTCAAAAAGGCTGCTGGTCATGTGTCGCATGTCGAATCATTTCACTCAACTATAAAATGGAACAGTTAACATATGACATCTCAGTTTTGTACTAATTCATAACTGATATTTTACATGCTACAAGTCTTGAAACTCTTCTTAGATTCTTCTGTTCATATTGGACCGGAGGTATTTAGACTTTAGAGACGTGATGGCATGGCTTGGTTATGAGTTGCGGCAACTAGAGTTTTTCAGATAATACTTATATTATATGCATGAGATGGCTCCATGCCTCTTTTATATGCTTTTTAATGCTTATTGTCTAGTAATAGTAACCTAATAAGCTGACCATTGCTTGCAGGTACAAATAAACTTTATGGATCACTAACTTTGATTGCATAGCTTTAAATTTTTTCCATTATGAAATCAATAGAGCAGTTTTTCTCTATTAGAAATCACTGTCTAAAGTTTCGACAAAAAGGAATCACTTGTCTAATAAAGTTTGCAATTCTCCCTTCAGAAATGCGCAATCTTCATTGCAGGGCTCGTGAAAATGCTCTTAGGATCTTTCAAGACAATGAAAACTTGAAGACTGAATTAGAAAGTAAAAGGAGAGATCTGAGTTTACGAGCTAAGCAACTTGAAAAGCTGTCAGCTGAGAATGCTAGTGACAAGAAGAAACTCAATGATGAGAGGCAGAAGGTAAGTAAAGAACTTACATGCTAAGCTATGCACAACCGTTGCTGAAATATTATGCATAGGTTGCATCACTTTGGACTTAATTTTTTTAATTGGCTGGCTTTATCATAACTCCGCCTATGCCTTTCTAGGTATAGCCGAGCTCGGATAAAGTTGGAGGGTTGTGATAGGCTTGGTGAGCCAGCATCAAAACCAGCAATTTCTATGGATATGAAATCCAGTTTGGCTTTCATATCTAGCCTTCCTCAACGTGCTTGATACAGGCTTTGTTGTTGTTGTTGTTGGCTGGCTTTAGAGTCTGACACAGAAGTAAAGCTGTTGCATTGTGATCATGAGGTCACGGGTTTAAGTACTAAAAACAGTCTTTTGCAGAAATGTAGAGAATAGTTACGTACTAAAGACCCAAAGTGGGTCGGACCCTTCCCCGGACCTTGTGCAAGCGGGAGATACATGTACCGGGCTGGCTTTTTTTGGCTGCTTTATCATGCAAACATAGAGTTATGGTTCTTTGCTACGTTCATAAGTTCCAATTCAGACTTTAGTTGTTTGGAACGGACGAACGGTATAACATGGCAATACACTATAGGCCTATACAGTAACCATACCCTCTCTGCTAGAAGGAATACCGACGATTAGTGCTACTGCTGTGGATGCCTTCGTGGGCTGGCATTATGCGCGCCAGGCCCACAAAGGCGCTAGCAAGGCGGCGGCTCAGGTGTAGAAAGGCGCCTAATTCAATATCAATAATGGAAGCCTAGCTTTATATCAGGAAGAGAATAAATAAATTAGGACGGGTATGTTTAAAATAGGAAGTGTGAGTTTGATTAGGGAATAAAAGATCCCGGTCAGTTGGGGGCTGTCCCAACTGACCAGGGGTGCGTGGCCCAACTAGGGGCGGCAGCCCAGGAGGGGGCAGCGGCCAGCGGTCTTGGACCCCAATAAGGCGGCCCAGGAGGGGGCAGCGGCCAGCGGTCTTGGACCCCAATAAATATCGACCCCATCCCCTCATTGTGAGTCATCCAGGAAAAATCAGAATTACCCCCATTGGGTTGTTCTTCTCCTTGGGTCATCGTGGCTACGAACTCTAACCCTAGCCGCCGTGATCTCCCCTCTCTTCCTCCACGATACGTGCTACACAACTTCTGTTATGCCTCCTCGCTGCTGGTTCCTCCCCTGCACAGCCCTAGGCGCAGCAGGAGGGCCTCCCCCACCCTCAATTCACAGCAATTGGTATCACGATCCAGCGGAAAACCGACCATGTCCGTCTCTAGGGCTGATTCTAGGCCTATGTCCGTGGGGGACCTTGTTGCCCTCATGAAGAGCATGCACTCCGACATCACGGCTTCCATCGATCGCCTCTCAGCAGAGGTGGCGACCGTGCGTACTCGCCTCGATCGGCACGACATCCGTCTTGCCCGTATTGAGAAACAGCCTGATTCGGCCCTCTCATCACAGCATTAACCACAAGACACCACCACGGGCAACAAAAATCTGTTCAACACGGACGCCGACGGCGGCGACCGGGCGCGCGGTGCTGGCCGGGGGCGCGATGGCCGTGGTGGCAGCAGAGGCGGCGGCAGCGACGACGGTGACGACTTCAGCCCGCACAACTATGGCCGACGTCCTCAGGGGCGTCAGACATTCGACGATGGCGGGCTGCGCCACCACAAGATCAGTTTTCCGAAGTTCGACGAGAAAACTGATCCGCTGCCCTGGCTCACCAAGTGTGAGACATCTTTCGCTGGACACGTACGATGCTTGAAGAGAAGGTGTGGCTCGCTTCTCTCCACCTAGAGGGAGTCGTGGCCAAGTGGTACACCGCCCTGGAATGCGACTGCAGCATCGTGTCTTGGGAGCGGTTCGCGGACTTCGTCAATATGTGCTTCGGACCTCCACTCCGCTCCAACGACCTGGCTGAGATTAAAGATCTTCGTCGTGCTGGTACGGTTGAGGAGTACCAGCATCAGTTCCTGATCCTTCTCTACTGCTGTGAGGATCTCAGTCAGCGCCAGCAAATCAATCTCTTCACAGCTGGCCTTGGAGAGCCACTTCGTACCGATATGGAGTTGCAGTTTCCCACAAATCTGCAGACCGCCATGAGCCTGGCCAGGGCCTTCGAACGTCGACTCGCGACAACAACAGATAGCGGGACACAGAAGGGCGTTGCCTCTCAAAGCTCTACGCGCCCTTCTCCTGTGTCACGCGCCACCACATCGGCTTCTAATGGTGGTTCTGCCGCACCTGCTTCGACATCCTCTCGCCCGTGCTTCAAGCGTCTCACGACTGATGAGTTGGCTGCCAAACGCGTGAACGACGAGTGCTATTACTGCTCGGAGCGGTACACGCCGGACCATAAGTGCGCCGGCAAGGGAATCTTCCTCCTGGAGCTCGACGACGACATCGACGTTGACACGGCCGCTGCCGACATGGGCATCTCCCTACATGCCCTTGCTGGCATCGACCTCGCTAACACAATGAAGCTCCAGGTTTACATCCACGGCAAGCTGTTGACTGCATTGGTCGACACGGGCTCCACTCACACCTTCATCAGGGAGTCCCTCATCTAGGAGCTCGGCCTGATGATGTTGCCACAACCAGGCATCGGTGTTTGGGTCGCCAATGACGACTCCATCTTCTGCATAGGCATATGTCCACGTCCATTGATGATTGCAAGAGATCGCTTCGACGTCACGTGCTACGCGCTGCCACTCGACGGCTTCGACCTCGTGCTGGGTGTACAGTGGTTGCGGTCCTTGGAACCCATCCTCTGGAACCTTGAGGACCTCACAATGAAGTTGTGGCGCGAGAAACGTGAGGTGGTCTGGACGAGGCTGCGTAGCTCGGCCCCCGTGTGTTCTTCTCTGGCGCCTCCTACAGACATGATGGGCGCCCTCCTGGATAGCTTCCAGGACCTCTTCGACGAGCCACGTGGTCTTCCTCCACGGCGCCACGACCACCGCATCAGGCTCCTGCAGGGCACAACTCTAGTAGCTGTCTAGCCATACCGCTACCCCAGCTTCTTAAAGACGAGATTGAGAAACAGTGCGCCGAGATGCTTCGCCAGGGCATCATCCGGGAGTGCACCCCCGCATTCTCCTCGCCGGTGTTGTTGGTCCGAAAAGCCGACGACATGTGGCTCTTCTGCATCGACTACCACGAGCTCAACACCCGAACTTTGAAAGACAAGTTCCCTATTCCGGTGGTCGATGAACTGTTGGACGAGCTCCGCGGCGCGAGGTTCTTCACCAAACTTGACCTCCGTATCGGCTACTTCCAGGTGCACATGCACCTGGACGACATCGACAAGACGACATTCCGAACTCATCGAGACCACTATGTGTTCTTGGTGATGCCGTTCGGCCTCACCAACGCGCCGTCCACGTTCCAGTCATTGATGAACGACGTTCTCGACCTGTACATTAGGAAATTCGTGCTTGTCTTCTTTGATGACATCTTGGTGTATAGCAGGTCCTGGGCCAAACACCTCCAGCATGTCAAGCAGGTGTTCCAGACACTTCAGGCGCACAAATTGTTCCTGAAGAAGTCCAATTGCTTCTTCGGCCAGGAGACCGTGTCCTACCTAGGACACATCATCTCCTCCTAGGGCGTGGCGATGGATCCGACCAAGGTGGAGGCCGTGGAACATTGGCCTACACCTCAGTTCTTACGGGCCTTGCGAGGCTTCCTTGGGCTCACCGACTACTACCGCAAGTTCATTGCGGGGTATGGCGCAGTGGTCGCGCCCCTCACTGCCCTCCTCAAGCGGGAAGCGTTCCGCTAGACCGACGAGGCGCAGGATGCCTTCTCCCGGCTCAAGCAAGCGTTGATGACAACACCTCTTCTCCAAATGCCAGACTTCAACAAGCGCTTCGTCGTCGACTGCGACGCGTCGGGCGCCGGCTTTGGAGCGGTTCTACACCAAGGCGATGGTGTCATCGCCTTCTTCAGTCGCGCCGTAGCTTCTCACCACCACAAGCTACCGGCGTACGAGCGTGAGCTGATTGGCCTCGTGAAGGTTGTGCGCCATTGGTGGCCTTACTTATGGGTTGCCCCTTCACTGTTAGGACTGATCACTTCAGTCTGAAATACATCTTGGATCAACGACTCACAACAATTTCCCAACATGCTTGGGTGAGCAAGCTCTTTGGATATGATCTGCAGGTTGAGTACAGGCCGGGGTGTCTAAACAGGGCAGTTGACGCTCTGTCCCGCTGCGACGAGGAAGACATGGTTATTCACGCCATATCAGCGCCAATCTTCCACCTCTTCGACTCGCTTCGTGTGGAGATCGCCACGGACCAGCAGTCACAACAGTTGCGCGCCCATCTCTAGGAGGGGGCTGCACCTGCTGACTGGGCCGAACGTGATGGTCTCTTCCTGCACAAGGGGAAGCTCTTCATCGCCGACACGTCCTCCTTGTGGCCCTCTCTTCTAGCTGAGGCGCATGAAGGGGGGCACGAGGGCGTCTAGAAAACAGCGCACCGGCTACGACCCTCCTACAGCCCGTCACTCTTGTGACGGGTGCACGAGTACGTTCACAGTTGCACTACATGCCAGCGCAACAAGACGGACCATCTACATCTGGCCGGTCTGCTACAGCTTCTTCCTGTACCCTCAGAGATCTGGAGTGATATCTCCATAGACTTCATCGAGGGTTTTCCGAAGGTTGGAGGCAAGACGGTGATCCTAAAGGTGGTGGATTGCTTTTCGAAGTATGCCCCCTTCATTTCATTGAGCCACCCGTATAGTGTTGCATCTGTGGCAAGGGCGTTCTTCGACGACATTGTACGTCTACACGGCTTCCCCTACTCCATCGTCAGCGACCGCGACACTGTCTTCACTAGTCTGTTCTGGTCAGACCTGTTTCAGCTAGCTGGTGTTCGTCTGCAGCTCAACTCGGCCTTCCACCCACAGTCTGACGGCCAGTCTGAGGTCGTCAATAAGGTCATCACCATGTATCTCCATTGCCTGGCTGGTGATTGACCAAAGTCATGGCTCCAGTGGCTTTCTTGGGCTGAGTATTGCTACAACACATCGTACCAGACAGCCCTCGAGTGCTCATACTTCAGAGTTGTCTATGGCAGAGATCCTCCAGCACTTATCTCTTATCGTCAAGGAGTCTCCAAGGTAGCAGCAGTTGACCAACAGCTATGAACAGAGATGAGTTCTTAGCTGAAATTAAAGACGGGTTGGTGCAGGCTTAGATTGCCATGAAGAGATATGAAGACAAGACTCGGCGTGAGATAGAGTTAAGATTGGAGGCTAGGTTTGGCTATGTCTTCATCAGCGCACTGCAGTAGGCATGATAGTGGCACCACCATTAAAGATTGGTCCTAAGTATTTCGGACCATATCAGATCATACAGCGCATTGGTGCGGTCTCATATAAGCTGCAGTTACCTCAAGCTCGGATACATGACGTCTTTCATGTGTCTCTCTTGAAAAAGTTTGAAGGTCCTGCACCAACTCTAGTGGCGCCTTCTTCCATGGGAGAGTCATACCACAACCAGAGAGGGTTCAGCGGGCACGGCTGAATAGAGGAGTCTGGGAGCTGCTAGTCAAGTGGATTGGCCATTCTGATGCATATTGTATATGGGTCCAGCTAGAAGATTTCAAGATGAAGCACCTCACCTTCTAACTCGAGGACGAGCTCTTTGTCGGGAAGGGGCGAAATGTTGTGGACGCCTTTGTGGGCCGGCATTATGCGCGCCGGGCCCACAAAGGCGCTAGCAAGGCGGCGGCTCAGGTGGAGAAAGGCGTCTAATTCAATAATGGAAGGCTAGCTTTATATTAGGAAGAGAATAATAAATAAGGACGGGTATGTTTAAAATAGGAAGTGGAGTTTGATTAGGGAATAAAAGATCCCGGTCAGTTGGGGGGCTGTCCCAACTGACCTGGACCCCAATAAATACCGACCCCCTCCCCTCATTGTGAGTCATCCAGGAAAAATCAGAATTACCCCATTAGGTTGAACCCTAGCCGCCATGATCTCCCCTCTCTTCCTCCACGATACGCGCTGCGCAACTCCTCTTACGCCTCCTCGCTGCTGGTTCCTCCCCTGCGCAGCCCTAGGCGCAGCAGGAAGGCCTCCCCCACCCTCAATTCACAGCAGCTACATTCCCAATAACTTTTTTCCTACAGGCCTACACAATAACATGTTTTTTCCCTATAGAATAAGTGCTACATTCCAATAGCTTTCTGATCCCATAAAAATAAAGAAAACAGGACACTTACACGCATACAGATGATAATATAGGTGCGCATTGCAGTTTTACGTATAACTGTTTAAAGCTTCTTTTCTGCGTCTTACAGGCAAAAGATGATAATAGTGAACTTGAGCTAGCTAGTATAGAGCAGCAGAGGGCTGATGAAGATGTGTGCAAGCTATTGGATGACCAGAAGGTTTGTTCTTTCTTAAATTGTGTTGTTTTCTGGATGATTCTTTTGAACCTAGAGATGACACATTAATATCATTAGAGGGAAAAGGAAGATGCACTAGCAAGAATGCTTCAGCGGGAAAAAGAGCTGCATGAGAAGCAGCAACTTGAGCTTGAAGTAACAAGGTTGAATGGCACACTTCAAGTGATGAAATATTTGGAGGGAGATGATGATGGGGATATTCATGAGAAGATGAAAAGACTGAGTTTAAAATTAGAGCATGAAAGGAGACGGCTAGAGGAGGTGACTGGAGACCTTGTACGGAAAGAGCGAGAAAGTAACGATGAGTTACAACAAGCCCGAAAAGAATTGATAAAGGTACTGCACATTCCTCTCAGCTTTATTTCTAGCAATTATCTGAAATGTTTGCTGTCAATTGATGTTCATAAAATTTTAATCATTCATGAAATGACTTCCACAATTATCAGGGCTTGGAGGATGAACTAAATGGGCGGACAAACATTGGGATTAAAAGAATGGGTGAACTTGATGAAAGACCATTTCTAAACGCTTGCAAGAGAAAATATGGAAATGATGACTATCAGACCAAAGCTGCAGAGCTAGTTACAAATTATCAAGAGGAGATAAAGAACCCAACCTGGCATCCTTTTAAGATGATTAAACAGGCTGATGGCGAAAATAAGGTATTTACTGAGTTTTTCTACTCAAGTAACGTGTGATCTTTGACGTTGAGAGTCTAGTGTTTCTTCAGAAACATACTCATTTTTATCTGTTGCAGGAAGTAATAAATGATGATGATGCAAAACTGAAGTACCTCTGGATCGAATATGGCGATGATGTGTGCAATGCAGTGAAGACTGCCCTGATGGAGGTAAATGAGTACAACGCCAGTGGACGGTATGCTGTGCCTGAGCTCTGGAACTTCAGGAAAAACCGGAAGGCGACAATGAAGGAGGTGTTGAAGTACCTGTTCGGGCAGATAGAAACCACAACCAAGCGCAGGAGGGCCGACTGACTCCCTGTGGCCTGGGCCGTGTCACCACCAGTCCAATAAGTAGTGTCGTGCATGCCTTGTAGCTGTAGGTGCTGTTGCAGGAGCCCTGTGCCAATCCTTCTGACGTAGATGTATCCCGTGTAGTGACTTCATTAAATTCAGGTGATCCTGGGTATGCATCACGTTTCCATCTTCTTGTGGTGCCGTCAGTGTTTTCGTCAAAAACACTCCGTGATCAGGGAACCGAACAATATGAAAATCGATCATTTTATGCTGTCAATAGTTGTGTATATTGTGAACATGTACACATGTTCTAGTATGGCAGAACATTCTTGTTTAATCATGTAGTCGATCTTCTTACCATTTTTTTCAAGTAACGTGTAATCATCTTATCATGCTGCCGTTTACATCATTAGTATTTTGCTAAATGTCTACTATCTCTTTTTCAAGGGGAAAAACAGAGGGCAACAGTATGTCTACTATCTTAGTATTTTGCTAAATGTCTATTGGTAGCACCTGGCATAGCTGATCTTCGACTGGCAGGAGATGGACCCTATCCTGGCACGGTGGCATCCTTTCAGCATTGTTGCCGAAAGAGAAGACGCAAGTTTGCGTGATATTTTTGAGTTATCGCTTCGCGATAATCAGGTGATGAGCAGACAGTTGATTCTTGATTCATGCTCATCACGTTGATGGTGTGGAAAGGGCAATACACGCCTTTTCAATTCGTCCTTGCGCACAATGGTAGTGCACTTGAGCACGCTCAGAAACGGCAAGAAAATGCTACAGTTTCCACAATGGCTATCGACAGCAGAAACAGCAGGGCTTTCGGTCCTTCGTTTTTGGTTTTCACTCGTCCCCTATTTTGTGATACACAACACTAAGCTTGGCCTATAGCGCTGTGGTCTTCGTGGTTTGTACTATTTGACCTATTTGCGATCTTTTTCTATAAAATTGATGTGCAAAGCTTAGTCGATTGCAAATATGAAAAACTTGTTGAAAAAAGTAGGATAGCATAGACCCTTTTAGAAATTTACCTGTCTACCTTTTTAAATATAATAACTGTTACTCGTTCTAAATATGGTCGCATACTCCATCTAGTAATCTTTGTTTTAGAATTTTATGGATTTGATTACCCAAGCCGGCCATCTTTTGATACACCATTTTAAGCTTGACGGATCTTCACAATGGTGATATACGGCAGGTGCTCAATATTTCAGAAACTACTGCCTATAAGTATTATCCACCTTTTGCTACCAACTGACCTCATAATATATAAGATGCGCAAAGGAATAAAACCATAGGAGTCATAAAGAGCATTACCAGAGAGGCTCAATTCAAATATAAACTTCTTTCTTCCATAGATATATGAGAATCAGTTCCCTGTTTGAAACTACATGATACATTTGCCATTAACTGCAAAGACCAACACTGTCACACCCGGTTTCTCCGAAGATCAACCGAGTGAATATCACATGTATGCCAGGATCATTTTCTCATACATGTGACGACAAATAGTGAAGCATCATCATATTACAAGGCAGGTGTCGAATATAAATAAGTCTTACATAGCAATACGTCTCGATGGACGATAATAAGTTCATAACATGTAAATAAAACAGAAGCGGAATATAAATCTTGTGGGCTCCGTCACAGGCGTTGCCCGGGGGACTCCATGAACCTAGAATCCTTCTTCGGGTCCGAAGTCTTGGTCATTGAACACTACATCATCCCCTTGACCTGAGCAGCAATTTAAACCAACAGAAATGCAAGTTTGAGTACCGTTGGTACTCAGCAAGTGCGGGAAAGTTATGTCATGCATGGCTAGAGCAAGGAGAGGTTGAACTCATGGTTTAAACACTACGCAATTAATACCTATCACATTAGCTTATTAAGCACCTACATTACTATATAGGTGAAATGGTCCCAATCTCCCAACCCATCATCAATATCAAGTAACCATAATCTCATCTCCAATGTTAAGCTTCCCGCTTAACATCCTCAACTTCCCAATCCATCATCCTCTAATCATGAATAAGTCCAAGCCGCTCTTGACCGTGAGCACGGCTGTCATGACAGTTTTGACTCTGCAGAGTTTGCACCACTGTACCCACATGTAGTGATTTCATCCTCCGTTGCCGGGTGGACTAACAGAACCTCCATTATGCCAGTGGCCGTGAACCACATTCACACTTCCCAGATGTGTAGCCAGGAGATCACTACAATGCCTTTATAAAGGGATTCCCGACGAGCGTGGGCCCACTGAGGTTTCACCCCTAACAGCATATAAGAGGCTCCAACCCCGCTGCAGTTGCCCCCTCTTGAGCCTTGCGGTTCATATGGTAGTCCAATTGACACCTATTCCCCGCACCATCCAAACACCCATACTAGCCAAAGATACACCTAATTAATTGGCCAAGCTGCCCCATCTCAGCATGTGGTTGGCACGGTAAAGCCAGGTTACATGCTCCATGAACCGGTCCTTAGGATCCACGCAAGTACTAAACACAAACCCGAGTCTCGTGCACCCAGCACCAACCAAATCATCCAACTTGTCTCGATTCCTACCTCTACATAACTCATAATATCTCATTGAAGAGTAAGGCAAGTAAGTTGATGATCTCATATCCCAATTATCTATTCTAAGCGTGGCTAAGAATAAGTAATATGAATGAATGACATAGTAAAATAAATCCCAACCCAAGCTACAAGGAAACAAGATAATGCAATTCTAGGGAAACTTCCTAGCATGAGTATCATATTCCAAATTGACCATGCAATTAAATTCCAACTACACATCCTAGTATAGGATCAAAGTGGTCAAGGACACTTGTCTTCTTCTTGCTGCTCTGGGAATGAAAAGTCTTGGTCTTGGAAGGGGAGAACTTCCTCTGGGGCAGATTCTACTCATGTAAATACACATAGCAAAAGAAAGCAACAATCCATAAACCATAGTCCACACTTTCACTCATGCAAATCACACATACATACATATGAAAATCATTCACATTTCTAAGTGTTGTGGTTACCCTAGATCTGTTGATTTTAGACCCACATACACTTTTAAACAATTATATATTATTTCTAACTTTTGTATTCAGATTTTATTTGTACACTATATATGAATTTCTAATTTGAACAAATTCTCTATATTTAATTAATACCCTTTTTAGCCACAAGTTTATATGAAAGATAATTTCCTACTTCAATTAGGTTTTCAGATCTTCTACAACATCCTAAACTGAAGTTTTTGGATTTGGGGACCTCATTTATCATTTTCTAATTATGCATACCTATTTTCCTATATTTTCAAATTTATTTTCTAAGCCTAAAAGTGAACTTTAATATTAAAATAATAAGACATATCTCCTAAACAGAATATGTTCTGATCTAAAATATTCAATAATATATTTTTGAACTTCCTCTCTGATGTGAACTAATTTAAATTTATTTTACTAATTTTCAAAATTATTTCCTATCCTAAAAACGTGTTTCTAGAAATAATAAAAATGAGCAACACTTAGGCATATTTCATTTCAGCCTAAAATCTATTTTTAACTCATTCTAAAGGGTTTCCAAGTGCTAGGAGAGTTTAAATTTATATTTGCACATGTGTTTGCATCACCATTTAAATTTAAATCCTAGTCACATGTTCAAATTTCTAAATTTAATATCCTATAGGGTCTAAAAGGCAAATCCACCCTACTGTAGGGTTTAATATACTATTTCTTAAATTTTTCATGGGCCTAATTACACATAACAGAGAGCTTTTTCTAATTTTTATTAAGTCCAGGGGCTAAAACTAATTTTTAAATGAATTTACATGATTTTCTGAAGGTCCAGGGGCTAGATCAGAAGTTTCCGAGGCTAGCTCGTGTTTTTCGAGATCCCCAGGGGGTAGCGCGTAAGATTTCCGGCCTTTATAATGCGGGGCTGACGTGGACCGTCCGATTTAAAACAGACGGCTGAGATTATAACGCGAAGCGGTACGGGTTAGATCTAATAGGAACCGCACGATTTAAAATAGACGGGCCTCACGAGGCCACGTCGCCCTGGCCGTGTGCGGGCGGCACTGCCCGACGGCGCGCGGCGGCGGGAGGCGGCGATCTCGCCGGCGCAGCCTCGGTTTTTGCCGCTACACGCTAGATATCGCATCTTTTTGCACGGATCGGCTGCGGAGGGGTAGGGGATGCTCACCTATAGATTTTCCTGCACTCGGAGGCCCTGCAAGTCGGTCAGCGGTGTCGAAGTCCGGCAATGGCATTCGGTGCTCGTCGGAGCGACTGTTGGAGCGCAAGACACGTCGTTTCCTTCACCTGCAGGGCTCCCCGGCGGCGGTGGAACGTGACAAGCCCGTTAGATCAGAGAAATCGGGCGAAGGTTGGGAGAAAACGGCCGAGAGGGTCTCGGTCTCACCGGTACTGAAGCGAGTCGATCGGGGAGGAAACAAGGGCGATCGTCGGCGTATAAATGGGCGAGGGAGGGCGGCGGGTCTGTTGAGATCGCGCTGGGGTGCCCGAGACCGAGAATCGGGGCTGGAAGCGCGGGTTCCGGAGGGTCGGTTGTGATCGGGCGCGAGAAAGGGCCGGAGTCGGTTGGGGCGCGCGGGGGAAGAAGATGACGGGCGGGCCCCGCGCGTCAGAGAGAGGGAGAGAGGGAGGGGGCGCGCGCGGGTTCTGGGCCGGCTGGCGGGTTTCGGCCCACTGGCTGGTTTTTTTTCCTTTTTCTTTTTCTTTTTCCTTTTCCTTTTTCTGGTTTGATTCAAATCTAAATTCCAGTTTGAATTTGAATTTCTGCACCACATGTAATACGTCCAAATTTTTTTAAATTCCCCTCTTTAGCATGTTTTGGGGTGTTACAGCTCTACCCCCCTTAAAAGAAATCTCGTCCTCGAGATTGGTGATTCTAGGAAAACAAATCCGAAAATTGTGCCTTAATTTCGTCTTCTCGCTCCCATGTGGCTTCTGCCTCCGAGTGATGCTTCCACTGCACCTTGCACATTCGGATTCTTTTGTTTCTTGTGAGGTGTTCCATTGTCTCCAAAATCTTGACTGGTTGCTAGGTATAAGAAAGATCCTCTTGTACGTCCACCTCATTCATGGGCAACATTTCTTCGGGCGTTCTTAAACATTTCTTGAGCTGTGACACATGGAATACATCGTGCACATCTGATAGGCGAACCGGTAGTTCTAGTTGATATGCCACTTCGCCTTTCCTCTCCAGAATCTGGAAGGGTCCGATGTATCGCGGTGATAATTTCCCTTTCACCTTGAACCGACGAAGTCCTCGGATAGGGGACACCTTGAGATAGACATAGTCTCCCATGTTGAAAATAAGCTCTCTTCTCCGTACATCAGTATAACTCTTTTGTCGGGTCTGTGCTATCCTCAAATTGTTGCGAATTTTCCTCACTTTCGCCTCGGCTTCTTGTAGTACGTCGGGCCCAAACACTTTACTTTCCCCTGTTTGGTTTCAAAATAGTAGAGTTCTGCACTTCCTCCCGTACAAAGCCTCAAAGGGTGACATCTTCATACTGGCCTCATAGCTGTTGTTGTAAGAGAACTCCACATACGGTATGTTCTTATCCCAACTCCTATTGTTCTTGAGCGCACACGCTCTCAGCATATCCTCAAGGATCTGATTGGTTCTTTCCGTCTGCCCGTCAGTCTGGGGGTGATAGGCAGAACTAAAATTTAAATGAGTTCCCATGGTTTCATGTAACTTCTACCAGAACCTTGAGGTGAACTGTGTCCCTCGATCTGACACTATATTCTTTGACACTTCATGAAAACACACGATCCTTGACATGTACGATTCCGCCAATTTGGATCCGTTGTAGCTTTCTTTCACGGGGATGAAATGAGCTACCTTGGTTAGCCTGTCGATGATGACCCATATCGAATCATATCCCGATTGGGTCCTAGGTAGTCCCACTATAAAGTCCATACCTATTTCTTCCCATTTCCATTCAGGCACTTTGAGTGGTTGCAATAGTCCCGCGGGTCGTTGATGTTCTGCTTTCACCAACTGACATGTGTCACATAGGGCAACATATTCCGCGACATCTCGCTTCATGCCATACCACCAATATCTGCTCTTGAGGTCATGATACATCTTCGTACTCCTAGGATGAATGGAATAGTCGGAATCATGAGCCTCCTTCAAAATCAATTTACGGATCTCCTTCACCTCAGGCACACAGATTCTTTTTCCATGCCACACCGTGCCTTGTTCATCCTCTCTGAACCCAGTGGCTTTATTTTCTTTGATGAGTTCTCTAGTTTCTTGTATCTTCTCGTCATTCTTCTGATTGCGTATGTCTTGTTCTAATGTGGAGTCCACTTCCATGGCGATGGCCTCACTACTATTCACCAGACATAGATTAAGTTTTGCAATCTCTTCCTTCAACTCTGTAGGCATGTCCTTTGTACTCAACATGTTGACCTGCACTTTCCGGCTTAAAGCATCTGCCACGACGTTCGCTTTCACAGGATGATAGTTGATGCCCACATCAAAGTCGTTGATTAGCTCTAACCATCTCCTTTGTCTGAGGTTGAGATCTGGCTGTGTGAAAATATACTTTAAGCTCGTATGATCCGTATATATCTCTGTCGTCTTCCCCATCAAGTAATGCCGCCAAATCTTCAATGCGTGCACCAGTGCGGCTAGCTCTAGGTCATGCGTAGGGTAGTTCTTCTCGTGTTTTCAGAGCTGTCGGGACGCGTAGGCCACGACATGCCCCTCTTGCATGAGAACACATCCCAACCCGTGTCCAGATGCATCACAGTACACCGAAAAATTCTTCTGCATATCCAGCATAACTAGCACTGGGGCTGTTGTCAATCTTTTCTTCAATTCTTGAAAACTCGTCTCACACTGCGGTGTCCATGTGAATGTGATTCCCTTCTCTAACAATTTGGTGAGGGGTCTCGAGATCTTGGAGAAACCCTCAATAAACCGTCGATAATACCCAGCCAATCCTAAGAAGCTTCAAACTTCCCCGACATTTTCAGGGGTCTTCCACTTCTGCACATCCTTGATCTTGGCGGGATCCACCGAGATTCCTCCCTCCGAGATTATATGTCCTTAGAAGGGAACTCTCTTCAGCCAAAATTCACACTTGCTCAGCTTGGCATATAGTTGGTGTTCTCTCAGCTTTTGCAGCACCAATCTTAAATGTCCCTCATGTTCTTCTTCATCTTTGGAGAAGACGAGAATGTCATCAATGAAAACCACCACAAATTTGTCCAGATATTCCATGAATACCTTATTCATGAGATACATGAAGTATGTCGAGTCATTAGTTAGCCCGAACGGCATGACGGTGTATTCATACAGCCCGTACCGAGATACGAAAGCTGTCTTTGGAATGTCGGTTTGCCTTATCTTCAGTTGGTGGTATCCCGACCTGAGATCAATTTTCGAGAACACACAAGCTCCCCTCAACTGATCAAATAAGTCTTCAATGCGGGGTAATGGGTACTTGTTCTTGATGGTTACTTCGTTCAACGCACGGTAGTCTACGCATAACCTTTGGATTCCGTCCTTCTTGGCCACAAATATCACTGGAGCTCCCCATGGTGAGGAACTAGGACGAATATACCCCTTCTCTGTCAATTCTCTTATATGCTCCTTGAGCTCTTCCAGCTGTTTGGAGTCCATCCGATAAGGCCTCTTGTATATTGGGGATGTTCCAGACACAAGTTCAATCGCGAATTTCACTTCACGATCTGGAGGCATACCTGGCAGCTCCTCCGGAAAAACATCTGGGTACTCCCGGATAATCCTTATCTCTTCCACTCCCACCTCAACTTGATTGAGTTTAAGGTCCCTCCTAGGTTCTTGTACGGCTATTAACTTCACTTTTGTGCCGCTAGGGTGAGTTAGTTCCACCATTCTTATCGAACAATGGATGATTCCTTTATGTTTGGTCAACCAATCCATACCCAAAATAATATCTATCCCTTGTGAGTCTATCACTATGAGGTTTGCAGCAAATACTACCCCATTAATGTATAGATTCACCTTGGGACACACTTGTCTTGTACTTATTTCTCCCCCTGGAGAGTTCACGGCTAACATATGGTTCTGTTAGACACTGTAATTAGGGGTATGGCACAGGGGTATATTAGTCATTAGAGAGGGATTAGGGTTAGGGGTAGTTTAGTCTTTTCTCCCCTCCTAATCCCTCTATATAATCACACTTGTACCTCAGCTTTTTAATCATCTCAATACAATCATCATTAGCCCTCTTTCATGGTATCATTAGCTAGGAATAATCAGGATTAGGGCTAACCCTAATCCTAATGGGCCAGCCGCCGCAGCCCTGGGCGCACGCCGCCGCCACCCCACCCTGGGCCAGAACCACCGTCGGCCCCGAGCAGCCGCCCGCCGCCGCCCCTGGTGCGCCGCCCGCCGCCGCCAGGGCGCCGCCAGCCGCCGGATCTGGGCTGCGCACGCAGGGGGGGCGCCGCCTCCTCTGGAGGACAGCGCGCGGAGGCCGGAGCCGCCGCCACCCCACCCTGGGCGCGGGGAGGGGCCGCCGCCGCCGCCACCTCCGGATCCGGGGCCGCGGCGCCCTGGATCGAGGCGGCCGCGCCCGGATTCGGGCCGCCCCCACCCGGATTGGGGCCGTGCGCGCACGGGGGGGGGGGGGGGGGGGGGGGGCGTCACCGCCCCTGTCTGGGCCGCCGCCGCCCCTGGGTACTCCGCCCCTGGGGGGTCCACCGGCCCCCCTGGAGGGAGCGCCGCCCCCTGGCTTGCCTGGGCCGCCAACGCCCCTGGGGGCTCCGCATCCGCCCCTGGGGGGTCCGCCAGCCCCACTGGAAGGGGCGCCACCCTCTAGACTGCTGAAACTGGAGGAACAGCAGCTTCTGGAGGGGGCGCCGCCTTCCTAGGAGGAGCCACAGCCCCCAGGCCCCTCGCTGCTGGTTCTGCAGCCGCCCCCTCCTTCTCGAGAACCGGTCCAGCCGCCGGTGAACCCCTTGTCGGTACCTCCAGAAACCCCGCCACCGCTGTTACCTTCATGGCAGGTACCTCCGCGCTACGGGACGCCACCGGCCTCGACATTGACGGGAGCACCACGGCGATCCCGCCGATTCCGTTCCCAGCCGCCGGTACTACTATGGAGAACACAGCTTCTTCCTACGGCACCGACACTGCGGAGACATCTGACATCGCCGCAGCACTGGCCGCCTCTCACGAGCGCGAGCGGGCACTCGCCCTTGCCCTAGAGCAGGAGCGTGCCTCCGTGGCATCACTATCCCACCAACTTGAGGAGAGTGCTCGCCGATCAACGAGTGCTATCCATGAGCCTCCCTCGGACGCTGGTACGTACTCGACTTCGCTTGTGGCCGCTCTTCATGCACAGGCCGCAGGGATTCAGAACATCCGGACGCTCGTGCCAGTTATTCTCAGTTCCGAGTCCACCTCATATGCCCGGTGGCGTGATATGGTGCTCCTCACGCTGAGGCGCTACTGCCTCGATGACCACGTCCTCCAGGATGAGTCTTCAGTACAGGTGTCCTGGATCAGCATGGACAGCCTGGTACTATCCTGGATCCTTGGCTCCCTGACAGAGGAGCTACAGGACATCGTCAGGCAGCGCGGTGGCGGTACTGCTCGGCAGGCCTGACTAGTACTTGAGCAACGGTTTCTAGGGAACCGTGCGACTCGAGCCCTCCACATAAGCACTCGGTTCCAGAACACCGTCCAGGGGGATCGTTCCATCTCCACCTATTGTCGGGAGATGAAGGGCATGGCGGATGCCCTACGTGACCTTGGTGAGCCGGTCACTGACAGCGCTCTTGTCCTTCGGGTCCTTCAGGGCCTGAACGAGCGCTATTGTCACCTACGGACATGGCTACTTCGACTGGAGCCACTACCTACCTTCGAGAAGGTATGGTCTGATCTTGAACTTGAAGAGATCACTGTAGGAGGCTCTACTGGCTCTGGATCTGCCACAGCTTTCTATGGCTCCGGGCAGTCCCCGCGTCCACCCTTACCAGCAGCTGGTGGATCGCCGTCATGTCCACCTTCTACTCCTACCAGTACAGGAGGTGGAAACCGTCGTCGCCGAGGAAAGAACGGCGGCCGTGGTGGCAGCAGTGCAGGCAGCACCCCCACGGCTTCGACTACTGGAAGTAGTGGTGGTACCGGCGAGGGAGGTGCACCCTGGCCCACACCCTACAACCCGTGGACTGGCCAGATCTACATGTGGCCTGGACCGTCCCCAGGTTCTCAGCCTCCACGACCACCGCGTCCTCAGCCGGCGTTTGCGGCTACCCCCGGCTACAGTGGACCAGCCCACAGTGCTGGTAGGCCGACAGCTCAGGCCTATAGTGGGCCTGGCTACTCTTCAGGCGGGCAGTCAGCCCCGACCTACGGAGGCACTGACTACCCTGTTGGGAACTCGGAGCCATCGGCACCCCTTCAGGAGCCACCGTCGACGTGGGATCGACAGTCGCTTGCTTCCTCCTTCAGCACCATGCACCTTACACCACCTGGTGCCGACTGGGTAGTCGATTCCGGAGCATCATACCATACCACTCCTAATTCCGGTATACTCTCTTCCACCCATCCTCCCAATCCCTCTTTTCCTTCATCTATCGTTGTTGGAAATGGGTCCGTTCTTCCGGTCACCTCAGTAGGTGATTCCGGTCTTCCGGGTACTTTCCAACTTAAAAACATTCTTGTTGCTCCGGATATCATTCAGAACTTACTTTCTGTTCGCCGTTTTACCACTGACAACAATGTTTCCATTGAATTTGATCCTTTTGGTTTGTCTGTGAAGGATCTTTCCACCCGGCGACTTCTTTTCCGATGTGATAGCTCGGGGCCCCTATACACACTTCGGCTTCCTACTTCCGCTACATCACCGCCATTTGCTTTGAGTACGACAGCTTCATCTACCATCTGGCATCGCCGGCTTGGCCACCCTGGTGCAGATGCTATGTCGAAGCTGTCCAGTAGCTCAGTTATCTCGTGTTCTAGGGGTACACATGACTCTCTATGTCATGCCTGTCAACTTGGTCGCCATATTCGCCTCCCTTTTCCCACATCTGTGACTCATGTTGAGCACTCATTCGATCTTATACATTGTGATTTGTGGACTTCTCCCATCTCCAGTATATCGGGCTTTAATTACTATTTGGTGATAATTGATGATTTTTCTCACTTCTCCTGGACTTTTCCATTACGATTGAAGTCTGAAACTTTCATCACTCTTTCTCACTTCTTCGTTTGGATTTCTACTCAATTCGGGCGTACCATTCGAGCTGTCCAGTGCGATAACGGACGAGAGTTTGATAACTCTGCGTTTCGTAATTTTCTCTCCGCACATGGGGTACAACTACGCATGTCTTGTCCGTATACCTCTCCTCAAAACGGCAAGGCAGAGCGCATGATTCGCACCATTAATGATGTCATACGCTCTCTGATGTTCCACGCATCTATTCCAGCCCGATACTGGGTGGAGGCTCTTCATACCGCCACACTTCTGATCAATCGTCTTCCCACCAAAGCGATTCGTGCCTCCACCCCCTACTTTGCTCTATATGGCACCAATCCTCTTTATGATCACCTTCGAGTTTTCGGATGCGCTTGCTACCCTAATCTTTCCGCCACCGCCCCACATAAGCTTGCGCCCCGCTCGACACGGTGTGTTTTTCTCGGGTATTCCCTTGATCATAAGGGTTACCGATGCTTAGATCTCACTACCCACCGTCTTTTGATCTCTCGGCACGTCGTCTTCGACGAGTCATCTTTTCCTTTTTCCACCACCTCTTCTGATTCCACCACAGAGCTGGACTCTCTTTTTCCTACTGACCCCGAGGCTGCCTCCCAGTTGCCTTGGCCTATTTCTTCTGCAGGATCGACACGAGCTACATCCCAGACGCCCTCGACACCGATTGCTGCACCTCGTGTGGCATCGATGTCTCAGGCGTCACCCGCTGCACCCCGTGTGGCATCGACGCCTCCGACGTCACCTGCTGCGCCACACGCGGCCTCGGCTTCCCCGACACCATCTACTGTACCCCAGGAGCCCTCGGCGTCTCCAGCTGTACCACGTACGGCACCAGCGGCACCACCAGCGAGTACGACGCCACCAGCCGCGCCACGCGCGGCACCAACGACGTCTTCTCGCTTTGCTGACCCCGCACTTGTCTACCAGCGACGAGCGCGGGGAGAGGCTCCTGCTCCGACGACGCCACGCGCGACATCGAGACCCACTCTCGTCTATCCACGACGAGAGAAGATGGTTGTACCCGACCGGCCGGTGTACAACCCCCCTCTACTTCACAGGGATCCTGGTCACGTCCACCCGATGGTGACTCGACGTGCATCCGGGAGTCTTCGACCAGTGGAGCGGTTCGATAGTACCGCTTTCTCGTCGACGACGACTCCACCGACCGAGCCTTCTTCGATCTCGCCCATACCTACTTCCGTGCATAGCGCCCTCGCCGATCCTAACTGGCGCCGCGCTATGGAGGAAGAGTATGAGGCCTTGCTTGCCAACCGGACCTGGGACCTGGTTCCCCGTCCGGGCCGTGGCAATGTTGTCACAGGCAAGTGGATATTCACGCATAAGAAGAAGGCGGATGGCACCTTGGAGAGATACAAAGCTCGTTGGGTACTCCGGGGCTTCACTCAGCGCCCTGGAGTTGACTACGACGAGACTTTCAGCCCGGTGGTGAAGCCGGCAACAGTTCGTACCGTACTGTCACTAGCTCTCTCACGTTCTTGGCCTGTCCACCAGTTGGACGTCAAGAACGCATTCCTCCACGGTACACTGACCGAGACGGTGTACTGCAGTCAGCCGGCAGGATTTGTAGATTCAGCTCACCCAGACATGGTCTGTAAGCTGAACAAATCCCTGTACGGACTGAAGCAGGCACCACGAGCCTGGTACAGCCGATTCGCCTCTTTCTTGGTCTCACTGGGGTTTGTTGAAGCTAAGTCGGACACTTCGCTGTTTGTCTATCGACGGGGCAGTGACACAGCTTGCCTCTTACTATACGTCGATGACATTGTACTAACAGCATCCAGTCCGACTCTGCTTCAGCGAACCATTTCTGCCTTACAGCAGGAGTTCGCTATGAAGGACCTGGGCCGTCTCCACCACTTCCTGGGTATTACGGTCGAGGACCGACCAGGCGGCCTATTCCTTCACCAGCGACAGTACTGTATGGATATCCTTCAGCGGGCAAGCATGGCTGATTGCAAGCCGTGCTCCACTCCAGTGGATACTCAGGCGAAGCTCTCCGCCACCGACGGGACACCCGTCTCTGACCCCACTTCTTACAGGAGTCTTGCAGGTGCTCTCCAGTACCTAACCTTCACCAGGCCGGATATCTCATATGCGGTTCAGCAGGTGTGCCTCCACATGCATGACCCGAGGGAACCGCATCTCACCGCTGTCAAGCGGATTCTTCGGTACCTACGAGGCACCCTCGACTACGGCCTCCTTCTTCGACGTGACACGGCCTCCGAGCTGGTCGTGTACACAGACGCTGACTGGGCAGGCTGCCCGGACACACGACGCTCTACTTCTGGATACGCCGTCTTCCTGGGCGGCAACCTTGTCTCCTGGTCCTCGAAGCGACAGCCCGTAGTGTCGCGCTCGAGTGCAGAGGCGGAGTATCGCGCCGTGGCTAACGACGTAGCTGAGGCCTCCTGGCTTCAGCAGCTACTTCAGGAGCTCCACACTCCCGTCATCAAAAGCACCCTCATCTACTGCGACAACGTCAGCGCCATGTACCTCTCCACCAACCCGGTCCAGCATCAGCGCACGAAGCATGTGGAGATTGACCTTCATTTTGTTCGTGAGCGGGTAGCACGGGGCGAGGTTCGGGTACACCATGTCCCGACGACGACGCAGTTCGCCGACATCTTCACGAAGGGCCTCCCGTCATCGTTGTTCTCCGAGTTTCGGTCCAGTCTCAACATCTGCAGCGGCTAGATGTTGTGACTGCGGGGGGGTGTTAGACACTGTAATTAGGGGTATGGCACAGGGGTATATTAGTCATTAGAGAGGGATTAGGGTTAGGGGTAGTTTAGTCTTTTCTCCCCTCCTAATCCCTCTATATAATCACACCTGTACCTCAGCTTTTTAATCATCTCAATACAATCATCATTAGCCCTCTTTCAGGTTCATTTGTGTTGTTGCTAGATCATGCTTCTTAACAAACCCTTGAGCAATGAACGAATGGGTAGCACCAGAATCGAACAACAGGGTTGCAATGTGTAAATTGACAGGAAACTTACCAATTACCATGTCAGGTGCCTCTTGTGCTTCCTCCATGGTCACGTGGTTCACCCGTCCTCGCATCATGTTCTGCTGCTGTGGCTGCATGGGCTTCTTCTTTGGGCACTTATGGGCGTAGTGCCCCACTTCACCACAGTTGAAGCATTGCACCCCAACTTTGGGTGCCTGACCTTTGTTATCCTGGGGTTGGTTCGGTGGTCCTTGTCCTGCTGGTCGAGATTGATATGTGGGGCGAGGCTGCTGTACAAACTGACGCTGCGGCTGTGCTGGTGTGGACGGAGGCCTGAAATTCGGGTTGTACCCTCTTGGTGCTGAGTAGGGTACCACAGCACGGCTCGTCTGCCTTGCGGGTTGCTGCATCAGACGTGGACGTGTATTGCTACCTGAGGCTTGGTGTGACCATCCCGCCTTCCTCTTGTTTTCATTCTCCAAGGCCTTCAGCTTCCTCTCCACGACAAATGCTCTGTCTACCATCTTTTGGAAGCTTTCGTACTCGTTGGAGGACATTGCACATTGCATCTCCATGGTGAGTCCTTCCACAAAACAGTCCTATTTCTGCTCATCGGTTTCGATGTCCCGTGGTGCATAACGGGGTAGTTGGGTGAGCTTAGTGAGGTATTCCCTCACAGTCATGTTGCCTTGCTGCAGTCCCAAGAACTCCTTTATCTTGTTTTTGAGTTCACCCCTTGGTATGTAGTGGTTGCAGAAACTGCGCTTGAACTCTTCCCAAGTGATGTTCTCGGGGTCGTGATGGGCTGCCACGTAAGCGGTCCACCAATCAGCAGTAGGTCCATGCAATTGATGAGAGGCAAACAGCACCCTCTCATACCCTTGGCACTGTATGATCCTCATCTTGCTCTCTATGGTATTTAACCAGTCGTCTGCCTCCAGAGGTTCAGCAGCACTTGCAAACTTTCGAGGTTGAGTCCCTAGAAACTCACTCAACCTTGGTTGGCGTGGTGCAGCTTGTGGGGGTGGAGCTTGGTGCAAGTTGGCCACCACTTGAGTTAAACTTTGGATGAGCTGATTCTGATTTTCGAGCATTTGGTGGATAGGATCAGCTCCTTCACGGCTACCACCCCTTGTCTTGTCCTCCAGAAAGGTGAGGATTGCCGGCCTCATTGTTGTTGTTGGTGGGGTTGGCACCACGACCTTTTCCTCTTCCAGCCATCTATCATGATCAACCAAGTGTTAACTTAAAGCATTACGTATTAACTTCCCAAATTGCTTGTTTAAACTTAAACTTTTGAGGCCTTAATATACTAAACAATTTCTGAAGATTTCACGTAGATCCTTGGGAGTCACGTCTCACGCGAAAATAAATGCACTCTTGATTCATAGGGGTTCACACAAGCAAAGCAACCTAAAGATGAGGTTGGGGACAAATGCCCATGGCTTCCACAACTCACGTCACACACCAAACATTAACACCAAATAAATAAGGTATTGACTCGACTACTCGATAACCTGCTGAAATAAGGGAAATGACTCTAAACAACTCGTATCACTGAGCTGGATCGTCGGGGTCTTCCTCATTATTGCGGCTGCCCTCTGATTCCGCTTTAGGTGGGGAAGCTGCTGGTGGAGAAGTGTGGCGACGCTTGCTCGCCCGGCGGTCTGGGGAGTCAGGAGTCCACGTGTCATTCACGGTGACACACAGTTCATTCTCGTCTCCTCTTTCTCTCGCCCTCAAGCTGGCACGAAGAAACGCCTCAGTCTCGTTAAGGGTGTCACGGACATCCTAAAGCTCCTGCTGGCACTCCTGCAGTCGAGTGCTGAGCATAGCAGCATCCTCCAAGCACAGGTCCATGTGCTCAAGGGAAGTCCCCTGCTGCACTGGCGGGTACTTGTACTCCGCGGTACCACTCTCACACTGGAGGACATACATGTACTCAGTCCTGTCCAGGTGGTGACGGTTGATGTAACTCTGGCAGGTGATGGCCTCCCAGGTGACATCCTTCTCAGCATCGACCTGAATCGCTCGACAAGCTAGAGAGCGGTGGATCTTGAGCAGCTGGTTTTCATGAATAATCCTCATCTCTGAGCTCCATTCTTCCCGCTTCTCACGGATGGTCCTGGTGGAGCTGTAGTGTATGATCAACTTGCCCACATTGCCAGCGGCGTGGAGCATATGGCGAAGACGGCGCAACAAGCCTCCTACTGCCAACCCGTAGGAGTGGTACGTCACCGGACGGTTCTCTTCTCTCAAGGCAAGGGCAACTACAGGAACTCTCCCTCCGGTGGACTTGTGGGCGGTGCGGATCATGCGAACCATCTAAAACATAAAACATTTAAAATTAAGTTAGATAAGAATAAAAAAGAATGTATTTTGAATCAAAGTTGGGACAAGGTGAATAAAGTGACCCCATTAAATAACACTTTCAACCCACATCTTTGTAAAATAGTTTTTAAGAAAATAGGGTCCTTAAATACGTCCATTCCTACCTAGGTCCACGTTCCTACGGGTAACCTGGCTCTGGTACCACTTCTGTCATACCCGGTTTCTCCGAAGATCAACCGAGTGAATATCACATGTATGCCAGGATCATTTTCTCATACATGTGACGACAAATAGTGAAGCATCATCATATTACAAGCCAGGTGTCGAATATAAATAAGTCTTACATAGCATACGTCTCGATGGACGATAATAAGTTCATAACATGTAAATAAAACAGCAGCGGAATATAAATCTTGTGGGCTCCGTCATAGGCGTTGCTCGAGGGACTCCATGAACCTAGAACCCTTCTTTGGGTCCGAAGTCTTGGTCATTGAACACCATATCATCCCCTTGACCTGAGCAGCAATTTAAACCAACAAAAATGCAAGTTTGAGTACCGTTGGTACTCAACAAGTGTGGGAAAGTTATGTTATGCATGGCTAGAGCAAGGAGAGGTTGAACTCATGGTTTAAGCACTACGCAATTAATACCTATCACCTTATCTTATTAAGCACCTACATTACTATATAGGTGAAATGGTCCCAATCTCCCAACCCATCATCAATATCAAGTAACCATAATCTCATCTCCAATGTTAAGCTTCCCGCTTAACATCCTCAACTTCCCAATTCATCATCCTCTAATCATGAATAAGTCCAAGCCGCTCTTGACCGTGAGCACGGCTGTCATGACAGTTTTGACTCTGCAGAGTTTGCACCACTGTACCCACATGTAGTGATTTCATCCCTCGTTACCGGGTGGACTAAAAGAACCTCCATTATGCCAGTGGACGCGAACCACATTCACACTTCTCAGGTGTGTAGCCAGGAGATCACTACGAGGCCTTTACAAAGGGATTCCCGATGAGCGTGGGCCCACTGAGGTTTCACCCCTAACAGCATACAAGAGGCTCCAACCCCGCTGCAGTGGCCCCCTCTTGAGCCTTGCGGTTCATATGGTAGTTCAGCTGACACCTATTCCTCGCACCATCCAAACACCCATACTACGCCGGAGATACACCTAATTAATTGGCCAAGCTGCCCCATCTCAGCATGTGGTTGGCACGGTAAAGCCAGATTACATGCTCCATGAACCGGTCCTTAGAATCCAGGCAAGTACTAAACACAAACCCGAGTCTCGTGCACCCAGCACCAACCAAATCATCCAACTTGCCTCGATCCCTACCTCTACATAACTCATAGTATCTCATTCAAGAGTAAGGTAAGTAAGTTGATGATCTCATATCCCAATTATCCTATTCTAAGCATGGCTAAGCATAAGTAATATGAATGAATGACATAGTAAAATAAATCCCAACCCAAGCTACAAGGAAACAAGATAATGCAATTCTAGGGAAACTTCCTAGCATGGGTATCATATTCCAAATTGACCATGCAATTAAATTCTAACTACACATCCTAGTATAGGATCAAAGTGGTCAAGGACACTTGCCTTCTTCTTGCTACTTTGGGAATGGAAAGTCTTGGTCTTGGAAGGGGAGAACTTGCTCTGCGGCAGGTTCTACTCATGCCAATACACATAGCAAAAGAAAACAACAATCCATAAGTCATAGTCCACACTTTCACTCATGCAAACCACACATACATACCTATGAAAATCATTCACATTTATAAGTGTTGTGGTTACCCTAGATGTGTTGATTTTAGACCCACATACACTTTTAAACAGCTATATATTATTTCTAACTTTTGTATTCAGATTTTTATTTGTACACTATATATGAATTTCCAATTTGAACAAATTCTCTATATTTAATTAATACCCTTTTTAGCCACAAGTTTGCATGAAAGATAATTTCCTACTTCAATTAGGTTTTCATATCTTCTACAACATCCTAAACTGAATTTTTTGGATTTGGAGACCTCATTTATCATTTTCTAATTATGCATACCTATTTTTCTATATTTTCAGATTTATTTTCTAAGACTAAAAGTGAACTTTAATATTAAAATAATAAGACATATCTCCTAAACAGAATATGTTCTGATCTAAAATATTCAATAATATATTTTTGAACTTCCTCTCTGATGTGAACCAATTTAAATTTATTTTACTAATTTTCAGAATTATTTCCTAGCCTAAAAATATGTTTCTAGAAATAATAAAAATGAGCAACACTTAGACAGATTTCATTTCAGCCTAAAATCTATTTTTAACTCATTCTAAAGGTTTTCCAAGTGCTAGGAGAGTTTAAATTTATATTTGCACATGTGGTTGCATCACCATTTAAATTTAAATCCTAGTCACATGTTCAAATTTCTGAATTTAATATCCTATAGGGTCTAAAAGGCAAATCCACCCTACTGCAGGGTTTAATTTACTATTTCCTAAATTCTTCAGGGGCCTAATTACACATAACAGAGAGTTTTTCCTAATTTTTACTAAGTCCAGGTGCTAAAACTGATTTTTAAATGAATTTACATGAATTTTTGACGGTCCAGGGGCTAGATCAGAAGTTTTCTAGGCTAGCTCATGTTTTCCGAGATCCCAGGGGGTAGCGCGTAAGATTCCCGACCTTTATAATGCGGGGCCGACGTGGACCGTCCGATTTAAAACAGACGGCTGAGATTATAACGTGAAACGGTACGGGTTAGAGCTAATAGGAACCGCACAATTTAAAATGGACGGGCCTCAGGAGGCCACGTCGCCCTGGTCGTGTGCGTGCGGCGCTGCCCGGCGGCGCGCGGCAGCGGGAGGCGGCGATCTCGCCGGCGCACCCTCGGTTTTTGCCGCTACACGCTCGAACTCGCATCTTTTTGCACGGATCGGCTGCGGAGTGGTAGGGGATGCTCACCTAGGGATTTTCCTGCAATCGGAGGCCCTGCAAGTCGGTCAGCGGCGTCGAAGTCGGGAAATGGCACTCGGTGTTCGTCGGAGCGACTGTTGGAGTGCAAGACACGTCGTTTCCTTCACCTGCAGGGCTCCCCGGCGGTGGTGGAACATGACAAGCCCGTTAGATCAGAGAAATCGGGCGAAGGTTGGGAGAAAACGGCAGAGAGGGTCTCGATCTCACCAGTACTGAAGCGAGTCGATCGGGGAGGAAACAAGGGCGATCGTCGGCGTATAAATGGGCGAGGGAGGGTGGCGGGTCTGCTGAGATCGTGCTGAGGTGCCCGGGACCGAGAATCGGGGCTGGAAGCGCGGGTTCCGGAGGGTCGGTTGTGATCGGGCGCGAGAGAGGGCCGGGGTCGGTTGGGGCGCGCGGGGGAAGAAGATGATGGGCGGGCCCCGCGCGTCAGAGAGAGGGAGAGAGGGAGGGGCGCGCGCGGGTTCTGGGCCGGCTGGCGGGTTTCGGCCCACTGGCCGGTTTTTTTCCTTTTTCTTTTTCTTTTTCCTTTTCCTTTTTCTGGTTTGATTCAAATCTAAATTCTAGTTTAAATTTGAATTTCTGCACCATATGCAATACGTCCAAAAAATTTTAAATTCTCCTCTTTAGCATGTTTTGGGGTGTTACAAACACAGAGGTTTTTAATTGCTTCCGAGTTGTTTGAATAGAACATATGTTGCTATCTTTCTAGTGCTTTGGCATGTTAGGTTTAATTGATTCCCGAGCTGCGAAGACTGCAGGAGAAGCTTGGTATTAGTAAACTTATAGTGACGGCATAAATCAAATATTTAAACATAAATGAACATTGCGTTTCTGCACGAATAACATGCCGACCACACTAAAAGACAAAACAATCGCTGATAAGCAAACTCTAGCTAATAGCTAGCTTATCAGAATGAACACAATGGAACTGAAATGTTGTTAGAATCAACTTTATATATGATGAAGTACATTTAGCAATAATCATTTGTGTAAATATACTTACCATACAATAGTTATTTGGAGCATTGCAGCTCCACTTTGAAGTTGGCACACGGCTCAGGTAATGGCACCATGAACAGTGCTCACTAGCATTGTACCCTTTAAGTAGTTATACCAAACCAATGGTGAAACTGCCAAAGGAAAAGTTTAGCAAAAGCAGTAGAGTTGCAGAGACTGAATAGACAACTTTAGTTTTTTCTGATGGGTCCGACATTTTACCGAGAAATTAATATGGCTGAATAAGCCAAAGTATGATTTGGTATGTCTTCAACTTCTGTTTAGTTGTGCCCATTTGAAATCCAAGAGGAGAGCTCTTTTCATCTTTTGGTTAATGTATCCAAACTGTGGGCGCATTAGCAGCACAAAACCAAGAAAGAATCCCGACATAAATCCTCCAAGGTGAGCAATGTTGTCAACATGAGGAAGGATCCCAACAGCTAAGTTGATGACAATGATCGTAACTAGAGTTAATAATGCTGCCAACTGTTTTTTAAACAAGAAAGGAATTAGACACATGCAATTTGGTATAATTTCTGAGAAACAATGCATATATTTTAAAATCAACCTTATTCTCATATATCGTCCTATTCGTTATCAGCTCTGACAGCATGGAACCCAGTAGTCCAAATAGTGCACCGGAAGCACCAACAGATATATTCGACGCCATAAATAGGGCAGACATCAAGCTGCCACCAACTCCAGAGAGCACATACAGTGTACCAATCCTCAGTGCGACGAACAATCATTAATTATGGTTACGAGACCTCAAAGGAACAGACAGACTCCAAATAACTGATGATGTCTATTTCAACACTTACTGAAACCAAATTCCTTCTGGAGCCTGATCCCAATCAATAGAAGAGTCTCTCCACTTGTGTCCTGGAGGTACTGGGTTCGAATCAGCCTCCTTGCAAAATAAGCAAGGGGAAGGCTGCCTAGAAATTCACTTTTCCAAACCCCACAACGTATGGGAGCTTTCAGCACTGGGTATGCCCTTTTAGCCTGATCCCAATCAATAGCAGACTCAGCATATTAGCAAGTACGTGGATCACTCCAGCATGCAGCCAAATGCATGTAATGACACGCCAGCCTTCGTGATCTTTGGTAACTTTACTAGTTTCTAACGCCCCCATTCTCAATAGCCTGGGAAATTGGATATATGTCAGTTGAGCCTACACGCTGCCAAGAGCAAAATCCATCCTAACTGGCAACCATTACGTCATGAGGCCTGAAACGATCAAATAAAGGCCCTAACGGAAGCATATATATTTGATCAAGTCTGCGAAAATTCTCATAATGCGTACAGCTAAGTCAACCTAAACCAAGCCAACAGCAGAGATCCCTATTTCACACCGAATTGAAAAGCGCCTTACGTCGCGGACGAGGGGCCGACGAGAGGGTTCTCCTTGAACGACTGGAACGCGAACCTCCAAAGTCCCAAGCTCCGGAGCGAGCCAGCACCCCCGCGCGGTGGCGCTCTCGCCTACG
The DNA here is from genome assembly GCA_030760725.1 of Neostapfia colusana. Lineage (NCBI taxonomy): Eukaryota > Viridiplantae > Streptophyta > Magnoliopsida > Poales > Poaceae > Neostapfia > Neostapfia colusana. Next base: position 121,630,888 of record JASWHV010000004.1, read on the forward strand.
GATCCCCCAATCGCAGCGCCGGTGGCCTGGGCGTGCGCGGGGCAGTCGTTGATGTACATTGTGAGGACAAAGAGGACCACATTGGCGACGATGAAGAGGGGCACCAGGAACGGGAAACACCGTCTGAACGGCCGGAATTCCGGAGGCGGGCGGCTCCGGTGATGGTGGTGCGGCCCGTGACGGCCGTGGTGCCCCGGGGCCATGGCTGTGGCGGCGCGGGCTCTTGGGCCGCTTGGCCGCCGTCGCCGCCATCCACGTCAACGGGGACAACGCTGTCTCGCCTCGCCGCGGCATGTCGCCGACGGCGGTCGCGGGAGGCCGGAAGTGGGTGAGCGACGCGAGGAATGCGAACCCTGGGGCGGAACTCGGCGGCTCGGGAGTGTGGTTCGCCTCGTGGCGAGATGGTTGGGAACGGAGGAAGACCAAGGAAGACGAGCTGGCGAAAGGAGGGAGACCTATTTAGTATTTCCCCCCTTTTTGAAAGAAAAAACAATTAACGCGCTCCTTCTGAAATCAATTTTGTTTGAAAACAAAATCATGACATCTTTAGAACCAAATTTCGAAGAATTTAACCAGAAACAGCGGTTCCAGCATTTATTCAGCCGAAGCAAATTTGATGGTTCAATTAATTTTTTATCGGCAAATTTGTTGGTTCAAATGATTTCTTTATGCGAACGCATAGAGAGCGTAGGCTCAAACACGTGGTACAGAAATGTTCAGCAATGTTATTGAAATGTTTGATTAGGATATGTAGCTTTAAACCACTTGAATTAGCGCTTGTTTGGGTCCTATGAATTGAATTTGATTACTCATATATCAACTAGCGTAGAAGGGTTGTAGAGTATGTTACAATAACGCTTCAAAATTAAAATATAACTCTTCGTACATTATTTTAGAGTACTGTTTAGAGTGTCTCGCTACTAATAATTGAACCATGTATTCTACTCTAAGCATACTTCTCTGTTCTGAAATAAATAATGTTTAGAAAGACTAATTTAATTTAGATTAAACTAGATTTATTGTTCTAAACGAGCGAGTAGTACTCTAACGGTCCAAGACATTTCACCTTTGCTTCACTCGTGTACTAACTCCGTTAACTTCTATGAAACAAAGAATAATAAAGGGGAATAATAAAGGTAGCAAAGCGAAGCATGTCACTAGCAGTTCACGTCTTCGGTTGGTGAACTGCCTTTGCTTAGCAGTCATTTTGTGTACATACCAAAGTATGTACAAATTCCGATAGATTGTCACGTCCGTATGATACTGCATCTGTTGGGACAGCGAAGCGCGATTGCTGGAAAAGACGTGCATGTGCCATGGAACATTTGATCCAAGTTTCAACTACTGAAAGTTCGTCTAATTTGATCCAGGTTTCAACAACCGGAAGTTCTTGTGTAATCTTACATGAGTTCAAAATACTTAACACCTTCAATGTAATCACTTGGCAAACATATATAAAGGAGGGGGATCAAGAGCTCGAGAAATATACTGGCACCAAAAGCTTGATAAGATTTTCAACTAGCACAGTACTCAGCTGATGAAAGTACAAGAAGGAAAAATCTTGAAGTATTACACGTATCAATGTATAGTTCGGCAGTAATAATTAGTACAATTAGCTGGTCGTAACAATTTCTTTTGATTGCATAATAAAACAATGTTTTTCAAATAAAAAAAAGTGAAACTTCAACCTAACTCAGCTTACAGCACGATCAAATCCAGTTGTGACTTTGAAGAATGACAAAACATTTGTACAGTATAAAGGCACCGCTATTGCTTGACAATATCCATATTCATGCAAAGCCAGTGTTTATCTCTGCTGTAAATAGCGCCCGATTGATCAAGTCTGTGATGCCCATATGCAGCACCCTACCAGGCAGGAAGAATACTTGGATAAAGGATCTAAGGTTATCCAAGTAATTATTGAAAACCGAGCTATATGCCCTTGGATGGTACATGGTAGTAGGGTGCGCCATACAAATTCAACAACCTGCTGCAGTCACAATGACCATTCACAGGGGGTTGCTTATGTGGATACTAGATAGGACGGTCTACAGATACTTGATCATTCCCCGGCCTTCCACGCTGAGTTTTGACGCCTGAAGATTTTTCTTCTTCGGTGCTTTGAGCTGCTGCAATTTCTTGTTCATCTGAATGAACAAGAAAGATTAGTAACCAGTATTTCACAAAAAGAAAAACATAACAGAATTTTATCTAACAATCTGCTGAGAAAAATAATGTGTTTCGAAGTTGGGAAGGGGATAACCTTCATGCGGCGCTGGTCCTGTACAGCCTGCTTAGCACGAGCCCTTATTTGATCAGGATCAATTTTTGACTGTGGGCGAATGACAAAGTCTAAAGGTGAGGCTTCTGGCCTTGAAGCATGCTGCCTCGAACCACTTTGCGCAGATTTACGTCTACACAGACATAATAAACAAATTAATTGGCAAATGCAGAACAGCAAGTCGGCAACAAAACCTGCACCATGCACCAAAACAAAAAATATGTATGTGCCATCAGACTTACTGTGAGAAGCCAGCATCAAGATCATCGTCTCTAGATTCCATTCCAGAGCTACTTGGTGAAGGCCTTCACGAAATGAAATGATGACCAATATTAGAACACAAAAGTACAAACATAACACAGAAGATAACAATCTTATAACCAGAATAAGATCTATGGATGGCCAATAAATGCATTCACTCACTTCCTCACTTGCGGCCGCCTGTAAGGAGCTCTTTCATCATCATATCTCCTCATATCCTCAAATCTCGTGCTCTTGTTGAATATTGGTCGGCTCTGTTTTTGTAACAGTAATAATAAGACATCATAACAACTAACAAGCAAGGACTTATAAAAGCAAAAAAATAAATGAGTTATGTGGACACAAATGTACCCATTTATCCACCAATTCCTTAGCCAGTTTTCTATTTGCAGTAATCTCCTCGTCAGATTTCGACAAGAACATGATGACCTAAGTATGAATAAAGGGATATAGTTAGGAACATGCACATAATCTGCAAAATTATTAGAGCAACAGCAATGTATTAGGACCAAGTGGTCTATATACATGGGTCACACAGCAGAGGCTATTGACTATGCAAACTCTCACAATGCTCATATCATTGTTTTCTTTCTTCCGTTTCTAATATCATTGTTTATTTCTTCTGGCCAGGCCAAAGCACTACTGGCGACCATAAGCCTTCTTTCTTATGGTCCGGTTGCACAATGCTTATATACTGCTATGTATCATTGTTTATTCGCTATGGACTACTTTTACGTCACATTGTGGTTGCCCTTATACACCGGAGCGATATAGATGTATACCTTTCCTAGACCACTTTTTTTAAGCTGCTCTCTTCTGTCAAATTGTTCCAAGTCAATAGGAAACTGTGGAAGAAACATACAACTTTCATTAGTAATCACTAATCAGATACCAGAAAGGGCAATCAAAACATTAATCACAGATAAGTGTGGTCATGCACAAAACAATTAAGTTCCACAATGCAAAAGGAAGGAGGAAATAAAGATTCCTACATCCGCTAATAATTTCAGCACAGCAGACCGAATATTCATATTTGGCAAGCTACCATCTGGTAAGGGCTCAAGCCAGTTTCTTAGAAGAGTGAGCACTCCATGGTCAAGAAATTCCTGCTGAAGATTCTTCCTGCAAAATAACAATGATGAGTAAGAAAAGTTTTTTTCTATGAGCTATTAAGAAACAATGTATGGACTGGAACCACAGGTAAAGGTTGCATCTACAACAACATACTTAGAGAGAACATCTATGAGCAGCGGAAGCTTCATAAGTTTATTAATCGCTGGTTTTGATTGCCTGTTCAAGTTTGCATCTTCTTCAGCTGCTACCTCGAACTCAGCAATGAATTGTTCCACTATAAGACCAATATCTGCACGTGGGCGATCATTCTTCTTCTTCTTCTTACCACCCTTGAAGAGTCGCTCAATTTCATCATCTTCACCCTCCTCTGCCTATTATACAGTACAAGGGATTCACTCATGTTGGTCAAGAAGGCCACAAAAATATAGAGCACATAAATCATCACAATTTGTTCCCGTGTTACAGACGGAAATATTTGAATTTGAAAAGTTAATAACAGATGACTACGTGTTAGCCTTATTAAAAGTTTGCTAGAGGGGGTAAATACGCTAATAAAACCTGAAACGCACAGTGTATGTCTAGACTTGTCCAGCCTGATGCGGATAAGTTCAGGGTTAATCGCAGTGAAAATTAAATCAACAAGCTTAACTGAGTTTACAGTGAGATCCAAGCTAGTATGGGCAAGTATACAATATACTGAAGCTATAGCAAGAAGTAATCATGGTAGATGTACTTGAACAACAAGATCGAAATAAAACTAGCACAAATATGAAACAAACCCTTAGAAAAAAAATGAATGAATAAGCAAAAAAGACAAGGGGTAGTTCTTTGAAGTTCAGTAGCACAAAGAAACATACGTCTTTGTTGAGGAATCCACTCAGGACCAGTTCTCTTTCAAATCTAAACCTCTACAAGCAACCACAAAGGTCAAGCCCGGTTATTCACTAAAATTACCTCTTGTAAGGTTGTGGCGTTGTGCAATACAAATTTCCTAGGTCTCACCACACAAGATTGAGGGTCATTGGGAAACACCCTAGTCATCTAGGGGACGAGACCCGGAAAGTAGTAAACACGAACGTGGTGGTGGTGAAGATGAATCAAGTGCTCAATAAACTATGATGTGAGTCACTCAAATCCTCTCCTATCTTCAACCCATCTCAAAGAATACAACTTGAAAGATAAAGAGTGACAGAGAGAGAGAGAGAGAGAGAGTGCTCAAAGTGTTCATTGGACAATTAAAATTAGCACCTGCGCATAACGACTAGGGGAATGTCGTTCATTGTCACTGCCATAGCGATCAGCTGGATCGACCCCAGTGTCATCAATAAAATTATCATCATCTACAGTTCGAACACCTTCTTGATCATCCTGCTCCAAGAGTATATTAGTCAGCAGAGCGGATAACATTAGATTGTCAACGAACATGAAAATACCACTTGCAATGAAAATACATGCTATTAACACAGATGTAATGCACCTAAAAAACTCCACTGTCCTGACTTGATATGCACCTAACATATTCACACAACCAATTTGGCTATGAAGTTCTAGAAAATGAAAAGGAGAATTGAGATCAAAAATTGAACTCACACTACCTGAGTAGAATAAGATCTTTTCCACAATAACTTAACAGAGCACTGTTCCAATTATTATTTGTGTAGCATGCTCAGAACTAAGACATTACATACAGGTTAAACGGTGTTTATCGTATAGATAGAGCTCCTGGATCTAAACACAACAAGGGGCCGTTCTTACCTCTGAATCACCTCCGGCGATGGTATCCCAGAGCTCCTGGATCTCCCTCTCCCCGTCGTCATCCTGGTCCCACTGGCCACCCCCACCCCCAGAGCCCTTCCCACCGGAGAAGCCCCTCTTCTCCCTGGCCATCCCCCTCTCCCTCCCGTCATCCTCCCTGCGCCTCTTCTTCTCCTTCTCCTTACCCGCCCCGCCCCTCGCCAGGTCCCTCAGCGCCGAAGAGCCCTTCCCCTTCTTCGCCGCGGCGGCCTCCGCCGCGCCCGCGTCCGCGTCCTCCAGCCCGTCGTCGCCGGGCACGCCGTCGCCTCCGCCACCGCCACCGCCCTTCTTGAGCAGGCGCTTCCGCGGCCTGGACGAGGACCCCACCCCGCCGTCGTCCGCGCCGTGCACGGGCGTCGGGGAGCGGTCGCGGGTCCAGTCGCCGAGATCGTCCTCCAGGTCGTCGTAGGGCTCCGGTGACGGGTCTCGCGCGTCCGGGTCCATGAGCGGCTCGCCGTCCTCGTCGATGTAGCTGCAGGTGAGGTATGCAAATCGGGATCAGGAGACGGATCCCTAAGAGTAAGCGGTGTGGGGGAGACGCAGGGAGAGATAAGACTTACGGGTCCATGGCGACGGCGGCGCGATGCGATTCGGAACCCTAGGGATAGAGAGAGGAGAGGAGAGGAAGAGTCGTCGGTGCGAGGAGAAGATCGAGTCGGAGACGGGGAGGAAAGGATTGGAACTCGTGCTACACCTACAGAGAAGACGGCAGAATGAGCTGGGCTCGCTTTTCGTTTGTTGGGCCGTAATACTGACGGGCCCATACGTGCAGCACGGGAACACTGCTGAGGCCTTTTCTAATTTTGGGACGAATATGGCGTGAACAAACTCTTTGTGCAATTGTGCAAACAGTTTTTTAAAACACATGTTTTTATTATATGATTATTGTATTTTTCACTTAATTCCTTAAACGGTGTTTATATTTTAATTTTTCAGCTTGCGTTGGTAAGTGAAGAGACTAAGATAAAAAAAATGCAGTGATCACAGTACAGAGATGATATGAACTAGAGGAGAGTTGTTTAGACGACTGCATAAAAAGCTATTTGCATTCTAATAATCTCCTTTTTAGTTTTAGTCTAACAATCCAGTCTAACGCTAAAATGCACAAAAGGCGCCCCATGTGGTAGCACTTAACATTCTCTTAAACAAGAGCTCCGTGATTGTCGAAGTGTGTGGTTGACACTTCCCCTGGACCTGCTCTGGGCAGCCCGCGGAGGTTCTTTTTCGGAGGGGCTAGACACTTGCGGAGAGCTTAAGCGTTAGGGACGAGTGAGGGAGAAGCTTGACACGGCGAGTTTTACGTGGTTCGGGCCGCTGGAGCGTAAAACCCTACGTCCACAGTGAGCAGAGGTGCTCGCTGTATTGCTTGTTGCTCAGAACCAGAGTCCTGAGCTTGAGGGTGAGTGATGTCTAGGATGCGAGTTCACAGAGTTCGAACCCTTGCTAACGTTGCCTTCCGAGCCTTTTATAGTCCAAGGCTCGAGTGGCTTACAAGAGGGGCCCGGGACCCGACATGTGGTCCCGGGGGGATTGCTTGCCGACTACCGTATCTGCAGTTATGCCGGTAGTTGTCTCTAACGAAGGCTTCCGAGTCTTCGTTCTGCCGCCCTGCCCATGCCGCAAGCTAGTCGTAGTGGTTGATGATGTCAGGGGCAGCAGGGGATGTCTTGTTGCTGTGTTTATTGGCGGGCAGGCTCTGACACGGTGCGCCAGTCTGCGATGTGATTGGGCGCAACTGCACCTGACAGAGGCGTGCTCCCGCGTCTTCGCGTCTTGGGAAGGCGCGGGACTTGAATACCTTGTATGGGCAAGGTATGGTGCGTCTTTACGCTCACCGCCTACCGCGCGGGGGCACGCAGTGTTGTCCTGCTGGCCACGTGGCGGGCCCGGAGCTCTCCTCTAAGGAGAGGGAGGTCCGGCCCCGCGGGACACGTGGAGCCTTCGGAGCTCTCCCCACGGAGGGGGGAGGTCCGGCTTCTGCCGGCCACGTGGCGGGCCCGGAGCTCTCCTCTGAGGAGAGGGAGGTCCGGCCCCGCGGGACACGTGACGCCTTCGGAGCTCTCCCCGTGGAGGGGGAGGTCCGGCTGCTGCTGGCCACGTGGCGGGTCCGGAGCTCTCCTCTGAGGAGAGGGAGGTCCGGCCCCGCTGGACACGTGGCGCCTTCGGAGCTCTCCCTGCGGAGAAGGGCGAGATCCTTAGGCATTTTCCCCTGTGCGCGGGGGTACCCGATATCGAGGGTACCGACAGTGGCCCCCGGGCCCATCTCGGGGGAGATAGCGAGCCCGAGGTGGGGCCTCCGTCTCTTCTATTCCGCGCACTTTCTCTAAGTCCCGCATTGACCATTGCTGGAGCACGAACAGTCGTGGGATCGTTGGAGCGTGCGCCCACTTGATGGTTGCTTTTACCGTGGCGGTTCCCAAGGTCGCCACTTCTGCATGTTGCGGCGCTTTTTTCGGGAACCGCCGAAGCGCCTTGCCGGCTCGTCTCCTTGGGAGACTGACTTCTTGGCCCACCGCTTCAGCTGGACGACCTGGGTCCACTTGTCATCGGCGCTCGATCTTGGAGCCGAAGCGGTTGCCCATGCGATGTATTCGAAGAGTTTCGAATCGCTTGGAATCACACCTGAGAAGTGCGAAGGGAAGCCGCAACGCGGGTAGGCTCCCCTTATAAGACTTCCCAGCGCTTGCACCTTCCTTGAGTCCCTGCGGCCTTGTCTTCTGCCATGGCTTCTAACCCGCCTTCAGATGAGGGGCGCGCTCGATCTCCTCCGGCGGCGGCGTCTGCGCTGAGTCAGGGATCCAGGGAGCCTGCGCGCCCTGCTTCTGGAGATGGCGCCCCATCCGATGGCGACCCCAAGAGGCCTTAGGTTCATCATCCCGACGGGACTCTTCTTGAGCGACGACAGACTGAAGGTTCCCAGGCGTTGCGTCCTCCCTCCTCAGGCGGTGGAGTCTCCGAGTTAACTGTTGATGCGTCGAGGAAGGCTTCAAGCGGTGGAGTCTCCAAGGAAACTGCTGAAGCGGCGGAGGGGGCTTCAGAAGCATCCCCTGCTCCGTCAGTTCAAGCGACTGCGGGGCAGCTGTCGGCGACGACGGCGGGCTCTAGCGGCCCTTGATGACAGTGGCCCTTGCGCTGGTGGTGGCCGAGGTGATCCCCGCGCTCGAGTCGCAGAGCGGGAGGACGCCGCCAGGGCTGAAGTCGGGGACGTGGCCGCTCTTGTAGCTTCTAGGTTCTGGATGTGCGAGGGGAACCCTAGGACTCTTCTCTTTATTTTTTATTTTTTTTATCGAGTCTGTAGTCCAGCTCATGGAGTCATGAATAAATAGACTCTTGTGACCTTTTGTGCCTGTTATGCTTGTCTTCTTCTTGGTTTCGCCTGGCCGAGCCCTTAGCTCCGCAAGGTACTCAGAGACCTTCACTAATCTCGAAGCTCTGCACAGACACCTTCCCTGGGTCCTTATTGTATTGAGGACCCCGGAGGTCTCCGGAGCTCGCCCCATGAGGATGGGGAGGTCCGGATCTGCCGGCCATGTGGCGGGCCCGGAGCTCCCCTCTGAGGGGAGGGAGGCCCGGCCCTGTGGGACACGTGGAGCCTCCGGAGCTCACCCCTGAGGAGGGGGCGAGACCCAGCTCTGCCGGCCACGTGGTGGGTCCGGAGCTACCCGCTGAGCAGGGGGGCTCCGACCCCGCTAGATACATGGGGCCTCCGGAGCCTGCCCCTGCGGAGGGGGCGGCGTCCGGATCTCTCGGTCCTGCGCGGTCCCGTAGCGGCCCACTGGTAGGTGTGGCCAATTGCTCGGGTACTCCTACCATACTCCTGCGGGGTGCCAAGGCCAAAGGGTCCTGCACACAAATAAGGGAAACGTAATTCTCCTTGGGGCTCTCCCCTTCCCGATCTCATAGTCTTATTTGGCTTACGATACTGATCCGGTGCACGGTGCTTGGGAACTTTAGTGCGCGACGTGCCGAGGGCTTGGGGTCCCCTGGCCATCGGCAGGTACCTCAAACGCGACCGTCTCAGGCAGGATATCAAATGTTGACTAGAGGCAAGAATGGGAAAAGGGAATTGAGTGTATGGTGAACATACCCAGGAAGTGCGGTTATAAAAATTAATACGTAATTTAAATGAGCACAAGGGAAGAGTAAAGTAGGACAGGTTATTTCCCTATAAACTCCCATAGGAGGAAGGTAGGCTAAACATGGAGGCAGCGACCCACCCCATTAAAAAGGGAAGCAAGACTCTACGCGCTTAGGGTCGGAACCAGACCAAGCTGAACGTAGTCCTGGACCGTCTCCTGAGACTTAGCTGCTCCGAGCGCTGTTCCTGGACTCTATGGGATCTATTAAAAAGAAGAGAATGTCCTACTATTGCTCTAAGGGTAGAACTTATGGAGGTGTTCGATGTTCCAGGGGTTCGGGAGCGGATCCCCATCCTCGGTGGAAAGACGTACGCACCCAGGGAGGCACACTTTCGTGACTCGGAAGGGGTCTTCCCAGCTAGGGGAGAGTTTGTGGGTCCCTTCGCGAGAAAGTATGCGTCGCAACACCAGGTCGCCTTCCTACAGCTCCCAGACACGCACAGACCTTTGGTGGTAGCGCCGGAGCGCTTGTCTGTATCGTGCGTTGCGGAGTGTTGTATGTAATCGGACCTCGTCGACGAGGTCGAGGTCTTCACGCCAGAGGTTGTCCTACGCGGCTTCGTCGTAAGCTCGGACACGGTGAGACTTCATGGTGATCTCTGGGGGAAGCATAGCCTCGGCTCCGTACATTATGAAGAATGGTGTCTCTCCAGTGGCCCGGCTCTGGGATGTCCGGTTAGCCCATAGTATGCTCGGAAGCTTGTCCACCCACTTGGCGCCATGTTTCTTCAAGCCATCATAGGTGCGGGTCTTGAGGCCCCGAAGAATCTCGGCGTTGGCCCTCTCAACCTATCCGTTGCTCTTTGGGTGAGCAACGAAGGCATAGCGCACCTGGATAATGAGGTCTTCGCAGTATTCTTGGAAATCTGCGCTGGTAAACTAGGTCCCGTTTCAGTGATGATTCTTTTCGGGACCCCAAACAGGCAGACGATGGACTTGATGAATTTTACTGCGGACTGCCTGTTGATGGTGATGACGGGTGTGGCTTCCGGCCACTTGGTGAACTTGTCGGCGGCTACGTAGATGTACCGGAATCCCCCGACGGCTCTGGAGAATGGTCCTAGTATGTCCAACCCTCATATGGCGAACGGCCATGAGGGCGGGATCATCTGTACCGCCTGAGCCGGTGTATGGATCTGCTTGGCGTGGAACTGGCATGCCTTGCAGCTCTCGACCAGCTTGACGGCATCCTGGAGTGCTGTCGGCAGTAGAAGTCATGCCGGAAGGCTTTACCGACAAGCATGCGTGAGGAAGAGTGACTCTCACATTCGCCTCCATGGATCTCAGCGAGCAAGTCGCGGCCTTCCCCTGGGTTATGCACCGCAATAGGACGTGGTTGGCGCCACGCCGGTAGAGATCCCCTTCTACCAGCGTGTATCTCTTAGCCATGCGCACGATCCGTTCAGCGGATACACGTTCATCAGGGAGGATGTTATCTTTCAAGTAGTCCTGGATCTCTGTGATCCATGCATCCGGTCTGACTTGAGCTTCTAGATCTTGAGCGCTGGGTTGCATGGAGTCCCCAGTGACGCTTACGATCCTTGGCGGCGTCCATGGTTGCAGGGCCGCCGGGACCACCAGCTTCGAGGTGCTGGTCCAGCCCCCTTCGTCCGGCTTGGCGGGCCGGGCTGTGGGCCGCAGCAACGTCCTCTCGAAGACTCCATCGGGCACAGGGGCTCCGGTGGAGGCCTTCGTTGAGAGGTCGTCAGCTGCGGCATTGCCAGCGCGCGGTATATGGCGCAGGTCCAAGGCGAGGAAGTCTTTCTCCAACATCTGCACGTGGAGCAGATAAGCAGCTAGCCGTGGGTCATTGCAGGAGCATTCACCCTTAACTTGCTTGATAACCAGCTGGGAGTCGCCCTGTGCCAACAACTGGCGAGCGCCCAGAGACAGGGCTGTCTGTAGACCAAAGATGAGTGCTTCATACTCTGCCATGTTGTTGGTTGCCTTGAAATTGAGATGCACCATGTACCCAAACTGCTCCCCCGATGGCATGAGAAGCAGTACGCCGGCACCGGTCCCCTGCTTTCGTGAGGAGCCATCGAAGAAGAGCGTCCAGTGAGGCCCGGTGAAGACCGGAGCTTGGTGCTTTGGTTCACCGTCTTCGTGGCCCCCTGGGTCAGCCTTCGTTGGCGTTCACTCAGCCACGAAGTCAGCCAGCGCTTGGCTCTTGACTGCATGGCGAGGAAGGAAGTCCAGCTCAAACTCCGCCAGCTTTGCTGCCCATTTAGCGACATTGCCAGTCGCATGGGGGCTGTGAAGGATCACCTTCAGCGGATAGGAGGTGACCACCGAGACCTGGTGGGCCTGAAAATAGTGGCGGAGCTTCCTGGACGCCACGAGCACTGCATACAACAGCTTGTGGACCTCCAGGTACCTTGTCTTGGCGTCATGGAGGACTTCGCTGATGTAGTAGACAAGCCTCTGGATGGTTCGGACCCTCTCTCTCAGGTCAGAGAGGTCTTCATCCATTGGCTCAGGCCTGCCGGAGGTGAGTGGGTCCAGGGGGCTTCTGGGAGTTGGGACTCGAAGGCTCCTAAGCCGCCTTGGCCTTCCGGGAGGTCCCGCTAGTTTTCCGGGAGCTCCAGGAGGTCCCGTTGGGCCCCCGGGGGGTCCCGTTGGACCTCCGGGAGGTTGTCTTGGAGGTCCGGGGGTCCGCCCTGGACCTACGGGAGGTTGTCTCGGAGGTCCGGGAGGCCGTCCAGGACCTCCGAGAGGTTGCCTTGGAGGTCCGCGAGGCCGTCTTGGACCTCCTAGGTTTCCTGGCGTCTGTCTCCTGCTACCGGAGCAGGCTGTGATGACGAGAGGTTCGGCCGCTCTACGACGAGGACCATACTGACCACTTCAGTTGTCGCCGCGATGTAGAGCAACAAATGCTCTCCGGGCTCGGGGGCTACCATGATAGGTATGGTCGTCAGGAGTTGCTTCAACTCCCAGAAAGCTTCTTTTGCTTCGTCAGTCCAGGCAAATGGACCGGATTTGTGCAGGAGCTTAAAGAAGGGGAGTGCTCGCTCTGCTAGCCTCGGTATAAACCGACTCAGCGCGGCTAGGCATCCCGTGAGTTTCTAGACTTCTTTGATGCGGGCGGGAGGCCGCATCAAGTCGATGGCCTTGATCTTCTCTGGGTTGGCCTCAATTCCTCGGTGTGAGACCAGGAATCCTAAGAGTTTTCCAGAGGATATGCCGAACACACATTTGTCGGGGTTCAGCTTGGTGCGCGTGGAGCGCAATTTGTCAAAGACTAAGGCTAGGTTATCTAACAAGGATGAACTCTGCCTGACCTTGACAACGATGTCATCGACATACACCTCAACTAAGTCTCTTATTAACTCTCCAAAGGTTTTGTGCATTGCACGTACAAAGGTGGGGAGAGCATTCTTTAGGCCATAAGGCATAGAGACATAACAATACAGGCCATCTACTGTGATGAAGGAGGTGTGCTCTTCATCTTTTCTAGACATAGGGATCTGATGGAAACCCGAGTAGGCGTCTAGGAAGCACAGCATATCACAGCTTGATGTCGAGTCTACTATTTGATATATTCTAGGGAGAGGGAATGGATCTTTGGGACATGCCTTATTGAGACTGGCGTAGTCGATGCACATCCGGAGCTTCCCACTGGCCTTCGGGACAACGACGGGGTTCGCCAACCACCGGGGGTGGTGGACTTCCCGTATGAAGCCAGCATCCAGCAACTTCTTGATCTCTTCTCGGATGAAGTTCTGCCGCTCGATGGACTGCTTGCGAGGCTTCTGTTGGACTGGCCGGGCGTTGGGAAATATCTTCAAGTGGTGCTCAATCACCTCCTTAGGGATCCCCGGCATCTGCGACGGCTGCCATGCAAACACGTCGACGTTGTGCCGGAGGAAGGTGATGAGTGCGCCTTCCTATTTGCTATCCAGGCCCTCGGCTACCCAGGTGGTCTGGGCAGCGTCGGCGCCGACTTGGACGACCTTCAGGGGGACGTCACCCTCGTCGAGGGGTTGCACACAGGGTGTAGCGGCAGAGGCACGGTGGCGTGCACTCGGGTGGAGCCGGTCTGGTTCCGCACTGCCAGGGGCCGGTGCTCGTGCTGTCGCAAGTGCCTGGAGCTTTTCCAAGGCCGACATTGCAGTAGTGCGGTCTCCACGAATCCTGAGGATGCCTATTGGTGTAGGCATCTTCAAGACGAGGTAGTCGTAGTGAGTTGCTGCTATGAACCGGTACAGGGCTGGCCTGCCGATTATGGCGTTGAAGGGGAGGTCGATCTCCGCTACGTCGACCAGAATGTACTCTGTCCGATAGCTGTCCGGTGCCCCAAAGGTCACCGGAAGGCTGATGTTGCCGTAGGGGACGACTTGTCCCGACCCTACCCCTGAGAACGGGCTCGACGGGGTGAGCTTGGCCATCCGGATCTGCAGCTTCTGGAAAGCTGCGCGGCTGATGAGGTTCAGGCCAGCTCCGTCATCTACCAAAACGTGGTACATCCTCACGTTGGCAATGGTGGGCGCTACCAAGAGCGGTAGTTGGCTGGCCCCAGCCATGTTCCTGGGGCAGTCGGTGGCATCAAAGCTGATGGGGGTTCCCATCCACTTGAGGTGCGGCGCGGCACCTGGGAGTGGAGCCACCGACGCTACCGCTCGGCGCAAAGTCTTAACCGCGCTTCGGGACGAGGGGTCAGCGGACCCGCCATAGATGACATAGAGCCTCTTTCGACGCTCGTCATCGCTGGAGCTGGAGTCCTCATGGTTGCGCACCTCATTCACGGCGCGCTGAGGCTCCTGAAACTCCACTTGGTGGTCGACGTTGTCTGGGGCGTCGGCCTTCTGCTTGCCCTCCCTTTGACGGAAGGGTGGGGCATCAGTTCGCAGCTGCTTCCCTTTGCGGAAGCTCTCCGCGAGCTTCTGAATCTCCCGGCACTCGGCAGCAGTATGGCGACTGCTGCCGTGCACGGGGCATAGCTCGCCTTGGTCACCATCTAGGGTTGGTGACTGTCGCTGCCTTTTGTCGGGGCGTGGCCCCCGAGCTCCACTGGGCGCCGCTGCTGCGGCAACGGGAGCCGCGGCCGGTGACTTTATCTTGCCACCGCCCCGGTTCTTGGTCTTCTTGCTGCCTCCATAGGATGCAGCGCCAGATCCGGGATGTCCTCCTGACTCGGAGGCTGGCGGTGAGTGCCAGTTCCGCCCTTCTGCTGCCCTGGCGCACTTGTTCGCCAGGCTGAAGAGCTCTGAAACGTCGCGAACGTCTCTGGTCGCAAGCTTCTCGAGCATCTTCTTGTCCCGTACACCCTGTCGGAACGCCACCACCACAGAAGCACTTTGGATATGTGGGATGGTGTTCCGTACCTAGGAGAATCGCTGGATGAAGGAGCGTAGCGATTCTCTAGGTTGTTGCTGGACGGCGTGGAGGTCGAGCTCCGTGCCAGGTCGGGTGTAGGAGCTGCCGAAGTTGGCGGTGAACTGCCGGCAGAGCTCTCCCCAGGAGGTTATGGAACCCTAGGGGAGGTTCATGAGCCAAGACCGGGCTGGGCCGGTGAAAGCATCTAGGCCCCCATGAGGTATGGTTTCGGTGATTAATGACAACCGTTCGTTATTACTAATGAGTTTGTGGATGCGAGGTTTCACGTATATCACATCAAACGTTAATGAACTATCTATTCACACCATCTACTGCTCATTGGATACAAATGGAGATCCCTCAACGATCTATTCTAAGGGGTTATTCGATACTCATGAAGACTAAATGAAGAACTCATACAACGACTCTATTCTATCAAAATTGGCAACACAAGAAGTTTACACTTCATCAAAATATCATTTCAAACAAGTGTCAAAGAGGTCACTCAAGAAGATTCCAAAAGATCAACTCAAAACAACTCGAAGCAAACAAGTTGCACTCACCGGATCATCCGATGTCTTGCAAAATGACTACATCGGTCGAGTTTGAGTTGGCAGAAGAAGAAGACCTCAGAGCCCAGTACACACCGGATCATCCGATGTGAAGGAAGTGGCACATCGGTTGATTTCAACAGAAGGATGATTTCTGAGTTATTCTGAAGAAGTACACACCGGATCATCCGATGATGAAGTAAGTGTACATCGGTCAATTTCAACAGAGACATTATTTCTGAACCAATTCTGAAGATCAACTCACTGGATCATCCGATGATGAAGTTGAAGTAACATCGGTCGATTAAACAGTCAGATCCAACGGTTATATCCAACGGTCACATCTGACACATGACATCAACTAATTTGGAATTCGACCGATGCTCAAATAAAGGGGTGCATCGGATGATCCGATGTTCACAGAAAAAGTCTGCCTACTTTTCCAACGGCTATCTCGTGTGGGCTGGCTATAAATACCCCTCCAACCGGCCATTTCGTCAAGTCTTGATCACCAGAGCCTCACTACACATCCTCAAGCATTCAAGACCAAGAGCTACCACTTCCACACCTCAAAACCTCTTGTACTCCAACTATAGGCTAGATCTAGCTAGAGAGAAGCTTGTGTGCGTCCATTCTTGGTGATTGGAATCTCTAGGCTAGTGAGAGAGAGTGTCTTGGTGACTTCTCTCACCTTGTAAAAGTTGGAGGAAGAAGAGATCGCCCCGGAGCTTACCAAGGCGTTTGTGGAAGCCCGGACGATCACCATTGTACAAGGCTTGAGCTCCACCTTGCCGGAGATGGCGAACGGAGAAAGATAGTGGATTCCCTTGTCTTGGTGACTTGGGAGTGGCTATACCCTTTGGTGGGTGCCACAACGTGGACGTAGGTAGATCTTTGTGATCTTACCGAACCACGGGAAAAATCGCCGTGTCTCCGCGGGAGTTTGCATCTCTCTCCTCACCCTCTTACTATTACGTATTTACTATTCCGCACTTAATACTCTTGCTTGCGTAGTTAGTTCGCATAGGGAATTGGGCTTCAACCATTAAGTTTTAAAATGATCTAAAATTTGAAAAAGCCCAATTCACCCCCCCTCTTGGGCGTTTCGATCCTTACAGCCGGTCAAGGCGACAGGGAAGTAGTTGGCCATGACGGCCTCGTCCCCTCTTGCAGCTAGGACGGTGGTGGAGTAGATCTGGAGGAACTCCGCCGGGTTGACGCTGCCGTCGTACTTCTCGGGCACGTGCGGCCGAAACTTGCGCGGCCACCTCGCGAAGCGATGGTGGGGCGCCAGGGCCGCACATCCTGCTCCTGTTGCTGCAGGCGTTGGTGCCGCGAACGCTTGGTTCGCTGCTGGCACTGTGTACCCCGGTATGGGCAAGGCTACGCCATAGACAGGGGGCGCCGTTTGCAGGGCATATGGCTGTGGCATATGCTGCGTGGCATATGCCTGGGGCAGAGATTGCGTGGCTAAAGTCTGCGCCTCAGGCAGGGTCGAGGCAGACGTCATGTTGTCACCGACCTCTTGGCTGTGACGCCTTTCTCGTCGTCGCTCGAGGAATACTCGGGCATCTTGGCCCTAGTGGCATCGTTCCAGCTCTGTCCTCAGGTCCGTCGATGGGAGCCTGGTGGAGCTGGAATCCGCCGTCTGCCCGTCAACCATTGGCGTGCGCGTCAGCGACACGGCCGGTTGGCCGGAGCGTCGTCCCTGCCGAAGTCGAGAGTTTGCGACGGCGACGACGAGACGGTCTACCTCGCGAATCCACTGTTGGGTCGTTGACTGAGGCGCGTCCCCAGCAGGTGGATTGCGTAGTAGCGCTCTTGCTGCAGCTAGCGCGCCCCCGTGGGGGACGCTCAGTGCTGCAGAAGATCTCACGCTAGCTGGAGCCTGCGTTGCCGGAGTCGGCTGCTGGCTTCCATCATGTGTCGACACACTTCGTCCAGAGTGTGTCGAAACGTATTCCCCGCTGGTCACGGTCCGTCGTGAACGCGGGGGAGGAGAGCTTGCCGCCGAAGGAAGCTTCGTCATCTTCGTCGGCAAAAGCTCGTCACGCAAGGGAAAAGCCCCCTACCTGGCGCGCCAAATGTCAAAGTGTGTGGTCGACACTTCCCCCGGACCTGCTCTGGGCAGCCCGCGGAGGTTCTTTTTCGGAGGGGCTAGACACTTGCGGAGAGCTTAAGCGTTAGGGACGAGTGAGGGAGAAGCTTGACACGACGAGTTTTACGTGGTTCGGGCCGCCGGAGCGTAAAACCCTACGTCCACGGTGAGCAGAGGTGCTCGCTGTATTGCTTGTTGCTCAGAACCGGAGTCCTGAGCTTGAGGGTGAGTGATGTCTAGGATGCGAGTTCACAGAGTTCGAACCCTTGCTAACTTTGCCTACCCGAGCCTTTTATAGTCCAAGGCTCGAGTGGCTTACAAGGGGGGCCCGAGACCCGACATGTGGTCCCGGGGGGATTGCTTGCCGACTACCGTATCTGCAGTTATGCCGGTAGTTGTCTCTAACGAAGGCTTCCGAGTCTTCGTTCTGCCGCCCTGCCCATGCCGCAAGCTAGTCGTAGTGGTTGATGATGTCAGGGGCGGCAGGGGATGTCTTGTTGCTGTGTTTATTGGCGGGCAGGCTCTGACACGGTGCGCCAGTCTGCGATGTGATTGGGCGCAACTGCACCTGACAGAGGCGTGCTCCGCGTCTCCGCGTTTTGGGAAGGTGCGGACCTTGAATACCTTGTACGGGCAAGGTATGGTGCGTCTTTACGCTCGCCGCCTACCGCGCGGGGGCAGGCAGTGTTGTCCTGCTGGCCACGTGGCGGGCCCGGAGCTCTCCTCTAAGGAGAGGGAGGTCCGGCCCCGCGGGACACGTGGAGCCCTCGGAGCTCTCCCCACGGAGGGGGAGGTCCGGCTTCTGCCGGCCACGTGGCGGGCCCGGAGCTCTCCTCTGAGGAGAGGGAGGTCCGGCCCCGCGGGACACGTGGCGCCTTCGGAGCTCTCCTCATGGAGGGAGAGGTCCGGCTGTTGCTGGCCACGTGGCGGGTCCAGAGCTCTCCTTTGAGGAGAGGGAGGTCCGGCCCCGCTGGACACGTGGCGCCTTCGGAGCTCTCCCTGCGGAGAAGGGCGAGATTCTTAGGCATTTTCCCCTGTGCGCGGGGTACCCCATATCGAGGGTACCGACAGTGATGCTATCATTATTTTAATGTAATGGTGCAAAGCCGCTCGTTAAAACCACACGATCTCTAAATCCAGATATTAAGAGTTCAAAGTGGTTTCGGATCGGTGCTAAAAAGCTCCCAACAGCCACACTGTTCTCTCAGTCTAAATTAACTACTCCTTCTGTTTTGAAGTATTTAAACTAATTAACTAAAATAATTCAAAACAGAGCGAATAGAACTTAGATGAGGACGGAGAAGCCGCCGAGAGCTGCGACAACGACCAGGGGCGCCACAGACGCGTAGAGGACAGTCCTGGGGAAGGCGCCGCGGGCCTCGCCGCCATGGCACGACAGCCAGAACGCGGTGGCGACCTCGGCGAGCCCGGCGAGGAAGACGCCGGCGAGAGTGAGGTAGTAAGCGAGCCTGTGCCGCCCGAACACCGCTGCCTGGGGCGGCCTGTAGAGCGCGGTGGCCAAGTCCATGACCAGCGTCAGGAAGCCCGACGAAAACAGCAGCCGCGTCAAGGCGCCGCCGGTGACGACTGTCGGCTCACTACAACAATACGTTTTATTTTCGTGGGCCGGGAACCCACGAAAATAAGGTCCAAACCCACGAAAATAAGTATTTTCGTGGGTTTGGACCTTATTTTCGTGGGTTCCTGGCCCACGACAATAAACCGACGAAAATAAACTTGATTTTGTGGGTGGCTCACGAAAATGCATTTATTTTCGTCGGCCGGATTGAGCTCACGACACTATATATTTTCGTGGGCCACAAATAAACCCATAAAAATAAGTGACATTATTGTCGTGGGTTTTCAGATGGCCTACGAAAATAATGAGGATTTATTTTCGTCGGCCACCTGAAAACCCATGAAAATAGGGCTCTTTATTTTCATGGGTTCCTGGAAACCCACGAAAATAAGAGCAGATTATTTTCGTGGGCCACCTGGAAACCCACGAAAATAAGGCTAGTTATTTTCATGGGTTCCTGGAAACCCACGAAAATAATTGCTCTTATTTTCGTAGGTTTCCAGAAAACCCATGAAAATAAGGCTAGTTATTTTCATGGGTTCCAGTAAACCCACAAAAATAATTAGGTCTTATTTTCGTGGGTTATCTGAAAACCCACGAAAATAAGACCTAATTATTTTTGTGTGCCATTGAAACCCACGAAAATATTGCTGTACAGTTGAGAAATATAACCTATTTAATTACTTCCAGCACATAAATAACATCTCAAATCAAAATATCAACAACACAATCAATTCACAACTGTTTTCAATTCACATGAAAACATTTATAACATAATCAAAACAAGTTTAGTGCATAAAGATATTACATATTCACATTACAACTCACAACGAGTTCAACTCAAATTTAAACGTTACTACACGACTCACAATAATTGCAACTCACAACTCATCAGCCCATCCCGATCGCCGTTCTTCCTGTATAACCGATTTATACATTAGAACCAATTTGATAAGATTAAATAAAAAATAGCGGACGGGGCGGGCTCGGCGCAGAGGCGGCGATGTGCGGCGGTCGACAGGCTCGAAAGGTGACGCAGCACCGGAGGGGCCCTGTGGCCGGGCGGCGTGGGGTTGCCTCCGAACAGCGCGGCCGACGCACCGGAGGGGCCCTTTGGCCGGGCGGCGTGGCGCGGCCGGAGCACCGGAGCTCTCCCGGGGCCGGTGTGCCCCTGGCTCGGCCGGCGCAGCGCGGCGCCCAACGCCTATGTGGCGCGCGGCGCGACCGGCGGCTCTGTGGCGCGCGGCGCGGCCGGCGCACCGGAGCCGTCCGGGGCGCGGTGTGGGCCGGGGCTCAGCCGGGGCAGCCTCCTCTGGCGGCAACGGCGCGGCGGCGCTCACGGCGGTGGGTGCGGGTGCGGAGCGGCGCTGCTGTGTCGAGGAAAATGCTGGCGGCGCGGCTAGGTCGAAGAAAAACTCCTTTATTTTCGTGAGCCACGACAGAACCCACGAAAATTTCAGTTATTTTCGTGCGCCCGATTAAAACCCACGAAAGTATGTCCATTATTTCCGTGCGCTTTAAAGAACCCACGACAATAGCGTATAATTCCGTGCGCTGCACAAAAACCCACGACAATAGATTCCATTATTTTCGTGAGCCCCGCGGAAACCCACGAAAGTAGTTCCATTGTTTGTGTATTGTCGTGAGCTAACAGTAAACCCACGAAATTAAGACAAGATTTTCGTGAGCTAATATTTAACCCACGAAAATAGGGTAATTATTTTCGTGAGCTAGCTTCTAACCCACGAAAATACTTCAGTTTCGTGTGCCACCCCCCTAACTCACGAAAATAATTTTCATTTTCGTGTGCCTACCACGTAAACCACGAAAATATGTCTTATTTTCGTGAGCTATATGCTAGCCCATGAAAATAAACCTGTTTTTCGTGAGGGCCGACGAAAATGTATTTGGCACACGAAAATAATTCAGTTTCTTGTAGTGGCTAGTCGTTCACGGAGCCCAAGAGTTCGCTGGCGATCGCGTCCACGGCGATTACTGTAGCGGCGCCATTGTTGCTGCTGTCGAGTACTTGCAGGATAGACATGTGGCAACAACAAAAGCAAAAGTAGAAGAGATGGAGCGAAGAATTAAGAGTGGAGGAGAGGACGGTGCAAGAAGAGAGACTGGTACGGTGGAGCAAGGACGGAGCTGGTACGTACGAGCTGGGCCAGGAACGAAGGCATGGACTGGACCACGGGGCTTTATACTGCGTTCACGTACGTGTGCGACAGCGAACGATCATGGGCACCTGAAAAGAGAAGACAGACAAAGATCTCGTGACGTTACCGTTTCGACCTGGAACAGACAGGTTGCAGGCAAGAAACATAGACTACTAGGCAAGTCCTGGACGGAGAACGCAAAAATCTTGAATATTTACAATTGCCCCAATGTTAGTGACACAGCTAGCTAGGCCCCCACACATATATATTAATTACTCTGATTTATTGGGTTTTATAGATGTGTTAGAATAGAAACTAATTGTCGAAATTGTGTTTTGAACACTGTGAATTTTATCCGTGGAGGCAGTAATTGTAAGTCATTTTTAACAATTACATTTAATTATCCCTAAAACACAAAAAGTCCTAAGCGAAGATTAACGACTACCGTTAGTTGATGGTAAAAGAAGCAGTGGCTCCGGAGCCACGTGCAGCCATCTTCGGTGTCGAAAAATTGCATGTAAAATAAAAACTGATTTTACAGCTAATAACACTGTGGTAAAAAAGGCCGGCTGATATATATATAACTCCTATTTAGCATGTTCGGTGCTAATTAACAAGTTAATTAGCACCCTGGTGGCAAAGTTCCACATTTTACGGTTGCAGGTAAAAGATTTATGGTTGCAGGATGAAAAAAGCTTAGGCAAACAAAATCAGCTCAACAATGGGACGCAAACAAACCTAGCTTTAATTTAATTACTTTCTGGCAGCACTAACAAGTAAGTCATGCTGAAACCTGAGCGGGCACGAAAGAGGGAGCTAGGGCGTGTTGAAATGCTGCACATCTGCGGTACGATCGATCGATGGCGACGCGTGCATCCGTATCAATCGTGTCGCCGTTTCGTACGTCACACCTTGTTGCCGACAAGTGGGACCTCACGGTACGATGATGTCGGAACGTCGGCCGACATCCATCGCCCCGGCTCCCCACATCCGCGCGCGCATGCATGCATATGCATGCACGCACCGACGACGACGATACCCTTCTAAAGCAGTGCGTGTGAACTAGAAGCCTCGTTTCCTTGGTTTCGATCCAAAGTGGTCACTCTAGTGGGATATGAGAAGGCCCATGCATGGTGGTTTAACTTTCCAAAGTGGATGATAAGGTTTGTTTTTAAGTGATAGACAAGATTAATTAAGAGCAAGTTGGTTAGGAGATCGTATCTTTTGAAGCAATTAAGCTCTGTGGTTAAGTGCAAGTCAGTAGTATGGTTCTGGTTAGCCTATGTCATATTACAGCCCACCAGCAACTTAATTTCGTGTGCTAGCATCTTGCTCCTCACTTCTGTCACTCGTACGGAGAGAGAGAGAGAGAGTCTAATTTTCAATGGGCTTAACATATGAGCTTAGGTCAGTTTAATTAATGTTTACAACCCTTAAAACTTGATCTAACAGCTATAACTTTTTTATAGACAATACATCAACAATTTTTTCTATAGTTAATACATATACTCCTACAAAAATAGAAAAGTAACTAACAACAAGCGCGTGAATCTTGAAATAGTTCGGATGTCCCGCGTCTGGAGTGAAGGACTACCCTAATTTCAACCGTTTGAGAATTGGCATTTCTGGATTTTAAACGATTAGTGATCATCAGACGCCTTCCCCCTTCCAGATCAGCAGCTGCTTTTATACTTTCCCAGCTGACACTATTAGCTGGTGATCTCTTTGGTCGTGGTCACCCATTACAAACCTGCAGATCGAAAAGAGTAACTAATGACAAAGTAAGTTTCAGTGTGACGACGAAGGGCAAAGCTTTTTTATCATGTGAAAAGGACAGGTAGTTTTCCTTGTTCTCTGGTCTGCCACCTTTTCATTCCCCCGGTGGCGCTCGTACCTGCGTCGGATTTTCAAACGTATTAGGAACGCGGCCGCTTTTGACTGAACGTGTGACTAGATATCATTAGGCAATCATGCAGTTAGAGTCCATTTCCGTGGTAGACATACGACTACTGTAAGATAATTTTAGGCTGCATTCTGCGTTGAGATCTCTGCTTGTTGTGCTCAAACTATCTCCTTCCTTCCAGAAAAAAAACGGGTCCAACAGTTGTCCCACAAAGAAAAAAGAAAAAAAAACATCACTGCACCAGAAGCTAACTCAAACAGTGAGGTATTCTCGCTCTACAATCATACGAGACTTTCGATTGATGCTGCACAGCAAAGAGAACCCTGTGACTTCAATAGCAATATGACTACGGTGTCGCACAACTTCTCCGCTCCAAAACGATAAATGGATGGAGCCTCAGATTTGTTGAACGAAGAGAGCTCGTGCATGACTCTAATAATGCAATGATCTAGAATAAAGATAGATTGTGTGGTCTAGTAGCTTGCACTAGAGAGTGTTTGTATTCTAGTCGTTTTCTCGAAGTGGAGATCAGAGGGAAGAAAAGGAATAATCTGATTTCATATCAGGGGGTTATCTAGAGTATAAACCATATAAATAAACAGTGCAGATCTACATTTTGGATGAACAAGTGCAGGCTATAGATCTGCACGGTTTATTGATATAGATATGTTGTTCAAATATATCCTTGAGCCCAGGTGGTCGTGGAAAAATCCGCTTTGGGAAAGAAAGCAAAAATGTTTTTCCAGTTGTATCTGCTCGCAGATGTGTATCTCACGGATTAGAAAGTACCTTATCATATTTTTAGTATGTACATATGCATAGAGTAAAAGATCATATATACGCGATCATATATTGACTATAAGTACATACAAGTAAATGTGATATATTAACCATATATCAAAAAATAGAATTTTTTTATAAGTTTTTATAGTTATCACTTTGAAGCATCATAAAATGAGTATGAAACTATATTTAAAATGATAAATTAGTGTTTATGCATACCAGAGGTAGTTTTTCAAACATAGGAGTAGCTACACCCGAGTAGAATGATCTTTTCCTGAAAGAAAGCAAGTAGACGTCTCTGCAACGCCATATATTGACAAGTGGGCCAGGTTTGTATTTTTTTTCTTTCACATTGCCTTAGTCCTGTTTGAACCGCTTTCAGTTAAAAAAAAACTGGTTTCTTGATATACTCCCTCTGTTCTGAATTAAGTGACGTTTAAGACAGCTAATTTAATTTAAATTGAATTAAATTTTTTGTCCTAAACGTCATTTATTTCAGAACGGAGGGAGTAGTTTTTAAAGTTTGTTTTGGTTTTCCAAAAAAATTGGGTGATGTTGTTTGAATACTGGATTCTTAAAATAAAAAACAGCTTTTTGGTAATTAAAGCATCACGCTAAACCATGAAAAAAACTGAGAATAGTTGGGTTGGACCAACTTTATGGTTTCTTAAAAACTGTCAAGCTGGTTTTAGAATCTGGATAAGAAATTAACCGGTTTAAAACTATTTTAGTTTCTCGAACCTGTTTTTTTTAAAAAAAAAGCCGGAGTAATCCAAACAGGCCTTTAATCTCCGGTTCTCAAGATGGAATACTCTCGGTTCTTTATGTGACATCGTTCGAGAAACGAATATTGAATAGAAGAAAGGCAGCAAACGCATATCCAAACAGAGTCTGCACCCATGCCTAAGGGTTAGAAAACCTAAGGCAATAATATCTCTCTCTGGTCGCTTCCAATATAAGAGAAAACGAAGCACAAAAAGGAGATTTCAGTCTGCGCTAAAGTTATGAAAATCAGCAACAATGCACGAACAATGTCACAAAAAATACAAAACATTTAGCCAAAACTTGTATTCCTCATTGTTACAGCATAGTGGAGTATACAACAGAGAAACATGACAGAAATTTCAGTTTCATTAGGCTAAGAACAGGCATGCCAACGCATGGTTACCTGTTCATAAATATAATCCACAAAACTGGGCAAATGGCCAATGGGCTACAGCTACAAATGGAGTACATGACCTAGTCATAGTAAGGGCAACTAGAACCTCATTGTCATTTCTTTCGTCTCAGATTATTGAAGTCATACTTTCCATGCTTGTTCAACTTATGAGATCCACGACCATTGCTTTGTGAAGTGGACCCACAATCAACATTTCGAACTGCAGTCTTTAGCAACTTATGAGATGGTGGTGTTTCCATCTCAAGTTCAGGCTGTTTCCTCTTTAGTTCATTAAGAGGTATGCTTTCTGAAGTGTCAAGGTCCCCAAATCTTGATGATGGTACTCCATCACCTCTGCATTTTCATAGCAAAAGATACCATGCGTTTCCAACTTTCCATATGAAAAAACAATGCATCCATTCATATAATAACAATCTCACAGATATTCAGAAGTTAATATAAGAAACTCGATGCAGCGTGCAGATGCAAGTGCTCTTATCGTGAATATAATGCCCATAACCCTTTGTATGAACTAATTAATGGTGGATTATTTAGTGATGTTATTGAATCTATTTCTGACCATCTGTACAGCGATAAAGAATGAACAACTTTAAATATGTAGGCCAAATATGAAGCATTCGTAAATACGCAAATCTCCCTAAAACTGAATTACCGTTGACATTTTTGTCGTCCTCATTCACTGAAACATGACAGCATATGTAGTTCCTAAAAAATAAAGCTTGTATCTGAGTAGTCCCAATGACATGTTCAGAATAAAAAAATACTTTCACAAGTTTCTTGAATACTGAATATCCCAGTAACCCATGTGCTTGTGTTGCATACCATGATCCCGGCATGCTAATTCCCAGTGACTAAAGATCTTTTTCAGCTTTACACATACATAAATGACTCAGTGATCGTGCCTAAATAGTTTCTTCAACACATACATGATGGTTCATCGCTCAATTTAAAGGTCAATATATGTTGTGATAGATAACACTAAAAAGGTAGCTTAATAGAGAAATAGCTAACCTGACAGTCTTTGCACTGTCTAGATGATTACTAGGTGAAGCTGATTCTGTTTGGCAGTCACCTCTTGCCTCTTCATTTAGTTTCTGTATATGTAGGCTTTTGTAAGGAGACACAAATATACGTGGAAATAATTGGAAAAATTACAAGTGTAACAAACAAGTTTCCAGACTCACATCGATTTCTGGACTGAAATTTTGGAACGACATCCGACCCCTTACTGCTCCGGGATGTGGATTACCCTCCATGATAACAATACTGCAAACAAATCGTACTGGTTTAGTCTACGTCAACAATCAGAACGAGAGTAGCTAATTTTTCTACATCATGATTTTTTTTCATAATACAGAAGTAATAATCGCATTCAATTTAGTAAATCAAAGTAGCAAGGGAACACAAGATTTTTTTCCACTGTGCATTCAAGGTAGTAAATTGAATGATCAATGTAGGAAGACATTCAAATTTCAAAGCATGTAAAACTCCGCAGATGCTTAAAGTTCCTAAACTCGGTCCACATGAGTACAAAAGCATTTTTCTATTGTACTTTTATATGGGGCCCCAATTTGAATGAAAAAGTTTTCGTTCATAATTTTTATACAGGTTTTCTCTTATTCTGACAAACACCAACAAAATGTGTGCAATGTTAAACCACTTCCCGTGTGCGATTCGGTTCCACTGGAAAGAATTCAAATTCATGCTTAATAAAACCCAAATACAAAAATTTGTTGTGTATGTAAAAAAATATCTGTAAGCACAATTCCCTGTGTCCCAAATTTTGCGAAAGATGTTCTATTCCAAAGGACGTTTACAATAGCAGGAACGAAAATAAAAACCCAAAATTTCAATCGCCATACCACTTCCTGCGGACTTGAGCTGACGAACCAAACCCTCCATCCGTCGCCGTCTCTACCTCCATCTCGGTCTTCTGCTGTACGTTCTGCGCATCCACCGCCCGCTGCATAAACTGAAACAGAGCACCCGTGAGCCGCACAGCCGCGTATAGATTTCCAAATGGGCCGCCCGGCCCGAACCCGACCCGAACACAGTTAGGCCCGGCCCGACGCGGCCCGACACTACGCGGCCCGGCTCAGTTTTCGTGCCGTGCCGGGTCGTGTCGCCGTGCCAAACTGCTGGCCCAGGCACGGCACCGGGACACTTTTTTCGTGCTGGGCCAGCACGATGGCACGGTTAGGCCCGACCCGGCCCGGCACTATAAATTTGATTTTAGACAAAATTTGAAAAAGAATTTGATTCAGACTAGAGCTGGTGCAATGGTTGCCTCATTAAAAACCTATCTAGCTAAAACTCACACCTCGTGAGAAAAAATCCTAGATAGGAAAAAAGAGTGTAACCCAGCTCCACAGTTACAATTACAAAGTTCACAAGTTCATAGTTACAATTTACAATAAGTTTACAACATCACTCATTAGAGGCATCTAAATATAAATTAGCAAAATTTTCCTCTAGTTCTGCATCCTCAACAATGTTTTGAATCCTTGCTTCTGCAGCCTCCCAGTCCTTCACACAGGCCAGCATCTCAACTGTCTCCGATTTCAATCGACGTCGCCTCTCCTCGATGATCCTACCAGTAGTGCTAAAAATAGATTCTGATGAAACTGTAGAAACTGGTACAGAAAGAACATCTCTAGCTAAGATGGACAAAATTGGATATGTCCTTTTATACTCATGCCACCAAGATAAGATGTTAAAGTTATCATCAAAATGGGTGACAGTGTCACTGTCCAAGTAGGAAGAGAGTTCATTACCAATACTCATAGAAGGTGCACCAATACTTGCTCCTTGCAACAAAGCACTTGCAGATGACATTCTAGACAAAGAAAGTGGCACAGAGAGATGGGTGGAGAAAGAATTACCAGGGACTTCATCAATTCCAAAGGCAGCAGAATCTGAACCTGTGGAAAAAATATCATCCCAATCACTACTTTTCTTACCATAACTGACTGGAGGTTGAGGTTTTTGCAATTTAACAGCACCAAACTTATCATCATACAGTTTAAATGCAGTTGAAAGTTCACTTCTAACTTCAGTAAAATAACCAGAATAATCAGTACTAGTAAGATTAGATAACAACCTAAGCACATTTTGAAAACCTTTCAATTTAGCTCTAGGGTTCAATATTAATGCAACAGAATATAGCATAGGAATATCTCTATAGTAATTTTGCATAGCAATGACAACATTCCTAAGCAATCTATCATTTTCATATGCTTTAAGATGCTTAGCAATCAAAATGAGCTGATGCAACATAAGTGGAGATATAGGATATTAAACACTAGAAAGAGCAACAGTACAATCATAAAAGAGCTTAAAGAAGGATAACATAACCTCTGCAATAGTCCAATGCTCATCTGTCAAGAGTAAAGCATCCCTTTCACCCCTGGGATAATTAGTCTCAATAAAAACATTAAATGTTTGTCTATAAGGGATCAAATGCTTGAGCATGAGGTAAGTAGAGTTCCACCTAACCTTCATGTCCAAACCAAACTTTCTAGGACGAACATTAACAGCTAGACAAAACCTTTTAAATGAAGCAATGCGCTGATTAGAAGCATTGATAAAAGAAATGACAGATCTAAATGCTTCTAGATATGGTTGAATGAGGTTCAAAGCATACTTAACCATGAGATTAATGATATGACAAGCACAACGCTGATGTAAGAACAATGATCCAACATAAGTAGCTAAAATAGGAGTAAGTTTATCCATAGCAGAAGAATTAGCAGAGGCATTATCTAAAGTAATAGATAACACCTTTGAACTTAAACCATACTCATCTAACACACTAATAATACGGTCAGCAATGTTTTGGCCACTGTGAGATTCATCAATCAGCCTTAAAGCAATTAATATTTTCTCTAATTGCCAATCACAATTAACATAATGAGCAACTACACTATGGTAATCTTCCTTAGCATTGCCAGATCAGATATCAGAGGTAATAGACACAAATGAAACAGTGATGAATGATTCAATAAGTTTAGAACGATGATCACTAAAATATTTGCAGATATCTCTACTAGTTGTTTGAGTAGATACAGCAGTAAACCTAGGATTATGAGCAATTTTTATATACTCTTCAAATGCATTAGAGGCACCAAAACATAGTGGAAGATCAAGTCTAGCAATCAGACGACATAGTTGAGTGCGAGCAACATCAGGAGAGTAGTCCCAATGTCGAACAGAGCCATCAGAGTTAAATTGAATTAAAGACTGTGAACTACAAATCTTAGCCCTTCTATTGCCGCATTTCTCAACATGTCTATTTAGATGGCTAGTGCCAATTGCAGATCTAGCAGCATAAACAATGCCACAATAAATACACTTTGCAGAAATCTTCACCTTCTTCCCATTGATGTCTTTGTAGATCTTTTCAAAGTCCTTCCAGCACTCTGAGGTGGAGGAGCGGCTTCTCTTGGTGCCGCTGGCGCTGCTCACCATGTCGGGATCAACAGCAACTGCTGCTGCTTCCCCAACAGGTGGCGCGTCTTCAGCGCCAGCACCAACAACGCTGCCAGCAAAGAGCTCCTCCCGCTCTGCCTCCATGTCGCCCTCATCATCTCCTCGCTGGCCCATCATCCGAAGCTCATCATTGATGGTTTGCTCCTGGAATTCGTTGCCGTCATCCATCGTCGAGGCTCTAGTCCCTCAACGGATCCGCTGCAACACGAGAAGGTCACTGTCAAAGATATAGGGAGGAGCAGGTACAGAGGAGAGGAGTCAGGACTCAAGGAAGTAGAAATCAAGTCTTGAGCAACGACTTACCGCCAAGTCCGGAGCATCAGAGCGCACGACAAGGTCACGAACAACGAATCAGAAGCACCAGAGCCACGGTTCAGGGAGGAGCACGATGAGGCAGTAGGTACAGAGGAGTCAGGACTCAAGGAAGAAAGAAGGAAACAAGTCTAGAGCAACGAGCCAACGACTTACCGCCAAATCCGGAGCACCAGAGCGACAGACAAGGTCACCAACAACGAATCAGGAGCACCAGAGCCACAGTCCAGGGAGTAGCGCGGCGAGGCAACAGGTACAGAGGAGTCAGGACTCAAGGAAGAAGAAAACTAGTCCGGAGCAACGGCTTACCACCAAATCCAGAGCACCAGAGCCAGAGCGCACGTCGCACGACAAGGTCACTAACAGGAGCACCAGAGCCACGGTCTAGGGAGGAGCGCGACGAGGCAACAGTGCAACACCGCAGGTCCGCAGCCCGCAGCCGCAGGTCCGCAACAAGTACAGAGGAGTCGGGAAGAAGAAGAAGAAAACAAGTCTTGAGCAACCACAGCGGCACTTACCGCCTTACCGGCTGCGGCTACCCTCAAATCTGGAGCACCACTCCTCTATACTTGTTGCGGACCAGTGCACCAGAGGTCTAGACTCTAGAGCCAAGGTCCGTCGAGGTCGAGCCGTCTAGGAACAAGGAACTAGGAGCGCGACGACGACGAGGCAACAAGAACAGAGCCGACTCAGCCGAGAGGTTGCGGGAGATGGGGGAGTCAGGAGTCAGGACATGGGCGCCGGCGCGCCGCCACGCGAGAGAGGGAGGACGGAGCCGGAGGAGACGATCAGACGACAGGATCTGGACTGGAGGCGGAGGCGGCGAGCGAGAGGAGAGGCGGAGGCTAGGGTTCGGCGGTTCGTGAATGAACGGGGCGGAGATTAGGGTTGCCGGGCGGTTCGGTCGGTTTATATAGTCTCAAACCCGAAGATCCAACGGTTGTAAATCCACAGAGCGGGAATCAACGGCTAGAATTATCGGGCCAGCGTCGGGCCGAGCCATTTTCCGTGTCGGGCTCGGGCTAGCCCGACGTGCCGATGGCGCAGCCAGGCACGACACGATGATAGTGCCCGGGCTGGCCCGGCACTATCCGACTCGGGTCGGGCCCGTGCTCCGGCCCAGATTTTTTATGTCGGGCCTCGGGCCGCCCAATAGACTCGGCCCATTTGGAAATCTATACAGCCGCGGGTGAGGGAAGAAGACTGGAGGGCCAAAAGTGGGTCCTTACCTTGAGGTTCTTGAGGGTGCTCGAGAGCTCCCGCTTCGCCGACATCTCGACGCGCTGCACCTCCGCCGCGAAATCTAGGGCTCGGGTTTATGGACTGGACTCGGCGGCGCGGGGCGGGGTGGACTAGCCGTGGAGCACGCCACGCGAGCCTCGAAAGGGGAAGAAGCGCGGCGGCGCGTCCGACCGAACCGAACCGATCCCTGATATCTCTACTTCTCTACAGACGATGACGGGTGGGTTCGGTCTGCTGCCCCGGGTCCCGCGTGCGAGTCGGTGGCGTAGCAGAATCCGCCGCGGACGCGGACGCGGACCCTGCGCGCCCTACAAATACTGCAAGGCTGGGGAAGCCTGTCTACGCAAGAAGGCCTGCGACTCGATCAGATTCTACTCTGCCCCCGCCGGTCGCTGGTCGCTAGCTGTTCAGCTCCGCGCGAAGCCAGGAAGCTCTTGGGATCGATCGGCAGAGCGTCGAGTTCCTCCTGATCCTGATGGTATTACGGCTGCTTGCTTCACCAACTCCTCCGTCTTCCTGCTGCTTCTCTTGCCCCCGACTTCATCGTTCTGACGGTTGAACTGACCCTGATCCGCGCGTGCAGGAGCTGGACGAGTACCTCAGCCTGCAGAAGAGCACGTTCGTGCAGTACTACCGCTGCCTGGCGACATCGTGCGTGAACAGAGGGAACATTGATGAGGACGGGAACAAGGGTACTACCTAACTAACAAATCTCCTTCTCTCCTTCATCTCTGTCCTGCATCAGTAACGCGTCATCAGTCGTCACCAGGACGTCAGGACGTACGTACGTGTGTTCTAACTAACGCTACTACTCTGCCGTAGTGCAGTGGTCATGCCGCCGTCCGCGCTCGACAGACTGAGCTCCTTGGAGGTCGAGTTCCCGATGCAGTTCCGGGTCCAGAACCCCAGCTGCAGCACCGAGCGGGTCTCGCACGTCGGCGTGCTCGAGTTCGTCGCCGAAGAAGGGTTCATCCACATCCCCGCCTGGGTGGGTAACTAAGCGCGCGCCGTCGTCGTGCGGCAGCAACTAATAGCTTCTTTTCGCGCATCATGAACAACACCGTTCATTTTATTTTTTTCCTTCGCAGTTGATGGCACGGCTTGGCCTCGCGGACAACGACCTGGTGCTGGTACAGCAGAGGGCGCTGCCCAAGGCGACCTTCGTCAAGCTTCGGCCGCACACCTCGGCCTTCACTGTCGTCTCCGACCCGAGGCAGCTGTGAGTGCACTACACTGCAGCTCGTCCCGGCCCTGCAGACGCCGAAAACAGTTTACTGTTGTTGTTGTGTTTTTGTATGCTTTGTGGACTGTGAGTGCGTTCGTTTAGCTAGCTAACGCTTGGTCCCTGGCCACGCCGGCGCATGCAGGCTGGAACGCAACTTCAGCAGGTACGCGTGCCTGACCGCCGGCGAGACCATCACGGTGACGGAGGGCGACCGGCGGTACCACCTGGACGTGGTGGAGGCGCGGCCGGAGGACGCGGTCTGCGTCATCGAGACGGACTGCGAGGTGGACTTCGCCACGCCGCTCGACTACGTGGAGCCGCCGCCGCCGCCGAAGCCGCCCGTGGCGCCGGCAGTAGTAGGCCAGCTGCAGGTTGACAGCAACGAGCCGGTCCGGTTCACCGGCGTCGCGGTGAGGCTGGACGGCAAGCCGGTGGAGCAGCACAAGCCGCGGTCCCCGGCCGCGGGACGTGCCAGCGCTGCATCAGGTTCAGGTAAGCCGAAGGGAGGGCTTCGGTTCGACGGCGCCTCGGCGTCCGGCGGCGGCGGCGAGAGCAAGGGGAAGGAGGGTGGCGGCAAGGGCCAGGCGGAGCAGTGGTTTACCGGGACAGCATACAAGTTGAAGTAGAGAAGGATCTGATAGTTGCAGCCCTACATTCAAGTTGCTGTCAGTCAGGAAGGCAACTGGACAAGTGCAAGCGTGTTTTGTAACGAAAACAGAATTCTCCTAATCTTGTGAGCTAATTCCAAGGTCTAATATAATAAAGTCATGCATGCTTAAAGAATATAAACGGTGAATCTCTCGCCAGTATCATCTTATCTTCGATGAAAAAGCACAAATACAATGCGTATGATTCATGCCAAGCAACTGAGCAAGGAATACAAAAAAATAAACAAATATGTGATTAGGTACTGATACGATGGCCCAGAGTTAGTAGTAAAACTGAAGCCCAGCCTTGGGGAGTCTGTGATGCAAACTTTTTAGTTATTAGATCTACCATAGCGACGCTTGAGTAGATTTTGGGTTCTGTTTGGCCACCCATCATGCTCTTGCTATCTAGGAGCAAGCCCGTGCCAAGGTCACCACTCGACGCCTCCTCATACTCGGCGGCAAATTGCCACCTCTCCACCCTGTCCCTCCATCCTCATCCACCACTAAACTCTTTGACAAGCCACTGTCAACCTAACCCCGCCCACTGCTCTTCACCACCACACCCGTAACAATGCAGTCCACCACTAGGTCAACCTCCCTCCCAACTCCTATATTCATAGGTAGAGTGAATCCCTCACTACAAACCCTTCAACCCTAAGGAAAAAAGGGCGTTGGCCAATCTTCCTCACCGAGCTTTCCATGGTCGCTAGAACAAATCTAGCAACCAATAGCCACAAAAATAATTGTTCAAAAAGTAAATAGAAGAATGAAAAGGATTGTGGCATATGCTCATATATAGTACCTCCAAACTTTTTTCTTGCTGTCAATATAAGATACTGTTACTAATTTAAACTAAGCACATTGTCCATGACAAGAAAAGAAATTTGACAATATAGTCCTTATATCTTAAACTTTACACGTATTTAAAGTTGCACAGAAAAAAACAGATAAAACCGTGTTGCATAGAAAAAAATGAGTACATATATAAAATTCGGACGAGCTTCTTTGAACAGAAAATAAAATTAACCCTGGAGACAAATATAGACTCACGCTTATCTTTTTGAGAAATTAATTTTACATATAATACTACTAAAAGCAAAGGTTTATTAACTTATAAGCTTGACTTAATCTAGGCCCAAAATGACAGGTTCTCGTGATTGCACAGAGTAGTAAGTGCTATAGAAGATTTTCTTTCCTCTGGATATACTTGATTAGTCAAGTGTACGTTTAAAATCAACACGCTATTTTCCTGAATGCTTCGTCATGCATTCACCTGACTTTGGCACGGGAATTATTGAAAAGAGAAGGGGTTCCTCGTTAATACCCCCTTCCCTCTCTGTCTATTTCTTTGCCAAGTAAGTTGAGCTCGAGGTCGCGAGGCGAGTCGCGAAGAGGACGACGCCGCGAAAGGACCAAAAGCCCCAGACCCGTCTCTTCGGCCTCCGGCAACCCGCTCTCGCCGCCGGCGGCGAGATGCCGTCGGTAACGCGCTCGTCGCGGCATACGGACTTCGCCAGCTTTCCGTCGTCCACCCCCATCGTCATCGACAACGGCTCATCCACCTTCCACATCGGGTACGAGGAGGTCACTGCCCCGCGCCGGGACGCCCCAAACCCTAACCCTAGCGCCCCCCCCCCCCCCCCGAGGATATCAGTAACGCGGTGGTTGCTCCGTGCAGGTGGGCGGGCGAGGCGGGGCCGCGCGTGTCGTTTCGCAATGCCGTGCAGAGGCCGCGGCACTGGTACACCGCATTTTTGGTTTAAGAGTGCCAATTTGTGTTGCTTTGGTGGCTGGATGCTGCCTGAAAGCATCTATTGTTTAGTTTATGATCGTTTTTGCTTAGTTGCTCCTAACTGTGCGGTTTTACATGTTCTTCCGCTGGATATTGAATTTTACAGTACATAATTTTGTTATGACGCACGCAAAACAAAATGGGCTCAACATTTGAACTCGTTTGCCCTCATACACTCCGATTTGTATCTGATTGTCTGGCGTTTATTTTTTTTGTACGCGTGCCAGAGTGATTTCTTAAATTATTTTCTAGGCCATATGTTTCTGTTGTTATCTTTTTCTTTGTCTACAGTACATTTAATATGTAACGCTAGGAACTGAATTCTTAAGTTTTGAAGCGATCATACCTGTTTCAATGTACAAGCTTCAAGAGGACTCAGGAGAGTTTCATAATTGGACTGACTTCAATTTATTGTCCACGATACGGGTGAAACGGTCTCAATTGTAGGAGACACCGATCTGCCTCTAATGAAGTTCTTTGATTGCACAAGATCGGCACTTCGCTCGCCATTTGATGATGATGTCGTCTATCAATTTGAATACATGGAATATGTTTGTACTTCTGTGACGCCAACCACCATTTCTGAGTTCTTAGAAGGATCTACATAAATTTATTTACGTCCATCATGTTTGGTCTTGAGATTGATAAAACAAGAACCAATCTATTCTGTCACCTGTCTCTAAAACATTAAAGCAATCCCTTATGTGAAGAAAGTTTATTAGGCCAAACACCTATGTAACATACTGTTGTACTGAATATAGATTCTATGTGCATGTCCTATGTTTGGAAGTTGATGATAAACATAACGTTTTCATTATAAACACCACCGTTTAAACATTCTGATATCGAGTTTTGGTGTTACTTTTTAGCTGAATAGTCGTAGCATTTCCATAGTTCTTATGGTTCCTACAGTCGTGCTAGATGCCAATTTTCTTCATTTCTTGCGACTCAAAAGATATGAAAATCAGCATGTGGCTTCTTGATTTTCTGGATCATGATGCTTTACACTCTAGGCTTTCTACTACTGCTTTTTCTTTTCCTGATATGGTATCATTTTTGTATTGCAGATTCTTGACTATGGTTTTGATCGATTAGGTGCCACTTCAGAGGTGAATTTTCACTGTCTTGTCTTATGTCCAAAAAGATTTCTGTTTTATGTGTTCTAATGATTTAGTATTATTTGATTGACTTTGTTTGCTTTGATGAAGGGCGGACCTGGCGCAGTGGTAGTGTGTCCCCACTTGTGTCCTGAGGTCTTGGGTTCGAACCAGCCTCTCTGCATAGGCAGGGGTAAGGTTGTCTAGAAATAACCCTTCCCCAGACCCCACATGTGTGGGAGCCTTCGGGTACGCCCTTTTTTTTTGCTTTGATAAATTACTTCACTTTACATTTGAAGCATAACAGAACTGTCATGTTTTAGCTGATCCTGATGAAATGGAAAAAGAGGGAGGTGGGGAGGAGGAGGGGACGAGGGGTGCAGTGGGGTCTTTATATACCTTTATATAAGATGGAATTAGTCACCAATGAAGTGTGTGCAATGAAACTAATACTATGTTTTCTGCTTCTTGTTCATATTTTAGAATGAAAGATTCTTATATGCTAGTTGGAACAGAGTTAACCAGTAGACATTCTGAGGCTATATCAGTGTTTAAAAAAGCGGTAGAAAAAAGCAAGCGGAGGAGCTCCGCCTAGCGCCTAGGCAGCCTAGGCGGCGCCTAGGCGTTTCGCGAAAAGCGGAGTTAAATCCATATAATATATTATATATATGTATATTTTTAAATTTAAAAATATTCAATCAATCAATAAAATGCAGTGTTCCAAAAAGCGCTAGGCGCTAGGCGGGTGGTGACCCTCCGCCTAGAGCCTAGGCGTTCCTAGACGGCGCCTAGGCGTTATAAACTGTAGCAGTAGTACACTTTAATTTTTTTAAAAATACAGAAATATAAGAGTATATTCTGCTCTACTAGACTAATTTTCCATGGGCCAGTTTCTTCCTCTCCACACAACCTTTCCCGCAGCCCACCCACGTGCAACCTGGCCCAGTGCCACCCTTCAGCTCCTCTCTGCACCGCTGGATTTGCCCTGCCGGCAGCCGGCCGACGAGATCCCCCCCCCCCCCCCCCCCCCGCGGCGCTCTGGGGATTCCACACGCCGCCCCCCCCAGCGAGCGCCAAGATCTGGAATCCCCCCCCCCCCCCCCCCGCTCGGCCGAGATCTGGCTCGCGCGCCGCCCTCTGAGGATCCCCCCTCCCCCCGCGCGCGCTCGGCCGACGACGCCCTCTGGGGATCCCCCCCCCCCCCCCGGCGCCTCGCGAACGCCCACCCCCTGAGGCGAGGTGGGAGGCCAGCGCCCCGCGCGGAAGCGCGCCTAGGCGACCGCCTTAGAGCGCCTTTTGGAACGCTGATAAAATGAGATGAGATAGAGTGTGACACTATCTTGTTTAGGCAGCCAGACACTAAAACAGGGCACTACCACCTTGCTAACAGCAAACGCCACCGATAGGGATGAAAAACATTAGAGTTAGTTGTTCTTTTGATATGGACACACAAAGCGGTGGAAAGCGGAATTAAGCAGAAGAAAGCAGAAAAAAGCGGTCCGCAAAGCGAAAAAAAGCGGTCCGACTGCTTAATGCCGCCGCCTAGGGAAAAGCGAAGCGGTCCGGTGCCGTTCAGCGCCTAGGCGACGCCAATGTTTTTAAGTCGCCTAGTCGATCCTAGTCGCCTTAGGGGCAACTAGTCGTCGACTAGGGCGATTAGTCGCTCCTAGTCGACCTCTAGTCGAGGTCCTAGTCGTCCAACATTTTTTATAGCAGTTTCTAATCGATGCTTATATATATCGACATATATATAATATATATATATACACACACAGTTACACACACACACACACACATATATATATATATATATATATATATATATATATATATATATATATATATATATATATATATATATATATATATATATACTTCAGTAGCAAACCTTTAAGTGCAGCTGCAAAATATTCTTAGAAAATAGAAATTACATACCAGATTTGAATTTTGAAGTCTAGAAATAATGCTGTCTAGTGTACCAAATTGTGGATTAAAATTCCAGACCTGATAAATAAAATGTACACATATTTCAGTTCAACATTAAACAAAAAGGGGGAGAAGTTCAGTGCATAAGTACTTACAATTCAGTTCCACCAAATCACGCCGCTGCCGACTCACATCTACACGATAGTACATATTACAAAATTTTAAACCTATGTACAGCACAAAACAGAGGCTAGGTCTAGGAGGAAGAAGGATAATGCCACAACTAAAGTGCTATACCTTCATATGAGGAGAAATTCATCTTGTCGGCGTGAGCTCACAGTTAGAGGGAGTCAGAGAGCTCGCGTCGGCAGCTGCTCGCGGTCACACTTCAGACTTCAGAGGCGGCAGCAGCTCAGTGACCTGAGTACCCGACGCTAGGGAGGGGCTCAGACAGCGGCGCGGGGCAGGGAGGGGCTCAGGCGGCGGCGCGGCGCAGGGAGGGGCCCAGGCGGCGGCACGGCGCAGGGAGGGGCTCAGGCGGCGGCGCGGCGCAGGGGAAGGGCGCGGGCGGCGGCAGGGCAGAGAGCGGGCGGTGCAGGGGAACGGCGCGGCCGACGCTAGGGAAGGGAGCGGTGGCGTTCGACGGTTGTTGAGGAAAACCGAATGAGAGTGGCTCGGGGTAAGAGGAAGAACCGGCATGAGAAGGAAAGGAACCCTAATGGGCTGGCCAGTTGGCCCAAAATATTTTGCAAATCGTCCTGATCGCCCAAACCACCTAGTCGCCTGATTAGTCGGTGTGATGGCCCGTGGCCACCGACGCGCTACCGTCGAGGCGAGAGCGGATCGTAGCGGCCGCCGAGAGAGAGAGCTCGAGCGTTCGCGAGAAGGGGATATACTCTAGTGTGTGTTGTTTCTGTTTTCTGTATTTCGATATCCCCGTCGGTCTCCTGTTCCCCTCATATATCTCTCCCGTATTTCTCCCACACACACCTCTATTACAAGTCTGTATACTTCACCCACGCACGCCTATGCCACCGACCATACTATGTTGCAGCCGAACCAGCCCCCGTCGTGACATCTTCCCCGCCGCCAGAATATGCTTGTCCCCAAGCATGAACTTCTGGGTACGACTGTATCAGCACGTACCAATCTTCCCATGTTGCGTCAGTCGATGCTAATCCGGACCACTGAACAAGCACCTGCGGTACAGCCTGACCTCCTTTCTTCACCAAGCGTCGATCAATAATAGCAACAGGTCGTACTGACTCTCCCTCCAAACCGACGGTTATTGGTAGTGTAGAGAAAATTGGACGGTAATCAGGTGTAAATGGCTTTAACTGCAATACATGGAACACCGGATGTATCATGGCACTCTCTGGAAGTTCAAGCTTATAAGCCACTTTACCCACTCTTTGTAGCACTTTATAAGGACCAAAGTACTTGAAGGCCAGTTTAGGAAATGACCTGTTAACCACTGTCGCCTGTGCATACGGCTGTAATTTCAGAAGAACCAGTTCACCAACGTGAAACTCCCTTTTAGTTCTGCCTTTGTCGGCCTGCTGCTTCATACGATTTTGTGCCGCTGAAAGATGTTGCTTTAGGACTTCAATGTGTGCAGTCCGATCATGCAGCAGTTCAGCCACTGAGACATCAGTTACAGCAGTTATAGGAGTAACAAAGGGGTCAAGATCATACCCATACAGCACCTTGAAAGGTGAACATCCCAGCGACGTATGGTGAGAGCTATTATACCATAGCTCCGCTACAGGTAGCCAACGCTTCCATTTGTTAGGATCCATATGTACGGCACAACGTAAATACATCTCAAGACATTGGTTCACTCTTTCGCTCTGTCCGTCCGTTTGAGGATGATAGGCCGTTGTAAGCAGAAGCTTTGTGTCAAAGAGAGCAAATAACTACCGCCACACATGGCTAGTAAA
This sequence comes from Neostapfia colusana, assembly GCA_030760725.1. Classification (NCBI taxonomy): domain Eukaryota; kingdom Viridiplantae; phylum Streptophyta; class Magnoliopsida; order Poales; family Poaceae; genus Neostapfia; species Neostapfia colusana. Next base: position 121,670,678 of record JASWHV010000004.1, read on the forward strand.
TATCCTGTCCCGATCTGACAACATTGATTTCGGTAGACCATGTAACTTGACCACATTATCAAATAAAATCTGAGCCACTTGTATTGCTGTGAACGGATGCTTTAGGGGAAAGAAATGTGCATACTTCGAAAAACGATCAACGACCACCAAGATAGTGTTATACCCTTCAGATTTGGGAAGGCCTTCAATGAAGTCCATTGTGATGTCTTGCCATGCCCCAGCTGGAATAGGCAGTGGCTGCAAAAGACTCGCTGGATGTATCCGTTCACTTTTAGCTTGTTGACAGATACTACATTGCTGTACAAAGTCGGTGACATCCTGTTTAATACCTTTCCAATAAAATAGCCGTTTCACTCTCTGATAAGTCCCTTGAATACCAGAATGCCCCCCAATACAGCTATCGTGCAGAGCTGCTATGAGCCTGGTTCGAGTCACAAAATTGTGACCCACAAAAATCTGTTCCCCTTTTCTTATAATACCCTGATGCAGTGAGAAACCTTGCTCATCGGGACTGTGTAAAGCCAACTTAGAGAGTAAAGCTTGAGCACTTGCATCAGTAGTATATGAATTTAACACCTCCTGAATCCACAAAGGTGTAACTTCAGTTACAGCAGTCATGTGGAGACAATGTCTTGTCCTTGATAATGCATCGGCCGCCTTGTTTTCTTTGCCTTGGCGATAAACCATCCTGAAGTTCAGTCCCATCAATTTAGACATTGCTCGTTTCTGCAAATCCGATTAGAGATTCTGTTGGCTCAAAAAACTCAAACTCTGGTGGTCAGTGCGAATAAGAAACTCACTTCATTGTAAATATGGCCTCCACCTATCAACTGCCATAATCAGGGCTAAAAATTACTTTTCATAGATAGATAGATTGTGATGCTTCGCTGCCAAAGCCTTGCTAAGATATGCCAATGGTCTACCATGTTGCATGAGGACTGCCCCAAGTCCGATTCGCTCGCATCCGTTTCAACCACAAATGGCTCATCAAAATTAGGAAGTGCTAACACAGGAGTAGACATCATCGCTTTCTTTAACGCTTCAAACGCCGATTGTGCTTGCTCTGTCCATTGAAAGCACTTTTTCTTTAACAACTGTGTTACGGGTCTAGCAGTAACTCCATAACCACGTACAAATTTCCTGTAATAGCCCGTAAGCCCAAGAAATGCCCGCAGCTCTGTAATAGTGGTTGGTGTTGGCCATTTCTCCATTGCCATTGTTTTACTTGGATCAGTGGAGACTCCAGCAGCAGATATAATGTGGCCAAGATATAACAGCTCTGTTTTGGCGAACGTGCATTTTGATCTTTTGATATAAAACTGGTGTGCTCGTAATGTAGATAGCACCAACCTTATATGTTCTAAATGCATCTCAAAGGTGGGGCTGTAAATTAGGATATCGTCAATAAACACCAGGACGAACCTGCGCAAATATGGCGCCAAAACTGAATTCATCGTGCATTGGAATGAAGCCGGCGCATTTGTTAGACCAAATGGCATCACCTTCCACTGATAATGTCCATTATGCGTTTTAAACGCTGTTTTATATTCCTCTCCCACCTTCATTCGGATTTGATGGTATCCGGCACGCATGTCCAGGCTTGAAAAGAATTTAGTCCCTACTAATTCGTCCAGAATTTCATCGACTAACGGCATTGGAAACCGGTTTTTTACAGTCAAGTCATTGAGCTTACGATAATCGACACAAAAACGCCATGTGCCATCCTTCTTTTGCACCAGCAATACAGGGGAGGCGAATGAGCTCACACTGTTCTCTATGAGGCCGGCCGACAACAGATTCTGCACTTGCCTCTCAATCTCTGTTTTGTGTAGAGGAGAGTATCGATAAGGTTTTGTATTTACTGGAATAGTACCGGGTATCAGGGCTATAGCATGATCAAAGGGTCTGTGTGGGGGGGGGGGAACATTGTGGGTCTGCAAAAACGTCTTTAAACTCTTTCAACACCTCTGCCACACGAGATTCAGAAACTCCCTGATATTCTACCGACCCAGATTGGTCGTATGGCTCAAGTACAGCCAGCGACCATACCTCATTCCCTGTGATCCATTTCCTCAATTCTACACTGGACATCTCTGTTACTGCAGCTTGAGGTGCCTGTTGAACTCCTTTCAATGTCACAGGGGTCCCTTTTTGCTGAAAGTGTAGTCTTTGCTTTCCAATCACACACCATAGGACTATGTTTTGCCAACCAATCAAAGCCCAATATTGCATCATAAGCTCCCAATGGTAATATTCTCATTGGACAAGAAAATGTGTGTCCATTGCTCCACCACTGCACCTCCTCCACTTAAGTATCACTCCTGAGTTCTTGCCCATTAGCTACTTGCACCTTGACTGCTTTATATGGCACCACAGGCAAACCTGCCTTAGACACAAAATCTGCACTGATAAACGTGGCTGAACTGCCTGAATCAACTAAAAGTAAGAACACCTGATTCTGTATAAGAGCTCTCAGACGCAAACAGTTTTCTCCCTCTGTCCCTGAAATTGCATTGACAGAAAGCTCATACTCCTCCTGAGCTGCCTGATCCTCCTGCTCTAGTTTCAGCAACACCTTATCAGATAATGGCATCTCCAATTCTTCAGTGGACAGGGTATTCAACTGAACCTGCACTCGTTTGGTGCATTTGGCCAAATGCCCGGGCTCATATTTTTCACCACATACATAGCACAATCCGTGCAGGCGGCGATAATCTCGTAGTTGTCGTTCTTTAGATAACTCCCCGCCCCACACACTCTGCCTACTGTCAGTACGCCCCTGCATATTACCCTTCCATGTAGACTGCACTTTCAAGGGTTTTGACCTCTGCTGCTCCTGAATATCAGCTTGCAGCCGAGCCAACAGAATTGCTCGAGTGACAGACGTAGGAACATGTGTCATCACTACAAACTGAATCTCCCTCTTTAATCCCTTAATAAACTGGGTAACATAGAATACTTCATCAATGTCTGGATTATGCATGGAGGTGGCATACCGCAATGCATCAAATTGCTCAATATAAACCTCCAAGTCCCCTTGTTGCCTTAAACGCAGGAGGTCATACATAGATTTTTGATACTCAAATGATCCAAACTTCTCTTTAACAGCACTGACAAACTGATCCCAACTACCCAATTCTTCAGTCAATTTGTACACCTGAAGCCATCTAGCTGCTCCCCCCTCCATATGCAATGAGGCGGCCCGCACCCAACTTGACTCATGAATGTTGAACAAAGAGAAATAATCCACACATTTATCAAGCCAGATTGTGGGGTTCTCACCTTGAAATCTCGGGAAGGACATCTTCATCAACGCTCGTTCACCCCCGCCTTCGTCTCTTCTCTGTCTCGGTGGATCAATCATTCCACGGCCCGCCCGAGAATGGCCCCTCTCCCCAACCTCATGAATCGGAGCCTTCCCTTTCTCCCTGCCCCGATTTCGCTCCTCTGGCACCCTCTCCATCTCCTCTGCCAACCGTTCCAGCGTCAATGCCTTCACCCTCTTCCCCGTTTCTGCCATCTGCTGGAACAACAGATCTCGCTCCTTCCCTGCCTGCTCCGCCACCGACGCTGCCAGCGATTGTTGGCCGAGCAACTGCTGCTGCACCCCTTCCACTCCATCGAGCCTCCTCAAAATCGACTCCAGGGTTTCAAACATCTTCCTCCACCGGTCATCCTCCACCTGCGCCGCACTCGCCATCGCCTCTAGAATAATCCGCGACTGCACTGAAGGTTTTGTCGGCGCCGTCTTGACTGATGGCGACCCGGACCAACCGACCCGGCGATTCGCTTCTCCGCCCCTTTCGCTCGCCGCTCGGGATTTTACGGCCCGAGGTCGCCTCCTCAACAACTTCGCCGCCGCCGTAGCCGAGGAAGACTACCCCGCTTGGTGATGACCCGGACCAACCGTCGGTGAACACCGGAGCGACTGGATCGACGAATCCGCGTCGTCGCTCCTGCGCTCGCCGTCCGGGATTTTAGGGTCCGAAGTCGTCGTCGCCGTCGCCGAGGAGAACCGGCTCTGATACCAGCTGTGATGGCCCGTGGCCACCGGCGCGCTACCGTCGAGGCGAGAGCGGATCGCAGCGGCCGCCGAGAGAGAGAGCTCGAGCGTTCGCGAGAAGGGGATATACTCTAGTGTGTGTTGTTTCTGTTTTCTGTATTTCGATATCCCCGTCGGTCTCCTGTTCCCCTCATATATCTCTCCCGTATTTCTCCCACACACACCTCTATTACAAGTCTGTATACTTCACCCACGCACGCCTATGCCACCGACCATACTATGTTGCAGCCGAACCAGCCCCCGTCGTGACAGTCGGGCTGATCGTCCGACTAATCGTCCGACTAGGTTTCTAGTCGAACTAATCGCGTCGGAAGGTCTGATCAGACTCAACCGTGCGATAAGGACGACTAATCACGACTAATTGCGTTAGTCGTCCGATTTGAAAACACTGGGCGGCGCTTAAGCGGCCTAGGCGACCGCTTTTTTAAACAGAGGGCTATATATTGCATTATTGCTTCAAGGGGAACATGAGTCTCAGCCTAACAGGGGAGGCGAAGGACAGGAAATGAGTGGTATTTTGATTTTTACGAACTCCGTTGTAGATACTAAATGAGCATCGACCATTAAGAAAAGTCTCAAATAATATTGTATTATTGCCCATTCTGTTGATAGCAGAATATAATCCAGGAAGAGTCAGCTATCTGAACAACACTTTCATGTTCTCCTAATTGAGTCCCTGCACATTCTCAGTAATGTCAGTCCTTTGTCAGACACACACGGTTATTAGGTTTGAATGGTTAATATCCGTAATTCTTGCAGTTTCTAATACGTATTTATTGATCTGCATGTTTTCAACGAATCTAGAAAGTTGTGCTTTTCCACACCAACTATTATCTGGTTAAGTCCTGATGAGAACTAACAATAATGGTGGAACAGGTGGGTCATCCAATTCTAATGACAGAATGTGAATGCAACCCATCCTTTTCTCGAGCCCGAATGGCTGAACTACTTTTTGAGACATATGGCGTGCCATCGATTGGTAATAATTCCTGGCTTCCTGCGATATTGACGTGGCATTGTTATGAACTGTATTTTTCTGCATGGTATTAGTGATCTTGCTGTAGGGACAGAAATGCTAATGTTGTTTTGTCCTATCTGAATTGTAGCATTTGGCATCGACAATGCATTTAGTTATAAGTACAACCAGAAACTTGGAAACTGTGGAGAAGATGGGTTGGTTGTTTCATGCGAACATGGAACATGCCATGTTGTTCCAGTAAGCCTCCATCTTCAAGATATGACTTTCTCCAACTTCACAGTATACAAATTTTATTTCCTTTATGTCCGGAAGAATAATTACAGTACACTTCATGTATTGCGAAGGAGTGACATCGAATGCACTGTAAACGTTTTTAACTCTGGTTAGAGAACATTTAATGGTTATATTCTTGCTAAGTAGTTGTAAAAGGGAGAGAAATTGCCCCCATTTAATATTTTGCTAACGGAGCTACATATCCAGGATGCATTTCTGTTTATTCCCATGTGCCATTTTAGGGGGATTTCCCCAGTAGCACTTCACAACTTCTGCCAAAAGTTTCGATCAATCTAGTGGGTGCTTGCTGGAAGCTTTAGGAAAAAATATCATTTCAGTAATCTGCAGAGGATCTTACAATATTATCCATGTTAGGCTATCGTTTGGTGTATTAATGTCAATATGAAAAGTTCTTCCTTGACCATCACCCCTGAAGTGATCAATGACGAAAAATAAGAAGACCCTTATATAGTCCTTAAAGTTCTGCGTGGAATAAATTCTCCTAAAAGTTGCACACGCATCTATATATTTTAAATTAAACTCTTACTGTGTTAACTAAAAGCCTCCAAATGTGTTTTCAGTTTTTGAAAGGACAACCTGTGTTGGGGGCATGTTGCAGAACTAATGTTGGTGGATTTCACGTTACTGATTTTCTGAAGCAGCTGCTCTCCCTAAAATACCCGTATCACACGTAAGTGATAACAGTATATTTCTGGAATACTTCAGTGTGTTTCTGAAACCTTTTAATATACACATTTAAATTGAATAGGGCAAGTATTACATGGGAAAAGACGGAAGAGCTGAAGAAGGAGCATTGTTATATAGGTCTTGACTATATGTCAGAGTTGCAGATATTTAAGGTAAGAAATTTTATATGTTGTTCTGTTCTCATATGAAATTTAGAACTATAGAATTCCAGTTTCTAATGCATTTGCATAGAATGGTAGGGCCTTTAGAAAGGATTCACTGTGCTCGTAATTCTAGTTCATTATTTTTATTTTGTTTCATTCCAGTAAGATTTATATATACGTTCTTAGTTATATGAACATTCTTGTAATGCAATTGATTGTCACTCCCCTTCGCAGAACAACAAGGAAAAAGCTGAAGAGAAAACCAGGTATTGGCAGCTACCATGGGTTCCGCCACCAAAGGAAGAACTGCCATCTGAGGAAGAACTTGCAAGGAAAGCAGCATTAAAGGAAAAGGCTGGTCAACGTTTGCGAGAAATGGCTGCACAAAAGAGGTCTCAGAAGATAGCAAATGCGGAAGAGAAGCTTTCCTCTTTGGAGGAACTAATGGAGCAGCTTGATGAAGCTGAGGAAGAAGAAGCAACAGCTATTCTCGGTAGATCTGGGTATCTTTCCCAGCAGGAAATCAAATCTGATATTACGAAGGCGACACAATTTCTAAGGAAAGCAAAGGGGGGGTCTAATGGTAACGAGGACAAAGCAGATGTCTTAGGGGCTGATAAATATCCCCTTGTGTCTGTCCCTGATGAGACATTGACACCAGAGCAGGTGGGTGCATGTTCAGTCATTATGGGATTTCATTCATGTGGTCTTTGGGCATCTAGCCTCTGCATTTTGCACGCATATGCATATTTGCCCAAGTGTAGATACACTGAACCATTAAGCATTGCTTTTGTATTTTTATACCAGCTAAAAGAAAAAAAGAGACAGGTATTTCTTAAAATTACAACAGAGGGCAAAATGCGTGCCAAGCAGCGGCGTGCTGAAGAAGAGGCATTCAAGGAGAAGCAAGAAGAACAGAGGCGTGTGTAAGTTGTGATATCATCCAAAATCCTAACATAGCAACATCTGTTGTAGGTTTTCATCATAGTTATTTTTAATCCACTTTAGCAGCTTCTTAACTCTTCCGGTATTATCCCTTGCTCATCAACATCCTAATATAAGAAATTTGTATCCTGCATTTTGCAATATCAGTAGTGATTTTATGCCAATGCCATCATAAAGATTACAAATCTACCATTCATATGAATTGTCTGCAGCATGTCTTGGATATCAATAATATATGATCTAGTTTCCCTAAAAAGAACAATATATAATCTACGTCCTGATTAATATGGATATCTTAAATCTGTTTTAAAAATCTGCCAGAAGTTCTATTCTTCTCTGGTAATCTGTTTTACTCAACTGTACAGGGAGAACCCAGAGATGTACCTCGAAGAGCTTCGTGCCCGATATTCAGAACTTTATGAGAAATTTGAGCAGAGGAAGCGACAAAAAGTTGGTGGCAGCCAGACAAATGGAAACCATAGTTCTTCTGGTGGTGTAGGCCGTGGTGAACGGCTAAATGCAGCTCAAAAAGAAAGAATGCGGCTGCTCACTTCTGCCGCATTTGATCGTGGCAAAGGTGAGGACACCTTTGGAGCGAAAGATGAAGATTGGTTAGTGTATAATAAGATGAGCCAAAATAATGATGATGACGGGAATGATGATGATGAGTCAGAACTTGTTCGAATTGCATCGAAGATCAAGGTATATTCTCAGTTTAAAGATTTCCTTCTGTCTATGATCAATTTATGCTATCTTCGTTTGATTTAAAGAGTTAACGATTTCTATCATGTCCAAGAATCTTTTGATCCGTCTGTGTGCAGGAGATCGACCCAACATTTGTCTCCAAATCTGAAGCTGTTCAACCGATCCCCGAGGCTCCCAAAGCCCGGCCTCTAACAGCAGAGGATTACAGAATTGCCATAGGAATGGAGCGGTTTCGCTGCCCTGAAGTTCTGTTCCAGCCTGGAATGATAGGAATTGACCAGGCTGGCATTGATGAGATGGTCAGCATCTCGCTCAGAAGACTAATGGAGGATGAATCTGTCAAGGAGCGCCTCTGCCAGTCCATTCTTGTCACAGGTGGGAGTTCCCTGTTCCCAGGCATGGTCCCTCGGTTGGAATCTGGGATCCGGCAGTTTCGACCCTACCTCTCTCCTCTGAAGCTTGTGCGAGCAGCCGACCCTATTCTAGATGCATGGAGGGGTGCTGCTGCATTTGCTGCTTCCAGTAAATTTAGAAAACAAACGTTCACATTGGCAGATTGCAGGGAGCATGGAGAGAACCTGTTTCGCCGGTACAACATCGTTTACACATTGTAACATCGCTACAGCAAATAGCATCTCAGTGTTGAACCACCTGAATCAGGCCTATTTTTTATTGATATAGCAAAATGTAGGAAAGTACTTTTCACCATTGAAGTTAGCTGGTGTTTGTGATTGTGTCCTAATGATTCTAGAATCTACCTGATATATGCGAGGTGAAGGGTACAAATGTGGCTGGTTCCCTGACATAGCGTGGGATTCGAACGTGTGGTGTTCTTTGTAGGCATATTTGTTTTCTTTTCTTTTTATCAGAACATATCGTTCCATCCAACTTGGTTTGCACTAATTAGCTTATCTTAATTGCGGTGATGATTGATGACTCTATAGGCATCATGTGCTTCCATAGTCATCTTTTATATGTATTTCATGTCGACCTTTGGCAACAATGTCAAGATGGCCGAGTTGGTCTAAGGCGCCAGTTTCAGGTACTGGTCCGAAAGGGCATGGGTTCGAATCCCATTCTTGACAACATTTTTTTCTTATTTTCTGTTTTTAAAACGTGAATAATAAGGCAATAAGCATGCTGTAATATCCTGAACCTTTGGTGAATAAACTGATCTCCTTTTACAATCTTGTCCCTACATTGGAGGGCTCTAAGGATGCGGCACAAAACCCTCTTGGACCGCCTAACACCCCCCTAAGAATAGCTAAGAACGTTTCCCTCGAGTTTGCTAACTTTAGGATAGGCCGAGCAAACTCCATTTCTTGCCATACCGGCACGGCAACACTCCATAGCTCCTCCCAATTTTTTTCTTCTGATTTGGACCCGGTATTGTTCCTGCACAATCGCAAACATGACCGAATTCAGGAAGTTAAAGCGCGGGATCAGCACCAGAAGAGGGGATCACCTTGTCCAAAACGGTAAAAAAAAGAAAAATACAATCTCTTTCACGGTGTCTAAATTCATCATCCTCGCATGTTTTGTGGCATTTTAATACTCAGAATTTTCAATCCTCTGCGTGTCCGGTAGCTTAACAAAGGAGAGCATTCATTTGCAGGCCAACATCCATTTGACGAAGGGGAGGAGCAACCACGATACCGGCCTTCACCACGGGCGCCGCCAGTGAGTCCATCGGCGGAATCGCCACGGACCCCAGGTGGGAGCCAGAAGAAGGCGGTGCTGGGCAAGGTGAAGAGCAAGGCCAAGAAATGGATGCACCTGCTGCATCACAAAAAGAAGCCCGCGCACGAGGAGTTGATGTGGACGCCAAGGACCGGACCCAGTGCAGAAGACATCAAGGGAAGGGAGCTGCTGGATGCCTACTTCGGAACCCCGAGTAAAGTGCAACATCCGACTTCCTGTATGTTAGTCACAAACTCTATTTATGTCCCTAGTTAATTGAATTGAATTATGCACCCAAATTAGTAGTTAGATGAAATGAAATATCACCTGTATTGTCTCTAATTGGATTCACTCAAGACATCGGTCATGGTATGTTTTTGCTATGGCGGAGCACTCATGATCAAAGTTTCACAATGTGCGTTGCAGCTGGCGATTTCGATAGCACACCTGAGGTGTTCATGGACGCATCACCAAGACAACATTCACCAGCTCCAAGCCCCACTGCACACAGGAACAACCATACTTCAAGGTCAGCAGCAGGTTTGAGTCAGAAATGAAGGAAGCCAATGAAATGCTGAGGGAATCGAAGCAGCTCCGTGTCAATGTCAACACAACCAAACAGAAGACTGTAACATTTGCGCCAACCATAGAACATGAGCTAGGAACTGATAAGAATGGCTGGAACAGCAGAGAACTGTCGGAAGCAGCAAACCAGGTGTTCCAAAATGCATATGAAACACTCTATCAGGCAGCCCTCAAGGAGGGGGGTATGCAAAATCCAACAAATACTGGTGGCATATAATATTGACAGAAGGAACATGCTAGAGAAGGTAATATCAGTCAATAGATACCTGCTGATGAAACTGGAACCTGGACAAGATGATATAGTGCTCTCGGAAATCATTACTGAAGCTGTTCTCGATCTGTATGACACATGGAATGAGAATGTTGAGGGGCCTTTGGTACAAAAGGCAAAGGAAATCTCTTCTTGGTTTCTAAAGGTGGGAAGAGAAGTAACAACAGCTGTTCCAGTGTCTACACATCCTTGTGTTTATGAAGGTAATATTAACCACAGTGTGCAAGAGTATTAACCAAATCTTATATTGTTATTCTCAATTGATTAGCAACGACGGGAGATTTCTTGCAATGCAGATGCAGAAGAATTTTATCCCGAGAATTAACTAGTGTCTGACTAATCAAGACACCAAACAACATCAGTAGAGTTGTTTACCTGAAGACAAGATGAGGAGCGTGCCAACAGTATATACTTTGTTCATAGAAATACAGCACAGTAAAAAACCTACAACCACTGCAAGTGAAACCAAAAGGAGGTCTCTGCAGCTTTGTACCACAAACTTAAGTGAAACTGAAAAAGATATCTCGATAAAGTTGTTCTTCACATGAAGCTCAGGATCATGATTGTATCTGAAACTGTATGTATGCAATTAGGAACCACAATGTATATAGCATAGAAAGGTCGAATTAGAAGCTGCAGAGGGCCTTTATGAAAAAGATGTATTCAACATTTGTTTGAATCAGCATACACTCTTCACATCCCTGTCACACTGAATTTGGACAAAGCATAAAGAAAAAAAGAAAGGACAGCCCGGTGCATGTAGCTCCCGCTTGCGTAGGGTCTAGGGAAGGGCCCGACCCAATTTGGACAAAGCATATAATAATAAAAAGTCATAATAGACAGACACTTTAGATAAGAAAAGTTGCCTGTTTCTTTCAAATTACAAAACGGCATATTGTGCAGTTGCTTAGTCTTACAGGAAACCACATTTATATATTGCCAGCTCGTTTCCTTTAATGGGGCAACATTAAGAACTACAATTTCAGTACACATGTTATATGTTAATACTGGACATACAGAAGGTTCGCACATAGATATAGCATTGAGCCTGTCACTGTAGCTCGTATGAAGAAAATGTGAATCCGGAATGTTTCTCGTTGGTACACTTCAGTTCAAGCTTCTGAAACGGACTGCACATAAAGGAAACAAAATGATTACAAAAGCCAAGATTCTCCATTAACGAATTTCACCCCTTATCATGGCAATTTTGCAAGAAAAAAAGCAGAAAAATATTTATTACCTGCTATTTGGATCATAATAAAAGCCACTAATGGAGCCATCACTACATGAAAAGCAGACATAGTAGAAACCAGCTATGGTTAACCCACAGTCAACTCCAACATTGACAAAGTACTGCTCTTTCCATCTCTGCGTGTAGCTTTTAGAATCAGAGCTAGAGTAACTAATAATACCTATACATGAGTAAATGAATATGTATGGTAGTGCGATACCATAAATATATGAGGATAGTTGCTAAGGTCCAAAGACTTGCCACCATCTGTCTCGATCTGACTCTGCAGACAGAGCGTGATGAGAAACCCGTATTCAAAGGATCTATGATGATTGGCAATACCAACTTAGGCGATCAATTACCAGAAGAGGAGTAAATGATGGGAACTTCGACCAGTGTCTTATATCATCCTCTGGGCTGCAAAATTAATGGAAAAAGATTTTTTGCCAGTAAGTTGGGAAAGCAATCTAAGATCAGGACATATGTGTGCATGACAAATTATAGTGTTAACATAAATACTCACGATGACTCCCACTTGCCAGTGAAAAATGTGTAATTTTTAGCATCTACAATCTCCCCCTCCCAGAATGTCACTACCTATGGACAGAGAACCAATGACAGAATTTAGGTCCATGAATAACTGATGGTACATAAAAATGTAGCAGCCATATAACTTAAACAACAATGCAGATTTCTGTACAACATTCCAAAATATGTCTTAAACTCAGGTATACAATAGTTCTCAAGTACCATGTAAGGCATACAGTGTGTCACAAGCACACAAATTATCAAGTAAATAGGACAAATCTTGTTCGGTACAAAATCAGACAGTGTGTCACAGTAAAAAAAAGTAGCTGATTTTGTAATTTTATAGAATAAATGGCCACAGTTTGGTATATAAATGTTTCTTACAGAAATGCCATAGCATATAAAGTACAAAGTCCAAGTGAAACGATAGAGGAGTAGCTCACAGGTGTATCTGCTAAGGGAACATTAAGTGCTTCCATCGTTCCACATAAATAACCCTGTTCAATATCGCAGCCATGGATGCGCACATTAACCTTCCATGCTTCATCCTTCTGTAGACTTGAAACATTCTGAGTTCCAGCAAAACACTGAAAAGAAAGACACAAATAGGTTTGGTCAATGGAATTTGTTAGACTCTGTAATTATGTGTGGGGCACAGGGGTAGTTTAATCTTTAGTAAGGGATTAGGGTTAGGGGTAGTTAGTCTTTTCCCCTCACCTAATCCCTCTATGTAATCATCCCTGTACCCTCATTGTCTCTATCATCCAATACAGCCACAATTAGTCCTCTAATATGGTATCAGCTAGGTTAGATTAAGGATTAGGGATTAACCCTAACCCTAATGGCCCAGCCGCCAACTCGGGCCACGCCGCCGCCCTGGGCCGCCGCCGAACCGCCAGCTTGCGCCGCCGCCAGCGCCTCCGCCACCCCGCCACACCGGGCCGCTGCCAGCGCCAACGCGCTGCCGCCCTGGGCCGCCACAGGTGCCGCCCCGCTGCCACCATGCGCCGCCGCCAGTGCCTCCGCCACCCAATCCCGCCGCCAGCCCCAACCCACCGCCAGCGCCGCTGCGCCACCGCCCTGGGCTGCCGGCGGCACCACCGCGCAGCCGCCTTTGGCCGCCGCCGGCGCTCCGGCAGCCGCATCCAACACTCCAGCCCCCGCCGCCCATCCAGCCGCCGCTGGAAACAGCACCTATTCCTCTGCTGCACGTGCTGCACTGTCGTCCAGGGCTACTGCACCGCCTGGATTTGGGGCACTGCTGGATCTTGGTCGACCAGCACACAGGGGGGGGGGGGGCACAGCCGCCGTGTCTCCGAGGACTGGACCGGCTGCCGGCGGACCTCTTGCAGGTACTACCGGCAAACCTGCCGCCGCCGTTGTTTTCATGCCACGGACTACGTCCGGGCATCACGATTCCACCGCCACCGACGTCGACATCGACGGAAGCATCACGACCACCGTCCTACCGGTGATCCCGCCTCGAGTCACAAGCGCTACTGCTGACAGCTTGGTTGCTACCGTAGACGTGCCTCCGTGGCCGCTCTATCTCACCAGCTTGAGGAGAGTGCTCACCGACCGATGAGTGCTGCCCACGAGCCTCCCTCGAACGCTGGTACGTACTCGGCTTCACTTGTGGTCGCCCTTCATGCGCAGGCTGCCGGAATTCAGAACATCCGGATACTCGTGTCGGTTGTTCTCAGCTCTGAGTCCACTTCATATGCCCGGTGGCGTGACCTGGTGCTCCTCACGCTGAGGCGTTACTGCCTCGACGACCACGTCCTCCAGGACGATTCTTCAGTGGAAATCTCCTGGATCAGCATGGACAACCTGGTCCTATCCTGGATCCTTGGCTCCCTGTCGGAGGAGCTACAGCACATCGTCAGGCAGCGCGGTGGCGGCACCGCTCGACAGGCCTGGCTGGTCCTTGAGCAGTTTCTAGGAAACCGCGCGACTCGAGCCCTTCACATCAGCACTCGGTTCCAGAACACCGTCCAGGGTGACCGCTCTATCTCCACCTACTGCCGGGAGATGAAGGGCATGGTGGATGCCCTACGTGACCTTGGCGAGCCGGTCACCGATAGCGCCCTTGTTCTTTGGGTCCTTCAGGGCCTGAATGAGCGCTATTGTCACCTACGGACGTGGCTACTCCGACTGGAGCCACTCCCTACCTTCGAGAAGGTATGGTCTAATCTTGAGCTTGAGGAGATCACTGCAGGAGGCTCTACTGGCTCCGAGTCTGCCACAGCCTTTTATGGCTCTGGGCAGTCCCCTCGTCCACCCTTACCAGCTGCTGGTGGACCACCGTCACGACCACCTTCCACCCCAGTCACTCTTGTCAGCACTGGAGGTGGAAATCGTCGTCGCCGAGGCAAGCACGGCGGCCGTGGTGGAGGTAGCAGTGCAAGCGGCACTCCTACACGCACTGGTCCGACTACTGGTGGTAGCGGTGGTACCGGCCGGGGAGGTGCACCCTGGCCCACACCCTACAACCCGTGGACTGGCCAGATCTACATGTGGCCTGGGCCGTCTCCAGGTTCTCAGCCTCTACGACCACCACGTCCCCAGCCGGCGTTCATAGCCACTCCGGGCTACAGTGGACCACCCTACAGTGCTGGTGGGCTGCCGACTTAGGCTTATGGTGGGCCTGGCTACCCTTCTGGCGGACATTCAGCCTCGACCTACGGAGGCACCGACTATCCTGTTGGGTACTCGGAGCCGTCGGCACCTCTCCAGGAGCCACCCTCGACGTGGGATCGACAGTCGTTGGCTTCTTCCTTCAGCACCATGCACCTTACTCCACTAGGTGCCGACTGGGTAGTCGACTCCGGAGCGTCATACCATACCACCCCTAATGCTGGTATACTCTCTTCCACCCACCCTCCCAATCCCTCTTTTTCTTCATCTATCGTTGTTGGGAATGGGGCTGTTCTTCCGGTCACCTCAGTAGGTGATTCCGGTCTCCCGGGTTCTTTTCAACTTAAAAACATTCTTGTCGCTCCGGATATCATTCAAAACTTGCTTTATGTTCGTCGTTTTACCACTGACAACAATGTTTCCATTGAGTTTGATCCTTTTGGTTTGTATGTGAAGGATCTTTCTACCTGGCGACCTCTTTTTCGATGTGATAGCTCGGGGCCGCTATACACACTTCGGCTTCCTACTTCCGCTGCATCACCGCCTTTTGCTTTGACTACGACAGCTTCATCTACCATTTGGCATCACCGGCTTGGCCACCCTGGTGCAGATGCTATGTCGAAGTTGTTCAGTAGTTCTGTTATCTCGTGTTCTAGGGACACACATGACTCCCTATGTCATGCTTGTCATCTTGGTCGTCATGTTCGGCTTCCTTTTCCCACTTCTGTGACTCATGTTGAGCACGTGTTTGATCTCATACATTATGATTTGTGGACATCTCCCATTACCAGTGTATCGGGCTTTAATTATTACTTGGTGATCATTGATGATTTTTCTCACTTTTCCTGGACTTTTCCATTACGATTGAAGTATGAGACTTTCGTTACTCTTTCTCACTTCTTCGTTTGGATTTCTACTCAGTTTGGGCGCATCATCCGAGCTGTTCAGTGCGATAACGGACACGAGTTTGATAACTCTGCGTTTCGTAACTCTCTCCGCACATGAGGTACAGCTACGCATGTCTTGTCCGTATACCTCTCCTCAAAATGACAAGGCAGAGCGCATTATTCGCACCCATAGATATTAAGGTGTCGCCTTAGCGTCGCTTAAGTGCTAAGGCGCCCCGGGGACGTAAGGCGTCCGTGTCGCCTTAGATCCGGCCTAAGGCGATCGACGGGGGGGGGGGGGGGGGGGGGGGGGGGGAGGGGGGAGGGGGGGGGGGGGGAGCCGCCGACAGATGAAGCCAGCGCCGCAGGGAAGGGGGCTAGGGAGATCCAATCGGGGGAGGGGGGGCGGGTGCACTGACCTTCGCCTGGGGAGGCCGCCACGGATCGGAGGGGGGCACCGGTGGATCGGCGGAAGTCTCGGGGGGAGGCCAGCCGCCTATGGAGTCCGCTTGGAATCGGGAGGGGTTGGGGCTTCGGCGGAGGAAGGCGGCGTCGGCGGAGGAAGGCGCCGCCAGGAGATCCGCGGTGGTGGCGGCGGCGGCTGCAGACAGAGACGTGCGGCGGTGGCGGCGGCGGCTGCTGCTCTCGCACACTCGTGCGAGGAGGTAGGCGGGTGGGGACCGGAGGCTAGGGTTGGGGGATTGTTAAAGATGGGCTGGTGATGGGCTGGTGCTAGTGGGCTGGATGGGCCACTGAAATGTAGTTTTTTCTTTTTCTTTTCTTTTCTTTTTTTCTTTTCCATTTTATTGCTACTCCAATTTTTTGCTATATTTAAATATAAGTAAAGCGTCGCCTCGCCTTACGCCTTACCGCTTAAAAGATAAAAAGGGGGGTGCGTCGCCTTACCGCCTTAATAACTATGTTCGCACCACAAATGATGTCATGCGCTCCCTGATGTTCCAGTCATCTGTTCCAGCCCGATGCTGGGTGAAGGCCCTCCATACTGCTACACTTCTGATTAATCGCTTTCCCACCAAGGCGATTCGTGCCTCCACCCCCTACTTTGCTCTATATGGCACCGATCCTCTTTACGATCACCTTCGAGTTTTCGGGTGCGCTTGCTACCCTAACCTTTCCGCCACTGCCCCGCATAAGCTTGCGCCCCGCTCGACACGGTGTGTTTTTCTCGGGTATTCCCTTGATCATAAGGGGTACCGGTGCTTAGATCTCACTACTCACCGCCTTTTGATCTCTCGGCACGTCGTCTTCGACGAGTCCTCCTTTCCTTTCTCCACCACCTCTTCCGGTTCCACCACAGAGCTGGATTCTCTTTTTCCCACTAACCCCGAGGCTGCTCCCCAGCTGCCTTGGCCTCTTTCTTCTGCAGGTTCGACACATGCTACGCCTCAGGTGCCCCCGACGTCACCTGCTGCACCACGTGCAGCACTGACGCCTCCGGCGTCACCTGCTACGCCACGCGCGACCTCGGCTTCCCCGCTGTCACCTGTTGTACCTCAGGTGGTCCCGACGTCACCAGCTGCACCACGCGCGGCATCGACGTCTCCGGCATCGCCTTCTGCGCCTCGGGTGACCCCTACGTCACCAGCTGCGCCACGCACGGCCTCAGCTTCCCCGACATCACCTGCAGCGAGCCCGACGTCACCAGCGGCGCCACGCGCGGCACCGACGACGACTTGTCGCTTCGCCAACCCCGCACTTGTCTACCAGCGACGAGCACGGGAGGGGGCCCCTGCTCCAGCTGCGCCACGCGCGGCCTCGAGACCCACTCTCGTCTACCCACGACGAGAGAAGGTTGTTGTACCCGAGCGCCTGGTGTACAACCCTCCTCTTCTCCACAGAGATCCTGGTCACGTCCACCCAATGGTGACTCGACGTGCGTCCGGGAGTCTTCGGCCAGTTGAGCACTTCGCTGGAGCTGCCTTCTCGTCGACGACATCTCCACCGACTGACTCTTCTTTGATCTCACCCATACCTACTTCCGTGCGTAGCGCCTCCGTGCGTAGCGCCCTCGCCGACCCACATTGGCGCCGCGCTATGGAGGAAGAGTATGACGCCCTGCTTGCCAACCGGACCTATACCTGGTTCCCCGCCCCGGTCGTGGAAATTTTGTCACGGGCAAGTGGGTGTTCACACATAAGAAGAAGGCGGACGGTACCTTGGAGAGGTACAAGGCTCGGTGGGTACTTCGAGGTTTCACTCAGCGCCCTGGAGTCGACTACGACGAGACCTTCAGCCCGGTGGTGAAGCCGGCGACGGTTCGTACTGTTCTGTCGCTGGCTCTCTCGCGTTCTTGGCCTGTCCACCAGTTGGATGTCAAGAATGCTAAAGATCCAATTTGCACAATTCATGCCATCATGAACACCACAACCTATCTCCCAGAAAACCAATGTGACTCAGATTTCACTTTACCACAATCTAAGATTTCTAGCAGCTGAATTTAAGCATAGCCTTTTCAAAAACTAACTCAGAGTTCACTGATTTCTTAGCCAAAACTTGTCAGTTCAAACAAAAAAACACACAAAATACTCACCCTTCCAGCACTTAAGAGTGAACAGCTAGGAGGAGATGGTTGTCCAGCATTTGCATCTTGACCTGCAACCAATGTCAGTATGATATGTCACATTTGATATTAATAAGATTACAAAGCAATTCCCCAACTTGACTATATACTTTAAAAACACAACATAAGTTGGTTTTTCTGAAACCCAGAAATCAGTAATATTAAGGCAGGAATTGGATTTTCAATACCCATAATCTCGTATGTCCAGTGATTTCCGTAATCTCATATGTACAGCAATAACCCAGCATGACTCTGGCGAATGACCAGAACCAAGCAGACATTAGCAAGGCGTGACTATCTAGGGAGGCTTCCTAAAAAAATCAATATTTATAAAAACAGTGGACAAAAGTGAGCCGAGGAGCTCCACCTAGCCACTTCTTTTAACACTGGAAAAACTTGGCACCAAATTGCAAACATTTCAATGCATCAAAACATGAACAATTATACTTGGAATAAGTAATCTGTGTAGACGAAAGGATCAAAACCACCTAAATCAGTACCCCGATTACTGATTACAGCCCTACAAACATCAGTTACGGCAAACCCCGACTACGAATAATCTTCGAATCGCAAACCGACGCGAGCACATAGCGCGGTCGATCCACCGCGATCGATGGATCGGATATGAGATCTAAGCTTGGGCGTGCCAAAACAAAACCTAGCTCCCGCGCATAAGGTCGAGACGGGAGGGAGGGGGTGGGGGGGGGGGGGGAGTTGGAGAACCTGTGGAGGTCTGGGAGGAAGGAGCGGCTGCGTCCACCACCCTCACCGGCATCCTGCGCAGCGGCGGCGGGTGAGATCGCCGGCGGCGAGGAAGAGACTTGCCGCCGAGAATAACAGTTGGCTGCGGTTGGCTCCCTCTCCTATTTCTGTAGCGTGGGGACAGTCTCGTCTGGGAAATTTTGGACAAAAAAAGGTCCTGATAAGTCACAGCAAGCTGCACTTCACCCTGCCGGCCTGCCCATCGTTTTCTCCCTTTCGACCAAAATTCACAAACCTATATGTTGTCGGAAATATGCAAAGTAAATTAATTCCAAATTCACAAACCTTTAATGTGTGATGTATAATTAAACAAAACATTATCTACGCTGTGGTAGTTCTCTTTAATACATAAATTACTTATTAAATAAAATCTTTCATTTTCATGTAGCTAACAAAAAGTTAAAAAATAAACTAATAATATAGAGGATCGAAATAAATTATGAAAATCCCGTTTACCACCGCTATTTCCAAGCCTAATCTTTTTGATTGACGGAGAATGCAAAACGCGTTGGGCCGGCCGGACGAGAATGCAAAACGGGTTGGGCCGGACGAGAACGCAAAATAGGCTAGGTCGGACGAGAATGCAAAATGGGCTGGGCCGGACGAGGATGCACAATGGGTTGGGCCGGAGCCCACCTCCCACCCAGCTCGACACCCAAAGTAGACGGAAACATAAGAAAGATTATGATGGCCCACCGGTCGGTGTCACGACGACCGACATCCCTCGTGCTTGGGATTCGGGTCGCGCTCCACTCATCAATCTAATGGCGAATGGCGTTGTACTTGTAGGACTAATCGGGAAGCATCACAAGTAGTACGTGATATCATCCCCGTCGGTGCCGTCCCGTCCCGTCCCTATCGCGGCGGATCACCACCCACTCGCGGCCGCCCCACGCCCCGACCCCGCCCCGCTCCGCCGCAGATCCGACCCGCGCAGCCCTAACGCCCGCCGCCGCCGCCGCCGTTGCCAGAGGTACGCTCCGGTCCGGTGCCCGCCTCCCCGCACTCGCCGGGATTTCCGATCCGCCGCGGTGCGGCGCGGCGCTGCGGAAGTTTCGTGGATTTTTTTTTCTTTTTCACGGTCGTTATTAACCCTGACGCGGACGCGGCGATGGCGGCAGGTGACCCGCGTAGGGAGAGGGCGTCGATCGGTTGGGTTAGAGCGGGAGGCGGGGCGAGGATGTCGAGGAGGTCGGTGAACCCCGGCCGGCGGATGGCGGACGGGGGCCTGCCGTCCGTCGGCGGCCTGCTCCATCCCAAGTCACGCTCGCCGCCCGTGCTCACCGTTGCCCTCGTCGTCCTGGTAACCTCCTCTTTTCTAATTTCGTTATTATACTCAACTGCTAACGCTTCTGTTACATGCTTGCTTGCGTGTCTTTTGCTGATGCTGTCGGCGTTTCATGCTCGCAGGGTGTCATTATTCTGGTCGCCTACTTCAACAGCGACTCAGGTTGGTACAAGACTACAAATCGGATCAACTAGCGTATTCTTTCTTTTTTTTAAAAATGGGTAGCTTTTGTGATTTTGAAAAATTGAATGGTGGCCTCTTCCAAAAAGGCAGATCAGAACAAAAGGAGTGCTGTTTTGCTTCTTGTTTTGACTCTTTTCTCCAATGGTCCAGGTGTAACTGTTACAAGCAGGGAGGCTGTGAGCAGGGCTGAAGGTAGATTCTTCTTTTGCATATCTGTATTTTTTTCTATTAAATCACTTGGTGATGTCGTTTTTTAGAAACTCATGCATAATTTCCCCCCTCAAACTTGCTCTTTCATATGTCACTAGTGTTGTGCCTTGATATTTTTTTTTGGGTCTCTCAGATACCAATGTTGTACTTTCTGCCAAAATAAGCAATTCAGTTTTTAGCTAGTTTTGTAACAGCCTCATAGTGCATATCAGATATTATTATGTTGGCATAAATTTTTTATCGTTGTCTTGGCTCTGTTTAGTGGTGTGGTAATCCCAAAGGCTTCTTGGAAGCGTTTTCCTAGCCTCCTAGGCAAAACCTGCAATTAGATGGCACACTTCCATGTTTGTTGTTGTTGCGCCCTATGTCATTTGTAAATGCTTTTGGCCCTCCTTCAGTTGGCCATGAATCGTTAGTAGGGTATTCCAGGGGTATGAACGGATGATCAATATGGACTAGTTGATAAAATAGGATAGGGGTGTTTCCACCCCACTGAATCTGAGAAACTCTACATGCACCAGAATTTGGTAATCTGATTCTTGACAAGGAAGCAACACAGTTTATGTTTTTAACTTTACTGCCATAAGCTTCAGGATAGACCAGTAGCTAGCTATTCCTTTAATCTTATTATATGGTTCCTGAAGTTGATTTCATCATTATGATGTTGGCGCAAGGCTAACTAGATAAAATAAGTTGAACCATTTTGCAGTAAACAGTATGTCTTTAACTATTTGATTGCTCTAACCATCTCTACTTCCTCCCTGAAGTACTAGTGAGGGAAGTTTCACTTTATGCTTCTTTTTACCTCATAATTTTTTTTCATCTGCATCCAGGTTCTTGCACACCAGAAGTTATGCAGGCACTTCCTTATCTTAGAAAGGCATATGGCAATTCAATGCAAAAGGTCCTCCATGTTGGCCCTGATAGTTGTACAGTAGTTGCTAACTTGTTGAAAGAAAAAAGGGTTGAAGCTTGGGGAGTGGAGCCTTATGATTTGGAGGAGGCTGATAGTAGCTGCAAAAGCCTTGTGCGCAAGGGCTTTGTCCGTATGTCTGATATTAAGTTCCCTCTTCCATACCGGCCAGATTCTTTTAACCTTGTTGTCGTGTCAGATGCTTTAGATTATCTGACCCCAAGGTATCTGAACAAGACACTTCCGGATCTAGCAAGGGTTTCCACAGATGGCCTTGTTATTTTTGCTGGTATGCATTTTTTACTTGAAACATTTACTATCCTTTCATTGGAAGGACCTTATTTGACTTATGCATGCTAGTAGATGTTAGTTCATTGTAAAAGAGTCTTTGACGTTCTTTTTTGGTATCTGCAAATAACTATAAGACTTATTTTTATCTTCTATTTGAAGAGAAGTATCTTTTACTTGATTTTAAGCTTGTATAATAATCTTTTGATCCTATAGTTTCTCAAAATGAGTTTCTTTCATGATATAAAGAACTGCATGTATCCTGTCATTGTTTGTATAATAATCTTTTCATGTTTACTTGATGTTTGCCTCTGATTTTTTATTTGAAGAAAACTACTCGTTGAATTTTTTCTTACCAAATTTCACACTGAAAAGGAATTAAAAAAGGATTAGCCTTGGAGAGGAAATATTTAAAACATTAGCTAAGTGATTTCTATCTGAGTCTAGTCCAACATAAGATGATACTAAGGTCTCAAAGGTCGAGGTAGTATTACATTTTAATTTGTGCTGGCAGGTCTCTGTAGTAGGGGCATGATTGAACACTTGGGGTAGTACAAGAGCTGGAATCGTACTAACTCTAGCCTATTCATTTTGTATCAAGTTGTTCTGGTGTTATTATTTTGTAACACTATTTTGTGTGGTGTGTGCAAAAGTCGCTATGGTATATGTGATAGATCATCTGAGCAATGTTTGTTCCATCGACATTCCAGGAAATCCGGGTCAGCAGAAAGCCAAGGTTTCTGAACTACCAAAGTTTGGAAGACCGGTATGTACAGATGACTTCTAAATGGTAGCATACAAATTTGTTTTGCTTATGACTTAACTCTAAGATATCCACTCTATTGAGCCCAGACCAGTTGATTGACACATTTCATGTTCGTAATCCAGATAGCGTTGGATAAATTTAGGTTAAGCTTGTACAGTACACCCTTGTTTGTTGGTAGATTCCCTCGCTTACAAAATTGTTATTGTGAAGATTTGTGATAACTGGCAAAGTAGATTCCCTCGCTTACAAAATTGTTATTGTGAAGATTTGTGATAACTGGCAAAGTAGATTCCCTCGCTTACAAAATCTACCGTGTTTGTTCCCAGGCGAAGTTGCGGAGTTCTTCATGGTGGACACGATACTTTGTCCAGACTGGCCTGACAGAGAATGAAGGGCCTTTGAAGAAGTTTGAAGAGGCTGCGTCCAAGAACAATTACAAACCAGGCTGTCAGATCTTCCATCTTAGTTCATAGGCCTGTTCCTGTCACGGTGATGCCTATCCACAATTCATTGGATCATTGCAGCACCAGTTTTGTAAGCAACATCTTCGCTGATCCCGTTGACCTGCTCATCTTTCATGCGGAGGAATTGTTACACAAACATTAAAAAACGAGCGAGCTTTCAGCAATAGGTAGCTTATGTAGAGAGGCTTTGCCACTTGTTGCTAGAAATTCATTGTGCAAGTTAAATTATATGTTATTAAGGACCGCGAAATGAAGCCAGAAGTGTTATTTCATGGTGTGTCAGTTGTTCAGTGAGCAGCTTCAAATGTAAAACTCATCCAGGGGAAACAATTCTTTCCCTACCCCATTGTCTGCTTCTTAGAGACATCAGTATATCATATTTCAGAAGCTAGATGATGCTTAAAGTCGACTTAACGTTTTCATTACAGATACTTTAGTAAGATGGTATACCTGACTTTTGGTGGAACGTAATATTTATTGGCCCAATGATATGGTTTCGTTGGAGCCTCAATAACAAAGCTTCTAACACGCATGACGCCCAGGAAGGCATAACAAACATCACTAGAATATAAGTCCTTTGTGGTCAGCCAAGTCTTCTCTTATCTGTCATCTGCTCTTATATAAATGATGTTTAGCACAGCTAATTTAGTTTAAATTAAACTAGATTTTTTGTTCTAGACTTATTTAAGATTATATTCTTATTTGTGGTCCTTTTCTTCTAGCACAAGTCCATTCATTCATCTTTTTGGCGTGGCGGATTGTTCTTCCTCGCCTTCTTCCCAAGACCAGAACCAGAAAATCATGAACCAGCTCTAGATTTCCACCAGCAGACACCACAGAATCATAGCCTCACCTAGACTTGTCCCCACGACCAGTATTCCATGCTGTTGGATAAACTATTGCGTCATGTGCCCCACTTTGAAGTGTAGACAGCATCCTCCTCGCCTCCCTCCGGATGCATATCAGTTTCGTCCACAGGCAGGCATGCGACCCATCACCGCCTTCCTGTTGATGGTGGCGGCTCTCCTCTCATTGACCATCTCCCTTAGCTTGCAGCCGTGTTTTTTTTCTTTCTTTTCTAATCCAGACTTTTTTGTCTAGCTTAAGATCCTTTTATAAGCCTTCTGTCCTCTTTATCCTCCTCTGCCGTAGCGCAGAGAGAGAGAGAGAGAGCTCGCGAGTTGCTGGCCTGTCTCTTTGCTTTCGCTCCGCGTCTAGGTCGTCGTCGTCCATGGAGGGCCTTCTGCCGTTCCTGTACCGCGCCATCCTCCACCTGGCCAGCGGCGGGGAGACGCCGCTCGGCAACCCCTTCCGCAACGAGTCGCCGGAGGCGTCGCCCCGCGCGTCCTACTACGTCCGGCTGGCCGGCCGCAGCGACGCGCCGGCCTTCCTCTCGCCGGCGGCGCGCGGCTACTACGGCCGCGGGTGAGCCGTCGTCGTTGGCGGCTGACGCAGCGTGATGCCCAGGCGTGCAAACAAGACGGTAGTTTTCTCGCGAGCCGGTGCATGCATGACCCCGTGGTCGATGCCCTCTTTCAGCTCGTCTTCCTCGTGTCTTCTTCTTCTTCTTCTTCGATTCTTGGACCTGAATAAAGGCAGCAAACGCGTCTCGATGAGCCTCCTCAACTGAATCAAGGGAGGCTCCGGTTCCGTTCTGCCGTCGTGCATACTCTGCTGTGTTTGCCAAACTGCAGGCTCAGCTCCAAGGCACGGCTGATACGAGAGTGTATACAAATCGCGCCCGGCCTGATGTATGTAAAAGTGAGCGGCTTCTGTGATGTTACGTCCCTGTACAAGTAATAAAAATGTGTCTAGTTGTTCCCTTCTCCTTCTGCAAATTACCTGAAACTGTACATATATTCGTCTTATACGTGTATCTCTCCTCTCGATCATGGCGTGGCGCCTCACCTAAAAGTTTTTTGAGCCACCTGATGGCTCCTTTGGATTGCAGTTTTTTTTCATAGGATCTTTTTAGGAACACTTTTTTTTTTCAAGAGGAATACTTCCTTCCCACCAAGTTTTTGGTTTGCAGGAAAAGAGCATGGCAGTCCATAGGAAATCTCCTCTTTATTTAGATAATGATTCCGGTAGGATTTTTTCTCCCATCCGGCCGGTCATACCTCATGTTTAGAATTCTGCGCACCAGGCCGGGACGAGGAACACACATGCTGTCGATGCTACGTAATTGCCATTGCTGTCCAGGGACCCATTTGATCTAAGTGATAGAAGAATGATTAGCAAACGAATAGTCAAGCAAATTGACAAGTAAGGCCTATCCACACGAAAGTTCCTATCTAATTCCTAAGTTTTTAGTTCCATGTTTTACACATGCGTTCCTACCCTATTTCTATATTCTTTTCTACTCCTCCATTCCAAACGAGCACTAGAAGTAAGCTCCATAACAAATAGTACCCGTAACAATCGCGTTAAAATTATACTTATTGTTTTAATCTTGCAAAGATTATTGATGTCCCTAAACAGAATTGCACTGTTCCTTTTGGTAGATTATAAAGGGTTTTCTCTTTATATTAAGTAAATAAACTACCCTCCATTTTAAATTATTTAAATATTTCAAGAGAGAGGAAGTATACCGTCTCCTGCAAAATCTCAAACGCGGGGCCACTGAAGCTCCACCCGTCACTGACGTGTGGGCCATACCTTACGACAGAAAATGGTGACCCATCCGGTGATCTTCTGCATGTAATAATAATATAACCCTCCCCCATCCAAAACCCAAGCAAACCCTCCCTCCCTCCACCCCACTCCGCCTTATCCCCTCCTCACACCCCCATGGCTCTCGTCTCCGCGACCGCCTCCCTCCACCTCTCCCCCGCGTCCGCCGTCGGCGGAGGCGCCGGCGCGTGCTCTTTGCTGAATCTTAGGCGTCCGCTCCCGGCTCCTCTCCGCGCGGCGAAGGGCGCGAACTCGACGCCCGTGGTGCTGGAGAGCAAGGTCAAGGGTAAGAAGAAGAAGGGGTCCGGCGCCGGGAACCTCCCGGGAGCCCTCGACGTCGAGATAAGGGAGGCACAGGAGTACCTCGACAGTGATGATCAGGTATGCTCGGTTAATCCGGGCCGGGCCGGTTCAATTTCTTTGGTAGCTTGTACTAGTCCCCTCGTGAATCTTAGGGATTTAGGGCTGTGTAAGAAGTGTATGGGCTGGGATAGAGAGAAATTCTTCACGGATAAAGCAGCTATTGTACTGAAATTCTGTCGAACTTTCTGGTGATGAATTTTGTGAGTGATACACGGGTGTTTACAGGCCACTGTCATTGCAAAATGTCTATCGCATCATAATTTACCGTTTGAATTGTTAGTGCGTACTAAATACGAAGGTTCAAGAGGAAGTATATGATATCGTAGCTTAAAAACTGTTCCTTTAGGTAATCTGATCGCTTAGTGATAGTTCTCAAAGAGCTTTCTCGTGTCTCAGTTTGGTGGAATTTGGGACGCTTCATCTTCCACATGGACATGTTTTAGTGCCTTTTGGTACTGGATCGACTGGTTCATGTTTTTATATGCATATATCGATACCTTCTCTGCAGCTTTATATGGTAATTGTGCAGCTAGGTTCTGTAAGGGATCACACACTTGCAAATTTTCGCATGATCTAGTTGAAGTAAACAGCTATTTAGTTTCTTGGGTCTGCTACCCACTTTTCACGCTTCATGCATATACACATTTGTAATCTTTGCATGTAAAGCAAGAAGGTTCTTCTTAGCATGTAAACTGTTCAGTCACCTTTGGCACGTATTATAGTTTTGCTTGGCTCCATTGCCTCTTTATATTAACGTGTACTCCAATAAGCAAAGGGTCTGTTTGGTCTGTGTTTCCTCTTAGCTCCTGCAATGATTCAGCTGATGTCAAATCACCCAATCATTTTAACCATTCGGGTAGTGCGGCATTAGATGTGTGGGGTCAATGATTGAGTTTGTTGAGGGTTTGGTTTCAAGTTGTGAACTACTTGGGGCTCCACGTGAGAGGCTGGGAGCAATTTTCGAACTGACACCGATTGTCCAATGATGCATAACCTTGAGAACCTATGAATAAATATTAACTCTGCAAGATGTAACATTCAGGTAATTGACGTCATTCTGAGGCCTTGCAGATACTTGAGCTTTCTAACAATTTGCTTATTCTTCGTCTGACAGGAACCTGCTCCAGAAAACTTCCCTTTTGAAATCGTTGATGAAGAGGGCATGAGTGTGGTTATTTTGAAAAGGGACTACAAGGATGAGAAGATCGAGGTCATTGTCAGCATGCCTAACTTAGAAGGGGGACCTGAATTTGATGATGAAGATGGTGAGGGTGATGATGAGAATGCTGGCAAGGATGATGAGGATGGAGAAGAAGATGATGAGGGTGCCGGAGATAGCAGCATTTCTCTAAAGGTGGTAGTCTCCAAAGGCTCTAGTCCGAAGCTTGAGTTCACCTGCACAGCCTTTCAAGAGGAGATCACCATTGATGATATGTTAATAGTAGAGAAAACAGAGGTCGAAGGAGAAGAGAAGTTCCCCTACGAGGGCCCTGAATTCACGTAAGGAATCAGTTTCCATATTCAGTCTGGGTTCTACAATATGATGCCAACTACTAACCCATGCCTTTACTGTCTCATATTCTATTGCAGCGAGCTCCCTGTGAATGTGCAGAAAGGCCTATTCAAGTTCTTGGAGCAAAGGGGGATCACGCTATCAGCTACCAACTACATGCATGATTACATGGTGACCAAGCAGACCCAGGAGTACATCCGGTGGATGACGAAGCTGAAGGATTTCGTCATGCAATGAGGATCAACAAAGTGATTTGGCAACATTTTTGGTAGCCTAGCCTTAGTATGTGTTACAGGAGTACTATAACTGCACAAAGCTGCTTCTCTCTTGAAAATAAGAGAGATGAATGTATCTGTATCAGTTGGCAAAACAGCAGTTGGTAATACCAGCGATGTTTCATGAAAACAAAGAACTGATTGTTGCTGCTAACGGTTGTCATTTCTTTGTTGCTTATCAGGGTGTATGTTGTAGAATTCTGATGGGTTGGATGATCATGTGCAGAAAGGAGAACCCTCTGAAATCTGCATCTCGCCAAAGCTATGTGTTTGTACCGTGTCTCGAAAGTTAGGCTGCAAGCTTCTTATGGACAATGGCATTCTATAGTGTGGGTTTTGCCTATCTTCTTTGGCACCTGGGATACAATAATACTCCTGAAAAAGAGATCGTCTTGCAGGAACTAGATATACTTTGTGAGACGTCCCCGTGTTTAGGCGAATGAAAATTTAGTTTCTCAGTGGACAATTTTTACCACAATTGATTTTGGATCGGACGGCACTCCTTTCTTCTATATCAGATAAAATTTCGTGCGAATTCGTTATTTCCAGTAAGAAAGGGGTTGAAAATATAGATGGCCAATTCCTTTCTTGTGCAAGAAGCACAGTGCCGCAGCCGCAACCTGAAAAGTGGACCCCACTTTCGGGATCCTTCTTACTAAACCCCTCCACCTTCCCTCCAAACCCTGAAAACCTAGTGAACATCATCCCGCCGCCAGCCGCCGCCTCCTCTCTCGCCATGGCCCTGTACGCCGCCGCCCGCCGCGCCGCGGCCTCCTCCGCGCCACTTCTCCGCGCCGCCGCCTCGGGTGCGCCGCGCGGCGCCGCGCTTCTCCGCCCCCTTGCCGCCGCCGCGGCGCGGCCTCAGCCTCGCGCGATGCCGTTCTCGTCGGCGCCCGCGACCAGGCCCGCCTCCGACGCCGAGCTCCTCAGTGTCATCGACTCCGAGATCAAGTACGCCAAAGACTGTGACGACCACGACCGGGTGCGTGCGCCGATCTCCCCTTTCGCTAGTGCTGCTATTTCGCTCGTATCGTAGAACCCTTCTTAGTGTAACTTTGGTCGCGTCAACGTCTTAACGAGAATGCGCTCGAGTAATTCATGGCCTGTGAATTGGTTTATTAGGTGATTCGTGTTGTGCTTAAGTGCATCATTCTGCAGCGGTGAGAATTGGGATCTGATATACTCTTGAGTTTGAGATTTATATTTCTGCAATTTTCGATGTCTTGCTATTTCGGTCTAATCTGTAAGAAGCAGTGCAATTGTCTGAGTAATCCTGCATTTCTGTCTATCATATAGGCCTTGGCGCAGCGGTAAAGCTGTTGCCTTGTGACCATGAGGTCACGGGTTCAAGTCCTGGAAACAGCCTCTTGCAGAAATGTAGGGAAAGACTGCGTACAAAAGACCCAAATGGGTCGGACCCTTCCCCGGACCCTGCACAAGCGGGAGCTACATGCACCGGGCTACACCCCTTATATACCCAGTGCTCATATGTTTTTTCTGTATTAATCTTTTTTGTTGCTCTATTTTATGTTTCCTTACCAAATTAAAGTCCTTGTGTAATTTTGTCTCATTTATGTCCATGTTAAACTTAGATTTGAGAGCTGCGATTGCTGCATCTATTATATAAGTGTGTTGAGAGCATTAGCGTGTTGTCTGTGATGAAAATATGCTTCCTTGCGCCTTGAGCTCTATGTATCTTTTGTTCTGGTGCCTTTGCTATTTCTTCCTGAGGCACTGTGGATTTATTTTGTATGCAGTAGCTTGGTTCCTGCTTCGCTGCTGCTTGGTGTTGTTGTGATCAGAATCCTTCCAATCTAAAGCATTCATGCTTGTCTGTCGACCTGTCATAAAGGAATAGAAATTCAAAACAGATGAACTAGGCACTGTTATCTTTCTACCTACTCAACACTTAAAATGTTTAAACTTCAATCTTTCATGTTTGGTACTCCTGTGTTGCGAGTAGGTAGAAGAGAGGGGGTCTTTGCATCTCTGGTTAGCATAGTCATATATAATTTTTTATTCAATTCAAAGGAAAAAATAGAGGGTGATGTAACATGCCACTTGCAGTGGTTATGATGACTTCTGTTCTTGGGAATAATCACACCTTTATCCGACAGAATTCATTGCAAAATAAGCAAATTCAGCTCATGATGATTGAAGAGAACCAAGCTGTCAGTCTTATATTTGTTCTGTGAATCTTGTTGAAAGATCCCTCAGTTTTATTTTTAATCAGTATTTTTTGTTAGGTTGGATCCTCATTTGTTTGTCTTAAAACAGGTTGAGCAGATTCCAGAAAATTTCCCTTTCAAAATCATTGATGAGAAGGGAATGAATGCCATTACCCTTACAAGAACTTATCAGGGTGAGCAGATCGAGGTTTTGGTTCAGATGCCCAGCCTAGTCAGTGGAGAGGAGCCTGAACATGACAATGATGGCGAGAATGATCGTGATGATGGGGAGGGAGACTCAAATCAGGAAGACGAAGGTGACAAACCCCCACAGTCAAGCATTCCTCTCACGGTCACCGTTTCCAAGGGTGATGGCCCTACCCTTGAATTCACCTGCACTGCCTATCCTGATGAGGTCATCATCGACTCCTTGTCTGTGACCCAGAAGCCGGATGAGGAAGACGACTTAATAGCATACGAGGGTCCTGATTTCAAGTAAGAAAACATTCTTAGCTAGCTCATTTTAATCCTTCCATAAATGAGCACAGAGTTAATTTTTTTGTGGTGCCGACAAGTGATAACTAACACGCTTTATGGTGCAGTGACCTTGATGAAAACCTGCAGAAGGCATTCCACAAGTACCTGGAGCTGCGTGGCATCTCACCCATGACCACAAACTTCTTGCATGAGTACATGATCAACAAGGACAGCCGTGAGTATCTCCTCTGGCTGATGAAACTGAAGGAATTCTTCAAGCAGTAGAGATTGCCGCCGTCACTTGCTGTGACTGAGATTAGTCAATGTTCTTCCCACATCATGTTTTAGGAGCTAAGAGCTGCTTTTGCTCCAGACAAGTATTAGGGACGTGTACCCTTAAGCCTAGAGTTTAAATTAGTCTTGGTGGCAAAGTTTTTCTTGGTGCTATAATTAACATCCTATGGATCGAGTTAAAACTCCGAACAAATCCATGTGCAATAATAATTCCTTTGCTTGAAATCATATGATTAATAGAAGTACATTCGTTACTGACTTATGTAGCACTGACTCTGTGGAGGTCGACCGTTCGGATCCTTGCTATATATAGTTTCGTTCAATTTTTCTGAAAGTTGGCTGAAATTTTAGGAAAAAAGAAGTCCAGTGACCCGATCCGCCAATGAAGAAAATGAACAATACAGAGTTGAGTTGAGACAAACGATTTCAAGAGATAGATGATCTGGTCACACCATAGTTCACAGAAGCAGCAGCAGCGCACCCACACTTGACACCCAGCAACCAATGCAGCCTCCCCAGGACTAGCCGGTGACTAACTCGATGCAGGTGACAAGGACCGTGAGAAGGGCAAAGGACCCGCAGCGAGATGTCGGGCAGCTTCGCACGGATGAGGGGCACTTTATCGTATCTCACCGTAGCGAGCACCACACCATCACGGAGATCGCGACAAAGATGGTCAAGACGAAGGAGAACCCGATAAAGGTGGCTGCTGTATGCTTGAAGCTCTTGATGAAGGTGATGACCATGGCGATGACGCTTCCCCAGCTCAGGACAAGAGCCCAGGTGCACGATGAATGCCATCTCGAACTCGAGAGCCTTCTGCGAGTATGTGCATGTGCAGGAATCGTTTGGTTTGAAACAAACTTATCCTCTTAACTTTATTGTTGATGGCATTTAAAACAAAGAATCTGCTGCACTACAGTATACTTGAACCGTATTAGTGTTACAAATTATACTCCTAATGCTACAGAAAAAAAAAAAGAATCGACGTTAAGAGTCCTATCAGCTGTACAGTTCTGTATGACCCAATTTTTAAGGGATCGAGGCTGGTAACGACACCAGCGAAAAGAACAGGACATGCTCGTGCCTAATCCTACAGCCGTCGCTACAGAAGACGAGGACGTTGCTCCACTCTAGCGGCGCGCCGCAGCCGGCGGCCGTGCACCGGTGACCCTCCTTGTCGGGCGCCGGACTCGTTAGCACGGTCGGCACCTTCCATGTCACCTCTCGTACCGCCTCCAGGGCTTGCGCCCGGTACCGCTCGCACCCTGTGTTGGTCCTCTTCTTCTTCGCGACGTGCGCCGCCGCGTCCTCGTCGACGTCAACCTCGCCCTCGACCTGCCGGATGTACTCAGCGGCGTCGCGGGCGCCGCGGTCGGCGTCGTAGCGGAGGAGGCCGAGGACGTACGCCGCCGCCTTGTGCCCGGCCGCGGCCGCCCGGGCGAGGCACTGGGCGCCCGGCGCCGCGCGTCGGTCCGCGAAGACGAGCGTGAGCCCGACGAGGAAGCACGCCTCCGGGTTGCCGGCGCTGGCCAGGCGCTCCACGACGGCGCGGTAGCGCTCCGCGTCGGACCACTTCATCCTGGCCTCCCGCTCCAGCGCCACGCGCCTGCCCACGGCGCTCTCCCGGCACGCCGCGTGCATGGCCTTGCAGCTGGCGCGCAGGCTGGAGATGTCGTCCATGGGCCACGGCGAGCTCGCGGCGACGAGTCCCGCGATCTCGACCGCGATGTCGTACGGGAGCTCCGGCGTCGCCGTGCTCCGGGTCGGCACCATGGCGGCGCGCGGCCACGTACGGAGGTATAGTTTGGGAACCAATGGCTCGGCTATTTATGGCAGGTCACCTGCGAGCCTGGACTCCGAATAGGCATCCACCATGCACGCACGTGCGCCGCATAGGATTCAGAGAAGAGAGACCTCCTATCCGTGTTAGTATCACGACACGTGTCGTGTATTCGTAGTCTCTAAATCCTTATATATAAAAATATTTCTAGTCATATCCAGTATCATTTAAATAATTATTAAGTTTATAATACAGTTTTCCGTGATCGTCACACATAGTTTGTATTATACCACATAAATGTTTTCATTCTATATAAAATTACAAAAGTTTGTTTAAAAAATAAAATATAAATAGGACCTTTAAATAAATAACAGAATTATTTAAAAAGTTGAATTAATAACAAGGCCTATGTAACCCATCGGTTCCATCAAGTCCATATTATTTATTCCGTTATCAAGTTGTTGTCATTAGAACGATTTCACTTTTATTTTTTTCTTGCTATATCAATAAGCTAAAATATTGGAGTGAGCCAACCTTATCAATTCCACCATCATTATTTTTTGGGCCACATAAGTCATTAGAATAACACAAAACAACCACTGTTCACACGCAAGATACTATCTGTAGGATCGAAGTACACGTGTAAAGCTACGAGAGGGGGGTGAATGGTAGATAAAAACTTTTCAGCGGAAGCAACAAAACACCCCTCAACAGAAAACCGATATGTTAAAGAAATCATGTGTATGACTAATCTAAACGTGTTCAACTGTGACAAAACTAGTATATATTATAAAGAATCAAGTCACGAAGACGTCACAACAAAAATCATGAAAATCCGTTGAGAGAAACTCAAGTTACGATCGAAAGATCGAACAAAGGTCAATCTATCCTACGCGAGAAAAACAGTTCTAGAATACTGCAAAGAAACTCATGTAGATCAGAAACCACAAATTCAATGACCGTGAATTTTTCACAGATGATAGATAATCAAGTTGTGAAGACAACCCAAAAAAAATCACATCAATTGGATCTGTAAAACTCGAGTTATGATAAAACCACCGAAGCAAGGTAGTGCTGAACAGAAACTCGACGAAAAAAACTTGTCTGAAACAAGTCGGACGAACAAGGCATAAAAGTTCCTTTAGAATACGAATTTTACTTATCAAAACACAAGAGGAACAACCCCAAAGTCGTGCACCACGAGCTCTACCCTCCCTTGCTTATATAACCAGCCCGAAGGCCAACTCAACTCAAACTAGGACTCCTACTCCTACTTGGATTCAAACTGTAACTTTCCAATACTGCTTAGGACTCTTCTATACGCAGATAGAAGCAATCTTAAGACTTCCAAACACCTTAGGAACGTATCCCACATTCTTAAAATAACGCAAATTCGTGACCCACACGAAATCCTATCATAACCAACTCAAAACTTTCCATATTTGAGTCAAACACGACTCAACCGCAGCGTGAGTCCATAACCTAGTCGGTTGAACCTTTCCGACCAATTCTTTACGTCCACATCTCTTAATCACGCCTTGGAACCATGCAGCCACGTCCATGCACTCCTTGCACACGTGCAAACATCTTCCAACGACGTCCAAGATACCTTCATATGCATTGTTCTTGATTCAAACATACTGCGCAACCTCCCGATCAACTCAACTACAATTCCTCCCGAACTTGGTTGTTGAACCTCATCTTGTCCCTAAGACTAGTTCAATGGATCCCGTCACCAGCCATGTCTTGAACTCAAGCAACACCTGCACATGAACAAACAACCAATACTTCCGAGCACAAGTCCTCGACTTGACTCTCGTTAGTTCCGAAACTACAACATCTTACGTGAGCACCTCACATAAACATGTTGTAAACCATAGCAAAATGATATCAGCCATAACCACCAAAATACACCAAAAACTTAGTAAAATAATACTAAGCAAACTTTCCATAAGAGTAAAGCAAGTTCAAAATATTGCAAGTTAAAAGCAGAACCATTTCAATCAAGCTCCAAACCTTACCAAAGCTAACCGGACCTTGAACCGGAGCTTACCAAAGCTAGTCGGACCCAACACCGGAGCTTACTAAAGCTTAGTCGGCCCTAGCACCGAACTTACCAAAGCTAGTCAGACCTAGCACCAGAGCTAGCAAAAACAAGTCGAACCTAGCCAAAATAAGTCATACCTAGACAAAGCAAGTCGGACCTTACGTCGGACCTTGTCGGAGCTACCCAAAACAAGTCGGACCTATCGTCGGACCTTGCAGAAGCTCGGACCTAAAGTCAGACCTTGTTAAAAAGATGTTTTGGTAGTATTTAAAACTTTTATCGTCAAAGCCAATGTATTCAACACACATAGGTCTCACAATCTCCCCCTTGATGAATGCATTGGCAACACAACTTAAAATCTGAATATTGGCTTATTCACATGAAAAGTTTTGAAAACAATTTCTCACCATTTGTAAATCAGAAATAAAATGAGAAGAAAAACAAAAATACCAAAAATCCCCCCCCCGGAGAAGAATCGTGCAAAAACATTTGTGAATGTGTTCAATGTGTGATCAATTTCTCCCCCTTTGACAATGTATTCAGCAAGGTACAAAAGAGAAATTTTTAATTTTTTATGAGCACATTATAACATATACATATAAAACAAAACTCATCCAAATCATACTATCAAGTAACTTACACTAACACATCAATGAGATACATAAAGTAGTGTAAGCCATGCTAGAGATCAAGTGTAATTTTCAATTTAAGCAAGTAATGATCTCACAAACATAACTATTTCAAGACCTGAAAGCATGACACTTGTTGCTGCATTTTATTTAACATTTAAAGCACAAATTTTGATCTTATGATATTTGCAAGATATTATATGCAGCATCAGCCTTATTCTAACCAACCAAGCCAAGCCTATGTCATTTGACAGTCAGAAGCTTAAGGACATGGTTTTAGTCATACACAACTCCTTTCAAGTTCATATCTAAGTGCAATGATAAGCCATCTCAAAAGAAGATGTGCGATGCATGCATATTCTCTTGATATTTTCTCATTTTTTTATTTGAACATTAAAACTCAACATGTGAGTTGATTACTTAATTAATTCTTTATGATTAAAAGCACTTGTGAGCATTCAACAAGTTCAAAATAGCAAGAAAGTTCGACCATGACCAGATTTAGTGTAAGTAATTATTCCAATTACTAGACATGGTAAAAACTACAAAATGTATAACACGAGTAATGTAGTAAGAACTTTCAGCATGAAAAAGGAATCACAAAGTCATATATGCATGAAATACTATGCTCATATTATTTTAATTTCAGATTCACACATAGACTTCCCAAGTTTCAAAATCCTCCCTCAATTTAAGCCATGAGGATGCATAACCCCTATTTCACTACGAATGTAACAAAAACGAGGGAAATCCAAAAGTTTTGTAAAAATGTCAGTCAATTGTTGTTCGGTATCTACATGGTGAAGCACAATGTTCCCTTTTTCGACATTATCACGGAGAATGTGATACCTAATATCAATGTGCTTAGTTCTCGAATGTTGAACGGGGTTTTTAGCAATGCAAATGCCACTAGTGTTATCACAAAACAGTGGAACACTATCTAGATCAACCCCATAGTCCTTAAGTGTTTGAACAATTCAAAGAATTTGTGAGCAAGCACTAGCAGCAGCTACATATTCAGATTCGGCTGTGGATTGTGTAACTGAACTTTGTTTTCTAGAGGACCAGACAACAAGTGAATTACCAAGAAAATGACAAGCACTAGAAGTACTTTTCCTATCAATACTACAACCCCCAAAATCAGCATCGAAAAAAACTTTCAAAGTACCGGTTGAGGAAGAAGGAAGAAAAATGTCAAATTCTTGAGTTCCATGTAAGTACCTGAGAATCTTTTTGACGGCTTGACGATGTGAAGCACGTGGGGAGGCTTGTAACCATGCACAAACATATACGCTGAATTGTATGTCTGGTCTTGATGCCGTGAGATAGAAAAGTGATCCGATCATGCTTCTATATTCTTTTTGATCAACGGGATCACAATCTTCATCAAGTTCAAGTGTTGTTGCTGTTCCCATTGGTGTCTGAAGAGGCTTGCTTTTGTCCACGTTGAAGCGCCTTAGGAGATCTTTTGTATACTTTGTTTGATGCGCAAAGGTACCCTCCTTGGTTTGCTTGATTTGCAGCCCCAAAAAGTACGTGAGTTCTCCCATCATACTCATCTCAAATTCTGAACTCATCATAGCTGAAAACTTGGACACAAGATCATGAGAAGCACAACCAAAGATAATATCATCCACATACACTTGAACGAATAATGAGTTATTGCCATGCTTAAGCACAAACAGAGTTTTATCAACCTTGCCCATGGTAAACCCCTTTTCAAGTAAGAATGTTTTTAACCTATCATACCATGCTCTAGGGGCTTGTTTGAGACCGCACAAGGCTTTGGACAGTTTGTAAATATGATTAGGAAAATTTGGATTTTCAAAACCAGATGGTTGTTTGACATAAACCTCCTCATCTATGTAGCCATTAATAAAAGCACTTTTAACATCCATTTGATATAGCTTAAAACCTTTAGATGCAGCAAAATCTAACAAAATTCTTATGGCTTCTAATCTAGCAACAGGAGCAAAAGTTTCATCAAAATCTAGACCTTCAACTTGTGTGAAACCTTGAGCAACCAACCTAGCCTTATTCCTAACCACAATCCCATCCTCACTTTGTTTTTTTTTAAACACCCATTTAGTTCCAATTAAAATGTAACATTGAGGTGGAGGTACAAGTTTCCAAACATTATTTCTTTCAAAATAAGCAACAAAAGCAGAATGAGCATGAGAATTGGGGTCGAAAAACCTGGATCTCTTGTAACTCGTTCATGCAAGCTTCCAATAATTTGTTGTGGAGGATGACTTTTAAGAATCCAGAGGGGAGTGGACACTTCACAAGCTTCTTCTTCTTCATGTTCATCACAAATAGATGAGCTTGTGACGTGAGGAGGATCCGGACCAGCAATGGTGGTCGTCGGTGCTGGCTGTGAATCAAGATCAGGAGCTGGAACAATGTCATTAGCTGCTGAATTTTTGGGCAACAGCACCACTTCTTCCTCTTCTTTAACGAAAATACTCTCCCCCTACGGATATGGATCCGGACCTGTAATATTTGAACTAGTACCTAGGCTAGCTTCATCAAAAGAAATCTCACAAGTCTCCACAATTTTATTAGTATCAAGTAAAAGCACACGGTAGCCTCTAGTATGAGATGGATAACCAAGAAACATGTCATCAACAGATCTAGCTTCAAATTTATCAAGATTACCATGTTTCTTAACAAAGCATTTGCAACCAAAGACCCTAAAGTGTGTGACACTAGGCCTATGTCCAAACCTGAGCTCATATGGTGTTTTACCTACCTTAGCACGCAAGAAAACATGATTTGAGACATAACAAGCGGTTGCAATTGCATCAGCCCAAAATTTCCTAGGAGTTTGATATTCATCAAGCATAGTCCTAGCCATCTCAACTAAGGTCCTGTTCTTTCTCTTTACAACACCATTTTGTTGAGGTACATATGGTGAAGAAAATTGATGATCTATTGTATTTTCAGCACAAAAGTGATCAAACGATTGATTTTTAAATTCGGTTTCATTATCACCTCTAATTGTTCTTAAAGATCCTAGGTGCTCAATTGATAATTTAAGAAATAAAGTTCTAAAGTGACTAAAAACTTCATTCTTAGATGCCATAAAGTAAACTCAAGAGTATCTAGAATAGTCATCAACAATCACAAGAACGTATCATTTACCTCCGAAGGATTGAACACGTGAAGGTCCTACGGTGTCAAGGTGTAAAAATTGACCCAGTTGAGTTGTCATTGTCATTGTGAGAGGAGCATGTGAACCTGCAACCATCTTAGCATGTATACAAGAAGAGCACACAATTTCTTTGTCCCCTTTAAGCTTAGGCAGCCCACGTATGCGATCAAGAGCACTAACACGCGTGAGATTATCAAAGCCTACGTGACCAAGTCTACGATGCCAAAAATATAAATCTTTGGAATCATTTGCAACTAGATATCTATGCCTAGAGGAAGACATATCAAAATCAGCTTTAAAAACTCTTCCAAACAGAGACATGTTAAAAATAAGCTCACTATTTGAACCTACAACTTTGCAGCAGTTTTTATTGAAAATGTCGGTACCCTCAATACCGGGTACCCCCGCACACAGGGTGAAACCGCCTAAGGACATCGCCCCCTCCGCAGGGGCGAGCTCTGAAGGCACCACGTGTCCGGCAGGCCCGGAGCTCTCCCCTCCTATGAGGATAGCTCCGGGCCTGCCACGTGGCCTAGAAGGCCGGACCTCACCCCCTCCGCAGGGGCAAGCTCCGAAGGCACCACGTGTCCGGCAGGGCCAGAGCTCTCCTCTCCTCAGAGGATAGCTCCGGGCCTGCCACGTGGCCCGAAGGTCGGACCTCGCCCCCTCTGCCGGGGCGAGCTCCGAAGGAGCCACGTGTCCAGTAGGGCCGGAGCTTCCCTCCCCTCGGAGGTTAGCTCCGGGCCTGCCACGTGGCCTAGTAGGACAGACCTCGCCCCCTCCGCGGGGGTGAGCTCCGAAGGCTCCACATGTCCGGCGGGGCCAGAGCTCCTCCTCTCCTCAGAGGAGACCTCCGGGCCCGACACGTGGCCAACAGAGCAGCGCTGTCCGCCCAGTGCGGTAGGCAGCAGGAGTAAAGGCGCGCCATGCCTTTACCGTACAAGGCATTCAAGACCCGTGCCTTCCCAAGACGCGGAGGCGCGGCGCACGCCAGGCAGGCGCCACTGTGACCAGTCACAGTAGAGACAGGCACACAGTGTCAGAAGATGCAGTCCATTGAAGGCAGCGACAAGACACGGACAAGACATGCCCTACCGTCCCTGCCATCACCAACGGCTACACGCTACACCTAGCCTGCAGCATGGGCAGGGTGGCAGGACGAGGACCTCGACGCCAGCGCCAAGACATAGAAGCTGGTAGGAAATCACCCCGGGGCCACCTGTCGGGTCCCTGGGGCCCACCTTGTAAGCCGCCCAAGCCTTGGACTATAAAAGGCTCGGGTAGGCAACGTTAGCAAGGGTTCGCACTCCAGCCATTCGCACCCTTAGGTTCGAACTCTGTGAACTCGCATCCTAGGCATCACTCACCCTCAAGCTCAGGGCTCCGGTTCTGAGCAACAAGCAATACAGCGAGCGCCTCTGCTCACCATGGACGTAGGGTTTTACGATCCGGCGGCCTGAACCACGTAAAACTCACCGTGTCAAGCTTCTCCCTCACTCGTCCCTAACGCTGAAGCTCTCCACAAGTGTCTAGACCCTCCGAAAAAGAACCTCTGCGGGCTGCCCAGAGCAGGTCCGGGGGAAGTGTCGACCACACACTTCGACATTTGGCACGCCAGGAAGGGGACTTTTCCCTTGCGCGACAAGCTTCTGCCGACGAAGATGACGAAGCTTCCTTCAGCGGCAAGCTCTCCTCCCCCGCGTTCACGACGGACCGTGACTAGCGGGGAATACGTGTCGACACACTCAGGACGGAGTGTGTCGGCGCAAGCTGGAAGCCAGCAGCCGACTCCGGCAACACCGACTCCGGCAATGCAGGCTCCAGCTAGCGTGAGATCTTCTGCAACGCTGAGCTTTCCCCATGGGGGCGCGCTAGCTGCATCAAGAGCGCTACTGCGCAATCCACCTGCTGGGGACGCGCCTGAGGCAGCGACCCAACAGTGGATTCGCGAAGTAGACCATATTTTCGTCGCCGCCGCAAACCCTCAACTTTGGCGGGGACGACGCCCCGACTAACCGGCTGTGTTGCTGACGCGCATGCCAACGGTTGACGGGCAGACGACGGACTCCAGCTCCACCAGGCTCCCATCGACGGAACTGAGGACAGAGCTGGAACGATGCCACTTGGGCCAAGATGCCCGAGTGTTTCTCGAGCGACGACGAGAAAGGCGTCGCAACCAAGAGGCCGGCGACAGCATGACGTCAGCCTCGACCCCGCCTGAGGCGCAGACCTTCGCCACGCGATCTCTGCCCCAGGCATACGCCACGCAGCATATGCCACAGCCATATGCCCTGCAAACGGCGCCCCTGGTCTATGGCGCAGCCTTGCCCATACCGGGGTACACAGTGCCAGCAGCGAACCAAGCGTTCGCGGCACCAACGCCTGCAGCAACAGGAGCAGGATGTGCGGCCCTGGCGCCCCACCTTCGCTTTGCGAGGTGGCCGCGCAAGTTTCGGCCGCACTTGCCCGAGAAGTACGACGACAGCGTCAACCCGACGGAGTTCCTCCAGATCTACTCCACCGCCGTCCTTGCCGCAGGAGGGGATGAGGCCATCATGGCCAACTACTTCCCCGTCGCCTTGACCGGCCCAGCCCGGTCTTGGCTCATGAACCTCCCCCAGGGTTCCATAACCTCCTGGGGAGAGCTCTGCCGGCAGTTCACCGCCAACTTCGGCAGCTCCTACACGCACCCCAGCATGGAGCTGGACCTCCACGCCGTGCAGCAACAACCGGGAGAATCTCTGCGCTCCTTCATCCAGCGGTTCTCCCAAGTACGCAACACCATCCCCCACATCCCGAATGCATCAGCGGTGGTCGCGTTCCGACAAGGTGTGAGGGACAAGAAGATGCTCGAGAAGTTGGCCACCAGGGATGTGCAAGACATCTCGGAGCTCTTCAGCCTGGCGGACAAGTGCGCCAGAGCAGAAGACGGGCGTCATTGGCACTCACTGCCAGCCTCCGAAGCCGGGAGACAACCCGAAGACGGCGGAGTTCAAGCTGAGCTCCCGACCACGTCAGACAATCAAGAGCCAAGGACCGAGCCCTACTGAACGTTCTACCTCGACGGCGTGCTGCTCCTCATGCCAACGGGGGAGCGGTTTGGGTACCCTGGACCTGTGCCATGTACCGCGCGCCGACGACACCGTCGCCAACAACCTGATAGCGAAGGTCCCCACCGGAGCCCCGAAGCTCCAAGGAGCCTTCAAAGGGATGTTGCTGCGACTCACAGCCCGGAGTGCCGACCGGGCGAAGGGGGCGATACCAGCACCTCGAAGCTGGCGGTCCTGGCGGCCATGCAGCCATGGAGCCAGCCAAAGGATCGTATGCGTCTTGGGGACTCCGTGCTACCCAGCGCCCAAGATCCAGAAGCTCAAGTAGTCCCGATGCATGGACCACGGAGGTCCGGAACTCCTTGAAAGACATCCTTCCTGATGAACGTGCATTCGCCGAATGGATTGCGCGGATGGCTAAGTGATACGCGCTGGTATCTTTACTGGCGTGGCGCCACGGCATCCTATTGCGGTGCATAACCCAGGAGGAATGCTGCGACCAGCTTGCAGTAGTCCACGGAGGCGAGTGCTGGGAACGCTCATCGTCCCGCACGCTGGTTGGTTAAGCCATCCGGCATGGCTCCTACTGACCGAGAGCCACCTGGACGCCGTCAAACCGGTTAGGGGATGTAATGCGTGCTAGGTCCACACCGAGCAGACCCACACAACCGGTGCAGACGCCGCACCCAGAGCCGTCGGGGGATACTGGATCCTCTATGTCGGGGACCAGCCAGACTTCCGAGGGCCGGGTCACGGGAATTACCCTTCTACATGGTATGCAAGGCCGAAGCCATGCTTCCCCCTGCGATCGCCATGGGGGTCCCCCCGTGTCCGAGCATACGATGAAGCCACGCATGACCCGCTCTGCGTGAGGACATCTACCTCGTCGTCGAGGCAAGATGGCAAGCCACGCTCCGGATCGCACGGAACCGGCGGGCCCCAGCGCTACCACCGCCGGTCCAGGCATGGGAGCATGAGGCAGGCGCTCCGGCCCTACCTCTGTAAGTCCTACCACACTTACTCAGGTGTTTATTTAAATTATGCATTAATTTATATGATCACCTCCCCACGCTCCAGACAGTGTGCATCCATTATACACTTGGTTCCTCTTTCCTGCTCTCATGCATAGTCGATATTTGCCATCCTGCCGAAGGCGGTAGTGCTTGGGGTACCTGCCAGAGGCCCGGGGGCCTTTTGGACCTGCCCCTGTAAGGGTACTGTACCGTCAGTTGGTCTCCTCCAAGAAAAGACCTACGCTAGACCGAGGGGTCAGGAGCCTTGCTTTGCCCGGTCCTGCACCCAAAGCATGCGCACTCTGTCCCCCAGCGCTATGGTCTGAGTACTAGGGGGCTGGGCGGTTAAACCCTGACTAGGGCTAGGGGCCAGATCTCTGGGACCAAGTGCACTGGATTACCCAAGCCCCGTATTCCGGCCCGGGACAGTAAGCCAAATGAGACTAAGGGACAAGAAAGGGAGGACCTCTGAGCAGTACCGGACCCCACCCCCTCGGCAGGGGTGAGCTCCGAAGCTTGACCTCGTCTCCCTCTTCTCAGAGACGAGCTCCGATGACCTCCGGACCTCACGCCCTCCGTGGGCCTGAGCTCCGATGACTTCCGGACCTCCGCCCCCACAGCTGGGCCGAGCTCCGAGGCCAGCCCTCACCCTCCTTTCAGAGGCGAGCGCTGATGCCGGACCTCACGTCCTCTGTGGGCCTGAGCTCCGATGACTTCCGGACCTCCGCCTCCACAGACGGGCCGAGCTCCGATGCCAGCTCTCGCCCTCCTTTCAGAGGCGAGCCCTGATGCCGGACCTCACGCCCTCCGTGGGCCTGAGCTCCGATGACTTCCGAACCTCCGCCCCCACAGCCGGGCCGAGCTCGGATGCTAGCTCTCGCCCCCCTTTCAGAGGCGAGCCCTGATGCCGGACCTCACGCCCTCCGTGGGCCTGAGCTCCGATGACTTCCGGACCTCCGCCCCCACAGTCGGGCCGAGCCCCGATGCCAGCCCTCGCCCTCCTTTCAGAGGCGAGCCCTGATGCCGGACCTCACGCCCCCTGTGGGCCTGAGCTCCGATGACTTCCAGACCTCCTCCCCCACAGCCGGGCCGAGCTCCGATGCCAGCCCTCGCCCTCCTTTCAGAGGCGAGCCCTGATGTCGGACCTCACGCCCTCTGTGGGCCTAAGCTCCGATGACTTCCGGACCTCCGCCCCCACAATTGGGCCGAGCTCCGAGGCCAGCCCTCGCCCTCCTTTCAAAGGCGAGCCCTGATGCCGGACCTCACGCCCTCCGTGGGCCTGAGCTCCGATGACTTCCGGACCTTCGCCCCCACAGATGGGCCGAGCTGCGATGCCAGCCCTCGCCCTCTTCTCAGAGGCGAGCCCTGACGCTGGACCTCACGCCCTCCGTGGGCCTGAGCTCCGATGACTTCCCGGACCACCCCACTTCTTAGGGGCGGAGCTCCA
Source organism: Neostapfia colusana (assembly GCA_030760725.1). Classification (NCBI taxonomy): domain Eukaryota; kingdom Viridiplantae; phylum Streptophyta; class Magnoliopsida; order Poales; family Poaceae; genus Neostapfia; species Neostapfia colusana. Next base: position 121,714,654 of record JASWHV010000004.1, read on the forward strand.
ATGCCGGACCTCACGCCCTCCGCTGGCCTGAGCTCTGATGCCGGCCCTCGCCCTCTCCTCAGAGGCGAGCTCCGAAGCCGGACCTCCCCCTTTTACAAGGGCTGAGCTCCGATGCCAGGCTTCACCCTCTCCTCATAGGCTGAACTCCGAAGCCATCAAGACCCTGCCAGCACAAGGAGTACTCAAGACAAAAAAGTGCGTGGGTAGGAGAAGGCCCCACCTCGGACTCGTTACCTCCCCCGACATGAGCCCGGGGCCACTGTCGGTACCCTCAATACCGGGTACCCCCGCGCACAGAGTGAAACCGCCTAAGGACATCGCCCCCTCCGCAGGGCCGAGCTACGAAGGCACCACGTGTCCGGCAGGGCCGGAGCTCTCCCCTCCTCAGAGGATAGCTCCGGGCCTGCCACGTGGCCCAGAAGGCCGGACCTCGCCCCCTCCGCAGGGGCAAGCTCCGAAGGCACCACGTGTCCGGCAGGGCCGGATCTCTCCTCTCCTCAGAGGATAGCTTCAAGCCTGCCACGTGGCCCAAAAGGTCGGACCTCGCCCCTCCGCCGGTGCGAGCTCCGAAGGAGCCACGTGTCTAGTAGGGCCGGAGCTTCCCTCCCCTCGGAGGGCTGGGGGCCAGACCTCTGGGACCAAGTGCACTGGATTACCCAAGCCCCGTATTCCGGCCCGGGACAGTAAGCCAAATGAGACTAAGGGACAAGAAAGGGAGGACCTCTGAGCAGTACCGGACCCAACCCCCTCGGCAGGGGTGAGCTCCGAAGCCGGACCTCGTCTCCCTCTTCTAAGAGACGAGCTCCGATGACCTCCGGACCTCACGCCCTCCGTGGGCCTGAGCTCCGGTGACTTCCGGACCTCTGGCCCCACATCTGGGCCGAGCTCTAAGGCCAGCCCTCGCCCTCCTTTCAGAGGCGAGCGCTAATGCCGGACCTCACGCCCTCCCTAGGCCTGAGCTCCGATGCCAGCTCTCGCCCTCCTTTCAGAGGCGAGCCCTGATGCCGGACCTCACGCCTTCCGTGGGCCTGAGCTCCGATGACTTCTGGACCTCCGCCCCCACAACCGGGCCGAGTTCCGATACCAGCCGTCGCCCCCCTTCCTGGCGTGCCAAATGTCGAAGTGTGTGGTCGACACTTCCCCCGGACCTGCTCTGGACAGCTCGCGGAGGTTCTTTTTCGGAGGGGCTAGTCGCTTGCGGAGAGCTTCAGCGCTAGGGACGAGTGAAGGAGAAGCTTGACACGGTGAGTTTTACGTGGTTCAGGCTGCCGGAGCATAAAACCCTACGTCCACGGTGAGCAGAGGCGCTCGCTGTATTGCTTGTTGCTCAGAACCGGAGTCTTGAGCTTGAGGGTCAGTGATGCCTAGGATGCGAGTTCACAGAGTTTGAACCTAAGGGTGCGAATGGCTGGAGTGCGAACCCTTGCTAACGTTGCCTACCCGAGCCTTTTATAGTCCAAGGCTTGGGCGGCTTACAAGGTGGGCCCCGGGGACCCGACAGGTGGCCCCGGGGTGATTTCCTACCAGTTTCTATGTCTTGGCACTGGCGTCGAGGTCCTCGTCCTGCCACCCTGCCCATGCTGCAGGCTAGGTGTAGCGTGCAGCCGTTGGTGATGGCAGGGACGGTAGGGCATGTCTTGTCTGTGTCTTGTCGTTGCCTTCAATGGACTGCAGCTTCTGACACTGTGTGCCTGTCTCCACTGTGACTGGTCACAGTGGCGCCTGCCTGGCATGCGCCGCGCCTCCGCATCTTGGAAAGGCGCGGGTCTTGAATGCCTTGTACGGTAAAGGCATAGCGCGCCTTTACTCCTGCTGCCTACCGCACTGGGTGGACAATGCTGCTCTGCTGGCCACATGTCTGGCCCGGAGCTCTCCTCTGAGGAGAGGAGGAGCTCTGGCCCCGCCGGACACGTGGAGCCTTCGGAGCTCACCCCTGCAGAGGGGGCGAGGTCTGGCCTACTAGGCCACGTGGCAGGCCCGGAGCTATCCTCCGAGGGGAGGGAAGCTCCGGCCCTACTAGACACGTGGCTCTTTCGGAGCTCGCCCTGGCGGAGGGGGCGAGGTCCGACCTTCTGGGCCACGTGGCAGGCCCGGAGCTATCCTCTGAGCAGAGGAGAGCTTCGGCCCTGCTGGACATGTGGTGCCTTCGGAGCTTGCCCTGCGGAGGGGGCGAGGTCTGGCCTTCTGGTCCACGTGGTAGGCCCGGAGCTATCATCTGAGGAGGGGAGAGCTCCGGCCCTGCTGGACGCGTGGTGCCTTCGGAGCTCGCCCCAGCTGAGGGGGCGATGTCCTTAGGCGGTTTCACCCTGTGCGCGGGGGTACCCGGTATTGAGGGTACCGACAGTGACGGAGCCTTGCTTTGCCCGGTCCTGCACCCAAAGCATGCACACACTGCCCCCCAGCGCTACGGTCTGAGTACTAGGGGGCCGGACGGTTACACCGTGACTACGGCTGGGGGCCAGACCTCCGGGACCAAGTGCACTGGATTACCCAAGCCCCGTATTCCGGCCCGGGACAGTAAGCCAAATGAGACTAAGGGACAAGAAAGGGAGGACCTCTGAGCAGTACCGGATCCCACCCCCTCGGCAGGGGTGAGCTCCGAAGCCGGACCTCGTCTCCCTCTTCTCAGAGACGAGCTCCGATGACCTCCGGACCTCACGCCCTCCGTGGGCCTGAGCTCCGATGACTTTCGGACCTACGCCCCCACAGTTGGGCCGAGCTCCGAGGCCAGCCCTCGCCCTCCTTTCAGAGGCGAGGGCTGATGCCGGACCTCACGCCCTTCGTGGGTCTGAGCTCCAATGACTTCCGGACCTCCGCCCCCACAGACGAGCCGAGCTCCGATGCCAGCTCTTGCCCTCCTTTCAGAGGCGAGCCCTGATGCCGGACCTCACGCCCTCCGTGGGCCTGAGCTCCGATGACTTCCGTACCTCTGCCCCCACAGCCGGGCCGAGCTCCGATGCCAGCCCTCGCCCCCCTTTCAGAGGCGAGCCCTGATGCCGGACCTCACGCCCTCCGTGGGCCTGAGCTCCGATGACTTCCGGACCTCCGCCCCCACAGCCGGGCTGAGCCCCGATGCCATCCCTCGCCCTCCTTTCACAGGCGAGCCCTGATGCCGGACATCATGCCCTCCGTGGGCCTGAGCTCCGATGACTTCCGGACCTCCGCCCCCACAGCCGGGCCAAGCTCCGATGCCAGCCCTTGCCCTCCTTTCAGAGGCGAGCCCTGATGTCGGACCTCACGCCCTCCGTGGGCGTGAGCTTCGATGTCTTCCGGACCTCCGCCCCCACAGCCGGGCCGAGCTCCGAGGCCAGCCCTCGCCCTCCTTTTAGAGGCGAGCCCTGATGCCGAACCTCACGCCCTCCGTGGGCCTGAGCTCCGATGACTTCCGGACCTTCGCCCCCACAGATGGGCCGAGCTCCGATGCCAGCCCTCGCCCTCTTCTCAGAGGTGAGACCTGATGCCGGACCTCACGCCCTCCGTGGGCCTGAGCTCCGATGACTTCCCGGACCACCCCACTTCTCAGGGGCGGAGCTCCGATGCCGGACCTCACGCCCTCCGCTGGCCTGAGCTCCGATGCCGGCCCTCGCCCTCTCCTCAGAGGCGAGCTCCGAAGCCGGACCTCACCCTCTCCTCAGAGACGAGCTCCGAAGCCGAACCTCCCCCTTTTACAAGGGTTGAGCTCCGATGCCAGGCTTCACCCTCTCCTCAGAGGCTGAACTCCGAAGCCATCAAGACCCTGCCAACACAAGGAGTACTCAAGACAAAAAACTGCGCGGGTAGGAGAAGGCCCCACCTCGGGCTCGTTACCTCCCCCGAGATGAGCCCGAGGGCCACTGTCGGTACCCTCAATACCGGGTACCCCGCGCACAGGGTGAAACCGCCTAAGGACATCGCCCCCTCCGCAGGGGCGAGCTCCGAAGGCACCACGTGTTCGGCAGGGCCGGAGCTCTCCCCTCCTCAGAGGATAGCTCCGGGCCTGCCACGTGGCCCAGAAGGCCGGACCTCGCCCCCTCCGCAGGGGCAAGCTCCGAAGGCACCACGTGTCCGGCAGGGCCAAAGCTCTCCTCTCCTCAGAGGATAGCTCCGGGCCTGCCATGTGGCCCCGAAGGTCGGACCTCGCCCCCTCCGCCGGGGCGAGCTCCGAAGGAGCCACGTGTCAAGTAGGGCCGGAGCTTCCCTCCCCTCGGAGGATAGATCCGGGCCTGCCACGTGGCCTAGTAGGCCAGACCTCACGCCCTCCGCGGGGGTGAGCTCCGTAGGATCCACGTGTCCGGTGGGGCCAGAGCTCCTCCTATCCTCACAGGAGAGCTCCGGGCCCGACACGTGGCCAGCAGAGCAGTGCTGTCCGCCCAGTGCGGTAGGCAGCAGGAGTAAAGGCGCGCCATGCCTTTACCGTACAAGGCATTCAAGACCCGCGCCTTCCCAAGACATGGAGGAGCGGCGCACGCCAGGCAGGCGCCACTGTGACCAGTCACAGTGGAGACAGGCACACAGTGTCAGAAGCTGCAGTCCATTGAAGGCAGCGACAAGACACGGACAAGACATGCCCTACCGTCCCTGCCATCACCAACGGCTGCACGCTACACCTAGCCTGCAGCATGGGCAGGGTGGCAGGACGAGGACCTCGACGCCAGCGCCAAGACATAGAAGCTGGTAGCAAATCACCCTGGGACCACCTGTTGGGTCCCCGGGGCCCACCTTGTAAGCCGCCCAAGCCTTGGACTATAAAAGGCTCGGGTAGGCAACGTTAGCAAGGGTTCGCACTCCAGCCATTCGCACCCTTAGGTTCAAACTTTGTGAACTCGCATCCTAGGCATCACTCACCCTCAAGCTCAGGACTCCGGTTCTGAGCAACAAGCAATACAGCGAGCGCCTCTGCTCACCGTGGACGTAGGGTTTTACGCTCCGGCGGCCTGAACCACGTAAAACTCGCCGTGTCAAGCTTCTCCCTCACTCGTCCCTAACGCTGAAGCTCTCCACAAGTGTCTAGCCCCTCCGAAAAAGAACCTTCGCGGGCTGCCCAGAGTAGGTCCGGGGGAAGTGTCGACCACACACTTCGACAGAAAATAATTTCCAGATTTTCATCTAGCAATTGTGAAACAGAAAGCAAGTTGTATTTCAAATTTTTGATAAGTGCCACATCCTTCAAAGTGTAGTGATCATTTACTCTAACCGAACCCTTAGCAATTATAGAAGTTGAAGAATTATCGGTAAAAGTAACATTCTCTACACGTGACACAAAAGAGAGAGAGGAGAACAATTCTTTGTTACCGGTCATGTGGTGTGAAACCTGAATCCATAATCTAAATGTTCTTCTTCCTCAAGCGTGTAACCTACATAGAAGCACAATACGTCGATGACTCAATACTGGTGTTAGTTAAAAGGCATTTAGAAATCCAGTACTGAGTCACATGATGTCCAGCAGGAATAACATGCGAAAGCTGAGATAAAACAACAGGTTTATGAGTCAAAGATTGAGATTTTTTTCTTAACTACTGACCTATGAGGTGTTACTTGTGTAGCACGAATATCAGTAGCTTCGGAGGCAAAAACAGAAGGTCCGGAGGCAAAAACTGAAGCTCCGGAGGCAAAAATTGAAGCTCCGGAGGTAAACTTTGAATATTTCTGACTCATAACAGCAGGTTGCATGTTCCTGACATTCGGTTTAGTATGTGCAGCAAATTTTGCATGAGTTATAAGATCTAGCTTGCATTCTTTCCTTTTTATGTTGTTTAGCTACTCTATAACAAAAATCTATGACATGACCATCTCTACCACAATAGGTACAATGAAATTTAACTTTGTGTTCATATCTAGATGAGCATGCAGTATACTTATTTGAACCCGAATGTGACAACACTCCTGCAGATTTAAAAACCACTTCTTTTTATTTAGGAACTGTTTGAATCAAACCACTTTCTAATAATTTTACAATTTTAGGTGGATGTTCCTTAGCATGAGCATGTGAATCAAAACCTAAACCAATTTTATCATTGCAAGACTTGGAAGAATTCAGCAGCAAGTTTAGGTTCTTATTCCCATTACAAAACCGATCTAAGTCTTATGCATGTTATCAAGTTTATTTGATAGATCAAGACAATTTTCATATGAAGTTTTTCCTTTTATTTTGCAATTGCAACAATATTTAACTTCATGAGAACGTAAAGCATTGTTCAATATAGAAATTTCTTTCATAGCATCTTATAGTTTCTTATCAAGATCATCGCAAGTAGAACAATGCAAATCAATTGTAGAACAACAAGAATCTTTCAAGTTTTTATCCTTAAGTGCAGCAAGCTTTTTGTTCTTTTCGATTTCAAGTTCAAGTTTATCAAGTGTGGAGGTGTGTGCACTTCTTAGATAGGACAATTGTTCATATATTAAATCACATGAGGAACAAGAATCATCACTAGGAATCAAGGATTTTAAACGATTAATTTCAGATTCTAGTGACTCAATTTTAACAGCATTGTCCCTAACCTTTTTGTCCTTTTTCTTAACAATAATAATGGCACGAGAAATAGCATCACACATTTCTTCGCAACTAGGACATACCTCTTCGTTGTCACTGTTGTGTTCTGCATCCTCCATACTCGATTTTGATTTGCCCGCCATGAAGCACAAGTTTGCCAGATCATCTTCATCTTCATCACTTCCAATGTCTACATCACTCGAGCTAAGTTCTTGAAGTGCGGTGATGAAACTGTTTATCAGTTTACGTCCTGTAAAACCCTTCTTTTTCTTGTTGGTGTTGTCAAAAGAGGACTTGACTTTATTCTGCTTTTCATCACGGTTAGAAGGACCTGAAAGGTTCGGGCAATATGTATGAAAGTGTCCTGTCTTACCACATTCAAAGTATCGTTGAGGTCCGGAGCTTCCTCTCCTTCTAGTTCTCACATTTTGCAATGCTTTTGAGAATCTAGTAGAAAGAAGTACTAGCTACTCCTATGGAAACTCCTCAATCTGTTTCAGGGTTAGTGGAGACAACAAAGCAAGTGTATTGCTAGATGATTGGCTGGAGCTAGGCATATCACGTTGTGAGACAAATGCAATAGTCTTATTTGGGTTCTTACGTGATATAATGTCAATTTCATGAGTTTTTATCTTAGAATAAAGCACATCTAATGTAAGAGTACTCATGACAGTAGATTCACGTATGGATGTTACTTTCATCTCCCAAATTTACATGTCTAATGCACTTAGTAATTGCCTAGCATTTTCAGCATCTGAAAAATTAATATTGACGCTACGCAAGTTGCTGAGAATTTTATTAAAGCGAGCAAAGAGGTCATCAATGGACTCACCGGGTTGCATCTCAAAGCGCATGTATTCTTTCTTGAACATATCCTGTCTTACCTCCTTGATCGTGTTGGATCCTTCGTGGTAGTCACAAAGTGCTCTCCACACATCGTACGCCGATCGGAGGTGTGCAACATGGTCGAAGTTGCTCTGAGTTAGTCCTTGTATGATCAAGTTCCAAGCCTTGTTGTTGTTCTAGACATCTCTCATGTTTGTAGCTGTGACTTGATCGTTTGAAGGCACATCGTAAGGCTTGTACACCTTTTCCCATATTGTAAAGCCTTGCGCCTGGACGAAAGCTTCCATGCGTGCCTTCCAAACCTAAAAATCAATACCACTAAACACACAAGGTTTGGCGGAGTATTTCTCCATGATGATTAGTCAAAACACATGAAATCACAAAGATTAGAGCAACCTGGCTCTGATACCAATTGTAGGATCGAAGTACACGTGTAAAGCTACCAGAGGGGGGTGAATGGTAGATAAAAATTTTTCAGCGGAAGCAACAAAATACCCCTCAGCAGAAAACCGATCTGTTAAAGAAACCGTGTGTGCGACTAATCCAAATGTGTTAAACTGTGACAAAACTAGTATATATTATAGAGAATCAAGTCACGAAGGCGTTACAACAAGAATCATGAAAATCCGTTGAGAGAAACTCAAGTTACGATCAAAAGATCGAACAAAGGTCAATCTGTCCCGAGAAAAACAGTTCTGGAATACTACAAAGAAACTCGTGTAGATCAGAAACCACAAATTCAATGACCATGAAATTTTCATAGATGATATATAATAAAGTTGTGAAGACAACCCAAAAAGAATCACATCAATTGGATCTGTAAAACTCGAGTTATGATAAAACCACCGAAGCAAGGTAGTGCTGAACAGAAACTCGACAAGAAAAACTTGTCTGAAACAAGTCGGACGAACAAGGCACAAAATTTCCTTTAGAATACGAACAAGGCAAACATCTTCCAATGACATCCAACATACCTTCATATGCATTGTTCTTGATTCAAACATATTGCGCAACCTCCCGATCAACTCAACCACAATTCCTCCCGAACTTGGTTGTTGAACCTCATCTTGTCCCTAAGACTAGTTCAATGGATCCCGTCACCAGCCATGTCTTGAACTCAAGCAACACATGCACATGAATAAACAACCAATACTTCCGAGCACAAGTCCTCGACTTTCACTCTCGTTAGTTCCGAAACTACAACATCTTACGTGAGCACATCACATAAGCATGTTGTAAACCATAGAAAAATGATATCAGCCATAACCACCAAAACACACCAAAAACTTAGTAAAATAATACTAAGCAAACTTTCCATAAGAGTAAAGCAAGTTCGAAACATTGCAGGTTAAAAGCAGAACCATTTCAATCAAGCTCCGAAACTTACCAAAGCTAACCGGACCTTGAACCGGAGCTTACCAAATCTAGTCGGACCCAGCGCCGGAGCTTACTAAAGCTTAGTCGGACCTAGCACGGAACTTACCAAAGCTAGTCGGACCTAGCACCGGAGCTAGCAACAACAAGTCGGACCTAGCCAAAATAAGTCGGACCTAGACAAAGCAAGTCGGACCTTACGTCGGACCTTGCCGGAGCTACCCAAAACAAGTCAGACCTATCGTCGGACCTTGCAGGAGCTTGGACCTAGAGTCGGACCTTGTTAAAAAGGTGTTTTGGTAGTATTCAAAACTTTTATCGTCAGAGCCAATGTATTCAGCACACATAGGTCTCACACTATCTACAGTAGAAAGGGTCTCCATAGACCTTTTCTTTATCAAGGGGTATCTGTCGGTACTCTGCAGACCGGGTACCCCTCGTAGTGGGTAAAAGATAGTCTCGGCCCCGCCTTCCTGCCGAGGTGGGCCCTAGCATAAGCCACGTGCCTTGGGCCCCATGGTCAGCCCTGGGGCTACCGCGTGCGCTTGAGCTCCGGAGCTGACACGTGCCCTAGGCTTTGACGTAAAGCCTCCCCGTTGAGGTGAAGTTCGGAGCTACCACGTGTCCCCGGCTCCAAGCTCCTCCTCGTTGAGGACAACTCCGACGATGACACGTGTCCCGGGCCCAGCTCGAGCCTACCTGCTGAGGTGAGGTCCGGAGCTGCCACGTATCCTCCGGCTCCGAGCCGCCTCCCCGCCCAGGACAGCTCTAGAGCTGACACGTGCCCTGGCCTCCGGTCCGAGTCTCCCCGCTGAGGCAAGGTCCGGAGCCGCCATGTGTCCCCAGAAAACAAGCCCGTCGATAAGAGCTCCAGAGCCGCCACGTGCCTCACGATCCCTCGTGGGTCGTGGGTCGACGAAGTCAAGAAGGGAGTGCTCTGTCACGCTTCGCATTCAAGGCTCGTGCCTTCCCTAGAAGCTTGGCGCACTACGCACGCCTCCGTCATTTGCCCGTTCGCCATTACGGTGACAAGACGAGACGGCGGGGCGTGACAGCAGTACACTGCCGCCCAATGGCACAAAGCCATCCAAGCAGGGCGAAGAGATGCGGCGACAAGACGGCGTCTTCATCATCACCTCACATGCGGTCAGGGGCGCTCGGCGCGCCGGACGGAGGGACTTAACTCCCCTGCCGGCCACTCTACTCAGAGGACGAAGCCCTAGATCGTGTATAGGACACTCAAAGCCTTGGGGCCACCTGTCGGGCCCCAATCCTCATTGTAACCACCCCGGACATGAACTATAAGAGGACCGGGGTGACCACACTGCAAAGGGTTCCGACTCCTCGCCCTCAAGATCACACAACGCACAAGCGCTCACGCTCAAGCAATAGAACAAGCACACCCGTGGACGTAGGGTATTGCACTCTGGCGGCTCAAACCACGTAAATCCCTGTGTTCATCAGCTCCCTCGAGCCCATGTCGCGAAGGGTGCCAAGTCCCCTCCATAAAAAAGAACCTTGTGGGCTGCTTTCGAGCAGGCCGGGAGGAGTGTCGCAGCTCACACTCCGACATTTGGCGTGCTACAAAGGGGGATTTGCGCTCTCTCCTCGCGACCATGGTGAACATCACTTCTCATGGCGAGCCTTCTCACCCCCTTCGCTGTCGTCTCCACACTAGAGACGATGAAGCTACCTCCCGCTCTTGGGCAGGCAGGTCTGGTCAGACCGGCGGTCAGACGATCGGCGTGCCACTAGCGGCCCCAGCGCCTAAACCCGGCCAAACTGGCGACCAGAACGCTGGAGCCCCTGAGGCGCCCATGGCACCCAGGTCAGGACGGACCGGCAACCGCGTGGATTGTGTGCCGTCGGTGTTCACACCGCCAGTGTTCGCTTCCTCTCGGCCACCCTCTACCCCTGCAGTGGCAACAATACCGCCAAGACCGAGCCCGGAGAGTGTGCTGGCCGCAGCACGCGCTCTGCTCCATAACCCTCCGGGTGAGGGTGCCGCCCCGAGGCGGCGGAGCAGTGGCGACAATGACGTCGACCATCTCATCGCCGCCGCCATGAACTCTCCTGCCTACAGGAGACAGGCGGATGAACCCTCGCTGCAGAATCACGTACGCCGACGGTGGCCCATGGGGTGGCAGCCCCACGCGCGACGGCCACGCCTGACCTCAGGGTCGAGTTGGACCGTCGTCTCGCGAGGGAAGATGGTCGTACCACCATCGAGCGACGCAGCGAGAGGCGTCGCAACCTTGAAGGAGGGTACCACTCTCTGAGCGCCATACCGGCGGGCCACGCCCCCCCTACCCCTGCCTCTCCGAGGGCAGTGGGAGGCTGCATGGCGCTCGCCCCGCACCTTCGTATGGTGGTCTGGCCATCCAAGTTCCAGCCCCACCTGCCGGAAAAATATGATGGGACAGTCAATCCTGCCGAGTCTACTCAACCTCCATCCTAGCTGCAAGAGGGGATGAGGCCGTCATGGCCAACTACTTCCCTGTGGCTTTGACTGGCACACACCGGATGGCTTATGAACCTTCCCCAAGGGTCCATATCATCCTGGGAAGAGTTGTGCTGGAGATTCACAGCCAACTTGGGTAGTTCCTACACGTGCCCCAGCACCGAGCTTGGCCTCCATGTCGTGCGTCAGTGTGATGGGGAGTCGCTGCAATCCTTCATCCAGCGGTTCTCCCAAGTCAGGAACACCATCCCCTGCATATCCAACGCCTCTTTCGTCGTCGCCTTCCGGCAAGGCGTCCGCGACAAGAAGATGCTCGAGAAGTTAGCCACGCATGACATGCAAGACGTCTCCAAGCTCTTGAGCCTGGCTGAAAAATGTGCCAAGGCGGCAGAAGGCCGAGACTGGCACTCGCGACCTGCTTCCGCGGCGGGTAGTGCCGGAGAGGCTGCTGCATCACGCGGCGGCAAGAAGAACAAGATTGGAGGCGGGAACAAGCCTCTGGCCGGGGCACCCACTGCTGCTCTAGCGGCGGCCAGTGGGGGCCGAGCCCCGTGCCCAGACAAGCGCCCGCGACCGTCGTCCTAGCAATGACGACCAGTGGTGCCCGGTGCACAACACCGGCAGACATGGCGCTAAAGACTGCCGTGAGATCAAGAAGCTCGCGGAACGCTTCCGTGAGCTACAACAGCAGCGGCCGCGCCAAGACGGTGCACCCTCCTGCCAGCGAGAGGGCAAACAAAAGGCCAAACCTGAGGCCGACGCTGAGCAGAGTATGGAGTATCAAGACGTCAAGAGGGCGTTGAAAGTCGTCTACGGCCACTCCGACTCTGACTCCAGCGATCACAGCGAGCGACGCAATACGCTCCACGCCTAACCAGACGTGCCCCCCTCCCCCCATCGTGCGACAAGGCAAAACACCCTCTTACATTGGTGTAGGGAGTCAAGGCCGCCCTCCCCCCAGAACACGCCAGGGGCTCACCTGATGTCCAGACATACGACGAAGCCACGCAGAAACAGCTTCCGCGTGAAGAAATGAACCTCGTCGACGAGGCAATGTGGCTAGAGGCTGGTCGAAATGCGCCACACCGTAGAACGCTCAGGCAATGGTACGCGCAGAGTAGACAGCCCAAGGTAGGGCCACCTGATGCCTCGGCTAATAGTTTTTCGAGGAGGGGTGACAAACCCTCCCCCGGTTGGGAGGGTCCCTGCCGACCCGCATAAATATGCCGCCTCAGGTGCACCCGCCTAGCCGCAAGGGATGGGTATCTCTACCTAGACCACGGGACATAGAACACCCCTGTAGGTTCTACCTTTAGCGTAGTAGTAGGGTATTTTTTTCTTTTTCTCTTTCTTGTAAGAGTGTCATAGTGTCTAGGAACAACACTTAGAACAGCTAAGTCCCGTAGGAGTCCAACTACTCTTGTCATCTAGGGTGGGTCGCTGCCTTCTTGCACGGCCTTTTATATCCTATTACTTGAAGGAAGCCAGAAATAAGAAAAATTTACCCTACCCTGCGCACTTTATTTACAGTTTGTGCTAGCTCATGCATATCAACTGTAAACGGCATGCCTGTAGCCTGTCCTACACACTTATCCTAGGTCCCGTGCCACTGGAAGGTCTCCTCACTGAAAGGTTAACGCCCGCGACAGGTCCAAGGTGTGTAGCCTGCTATGCCTGGTTCTGTACCCTTAGCGTGCACATCCTGCCTCCCCTACGCTACAACTGAGTACTTGGGGGCCAGAAAGAACATGCCTATGGGCAAGAGAAGTAACTGGACCCAAGACATTGCCCCCATACTTTTCGTGCTTTCTTTCCATACCGCTCAGGTGTTGTGGCCAGTCACTTTTTCTTGTGTCCAACCGAAGCAAGAGATGTGCTATCCTTGTACTGGCAGGTCTGCTTGAAGCACCTGTGGCGTACCCGAGGATCCTGTGGTTGTCTCGTTGCTCGGGGGCCTTATGGCGCCGAATGGTCTCTCCCCAGAAAAGCTTACGCCAGCGGGAGGTCCAGGGGCGTAGCCTGATATGTCTGGTTCTGTACCCTTAGCGTGCGTACCCTGCCTCTCCAGCGCTACGGCTCGGTACCGGGGAACAAGATGGCTCACACCTCTGGGCAAGGTTTTAACCATAACCTGGACAACCCGCGTCGATTTACCCAGGCCTCGCAGCTTAACTAAGGACCGTAAGCCACAACAAAGCTACCAAACAAGGAAGAGTGACCAGAGAGCACGACTACTCCCTCTTCCTTCTATGACTGCAGGTCCGCACAAGTCCGTGGCGTTCCGGACCCCCAGGGGGCCTGATGTTGACGCCCTGCCTCATCTAGTGGTAAGTGCACCCCAACACGAGGGCCACACCTACGAGGGGGCCATCAAGGTGAACCACGCGGGCAGAACGTCAGACCACTTCAGCAGCAAGCAGAAGACTTGGAGCACCATCTACGACAATATGAAGACTAAGGGCTGAACTTTTATCAGGTCCTTGCACCGCCGAGGACTCGGAAGGAGCGGTAGCCACACTATGGGAGCGCCCTGGGTCCCTACGCTGCTAAGGACCTAGAGGAACAAGCTCGGAGCATCGGCAAAGAGCTACCCACGTTGGCTGAGTTATTCCGGACCTTTATGCCACCAAGGGTCCGAAGTCTACATCAACAACTCAAGGTAACATAAGACTTGAAACAAAAAGTTTTTGATAACAGCAGAGCTCCCGCATACACAGGAGGATACAAGGCAAGCGAGAGACCTAGGAGCTACCCACGCTGGAACCTAGCAGCTACAAGTCGGGTGACTTCCTCCTCGGAAGACTTTGCCGCCCCCGACAGCTCTACGTTGTGGCCCTGCATCACAGGTTCCAAGGAGATGTTGGGGTCGTAGCTCCGAAGGCAGGTGAGCACATGCCCTGCCACCAGCCGAGCCAGAGCTTTGCCTTCAGCCTCCAGGTGCTCCCCCACGACATTCTCCAGCGCCAGGAGCTTCTCTCCGGCTGAGTCCAAGGCACGGACTGCCTGGCTCACCTCCCGGCCTGTCCCTCCAGGGCGCAAGGGGCTGAAGCCAAAGTGTTCCAGAGCCACCTTTGCGCGGCCGAGTAAGTCCCAGACCTTCTCTGCCTCAGCGGCACGAGAAGCCCGGAGATCTTCGACCTCCTTGACGGAAGAAGCCAGCTCCCCTACCGAACTCCTTCTCGCCAGCTCTTGTTCTCGAGCGGCTAGCCCCTGCTCCGGAGTAACCAGGGCCTGCTCCCTAGTAGCTATCCATGAAGCCCGCTCCTCCAGGTCAGACTCCCTGGACGCAGTGGAGACCTCTCAGTCATGGATGCCCTGAAGCCGCTTCTTCAGGCCCATCTGCTCCGCCTCAAAGGCATCCAGACGGTTAGAGAGCTCCCTCTCCCTCGCCTCCGCCGCCTCCTCCTGGCGAACGAATGTCTCTCGGAGCTCCATCAGGGCTGTGAGACGTGCATCGGCGGAGGCATGGAGGCTCTCGGCCTCAGCCTGGCGCTTATCCGCATTCCTTTGGAGGGCCGCGACAGCGGCCTCTGTCTCCTTCAGCACCTCCTCCTGAGCTCGAGCCTTCTCCCTGGCAGACTGGACCTGCACCTTCAGCAGGTTGCCTCGGTCCTGAAGACGCTCCCGCTCGAACCTCAGTTCGGCCCACTCTTGCTCGAGTGCATCCTGCATCTGGTCCAGACTAGAGCGGATGGCCCTTGCGGCCCTGGGGCCGGGATAGCCTTCGGCATCGTCAGACGAGGCAACGCCTCGACACTCTCTGGATCTTCGGCCATCGGTGGGGTTGCCACCATGGCAACTTGCGAAGGGAGAGGAGGAGGGTTAGCAGCCCGCCAAGCAGCACCCGCATTGCTACCAGAGATGTCAGTGCCCACCGGTTGGGTGGCCTCGAGGGCCCGGGTGTCGACGTCCGGAGTGGCCTCAGGCACAGGCTCTGGAACCGCCGTCGATGTTGGAGCTTCGGCGGGTAGGGAGCTCCGGCTCCCGGACTACAGCGGTGGAGGAGGAAAGGAAGTTCCCTACTGGGAAGCCCTACAAAAAGAAGCACCAAGCATCAACTATGGCATCCAGCGGCTCAGTACACGGCCTCGTAAGGTTGAGCCGTACCTGGAGGCCTAGAAGTTCCACTCCACGTGGAGATTCTTACGCGGGAGGCTCGAGCCACTCGCCCCCACCGACATCGAGGTCACCTCCACTGGCTTTGGAGCTGGGGGAGCCTCGGGGGTCTTCGTCGATGAAACACCACTTAAGGAGCCTTCTTTGTCGAGGACAACGACGTCGAAGATGTGCCCTGAGCTGGGGCTGCCCTCAATGGCTCAGAAGCCGATGACATTGCTGGGGCCCGCCTTGAAGCTCCAACAGCACCAGATGGCCTTCCCGCAGCCGCTGGGACTGCTCTGGCAGCGGTGGCTCTAGAGCTGCCTTCGACACCAGCCGCCGGGACCGGTGTGGGATCACGGGAAGCCTAGGAACCCCTCGCCTGGGGGCCGAAGACGAAGCTTCCGTCAGGACGGACCAGCTTCCTCTTCGACGCCTTGCTGGTCTCTGGGGCATCATGGGGTGGCGAACAGGGGTGCGCCGCAGACTCAGGCCTCCATGCCGACTCCCTCCCCCTACCGGGAGTGAGTCTAGCGCAGGCCCTAACGGACCACCAGCGCCATATGCTCCGGGGATCTCAATGCCCCGCCAGGGATCCCCAATCTGCCGCACTGCGACGTCGATGTCATCCAGCGTCGGCAGTTCCCTCAGCGGCCGAGTCTCGACCGCGCCTGTGGCTTGAGGTAGACGGGTTGGCAGCTCGTCGGCGGGGTGATGGAGTCGTCGGTAATCGGGTCACAAGAGAGCTTCTGCAGCATCACCCCCAACATCTCCCGATCCGGTGACGACCCTGCTTCGCGCTCTAACTGGGTCATGTCGCCCTCCCCGGTGTACAACCAAGCGGTCCGGATACGCTACTAGAGAGGAGCGTTCCGACGAGACAAGAAGTATTCCAAGACCATCAGCGAGGTCAGGCCTTCCTCCGCCAAGTACCTGATCCACTCCAGCACCGGCGTTTAGGCCTCCTGCAGGTCGGGGATCTCATCCCCAACGGCCATCTCGGTCATTGGGGCCACTTGGCAGCTCTAGGCGGTCGTGGACGTCGGTCTGGGCAATCACCCAGTCCTCCCTCCAGTAACTCCCATTTGCCGGGAGTGAAGGGCGCGATGTAGGTCGTGGAGTGCCTCCCTCGGTGCTGAAAGTAATAAGCCCCCAGCTGGCTTGTGCTTTGCCCCGAGGCTCTCAAGGAGAAGAACATCCTGGAGAGCCGCACCGAAGGTCGTACGCACACGAACATCTCGCAGAAGTGGATGAAGACTGCCACTAGCGCGAGGGCGTGCGACGTGACGTCCTACTTCTGGAGCCCATACACCTCGAGCAGAGTGAGGAGGAAGGACGACACCAGAAGTGCGAACCTGGACAACACGTACGAGGTGAAGAGTACCACCTCACCGGGTCGCATGTCGGTCAGTGGGACCCTCCCGCCGCGGATCTTCCCGTCAAACATGGCCGACTGCCAAGCGAGCAGGTGCCTCACGATAGCGATGTCGCCATCGCTCCTGAGCGTGGATGAACGAAGGCCGGAAGACATGGTGGTGAGGAAAGGTTATGAGCGCTGGGGAGCAGAGGCTTCGAGCGTGCAGAAGGAAGGCGGAAGGGAATCATCCTTCTGCGGAAGGATTCCCTTTATACGTTCGCAACCTCTAGCAGGGCAATAGGCGTGACGTTTGGGTTTCCACCGTGCCACGCCGTGGGTTACCTGTCTCCCCCTATGATGAGTAGGACACTGGTCCACCTGTAAGACACTGGGGGCCAGGTAGGTAACTTCTCGGGAGCGTCCGGCGGTTCCCAGAAGAAGCAGCGTGGTGGAACGTCAGCGGTCGACCCAAAGGCTGCAGCAGTAACAACCCCGAGGCAACTCCTCGAGCACGTTGCCATGACCCGCCAGTTAAGAGCAAGCACATGTCCGCTAAGCAGACGACGTTTTGCTGCCTTGACTGGCGAGTGCGCCCACTACGCCAAGGACGTGCAACCTTTTCGTCTTCCAAGTACAACCACTCGCCCACTATGCGAGGATCTCGCCACCGCTTCGGTTGCCAAAGTACATGTTCAAAACCACCACATGGGAGAGATGGGGGCCCCACCTGCAGGCTCAGTGCCTCCCCCGAGATGGGCCTGGGGGGCATTGTCGGTACTCTGCAGATCGGGTAGCCCTGCGTAGTAGTGAAAGTTGCCTAGAGGGGAGTGAATAGGCTAATAAAACCTGAAACTATTGCAAACAGTGTATTAAACTTGAAGGAGGCCGAACTAGTCCGGTCTGAGGGCGGACTAGTCCGGTCTAGGTATAAAGTTGTGTTTTAGGTTTTCTTTTTAAGTTTGTTTAAGCGGAAAATATGTAGTAGTCAAACAATCTCACTAATTAGTTATGAATGGTTAGATTGCAAGACAGCGGAACAATTCACAAGTGTTAACAAGACGAAAGTTTAACAAGTAATTCTAGTGAGCGAGCGAGAAGGTAAAGGAACTAAGAGACACGATTTATCCTAAGGTTCGATTCCACACAGGAATCTACGTCCTCGTTGAGGATTCCACAAAGGACCGTGTCTTTTCCAACCCTTCCCTCACCGAGCGATCACCAAGATCAAGCCCGGGCTCTTTCACTATCTATCAATTGTGAATACAATGCTCTTAGGGGCTACTCACGACTTGAGGCTCCCTACAACAACCTAGCAGTTCTAGGAATCAAAATCTAACTATCAGGAACTCAAATTAACAATTAGAGTGCAAGAGAGTCAAACCGAGAGCTCAAACGTCGATCACCACGTCTCTCCTCTCACAAATCCACAAACCCCTTAAGATCCAATCTTAGGGGGTCAAGAAGGTGAGGAAAGAGGCTTAGAAGAGCTCTAGGAATGAGTTTGCAGTGCTAGGGTTGTTGTCACTTCAATTTTCAGTCGGGGGGTCTCCTTTTTGAAATTGCCTAGAGGGGGGTGAATAGGCTAAAATTCCTGAAATGACTTAATTAAACGAGATTAGAACATAGGGGACGGACTAGTCTGGCTCAGGGGCGGACTAGTCTGATCAACCTGCTAGAAAAACCTAAAAGGCCGGACTAGTCTGGCTGAGGGGAGGACTAGTTCGGTCAGACTGCTGAAAAGCCTAAACTTGATTTTATGGGTTTTTTTAGATTTTAGTTTAACGAAATACAGATAAACTATCTACCAATCTAATATAACAAATGTGACAAAGTATTGAGGTGGATTGCAAGATTGTAACCTGAAATATTATAAGAGCGAAATGATCGAACGAACCCTAAGCAATTCTAATGATCAATGAAATGTAAGTGCAAAATGACACGAAGATTTTTGCCCGAGCTTCGATTCCACTCAAGAATCTACGTCCCCGTTGAGGAGTCCACAAAGGACCGGGTTTAACAACCCTTTCCTCACCAAGTTGCCACTAAGGTCAACCCAGTTCTTCACTATCTCAAGAGTGAACTTACAAAGTATTGGGGCTGCTCACAATCTGAGGCTCCCACTTGATCACGTCCACAAAACTCCACGGATCTCACAAGCCACAGGTCACAAAGACTCACACCAAGTGCACGAGATCACTCCGAGAGCCAAAAACACGAAGTTCTTCCTTCTCCTCTCCTCACACACCCAAATCCACTCAAGAATTGGTTCTAGAGGGTGAGTAGGCAAGAGGTAAGGCTTAGGGGGCTCTAGGATGGCTATGGCGGCGCTAGGGTTCCAGTGTCATTCTAAATGAAGTCGGGGCATCTCCTTTTATAGAAGTCCCGAAGTCAACCGTTGCCACCTACCGAAAGTCCGGACTAGTCCGATCTCACACAGGAACTATTTGTCCGGGTGAGAACGAACAAGTCTGGAGGACCCGGACTAGTCCGGTCACTAAGGTGGACAAGTCTGATCTACCAAGACTTAGCCGTGGGAGCTCTCATCTCACACCCATACGGACTAGTCCGCCTTAGAACAGACTAGCCCGAACTCACACAAGAACTCTTGGTCCGTGTGAAAACGGACAAGTCTGGCTAGCCCGGACTAGTCCGGCCCCTGAGGCGGATAAGTCCAGTCTACCAGGACTTAGCCCCAAAAACACACGCACCAAGAGACTAGTCTGAAGGGACCGGACTAGTCCGGCCTATGGAGCGGACTAGTCCGAGGTCACTCAAAGACTCCTTCTCCGGACCTAAACGGCTTAGTCCGCTTAGCAGACTAGTCCAACCACCTGGGCGAACTAGTCCGGCCTTCTGAGAGTTAGTCTCATAAAGGATCAGACTCACTCGACAACGGACTAGTCCGGCTTAGAACGGACAAGTCTGAACTCACTCAGAGACTTCTTGTCCGGTCTAAAACGGAGTAGTCCGGGTTAGAACGGACTAGTCCAGACCCCATCCGGACAAGTCCGGTCTTTCTTTTCCAGCCATACCTATGACTACTTCCTCTCACGACTCTAGCTTTAGTTTTAGCTCTCTAATGATTCTTAAGCACTCTAAAAGAGGAGACCTTGTACACAACTAGAAAATGTAAAAAAACTCAATAGAGAAATTCTATTTTCTACTCTTTCGAGTCTTCTTCTTTTCCTTTTTGCTTCTTGAGAGACTCCACATCCATTCCTTTTGATAAGCACCTGTGCTCATACTCAGTAAGACTCATTAGTATCTTAATTGTCGTCATCAATCATCCAAAACACATGAGGATTACCTAGATGCACTTTCAATGTCCCCCTTTTTGGTTATTGATGCCAACACATTAAGATTCTCAATAAATAGATATAATATATTGTTTTCATAACGCATGTGTGTATGGTTCACTCCCACTAAATGTGTGCACAAAAGATTGTCAAGGAAAAATATGCACAAGAGTGAGTTCTTTGGGGATTTTATACATACACGTGTTATGGTGGGATGGCTAAGTGTGATGTGATAAAGTGAGTACTAAACGCATTAAGGGAGATATAACATTTACGAACAAAATCATCTCAATATGGCATAATATGAAGACATAAAATGACATAGTCATTAAAATAACATAACGTGGCATAGATATTACAAACCAACATAAAGTGAGTGTTAAAGAGCGAGACTAAGAACTAAAGAGCTAGACTAGACTACTCCCCCCTTATTCTCTCCCCCTTTGGCATCAAAGCACCAAAAAGGGAAAGAAAAGAGAGAAAGACCTAATCGCTAGCATCTCCATCTTGATCTTTGTCTTGGTCACTCTGAGTTTCCTCGTCCTCATCTTCATCTTCGTCTTCATCGTCATCCTCTTGATGAGCATGGGAGGTAGGGGGAGCAGCTGAGGAGGAACCAAAGTAGGCAAGCTCGTCCTCGGTGAGAGTGGGAAACTATGTCACTTCGTCATCGTCCGATGACGTTGGAGACATAGGTATCTCCATCTTGTCGCACATTGCCTTGAGATACTTCTATTGGCGTTGCTTCATTTTCTGTGTGTGAACTTCCACTTTCCAGCATGAGGGGAAAATGGCCTTGAATATTTTGAGTAGCCCACTAGAGGAGTCACTCGATGATGAAGGAGCAGATGGCCCAACTGAGGAGGATGGAGCTGTAGAGGAGCTCCTGTCCAAAGACGCAGGAGGGCGAGGAAGGGGAATCGACATCTATGGGCGTAGTTTTCTGTGCTTCACATCCTTTGCAAATTCCAGGTCTTTGACTTTCTCTATCATGCACATGATGTACGGCGCATATCCACAAGACCTGTTCGGGGTGTAGGAGATGTTGAAGATATCATTGTAGATGTAGTCAAAGACATTGAATTGTTCTTCTTCATTGAGTAGCTTCAACAAGTTTCTGAGATACCCTTGTATCATCCCTGCATCTCCATCTTTTGTAGCTAGAGTCTTCCTCAGGATTCTGTTTAGCACTCCAAAGAAGGGTTTGATGTTGTCGGTTGAGGACGGCTCATAGGTGAGATATGAGGGATACATGAAGTCTAAGTCATCCTTTCCCAAGGTCCTCTCATTATGAACTATGATCTCATAGTTCAAGTGCTCCTCAAGTCCAAGGATCCTAGCAAATTCATCATACAACACCGAGTATACCACACCATTTGTCATCCAAGTGATTTTTCTGTTTCGATAGGTGTGGAAGTAGCAGGTGGTGTAGAATTGGACTATCACCTCGATGTTCCAATCATACTGAAAAGCCATTAAATCCTTGATCCCATGGCGTTCTGCTGCTTCAATTACTGCATCAAAAGCTTGATGCTTCTTGTTTGCCATGTAGGGCCAATCCACCCACTGAGCATCGACTACCGGTGTCTTCATTGGGAGATAGACGAGCCGGTAGTAGTCACAATGGAAGTCACACCAGAAATGAGGGTCTGGTGTGGACTTCTCATATTTGTAAACCTCCTCTTCTCTGAACTTTCTAGCTTTGTCAGCTCCTTTCCCTTTGAAGGTTGCACTCGCCAAATTGGGTTGGCGCTTTGGATTGTGCATAGGAGGTGCCCTCTCAAGTGGCCCAATAGGTCCTTGTGGGGGGGGGGGGGGTTCTCCCTTCCCCGTCTAGAGTTGTCACGAATGACAAGTCCCCTATTGGCCAAAGTCTTTTTTCTGGGAGGATCAGTTGCTTTTCCCTTTCCTTTGTCTTGGGTTGTTCTTTGGGATTCAGCATGTTGTTTCTCCTTCAATGTTACTAGCCTCTTCCTCCTTGGAGGATCAATGAACTGAGAGGCTCGTGCTTTCCTGTCAGCCCGTTTCTTTGTCCGAGTCTCTCTTGCTGCAGCCTCTCCTGCCTCTGCCTCGGGTACCGCACGATAAGCGGCTTGGCGAGCCGCTTCGGCCTCAGGATGTGGAAGAGGACTGTCGTCGCATCCTGACATGATCTGGTGATAGATGAAAGGAAAGGCTTAGATGCGAGAGCATTGCATTTGAAATAGTTTACATTCCCAAAGTCCGCCCTGGCCCGGACAAGTCTGACTGATGCAGTTTTAGCCCCTAACTTAAATGATTTGATCACTAATTTAGCGAGTTAGATGCAATGCTATGAGGGATTACAACAATATGGCGTAGGAACATCAGGGAAGGCCTAAGGCACTAAATGTATGACCTAGAAACAAGAGTTTCATGAAAAATCAAGGTTAGATCAAAAAGTACCTTAGTGTGAAGAAATTTGATGAAATCCGTGAATCGAAGGTGCGGAGATGATCGGAGAAGGATATCCCGCACTCCACAAGCCTTGAATCAAGGATTCCTTCGAGAGATTTGAGGGAAAGCTCCAAAATCGCCAATGGGGGCGAGTTTTGGAGGAGAGGAGTGGAGAAGAGGTGAATGAGAGAGGGAGAGGGTCAGCCCGACCCTTTGAGGTTAAGTCTCCAGGGGCCGGACTAGTCCGGTCTATCGGACTAGGTCCGGACTAGCCCACCGTCTGGACTTGTCCGGGTGCAGTAGGGACTAGTCCGTTGTGGACTTGTCTGCTGCATCTCGGACTATTTAGGATCCCCAGACTTGTCCGACCTCTAGGGCGGACAAGTCCTGCTCTTAGAGGCTGAGAAATTCTTATATATTAGAATTTTACCCGTGATTGCGGTGAATTTACTTGCACCTTCTTTAGGTATCTATGGTCTATATATATATATATATATATATATATATATATATATATATCAAAACACACAATTACATGATGACCATAATATAGCCAAAAATAATATGAGAGAAGATCTAGAGAGGGAACAAGTTTTTCACAATCGTGCATATTTTGAAATTTGTGAAAATTTTGGAAGACTTCTAATTGTTAGCATTCAGATGCACAGCATTTCAACTAACATTCCTAGAGTGTAGAATATTTAGCTCATTTCGAAGTTCACAAAATCGTTTTCATCTAGTGGCTTGGTGAAAATATCGGCTAGTTGTTTTTCGGTTCTTACATATGAGATAGCTATGTCCCCCTTTATAGAATGGTCTCTCAAAAAGTGATGTCGGATGTCTATATGTTTGGTCCTAGAGTGCTCAACGGGATTATGGGCTATCTTAATGGCACTCTCATTGTCACATAGGAGTGAAATGTGGTTCATATTGTTACCATAATCCCTTAGAGTTTGTCGCATCCAAAGAAGTTGAGCACAGCAACTTCCGCCTGCAACATACTCCGCCTCGGCTGTGGAGAGGGCAATGGAGTTTTGTTTCTTGGATGACCAGGATACTAGGGACCTACCAAAAAATTGACAAGTCTCTGAGGTGATTTTTCTATCTATTTTACATCCGGCGTAATCCGCATCGGAGTATGCGATGAGATTAAACTTAGATCCCTTTGGATACCATAATCTTCCGTTAGATGTGTGAACTAGATATCTTAAGATCCTTTTAAAGGTTGTTAAATGACATTCTTTAGGTGATGCTTGAAATCTTGCACACAAACATACACTAAGCATGATATCAGGCCTAGATTCACAAAGATAAAGCAATGAATCAATCATAGAGCGATATACCTTTTGATCCACGCTTGGTCCATATTCATTGAGGTCAAGGTGCCCGTTTGTTGCCATTGGTGTCTTGATGGGTTTGGCCTTGTCCATGTCAAACTTCTTGAGTATGTCTTGTGTGTACTTTGTTTGACTAATGAACGTGTCTTCCTTGAGTTGCTTGACTTGAAATTCTAGGAAGAACTTCAACTCTCCCATCATGGACATCTCAAACCTATCTGTCATTATCTTACTAAACTCATTACAAAAAGATTTGTTAGAAGAACCAAATATAATGTCATCGACATATATTTGGCACACGAAAAGATCATTATCTACATTCTTTGTGAAAGGATTATAATCTACCTTGCCTATCTTAAAGCCATTATCAACAAGAAAGTCTCTAAGACACTCATACCAAGCTCTAGGAGCTTGTTTTAGACCATAGAGAGCTTTATGCAATTTAAACACATAGTTAGGATATTCTTGATCTTCAAAACCGGGTGGTTGTTCAACGTACACCTCCTCCTTGATTGGACCATTCAAGAAGGCGCTTTTCACATCCATTTGATAGAGTTTGAAATCATGGTGAGTAGCATAGGCCAAAAGAATACGAATAGAATCAATCCTAGCTACGGGAGCAAAGGTTTCATCGAAATCCAAACCTTTGACTTGAGCATATCTCTTTGCCACAAGTCGGGTCTTGTTTCTTGTCACCACTCCATTTTCATCTTGCTTGTTGCGGAACACCCACTTGGTGCCTACCACATTTGCATTTGGTATTTTCATCAGCTCCCACACTTGGTTTCTCGTGAAGTTGTTCAACTCTACTTGCATGGCCACCACCTAATCCGGATCCTTGAGTGCATCTTCCATCCTAAATGGTTCTAAGGACGACACAAAAGAGTAATGTGCACAAAAGTTAGCTATTCGAGAACGTGTTGTTACCCCTTTTGTGATATCTCCAAGGATGTTTTCTACGGGGTGATCCCGTTGAATGCTTTGATGAACCCTTGGGTGAGGCAATTGATTTCTTGAGTGGTCTTCTTCTTCTTCTCCCCCTTGATCAACATCATGATTTCAATTTTCTCCTTCTTGAAATTGACCGTCTTGATCTTGGGGTTCTTGAGTTTGATCTTGAATGAGAGGTGCCGATTGTGATGAGCTTGTAGCATCTTGTCCTACATTTTCTTGGGGACGAACTTCTCCTAGCCCCATTCTTCTTAGTGCTTCACATGGTGCTTCTTCTTCATCTAGAACACATTGATCAACTTGCTCCACTTGGAAGCCATTAGTTTCATCAAACATCACGTCACGTGCAATTTCAACACAACAGAAGGTCTTGTTGAGAACACGATAGGCGTAGGTGTTTGATTCATAACCAAGTAAGAAACCTTCATCGGATTTCAAAGCAAACTTCGAAGTCCTAGGCTTCTTGTTGAGAATGTAGCATTTACTTCCAAAAACTCGAAAGTAAGAGATGTTGGGTTTGTTACCGGTTAGGAGCTCGTATGGGGTTTTCTTCAAAAGTCGATGGAGATGGAGGCGGTTTGTGGCATGACAAGCGGTGTTGACCGCTTCCGCCCAAAACCGATCCGAGGTCTTGTACTCATCAAGCATGGTTCTTGCCATCTCTATGAGCGTTCGGTTCTTCCTTTCGACCACCCCATTTTTCTCGGGAGAGTAGGGGGCCGAAAACACATGCTTGATGCTCTCTTCATCCAAATATTCTTCTAATTGAGTGTTCTTGAATTTGGAGCCGTTGTCACTCCTTATTTTCTTGATTCTTGAGGAAAACTCGTTTTGAGCTCTCCTCAAGAACTTCTTGAGTACACTTTGAGTTTCTCCCGCCAATGCTTATGTAGGTGACAGGGCCGAAGAGGTCCATGTGGAGCATCTCCAATGGTCTTGTTGTCGTCATCACATTCTTGGTGGGATGAGCTGCTTCAATTTGTTTTCCTGCTTGACACGCGCTAAATAGCCTATCTTTTTCAAAAATAACATCTTTTAGTCCACGGATGTGATCCCCCTTTAGAAGTTTTTGTATGTTCCTCATGCCAACATGGGCTAGTCTTCTATGCCACAACCATCCCATGTTGGTTTTTGCTATTAAGCATGTGTCAAGTTGAGCTTTATTCGTGGAAAAATCCACTAAATAAATCTTTCCCTTTAACAAACCCTTAAAGGCAATCGAGTTGTCACTTCTTCTAGAGATGGTCACACCTTCGTTAGTAAAAAAGTAATTATAACCTTTTTCACATAGTTGAGATATGGACAATAGGTTATAATCTAGTGATTCAACATGTAGAACATGAGAAAGAGAGTGTTGAGAAGAGATTGTAATTTTACCAATACTGAGCACCCTCCCTTGGTTGTTGTCGCCAAAGTAGATGCCTTCACTTGGATCATCATTTTCTTCATATTCAACGAACATCTTTCTCTCTCCGGTCATATGGTTAGTGCACCCACTATCTAGCACCCATTTAGTGCCACCAGAGGAGTAGGGCTGCAAAGCAATTTAAACTT
The DNA here is from genome assembly GCA_030760725.1 of Neostapfia colusana. Classification (NCBI taxonomy): domain Eukaryota; kingdom Viridiplantae; phylum Streptophyta; class Magnoliopsida; order Poales; family Poaceae; genus Neostapfia; species Neostapfia colusana. Next base: position 121,740,815 of record JASWHV010000004.1, read on the forward strand.
TGGTCTTAGGTACCCAAACTTGGTTGGGTCCTTTGAGGTTAGTCACAAGGCATTTGGGCACCCACACACAAGTTTTTGGACACTTGTGGAGTGGCCCAACATATTTTACATATACTCTACCATAATTGCTTTTTGTAAGAACATAAGATGCATCAAAATTATGAAATACGATAGATTTACATTTTTGGCAATTTCCTGTGAGATAGATGCAAGGTTGTCACTCTTTACTTGACTTGAGTTTTCTTTGACAAAGGCTACGCATTTGCTATTGTTTTTAAGGATTCTAGCGTTTTCCTTTCCTCCCCTAGTATAACCAAGTCCATCTTTGATGAGAGGAGATCTTGTGATTGAGTATGCACTACGTGCATATTTGACCTTCTCCTTATCAAAGATCCCACTCTTGTGTGCATTCTTGCTTTGTGCCTCTTTGAGCTTATTTTTTAAGTTTAAACCAATGTTAGCACATTTGCAAGTTTTAGTGTTGGATTCTATATTTGTTGAGAGGGAGTTTTTGGAGGATGAATTAGTTGAGACACTTGACTTAAGTGAGTTAAGTTGTGCTTCAAGATTCTTGTGAGTTTTGGTTAAACTCACAAGTTCATCTTGAAGTACTACATTCTTACTCTTAAGCTCAACACAAGTTTCCTTGCTCATGGCAAGTTCACTTTCGAGTGCTCTATTCTTCTCTCTCTCAAGTTCAAGGTGCTTCTCAATCTCAAGGTTTCTTTCCTTTTCAAGGATAATCAATTCTTCTTGTTGATTGAGAAGCTATTCTTGTTCAAATATTTCGTACGATAGCATTTTCATTTTAGCTATAGTATTTTTGTTTAATCCTTTAAATATGAATTCATTTTCACTACTACTATCAAAGTCACTATCATCTACAGTATGTAACTTGGAAGGTTTAGACATTACCTTGCGCTTTCCTTCCTTTGCCATGAGGCATGTGTGGCTTGGGCTCTTCCAATCATCCTTGTTTGGCAAGGGTGATTTCTTCATGGTTGGTCTCTTGATGGCGACGGTTGTCACCTTTTCTTCATCTTCGGAAGAGGATTCTTCGTTTGAGTCCTACTCTTCTCCAATGTGAGCTTGTCCATAAGCCTTCTTCTTTGTGAAGATTTTCTTGTCTTGAGGCTTCCCATACTTCTTCTTCCTCTTGTCATCTTCCTTGCTATGGGGGCAGTTCACAATGAAATGCACATGTTCGCCACAGTTGTAGCAAGTCTTCTTTGTTCTTGACTTGCCCTTGTCTTTGCTTTTGTTCTCATAGTGATGGCTTCTCCTTCTCCTCATCAATCTTTTGAATCTTTTGATGAAGAATGTCATTTCTTCATCATCCATGTCCGTGCTCTCATCATCACTTTCTTCATCTTCACTTGTGAGTTATGTTTTTTTCCCTTGGACTTGGATGTGGCCTTGAGAGCAATGCCCTTCTTCTTGGATGAAGTGATCTTTGCTAGGTCGTTGACGTGTTGGGCTTCCTTCTCCATCATCTCGTGATTAATGATCTTCCCTAGCACTTCATTCGGAGTCATCATGTGAAAGTTTGGACTTTTCCAGATTAAAGTGCATAGGGTCACATTACGAGGCATAAAAGCTCTTATCATTCTCTTAACCACCTCATGGTCATTCCATTTCTTGCATCCGTACGCTCGACTCTTGTTGACGAGAGTTTTGACCCGGTTGTGCATTTCTTGAGGTGTTTCGCCTTCTTACATGGCGAACCTTCCAAGCTCTCCTTCTATCATCTCGATCTTGGCTTCCCTCATGGATCGATTTCCTTCATGTGCGATCTTGAGGGTGTCCCAAATATCTTTAGCGAGCTATAACCCATCTACCTTGTTGAATTCTTCAATGCTCAGAGATGAGTTGAGCACGGCTGCCACTTGTGAATTGCGGTGGATTTATTGTTCTTGCTCTTGGGTGAGTTCATCCTTGTCTTCAGGAATATCTATACCTGTACACACAACATGCCAAAAACTTGGGTTCAAGGAAATTAGATGCAACTTCATGTTGTGCTTCCACATTGTGTAGTTAGTTCCATCAAAGTGAGGTGGTTTGCCTAGGGAAATTGATAAATAACTAGAGTGAGAATTTAAGCGTTCATAATTAAAAGGATATCGCGAGTAGTCTTGTTGACTACTCTTGAGCTTCTTCTCCAATTTCTTCTTCTTTTTCTTCTTAGCCTCCTCCTTCTTCTTCTTGAGGAGAGCCATGAGACGAAGAACTTCTTCATCTTCTTATGAGCTTGAAATGTCTTGTGGAGGAGTAATTGCTGGAGGCGGGTTAGAACCTTGTTCTTCAAAGTTGCTTGTACTTGCTCCTTTTCCCTTGATGAGATCAATTTGTCTACCGGTCTTGTCCCCCATCTCCTCTCCAAGCGGTTAAGCTTTTGTGAAGAGTTAGGCTCTGATACTAATTGAAAGTTGCCTAGAGGGGGGTGAATAGGCTAATAAAACCTAAAACTATTGCAAATAGTGGATTAATCTTGAAGGAGACCGGACTAGTCCGGTATGAGGGCGGACTAGTCCGGTCTAGGTATAAAGTTACATTTTAGGTTTTCTTTTTAAGTTTGTTTAAGCGGAAAATATGTAGTAGTCAAACAATCTCACTAACTAGTTGTGAATGATTAGATTGCAAGGCAGCGGAACAATTCACAAGTGTTAACAAGACGAAAGCTTAACAAGTAATTCTAGTGAGCGAGCGAGAAGGTAAAGGAACCAAGAGACACGATTTATCCCGAGGTTCGATTCCACACAGGAATCTACGTCCTCGTTGAGGAGTCCACAAAGGACCGGGTCTTTTCCAACCCTTCCCTCACCGAGCGATCACCAAGATCAAGCCCGGGCTCCTTCACTATCTATCAATTGTGAATATAATGCTCTTAGGGGCTACTCACAACTTGAGGCTCCCTACAACAACCTAGCAGTTCTAGGAATCAAAATACAACTGTCAGGAACTCAAATGAACAATTAGAGTGCAAGAGAGTCAAACCGAGAGCTCAAACGTCGATCACCACGTCTCTCCTCTCACAAATCCACAAACCCCTTAAGATCCAATCTTAGGGATCAAGAAGGTGAGGAAAGAGGCTTAGAAGAGCTCTAGGAATGAGTTTTCAGCGCTAGGGTTGTTGTCACTTCAATTCTCAGCCGGGGGTCTTCTTTTATAGAAATCCCGGTATCTAGCCGTTACCTACTAAAGTCCGGACTAGTCCGGTCCGAACCCCGGACTAGTCCGTTCTTGAGGGACCACTCACGTCACAAGTCTACCAACTAAAGTCTCGTGACCGTTGGATTCAAACGGTCATAAAATCCCGGACTAGTCCGGTGAAAAGCGGACTAGTCCGATCTCAGTCAGGAACCTTTGTTCCGTATGAGAACGGACTAATCTGGTAGAGGCGGACTAGTCCGGTCTTACAAGACTTAGTCTCGAAAACTCTATAATCTAGGACTGCGGACTAGTCTTGCCAACTCCGGACTAGTCTGATCTCACACATGAAACTTTGTTCCGTCCTAAACCGGACTAGTCTGAAGGGACCGGACTAGTCCGACCTATGGAGCGGACTAGTCCGAGGTCACTCAGAGACTCCTTCTTCAGACCTAAACGGCTTAGTCCGCTTAGCGGACTAGTCCGGCCTTCTGAGAGTTAGTCTCATAAAGGCTCAGACTCACTCGACAATGGACTAGTCCGGCTTAGAACGGACAAGTCCAAACTCACTCAGAGACTTCTTGTCCGGTCTAGAACAGAGTAGTCCGGGTTAGAACGGACTAGTCCAGACCCCATCCGGACAAGTCTGGTCTTCCTTTTCCAGCCATACCTATGACTACTTCCTCTCACGATTCTAGCTTTAGTTTGAGCTCTCTAGTGATTCTTAAGCACTCTAAAAGAGGAGACCTTGTACACAACTAGAAAATGTAAAATGAACTCAATAGAGAAATTCTATTTTCTACCCTTGCGAGTCTTCTTCTTTTCCCTTTTGCTTCTTGAGAGACTCCACATCCATTCCTTTTGATAAGCACATGTGCTCATACTCAGTTAGACTCATTAGTATCTTAATTGTCGTCATCAATCATCCAAAACCCACAGGGATTACCTAGATGCACTTTCAAGTAGGTAAAAGACAGCATGAGCCCCGCCTCCCTGCTGAGACGAGCCCCAGCATAAGCCACGTGCCCTGGGCCCCATGGTCAGCCCTGGGGCTACCGCGTGCGCTTGAGCTCTGGAACTAACACGTGCCCTAGGCTCCGACCTGAAGCCTCCCCGCTGAGGTGAAGTTCGGAGCTGCCACGTGTCCCCGGCTCCAAGCCGCCTCCGCGCTGAGGACAGCTCCGGTGTTGACACATGTCCCGGGCTCCAGCCCGAGCCTCCCCACTGAGGTGAGGTCCGGAGCTACCACGTATCCTCCGGCTCCGAGCCGCCTCCCCGCTGAGGACAGCTCTGGTGCTGACACGTGCCCTGGGCTCCGGTCCGAGTCTCCCCACTGAGGTAGGGTCCGGAGCCGCCACGTGTCCCCAAACAACAAGCCCGTCGATAAGAGCTCTAGAGACGCTACGTGCCCCACGATCCCTCATGGGTCGTGGGTCGACGAAGTCAAGAAGGAAGTGCGCTGTCAGGCTTTGCATTCAAGGCTCGCGCCTTTCCCAGAAGCTTGGTGCGCTACGCACGCCTCCGTCATTTGCCCTATCGCCATTACGGTGATAAGACGGGACGACGGGGCGTGACAACAGTACAATGCCGCCCAACGGCACTAAGCCGTCCAAGTAGGGCGAAGAGACGCGGCGACAAGACGATGTCTTCATCATCACCCGACATGCGGTCAGGGGCGCTCGCCGCGCCGGACGGAGGGCCTTAACTCCCCCGCCGGCCACTCTACTCAGATGACGAAGCTCTAGATTGTGTATAGGACACTCAAAGCCTTGGGGCCACCTGTCGGGACCCAAACCTCATTGTAACTACCCGACCTTGAACTATAAAAGGACCGGGGTGACCACCCTGCAAAGGGTTCCGATTCCTCGCCCTCAAGATCACACAACGCACAAGCGCTCACGCTCAAGCAATAGAACAAGCACACCCGTGGACGTAGGGTATTACGCTCCGGCGGCCCAAACCACGTAAATCCATGTGTTAATCGGCTCCCTTGAGGCCAGGTCGCGAAGGGTGCCAAGCCCCATTAGGAAAAAAACTTGTGAGCTGCTTCCGAGTATGCCGGGAGGAGTGTCACAGCTCACACTCTGTATTCTTAAGATAAGAAAAACATACACAAAACAGACACTAAATACTTCACCGTCATCGAGGGAGAGCAAACGCCTTTTTCTTTGTTAATTTGATCGAGGGAACTCATGCCCTTTCCTAACCAAGTAATCAAACCAGTTTACTGAGCTACTGAGCAAGGAAAGCTACTGAGCTACTCCCACAGTGCGTAAGCGTAAACCATAAGACCCTCACACTGATTGACCAAGCCAGAAATAGTAAACCCTAGCAAGAACTAGCAAGTCGTGATTGAAAGCAAGTGTACTGATCATAACTGAAAAGATGAGCTATCGAAATAATTGATGTTTAGTAAAAAATTTAGTTCAATTTAAACTAAATTAGCTGAACTAAACATCAATTATTTCATACGGAGGGTGTAACACCTAACTGCACGCCGTAACAAACAAAGCAGTAAGTAAATGCAGACGTGATACTATAGTAGCGGACGCTACAGTAACCTGTGCACTTACGGTGCTAATCCTGGTCCATTAGCATCGCGGCTGGTGGCAGTGACGGTAGCGAGTGGGGGTCCTGGTTCTCGTGACGAAACCGTGGACGGCTCATGCAGTTGGAGGGTTTCCCGCCCCGTTTCGTCTTGTCCACAGCGCCCTGTCTTGACTGCTCAATTTTCATTTATTTACGTTAACCCATTGGCCGCTCAATATTCGAAGGGAGAGACCCGTGTTTAACCCGTTCTCTTCAGCAAATTGAAACTGATTTCTGCAACGAATCTACCAAGTTGCTTTAGCTAAAGTCAAAAGGCCTCAACATGTCCAATTTGATACTAATATGAAATAATAAAAAGTGAATGCGTGAGCTGGAGATTTTCCCTCTCTCATACGAATTTTGATGAAGAAAACAAATGGTTTCGATTCAGTTTCGTTTTGTGTGCCGGGCCATATAATTGTGAAAAAAAGCTCCATGGAAATCTCTCTCATACGAGAGGAGTAGGCGCCCACCCTCGCTGCTTCGTGTTGCAGTCCGCCAGGCGCGTCCAGACGCGGCACGCCCCGGCCGCAGCCGTAGCGCGAGCGATGCAGACGGATGCGCGCATCGGCGTCGGCGTCGGCGGCGGCCGCGCGGGCGTGGGCCGGTGCCAGGAGCAGCGTCACGTCGGTACGGCGGCGCACCTCGCCGCCGGCGGGTTCGCCGGCGCCATAAGCAAGACGTGCACCGCGCCCCTCGCGCGGCTCACCATCCTCTTCCAGGTAGATGTGTTCTCGAGCCGTCTAGATTTTCTCCTTTTTTTTTGAGCAATAGCTGTCTAGGAATTCCAATTCGACCTTTTCGTCGTCGCGCGAGGCGGTACGGATTGAAATCGACGGGAGGTGGTGAGAGGGGATTGGAGAACTGGGCCGGGATGAATGGATTTCTGTTTATTGAAGGGGGTGGTTAGGAAAATACCAAGAACTTCCCGATAAAAATGCTCGTGCTGGGAGAAAACGAGCCTCTTAAGAGACGTCTATTTGTTTGTTTTTTCTTATTTCAAGATTCAGGAGATAAAAATCCTTCCTAATTAGATTCGTTGGGTGTCATATCTAGCCTACCCGACGTGCTCGAGACAAAAACTTTGTTATCGCTGTTAGCTTATGACATATTGAACTGACAGGTGGCTGGTATGCATTCAGATGCTGCAGCACTAAGGAAGTATAGCATATGGCATGAGGCTTCACGAATCTTTCGAGAAGAAGGGTTTGGAGCATTTTGGAAAGGCAATCTAGTGACGATTGTACATCGTTTGCCTTACTCGGCCATCAGCTTCTATTCATACGAGCACTACAAAAATGTAAGCACCAAGCTTCCGTGCTTTAACGCAAATGAAAGATTGCTTAGCAGGTGTCCGCATTAAACGATATTTAGTTATCTTAGTGAGCTGATTTGAAATAAGTATTGCAGCTTCTCCAAATGGTTCCTGGTTTGGATAGAGATTCGAATTATATTGGTGTTGTACGTTTGCTTGGTGGTGGTTTGGCAGGAATAACAGCTGCATCTGTAACTTACCCATTGGATGTCGTCCGTACTCGTTTGGCAACACAGGTAATGCTGTTATTCTTTTCCTGTATAACAAAATTACCAACTTATTAATCTAATGACCTCTTTGGTTCTCTTTAACTCAGCTTTTGCATTGTGTTGCTTTATGGACCAAGGCTTTATGACCCTGCATTTTATTTTCTTAAACTATTGAACAATGTGATATTTTGGTGCTCATTATATTACTCTCCTTTTTTGTAAACTTTGGCAGAAAACAACTAGGTATTACAAAGGTATCTTTCATGCGGTGTCTACAATTTGTAGAGACGAGGGCGTCAAAGGATTGTACAAAGGCCTTGGGGCAACATTGTTGGTAGGCCATGAACCCTTTATTGATATGTATGTTGTTTTTAAGTTCGGTTGCCAGTAATTTGTAGGGGTTACAGGGAGTTGGACCTAGTATAGCCATCAGTTTTTCTGTATATGAATCACTGAGGTCTCGTTGGCAAATGGAAAGGTGCTTGTCATTATTTCTCTATATTTTGAATATTATCACACCCTCACGAATATGTCATCTGAAATTCCAACTGATGGCTGCGTACATCTGTGCATCAGGCCTCACGATTCCAACGCGATTGTTAGCTTGTGTTCTGGGAGTCTATCTGGTATCGCATCATCGACAGGTTTGTTTGTTGGCCCTAACGGCTTCATTTTTTGGTTACTTTAACCATAAAAATGGCCTTTGAAGGAGCTACTAGTTCTTTTAGATGGCGGATAAAGTTTAGCCCCTTGCGTTGCTAAATTCCTTGTTGATGCCATTGTTGCAATTCTGGTGTTCGATCACACCAAAAACTGCCCTGTTCCAGTCAGTTTAGCACCTCTCCTAGGTGCTGATCTTGCTGAATTGGGAAAAGCAGTGAGGGAGTAGATAGATCTGTTCTGTTTAGGGAACCAGAACAGCCCCAGGCTTGATTCAGCTTCTGCTCCTGCGCTGGACAGAGCAGAACATAGAGAGAGAGAGAGTCACGCCAGCCGCCGGCCTGTGCTTGGATCAGGGAGCTCAGAACAGGGGATAGGCAGGGGCGCGGCGGCTAGGGTAGCTAGCCTGGGCGGCGGCGGAGAGGCGGCTAGGGCAGAAGAGGTGGAGGAAATTTTGCTTTATTGATCTGATCTGAAACTGGGGTGTTTTGGTTTTTTTATATAGCCCCCTTTACAAGAGTTCTGATCTATTACAACTTAATCTTTAGTCTATCTTTAATTCTATCTCTAAGAAGACTAAACTTTAATATCTTCTAGAAGGAGGATCCGGCCCAGTTCTGGTCGCCCTGGGCCAGCGGGCGGATCAGCCCACAGCCATCAAATAATGTTTCTTTTTTATTTTTGGAATTGTAAATGCTATATCCAATATTGCAGCAACGTTTCCCCTTGATCTTGTAAAACGGCGGATGCAACTACAAGGAGCAGCTGGCACAGCGTCTGTCTACAAAGCAACTATAACTGGGACTATCCGCGAAGTCTTTCAGAAGGAAGGTCTTCGTGGCTTCTATAGAGGCATCGCCCCTGAGTATCTCAAGGTTGTCCCTGGTGTCGGCATTGCCTTCATGACCTACGAGACACTGAAGAGCATGCTCTCTAGCATGGACGCAGATGACGAGTGCTGAGGTTTTCCATTTTACAAGGAGGTTAAACATCAGAATTTTGGCGCCTTAGGTTACCGTTAGAAACTAAGTGCATCAGAATGTGGGTACATGACCGCATAATTGCAATTTTGTAGCTGTTGGTAGGATAAAGCTTTACCTGGGATGTGTACAACCAGTCTGTCTTAAATATGGTGTACCATATAGATTTAAGGAGAGTAAATGGAAGCTCACCCGTTTGTTCTTCTGAGCATCAGCTTGAATTTCGTGTAAATTATGTAATTCCCATGCGGAGAAAGAAAATTTAGGATCCAATGATTTCTACAGGTTTTATTTTCATTTGCAGCAAAGGTAGATGCGGTTTTCCTAAAATGATGTACATATGTTTCTTCTCTGGGAGTATTATTTTGTAATAGCTCTTTTATATTTGCATAAAATTTTCAGTGGCACAAGAGAAAAATATAAATTGCAGTGACAATAAGGAACTCACTCTTAGTTAAATCCTTGCATCTCTCAAACGGAAGGTAACGAAGTCTATGTTATGTACTGCTATACTGTGTCAACTACTAATGCCGTATGTGTATGATTGGTGTCTAGTTCTGGGAAAAACACAGCAGTTTTGAAATTCAGTGGCTGGTTAGAACTGATGATAGAGGCTCAGTTCTAAAATGAGAAAAAAAATAATTTTGAAACTAGAATGACGGGAGATCATGTATTCCATCTCAGAAAACCGGGTGTACTCAATGAGTTCTCTTTTTTTTCCCCCTGTTTACTTGGAGTTTTATTCTTTGCTGCGAAAAAAAAAAACACAACAGGAAGTGGTCTTGTAACTTCCGTGGTTGGTGAGAATTTAAGAGAAAAGATATCAAATTGATTATGAGTGGTCAGCTTTTTTTCTAAAAAAAAACGGGGTGTTACCTTGCCAGCAACAGCAGCCATTGATCAGAGTATGGACCAACCAGATACCACGGAATGGGCCTGAACGATCAATTGATTTGATCGGTTTTATCAGCCCTGTTTACTTTCTGGACAGAGTGGTGTGGGCCGCACGGGTTTTAGCCTAATAAAGGCCCGATAAAATCCATTGACGAAAAAAAATTCTATTACAAGTGAAATACGTAGGTCATATCTATCTGCCCCCAACAATAGAGTACTGGTTTAGTACAAAAATCTAGTTTAATTTAAATTAAATTAGCTGTTCTAAATATAATTTATCTAAAAACAGGAGAGTACTTAACAGCAATCTTGCAAGCAAATCTAAGCAAACATACTTGGGCAGTCAATAGCACATCCTGCAAGCTAGCAGCAGCAAACGTGTGCCACCACCGCGCACACGCACACACGACACGATCATTAACCAGATCGAAGCACCTAGTTAATCATCGGCTCATCATCTCGTCGTCCCAAATGATCGGGCCGCGCGCCGCTGCCAGATCCGGCCTAGTCACCCATCTGAAACGACGGAACGGAGAAGCATCAATCATCTCCGATCGCCCACCACACAGGCGAGCTCGCGCGTCGTCAGATGGAGCAAAAGAAGCAAGAAAATCCCTGGGCCCTGGCCGAAACCTGCCCTGATGGACGCGCGGCGGCCTCTCTCAGTCTCAGCTCGCCCGCCGTGGCGTGCACTCGTCGATCATTGGGGGACGACGGAGGAAGCAAAGCGAGAAAAGAAAGAGACGCTTTCGCAATGTGCCTGCGACCGCGTGCCGCCTGGCTCCAAACGGCATGTGATGATCTGCAGACAAATGGCATGTGAGCTAGGACGGTGCCGTCCCGGCCGGCAATCATCAGCAGTGGAACCCTCGGCCTTTAATTTAGGTGAGCTAAATCCTTGTTTTCCCAAGCGCCGCCAACATCTTCCCAACAGTTTCTAGCTTGGAGGTATGTGCAGTGCAGTGGAAAACCTTTTCTTTTTTTGTAGGTGGTGATCAAGGATCGGTGCCAATCTCCACTGAATAAATACTGCTATTCAGAGTGAAGAGTGTTCTTCAAGCTTTGAGGCCCGGCAGGTTTTTTTTCCGCATTTGAGGATGAGTTTCACCTGAATTTCTCCAGTGATTATTGCGTAAAAGACCGGTCGGCGCCGCGGCGACGACGGCGACGTTAGAATGAGTGGGAGCTAGAAGAAGAAGAAGAAACCGCAGCAACATGGGCGTGTATGCCTTCTGCATGTGGCGTCAGCGGCAACGACACAACATATGCGGTTTCGTGGATCTGTACGTACATGTGAGCGCATGGCTTTTACATGTTCCCGAGCTAGTGCTGAGGCAGGTATGAAACCACCAAGCTGCGTGCGGGGCATCGGTTGAATTGCACACATGTGAGCAGTGCCCTAGAAGGGAATGTACTGCGCATTGATATACACGTTTGATTGGTACTGCTCAGATCTGTTTATGTCATGGTTTTACAATCACCGTAATCTAGGACTTTCTTATTATTTAACCAATCCTAGCCTCATGCATGGAAAAGACTAGTAAGCACTTCTTGTCGTTAAGATACAGGCAAAGATGCTTAAGGCTCCCAACTGCTGAAAGAGTAGCAGCTAGAAAGCAGTTAGGGGGAATCACAGTAATGGATGCGTCTAATGATTGGATGGCTGCAATTAGCTGTTCCCAGGGCCATATGCATCTCTGATATAGTTAAGAATCATGAGTCCCCAATCACCAAAAGATCTTAGAGGTGCTGATACAGTCATCCGACTTCTCTTGCTTCCATAATCAATCATGTGAGTGTTGCATGTAAAGTTAATTTTGAAAGCTAGTACATTTAAATTAGCAAAAAGCATCCGCCAAGAAGCCCGTGTTTACGCCGTCTGAAGATGCAATCATAATTGATTAAAGCGTAAAGAAACCAAAAGCATATACTTCCCCTCCATTCTGAAATAATAAATGACGTTTAGAATAAAAAATCTAGTTCAATTTGAACTAAATTATCTGTCCTAAATGTCATGTAATTTAAAATAAAGGGAGTACTGAATAACAATGTTATTTAGCAAGTGCACCCTCCAGGAAAATACCTAGATTTGATATACGCTGTGAATGGAGTGCTTATTAGCAGATTGATTTCTGAATGTCAACAAAGTTAAACACTATCTATAATGTTCTATTACAATCTCTTACATTTCTAAATAAAAATATAATTATATATTATGTTATTTCATGGGAGGAGATGATCACTAGACTGCTAATAAAGCAAGTTTGTGATGAGTTGAAAAAACAATAATGTAAGCATGGGCTAAATAATTGCAACAGCATAGATTATTTATCTACTTTGAGAGAAGAGAACAGGAAGCATAAGAGCTGAAGGAAAGGTTGCATACCTATATATAAGGACCTTACCGGCACTTTCTTGCATAACACCCTCTCATGCTTCTCTTTAAGTAGAGAGAGAGAGTGAGAGGGAGGGAGAGAGAGAGAGAGAGAGAGAGAGAGAGAGAGAGGGGGGGAGAGGGAGAGCTATTTGTAACGCAACAATGCCTGGGGGAAGCATCCAAAGGGATCGCATTGATCCTTTGTTCGTTCCTTCCATGTTGGTTGATCTTCGTCTACAAGAAGGAACTCGACGGATCATGCGATCCTTTTGGAGGCTTCCTCTAGCCATTACTCCATTTTGGTACTCATTCAACAGTGCTCGATTCGAATGGCTTAATTCATCCCGGATCATGATCAAAGAGTAGGTCTCGTTCCTGGCCGTCTCCTATGGTTGCTCCCAATTCCCATGCTTGCAATCAGAAGAAAGGTATGCAGTTATTGCTCTTGCCGTGTTTAGTGTGTGTTGGCTAGCTTGGCGATTTGTTGTGTTCTTATGCTTGTTTCATAGCAAGCTGGATGCGCGCGGCGCATTCTGACTTCCGTAAGTGATTGAAAGATTTGCAAATAAGACTTGGGGCATGGTAAATTACTCGCTCCCTGAAGTCAAATAAAAATAAGTTACACCATTGGTTGCCGATATCTATATTTATATACATGAATATTTGTACTGACTGTGTGTTACTCCTAGTAGATTCATCAAGAACATGTTATACTCCTCAGTTGATATGTCATGTTTTATAGACACCGTAGGACATAATTGCTTCAGATGCTCTGAAATAAGCTAGTGATTGAAAGGACCCTCCCTAGCTGATCATCAGAGATGCATGCAGGCCCTAACGGTACAATTTAAGATTGATTAGTTAGGTACTCCCTCTTCTGAATTATTTAATGCCGATTAGTTTAAAATTTAACTAATCAGCATCAAATAATTAGAAACTGAGGGAGTAAGCAGCTAAGGCCTCGAGATAGATCTAACAAAAATACCGGATCGATGCTTCAGCCGATGCCCTTTGACTCGTCCTAGATCCAGTCTCCTCGCATGCAGCATGTGCATGCACATTCAGAATTCTTAGAAGTATGAGAACCGCGCCGCCGACGAGGAAGATCCTGGACTCCGGCCTACTGCCTGCAAGGTCGCCGACATCCACCAACAACGTCGTTGATGCAAGCCACCATGAATCAGTACGGGAATCCTACAAGAAACTGGAGCACTGTCTAGGTCCCTAGTTTCCCTGTTCAGTATTTCTTTTCTCCTTTTCCTTTTTTTCGCATGTAAAGAAATATCATATTTTCAAAAATTAAAGAACAAACATGCCTTAACACGTCACGCCTTTTTTGTGGCGGACATGAATCTGCATCAGTAAAGTGACTTATCTGTTTATTTTATCTATAAATGATTCATATGTTTTCACTTTTATACTCATTGGTGTGCATTTATTCAATTTCATTTTGCCCTGCTACCTTTAAATCGATCGATCTGTATCGGGGACCAAACACGGTCACGGAGGCCTTGCCCATTGATAGATGCAATTTCGGGTCACTACTAACAGTGTGGCCATGTTTGTAGTTTCTTTGCTATATATATTTTATAATTTATTAGGGGTTCATTTCCTTAATATTCTGTAATGCAAAAGAATGTGTTGTAGGTGGCTAACCAGTATTTTATGGATAAATTACAAGTACGCTGCTAAATGTTATTAGATCTCCCTTCTCATTGATAAATGATATTACATCGGGACTCACATTTTGGTGAAACCATGAATCGCCTTTTTTTACAAGATAGGTCCCCTTCACCGTGGATTAACTAGAAAATTCCTGGCTGATAGAAAAATGTTATCTTCCTTTAGTTTACATATGATACAAAAGTTCAAGCTGTAATGCCCTCTACATATTTACATGCAAAAAAACATTTACATTACAACTTGTTAGTTGCATGCAATTTAGACCATCAAAATCTGTCTGTGTGCTTTCCTTTACACATACTATTCTATTTGATTGTAGTATTAAAAGGCATATATGAGCTCTGACATCTATTATATATGTATTTGACCCCCAAAAAAACATTCACGTTCGCTCTCAAGGTTTAGAAATTCTCACGTTAAGTGGAAAAAAGAAAGAAAAATTACCCCTCATTACCATTATGAAAAAATATTCAGAAATAGTCCTATATATTTTAAAATGTAATTATAAAAATAAAATAGAATACCTGAATAAGTTTATTAATTACCACCACTATCATTATAAAAACGCTGGACTAAATTATTCTTTCATGTATTTTTAAATTATTTATTATTATCATTACCAAAAATCTAAATTACCTAAATATTTATAAATTATTTGCCACTATACCTTGGAGTTCAGACCCTACACTCCCTTTGCATAACTGCCTGCACCTTGTTCGTCAGCAGGCACCATAAGTTAGGCACTTAGGTTTCACTATATTTCTTTGTGGCACGTGAAAATACAAAAAGGTTACGACAAAGATTTTTGGTATTATTTTTTATATATATTTGTAGTTGGTAAGCACTTATTATCAAACAAAACATGACATTTAAACTATTAATTGCCCCCGAGCACTACTACTAGTACGGTGAACATTGATAGACCATTCTTCATCGTCACAAATGAGAAATGACAATGTTTCCCTTGTCTGAAGCTTCCACCTTTAAAGAACTAATTTTTAGAGCGCACACATGTTGAAACGACAATCAACCATAGCCAGACAAGAACACACAGAAATCGCTTCACACTTCTCTGTTCAGATCAACCTGTACTGCTTATGCTCATCAGTGTTCTGGGTTGCGCTCCCCCTTGTCGTCCGGGTGGTAATCCGCCGTCTTCTTGTACTTGTACCAGCTGGCGATGACGATGTAGACGATGAAGTTGATGAGGCTGAGCACGGCGAGCAGCCAGAAAAAGTAGTCGATGTGGCCGCGGTTGAGGTTGTCCGGGATCCAGCCGAGCTCGCCGTGCCTGGTGGTGATGCGCATCACGATCGTCACCAGCACCGTGCTGAGGTAGCTACCGAGCGCCACGGTGGTGAGCGACAGCGCCGAGCACATGCTCCTCATGGCGTCCGGCGCCTGGTCGTAGAAGAACTCGAGCTGCCCGACGAAGGTGAAGGTCTCCGCCGCGCCGATGATGAAGTACTGCGGCACCTGCCAGAAGATGGAGATGGGCACCACGTCCTTTTTCCCGTACAGCCCGTGCCGCGCGACGGCGCGCAGACGGAACACCTCCAGCGTGCCGGCGGCGAGCATGGAGAAGATGGAGACGACGAGGCCGATGCCCATGCGCTGCAGCTGCGTGAACCCGCGGGGGCGTCCGGTCACGGACCGCGCCGCCGGCACGATGAGGCGGTCGTAGGCGGGCACCCAGACGATGACGCTGAGCGTGTCGAAGAGGGAGAGCGACGCCGAGGGGATGCTGAAGTGGGGCCCCATGCTGGCGTCCAGCGTGTTGCCCTGCAGCGTGAACATGGTGTTCATCTGCCCGTACACCGTCGCGAACATGATGCCGCTCGCCCAGATGGGCAGCAGCCGCACCACGCCCTTGAGCTCCTCCACCTGCGTCACCGTGCACAGGCGCCACGCGCTCGCCGGTGCCGCCGCCGCCGCCGAGGCCTTGTCCTCCGCCGTCACGACGGCCGCCTTGTCGAGGAACCTGAACTGGTCGGTGTGCTCCAGCTTGCCGCTGCCTTCGATGCCGGACTCCCAGCTGTCCAGGGTCTCGTGCAGCGCCGAGCCGTCCGCGGGCACAGCTACGTTCCACTTGCGCCCCGACGCGACGAGCACCTGGGCCACGCGCGTGATCGGGCTGCCCCGGGGCTTCTGGTGCCGGTACAGCGGCGTCCCGAAGAAGAAGCTGACCACGGCGACGGCCATGACGACGGCGGGGATGCCGAAGCCCCAGCCCCAGCCGACGTGCGTCTGCACGTACACCAGCACCGACGAGGCCACCAGCGCGCCGATGTTGATGGAGAAGTAGAACCAGTTGAAGAAGGAGCTCTTGCTCTTCTTCTCCGCCCCGTCGTTCTCGTCGAACTGGTCGGCGCCGAACGACGACACGCACGGCTTGATCCCGCCCGTGCCCAGCGCGATCAGGTACAGCGCCACGAACACCGCCGCCTTCTGCGGCTCCGTCGGGCTGCACGTCCCGTCGTTGTTGCACGACGGCGCGAGCGCCTTCACCGACGAGGCCAGCGTCAGCAGCGCCAAGCCCTGTCCAAACCCATCATCCATCACGATGAGCTCGCTCCTCCTCCTCTGGCAGGCGATCGATGTGGCAACTTTGAATAAGAAACGACAGATCACAAATTCGCAGTGACGACGCTTACGAAGATGTAGATGACCATGAAGGTGGCGATGGTCCAGTATCTGCCCATGTAGGCGTCCGCGAAGAAGGCGCCGATGAGCGGCGTGATGTAGCACGTCCCCGACCAGTTGGCGACGTTGGTCGCCGCAACGGCGTTCTCCATGCCGAGGCGCGTCTCCATGTAGTTCACAAGGTTGGTGCTCATGCCGTAGTACGCCAGCCTCTCGCAGCACTCGTTCGCTGAACCACGGGTGCAGGGCCAGTCGCCATCAACGGATCGGAAGCTCCACAGGACAGAGGAAGCAGAGCGATGGAGAGAGGGGTGTACCGAGGATGTAGGGGCAGGCGCGCCAGTTGCCGGTGGCCTTCTTCACGGCGGGGTTCCCCTTCATGTCCACGGTCCCGTCTTGGGTGTACATGTCTGCTGCAGCCTCTCCCATGGCGTCGCTCCGATGACGCGCAGCTCGGACCTCAGAGTTCCTCTCTCTCTCGCTCTCTCCTGAGAGCTGACAGCGATTTTCTTCTTGTTGAAGATGCTACTTGGCAAAGTATACTGAATATGTGTTTGGAATTTAACACAAAAAAGCTTCACAAGAAGGCTTTTTTGTGAAACATCAATCTAAAACCTAACTCGCCACGCCCGAAACTGAACATTTCGATCAATAAACTACCGCGACACCTAGTTTCTGAATACCGCGACAACGACACCCAAAGATGAACAAACAAGGCAGAACGCTCGTCCGTTCGCACACGGACAGCAGGCCGACCCCCGCCGTGTCTCTGTTCATCGTTCAGAAAACGATGGGCTTCGATCGCGACTCGAACGCTGGAAATCCTTCCCTTCCCTTCCCTGAGAAAACATATGATATTCTCCCTGTTCTATGATGAGGTCGAAACAAAACGAACTGATGCATGGCACCATTGACAGAACCAACTAAGCCGGTCCCGTTGATCTTCAAGGAAATCTTTTAGGAGGCTATCATCAATCGTGTAGGCAGTGGCCGATACTCTACGGCTAGTACGTAGTTGCTTATATATAGCTTGGGCACTTGGCTAACGGTCTGTCATTAGTATCTAAAAAAAATGAGATTCAGATCCATACACTTATTACGCATCACGCATCAGCAGGGTCAACAGTGACGATCACCAAGCTAGGGAGCAAGCAACTGGAGGTTGGGCCCGTGATGGCCAAATTTTATATGTGACCGATCAACGGTCCAGGTCCAGGAGAAAGAAGCACACACACATGTACCCCGACGACTTGCACATGATGATCGATGATGGAATCAGTATACTATTCGGTTCGCTAGGCATGCATGACGAGCAGCAGCAGGGCGCGAGCCCGAGTGTGGTTCGGACAGATGGGGAATACAATCCGTACCTACTGCTAGTACGGACGGGACACGGGAGACGACGGACTTGAATACGCATGCTGTTGAGCCATGCAAGGTCCATCTAACCGTACTAGCTGACTGCCGCATGTGTACGTACACGTACACACTGGTTTGGCCGGTACGTGTCGTCGAGCTAGGATCTACTGCATGCAACTCATCTGACTGCAGGTGGATATACACGTGTACCAGAGGATCTTTGAAGATCGATCTGTTGCCCAGATCGATACACTGAAACTACCGTTCGTCACCGAAACGTCCGAGCACTTCCGATCAGAGAGTTGAGGGCGGGAGGAGGATTTGGAGGGGGCGTACCCGGTCTGCTGGAGTAGGAGCCGCCGGGGACGGCGGCGGGAACCCCTCTCTTCCTGCGAGGCGGTGGTGTTGGAGTTGGAGGAGCGAGCGCACGGGGACAACCGCCTGGGCTGGGAATCGATCTATAGGCGGAGGCCGGAGACGAGGGCAGATCGGCCTCCTGGTGGTTCATCACCGGATGGGCGTCGTAGCCGCTACGCCGTCACTAGTTTATTTGTCCCCGTAGCGGCCGGCGGAGGACGTCCGCACATCACCATTGTTGATCTGTTTTTATCTAGCAAAAACTTGTTTCATCTGTACTGAACCACTTTTCTGGTTATTTTTAAAAACTGGTACGTAACTAGTTTATACTCACTCCGTTTTGAATTATTTGAAACTCCGACGCCGACTGATGCATGATGCATGCGTCCCGTGCCTGCTGCTTGGACACACGTGCTCGCCCCAAGCAGTCCTATTAAGGGTATTATTACGCGTCCACGATCCCAAGCTATATATGCTACGAAACTCGCTCGTCGTCGAGCATGGATCGCTACTGTACGAGCTAGACGGACCCGGCCCGGCCCTCGCATCGGGAGAGGCAAAGATCGACAGAAACACCCCTCACGAGAAGGAAAAAAAAATGGAGTTTGGCAATCCGAGTATAGCTTTGCTAATTAGATTCTTCATGGTAAAACCAGTTCATCCGGGTTCATCAGGTCGCGGACTCGCAGATGTAGGCGGCGGCCGGAGGTGAGGACGATGGGGATGATGCGCTGGGACCCGGGAGGCTGTGCTGTGGCTTGGATAACGTGCGTGGGAAGGAGTACAGAACATCTGACACCGCTTGCAAAATCGGGCAGCCCAGATGGCCCATTTAACAGCCCATCACAGCCCACCAATAAAGGCTGCAACCCGATACCGGCTTCAGTATTGCGTCGTACCTAGTTCCTTCTTTAGAATCTACTGCAACGTTTCCCACTTTTTGAGATAATGGGATCATCCCGACCTTCCTCTCAAATGAGATTATGGCCTTTTATTACAAATAAAACTGGTCCTCACAGAATTACAAGAATGAATAGATGTGAACACCCATTACAAATATTATTAAAGCGGTGTCCAAGAAACCGGTGTCGAAAGACCTCCTGCTTCCGTTGCAACTTGCAAGCTCGTTCGCATGCAGTCTTTTTTAATTGCTCATGCTCCAGCTTTTGTGGCGATCTCATCTGGCGGTTTTGCAGGCAAGCAACCATGCGCCACAAAACATATTAAACGGATGCTAGTACGCAAGTCATTAGCCCTCGTCTGGTTCAAACAGATCTGCGAGATACCGCGACGTTTTCGCATGCTAAATACTTCGGTTTGGCTTGATACAGGGAGAAGGCGAGCAGGAAGATCTGGTGAGTTGTAATGTGTGTATCAAATTAATTGTGGGTTGCAATATGTTATGAACCATGTAAAAGACGTTTTAATTTAAATTGAACTCGGTTGTGAGTTGTAATGTGTTATGAACTATATAATGAACGTTTTAATTTGAATTGATGTGAGTTGAAATATGATATTTGTTATGAAGAGTACCAATGTGTTGTGTAATTGACTAATAATAATATTCCGTTCATTTATGTGCTCAAAACGCAATAAGCATATTTTTTACACAACAATTTCATGTATTTTCGTGCCATCTTGTAGCCTACGAAAATAGTCTCTAAGTATTTTTGTGTGCCACAAGTTGGCTCATGAAGATACTAAGGTGGTATTTTCGTGGGTCACAAGTTGGCTCCCGAAACTAATGTGTAGATATTTTTGTGGGTCACATTCCAGCCCACGAAATACTTATTTTCGTGAGTCAGAAGCGGCCGACGAAAATATCATTATTTTCGTGGACCTGGAACCCATAAAAATAGCTATTTCTGTGTGTTTCTGACCCACAAAAATACATTGATTTCCATAAAAATAGCTATTTCTCGTATATTTTCATATATTTCTAACCCAAAAAATACATTGATTTCCTGTAGTGACAGTGAAACAATGGCCGCCCAACCCGTGGCCCGCAAATCACGTGTACGCGCGTTACCAAACAACGGCCGATAGCAACACCTGAATGGACGAACGGAAAGGAGCAATCACCTATGAATTTTAGTTGAACACACAGCTAAGCTTAGATATGTATAGAGAAAAGCTCTAAGAAGCCACTAGGAGTCACTTGCACACTCTGGCCTTTCAGTCTTCGTTTCTGCTGTCTGGTTTCTTTTTTTGAGCTGTATTTATATACGGTACTGAAGATGGAAGAAAATATGAAATGAGAGAAAGAGGATCTCCCAATTAGTCGAGAGAAAAATCTTTGGGCTAAGTGGGCGATAGTGGAGTTAAAAGCAAGGCAGGGAAGGCAAGAACAACTCCAAGTGGGCATGTGTGAGTGTGTGTGTGCGCGCACGCACATATATGCGGTCAGGCCTGGCCGGCCTACAGGGGTGCGCTACTATGCTGGTACTAGCCGTTTATAAGTACTGCAAAAATCGGCCAAGCCACGGCCCATTCGCCGGCTGACACTCGCAAGAAACCTGCCTTCCCTCTGGATCGCTATCCCGTTTCTAGTGCTCAGGGAAAGGTAGAGGTAGCTGTGAGAGGCGAGAGGAGAAAGAAAGGGAAGTTCTTCGAAGAAGCTCGAGCAAGAACCGAGGCGGATCGCCGTCTGTCCTTGCGCCTGGGGGCTATCCTGCTTCGAGAGGTCAAGTAGAGCCGTTCTTCAGGTGAAATTTTGGTTCTTTTGGGTGGGTTTGAGGCCGGCCTTCTTGCTGCGTCTGCTGATGCAGTGTCGTGTGGGATATGAAGGAGATTAGTTGCTTTGCTCGGTTGGGTGCGTTTTTTTTTCTTGTTGCGGTGGGCAAAACTGCTGGGGCGATGTGATTTTAGGGGTACATGCATGGTTGATGGTTCACTTTTTTCTTTGTTTGTGTTCGGGGTCCAGACGTCCAGTTCTTTGATGTTCTTTAATCCAATCTAATTTGCTCTTAAAGGCGCCGCCTTCTGTGAGTCCTATCCCTCGCCAAGAATTTCTGTTCAGAAAAGAAACAAAATCCCGAGCTGTTACAGTGTTCTTTGAATCTTGTCCGGAGATGCTCTCCCCCCTCCCAAAAAGAAACTGACCATAGCGTCCTGTGATTCTCTACAAGGATTTGAGCTGAGCCGAGACCAGAAGAACGGCAAGTGAGTGAGCTGGAGATGACGCGGGAGGCGTGCATGGAGGTGCTGCAGCCGATGGACCATTACGCCTCGCGGGGCAGCTGGTTCCTGGCGGCGCCGCGCGTCTGGACGGCGAAGGAGAACAAGCAGTTCGAGCGGGCGCTCGCGGCGCTCGACCTGCGCTTTCCGGACTGGGGGAAGGTGGCGGAGGCCATCCCCGGGAGGACGGTCGACGAGATCGTGAGCCACTACAGGAGCCTCGTGGTCGACGTCCGGCAGATCGAGGACGGCGTGGTGCCCTTGCCGGTCTACGGCGGCGGCGGGGGTGCGAACTCGCTCACCCTGCGGTGGGACGGCAATGGCGGGCGCGGTGCCGGCGGCTTCAGGCACGGGTACCGGTTCGCCGGAGGCTGCGGGAAGCGGCACCCCGGCCGCACGCCGGAGCAGGAGAGGAAGAAGGGCGTGCCATGGACCCAGGAGGAGCACAGGTGAGTACCATACGACTTCTGACTTCCGAGTTACTGAGAACGATTGCTCTGCGTCATGCATAAGACTATCGAGATTTCCCTTCTTGGATGCTTGAATTCACCATCATTCAGTGGGGGTCTACATCACCTGAGGGGCATGGTGGACTTGCCACTTGCAATTATTTAACTGCCAACAAAAATAATTGCATTTAATGTGGGGAATTTTCTTTGTCCAGTAGCATCTAGCTTTCTAGATCAGCTAGGTTATGTAGCTTCACACCTTAGCAGCTAGCAGTACTACAATTCGAGCAGAGTGAAGCAAAAACTGATCAACAGCCAACAGTTACTGAACAAGACCATGTTTTGTTCTATGAGCAGGCTGTTCCTCTTAGGCCTGAAGAAGCATGGCAAGGGGGACTGGAGGAACATATCGCGCAACTTCGTTCACACAAGAACACCTACGCAGGTGGCCAGCCACGCTCAGAAGTACTTCATCAGGCTCACTTCGGGTGGCAAGGATAAGAGAAGGTCCAGCATTCACGACATCACAACCGTCAACCTGAACGACGACCAGCCTCCCTCTCCGTCCCAGTCTTCTTTGATTACCAACCAGTCCAATGCATCGGCTCCGACCGCTGCGGTAGGTCAGTTCTCGTTGACAGCCAACACCAAGCAACATGCCGCTGCGAATTTGCCCTTCAGTTCACCAAGCCGGACTCCTGGGATGCCGGCTTACGGGATGGGTTTGCAAGATCAGGGTATGCAGTGTGGTCCTCTACATCATCAGTTGGTTGCCAACACAAGTGCACTGTTTTAGATGCAAAACTCTCCCCCATGGATCAGGCGTCTAGTGTATATATGGCCTTGATGTAGCTTCAGTACCTGTATTTAAGTAATTAGTCGTGGGAATTTAGGGAGCGTGACAGAAAGGGGTTTCCGTGCCATGGTGGTTCATAATTGTTGGTGACACCATGAATGTAACGAAAAGAACGTCAAGAACCTGATGCCTTCGGATTCTCAGATGGTTGAGTGGTAATGCTGAACACAGATCATGAATCCTATGAAGTGGGCTTGCGTTCAGTCATGGATCCAGTTTTTTCTTGATGTGGATTAGCGAAATGGGATCCTAAATTCTTCTGGTACCCTGATGTATTGAAAACCTTCATGATGCCTTGTATTGATGTTTTCGGGTCATGCTGTACTTCAGACATGTCTATCCGTAGTAGTAGTCAATTAAACTATTGGTGCCCGCCCCATCTATGCTTGGATGAGTCTTGTTCTCTTGGATAAACGAAAATGAGTTTGCAATGAGTCATTCTGCATTACCTGTCTTGCTCATCTAGTCAAACTTTTCTTGATTGCAGAACCATTTTTTTAAGAAATACTTTTTCGATCTGTGATTGACCCTGCATTGTTCGTGCGCAACTCAGCCCCATGTGACATTTCTCTATTGATGGTGCTAGCTCCAACAAAGTATGAGATTGGAAACGAGTCAGGGTTCCACTACCTTGGCATCTCTTGCTTTCTATACCTTGTTTTCCACCAGCTTTTACAATTCGTTCCCTCCTTTTTGTCCCTGTTCTTTCCCTTGTTGATAGAGGCATCCACAGATATGAGGCGGGTCCTTATGACAACAGTATTCAGAACCCAAATGGTGCCAGCTTCTGTGGGTGTCCGTGCTTTTCCGTGATATTCTGACTCCCGACTTAATAGGGTTGATAGAGTACTCATACCATCAAGGTATACCTTTTTTTCCGGAAGCCCACTTGCAAAGGACTCCGGGGTTAATCGTGCTTGGCCCGGAGGAATTTGGGTATGGGTGACCGACCGGTAAGTTTTCCCGGGTGCGCACGAGTGAGGACAAAGTGCCCAGAAAAGACGAGTGGTGGTATGTGTGGCCAGTCTATGATCCTAGAGAGCTGTTACAAATGATATCAGAGCCGACCCTCGCAGTTTCACGGTTGCGTACGGGTCAGTGAGAAGGATACGGTAGCGTACGGGTCAGGGACGTGGGTACGTACGCATGACGTGTGGGTCCTCTGTGTGGGACACGGTATGGTACGTATGCTGCTAACCAGACGTACGGTATGCGTATGCCAGTACTGAACGTACGGACGTGGCTAAGAGGGGACGTTCCTGTCTTGGCGTTCACCGACGATGACGTCGATCTTCTAAGGGGGGTGGATTGTGTGATATCCTGACTTCCGGCTTAATAGGATTGATAGAGTACTCATACCATCAAGATTTCTTTCCCAGAAGCCCACCTGCAAAGGACTCCGGGGTTAAGCGTGCTTGAACCGGAAGAATTTGGGGATGGGTGACCGACCGGGAAGTTTTCCCGGGTGCGCACGAGTGAGGATAAAGTGCGCAGAAA
This sequence comes from Neostapfia colusana, assembly GCA_030760725.1. Classification (NCBI taxonomy): domain Eukaryota; kingdom Viridiplantae; phylum Streptophyta; class Magnoliopsida; order Poales; family Poaceae; genus Neostapfia; species Neostapfia colusana. The sequence goes on from JASWHV010000004.1 coordinate 121,765,007, forward strand.
AGACGAGTGGTGGTATGTGGGGCCAGTCTATGATCCTAGAGAGATGTTACATTTTCTGTGTCCTGCCTCCTCACTTTGCAAGTTGTAATGCAGAACAAAAGCCATTCATTGATGGAGACACTATTGTGTAGAAGTTTGTCGTGTGATATGGTCGTTGGCTTCTGAATTTGTCACACCAGGTTTTCCATAAGGAACAACTAAGCGTATTCTCACATGTATGCCAGGATTAGTTGACTCATACATGTGCCGATAAGAGTGTAATATCATTATATTATAATCCAAGTTCAACGTACAACATAATATTACATCATAAGACGTAAAATACTGAATAAGGATACTAATACACTAATAACATAACAGCGAAAGACTCTAGCATGGATGTTCCAGTTCCACAGGCGTTGCCCAGGGGTTTCGCCATCCTAGAACAACTCTTCGGGATCGAAGTCCTCCTCATCAAAGTTTATATATTCATTTGCACCTGAGCAGCATATGTGTAACGCCCCATTTTTCGTAAAGCTAATAAATCAGAATTATAGAATTAATCACCAGACAAATTACGCACATTACTGGCCGATCTCAGATATGTCTTTCATCGAAACTGGTGCAGCCACCCCCCTACTTTTGCCTAAAGGCAAACTCTTTTCCTCTTCCTCCCTCATCCTCATCCATTCCACGAGAAGCTTCCGGAACCACCCCTCATATATATCTCCCCCATCCTTATCCACTCCACGAGAAGCTCCCGGAACCACCCCTCATATACATATCTCCCCTATTCTTATCCACTCCATGAGAAGCTTCCGGAACCACCCCTCATATATATCTCCCCCATCCTTATCCACTCCACGAGAAGCTCCCGGAACCACCCCTCATATACATATCTCCCCTATTCTTATCCACTCCACGAGAAGCTTCCGGAACCACCCCTCATATATATCTCCCCCATCCTTATCCACTCCACGAGAAGCTCCCGGAACCACCCCTCATATATATCTCCCCCATCCTTATCCACTCCACGAGAAGCTCCCGAAACCACCCCTCATATACATATCTCCCCCCATCCTTATCCACTCCACGAGAAGCCCCCGGAACATGCATTAATTACACCTCACCTACCTCTCCTCCCTCCATCCCTATCCATTTCCCCCTTCATCTATAAAAGGGGCTCGGGGGCTCACTTTCTCCCCCGCCCCATTGAGCACCGGCGCTCGCGTCTCCTCTCCCCCCCTCCAACATCGATCTCCGACGAGGAACCCTCCCCGTCGAGCCCCGCCAAGCCACGGCCAAGGTGAGCACCCCAACCTCCACTCTCTTCCCCGAGTCATCCCCCCCCTTCCCCCTCTCCTCGGGTTTGGCCGCGACCACCCCGTGGCATGGCTGCCCTTCCATGAAGTTGCTCTACTTCCTACCCAAAATCGGCAGCTTAATCGAGTGATTCATAGCCTCGGCGTTCGATTTCTTACTCTCTGGCCATCCTTCCCCGTTTACTCTTGCTGATTTGAGCCCAACCTTAAGCAACCCCTTGATTGGCCTTAGAGCAGATCTCACCCACACACAAAAGGATCACTTAATCCGATTCTTCTTATAAAAATCATCTAATATCATAATATAGTTAGTGTAAGAAAGTCTGAATGATGTATGTTTGCTTTGTTTGTATGTTTGCTTGTGCGCGGTGTAGAACCAGTGCCGGAAGAGAACCCAGGGGAGCCAAGTGACCAAGAGCACGACGTTGCAGACGGTAGCGAAGGCAAGTTCCATCACCCCTTTTTTTTTATCATATTGCTCCTATGAGAGGTTTATCCATTGTGGCCAGTAGATTAGGCATTTGCATTGTTGAGCATGAGTTATTCGAGTGATAGAGGGTAAACATACTAGTTTCTCTTTTTGCAGCATATTGATAGGATGAGATTATGCATGATGATGTTGTCTTGGTTATGTTGCATGGTTGGGGAGAGCATGAGTTGAGACCGGGGCAGAAGGGTTAGTGTTGGTGTAAGCGCTACCGTGGTGGTATACTTACAGTGAGTACTATCAAGATGATAGGCTCGTGGTTTGAGTATGGAGGCTGCCCTGGTGAGCCTTAAGGACCGAGTTGTTTTGACATCTCACCTAACTTTCTTCAGTACGACCACATGACCCTGTATGGGCGGGGCTTAGCCTAACCCCGGTGGCTAGCCCGACAGTCGTCCACGGTGGAGAGAGAGAGAGAGAGAGATGCATTTATGAAAATTGAGATGATATTGAGATAAGCCATGACACTGGGTTGGGGACGACTGGTTTGGGTGATGTTTCGACTGGGTGTCGTTTATGACGGGCTGTCGTGGATGGTCCGTGCGTGTGGGTAAAGCGTACAACCTCTGCAGAGTGTAGAACCCGTTCGGACGGCCGTGTCCTCGGTATAGGACAGGTTATGGTGTGGTCCTAACAACTAGGAAGCCACCTGTTGTGAGAATGAGGTGAGGAATGTCTCTGGATGGGTTACTTGGTTGCATTTAGTTGCATTAGGTTGCATCACTCTTATTGTTGTGCATTGCATCTATGTTTGTTTCATTCCCCTCCCGAAGGGCGAGGTGGAGCTTGCTGAGTACTTTTGTACTCAACCGTTGTTGATATCTTCAGAGGATCCTGACTTCGACCCGGAGGACTTTGAGTAGGGTCGCATCCACACCCAAGGTGTTACCGTGGAACCATGTACGAGGAGGAGCTAGTCATCCATGTTTTTATGTCGTTAACCATCCTTATGTTGGTCCTTATTATTGTTGTACTAAAGTGTATGCCATTGTAATAAAGCTCTGTATGGTTGTGGTTCCACTTGTGTTGTAATATTATGTACCGAACTCTGTTTCTGGCATAATATTACATGTTTAGTTCTGATCTTATGGGTCAGGACGTTTCAAGTGGTATCAGAGCCATACTTGGCTGTAGGATGCGTACCCTAGTACTTAGGTGACCATAGGAGACCGTAGAATAGTTGGCCGGTAGGAAACCTGGACCGTAGAGCCTTGGTGATAGGTTTTGCTCTCATCTAATCCTTGTGCCCTGTTCTAAGCCAGATGGCGGACGACCGTATCACCACCTTCTGCATCAACGAAGACGGCTTCCCCAAGGTGCTCTATGCCGCCACGGCACGACTAGGTATTCCAGACCGTCCGGAGTACGTGGGTCATGAGTTCGTGGAGCATGGCACCGAAAGCTGCGAGGTCACTGTGCACATCGGCGCCAGTGAGAGGTTCCTGGACATGAAGCCATGGGATGTCTCCGCCACTGGATGCCGCATGAAAGATACGTGCCAATTGGTGGCCCGCAAAGGTTTGAAGTACCTCTGCCACATGTTTGACTGGCATTTGGGTTCCACACCCATGAAGTACTTCCCACCACTGGACCGTAGTCGTCCCGCATGGATGGCGAGGATTCGCAACTTGGAAGGCCTCGGGTCGACCGAAGACGACCCCACCATTGTCGCCATGTCCGGTTATTTATTGAGCCTGGACGACTTGTGCGACCAGCTGAACCAGCGCGTGAAGACCCTTGTCCAGCGTGCTGAGACATTGGAGACCCACTGGCGAAAGGCTAAGCTAGCACTAGCGCAGGCTGAAGCCCGGGTTGCCAGCGCCGAAAGTCGAGTCGCCTTGGCCGAGGAGAACCTTAGGGAGCAGGCCGACCGTCACAGCCAGCTGCTTAGGGGTGTCTACCTTGTAGACCGGGCCAAGCGGAAGGACCGTCAAGCTGGTGCAACGATGGAGCCACTTGTCCTAGAAGGAACCCCAGTGTATCACCTATCCAATCCCCGAAGGAGGATTTGTGAGCCTGTTCCACCTACTCCTCCGACCTCACCTCGCGGGACCAACGAAGACCCTCAAGATCAGGATGTAGGACCCAGTAGCCAGGCAGAGGTCCCGGCTGACCCTTAAGGGAATAGACCCAGCGACGACATGCGCTATGTATCTTGTACCCGTTTGCCCGAATGAATGAATGAATGCTTGGTGTGTTGCTTGCAATGTTTGATGTTTGTGTGAATTGTGTGGTATAAAACTATATATATGTGTGATTAGATACACATAGTAAAATAGAAAAAAAATATAGGAAAAAAAAATAATAATAACAATGATAAAAGATGGTAAGCCTAACTAATTATGATGCACCATAGTAATAATAGGTAGAAAATCTAAACCCATCGATTGCCTTGTCACAGATGCCTCGCCGCTTGAGCCGAGTCACTAATGGACACGAGGCGGACCAAGGACTACGAGAGATTCCGCCTGCACCTCACGAGCATAAGACAGCGGAGAGTGCACCTGTCTGGCCACATCCCCAAGCACCTAACTACGATCTGACTGCCATTCTGGACCGCCAGAATCGACTCCTAGAGCTACTGACGAACACCCTGGCTGCCCGGAACAACGATGGTCTCAACAACCATCAGCCCGTGCCGCAAAACAATCACCAGATCGCAGACTTCAACAGGATGAACCCGCCCAAGTTTTCTGGATCTGAGGACCCCATTGAGGCAGATGACTGGCTAAGAGAGATTGAGATGAAACTCGAGGTTGTGCATGCAAACGAGCAGGATAAGGTTCTGCTTGCAGTCCAACAACTGAGGGGATCTGCCTTAGCCTGGTGGCACAGCTACAGAGAGATGCATCCACATGCTAGGACCATGATATGGGACGAGTTTGTGAAGTTGTTTAGAGAGCAACACATCCCAAGTAGCATTATGAAGCTAAAGAGGGAAGAGTTTATGAACCTTAAGCAGAAGGGACTAACTGTGACGGAGTATCTACACAAGTTTACCGGGTTATCCCGCTATGACCCCCACGCTGTGGATACAGAAGAGAAGAAGCAAGAAGCCTTTTTGCGTGGGTTAAACACTGAAATCAGGAAATTTCTTGAAGCATGTGTTTATCCAGATTTCAGTACCCTGGTTAACAAGGCCATCACTACAGAAAAGAACATAGAGGATGAGCTACGGGAGAAGAAAAGAAAATTTGAGGACAAGAAGGGGTTCCAGCAGGTGAAGCTTCAGAGGACTAATCAACCTGTCTATTCACTACAGAGGACTCAACAACCAACCTACTTTGTGCAGAAGACCCAACAACCTATTTACTCTGGGCAGATGGCTCATAGTGGTGTATCCTATAAAGCACCAACCACCACTTTCAAGCAACCGGTACAGCCTGCTAAATCACATGGCTCATTCCATCCTCAGCAGTCTGGGGTCAATCAAACTGTTGGCCAGAGGATCTGTTTCAGCTGCCGTGAGCCTGGGCATATCGCCGTTAACTGCCCTTACAAGGTTAAGCCAGCACCATCAGTCGTCTCCAACTCAGTTAACGGACCAAGGCAACCATCTGGAGGCAACCGCGGAGCACCGTCAAGGACTCAACACTCCTTTGGAAAGGCCACAGTAAACCACGTCTACGCCGAAGAGGCAGATGCAGCACCAGGAGTTCTACTTGGTGAGTTCTTGGTTCAGTCAGTTTTGGCTTCAGTACTATTTGATTCTGGCGCATCGCATTCTTTTATATCATCACACTTCGTAGAGACACATGATATATCTACGGTAGCCCTTAAGAGGCCCTTAATGACTCGATCACCGGGAGGTTATATACCTTGCCACCTAGGAGTTAACAACATCCCTTTAAACTTAAGTGGGGTAGAGTTCTTGGTTAATCTAGTAGTGCTTGACTCCCATGGGATAGATGTGATCCTCGGTATGGATTGGTTAGCCAAGTGCAATGGGAGTATAGCTTGTGCACAGAGGACTGTGACAGTGACAAACCATGAAGGGAAGACTGTCACATGTCATGTCAACTCCAGCCTGTCTGAGCCAGTAGTAAATCACTTGAAGGCGGAAACACCTCAGGAAGTGCCAGTGATTAAAGAGTATGTTGATGTGTTCCCTGAGGAGTTGCCAGGCATGCCGCCAGAAAGAGAAGTGGAGTTCTCCATTGATCTAGTTCCCGGAACGGCCCCAATAGCCAAGAGGCCTTATAGAATGGCAGCGCCAGAACTAGCCGAGTTAAAGAAACAGTTAGATGAGTTGCAAGAGAAAGGGTACATAAGGCCTAGTGCATCACCATGGGGCGCACCAGTCCTATTCGTAGAGAAAAAGGATGGAAGTAAGAGACTCTGTGTAGATTACCGAGCTCTTAATGCGGTGACCATCAAGAATAAATACCCTCTACCCCGGATAGATGATCTATTCGACCAGCTATAGGGGGCCAAGTTTTTCTCAAAGATTGACCTGAGGTCTAGGTATCATCAAGTGAGGATTAAGCCCGAAGATATACCTAAGACGGCATTTGTGACTCGCTACGGTCAGTTCGAGTTCACAGTGATGTCTTTTGGATTAACCAATGCCCCTGCCTACTTCATGAACCTAATGAACCGGGTGTTCATGCAAGAGTTGGACAAGTTTGTTGTTGTCTTCATCGACGACATTCTAGTCTATTCCCGAAGTGAAGCAGAGCACGCGCAACATCTGCGTGTTGTTTTGGACCGGCTCAGGAGCCATCAACTTTATGCCAAGTTCAGCAAATGTGAGTTTTGGTTACAGAAAGTTAGTTTCCTTGGGCATGTGCTAACAGCCGAGGGGGTTGCAGTTGATCCAGAGAAGGTCAAAGCCGTATCGTCTTGGAAGCAACCAACTTCGGTCTCGGAGATTCGTAGTTTTCTAGGTATGGCTGGTTATTATCGGAGGTTCATCGAAGGATTTTCCAAGCTAGCCCGACCAATGACGGAACTACTAAAGAAGGATAAGAAGTTTGTGTGGACTGAAGCATGTGAGCGAAGCTTTCGTGAGTTGAAGGGAAGACTAACCACGGCCCCAGTCTTAGTCTTACCAGATATTCACAAGAACTTTGTTATTTATTGTGATGCTTCTAGACACGGCATAGGATGTGTGCTAATGCAAGAAGGACGAGTGGTATCCTATGCCTCCCGTCAGTTAAGGCCGCACGAGCAGAACTACCCAACCCATGACTTGGAATTGGCTGCGGTAGTGCATGCTCTTAAGATTTGGAGACACTATCTGATCGGTAACAAGTGTGAAATATACACAGATCACAAGAGCCTCAAGTATATCTTTACCCAGCCTGATCTGAACCTAAGACAACGAAGATGGTTGGAACTAATTAAGGATTATGATGTGGAGATCCACTACCACCCGGGTAAAGCAAATGTTGTGGCAGACGCTCTTAGCAGGAAAGCATACTGTCATCACTTGGTGACTCAAGTACCACAACTGTGCGAGGAGATGCTGAAATTGAACCTAAGTATTGTACCTCACTCCTACAACTACAACCTTAGTGTTCACTTTATGCTGGATGACCAGATTAAGAAGGCTCAGCAGGAAGATGAAAAGTTAATGAAGATCAAGGAACAAACCGGTGAAGGCAAGGCACCAGACTTTAGAGTTGATAGAGATGGAATATTGTGGTTCAAGAAACGGTTGTGTGTGCCTTCACAAGGTCACTATCGGAATACGATCATGGATGAAGCTCATAACTCTGCCTACTCCATCCACCCTGGAGCCACAAAGATGTATGTGGATATTAAGCAAAAATATTGGTGGGTTGGCATGAAGGGTGACATAGCCAAATTCGTGGCTTATTGTGATGTGTGTAGAAGGGTCAAAGCTGAGCATCAAAAGCCGAGTGGCCTATTACAGCCCTTACCGATTCCCGTTTGGAAATGGGATGAGGTAGGAATGGATTTCATCACTGGCCTACCAAGGACCAAGAATGGTAATGACTCCGTATGGGTAGTGGTCGACCGTCTGACTAAAGTTGCACACTTTATTCCTGTGCGCACTACCTACAATGGGAGTAAGCTGGCCATGTTGTACATAGACCGTATTGTGAAACTACATGGAGTACCCTCGAGGATAGTCTCAGATCGAGGTACGCAGTTTACGTCAAGGTTTTGGAGGAGTCTTCAAAAGGCGCTTGGTACCAAGTTAGACTTTAGTTCAGCATATCACCCTCAGACAGATGGTCAGACAGAGAGGATCAACCAAATCTTGGAAGACATGTTGAGGGCCGCTGTTCTAACCTACGGCAAGGATTGGGAAGACAGTTTACCGTATGCCGAGTTCTCATACAACAACAGTTATCAGGCCAGCATCAAGATGTCACCGTATGAAGCCCTCTATGGAAGGAAGTGTCGAACCCCACTCATGTGGTCAGAAGTTGGGGACCGCATTGTGGAGCAACGAGACTTCATCTTGGCAGCAGAGGACAAGGTAGCAGAGATTCGAGCGAATCTCAAGGCCGCCCAATCACGTCAGAAAAGCTACGCAGACAAGAGGAGGCGTGAACTCAGTTTCCAAGCTGGAGATCATGTGTACCTTAAAGTATCTCCTATCCGTGGCACGCGCAGATTCCAAGTACGTGGAAAGTTGGCACCACGGTACATTGGCCCTTTCTCAGTCCTAAAAAGGGTAGGATCAGTAGCGTATGAGATTCAGCTACCCGAAGAAATGTCAGGCGTGCACAACGTCTTCCACGTGTCACAGCTAAGAAAATGCCTACGGGTTCCCGAGGAACAGGTGGCACAAGAAACTCTAGACCTGCAAGATGATCTGCGCTACCAGGAGGTGCCAGTAAAGATCTTGGAAACAGTCACCCGAAGGACACGGAGAAACACCATCACACTTTGTCGAGTCCAGTGGAGCAGACACTCGGAGGCCGAAGCTACTTGGGAAAGAGAAGATGCATTGCGGACAGAGTTCCCCCATCTCTTTGCCGACCACTCGAATCTCGAGGACGAGATTCATCCTAAGTGGGGTAGGTCTGTAACGCCCCATTTTTCGTAAAGCTAATAAATCAGAATTATAGAATTAATCACCAGACAAATTACGCACATTACTGGCCGATCTCAGATATGTCTTTCATCGAAACTGGTGCAGCCACCCCCCTACTTTTGCCTAAAGGCAAACTCTTTTCCTCTTCCTCCCTCATCCTCATCCATTCCACGAGAAGCTTCCGGAACCACCCCTCATATATATCTCCCCCATCCTTATCCACTCCACGAGAAGCTCCCGGAACCACCCCTCATATACATATCTCCCCTATTCTTATCCACTCCACGAGAAGCTTCCGGAACCACCCCTCATATATATCTCCCCCATCCTTATCCACTCCACGAGAAGCTCCCGGAACCACCCCTCATATACATATCTCCCCTATTCTTATCCACTCCACGAGAAGCTTCCGGAACCACCCCTCATATATATCTCCCCCATCCTTATCCACTCCACGAGAAGCTCCCGGAACCACCCCTCATATATATCTCCCCCATCCTTATCCACTCCACGAGAAGCTCCCGAAACCACCCCTCATATACATATCTCCCCCCATCCTTATCCACTCCACGAGAAGCCCCCGGAACATGCATTAATTACACCTCACCTACCTCTCCTCCCTCCATCCCTATCCATTTCCCCCTTCATCTATAAAAGGGGCTCGGGGGCTCACTTTCTCCCCCGCCCCATTGAGCACCGGCGCTCGCGTCTCCTCTCCCCCCCCCTCCAACATCGATCTCCGACGAGGAACCCTCCCCGTCGAGCCCCGCCAAGCCACGGCCAAGGTGAGCACCCCAACCTCCACTCTCTTCCCCGAGTCATCCCCCCCCTTCCCCCTCTCCTCGGGTTTGGCCGCGACCACCCCGTGGCATGGCTGCCCTTCCATGAAGTTGCTCTACTTCCTACCCAAAATCGGCAGCTTAATCGAGTGATTCATAGCCTCGGCGTTCGATTTCTTACTCTCTGGCCATCCTTCCCCGTTTACTCTTGCTGATTTGAGCCCAACCTTAAGCAACCCCTTGATTGGCCTTAGAGCAGATCTCACCCACACACAAAAGGATCACTTAATCCGATTCTTCTTATAAAAATCATCTAATATCATAATATAGTTAGTGTAAGAAAGTCTGAATGATGTATGTTTGCTTGTGCGCGGTGTAGAACCAGTGCCGGAAGAGAACCCAGGGGAGCCAAGTGACCAAGAGCACGACGCTGCAGACGGTAGCGAAGGCAAGTTCCATCACCCCTTTTTTTTGATCATATTGCTCCTATGAGAGGTTTATCCATTGTGGCCAGTAGATTAGGCATTTGCATTGTTGAGCATGAGTTATTCGAGTGATAGAGGGTAAACATACTAGTTTCTCTTTTTGCAGCATATTGATAGGATGAGATTATGCATGATGATGTTGTCTTGGTTATGTTGCATGGTTGGGGAGAGCATGAGTTGAGACCGGGGCAGAAGGGTTAGTGTTGGTGTAAGCGCTACCGTGGTGGTAGACTTACAGTGAGTACTATCAAGATGATAGGCTCGTGGTTTGAGTATGGAGGCTGCCCTGGTGAGCCTTAAGGACCGAGTTGTTTTGACATCTCACCTAACTTTCTTCAGTACGACCACATGACCCTGTATGGGCGGGGCTTAGCCTAACCCCGGTGGCTAGCCCGACAGTCGTCCACGGTGGAGAGAGAGAGAGAGAGAGATGCATTTATGAAAATTGAGATGATATTGAGATAAGCCATGACACTGGGTTGGGGACGACTGGTTTGGGTGATGTTTCGACTGGGTGTCGGTTATGACGGGCTGTCGTGGATGGTCCGTGCGTGTGGGTAAAGCGTACAACCTCTGCAGAGTGTAGAACCCGTTCGGACGGCCGTGTCCTCGGTATAGGACAGGTTATGGTGTGGTCCTAACAACTAGGAAGCCACCTGTTGTGAGAATGAGGTGAGGAATGTCTCTGGATGGGTTACTTGGTTGCATTTAGTTGCATTAGGTTGCATCACTCTTATTGTTGTGCATTGCATCTATGTTTGTTTCATTCCCCTCCCGAAGGGCGAGGTGGAGCTTGCTGAGTACTTTTGTACTCAACCGTTGTTGATATCTTCAGAGGATCCTGACTTCGACCCGGAGGACTTTGAGTAGGGTCGCATCCACACCCAAGGTGTTACCGTGGAACCATGTACGAGGAGGAGCTAGTCATCCATGTTTTTATGTCGTTAACCATCCTTATGTTGGTCCTTATTATTGTTGTACTAAAGTGTATGCCGTTGTAATAAAGCTCTGTATGGTTGTGGTTCCACTTGTGTTGTAATATTATGTACCGAACTCTGTTTCTGGCATAATATTACATGTTTAGTTCTGATCTTATGGGTCAGGACGTTTCAATATGATATCCAACAAAAGCAAGTTTGAGTACCCAAAGGTACTCAACAAGTGTAGGAAAGAATGTTATGAAGGCTATTAGCAAAGAAATGCTAACATGGTTAAGCACTATGCATTAATCCTAGGCCTTAGCTTTAATTAGCAACCTCTATTACTAAGTGATAAATCCCACTAACATCATAATTAAGTCATTAATGTTAGGTTACACCACCCAACAACCTCTTTCAACTCACATCCATGTTTCTCTAATTATGGACAAGTCCGAGCCGCTCTTGACCGTGAGCACGGCTGTCATGACAGTTTGGTTCTCTGCAGAGATCGTACCACTTTACCCACAAATAGTGATTTCATCCCCTGTTGTCAGGTGGACTAAGAACCTCCCTGATATCCGTGGTTGCAAGCCACATTACACACTTCCTTTGATGTGCGATCAGGAGATCACTACATGGCTTTTACAAAGGGTCTACCGGCAAGTACAAGCCCACTGAGGTTTCACCGCTGCAGTTCCTGGGAGTAAACCCTCCCCTGCAGAAGCCCCCTCTTGAGTCTTGCAGTTCCCAGGGTAGTTAAAAATGGACTCTCATTCCCTGCACCATCCAAACACTCATACTATACCGACAAACTCCTAATCAATTGGCTAAGCTGCCCCATCTCAGTCTTGTGGTGGCACTGTAAAGCCGAGTTAACTGTTACATGAACCGGTCCTTAGAATCTAAGACACGCACTATCACTAACCCGAGTCTCGTGCACGAAGCACCAACCAAAACAACCAGCCTGTCTAGATTCCTAACACCATGACACACACTTGTGTTTTTCATATAATCCACAAGACGAGTAACATCTATGTTTCATTCATTTTCTACATTCTAAGCATGGCTAAGTACATAAAATGATAACTAACAAATCATATCTAAATCCCTCCATGGTTTTGCAAGAAACGATAAAGGAATGAAACTATGGAAACATCCTACACTGGGTTTCACATTGAAAACATCATGCAAATAATCTAACTATTCATCCTAGAATAGGAACAAAGTGGTCAATGAACACTTGTCTTTAAATTGCTGCTCGGAAATGTCAAAATTTGCCGTTGAAGATCGACAACTAGTTTTGGGGCTGGTTCTTAATCCAACAATTTCGAGAGGGACGCATCGTCCTGGCTGTGACCGACAGAGGCCCGCGGTGTCGCTTGGCTGCAGCGATGACTGTCTCGACAAAGAAGCACGAACACATGGAAAAACTCACTAATCCTCAACTTTTCTAACAAATCCGGAGAAGGAAAACATGAGCAACTCACGATTTTTTTGATCGGAACAGGCCAAAAATGTGTTGGTGACGGTAGAGGGTGGCGCTTATGTTCGTCGGGTTCGTCGGGAGAGTGCTTGCGCCAAAGATCTTCGTCGATTTCATGTCGAAACAACGAAGGGTGGCGACGGCACTTACCCGTGAAGATCAAGGCGTGAGTGAGGAGAAGGATTTGGGGTCTCCTGTTCGTTTAAATAGGAGGACGAAGAAGCGTGCGGTTGTGGCCGAATGGCGCGCACGCGGGCATAGGGATAGGCGCGTGAGTGGTTGTGTTTTTTCTTTTCTCACGTGGGTGTGACAGAATTGCTGCTGCTTGCCTCAAGCCTCCCTCTTAGCTTGAGGCCATCCGCCATTCCATGTCGCTTTCTGATTGTTCGCACTCAGCCGGGGTTCTGGGCAGGCAGTATGTCAAAACCAGAAAAGAGAAGGGACCGAGAGCAAAAAGTAAAGGGAAAACGAATCGCCGTTGCCAGGGATCCAACCCGGGTGACAGGCAGGAATGCTCACCACTATACTACAATGACTCTTGTTTACCAATTCTAAAAGATCTTTATACAGCTAATGATATTTTCTCATGTCGACTGTACAAAGGTTATGACTGCACCATAAACCAAGTTGTTTCTGGTATATACAATGCTTATCTGTTCTACATTTCCCCAAGCCGAACAACACATTGAATTCTTGATGCATCGGTATGGTGATCAACTAATACAAATAACAAATTGCGTCCCCACTTCTACAATACATGCAGCCGATGACCTTGCCACACCAATCCACGATTTTTACTCCCACTTCCATACAAAAACGAGGAATTAATTATCCCACCAATTGACACTGCACCATAAATAAGAAATTTACATGGAATGCGGATGCATCTGGGCAGCCCCATTCTTGCATCACTTGTCTGGATGGCAGCAGGAGCATCCCCTCCGGAGGAAGGAGGCGTCAGCAGTGGGTGATGCTGTTCGCCTCCGGCGGCGGCAGGAACATCTGCGCCAGCCACTGCAGCGGCTTCACCAGCTCCCCGCGCTTCTTCCGCCAGTACCAGATGGCGGCGTTGTAGAACTCGTTGCGGATCGTCGTCGACGCCGCCCTCCAGTCGCATTTCTCCATCTCGGCTCTGGCCGTCCTCCCCATGCTGTCCCTGAGCTCCCTGTTCGTCAGCAGCAGCCGGACCTTGCCCACGCAGTCGCCGAGATCGCCCGGGGTGAACAGGAAGCTGGTCTTGCCCTCCTGGTCTCCTGGGATTATGTCAGGGATCCCGCCGGCACGGGACGCGACGACGGGGACCCCGGATGACATGGACTCCAGGACCACCTGGCCTAGAGTTTCAGACTCTGACGGCATGACGAAGACGTCACCGCTGGCGTATGCCTGCGAGAGCTCCTCGCCTTGCATCATTCCAGTGAACACCGCTGGCATCCCCTCAAACATCTTCTCTAGCTCAGCCCTGCCATGTAGTTGCAGAGCATGTAAACAGACTTGTGGGAAGATCTCAACAACACCGCTCTACAGAACAATAAGTTCAGTTACAACTTCTTTAAGCCGATTCAGTTATTAGCTTACCGATTATGAGTTTAAATGTGCTAACAAGCAGAGATGTGTTTGTCTCGGAAAAGAATTTTTTTGACTGGAGAAAACGTGTGAATGAGATTGAGAAGCAAAAGCAAGACATCAAATTGGGCATACCTGTACGGTCCATCTCCGATAAATGCAATTCTTACTCCAGCCAACCTATCCATTACCCTGATCAATCATAAAGCATAATTAGTACCAAGTATCATAATGCAACACATAACCAAATAATTACGGTATTTGCCCCATTTGGTGCGGATGAACTGTGTTTGTTACACATAAAACAGGACTGAATCAATCTGAAAAGCGCAAATCAGGATGATAGCCTACATCTTCAAAAAGTCCAAATTTTTCTCACGTCCAAAACGTCCGACATGGATTATCAGTGGTTTTTCAGGTTCACCATCACTGAAAGAATATATCATACAACAGAAGTGTCAACAATCAATATCAATCTACTGTACACAGAACATTCAGGAAGAAGTCAAATTAGGTGCCACCTTAGCCTAACTCGCATCTGGTGACTGCGAAATTTGGGATGGAAGCTTGCAGAGTCAACACCTTTACTCCAAAGGCGTATTCTGTTAGCTGAATAAAGAGGGAAAGGACGTCGTTATGTCATTGTCATGACATGAGAAGCAATACAGACATATGAAACTCTAATATAATGTGCACAGTAATCAGCCAACCTGATATAACCTGTGCAGTTTCAAAATCTTTGCTGATACCAGCAGATGGCACCAATGTTAGGTCAGCAGATCTATGAAGGAACCCTGTTTGGGAATAACATGACCAAATCAGTTCTGTTGTCACATACAAATTAACCGTCCAGGAAAGAGAAAAATGAGAATGCTTACTTATCACTTGCCACATGGGCTCTACAAGCCAGCTAAATGTATATCTCGGTATGTATCTGCGAGTGAAATAAAAAATATGATTCGTGTTTAGAAAAAGAAAAGATATGATTCTAAGGATAAAAGATCTGTGTTCTAATCATGGTAAGCTGATCACATATGTTACCCATTGGCAGTAAAAACTTGGTACAGTAAATTCATAATTAACTTACACTGGGACATGGGTGTGATAGGACATCACTAGGGGGACACTGAGCAGCTTAGCAATAGCAAGAGCTCCAAAAACCTGAAACAGAAGTGGACTTCAGTCATACTCTGCAACTAATAGTTGGAAAATTTGATAAATAATGTGTCTACTGTCAAAACAAAGTTACCATAATTCCAGGTGAAGATGCATGAATAATGTCAGGTTTGAACTTTGCAACCTCTGAAATGATCCTAGGGCTCAATGCCAGTGAAAGGGGGACTTTTCCATACATGGGACATGGGAAGCTGTAAAGGATGAGAAAATAGCTGTAAGCATAATGATCTCCCACTAAAAGACACTAGAGATCATGCGGTCCAGCAAAAAAGGAATAAATGCTTCCAAACTAAATAGCTTGATTGTTCTGGCATTATTCAATAATTTCTACCAGTCTTCTATTCTTAATATGGTACCTGTGTTGATTTATTAGTTTGAATTATAACTAAGATAACCTGAGTATACTAGTATACTCTTTTTGGGAACTGTATAGAACTTATATTTTAAGTGTAAGCTTAATTGGTGCTCATTAGGTGCTAGCGTTCCATTTCTTTTAAACAGTACTAAGAATACTCAGGCCTTCATGGCAGTTATTTAAATGTAAACTACTAATATCAATTAGACAGAAGCAGTATTAGTATCCTGAAGAAATACCTCCATGAACCAATAACTTTGGCGCCATGAAATTCTTGGGGGACTCCTTCATGGTTGGTAACAACAATGACCTGCGCAGTAGACCATAAACCCAAAATAAGCCGCATGTAACGAGATATCCTCGGGCCTCCTAGTTATGTCCTAAAACCACCGTCACTACTTGGTCTCCACCCTAGCAAGTGACGACAACAAACTTTACCTCGTCCCCCATTTCACGCAAGTGCTTGATGAAGTTCTGAAACCGGTTCTTATACCCAGAGATGTAGCTGCAAACACGAAGAACGCAAAGTTAATTCAATTGTGAAAACATACACGCCATTTCAGTCAAATGTCATGACTTATCTCCCCCTCAGTTAACAAAACACGATTTTTTTCCTGACAAGCCCTGTAACTGAGAATTGCAGCAATAGACGCTGTTTTTTTTCGTTCTCCATGCATCCTACTAAAGGTCACATCTAATAGTTAACCCAAATTTATCCCATATCCACGAGTCCCAAGACACAGACAGGAAAGATCCAAATTTTCGGACGCCTCGTCGGAGCTTACTCGAAGTGTAATCTAAATTTTCCGAGAACAGTTCCATCGATCAGGCCAGAATGCGCACGAGGCAAACACGGAGGGATCAACCCCACAGAACCCACCCAAGAAAATAAGAAGAAGAGGACAAAGGGGAAGGGCCAGCGCCGATGCATACGCGAACGGCGACGGCTCGACGAAGAGCGCGACGCGGCGCGGGCGCGCGGCGGCCTCGTCCAGTAGCAGCAGCGGCGGCGCCTCCTCCAGGTCGTCCTTGACCTCCTTCCCGCCAATCGCCATCGGCTCGGCCTGGACTCCGAGAGGACCGACAACAAAGCACCGACCTTTTGGCTTCGCTACGAGACAGCGCAAGCGTATACTACGACGCTACTGGGTTGGGGCAAGGAGTAGGCCGAGCTCGCCGTCGCGTATATAGTACAAGCGGGGGAGGGAGAAGAAGATCAGGCCGGGGGGTTGGAGTGGAATCGCGGGGATATTCCACTGGGGGAGGAGAATATCGGAGGGAACCGCTTCGGCGGGGAACTTGGTGAGGCATATGCTTTCTCTTCCGCAAGATCTCATCTTCGCTCGCTCGCTCGCTCGCTTTGATGAGCGAGTGATTTCTGCAGCAATTTTGTTTTCTAGCTAAACACCTTGCTAAATCTAGTAATTCTGGTTCTCTTTTTTTTTCTTGGTTAAATAATGCGGTACCATAGATAAAAAATGGTCAACACATAATTCGCCATTTTTAATAGAACATTCTTATACTTCATTCATTTCGAATTATTTAACATTAAACTAATCAGTATCAGATAATTTAAAACGAGGGAGTCAACATGGAAACGGCTGTGCACCTATTTATCCTAAGACGCTTAAGGTTTGGGAGCAAGTCCCTAGTTGGTCTGGATGCTCGGCTCTACAGCCACTGGAGTGGCTGGAAACAAGACCTTGACATGGCTTCCTGGTTTGATGGTCTAACTGGTACGGCTCGAGAGTCCAGACCCAACGAGACCAGAGGCACTCGTTCCCTTGTAGGGCAGGAGCAAAGCACTTAGTCTGTCTTCCAGGCCTAACGCGGGTGATGCAAGTAATTGAAGTTCTTCTTCTTGTTATATATAGATATCCGAACGCTGTCCGGATTGTTTCCTAAAAAAGAAACTAACAGACGAACGAGTCTAATCAGACTCGGACTCGTCAACCTCACAAGCTATAAATGAGCCTCGTGGTCGACTCCTCTTGTCTTTCAACCGAACTCGGCGGGTACCTGACGGCCCACGAACTCAGACCGCAGGCAGCGCTACCGCGTCGCCGTCGCGGCAAGGGCGGCGGAGCGGCCAGAGCCCTCCACCTCCTCCCCCAGCTTCGACGGAAGGTGAGAGCTGAGCCCCCCCTCCTCCGCAACCCTCCTCGGCCCCCCTCCTTCCTTTTGCAGTTGACGTTTACGCTGGGTGTAGTGGGGATGGGTCGATCCCTGCGCGGGGGCCGGGACGGGGGAGACTTCATCCCGATCGGGGACGGGGAGGGGTTCTCTTCGCCGGCGTTAGGTAGGGCGGACGGGCGGGCGGGCGGCGACGTGGTATGATCCTGGCGCTCGGCACAAGATACTAGATGGTGGCCCCAGTCGGATCATAGAATGGTGGGCGCACCTAGTTCTGTTCTGAGCGGAGGAAGGACATGGGATGGGATTGGTGGAGCAAGCTTAATGTTTCGCCGTCTGAAAATGCATGTTGGAATGGTTTTAGAGTGTGGCGGATCCTAGATAGTTTCCTGCATCAGGCAAACAAACGACTATATCCTATCCGGTAGCAAATCCTAGAAAAACAACCGAATGACGGATCTTTGCCCTGTTCAGCTGCTACTGATCGCACCTATTTTCGTTCCAAACACTAACGACCAAGCCATTATTCTAGATGGATCTCAAGGACAGCCTCTCGAAGTTCAAGCAACAGCAGGAGAGATGCCAGTCATCTTTGGCCAGCATAGCAAGTCAAGCTTCGACCTCAAAGCCAGAGCGCAGAGCCCAGCCCATGAACGCTCCATCTGTTCCAGCAAGGCCGTCACAGCCTATTAAATTTTCAAATGATACAGAAAGGCTGCAGCACATTAATTCGATCAGGAAATCTCCTGTTGGAGCACAGATTAAGCTTGTTATCGAACTTCTTTACAAGGTATGTTTTGTCAAAAACCTTCAACCTTCTTCCATTTTCTTTTTCACATTGTTGTCTTTTTTTAGGACGTTATTTCCCCTTTTCTAGCCTCACGATTCGTTCTGCTTATCATCATTCTAATTGGGTTTATGAGCCAGGCGTACATTTTCAATTAATTCATCACTATTTTTGTTTATCGAAGCCCTGACTCAGTGAAGTTGTTTCAGCCTTTTCTGCTACTGAAGCCTTATTGATGTTGTTTGTTACTGTACATGTTGTAGCGGTCCGTTCATCCTGTTTTACCTTGATTTCCAGCATTGTCTGCATTAGATTCTAGATCTTGGCACACCTTACAACCTTAGACTTTAGTATGTGTGGACCCCATTCAAAAAAGAACCGAACTTTCAGAAGAGTCTTTGATAAAGCCTGTACGTTAACACTTGGCTGATATGCAGTGAAAGTAACAAATCATGAACTGGTTCCTTATTTTTTTAAAAAAATGGGAACGTTGTGTTAGATCGCTATGCCTGTTGCATATGAATTGTTAAATATAGTACTTTGAGGAAGCTGGTGCATTCTTTACCTTTAATCGTATTAAAATTTGGCATTTTAAACTAGTGATAACATATCAGAATGGCCCTATGATGATTTTCCCTTCACCTTCACTTTTTTGCATTTTAGCAATCTCTTAATGATGGAAGCTAATGGCATCCCCACCTGGAATAGAAAAACAAAATATCATGCAAACTTACCTTATGATTTTAGTACTGCATCTAGTTCACGAATCGATAACATTATTTCTCCTGAATTGCAGACAAGACATGCCTATACTGCAGAGCAAATAAATGAAGCAACCTATGTTGATATCCACGGTAATAAAGCTGTCTTTGACAGTTTGAGGAACAATCCCAAAGTACACTATGATGGGAGGCGTTTTTCTTACAAGGTAATGGAATTTCTATTTCGTCATTTGGGATGCCAATGGGAACTGATTGGTACCATACACCTACTCTGATTCAAGTGGAAGTACATTTCCAGCTAAGAATAACCTTGCAAATTGCATCCAAATTTTTTTAGTCGTCTCTGATCGAATCAGTCAGTGGCAAGTCGTCCTGAATGCTGACTAATCATGATGGGTTTAGTTATTCCGTAGTACACAGAGCTCTATGTTGAGATTATGTATATCTAGTAGAAAGAGTTGCAATAGGTGTGCCCTCTTGTTTGTTGTTGAACTAGTTCTGATCTCTGAGATCTCATATGCTAATTTGTTCATTGGCATTCTGCAGTCTAAGCATGATCTTAAGGGCAAAGATCAACTACTTGTTTTGATCAGAAAGTTTCCGGAAGGTCTTGCTGTTGTGGAAGTCAAAGATGCATACCCAAATGTATTGGAAGACCTGCAGGTAATCTTAATCGTCCTCATCAGATACTACATGTTCTTGAGAACACAATATGATGCTGACACTGTCCTGATAAGGTGTATAGAGTGATGCTGGATGGTGCCTAATTATTTCATAGCAAAAACCGAGTTCTGTCCACTCTATAATCACCAAGTGATCCCAATTATCCTAATTGCCTGCAGTAGTTTATACATATAATTGCCTGAGCGTATGCTGTCTTAATCAGGTTTTCGACATGTTTGCCTCATTTGGGTTGTATGGTTGTGATGTCAATTATCATGCTAGGACCTTTGAATGACCAAGCTAAATTTTTTATTTGTATCACTCAAGAATGCATGATTAATTTTGTGTACTTGCTTTGCTCTAGGCTCTAAAGGCAGCAGGTGAAGTTTGGCTGTCATCAAACGTGGACTCACAGGAGGACATCGTGTACCCTAATGATCCAAAAGCTAAGATCAAGGTTGATGATGACATAAAGCAGCTCTTCCGGGGGATTGAGTTACCACACGACATGGTTGACATAGAGAAGGAACTCCAAAAGAATGGCCACAAGCCCATGACCGACACCGCGAAACGCCGAGCAGCTGCCCAAATCAATGGGGTGAAGCCCAAGGCTAAGCCCAAGAAGAAGCAGCGCGAGATCACGAAACGAACCAAGCTCACAAATGCGCATCTGCCTGAGCTGTTCCAGAATCTCAATGCTTGATTGTGTCACAATTTTGACAATCGAAGAGGATCCATTGTACTACAAATTACTACAATAGAGTGTGTACATGCAACCTTGTAACGTACTGTGCGGCCTTATGAGCTCCACATTTGTACCGTGGAGACTGGATGTCATGTTTGATGCCAATCTGCCATAATATAATCCAAGAGTTGAGATGTTCTCCTCGCAATTCTTATTTTAACCCAATTATGACATCTTTTGAATTCTGATTTTTTTTGGCGGGTTTGGAATCAAATAGGTACCTCTGTGGCCCAATTAATTGACCGTATTTGGGTGGATTGGAGAAAATAGTTGAGTACCATCATCCTCTGTTTTCATTTTTTTAAATATAGGGTGTCGGCCATATGAGCGTCGTTTGGCTACAGAAATCGACACACATAAGGTAAAGGCGTCGGTCAACCGACGCACTTAGCCGACGAAATATATTGGACACCTTTACCATCTAAGTGCGTCGGGGCCGACGCATTTAGGGAGTATGTGCGTCGGTTTCTCTCAGCCGACGCACTTAGGATTAAATACGTCGGCCCAGAGAACCGACCCACTTAAGTCACTTATATGCGTCGGTTTCTAAAGAACTGACACACATAAAGCGACACGTGGCGAACGCACCGAGCGCGTTTGTGTGCGTCGGTCCTGTAGGAACCGACGCATATAATCTCGGTTTTGAGGAGACCGACGCACATAATGTGTTTTTAAAAAAAAAACTGCTTAATTCTCTCCCTCCCCGGATGGGGCCCTCCATTTTACACACAAAACAGCAATATATACAGCAGAACAGATATAATTCAACAACATTTCAAACATAGCATCGTACACAAGTTTTCAAACGTTTCAAACACAAGCACAACAGTATGAAAATGAGTAAACAAAATTCAAACGTCGTCGTGGGAGCCTCCACTCGCATGTCTTGCGCTCCCATCTCCACTCGCACCTTCGTCGTTGATGTTAAAGAAAGCATCGACACCTTCGGGAGTTTCATGACGAGATCCCTGCGATAAACAAATAAAATAGAAACTTAATAATGTAACATGTTAACTTCGACTAACTTAATAACATAACTTTAAAAAAGAGAAGCATGTTGGTTTGAACTAAAACTTATCAACGCTCTCATATTTTCTCTCACTCTCCCTAACTCCCTCGCCCTCACTCGCTCTCCCACTCTCTCTATCTCTTCTCCTCTCCCTCTATATCTTTCTCTCTAGCTCCCTCTCTATCTATCTCTTCTTTTCTCTCTATCTCTTCCTCTCTCCCTCTATATATTTCTATTCCTCTCTATGTATCACTTCTTTTCCCTCTCTATGTATTCCTCTCCCTCTCTATCTATCTCTACCTCTCTCGCTCTCTCACTTGTTCCCTCTTTCACTTCATATCTCTGCTAGTATTTCCCTTTTCTTCTTAATATTGTGCTAATTAATA
The DNA here is from genome assembly GCA_030760725.1 of Neostapfia colusana. NCBI lineage: Eukaryota > Viridiplantae > Streptophyta > Magnoliopsida > Poales > Poaceae > Neostapfia > Neostapfia colusana. Next base: position 121,787,016 of record JASWHV010000004.1, read on the forward strand.
TATGATGTTATAATGAAAATATTGTAACAAGTATACAAGTCATACATACCGATGCGTCTCTAACTTGTGATGGGTGAGTCTGCACCGGAGGGAAAGGCATCGGTGGGAAAACTGCTTCAAGTTGTTAGATTATAATTAGAATCATTTTGGAATCGAATAAAATGGTCAAATGCAAAAATTACAGTTTACCTGGATTATTTAGCTGCAATCCAGAAGCCAACAGTGACATGAATCCGTAAGGTTGTGGAACACATGGTTGACCACTCTCGGAACTCTGCAACACAAATGGTTACGATATTGCATTATATAACCCAAGTCAATAAGATAAGCAGTTTTATCTGTGAGGAGAAATCAATCTGTAGTGTTGGCTGCATTGGTCGAGGCATCATGTCGAGGTAAGGTTGCTACGGCGGACCAAACTGAGAACTAGAGCTACCTTGACCCATGAACTGCATCAAGTAAATTAGTTGTGATATCTTGAGTATAAACATTTGTAAATCGAATAATATTTTTAAATACGAAAATTACATGTTACCTGAGACATATACAAATAATGCATCTGTTGCTGCAGCATCTGTGTCTGTTGCTGTTGTTGTTGCAGTAACATCTGTATCTGTTGTTGTTGTTGTTGTTGCATCTCCTCCTTTGTGTGTCTCAATTCTTCTCGTAATTCAACCTCTGTAGAAGATTGAAACCGACTACCACTAACATTGGACGGTCGTCGTCTAACATAAGCCTCACGCTCTAGGTACCCATCGCCCAACCCAAGTCTACAAAAAATACAAGTGTGAATAATCGACATTCATTAACATACAAATCATCATTATCTTTACACATACCTCCCATGCGGTAGACCTCCACCGGCATCGTACGCCGTAGCAACATCAAGCGGCTCTCTCAAATAGTCTAAATCAGGTCCATGGTTCTTCTTAAAACTCTCAACATACTTTTGCTGTGATACATTTAGTTAACGGATTAATGTAATACAAGATAAATTGAGTTGATGGATAAAAGCAACAAAGAATCAACATACGTACCAATTTCCGCGTTGATGCCTCATCACACAACACCTCCGGGCGATTCGGGTCTGGACCTTTGTGCCCCTTAAGATAAACCTCAAAAAACGTAGGAGGTGTACTAGTTTCAGTTGTCTGCAACATCAAAATTCAACAATTTAATCAATACAACTAATTGAATCAATCTAAGTATGAATGTAAGAATTCATACCATCTTTTGTTCCATCCGAACATAACCATCCGGCCCGAAGGAGTGCTTTCTTGGCTTGCTCTTTCGGTTTCTTCGGTGTCTATCAGAAATATTTCTGAACTCAGTTGAACCCCAATGTGTACTCTATTATTTTTGGACCGCCAAATGTGTACTCTATTATTTTTTAAGAACACCGTAGTATTATGTCACTTTTCCACTACCCTCTGCGGCAATTATCATTACTCCACTGTTTATAGTGGCAGCAAGTGGACGACTTGCTTCTAAACTTGACGTCCGAAAACGATATCCGTTGATATCGTACCTGCTAAATTCTGTTGCTCTCAATTGACCATGTGATATCTGTCGCATGTCATCGGAGATGTTGACATCTTTCATACACTACATAAATAAACAAAGTTAGCATCTTATGATAAATATGTGAACTAATATTGAAAGAAAAAACGGATGGAAAATTACATGTTCACGGAACCAGTCCACAAAGCTTTTTCCACCGTTTATGCCATGTTGAGGCATCTTATCCAATTGACTTTGTGTAGGTTTTCGTGAAGATTTCAAAATATGGTAACACCTCCTCCATGTTGAAAAATATGTAAAGCATGGTGTAGTTCCTCTCTTGCGCCGAAATATAATGAGAATTAGCAGCCCCAACACCTTTACCCTTCCATTGAAAAATCTTAATCTCACTCGTAGATTGCTCTTCTACATTATGATATCGTGTGACACATGCATTCACGTTGTTGGCACATGAAAAATATTTGCTAGAGAAGTTAGTAATCTCTTTAGCTGCAAATGCTTCTGCAATACAACCTTTAACTCTTGCCTTGTTGCGCACTGTAGCTCTAAGTTTTTTCAGTTCTATTTCTTGGCTATACATCCACCTGAATTGTGCAGGACCTGCCACCAATGCTTCATAAGGTAAATACACCAGCAAATGTTGCATACTATTCATAAATCCAGGCAGGAAAACTTTTTCCATCTTACATACAAGCACAACAATTTCTTTCTCCCACCACCGCATCATTTTTTTTGACACTTACTTAGCACAGATATTTCTATAAAAATAGCTAAGTTCAGCAAACATCTTCCACAAATCAGATTTGAAATAGCCACGGAACAATACCGGTATAAGTCTCTCCATCATAATATGGTAATCATGACTCTTCAACCCATTCAGTTTACCGGTGTTGAGGTTAACACATCATTTTATGTTTGCTGCATAGCGGTCTGGAAACTTCAATGTTTTCAACCAACTAAGTATTTGCTTTCTTTCTTCTGGTCTAACACAGTATGGAGCTCGTGGCCTACTTTCATTTCCGCTTGCATTTGTTATAACTTCAAGCCCAGGACGATCGCAAATATCAGCTAAGTCTTTCCTCGCACTCAAATTATCTTTAGGTTGCTCGGTAAAATCAAAACACATGCTTATGATGTTTTCAGCGACATTACGCTCCTGGTGTATCAAATCTATGTTGTGCGGTAAAAGCAACACCTTTGCATATGGTAGCTCCCAAAGAAAAGAAATATGAGTCCAGCCTTCAAAACCATCTTCAGCAGACTCTTTTAACTTTGCATGCCATGCTATTTTTTGTTCGCTTGTCAATCAATGAGAGGGTCCTTCTGTAACACTTTTGTCTTTTCGGAATGATCGTGTATCACTCCTGTAAGGGTGATTTGAAGGAAGGAATCGTCGATGGCAATCAAAGAAGCTGACTTTTTTCCATACTTCAACCTGAAGGCATCGGTGTCAGCCATACATATGAGGCAACATAATTTTCCATGGACACACCAGCCAGCCCAAATGACATATGCCAACAAATCATGTATAGACCATAGATACGTGGCACGTAAAGTAAATTCACATTTCAGATGATTGTCGTATGCCTTTACACCTTGCCATAACTCTTTCAACTCCTCAATCAACGGTTGCTTAAACACATTAATTTTCGTCCCAGGATGTTTAGCACCAGGAATGATGGCCGCGAGGAATATATATCCTTTTTTCATACACATGTTGGGAGGGAGATTGTAAGGCATGATGAAAACAGACCAACAAGAGTATGAACTGTTACTTGTGCTGAAAGTAGTGAAACCATCTGCTGAAAACCCAAGACGCACATTTCTTGGATCTTTACCAAACTCCGGATCGAAACGGTCTAGAGCTTGCCATGCCGCGCCATCCGAAGGATGCACCATAATATCTTTGTCATCGCTCTTACGTAACCCTTTTGAATGCCACCTCATCTGCTTCGTTGTTTCTTGAGAAAGGAACAACCATTTAAGCCTGGACGTGATAGGCATGTACCGAAGCTGTTTGACCGGTACCTTTGTACTTATTTCCTCTCCATCATCATTCAAAACCTTCACATGTCTAGATGCTTTGCAATGCATACAATGAGTATTGTTCTGGTGTTCCTTCCAAAATAACATGCAATTATTCTCGTACGCATCAATTTTCTCATAACTCATGCCCAAACCTTCCAAAATCTTCTTTGAGTTATATATGTCTTCCGACATCTTATGTTTTCATGGAAGGACATCATTGATCAACTTTAGGATACCATTGTAGCAATTGTTTGCAAAATTGAACTTAGACTTCAACCTCATAAGTCGTGTGACCGCCTGCAGAACGGTCAGATTGGTGCCCTCATATACTTTTTCATCCGCTGCGGCAAGAAGGTTGTAAAACTTCTTCACCTCCTCTGGCAGTGACTGCTCTTCATACTCGCGACCAACATCCGCTATCATCTCATCCATCCGATCTTCATTCTCGTTTCCGTCCGACTCACTAGCATGATCCATCTCTCCATGCTCACGCCACACTAGATAGTCTGGCATAAATCCGTGCTTATAAATGTGAAGCATCATTTCAGACCTCTCCAAACGTCGACGATTCTGGCACCTACTACACGGACACTTCACAAAACGAGCACCACTAGGAAATGCTTGGTTCATGAACACATTTGCGATTTGTGCCCATTCCAAAGTGTACACACCATCTGAACTCCATCCATCATATATCACCTTACGGTCATCACCCATTTTTTAACTTATACCTTTAAAGCAGAAAATTCATTATAATTAGTTTATTTTCATATTATGTGACGGTCACTACAATTAGGTAGATAAGTCCTAGACCAACCCAAGAGTGGTCGAGTGGGGCGTGCTTATGACGACACGCGTGGTCCGGATCTAGACGAAATTTTGGCAGCATAACCCCGTTGTTCTCCACTGCACGCCCGAAAATGGTGCAGCAGAGAACATCAGGGTTATACCGTCGAAATCTCGTCCAGATCCAGACTCACGTCTCGTCACAAGCCACGCCCCCCCCCCCCGATCCACTCCCAGGCTGTCCAAAAAGGGACAATTCCGAACCTTCACGTCTCACATGCCAATAGCATGTGATACATGCCGATTCGAAACGGGTACTCAAATTCTATAGGTTACGTTGCTCATTTTCATTTTTCGATCATTTACGAGAGAGGAAAGAACAAGACGGAGGAGGAAAGTTGGTCAGAGTTAAAAGTTCTAAGTCCGGATCCACCGTGTAGGCGCGGTTAATTGGTCGTGCTCATTGTCGCCGTACGCATCTGTGCTCGTCTTAATGCATACTTCACAACTACAATCATCTTTCACTATAGTCCTCTAAAGCTACCAAAATTATAAAGATATTTACTATATTACAAACATATAATTAGTCATCATATCGCAAATACCAAAAAGAAGCAATCACATGCATGATACGAACTTTTAATCCATTTAGATGAAAAAACTATAAGCCTTTTTAATTCATATCTAAAAGAAGTAATCACGTAATATAAGCTTGAACATTCAACTTCACACAATATGACATGATATGAATCACATTCAATTCATATAGCATAATGGATATGAATCACATTCACGAGTTAGCAACTATATAATATGAATCACATACACGAGTTAACTCTAATCACATGATATGATAAAGCATTACTTTCACGAATTAGCAACTATATAATATAGCATTCAACTCTAATCACATTCAACTCTAATAACGTATTTGCAATACAGTAAATATTTTACCTTCACTTAGAGTACTTAGAGTTGAACCGGATGAAAGTGACCGGGATGACGGGGGCGCCGTCCGCAAGGAGGCGCCGACGCAGGGGTGGACGGGGGCGCCGGGGCGCCAAACGACTGCCGGAACGAGCGCCGGCGGGCGACGCAGACGGGGGCGTCGGACAGGGGGCGAATGGGGGCTGAAGGGGGGAGGCGGAGGGGACGCCGGCCGGCCAACGGGCAGGGGCGCCGGCGAGACGGCGGGCTGGCGGTGGGCGAGGCGGACTGCGGCGCCGGGGGCGCCGGGCGAGTGATTTCTGCAGCAATTTTGTTTCCTAGCTAAACACCTTGCTAAATCTAGTACTTCTGGTTCTTTTTTTTTCATGGTCAAATAATGCGATACCATAGATAAAAAATGGTCAACACATAATTCGCTATTTTTCATAGAACATTCTTATACTTCATTCATTTCGAATTATTTGATATTAAACTAACCAGTATCAGATAATTTAAAACGAGGGAGTATATAGTACAAGCGGGGGAGGGAGAAGAAGAGGACGGGGGAATCGCGGGGATATTCCACTGGGGGGGAGGAGAATATCGGAGGGAACCGCTTCGGCGGGGAACTTGGCGAGGCATATGCTTTCTCTTCCGTAAGATCTCATCTTCGCTCGCTCGCTTTGATGAGCGAGTGAGTTCTGCAGCAATTTTGTTTTCTAGCTAAACACCTTGCTAAATCTAGTAATTCTGGTTCTCTTTTTTTTTCTTGGTCAAATAACGCGATACTATAGATAAAAAATGGTCAACACATAATTCGCCATTTTTAATAAAATATTCTTATACTTTCTTCATTTCAAATTATTTAACATTAAACTAATCAGTATTAGATAATTTAAAACGAGGGAGTCAACATGAAAACGGCTGTGCACCTATTTATCCTCAGACGCTTAAGGTTTGGGAGCAAGTCCCTAGTTGGTCTGGATGCTCGGCTCTACAGCCACTGGAGTGGCTGGAAACAAGACCTTGACATGGCTTCCTGGTTTGATGGTCTAACTGGTACGGCTCGAGAGTCCAGACCCAACGAGACCAGAGGCACTCGTTCCCTTGTAGGGCAGGAGCAAAGCACTTAGTCTGTCTTCCAGGCCTAACGCGGGTCATGCAAGTAATTGAAGTTCTTCTTCTTGTTATATATAGATATCCGAACGCTGTCCGGATTGTTTCCTAAAAAAGAAACTAACAGACGAACGAGTCTAATCAGACTCGGACTCGTCAACCTCACAAGCTATAAATGAGCCTCGTGGTCGACTCCTCTTGTCTTTCAACCGAACTCGGCGGGTACCTGACGGCCCACGAACTCAGACCGCAGGCAGCGCTACCGCGTCGCCGTCGCGGCAAGGGCGGCGGAGCGGCCAGAGCCCTCCACCTCCTCCCCCAGCTTCGACGGAAGGTGAGAGCTGAGCCCCCCCTCCTCCGCAACCCTCCTCGGCCCCCCTCCTTCCTTTTGCAGTTGACGTTTACGCTGGGTGTAGTGGGGATGGGTCGATCCCTGCGCGGGGGCCGGGACGGGGGAGACTTCATCCCGATCGGGGACGGGGAGGGGTTCTCTTCGCCGGCGTTAGGTAGGGCGGACGGGCGGGCGGGCGGCGACGTGGTATGATCCTGGCGCTCGGCACAAGATACTAGATGGTGGCCCCAGTCGGATCATAGAATGGTGGGCGCACCTAGTTCTGTTCTGAGCGGAGGAAGGACATGGGATGGGATTGGTGGAGCAAGCTTAATGTTTCGCCGTCTGAAAATGCATGTTGGAATGGTTTTAGAGTGTGGCGGATCCTAGATAGTTTCCTGCATCAGGCAAACAAACGACTATATCCTATCCGGTAGCAAATCCTAGAAAAACAACCGAATGACGGATCTTTGCCCTGTTCAGCTGCTACTGATCGCACCTATTTTCGTTCCAAACACTAACGACCAAGCCATTATTCTAGATGGATCTCAAGGACAGCCTCTCGAAGTTCAAGCAACAGCAGGAGAGATGCCAGTCATCTTTGGCCAGCATAGCAAGTCAAGCTTCGACCTCAAAGCCAGAGCGCAGAGCCCAGCCCATGAACGCTCCATCTGTTCCAGCAAGGCCGTCACAGCCTATTAAATTTTCAAATGATACAGAAAGGCTGCAGCACATTAATTCGATCAGGAAATCTCCTGTTGGAGCACAGATTAAGCTTGTTATCGAACTTCTTTACAAGGTATGTTTTGTCAAAAACCTTCAACCTTCTTCCATTTTCTTTTTCACATTGTTGTCTTTTTTTAGGACGTTATTTCCCCTTTTCTAGCCTCACGATTCGTTCTGCTTATCATCATTCTAATTGGGTTTATGAGCCAGGCGTACATTTTCAATTAATTCATCACTATTTTTGTTTATCGAAGCCCTGACTCAGTGAAGTTGTTTCAGCCTTTTCTGCTACTGAAGCCTTATTGATGTTGTTTGTTACTGTACATGTTGTAGCGGTCCGTTCATCCTGTTTTACCTTGATTTCCAGCATTGTCTGCATTAGATTCTAGATCTTGGCACACCTTACAACCTTAGACTTTAGTATGTGTGGACCCCATTCAAAGAAGAACCGAACTTTCAGAAGAGTCTTTGATAAAGCCTGTACGTTAACACTTGGCTGATATGCAGTGAAAGTAACAAATCATGAACTGGTTCCTTATTTTTTTAAAAAAATGGGAACGTTGTGTTAGATCGCTATGCCTGTTGCATATGAATTGTTAAATATAGTACTTTGAGGAAGCTGGTGCATTCTTTACCTTTAATCGTATTAAAATTTGGCATTTTAAACTAGTGATAACATATCAGAATGGCCCTATGATGATTTTCCCTTCACCTTCACTTTTTTGCATTTTAGCAATCTCTTAATGATGGAAGCTAATGGCATCCCCACCTGGAATAGAAAAACAAAATATCATGCAAACTTACCTTATGATTTTAGTACTGCATCTAGTTCACGAATCGATAACATTATTTCTCCTGAATTGCAGACAAGACATGCCTATACTGCAGAGCAAATAAATGAAGCAACCTATGTTGATATCCACGGTAATAAAGCTGTCTTTGACAGTTTGAGGAACAATCCCAAAGTACACTATGATGGGAGGCGTTTTTCTTACAAGGTAATGGAATTTCTATTTCGTCATTTGGGATGCCAATGGGAACTGATTGGTACCATACACCTACTCTGATTCAAGTGGAAGTACATTTCCAGCTAAGAATAACCTTGCAAATTGCATCCAAATTTTTTTAGTCGTCTCTGATCGAATCAGTCAGTGGCAAGTCGTCCTGAATGCTGACTAATCATGATGGGTTTAGTTATTCCGTAGTACACAGAGCTCTATGTTGAGCTTATGTATATCTAGTAGAAAGAGTTGCAATAGGTGTGCCCTCTTGTTTGTTGTTGAACTAGTTCTGATCTCTGAGATCTCATATGCTAATTTGTTCATTGGCATTCTGCAGTCTAAGCATGATCTTAAGGGCAAAGATCAACTACTTGTTTTGATCAGAAAGTTTCCGGAAGGTCTTGCTGTTGTGGAAGTCAAAGATGCATACCCAAATGTATTGGAAGACCTGCAGGTAATCTTAATCGTCCTCATCAGATACTACATGTTCTTGTGAACACAATATGATGCTGACACTGTCCTGATTAGGTGTATAGAGTGATGCTGGATGGTGCCTAATTATTTCATAGCAAAAACCGAGTCCTGTCCACTCTATAATCACCAAGTGATCCCAATTATCCTAATTGCCTGCAGTAGTTTATTCATATAATTGCCTGAGCATATGCTGTCTTAATCAGGTTTTCGACATGTTTGCCTCATTTCGGTTGTCTGGTTGTGATGTCAATTATCATGCTAGGACCTTTGAATGACCAAGCTAAATTTTCTATTTGTATCACTCAAGAATGCATGATTAATTTTGTGTACTTGCTTTGCTCTAGGCTCTAAAGGCAGCTGGTGAAGTTTGGCTGTTATCAAACGTGGACTCACAGGAGGACATCGTGTACCCTAATGATCCAAAAGCTAAGATCAAGGTTGATGATGACATAAAGCAGCTCTTCCGGGGGATTGAGTTACCACACGACATGGTTGACATAGAGAAGGAACTCCAAAAGAATGGCCACAAGCCCATGACCGACACCGCGAAACGCCGAGCAGCTGCCCAAATCAATGGGGTGAAGCCCAAGGCTAAGCCCAAGAAGAAGCAGCGCGAGATCACGAAACGAACCAAGCTCACAAATGCGCATCTGCCTGAGCTGTTCCAGAATCTCAATGCTTGATTGTCTCACAATTTTGACAATCGAAGAGGATCCATTGTACTACAAATTACTACAATAGAGTGTGTACATGCAACCTTGTAACGTACTGTGCGGCCTTATGAGCTCCACATTTGTACCGTGGAGACTGGATGTCCTGTTTGATGCCAATCTGCCATAATATAATCCAAGAGTTGAGATGTTCTCCTCGCAATTCTTATTTTAACCCAATTATGACATCTTTTGAATTCTGAATTTTTTTTGGCGGGTTTGGAATCAAATAGGTACCTCTGTGGCCCAATTAATTGACCGTATTTGGGTGGATTGGAGAAAATAGTTGAGTACCATCATCCTCTGTTTTCATTTTTTTAAATATATTTTTCAGTGTTATTCTAAACGGTAAACGGTAGAGTAGTCGGTGGAGTTCCATTTACTGTTTAGCCTGTTTAAACGGATTAAATGGTTTGTACTGTAGCTACACGCCTACACAACTAAAGGACATAACTTGCATTGAATCACATGGAGCTTATTTTGATAAATTAGAACCCCATACTCTTATTGAGTTTTAGCTAAACTGTAACCCACAAACATATAAATCTAGCAAGTTTTAAATAAAAGATGCAACTCACATGTGTCATATGTATACTCTATGTTCTTGAGTTGAGAGCATAAGAATTGTTCATAAACCAGCTAGCAAACCACACGAGGGGACAGTTGCGTGCACCATGCAGGGACTCGGATGCACGGGGTGGGGGCGTGTGGCAGGGGGGTGGGGCCAGAGGGCGACCAAGCTGCGCGTGGGTGGTGGCTGATGGCGGACTACTTCAGTTGCGAACCAAGGGGGTGATGGCATACCCGGTGGCATCGGATCGGCGGAAACAATAGGAGTTTTCGACCGCGTGCAGCTTAATGGGTTAAAAGAACCTGCTTCTAACATTTTCACTTCTCCTAAACGGATCAAAACACGTTTAAACACGAATATAAATCGTTTTGTTTAATCCGTTTACACCATTTAAACGGTCGCTGACCCGTTTAAACGGGTCAACCATTTAAATGTCCGTTTAGGGACTAAACTAAACAACAAGTGTTTGTTTACCGTTTAAACACGTTTAAACGGCCATTTAATACCGTTTAAGATAAAGTAATATTTTCTAAAGGATTTATAATAAAATGAAACGAGAGGGTCAGAGGGGCATGTGTGTTTGGAACCAGCAGGTACGTTTTGCAGTTCGCCACTTTGCCGGACACTGTCCATATTCCCTCCACCTCCACTCGCCGTGTTCAAGGAGCCAATTACGAGAATGCCCTCATGGTTGGAGATAAACACATAACTGACTTCCACTTCAAGATTCGTGCGCGCATGGAATCGTCGCCGCAGAAAACAATTCTTATTTCCCTCCGAAGAGGCGAAGGTTCGACGAGATAAGGCCGCGCCGCGCGCGCGCTCTCCTCCACTCCACCACCGCCTGCCAGCCATGGGCATCTCGCCGCCGTCGCAGGCCGCCGCCGCGTACGGATGCTATCACCGCTTCCTGCTCGCCTCGACCACCGCGCGGCCTTCTATCGCGTTCGCGTGGCAGTCCCTCCCGCATGTTGGGCACAGCAGGTCCGGATTCTTTTCTTGGTTTTAAGTGCTGGCGGGGCATGAGACATTGAACTGAACTAGTCTCTTCAAATTTTTCTGTTTTTGGGGCGCCATTTTGAAGAATGAGGAGCCGTCGAAGGTTCGTGTGCCGAGCAGTGACTGAGCCTGAAGGCAATGGCGACGACGAGGTACAGGCTTCGTCCCTTTCGAGTTTCAGCTGATGACGAGTTCGGCATTGCTCGAAAAAAATATATGCTTGAACTCGGCAACTGCATGTGTACATCATCGAGCCAATAATCGTTTTTTTCTGAAGAGTCGGCCAGAGCTTTTAATAAATACAAGTATAAAGACCTACAACCATAAATGCAAGGGTTGAACGGTTGCTCTTTAAGAATCTCAAATAGGAATTTTAAGTTTACATGTGGTATGGGCAAGGTTCCCGCGTTCATGTTAACCATCATTTGCTCCAGTGTACTTTAGATTCGTTCTGAACTGGCCTGATATTAATATCACCACGTCTTGTCATCAAGATTATTGCCCACATCATGCTATGATGTATAATACGTGACACATCGAGTAAGTAGGTAGGAGAAGATAAAAAAATAAGGACTTTAGGTACTCACAAACTTAGTGCATAGAGAGACTCAGTTTCAACCATCCATCACTCCTACGAGCGCTGCTTCAGTATTTGTCATATCTAATTTTCTGAAGAGCAGTTTTTATGAACATGTGGGCATATGCAAACTCCCCCCATTGATTATTAATTCTGGTCAACTGTATATGTTGAATTCATAATTATGACATTTAACATCTCAAATGGTCAACCACTTGTGTCATCAAAATGCCAAATCATTAAATCTCTCATTATCACACGTCAAATCATGATTTGATGTATTGATGACAGATGGTTGAATATCTGAGATGTTCAATGTTATAATTACGAATTTATAATATACAATTGACAAGAATTTAATAATCAGGAGGTGCACATGCCCACGTGTTCATAAGATACATTCTGAATTTTCTGAAGAGCATAGAAGCACCTCTAAAAGAATCTGGAATTAGAGACCACGTTATAACTGTGTATCAATCCAGGAAATAACATTCATCTTTTTTTCAGGAAAAGGAAATATTGGGAGATGATGCTTCCTCACCTTCGGTTGATAATATTGTAGAAGCAAGTGAGCCTGCGGAAAGTGACTCCAATATAGACAATGTACCCTCTTTACTTAAAGTACCGCGTACTCAACATAGAAGATTAACTTTCACCATGCCTGTTAGTCCTTGATACATGAGCATGTAGCTGAACTATAATATTTAGCTTTCCCATGCCTCAGAAGAAAGATGATACCACGAATGCAAAACCACTGAGCTCTAGCAATACTGTTCAGAACCCTGATGCCACTGCCACCAGTGATACACAGGTATTATTTTGATTGATGGCCAGAAACTCTATCTCTTATCACTGTCAGACAATTAAGGATACAAGCGTGATATATCTATTGATCTGTTAAACATAGGAAAATGTGGAAGTTATTGATGTTGCTAGTGGCTCTCCTTTGCCAGGAATGAAGGTAATCTTTGGACCCTCTTGGATATTTTCTTGAGTGGGAGTTGAAACTGAAAGAGAGACCATGCTTATTCGTCATTGGATCTATTGTTGAGTTGGAAAAAGTTCAATTACCCTTAGTTTCATATTTCTGAACTCCTTTATAATGTGATGACGTGATGATACAGTTTCCTATTTGAATATCTGCAGCAACAACTTGATGATTCTGTCAGGATCCCCAAGGCTACAATCGACATTCTAAAAGATCAAGTTTTTGGCTTTGACACATTTTTTGTGACAAGTCAAGAGCCCTATGAGGTGAATATCTGGGACGTTATGGTTCAGCTTCTTGTGAATAAAACATTTTTTCTTTATAGTTTCTTACTGTGTGCATAGAGCTATAAAAAATGTTTCCATCTAAATAAATAGTCCATGTGTAATGTTTTTGAATGACAAAGTTACTTCCTACCTTCACTTGTCAACATAAGGGTGGAGTACTGTTCAAGGGGAATTTACGTGGTAAACCAGCCAAAAGTTATGAGAAGATTACAAATCGATTACAGGTAATGTGCTTTACAAAACTGTCCCTCCTTCCATCAGAAGTCTAATATTGTAGAAATCTGTTGGTGTCTTATATATGTTCAACTCCTTGTTATTGTCAGAACAAATTTGGTGATGAATATAAGTTTTTTCTTCTCAACAACCCAGAGGATGAGAAGCCAGTTGCTGTAGTTATTCCAAGACAGACATTACAGCCTGAAACTACAGGTACAGAAGTTCTTCATAACATCAGTAGAGTTATTTTTTCAGAGAAACATCAGTAGAGTTGGTAGTACTCAGTAGGAGATCCTTGGCGCAGCGGTAAAGCTGTTGCTTTGTGACCATGACGTCACGGGTTCGAGTGCTGGAAACAGCCTCTTGCACAAATGCAGAGAAAGGCTGCGTACAAAAGACCCAAGTGGGTCGGACCCTGAGCGGCAGCTACATGCACCGGGCTGTCCTTTTTATATATATTCGTTGTTAAGGTTGCTGAGTCAGTTCTTGGTATCTCAAATGTTCAGCTGTCCCTGAATGGTTTGCTGCTGCTGCATTTGGATTAGTCACCATCTTCACTCTGCTGCTTCGAAATGTACCTGTTCTACAGGAAAACTTGCTGTAAGAGGTTTCTCTTTCACTTTTATTGATCATATTCCTTCATTCTATGACGTTTACATTGTTCGTTTATCTTTATTGAAGAAATTAAGGTGATCATTTTTCGTAATTCTCCAGCTTGTGTCACCTTTCAATGACAACATGTTGGTACGCCTTTCTGTTACCACCTTGCTCCACCTGAATTTAAGTCTTTTATGGGTCTAAATGATGTATGTCCTCATACAGTTGCTACGAGTTTAGTAATAGATACTCCTTTAAAATTGAACTAATCCCGCTGCCCTAATCCTAACGTAACGAACATATTGAGCAAGGAAGATGCTAAAACCATGTTATGCTAAGACTTCTTAGTACATGTGGCATATACATTGCCAATGCTCCAGTCCTGTATTTTGATGAATGTGAATAATTGTATATTTGTGTTGCCCATTAAGCACAGATTGGCCAGGAGTTCCTCTTTTTAAAGGAAATCATATACTTCCTCAGTGCATTTTCACATCTGTTTACGACATCTTATATGCCTCTCTCTTGTAGATCTGCATTTGACAACCTTGAGCTGTTGAAAGATGGGCTATCTGGTGCCCTAGTAACCGGACTTATAATAGGGGTCCATGAAATTGGACATATCCTTGTTGCCAGGGATACAGGAATCAATCTTGGAGTACCATATTTTGTACCAAGCTGGCAGGTAAAGATTGTTGCTTCTCTACAGCTCAGTCAAGGAGTATATTATTGAATTCTTTTGAGCTTTAAAAGTACATATTTATGCAACAACAACAACAACAATCAAACCTTTGTCCCAAGCATGTTGGGGTCGGCTAGACATGAAACCCAATATCAATGAAGTAAAAGAGAGGAAGAGATATAAGAACAAGGAAAAAAGAAAAAAGAAAAAAGAAAAGAAAAGGAAAGGAAAAAAGAACAAAAAGAAAAAAGAAAAAAGAAGAGAAAAGGAAAAAGAAAAAAAAAAGAAAAAAAAAAGAAAAAAACAAGAAAAAAAAACAAGACTAGGATTCTGGCACATGAATTGCTACTTTCCATGCAGTCCTATCATGAGCTAAGTCTCTGGATACATTCCAATCTCTCAAATCTCGTTTTACCGCCTCTTCCCAGGTCAACCTTGGTCGTGCTCTACCCTTCTTAATATTTTCTCTACCTCTTAAAATCCCACTGTTAACCGGCGCTTCTGAAGGTCTCCGCTGGATATATCCAAACCACCTAAGTCGATGTTGGACTAACTTCTCTTCAATCGACGCCACCCCTACCCTATCACGAATCGCCTCATTCCTTATTCGGTCTCTTCTCGTGTGCCCACACATCCACCGTAGCATGCGCATCTCTGCGACACTCATTTGTTGGACATGTTACCGTTTAGTTGGCCAACATTCCGCCCCATAGAGTATCGTGGGTCTGATCACCGTCCTATAGAACTTCACTTTTAGCTTTTGTGGGACTTTCCTATCACATAGGATCCTAGAGGCTTGTCGCCATTTTATCCATCCTACCTTGATCCTGTGGCAAACATTCTCATCAATATCGTCATTGCTTTGCAACATTGATCCTAATTATCGGAAAGAGTCCCTTCTAGGTACTTTGTCCTTGTAGACTAACATTTTACTCTTCACGACCAACACCACTAAAGTCACACCTCATATACTCGGTTTTGGTCCTACTAAGTCTAAACCCCTTGGACTCTAAGGTTTGTCTCCATAACTCTAATTTCTTATCAACACTGTTGGACGATATTTTCGGATCACAGCCGAGCGCTGCGTCCATTGCGGCGCGCGCGCGTTACGCGCTGCATGGCGCCTGCGTCCGTTGCATGCGCGCGTAGTGCGCGAGTCCGTTGAGGCTCGGCCTCTCGTCCAGTGCTGCTCGTCTCTTATTTGTATCAGTTCCACCGATGAATATTATCGATGATCATTCTCCCACATGGTATCAGCTAACATCGATCCTTCTATACTCCGCTTCCGCCTCACTGACATGGCTGCTAGCCCGACGTCTTCCATCGCCGGCTCCTCAGCCTCCACACACTCTAATCCATTTGCTGATTCGTCTACCCCTGTTGCCGCCGCAACTCTACAGCACGTGAACATCCGTTCACATGTTCCGATCATCCTAGACTACGGTGAGTCGAACTTCTCGATCTGGAGTGCGTTCTTTGACGCCACGTTTCAAAAATTCGGATTGATCGACCACATTGACGGCACCGTCGATGCTCAAAGCATGTGGCACAATACCGACTGGCTTCAGATTGACCAGTGCATTGTGTTGTGGCTTTACAACTCGATCACTCCGGATCTCATGAAAATGGTCAAAGTACCACACCCGACGGCGTATCTGCTGTTGTCGGCGATCCGGGGTCTCTTCCTTGACAACTCGGATCAACGTGCCGTCTACGCCCTCCAGGAGTTCCATGGGCTCTTTCAAGGCGATCTCACAATCTCGGCGTATTTCAGTCGCCTCAAAGAGCTCGCTGACCTCCTCCGCGATGTCGGGCACCCCGTTTCGGATTCTTCGATGGTCATCAACGCACTCCGCGGGCTGTCATCCAAATTCAGCCACGCTATCTCGGTGTTGACTGCATCGAAACCGCTGCCGACGTTTCTCTACGTCCGTAACTATCTTCTTCAAGATGAATCTCGCCAGGCGCACACGGCCAAGATGGAGGCCAACACCGCACTTTTGGCCACTGGCAAGTCGACTGCCAACTCCACACCACAGCCGCCTGCCACGGCTGCGTTCCCCAGCAACATGCAGCAACCATCCGGCAACAACGGTGGTGGCGACCGTCGTAGTCGTCGCAAGAAAAAAGGCGGTCGTAACTCCAGTGCACAAGCATCTGGCGTCCCCAATGCAGCCACGACCAACGGCACCGGAAACAGTGCCCCACGGCCTCCGTGGCAAGCTGCGTACAACCCGTGGACGGGCGTCGTCCAAGCGTGGCAGATGCCGCTCTGGCGCCCGTCCAACCCGGGTCTGCTCGGTCCCCGCCCAGGAGTCCCTCCACAGCAGGCTCTCCACGCCACGACCACGCCAGCATTCCAGGAGATGAACATGTCTGGTCAGCGGCTCCAGGCAGTGGCGCCTGCTGGTCTTCTCACAGCCCTCAACGGCGTGCCTCCACCGAGCCAATACTCCGGGACTGACTGGGTATTCGATACCGGTGCCAGCTCGCATATGGTCAATCATCCTGGTATACTCTCTTCCTCCGCACCTCCACAGCACGATTCCACGATCGTCGTTGGTAACGGTGCTACCTTGCCCGTTCAACGAATCGGACATGCTACTATTCCCACACATCGCAATGCTTTACATCTTCGCAATGTCCTGCTCTCACCCAACTTAGTCAAAAATTTAATTTCTGTTCGCGCTCTTACGCGTGACAACAACGTTGCTGTTATTTTTGACTCTGTTGGTTTCACTATCAAGGATCTTCGTACGGGGACGACTCTGCTCCGCTGTGATTCTACCGGCGACCTGTACTCCTTCCACCAGCCACAGAATAACACCCAGCACCATCATTCCATGGTGGCCTCGCTGACGTCTCCCATTTGGCATGCACGCTTGGGACATCCCGGACATGGTCATCTCCAGCGCGTGCTGTCTTCATTTAATTTTCGATGTTCGAAGGCCGATAGTCACACGTGCAGCGCATGTCAGCTTGGCAAGCACGTAAGGCTACCCTTCCAGCATTCTAGTAGCATGTCCACATTTCCTTTCCAATTGTTACATTGTGATGTATGGACGTCACCCATCCCAAGCAACTCGGGTTTCAAATATTATCTTGTCATTCTTGATGATTTTTCACATTTTGCTTGGACTTTCCCACTTCGCCACAAGTCCGACGTCCTACCCTCACTAATAACCTTTCATGCCTTTGTGCAAACACAGTTTCGCCAACCCATATCTTGTATCCAAACTGACAACGGCAAGGAGTTCGACAACATGGCTGCACGCCGCTTCCTCGCGAACCACGGCATCGTCTTGCGTCTCACTTGCCCATACACTTCCCAACAGAATGGTCGCGCGGAGCGCATTCTCCGCACCCTCAATGACAACATGCATACCATGCTTTTGCATGCCTCTGTCCCACCCACATTCTGGCCGGACGCACTCGCCACAGCCACGTATCTCCTAAACCTTCGACCATGTCGCATGCGCAACAATATGACACCACACGAAATTCTTCTTGGGCGACCACCGTCTTATGACCATCTTCAGGTATTCGGATGTTTGTGCTACCCTAACACATCGTCCACCATGCCTCATAAGCTCGCACCACGCTCCCTGCCGTGCATTTTCCTTGGCTATCCCATCGACACAAAGGGGTATCGCTGCTACGATCCCTCCTCACGGCGTGTCATCACTTCGCGGCACGTTACTTTTGATGAGTTTTCTTTTCCTTTCAGGGATCAGAAAACCAATGTGCAGGTGGTGCCATCGGACGATCCTGGACGGCTGCAGGTATCTGATCCAATATTCCTGCCGCCCAGACCGTCTGGTCCGTTACGAGCTCCTGTTACTCGTGCGCCAGGTGCAACGGACCCAGTTGCGGCACCTTCCGCCTCAGCACCAACAGCTCCTGCATCTACGGCTCGTTCATCGATGCCTGCATGCAGCGGACGTGTGCATGCGGAGCGCCGGTCCCATGCAACACGCGCGGTTCCTGCCAACGAACCGCATCCAAACACGGGCCGTCAGTTGGCAGCGTGCGATTCCTCCTCGCATGCCACACGGGCGTCGCGCGAGACCCAACCAACTGCTGCGCCTCATCCGCATGCAGCTCCCTCAGTTGCCCCTCATCCGCATGCAGCTCCGTCAGTTACGCCTCCAACTCCAGCTTCTAACCAACTGCATGCATCGCCAGCAACTCCCCTGCCTATCACAAATTCATCCAATGCATCACACGGAAGTCCAGCACTTCCGTTGTCCTCCACCGCTCCAGCTGCACACATGCATCCCGATCCTGCCGCGTTTCAAATTCCCTCCCAAGCTGCACGCCCATCTCCTGTCCGGGATCCACCTCCCAAACCCCAAGTACGCCGCCACTGCCACAACTCAGCCAACGCCGCCTCCCACCTCCGTCCGCGCTGCCATGCGCGATCCCGAGTGGAAAGCTGCCATGCAGGAAGAGTACCGGGCATTGTGCGACAACAAGACTTGGACCTTGGTTCCACAACCAGCCGGCGTCAATGTCATCACCGGCAAGTGGCTGTTCAAAAACAAGCTAGCTGCCGACAGGGCCGGCTCTATGTTTTCGAGGGCCCTAGGGCGAATTTGATATAAGGCCCCTAAGACTATAGATATATACGTAATTAACCGATGAAAATGATCAAATCGATCAAGCCTAATTATGGTTGAAGGCACTATCACCCTATTCAGTAGTAATAAAGGTAAATTTATAAACATATTACCCTCTCCATTTCGAATTATTTGACGCTGGTTAGTTCAAAATTGAATTAGTCAGCGTCAAATAATTCGAAACGGATGGAGTGTCAATCAAATACAGAATAAAATGCTACTAAAGTCAATCGCAAAAATAACCCCAACAACCCTTTAAAGTTGATATATCTACTGCAGAAAAATAGGTTTTAAAATTTTGTAACTATTTTATACAATAGAGAAGATTGCGTGAATATGCTATGAGAATCTAAAGAAAATTCATACAACTTTGATATTCAAACCGAAAATCAATTTCCTACAACACCGACATATAAATGGACGTGACAAACATGGTCTCTTTGTAGTGATTAGAACCGAATTATCAGATCGAAACAGTCTAAAGAGAGGGAGAAACAAGAGTTTTAGGTCTTAGATCAAAACCTAACACTAAGATCTGAGCAGCGATGATCTTTTTCCACTAATAGTCATCATTTTTTCCTCTCTACTCTACACTGTCTGGTATTTTTGCGGCTAATTATTGTGTCCCTCTTCTTCTTGCTACCCAGCAACAGTCATG
Source organism: Neostapfia colusana (assembly GCA_030760725.1). Lineage (NCBI taxonomy): Eukaryota > Viridiplantae > Streptophyta > Magnoliopsida > Poales > Poaceae > Neostapfia > Neostapfia colusana. The sequence continues at coordinate 121,806,830 of JASWHV010000004.1, forward strand.
AGAGGTTAACAAAAAAGAAATATGATGAAAATACTAGGGGCAGTCTATTTCTTTTAATGTAACTAGCAAGAAGATCAAAGACAGCATGGATCGCCTTACCTTAGTGAGTAATACGACGGTGAGCCAACACTTCTCTTTCTCTGCGTCTGAAGCACGATCCATAGTAGGAGAACATGTGGTAGGGAAAGAGACTTGGGTATAGGAATTAAGGTTAATTGGTTTATTCTCTCTCCTAAATTAGGTTCTAATTAGAACTTAATTGAACCATACTAAACCTAATAAGTTTGACTATCTATTTTTTTCTTAATTTTCTTGATCCTAATTAGAGCACTCTGTATAGCATAAACTCTCATGGGCCCCCCTTCGACCTGGGCCCTAGGCGGTCGCCCCTCCCGCCTAGGGCCAGAGCCGGCCCTGGCTGCCGACGGTAGCCTTGCACGACGCAAGGCACGATGGGTTGTCCGCGGGTTTCACCAACGACCGGGGATCGACTTCGACCAAACATTCTCCCCTGTCGTGAAACTAGCGACTATTCGCACGGTACTCCACCTCGCATCGGCCAGGCGGTGGGTTGTACACCAGCTCGACGTGAAGAATGCCTTCTTGCATGGTGAATTGTCGGAGCGGGTGTACTGTACTCAACCAACAGGCTTCATCGACAACGACAGACCCGACTACGTCTGTCTCCTGTCGAAGTCACTGTACGGCCTCAAGCAAGCACCGCGGGCATGGTTTCAAACCTTTGTCGCGGCGCTACACTCGATCGGCTTCAAAAGCACCGGCTCAGACTCGTCGCTCTTCGTGTACAGGTGCGGCAACGACATGGCTTATTTGCTATTATATGTCGATGACATTGTACTTGTCGCATCCTCCGCGGTACTGCTCCAAAGCTTTGTACAGAGGCTCAGCACAAACATCGCGATGAAGGATCTTGGGCCGTTGCACTTCTTCCTCGGCATTCAGGTGCAACGGACCACATCAGGATTCTTCCTCAATCAGTCATCATATGCTGAAGATGTCCTCCAGCGTGCCGGGATGTCTAATTGCAAGCCATCCAGTACACCTGTCGACACCAAGCCGAAGAGTTCTGCACACGACGGCAACCCGGTGCAAGATGCTTCTTTCTATAGAAGTATCGCGGGTGCGCTGCAGTATCTGACGCTAACGCGACCAGATATCGTGTATGCCGTCAATCAAGCCTGTCTACCCATGCATTCTCCACGAGATGTGCACTGGAATCTTGTGAAAAGAATCCTGCGCTACATCAAAGGGACCATCAACCACGGGCTACAGCTACACTCCTCGTCGACAAACACTCTGACCGCGTACTCGGATGCTGACTGGGCCGGCTGCCCGGATACTCGCAGATCCACCTCAGGGTACTGCGTCTACTTGGGGGACTCTTTAGTCTCCTGGTCGTCGAAGCGCCAGACAACGGTGTCTCGTTCGTCTGCAGAAGCTGAATACAGAGCTGTCGCAAATGTAACAGCCGAGTGTTCTTGGCTGCGACAACTGCTACACGAGTTGCATATCGACATCCCGAAGGCCACCATCATGTATTGTGACAACGTCTCCGCGGTCTACCTCAGTCAGAACCCGGTACACCATCGGCGCACAAAGCATGTTGAACTTGACATTCATTTCGTACGGGAGAAGGTGGCACTCGGGCAGCTTCGCGTCTTGCACGTGCCAACAAAGATGCAATTCGCAGATATCATGACCAAAGGATTGCCTACATCGGTGTTTGAAGATCTTAGGAACAGCTTATGCATTACGTGTAATAGGGCATAAACTGAGGGGGGTGTTGGACGATATTTTTGGATCACAGCCGAGCGTTGCGTCCGTTGCGGCGCGCGCGCGTTACGCGCTGCATGGCGCCTGCGTCCGTTGCATGCGCGCGTAGTGCGCGAGTCCGTTGAGGCTCGGCCTCTCGTCCAGTGTTGCTCGTCTCTTATTTGTATCAGTTCCACCGATGAATATTATCGATGATCATTCTCCCACAAACACCATCTCTAGTTTCATCTGCCAGCACTACATCATGGGCAAAGAGCATGCACCAAGGGATATCCCCTTGTATATCCTTCGACACCTCATCCATCACCAAGGAAAAGATGTATGGGCTCAAAGCTGATCCTTGATGTAGTCCTACCATGATAGGAAATGCATCAGTCTCACTATCACTTACGCGCACACTTGTCTTAACATTATTGTACATATCCTTGATAAGGTAATGTACTTTGTTGGCACTTTATGTTTCTCTAGTGCCCACCACATGACTGACCTTAGTATCTTGTCGTACGCCTTCTCCAAGTCGATGAACACCATATGTAGGTTCTTCTTCTGCTCTCTATATCTATCCATAAGCTGACGAAGCAAGAAAATCGTCTCCATTGTAGACCTTCCAGGCATAAAACCAAACTGGTTTTTAGTGACATTGATCACTTTCCTCAGGCGGTATTCAATCACTCTCTCCCAAAGCTTCATAGTATGACTCATAAGCTTAATACCTCGATGATTAGTACAACTTTGAATAACTCCTTTATTTTTGAAGATAGGTACTAATATATTTTTTCTCCATTCTTCAGACATCTTGTTTGACTGAAAAATGTAGTTGAATAGTTTTGTGAGCCATACTATTGCCACGTCTCCAAGGCATCTCCACACCTCAATAGGGACATCGTCAGGGCCGAGGGTCTTTCCTCCTTTCATCCTTTTTAAGGCCTCCTTAACCTCAAACTCTTGTATCCTCCGCATGAACCGCCTGTTGGAGTCATCAAAGGAGTCATCCAACTCAACCATAGTGCTCTCATTCCCATCATTGAATAGCCCATTAAAGTAATCACGCCATCTATTCTTAATCTCTTCATCCTTCACTAGAATGCGGTCAGTATCATCTTTGATGCATTTAACTTGATTGAGATCCCTCATCTTTCTCTCACGGATTTTTGCTACCTTGTATATGTCCTTTTCACCTTCTTTTGTCTCTAGTCTCTCATATAACTTATCATAGGCCTGTCCTCTTGCCTTACTCACAGCCCGCCTTGCATTCTTCTTAGCCTCTTTGTACTTAAGCATGTTGCTTGCGCTTCTATCATTATGCCAACTCTTGTAACACTCCTTCTCCTTAATGTCCTTTTGTATATCCTCATTCCACCACCAAGTGTCTTTATCTACAAGTTTCTTTCCTTTTGTCACACCGAACACCTCACTAGCTACCTTCCTAATGCAAATTGCCATCTTCACCCACATACTATCTGCATCTCTATTTTCTGCCCAGGGTCCTTCTATGATCACCCTATTTTTAAAGCATTTTTGTGATTCTCCTTTCAACTTCCACCACTTTGTTCTTGTGATTTTGACACCTTTGTCCTGCAAAGAACATCTATGGAAGCGAAAGTCAACTACCACAAGCTTATGTTGTGTCACAAAACACTCCTCGGGGATCACCTTACAATCTAGACACTCCCGTCTATCCCTTGTCCTAGTGAGGACAAAGTCAATCTGGCTAAAGTGTTGGGCACTACTAAAGGTCACTAGGTGAGATTGCCTCTTCCTAAAGAGGGTGTTAGCTACCAACAGGTCATAGGCTACGGCAAAGTCTAGGATGTCCTTACCCTCTTGATTTCTATCGCCGCATCCAAACCCTCCATGTACTCCCTCAAATTCTAGGTTAGTTGCACCTACGTGACCATTGAGATCTCCCCCTATGAGGAGTTTCTCGGTTATCGGTACACTACTAACCATATCCTCCAAGTCCTCCCAAAATTGCCTCTTAACACTCATGTTGAGCCCCACTTGTGGGGCATAAGCACTAATGATGTTCAAGACAATGTCCCCAATTACTATCTTGATTAAGATGATCCTATCCCCTCGTCTTCGAACATCCACTACTCCATCCTTAAGACTCTTATCTATTAGAACAGCTACGTCATTCCTAGTCCCAGCCGATCTAGAATACCAAATCTTGAAACCGGTATTCTCGACTTCTCTCGCCTTTTGACCCGCCCATCTAGTCTGTTGTACACAAAGGATATTTACTCGTCTCCTAATGGCAACATCTACTAACTCACGTAGCTTTCCCGTCAAGGATCCTACATTCCAACTACCCACCCGAAATCTATGTTTATCGGCTAGCTTCCTTACGCTTCGCACCCGTCGAGTAAGATGCAAAGACCCTTGCTCACTTATCACTACATCCGGACGATGATGTAGCGCGCCACTAAGGTGGTGGCGATCCGGCCCTTACTCATTTAACACCATATCCGGGTTCCGATATGGCGCGCCACTAAGGCGGTGGCGACCCGGCCCTTGCCCACTTAACACCATACCCGGGTTCCGATATGGCGCATCGCTAAGAGGGTTACGCCCCAACGAATTTCTATTGGGTTTCATTTCCATGAGAATAGCTAAGTGTAGTTGTTGGCTCGCCAAGTCTATCACAACCTCTCCTCCTTTACCCGGCCTTGGGACCGACAATAAAAAAAGTTTCAAGTTCTTTTTATTTTTAAACCTTTTATTAAATTGTAATGGCAGAGTATTAATAAAAAGCCAATGCTTAATATGTATTTTTTTCTGCATAAATAATAAGCTTGCCTTGAAAGGCTTTTTGAAGTGAGTGACATTACTATATAGACCCGAGCTTTGGCCATGGCTTATCCATATTTTACTTTGTTAATGGCTTATCTTGCTTAATACTATCTCTGGCCATGACGAGTCTTTCATTGTTCTATTTTTTGTAGATAGGATCCTTTGGTGCCATTACCAGAATTGTCAATATTGTCCGCAATCGTGAGGACCTACTAAAGCTAGCAGCCGTTGGACCGCTGTCAGGTTTTTCACTTGGATTTGTTCTTTTGCTGCTGGGCTTCATCTTACCTCCAAGTGATGGACTCGGCCTTGTCATAGATCCAACTGTTTTCCATGAATCATTTCTTGTCGGTGGTCTCGGTAGGTATTTGGATACAATTCTTTAGCTCACAACTACACAAGGAATCATTTTTCTAGATATTCACTAGTACTTGCCTGCACCAAGTACTTGTTTTTGCAGAAATGTATTGAGCTGTGCACAGGATCAGCTTTTGTGGAATTTTTTTGTTTAAGAGATCAACCTTTTCTTGATACAGCAAAGCTGCTACTTGGGGATGCTCTGAAAGAAGGAGCACAGTTATCCGTAAACCCACTTGTTTTATGGGCCTGGGCTGGTCTCCTGATCAATGCCATCAATAGCATCCCTGCTGGAGAGCTTGATGGTGGCCGCATAGCTTTTGCCATGTGGGGAAGAAAGGTAAATATGTTGCTATGATAAGTGCATGATATATTTTTCTCACTCCCAGAGCTTTTTCTGCGAAGGTCTTGGATCATCTTTGGGACTTCTGATAAATGTAAGCTTATGCCAGGTAGCGTCTCGGCTAAGTAGTGTTGCCATTGGATTGCTCGGGATCTCAGCGCTCTTCAATGATGTCGCATTCTACTGGGTGGTGCTGATCTTCTTCCTGCAGAGAGGGCCGATCGCTCCTCTCTCTGAGGAAATCACAGACCCTGAAAACAACTACATCACCATTGGCGTTGCTGTGTTGCTCTTCGGGCTTCTGGTCTGCCTACCGTATCCGTTTCCATTTGACCCATCGCAATTAACCGATCTTGATTTTGATTTGTGAAAAAGGGGAAGAATTCACAACTCACCGGCTTCTCTTCCTCTACCTCTGAGATGTAAGCTGTCGGCTGTGTGCTCTGGTTTGCCATCTTGATCGTAGCAGTTTGGATGGAGCCTGATTATGACTGCTCCATTGCAGTAGCAAAACAACAGCAGGAGCTTTTGCTGTGGTAGCTTGTCTGTTGTATTTTAGTAGGTTGTCTGATCAGAGTAGAGCAGCCGAACAATATTCAAAGGCTCTTACACATTGTGAAATGATTTTTTTCTGAACAACCTTACCCATACTTCTACACACAGGCTGTTTCAAATCCAAAACCTTGTAACACAAGAAGAAACACATTCAAATCCAAAACCTCGTAACACAAGAAGAGACACACAACCACAGTTCAACTGTTTGAGCAAAACATTTTGGCAGTAACTGCTATCTGTTTATTTCTGGCTCATCAATACAAATTTAAGTAGCAATAATAGATCCCAAGATTTGCATGAGCAGCTATAAACTATGGTAGTAACACTGCTCAATTTCTCCACTAAACAGCTACATGTACAGCTATAAACTACATTGTCGGTTCAGCCAATGAAACATGTTCCCTACCAAGGTGAAACACATGTTGCACTTCCAAGATGGTCTGAGGAGATTTGGCTAATCGTAAGCGTTCCTAGTAAAATGCTCAGGGAATGGACACATAAACGGCAAGCACTACATGAATGAACCGGATAAATATAGAACAACCAAATGACATATAACAGAATATAAGGCTTGCCAGATCATCTTGGAGATCTTCTACGCTGCCACTCTTAACATTCTGTGGTCAAATAATTTCATCAACCATGCATTTATGCTGTAGCAAATAACTGGATCACCGTCCATAAGGCCCTGCTCTGTTGCTGCACAACTCGTCATCAATATCAATTCTGTCCCAGTACATAAGGTTGTTGTTGACACTCGGCTCAGAGCTAGCATTGCTGCTTGTTGCGAGGGGCGAGTCTGAAACACCTATTGATCTGCTCCTCGTGGATCCTGATCGTGCACTATGAACAGATGATGTTGGAATGCTTGTCATAAGAGGATGTAAATTGTTAGGAATGTTGCGCCTTATGTCCTGTATATAAAATATTAAACCTCCATCTTAATAAACTGAACAGAGAAACTGTTGGTATTGACTACACTAAGGGAAAGCAAAACATACCATATGAAGTGCCATATCCAGTAATTCTCTTGACAGTGTTCTATCAAAGCCAGAACTATCTGGAGAATTTGAAGATTTACCAGATAGACTATTAAGGATGGACCTTTGATCATCATGTTTTGGAGGAAGTAGCCTTCTCATGTTCACCACCCCTTCAACCATCTTGTTACCCATTTGAACTAGGTTCACATTATCACCTCCGTTGTGGTATGATCTTCTCACTTCCAGCATAGAGCTCCATGAAGGCACACTGCCATTTAAAGTTCTCCCTCTGGAGGGAGAGCAAGACTGCCGTCTTGTTCGAGCTGCACGCCCATTCTCAATAGACAAAGACCTGGAACTAGGTGCCCCAGGTCTGCCACGAGTGGCAGAAGTTGGTATTTCTGGTAGCGATGTCCTCAGATTTGGAGGTGCATCAAGAGAGAAGCCAGGCATTTCATATGGTTTCCATGGTCTTGATTTGACAGTAGGTGAGCTTCCTCTTGATGGTGTTGGTGCTGCTGCTTTTGCTGGTGAAGAACCTTTGGAAACTGTAGATCCTGGTTTGGAGATCGAGGAAGATCTAACTGGTGCAGCTAAGTTACTCGGCTGGGCTGAAGGAGCAGAAAGCCGCCTAGTTGGGGTTGAAGCCCTTGATACTGGCTTGCTTTGTGCTGGTATCAAGGGCCTGGATGATGGTGTTGATGACCTGGCAGCAGATATTAACGACCTTGAAGTAGGTGTTGATGACCTACTAGCAGGCGCAGATGCTCTGCCTGAAGGAGCTGATGCCCTGGTTGAAGGAGTGGTTGACCTTGCTGAACGAAGTGTTGAGCTGAAAGTGGGTGTTGATGATCTAGGGGCAGAAGCTCCAGTTTTGGCAGATACAGTTGCCCGAGGGGTGGGGGTTGAAGGTCTTGAACCTTTGGAATTAGCTGTCAGTGACGAGCGTCCAGTTGGTGTCGAAGGCCTGGATCCATTTGACGTAAGCCCACCAGATGATGATGGTTGACGAGTTGTTGCAGCTGAGTTCAAGCTATTTGATGATGTTCTTAATGGGAGGTTGGTTCTTGAAGGAGGATCAGGTTGATTGGCCAACTGAAATAACATACATGAGAATATGTTAACACAAAATTAATGACTATGATGATGCAGCAGTTATGACAGTGAACCATATACTTTAAAAATTAGCAAATAACCCAAAGTGGATTATTTAAAGGATTTCTACTAAACAAAAGAGTAAAGTGCATCAACAGTCATCAAACTTGTCTCGGTGTGTCACAATCTTTTCACGGTGTCGCCACCTAGGCGTCCAGGCGGTCCGGCCCGGACGCCTGGCTAGTCAACTCACCAGGAATGTCTGTGGCAGCTGCCTGGACAGCCAGCCATCGTCATGGAGCCTGGGCATCCTGCCCAGGTGACGCCTAGTCGCCACCTAGGTGTCTAGGTGGTCCGGCTCGGACGCCTGGGTTGGTTGACTCGCTTGGAACGCTTGTGGCGGCCGCCTAGGACAGCCAGGCGTCGCCATGACGCCTAGGCGTCCTGCCCAGGTGGCTGTCAGGGGCACCAGGCCGGCTAATGAGAGGGAAGAAAGCAGCGCCAGCGAATGGGAGGGCTGGAGCGGCGAGGAGGTGGATGGCGGTATGGGGCTACGGAGTGGGTGACCAGTTGGGGGCTACATTGCGACGAATTTAGAAAATAGAAACCATCACCACAGGAAATAGGAAATAGTAAGCCTAAAATAGCATGAAATATGAAATAGGAACCATCATCACAGAAACTAGGGAATAGAAAGCTTATAATAGGAAATAGGAAGCCCCAAATAGTAAATATGAAATAGGAAATGGGTTGGCTGGCTGCTGATCTGCTGGGCGCCTAACTGTTGCGCATCTAGGCCCGCCGTGAAAGCACTGTTGTGTCATCTAAGTCCCCGAACTCTCAAAATGAATATAGATTCTTGAACTTGTTAAATTGTGTGATCTAGGTCTAAGTAACCAAAACACCTCTATAGTTAGTAACAAAAAAAAAGGGCATACCCAGTGCTGAAAGCTCCCACACGTTGTGGGGTCTGGGGAAGGGAATTTCTAGGCAGCCTTCCCCTTGCTTATTTTGCAAGGAGGCTGATTCGAACCCAGGACCTCCAGGACACAAGTGGAGAGACTCTACCACTGCGCCAGACCTGCCCTCCAAAACACCTCTATAGTTAGTAACGTGGTTATTAATTGAGCTTATTCCCAAATCAACATTGTCGCAACTCATACTAGAGGACAATACTTGACTATATCATAGCATGGTTATACATAAAGACCCAACGTAGTGGTGGTGTGTCTCCACTTGTGTTCAGGCTTGTGAATCACCGCCTGGACGCCCAGGCGCCCGGCGGCGACGGCGGAGCGAGGGGAGGAGGAGGAGGCGGCATCGGCAGGGGGTAAGGGGAGGAGGACCCGGCGGCGGCCGCGGTGGGGCGTGGGGAGGAGGAGGCCGCGGCAAGGCGAGGCGAGGGGAGGAGGAGGCGGCGGCAGCGGGGCGAGGATGGGAAGCGGCGGCGGCGGGGCGTGGAGGAGGGCTGGAGGGGAAGGCGGGGTGGTGGTGGGCTGGGTGTTGGAAATCCGGCCTGTTCAGCCCTGTTTCTAGCTCTGCAGGTGTGCTGATCGGATCTGTTCGGCCAGAACAGATCTGTTATGCGGTGCAGATCAGAACAGGGTGATTCCTGTGTGCAGAACAGAGAGGACAGAGAGAGTAGAAAGCACCCCTGGTGCTGATCAGATCGGAGAAGAAAGAAACAGAGAAGAACTCGCCGAGTTCTTGCTGGAACAGATGCGAAAATCCTGATCTAGGCGAGTTTAGGGAAGTCGGCTAGATTAGGTGCTGCCGTGAGGGCTTTTCTGGTGGAGAACTTGTATTATCTGATTAATACTTCTGCTGTTACAAGGGGGGGGGGGCAGCCCTGTTTATATAGGGGGTTTTGGGAGAGTCCCAACCCCCTACAACTCTTATTCTATCTCTAAACTGGATAGGACTCATAAACAGAATTTCTAACTTCCTGGACTCTATCTTAACTGACCGCACCAGGGAGGCGGGCCTGCCTGGGCGTGCGCGCCCCTGGTGGGCTCAGCCGCACCAGGCCGGCCCAGGCCCAGGCCCAGGGTCACCCGACATTCTCCTCCTGACCCTGGACCTGCAGTATGTCCAAAACGCCAATTCTTCTTCTCATCTCGACGAACTTCTGTCTTCCAAGTGCCTTGGTCAAGATGTCCGCCATCTGGTCCTTCGTAGAGATTTGCTCAAGCACAATGTCACCGTTGTCAACACACTCCCGTATGTAGTGATACTTGGTGTTGATGTGCTTGCTCCTGTCATGGTGTACCGGATTCTTGCTCAAGTCTATGGCAGACTTGTTATCAACCCGCAACACCGGTGCCTTCGTCTTTTCAGCCAAGTCTTCCATCAGCCGTGCCATCCATACACCTTGACATGCCCCTTGAGCTGCTGCGATGTACTCTGCTTCACACGAGGATAAGGCCACCACCTTCTGCTTGCTGGACTGCCATGAAACGGGGCTGTTTCCAAGACAAAACAGCACCACGTTCGTGCTCTTCCGGTCCTCCACGTCTCCCGCAAAGTCGTTATCCGAGTAGCCAATACTCCATGTTGCCTCCTTTTGGATAGAAAACTCCGAAGTGGATCGTACCCGCTATATAGCGTACGATGCGCTTGACTGCGGCAAAGTGATCTTCTCTTGGCTCCTCCAAAAACCGACTCACGTACCCAACCGAGTAGGCGAGGTCGGGGCGTGTGTTCACCAGATATCGCAGCCCTCCCACCAAGCTCCTGTAGTCCGTTGCGTGCACCAACGGACTCTTACTTATCTTGTAAAGCTTTAGGCCTTGCTCCATGGGGAACGCACAAGAGTTACACTCCTCCAGGCAAGCTTTCGAGACAAGCTTCGAAGCGTAGGTCGCCTGCCCAACGCTTATCCCTTCTTTAGTCTGCCGCACCTCCAGGCCAAGATAATACGACAAGAGACCCAAGTCGCTCATCTTGAACCTCTTCATCATCTCCCCTTTGAACTTCTTGAGATCGCCTCCTCCTGTGATCACAAGGTCATCGACGCACACGCCGACGATGAGCTTCTCATCTTCAGCCCCACGGAAATAAATCCCGTGCTCGCTCGTACTCTTCTAGAAACCAAGCGATAGCAAGCTATCGTTGAGCTTGGCATTCCAGGCCCTGGGCGCCTGACGAAGTCCATATAAAGCTTTCTTGAGTCGATACACCTTGTGTTCGGCTCCGTCGATGATGAAGCCAGCGGGTTGGGAGACGTACACCTCCTCCATCAAGTCGCCGTTCAGGAAGGCGCTCTTCACGTCCATGTGGTGTACCTCCCACCCCTTGTGTGCAGCAACTGCAAGGAGCAAGCGAATAGACTCTAGACGAGCAACAGGAGCAAATACCTCGTCAAAGTCTATTCCTTGCCGTTGGACATAGCCTTTTGCCACCAGTCGAGCCTTGTGCTTCACCACCTCTCCATGCTCGTCCCTCTTCACCTTGAACACCCATTTGAGGCCAATGGGTTTGTGTCCTGCAGGAAGGTCAACAAGCTGCCACGTCTTGTTTTCTTCAATGGACTCCATCTCCTCAACCATGGCCCGTCTCCAGCAAGGGTGTTCCTCGGCGTCGGCGAAGGACGTAGGCTCCTCCGCGGTGGTGAACATAAGCTCCCCCTCCTCCAGACTCGGTGGGCGTGGTGGGCGCCCAGGCGGGGTGAGGGTTCCCAGCACGTTGCGCATCGTGCGGAACCGAAGTGCAGCGTTGTCGTCGTGGTAGGCGTCGACGTTGCTGCCGACGTCCGTCGGTGGCGTGGCGAAGCGGATGGGCCGTGGAGGGTGCCGGGGCGTGACGAAGGTGCTGGAATCTTCAGTCTCGGAATCCCCTGCTGCTGCTGACCCCCATGCAGGACTGTCCCAGCCCTGATTAGCGCTGGACAGCCCCTGCAGGGGCCCTTGGGGCGACCCTGCAGGTGCTGGACTCTCTCCAGCAGGTCTGGAGGCTGGCGCAGGAACTCCTAGGGTCTGTACAAACCCTTCTGTGCCCCTCCTGGGCACTGCAGGGGTGCTGTTCGGCCCCTCCGGACCCTGCAGCACCTCTCCGGGTGCTGAAACACCAGGTCCAGCACCTGCTGGACCTAAGGAGTCGACGTGGAAGGCGGTGTAGTCCTCTTCTCCTACTCCTTCTCCCCAGTCCCACTTGGCCACCTCGTCGAATATCACGTCACGTAATATGTGTGTGCGCCCATCAGCCGGATTATACATCCGATAGGCCTTCGTCCCTGCAGCATAGCCAAGAAAAATCATCGGAGTACTCCGGTCTTCCAACTTTTTCAAGTGGGGGCGCGTGTCCTTGACATGCCCCATGCACCCAAAAGTTCGGAAATAATTGACGGCTGGTCGCTCTCCATGCCAAGCTTCATATGGCGTCTTCCCGTCGAGGCCGCGGGTAGAGGATCGATTCAGGATATAGACAGCCGTGATAACTGCCTCACCCCAAAATATCCCGGGCATACCTTTCGCCTTCAACATGCTCCTCGCCATGCCGACCACCGTCTGGTTGCGCCGCTCCACAACCCCGTTTTGCTGCGGCGTATACGGGGCTGTGAGCTGACGTTGTACTCCGTGCTGAGCGCAGTACTCGCCGAACTCCTGTGAGGTGAACTCCCCTCCGCGATCAGTACGGAGTAGCTTCAGCCTCCTCCCGGACTCTAATTCAGCTGTCGCCTTGAATTGCTGAATTAAGTCGGGCGTCTTGTCCTTGGTTGCTAGAAGATAGAGCCACATATAGCGGCTCATGTCATCCACAAGCAACAAGAACATCTTCTTGCCACCTGGAGTCGTTGGCGTGATAGGCCTGCAGATGTCGCCGTGGACAAGGTCGAGTGCGCCCTTCGCGCGCCGCCGAGCTTGCGTGAGGAAGCTGGAGCGCCTCTGCTTCCCGACCAAGCAAGCTTCACACAATTGATCGACATGATCAATTTGCGGAAGCCCGAGCACTATCTCCTCTCGCGCCAACTTCCGAAGCGCCTGGAAGCCGACGTGTCCGTAGCGTTCGTGCCAACGCCACGCAACATCATCACGCCTCGCGGTTAGGCAAACCGGACGTGTGATGTTGAGCCTGATGGAGTACAGCTTGCTATCGTCGCGCTGAACTCGTGTGAGGAGACGCTGCTGCTCATCCCGTATGTGCATCACTCCTCCTTGCACCGTGATGCTGTAGCCATCCTCATCCAGCTGGCCGACGCTGATGAGGTTGGTGGTGAGGCGTGGGATGAGATAGACGCCGGTGAGCCTCCTGTGCTCACCCGTCTTGGCGGCGAATAGGACCGTACCCTTCCCCTGGATACGTACGACGGAATTATCGCCGAACTTGATGGTTCCGACGACGTTTTCGTCGAGCTCGGAGAAGACGGCGCGCGAACCCGTCATGTGGTTGGTCGCGCCCGTGTCGAGGTACCAACGAGTGTCGTCAAAGGCATCGTCGTTGCTGCGGTGAGCGAAGACATGTCCCTCCACTATCTCCAGTGGGCGCATAGGACGTTCCTGTACAGGCTCCTCCTGTACTGAGGCCACCCTTGTCATAAACAAAGCGCCCTCCTCCTCCGCCTTTGCCACGAAAGCCTGCTGCTGCGGCTCCTCCTTAGGCTTCGACCGACACTCCCTGGCCCAGTGGCCCTTCTTCCCACACTTCCTGCACTGGTCCCGCGGAATATCCTTTCCGGAACCTCCCTTCTTGCCTCCATTCTTCTTGGGCGGGCCCTTTCGGCCGCCCCTCTTAGAAGAACCCGCGGACTGGGTAGACCGCTCCTCCTTCAGCTGTGCCTCCCACTCCTCCAGAGTGAGGTACAGCTGGCCGTTGTGTACTCCTCCCTTCCGCTGCGTCGAGTCGAAAGCGTTCTCACCGCCCTGAGACGCCCCGTCACCTCCGACAAGGTGAGGGTCGACACGTCCAGCAGTGTCGTGATCGCCACCACGATCTGTTGGAAGCGTTCTGGAACGCTTCGCAGGAGCTTCTCCACGGCCCTCTCTTCTCCTATCTCCTCCCCTAGCGACGCAAGCCGTGATAGCATGCCGCTCAGGCGGAGGGAGAAGTCCTCCACGCTTTCGCCATCCTTGAAGACAGCGTCTTCGAACTCCTTCCGGAGTTGCTGTGCTGTTGTCTTCCTCACGCGGTCGGCCCCGACCCGCATGATGGCGATCGTGTCCCATGCTTCCTTCGCCGTCCTCTTTTCTCCGATCGTCGTGATCATCTCCGGCGGGACAGCGCTGACCAAGATGTCAAGCGCCATCATGTCTTCCTGCTCGCTCACGTTCCCCTCCTCCACGGCCTTCCAAAGCAGTCGTGCCTTCAGCTTGATCTTCATCATGACAGCCCACTCCGCGTAGTTGGTCTTGGTGAGCACGGGGAACCCCGTCCCGGTGTTCACCTCACGAGCTGCCGGTGAGGGTGTGCCATGGCTGATGGCGCTGCCGCTGCTTGTAGGTGTAGACGACATCTTGCAGAATTCAGCCTAGTGTTGAAACAGGCTCTGATACCACGATTGTTGGAAATCCGGCCTGTTCAGCCCTGTTTCTGGCTCTGCAGGTGTGCTGATCGGATTTGTTCGGCCAGAACAGATCTGTTATGTGGTGCAGATCAGAACAGTGTGATTCCTGTGTGCAGAACAGAGAGGACAGAGAGAGTAGAAAGCACCCCTGGTGCTGATCAGATCGGAGAAGAAAGAAACAGAGAAGAACTCGCCGAGTTCTTGCTGGAACAGATGCGAAAATCCTGATCTAGGCGAGTTTAGGGAAGTCGGCTAGATTAGGTGCTGCCGTGAGGGCTTTTCTGGTGGAGAACTTGTATTATCTGATTAATACTTCTGCTGTTACAAGGGGGGGGGGGGGGGCGCAGCCCTGTTTATATAGGGGGGTTTTGGGAGAGTCCCAACCCCCTACAACTCTTATTCTATCTCTAAACTGGATAGGACTCATAAACAGAATTTCTAACTTCCTGGACTCTATCTTAACTGACCGCACCAGGGAGGCGGGCCTGCCTGGGCGTGCGCGCCCCTGGTGGGCTCAGCCGCACCAGGCCGGCCCAGGCCCAGGCCCAGGGTCACCCGACACTGGGCTGGGCTGAACTGAGGATAGGCCGTTTATGTGTGAACCGTTCGATCCTCATCCAATAGTCAAATCACACATATAAAAATACACCACTCTTCACCCTAACCCTATCACTCTCTGCTTCTCCTCCCCTTCTCCCAACCGACGGTGGCAGCGAGACTCGGCAGCGACGGCGCGACTCGGTGGCGGCGGCGACGCAGGGCTGTGGCGGTGCAACCCGTCAGCTGAGGCGCAGTGCGGCGGCGGCGCGACCCAGCGACGACGCGACTCGGTGGCGGCGGTGACGTAGGGCTGTGGCGGTGTGACCCATCAGCGGCGGCGCAGTGTGGCGGCGGCGACTCCAAGCGAGTCGACCGGCCATGGCGTCCAGGCCGGAGCGCCTGGACGCCTAGGCGTCGCCTAGTCGACGCCTTAAAAACGCTGCTTGTGTTCTGAGGTATTGGGTTTGAACCAGCCTCTCTGCAAAAACAGGGATAAGGCTGTGTAGAAATAACCCTTTCCCAAACCCCACAATGTGTGGGAGACTTCGGCACTGGGTACGTTCTTTTTTTTATATAGCATGGTTATACATAAAGATATGTTAAGCCTATGCCTAAAGAGGTCATGTTAGCAGCACAAGGGGTAATTTCGAAACTTTAGACCCGGATGACACAGTTTAGCAGGTTCAGGGACCAAATGTGCATTTTGAAAGTTCGGAGACCTAGATGACACCCTGAAACAAGCTTAGGGACTACTGGTGCGCTTTACTCTAAATAAATTAACGACACATTCATGAACTTTCCAGGATAAAGGCAGGAAAAGACTTTTAAGCGAGTTAATAGCAAATACATGACATACATTGTAAAATGGTATCTATGATGGTAAACCCAGGAAACAACAAAACATCATCTTTGGAGAGCTTGCCATCCAATAAAATCTATAATAACTTAAAGGATCCTGTCATGTTACGTTACTCCAGAGTCTTGTATGGACTTTAGTTGAATTGTATCATTTGTTTATCCACAAAGAGGGAAATTATGTGCATTGCTGAGAAGAGTAGCCTGCAATAGGAATCGTGTTCATATAACCCACCCTAAATTTTAAGGCAGTTGGACGAGCCTTTGGGGTTCCAACTTGGCTCACTGGAGATCTTTTCGACTTCACATCTAAAGATGGGAAAAGTGGAGTCTTTGGTGGCGTCAGAAGCCTGAAAATGAACAAGCTAACTGTGAAAAAGGTTGTATAACTACTTTGAAACTGTAATCCAGAAGTGATATCCAAATAAAATGTGTACCCCAGCAGAATAAAATTAAAAGCTGGATATAGAAAATGCATGCAATAGAATGTTCAAGATATATGGCATTCCATCTGAGTCTGAGACGATATAAGCGATTTTCAGATTGTAGTGATCAACACAGCATAAGGTATCAGCATATTGTAATAAGATAATTGCATTGACCAATAAAATATTTCAGAAGCAATCATGCCATGATTGGATATTTTTCGTACTTAGCATCTGATGCTGTACATCAACTCCGCCTATGCCTCTCTAGGTATAGCCGGTCCCAAGCCCGGGTAAAGGAGGAGGGTTGTGATAGGCTTGGCGAACCAGCATCAAAAGCAGTCATTCCTATGGATATGAAATCCAGTTTGGGTTTCATATCTAGCCTACCTCAACATGTTTGAGACAAAGGCTTTGTTGTTGTTAGCATCTGATGCTGCACATCTTGGAAGAAATATGCAGGCAGTGTGCGGATGAATTGATCACTGCCCCTGCACACACCCATTTAGTCACTTCTTTAACTAGCATCACTATGCATTCAAATTAGATCCAGCTTAACAGAATCACATTGCCAACTCACCACATCAGCAAACCATACAAGAACCCAAAACATATCTATGAATTTAATAAATAGTCCAAATGTCACTTGCCAACCAGGCAGCACTAAGTATTCTCATAGTAAAACTCTCAACAAAAGGAAATCATCTTCATGTGCCAACATATTCCCCAAGCTATCAAAATATTGCATAAACATACACTCTTCAGGGGGACAGGGGGGGTATCCCCAGGGCATCTGCAGTTTTTTTTTTCTCTTTTTCTCATACCTGCTAATGCACTGAGCCGCACTAGAGACATCTGGCAAATAAAGCCAAACCACACCAACTAAAACTAAACACACTTCAAACCAGCTAAGACTCTTAGAGTAGGTCATGGGATCACAGTATCCAAAGTTGGAACGTGTGTCCAACCAGCTATTGCATCTACCAAAAAAGGTCCAAAAATTACTCCAATCTGGATACACTGATCTGTGTGTCGACTAGGCACTGTGACGGGGTCGGTCACCGAGGCCACAGGGTTTTAGTTATGCCATAACGCCTAGTCATTGCTGAGGTTCAATGAGGGGGGTGGGTCATCATGATGCCACAAAAACCATGCTGAGACAAAATAACTAGCTAACCAACTCTTTTTTTCAAACCAATGAGCGGGAGCACAGCCCTTTCATTTAAGCAAGGGGGGGGGGGGGTAGTTAACAACTCTGTCCACAAAAACCACTCCAATTTGGAGACCAACTAACTAGCTAACCAACCATAAGGTGATGAGAAGAAGCCAAAATCAAATAAAAAGTCAACTACTGGCAACTCCACAAGAAGATAGCACAAATCAAAGAAGTAGCGGACAGAATGTTCCTAGACCCAACAACCACTAAATCTAAGCTTTCAAGCAGCCCCAGTTAAATAATAACTAACATTGCTGAATTTCTACATAGGCTAAACTTTATGGTACGGTATCATCAACAGACGAAAATATATTTAATAAAATGCAATATTTCCCTTAAATGGAAATCAAATTCAAAACACAGAAAAATAGGAAACTAATCAGCCAGCAGATTGAAGAACTAGACTCCGGCTTAGATTGTCTAGAAGGCTAGAAACCCCAAACAATCAACTTGCAATATTTTAACCCCCCACCCACCCCGCATGATAAATCATTTTCGTACTTCCACAGCTACAACTCAACAACGGCTGCGCATTTAGCACAAAAGGTGTGAATTCACGATCAGGGAACCAGCATCAAATATTCCTTAGGGAACTGAAAGTCACGACAGTACAAGTCCAATAAGCTGAACCGTTATTGCCCAAACGCTCAGTCTTCGCCCCAACTGTCACGTGGCCACATTTACTACTTTCTCTGTTCTGGAATATATGACATTTAGGACAGCTAATTTAGTTTAAATAAACCAGATTTTTTGTCCTAAACCTCAGAATAGAGAGCAGCTGCCAACACCAGTAAAAGCTCGAAACTTAAGCTGCAGTACCCACCAGTTGTAATCGTTCTTGTCTCCGCCGTCTGCATTGAGGAAGCCGTCGGCTCCACCGGGCGCCCTCCTGAACATGCCGGTCACCTTGTAGGATGCCGCTTTCGACTCTACAACCACATGGAACCAAAACCCCAACGCGGTAAGCTAGGGTTCTCCCTGGAGAAAAGAGGAAATTGAGTGTGCTCGGAGAAGGATAGCGAGGAAGCTCTCACCGGCGGGTGGTAGGGGGTGGACGGGCAGCATTCCGGTCCCTTCCATGCCGTCGCCGGATAGCATGAGCTGCTCGGCCGCGGCGACGGCGCGCTCCTTCTCGCGTCGGCGCATCTCGAGGAAGAGCGCGAGCTCCTCATCCTTCTCCCGGATGACTGCGCCGAGCGTCCGCCCCCTTGGCTCGCCGGCGTCCCCCGCCATGGCCGCCGCCCCGCGCTGCATCGTCGCCGTCTAAGGCCGCCCCAGCGCGGCCGCCGGCGGCATTGCGGGCGCGGACGGGCCTAGAGTTTCCGGCGTGCGAGATCTTCGGCGCGGGGCGGGGAGACAGAGAGAGAGAGCTATGATGCCGCCTTCTCCTGGATTTGGTTTCAGCTGGGGATGGAGATTGGAGAGAACGGAGCCGTGAACGAAAAGGAAGCGGAGATTGCACTGGCTGCAGTTTGAAAACTGAACTGGGTGGGTTGGGGAATTAATCTAGGTGGTGTTTCATCTGAGTTTTGAATTATGGATTTGGGGAGGACTGGTTAAAATATTAATTAAAATAATCAAAACATTATAAAAAAAATCCCCCGTTCCCTTCTGATCAATCACACAACCGAAGCAGAGCAGCAAACGCATAAACCCACCGGGGACACAATTGAAATTTTACTACTCTCAAGATTGGTTTTCGTCAAAATACCACTTTCAAATATACGACACTCTAAAATATCATTATAATTCTCTCTAGTTTGATTGTTTGTCACTATAATAGTATTTTAGTACTAACTAACATTTTTAACACTAAAATAATTCTAAGTGGACATAAATGCTCTTATGTGTTTTAAAAATATAAAAAATTAACAGAAATATAAAAAATATAAATAAGCTAAAATATTTCAAAAATTTAATTTTTTTTTTGAAAAATACAGAAAATAAATAAAAACTGAAATTTTGCACAGAAAATAGAGATAAATTTAAATAAGCGAAAATGAATATAATTTATAAACTTATTTAAATTTATCTCTATTTTCTGTGTAAATTTTTTGTTTTTATTTCCTGTAAATTTTTTTCAATTTTTTAATTTTTTAAAATATTTTAGCTTATTTATTTTTTTATTTTCTGTTAATTTTTATATCTTTAAAACACATAAACGCATCTCTATCCACTTAGAATTGTTTTAGTACTAAAATACTATCACAGTAGCAAACGAGCAAACTGGAGGGAATTATAATGATATTTTAGAGTGTCGCATGTTGGGAGTGGTATTTTGGCGAAGCCTAATCTTAGCTAGTAAAATTTTAATGGGTTTATTGTGTTTATACCCTTGGTTGAAAGTCTAATTGTGATTTTGCCATTCAAAATTAGAGTTTGTGATTTTACCCCTCCTTTTTTGAAATGAAGCTAGAATATACCCCTACTCCGTTATGGTTAACGGTATTAAATATGATGTAAAAAGATAAAAATGCCCCTGTAATTTTATCCTAATTTGACCCATGTTTGTCATTTTACCACTATTTTGCATAAATATAAAATAATCTATGACTATATTAAAATAGGGGGCAAAATCATAAGCACATATTAAAAATAGGGGTAAAATCATAAGGGTACTTTTGTATTTTTTTCATCATAATTTAACACCGTTAATAACACATAACGGAATAGGGATATATTTTAGCTTTGTTTTAAAAAAACAATGATAAAATCACAAACTAATTTTAAAGGGTAAAAATCACAATTAGACTTTAACAAAGTATAAACAGAATAGCCCCAATTTCAATTGTCTCACGCGTTTCGGAGGACTGAGCAGAGAGAAGCCAACCCAGCCTCGCAAACCGCCGCCTCGTTTCCCGTCTCCTAACCACACCTCTCCGCTTCCCGCCTCCCGAGGCCTCGCCACTGTCGCCGACGCATGGGCCCCATAACCCGCGCCCGCTTCGTCCACAACCGCCGCCGCGGCGGCGGCAGGCAGTACGCCGTAGATGAGGCCTCCGACGACGACGAGCGTCGGGCTACCTCGTCCTCGTCCTCCGACGAAGAAGCAGACGACGAGGAAGAGGAAGAAGCTGAAGCCTCCGGGGGAGAAGTCGATGACGAGGAGGAGGAGGAGGACGATGGGGGGGCGAACGCTGCCGAGCCCGCGGCCGTGCAGTCTCCCCCGGCGCCGGCTACGGGCGAGAGGAAGGGCGGGAGGAGGGGCTCGATCACCATCAGCCTCAAGAAAGTGTGCAAGGTAGCGGTCAGTGCAAGGAATTTCAATATTTGCTTAATGTTCATTTATCTAATAAATGCCGCTATCTGCTTTCCACTTATGCCCAGAAAGTACTGAACTTTGTAGAGAGGGAGAAAAAATTGTTTTCTATGCTTGTTGTGTTTGCCTTGTTTGTTTGGGATAAGAACAGTTGGGATTCGGGGATTACCTGGGGTCCAACGGGGAGATTGCTGCTCCATTTTGCGGTCATCTGAATTAATTTATGACTTTCATTTGTAGAGGTGCTTTCTTTTTCCTGTTCGCTTCACCATCATTTAGAGCTTCTTGGTTCGAAGGATGTCCTTTTAATGTTGTCTGTGAACTGTGATCCCCTTTTTATGCATTTCTTTTCTGATGTTTTCATGTTTCCTTGTTAATACGTCTGGTTGCAGGTGTGCAAAAAGACTGGACACGAGGCAGGATTCAAGGGGGCGGTGTACATCGACTGCCCCATGAAGCCTTGCTTTCTATGCAAGATGCCAGGTTCCGACCCCTATGGATGCAGTACTATATCTCTGTGCTTTGGAGTACAAGGGACACTAGTTCGTGGTTGATAAACTGTTTATTCCACTGTGGATAGGGCTGTTCAAAGATTCTTGCTTATGATTTAGTATTCATATTCATGCTAAAATTTATTTGGTCAAGCATTACCTATGTTCAGGCTAAATGTAGGTCAGGCTGATGACTTATTTGGAAAAAAAATCTAAAATAACTTTGCTTGTCTGTCCAACTTAAGTGGGGGAACTATTGGTTTTACATTGATCAACCAGCGCATAATACCATTTCCTCATGTTTTTGCAGATATGAAATTTAAAGTTGCTTCCTTTGAATGCTTTATAGCAGTTTATGTTTAATCTACAATTCAAAGCTTGATCAACAATATTGGCTGAAATTGGAGTACGAGTCCTTGTTGTCTGCAAGGGAGATCATGTACTCCTTAGACAAAACTATGTGATTGTTGGTTCTCAATTTGTTGCACTGATGTTTCCATAATGAACAGGTCATACAACCTTGACTTGCCCACATAGAGTAGCAATGGAGCATGGTGTTATCCCAGCCCCTAGAAGAAATACAAACACTTCACTGGATTACGTCTTTCAGAGCCAAGTCAAGGGAAAATTTTCCATGGTACAGAGTTTGATATGATGACTAATTCTTAATATTTTATTATCATTTGCCATTGAATTATTTCATGTCACTCTTTCTGGCCAGTACAAGATTTCTCAGGCTTTTCCCCTTCTCAATACCAGGTTAAGCCTCAGTTTCTGATACCCAACCAATTGGAGTGTGGAAACATAAAATTTCATCAGAGGCGTGTGACATGCTTGGAGTTCCATCCTACTAAGAACAGCGTTCTTCTATCAGGGGACAAGGTATTGCACTTCTACTATCAAGCTTTGTTGCCAGATTGGTCTTTTTTACAAGTATGTATGCATTGCAACTGTTCAAAGAAGAACTGGCTACATTTCAAGATCCTAATATTTATCTTTGTTCTTTAACACAGAAAGGACTTCTGGGTGTTTGGGATTATGTTAAGTTGCATGAGAAGATTACATATGATTCTGTGCACTCCTGCATTCTGAACAGTATGAAGTAAGGGTGTTCTTTTATACTCATTATATGAGGCAAGGAAGAAATATTGCAACATGATTTGATCTTGTTCAGGATTGATACTGCCAATGATGGGATAGTATATACAGCTTCCTCTGATGGCACTATCAGCAGCACAGACTTGGACACGGGAATCGCCTCTCCTTTGTTAAATCTCAATCCAAATGGTTGGGATGTAAGTTTCCTCCTATTGTGTTGAGTTACCCTTGCATTTATTTGAGTTCCAAATCAGTTATAAATATTGCAATTTTCGATCTACTGTAGTCTGTACTCCATAGTTGGACAATCATTAGCCAACAATAATCTGAACTTGTTTGAATCCTTTTGGGGCTTATTTTCTAATGAATCCTGGTCCATGTTTGTTGCTCGCAACAGGGTCCAAGAAGTTGGCGCATGATATATGGGATGGACTTAAACACTGACAAAGGTCTTCTTTTGGTGGCAGATAACTTTGGTTTCCTTTACTTGTGAGTACCTCTCTGAGATTAATATCTTACAATGCAGAACATAACTATATATGCAGCTTTCTTTGATGCAATTGTTGTGGATGTTTATGTGGTCCATTTCATACCTTTATTTGGCAGCTCAGTTCCACAGTTGTTATTATTGGAATGAAACTAAGCTCTCTATTGATAATGCAAGGGGGGGTTACATATATAGGCTATGAAGCCCAACTCAAAGGACCAAAATACCCCTTGACACACACAATACACACACAGTCTAACATCCCCCGAAGTCGAAACTCTGGTTGTGACAAATGTTGAAACTGGACAACAACACACTTCCTACATGAGCAAACACAAAGGTACTCTAATAAGACCCCCTCGCAGTCACAACATCTAGTCGTGGCAGATGTTGAGACTGAACCAAAAGACCCTACATACATGAGTAAACACACACTCTAACAACTTCCCGCGAAGAACACCGTAGAAGAGCCCACTCACGCTCCCGAGAGGTGGCGAGGATGGAGTGGGCCGCAAACACCTCGCCATGAGGGGCATGACCGGTAGAAATGGCCTAAGTGCGCGTGGCAGAGGGCGGCGTCGCATGCGAAAGGCCGACAACGCGGGGTAGGAGGGCAGGGACGCGCGTGGAAGGCCGGCAACGCGGGGTAGGAGGAGGGATGCGCGCGGAAGGCCGGCAACGCAGGGTAGGAGGGACGCGTGCAGCGGAGGCCAACAACGCGGGGTAGGAGGGTGCGAGGGCCTCACGGCCTCGTCGAGCTAGGATCACGCTGAGGGGTGCTGCGTTGCACAACACCGGATAACACACATAAAAGGTACAAAGCGGAAGCAAAGTTTTATTACATAAACGAGTTTATGAACATTTTTACAACAAAATAAGTTCAGTCTACACTCACGGTGTAGACTACGCACCGAGTTCACGTTCATCCCGTGAACGAGTCCCCGTTAGCACACACGCACACTAACACGGCGGCGTGCACGACTCCCACTCGACGGGGTTTCCCTCTCGGGGTTCCGTCTCCTCCTCGGGAGTCTCTTCCTCATAACACCCTACAAAAGCTTCCAACACAAACAGTGAGCACGATGTCTCAGCAAGTCTGACCCGTCTTTCTTATACATGAAACTTCTACATGCGAGATTACAGTGTAAATGGGAAAGCAAGTTACAAAGGACTCGCCTAATTAGTTGAACCTTACTTTCAAGTTTTAGCAGCAAGTTGTGGAGAACCTCACGCTAAGGCACATAAAAGAGCCGCAATCAAACAAGAAACACATTTCTCTCATGTGTTTTGCCCAAGGTTAAAAGAAACTTTAATTTGCGCTAAACTACAACAAGTCATTAACAATCAAGGTATAGCTTTCAATCAACAACTTTTAACATGACTCTAGTCTGTTCTTTCTACGTCACGGTACAGTGAACACGTGGTACTCATTGACCGCGAGAGACGACAATTATAATCGATTTACACCTACAGGGTTACCCGAATAACCCGTCACGTACGCCCGAACTCGATGTTGCCTACAACAACCATCACGGACGTCGTACGCAACAACCTTTCACCCGTCAGCCAAATGTTGAGTCGATCCAATCGTCCTGAGCCAGAGGTCTCTACGCGCGCATCCGCAGTGCCGTCAGCCGATTTACACCTCAAGCTCTCAACCCTCTGAACGACCAGCTATGCCTCAACACCTAACTACCCGAGTTACATCGGTTTCCCTATTCCCATATATCCGGTAGGTCTTCGCTACTACTCTAGCTTGTTCAACAGACCCGCACACGGCTCGGTCCTCAATCGACACAAGCGGAGCTATGGCACCCAGACCCTAACGTCCTACTGCCCTTACCCTCCGCTCGGTCTCATTTTTCTTGCCATGTGTTTCATTTGCTACCTTTACTCGAGTAGTGTGCCTCTAGCCTATTCTCGCGAACAGTTCCAACTACTCGACTTGTACCGAATCCTACACTAACTTAGCATTGCAGTAGCTAATCAAGGTTTACAAACCTAAGCCCAACCCAGTGTTTTCTTGGCTATGCATTTGGGTTTTCAAACAAGACTTCAATGCAAAATTTAAGTGGGTGCTCAAAGTAAGTTCTCAAAACAGTAAAATTTGTAAAAAGGCTAATGCAAACCGGAGACTTCCTTGCTGCTGTTGGTCATAGGCTAGCTGTTCCTCTGGAGTGATGAAGTCTAAGACTTCGGGCTCCTCCTCAACCTTAGCGACTACATGAGATAAATACATATATGTATCAATTTGAATGCATTTGAATTGAAGTTGAATTTGTGAAGACTATAAGTCTTGCTAGACAGGCCGAATGACTCTGAAATTTTTACTGTGGTTTGGATACAACCTAAATAGAGACTTGACCAAGTTTCATTTGCAGCAAAGCTCATTTGAGCTCTCCACAAATAATTGTGTACTTGGCCTTAGTTGGAGCTCTTAGGGTGTTCTAGGGATTTTCATGGAGCAAGCCATGACTTTCTAAAAACTAGATTTTCAGAGGGTTCTAGTGGAGTTGGTTTCACTTAATTTGAAGGTTCCTAGCTAAAGATATGAGCTAAACAATTTCAGAGAAATTCTGAAAATGTTTCTGGATATTTTCCATTTTCTCTGAAACAGTTTTATTAATCACACCATTAAGTAGATCAAATGAGCTCAAATGGATCTGAAATTTTTATGATAGCTCAAGGATATTAGGGTGAACATCCTGGCCAAATTTCAAAATTTTCCTCCAAAGGGTTCTCCAGTTAAAATTCTAAACAGTTTGAATTCTGAAGAATTAATCCTGGAGAAATAAGGATTTTCATAAAGTGAAACTTGATTTGTTGGAAAGTACTTAGAGAGTTGAATCCAACAAAATTTGGTTCACTCGATTTGGAGTTTCCTAGCCCAAGTTATGTGGCTTTGAAGTTTGAACTAAATCTGAAAATCGGGGAAAAGTTTAAATCGCTACGCGTGGGACCGGGGCTACGTGTCAGTTTCTCAGCGGCTGACACACGAGGCTACGGGGTATTTCGCGCGCAGCCACATCAGATCCGGTGCCACAGCTGATCCCCAGTTTAAATATCCAGCCGCTGACACGTGGGACCGGAGGCTTCGTCAACCTCCCGACCTCCCGCGCTCGGCCGTCGCCCGCCTCGCTAGTGTGCTCGCCGGAGGGGCTTTGCCGTGTGCCAAACTCCACAATTTTCGCCGCCTCTGCCTAATCCCACACGGGGAACACGGTGCTGGACTTAGTTCGACATGACAACCACCGGAACATGGTCGGCGACGAGCGGCGGCTTCGAAAGAACTTCGGTCGTGTCGGCTGGACTTCCTAGCACCCCAAAAGATCGAGCTAACGGTCGTAGAGCATCAGTGCACCCTAGGGAAGATTGTCATAGGCTCAAGGCGACTCGGAAAGGGTCCTAGGTGAGCTCTCACCGTGCGCCCGACGACTTCCGCCATTAGCGCCGGTAGCTAAACTCGAAATAGGCGGTCTACCAAGGTTTTATTGCTAAGACCGCGAAGGAAAGTTGTTCGCTACCAAGTCTAGCTCGTGTAGGTGTAGTTTGAGGATCTCTAAACGACTATGGAACGGGAATTTGGCGAATCCGCACCCGAAGGTCGGTCTGTGCCGAATGGAAGGGAAAAACGAAATTCGTCGCCGGTGATCGACCACTCGGGCTGTGGTTAGGGGGTGAGCAACACGAGGCCAAACACGTCCTGGGATGCATTAGCTTGGGCGTGACACTTTCCCGTTTAGGCTGTCCACGTGAGCCCGGGGTGCGGAAGAGATTAGGTCACCGGAAAAACTTTCGATATGGGGCGAGAGCAACTGAACTCGGCTGGTTCCTTTTACGGGAAGGTAGGATGAGAGTCTCTAGTACCGTTTTGCAGCTTGGAGGGAGTGGGGGAGCTGTGGTTGTCGGTTCTCCGATCAAACCCGAGAGAGCGGCGGCGAGGCAAAGTTTTCTTGCGCGAGGGAGCGAAGACTGAGCGTTTCTGCCTCTGACCGGCTCGGCTTCGGGGATAAGAGGGAGGAGACGTCGGCTGAGTACGGCGTAGGCCGAGCAGGAGCTGGCAGCGGCGTCCAGCTCGGTGGCGACCGCAGCTGCAGCCCGAGAACCCGCGGCCGACAGTCTTCAGCCGGTTGAATTGTTGGTTAGGCTGACAGGTGGGACCCCCTTCCATTTTAACCTCTGAAATTAACTTTCTCCCACTGCTCTAAATAGTAGTTCCACTAATACCCTCTGAAATTTGAATTATCTACCAAATGCCCATTTGAACTTGATAGAATTCAAATTGTGAAATGTTTGAATATATTTATAGCACATATGTAGTTTGAAATTCTAATTGAATTGAGTTTGCTAAAATTGGCTCATGTCAAAATCAACTCCAAATGGAGTGAAAATTGGTGTGTGAGCTTACAAAAATGTGCTGAGTGAGAATTTGAATCCCACTTTTGAATTCATGAGATGAAAGGAGTTTGAATTTGAATTTGAGTTCAAACTAGTCTCTTTTCAATTATACCCAAAAATATCTCAAAAAGATAAAGTGCCCCGATCCGATATGATGGTGCGGGGTACGCCGTACAAGCATAGGATCCGTGAGATGTACAATTCAGCATACTTCTTGGCGTTGTAGTTGGTGTTGACTGAGATAAAATGGGAAACATTGGTGAGCCGATCGACGATCACCCACACGGAATCATGCTTCTGAAATGTGGTGGGTAAACCGACGATGAAGTCCATGCTCACATCTTCCCACTTCCAGGCAGGAACGCCTAGTGGTTGTAGCAGTCCCGGTTTTCTCATGTGGTCTGCCTTCACCCTTTGACATGTATCACATTCGGACACGTATTTTGCGATCTCCCGCTTCATTCGTGTCCACCAAAACTTGTTTCTGAGTTCTTGATACATTTTGTTGCTGCCGGGGTGAATAGAAAACTTTGACAAGTGAGCCTCATCAAAGATTTTTTTTCATAACTCCGAGTTACGGGGTACGACAATCCGGTCCTTGAACCATAGGACGTTGTCTCCGTCTTTTCGGAAACATTTCAGCTCTCCACTATCTACACGTCTCCGCAAATGTGACATGCCCTTGTCATGTTTCTGAGCTGCCGTTATTTCTTCAAACATGGTGGGGATCAAAGCTAAGTTGTAGAGAGCTCCATGTGGAATCACATGCAATGGTGGCTCGCTCTATTTCAACGGTGTGATGGTCAGATTGTTGACGTGTGACTTGCGACTCAGCGCATCCGCCACTACGTTTGCTTTGCAGGGGTGATAATGGATCTCTATTTCGTAATCCTTTATCAACTCTAACCATCTTCGCTGCCTCATGTTCAGCTCTTTCTGAGTGAATATGTACTTGAGGCTCTTGTGGTCGGTATATAAATGCACGAGGTTATCGAGTAGGTAGTGCCTCCACATTTTAAGTGCGAGTACCACGGCAACGAGCTCTAAGTCATGAGTTGGATAATTCTACTCATGGTTTCTGAGCTGTCGTGATCCATACGCGACCACCCTTCGGTCTTGCATCAACACACATTCGAGCCCGATGCCGGATGCATCGCAGTACACGTTGAACGGTTTTGTTGTGTCTGGCTGTGCCAAAACCAGTGCTGATGTTAGGTGCTTCACTAATGGCTTAACGCTGCTTCGCATGCTGGACTCCAAACATATTTGGTAGCCTTCTTCAGCAGCTCAGTCATAGGCTTTGCAATCTTTGAGAAGTTCGGAATAAACCTCCGATAATATCCCGCGAGTCCGAGGAAACCCCGTACCTCGTGAACAGTTCTCGGGGGCTTCCAATTTAACACTTGTGTGATTTTACTCGGGTCTACAGCGATGACCTCCGCTGAGATAATATGCCCGAGAAAAGGCACTTGTCCTATCCAGAATTCGCACTTGCTGAATTTCACGTATAGTTGGTGATCCCGCAGCCGTTGCAAGACTATACACAGATGATTTGTGTGTTCTTCCTCCGACTTGGAATATACCAATATGTCGTCGATGAAGACCACGACAAACTTGTCTAGCTCCGGCATGAATACCGAGTTCATCAAGTACATGAAGTGAGTTGGAGCATTGGTGAGGCCGAAGGACATGACCACTTACTCATAAAGTCCGTACCTCGTCGAGAACGCCGTCTTCGGAATATCCTCAACCCGCACCTTAATCTGATGGTACCCGGATCTTAAGTCCATCTTGAAAAAGATCTTTGCTTTGACCAACTGATCAAACAACATGTCGATCCGTGGCAACGACAATGTTATCCTAAACGGTAAACGGTAGACAGTCGGTGGAGGTCTGTTTACCATTTAGCCTGTCGAAACGGTGTTTAAACGGTGTTTAGACGGATTAAACGGTTTATACTGTAGCTACACTGTTGCAGCAAGTAAAATATATAACTTTAATTAATAAGTCCCCGCCTTCACAACTAAAGTACATAACTTGCAATAAATCACATGGAGGTTGTTTAGATAAATTAGAACCCTATACTCTTATTGAGTTTCAGCTGTCTTGCAACTCTCAAACATGAAAATCAAGCAAGTTGTAAAATAAAAGGTTAATAAAAGATGCAACTCACATGTGCCATATGTATACTCTATGTTTCTGATATGAGAAAGCGCGCAGGGAGACTGAGCTGCGTGTGCCGCGCAGGGACTCGGGTGCACGGGTTCGGAGTATGTGGCAGGGAGATGGTGGGAGAGGGCGATCAAGCTGCGCGTGGGCGGTGGCTGATGGCGGGCTACTTCGGTTGCGAGCCAAGGGGGCAGGGGCATACCTGGTGGCAGCGGATCGGGGGTAGATCGAATACTACAACAAACCCGTGTCGGCGTAATCAATAAGAGTCTTCGACCGCATGCAGCTTAATGGGCTGAAAAAAACTGGTTCTAACATTTTCACTTCGCCTAAACGGGTCAAAACGCGTTTAAAAAAGAACATAAACCGTTTTGTTTAATCCGTTTACACCGTTTAAATGGCCGTTGACCCGTTTAAACGGGTCAACCGTTTAAATGTCCGTTTAGTGCCTAAACTACAGAGTAAGTGTATGTTTACCATCTAAACACGTTTAAACGGCCGTTTAATACCGTTTAGGATAACACTAGGCAACGGGTACTTGTTCTTGATGGTTACGGCGTTTAGTGGACGATAGTCCACGCAAAGCCGCAACATCTTGTCTTTCTTCTTTACAAATAATGCCGAACAACCCCATGACGAGGAGCTCGGCCTAATAAAACCCTTCTCCAGCAGGTCCGCTAACTGTGTCTTCAGTTCAACCAATTCCTTGGGCGCTATCTTGTATGGCCTTCGGGATATTGGCATAGTTCCCGGTGCAAGTTCAATCTTAAACTCCACCTCTCGGTCGGGCGGCATCCCCGGTAAATCATCCGGGAACACGTCAGAGAACTCACGGACTACTGGAATGTCTTCCAATCTGATGGTGGTGGACTGGTATATACTTGGAAGTTTTATTTCTGGACTGTCTAGAAATAAAGAGTGAGACTCGTGCACTTCTGAGTGCAAATGCACGTTCGGAGGACGGTGTCTAAAACAGCGTCGTGGCGGGTTAACCACGACATCTCTAAGATGACATTGACCTTCTGCCCCTCTAAAACTATGAGAGACGTAGGGTATACTTTACCCTCTAAGCATAATGGCGCTTTTGGAACCATCATGCTTGCTGAAATTTTCCCACCCGGTGAACAAATCAAGTATGGATTTTTGGTGGGTAGTATTTGAAGCTGTATTTAGCAATAAAAGCTTGGCTAATGAAGCTATGCGTGGCGCCTAAATCAAATAACACTATGGCGGGATGTTGGTAGAGTTGGAACATACCTGCAAGGATTGGCTCTCCCTCCGGCACGTCCTCTATGGCGAGTTGGTGGACGATGCCGGGCTTAGGATTTGCCCGCCGCGCGTTAGTGGGGTTCCGGGGCTGATTCCTCCCCGGAAACTGTGTTGCCACTCCGCCGTCTTGCCTCTCAGGACAGTTGTTGGCGAAGTGTCCTGGACGACCGCATTTGAAGCATGTGGCGGCTGTCTGGCCCGCGCTTGGGGGACGGAAGCCCGACATGCGCTGCTGAGGTGCAAACGCACGCGACATCGCCCGCTGCTGCTGTTGTTGCTGCGGAGGTGGTGCTGGTAATGCCGGCCTGAATGCCGGTGGAGAATATGGCCGACTGCGGAAAGGCATCGACCTCTGTGGTGGCTGTCAGCGCTGACCCGATGGTGAGTGATACATCATCCGGTATTTTTGAGAAGGACCCCCTTCCTCTCCGTTGCTCTGCGGCGCGCTTCGCTTCTTCTCCGACGCAGCTAACTCCTTGTCGGAGTTCTCCTGAACAATCGCAGCATCAATAATGTCATTGAGGCTGCCGCTATTGAACATTGCCAGCTTGTCCTTCAGGAGCGGGTTAAGCCCCTGGTAAAAATGATCCCGCCGCTTCTCGTCGGTATCGACGTGATAGGAAGCATAAAGTGCAAGATCATTGAACGCCCTAGAGTATTCCAGCGCGTTCCTGCTTTCTTGCTGCAGGCGAAGGAACTCCTGCGTCTTCCTCTTCATAAGACCCGACGGTATGTGATAGGTCTTGAAGGCCGTCCGGAACTCCGCCCAGGTCATAACTCGCTCGATAGGTTGCGGCACAGTAGTTCACCCACCAAGCGCTCGCGGATCCTTGAAGTTGTTGGACCGCGAACTGGGTCTTGCGCTGCTCACTCACTTGGAGCAGCCCGAACTTCATCTCCATCGTGCGGAGCCAGTTGTCCGTGTTAGACACTGTAATTAAGGGTGTATCACAGGGGCATATTAGTCATTAGAGAGGGATTAGGGTAGGGGTAGTTTAGTCTTTTCTCCCCTCCTAATCCCTCTATATAATCAAACCTGTACCCAACATTTGATTATCATCTAATACAACTATCATTAGCCCTCTTTCATGGTATCAGAGCCAGAGGTCTCGAGTTCGAATCCTGGCGGGCGCGATTTATTAAAATAAATTGCAGCCAACTCCTATTCCACGTTTGCGGCCCAAGAGAGCCTGCACGTGAGGGGGAGTGTTGAAATATAAGTGGATTGCCCACCCTTCCCCATCAGCTTAAGTTAGCTAGGAATAATTAGGATTAGGGCTAAACCTAACCCTAATGGCCCAGCCGCCGCCGCCGCAGCCCTAGCCTCACGTCGCCGCAACCACTGTCCGTGCGCCGCCACCGCCACAACCCTGGGTTTGGGTGAAATTTGGCATGAGCATTTCTAGCAAGGTGTAAGAGTTTTTCATATGCCCAGCCCCTATATGATGCATGTGGGAAATACCACTTTTGCATTTTGTGAGTTCATCCTCTAATGACCATATTGATTGTGGTTAATTGTTCTTCAAATGTGTTCATAAGTTATCCTCAAATGAGGTGTGTGGTGTGATGAACACTTTGGATGTGTGCAAAAACCTAGACCCTTACAGAGGGCAAGGACGCGCGGAAAGGCCGGCAGCGCGGGATAGGAGGGACGCGCGCGGCGAAGGCCGACGGCGCGGGGTAGGAGGGCAGGGACGCGCGCGGAAGGCCGGCAGTGCATGATAGGAGGGCAGGGACGCGCGCGAAAGGCCGGCAATAGTGGGGTAGGAGGGACGCGCGCGACGGAAGCTGACGATGCGGGGTAGGAGGGCAAGGACGCGCGCGGAAGGCCGATAGCACAGGGTAGGAGGAGGGATGCGCGCGGCGAAGGCTGACGGCGCGGGGTAGGAGGGCAGGGACACGCGCGGGATAGGAGGACAGGGACGCTGTAAGGATCGAAACGCCCAAGAGGGGGGGTGAATTGGGCTTTTTAAAATTTTAGAGCAATTTAAAACTTTAATGGTTGAAGCCCAATTCCCTATGCAAACTAAGTACGCAAGTAAGAGAGTTAAGTGCGGAATAGTAAAAGCGTAATAGTAAGGGGTGAGGAGAGGAAGGCAAACTCCCGCGGAGACTCGGAGACACGGCGATTTTTCCCGTGGTTCGGTAAGATCATAAGAATCTTCCTACGTCCACGTTGTGGCACCCACCAAAGGGTATGACCACTCCCAAGTCACCAAGACAAGGGAATCCACTATCTTTCTCCGTTCGCCCTCTCCGGCAAGGTGGAGCTCAAGCCTTGTACAACGGTG
This sequence comes from Neostapfia colusana, assembly GCA_030760725.1. Taxonomy (NCBI): domain Eukaryota; kingdom Viridiplantae; phylum Streptophyta; class Magnoliopsida; order Poales; family Poaceae; genus Neostapfia; species Neostapfia colusana. Next base: position 121,839,747 of record JASWHV010000004.1, read on the forward strand.
ATTCTCCGGGCTTCCACAAACACCTTGGTAAGCTCCGGAGGGATCTCTTCTTCCTCCAACGTTTACAAGGTGAGAGAAGTCACCAAGACACTCTCTCTCACTAGCCTAGAGATTCCAATCACCAAGAATGGACGCACACAAGCTTCTCTCTAGCTAGATATAACCTATAGTTGGATTACAAGAGGTTTTGAAGTGTGGAAGTGGTAGCTCTTGGTCTTGAATGCTTGAGAATGTGTAGTGAGGCTCAGGAGATCAAGACTTGTCGAAATGGCCGGTTGGAGGGGTATTTATAGCCAGCCCACACGAGATAGCCGTTGGAAAAGTGGGCAGACTTTGTCAGTTAACATCGGATCCTCCGATGCACCCCTTTATATGATCATCGGTCGAATTCCAAATTAGCTGATGTCACGTGTCAGATGTGACCGTTGGATATAACCGTTGGATCTTTTAATCGACCGATGTTACTTCAATTTATCATCGGATGATCCGGTGAGTTGATCTTCAGAATTGGGTCAGAAATATTGTCTCTGTTGAATTTGACCGATGTACACTTACTTCCTCATCGGATGATCCGGTGTGTATATCTTCATAATAACTCAGATATCAACCTTCGGGTGAACTCAACCGATGTGCCACTTCCTTCACATCGGATGATCCGATGAGTACTGGAATCTGAGGTCTTCTTCTTCTGCCAACTCAAACTCGACCGATGTAGTCATTTTGCAAGACATCGGATGATCCGGTGAATGCAACTTGTTTGCTTCGAGTTATTTTGAGTTGATCCTTTGGAATCTTCTTGAGTGACCTCTTTGACACTTGTTTGAAATGATATTACGGTAAAGTGTAAGCTTCTTGTGTTGCCAATTTCGATAGAATAGATTTGTATGAGTTCTTCATATCGAATGACCCCTTAGAATAGATCGTTGAGGGGTCTCCATTTGTATCCCATGAGCAGTAGATGGTGTGAATAGATAGTTCATTAACGGTTGATGTGATATATGTGAAACCTCGCATCCACAAACTCATTAGTAATAAAGAACGGTTGTCATTAATCACCAAAACCATATCTCACGGGGGCCTAGATGCTTTCAATCTCCCCCTTTTTGGTGATTGATGACAACACAACGAGTAGAGCATATAATTGAATTAAAACACAATGCTCCAAAAGAAATATAACAGGTACAAATTGCAACACAAGTGACTCGAAGGCTCAAATAATAATTAATAAAGCGTAAGAGCGCAGAGTAGTATCCGGAGTACAATAATAGCAAATAATAATAATCTCCAATAAAGTAGCAAAAAGAGATAGACACTCCCCCTAGAACCAAGTACTCCCCCTAGAACTAAGCTAACCTCCCCCTGACTCTAACTCTTCTCCCCCTTTGGCATCAAGACACCAAAAAGGGAAGTTGAGTGACTACGACTCAGGCGCGCTCCTGGCGATGGTGAAGCGGTCGGCGTCGACGGTGCTGTCGCCGGAGCTGCTGGAGGTGGAGGTCGCTGGTGCTGGGGCTGGAGCGGGAGGAACTGGAACTGCTGTGGGGGTTGGAGCTGGAGCTGGAGCTGCTGGGAGATCCGCTGAGACTGCTGGCGCCGGTGGAGGTACTGCCGGAAGAGGTGAGGACTGGAGCGACGTCGGTGGCAGTACTGGAGCTGGTGCCAGTGGGGGTGCACCTGGAGCCTGACTGAGTCCCAAGTGCTGAGGTGGAAGAGCCACTCCAGTCTGCTGGTAGAGGTTGGTGACCAACCCCAGGATGCCCAACAGCATCTGCTGAGTCTGCTGCTGCTGGTCTAGAGTGCGTCGCGTCATCTGATCGACAAGGTTGGTGAACCTGTCGGTGTCCTCTCGCCTCTGACGGGCAATCTCCAGCTGCATCTCCTGCTGCTGCCTCTGAAGCTCCTCCTGTCGAGCTGCCTGCTGCTCCTGCTGCTGAGCCATCCGCTGAAGTAAAGCAGTGAGCTCTGACGGCTGAGTCACCTGAGCCTCTGACATTGGAGGAGGTGAAGGTGGTGGAGCAGCTGAGCCTCCTGCCTCTGCGTCGTGCTGCCTCGGTGAGGGCGGAGCAGGAGGGAAGTACTCCTCGACACTGTCGCTGGTGTCGCTGTCCGACCATACGTGCTGTAGGTCTCCTCCCTGAGCCTCTGCCTGTGCCAGCTCTGAGTCCTCCTAAGTCAGCTCTGCCCAGTCCTCCTCGGACAGTCTGGCTCGTACCTCACGCTCGACGGGACGGCCAAGGCGGCGGTCTCCCGGAGTGGGGACTCGGTAGTGGCTGAACCGGGTCACGTGCATCTCTGTCAACTGAGACTCCTGGAGTGTCCTCTGGAACCAGCTGGTGAAGAAGGTGACAGATCCAGTGACCAAAGACCAGCTGTCGTAGCATCCCAACTCCATCGGTGATCACGTCCTCCATCTCGCAGATCAGAATGTCTACTATGTCGAACTCCATCCCGTTCATCACATAGAACAGGATGGTCTGCTGAAGGCTCGTGAATCCCTCCAAGTAGCCGGACCTCGGCAGCAGGGTACGCCTGAGGACGTGGTGAACTGTCCGGGCTGCTGGGGTGAGAAGAGCTGGCACCCTCGGCTGGTCAGGAGTGAACGTCTGAGTGAACAGACCTCTGATCTCCTCGAAAGGCGGTGCCACTCCTCCAGTCAGTGGCCTCCTCGGCGGGTCTGCGTCTCCGTAGACTATCTGGTGCAGACACGTAGTAGAAAGCTCCACACCGAGCAGTCTGCCCAACAAGTCTCGAGACACGTTGTGGATCCGCCCCATGAACATGAAGTGGATCGAGCGACGGCCCTCAGAGACGTAGAGTGTCGCGTAGAACACCCTGACCCACTCCTCGACGTAGGCACTCCTCTGGTGTGAGAGCAAATCCACAAGTCCTCTGTATCTCTCAAAGAGGGGCCTGATCCCGTGTCCTGCTGCCACTGCAAGCTGATCCCAGTCAATGCTGTTATGCTGGAATAGCTTGTGACACCGACGCCTGTAAGTCTCGTACAAGGACGCCTGTGTCAAGGTCCAGAAACGGGAGTCAACTCGAGAGTCCCTAGGCCGCGGGAACCACTCCTCAAGGATCACTGACCATCTGAGCTTCTTCAGTTGCCTAGCCTTTGTCTTCCTGTAGTCGGTGAGTCTGACATCCTCGGCAACACGGACAGCTGTGTCCATCAGGTGGATGGCCCTTTCGGCCTCTCTGTCCTCGGCGCGGTCAGCCGCAGAGGGACGCCGACTCGCCGTAGGGGTCTGTCCACCCCCACGAGTTCTCGGGGTGCGCCGGCGGATGAGAGGTTGCACTTCAGTCTCCTCCTCGTCGGAGCCCTCGGGAGGCACCGGCTGGATCGGAGGCTGCTCCTGCCTCTGCCGGGACTCGCGGATCCGTAAGGAACCGCGATGGCCGCGCTCACGCTCCTCGGCGGCGCGAGCGGCCAACTCCGCACGACGAGCGTCCTTGGACATCTTGCGCTTCTTCGCGGCGGGCTCCTCAATTGCCTTGCCTTTTCCTTTGCGATCGCGACCCATCTTGATGCAATTTGAGAGCTAGGGTTAGCGACGGTTGAAATTGACGACGAAAAACAACGAAGGACGTCGCGCGGCACGGAGCAAACCTTAGCGACGAACGGCAAAGCTCGACGAGACCCTAGCGGAGAGGGTGATGCGAGCCGGCGGCGAGTGGTGGAGGGGAGACGGCGAGGGAGGCGCGGCAGTGCGTTGGAACAGCGGCGGCGCTCGCGGGAGAGCCGGTGGCGGCGACTGGAAGGCGGCGCCCGGCGACTGGAGGTGGCGTGCGTGGGAGAGGCGGCGGTGGCTGCGCCTTGGAGGCGGCGGCGGCGGCCGGGGAGGCGGCGACGGCGGCCCCTGGAAGGCTGCGGCGGCGGCTGGGAGACGGCGCGCGCGGGAGGCGGCGTGCGCGGGAGAGGGGGCGGCGGCGGCGCCTGGGAGCCGGCGGCGGCGGCTGGGAGACGGCGGCGGTGACTGGGAGGCGGAGGCGCGTGGGAGAGGCGGCGGCGAGGGCGTCGGGTGGCGGCGGAGGTCGGGAAAGAAGAAGAAAACGGGCGGCGGCCGACCCCCCCTTTTTAAACTGTTGGGCAAACCCTAGCCGCGCATAACACACCGGATGGACCGATGATCATCGGAGGATGCATCGGTCGAGTTCAACAGAGAGCTGTTCCAAAAACTCTCTTTGAACACCGGATGATCCGATGTTGATGTGACGATCATCGGTCGATTTCTGCAGGGCACCAGGAAGGCTGAACATCGGATGCTCCGATGCCTTCTGAAAAGAACTCATCGGTTGATTTGTGACATCTGACTTGATCTGAGCACTGAGCTGAAGCACCAATTGATCCGATGATCTGCTGGCCCTAGCATCGGATAATCCGATGGCTGCAGAAAATCTAAGACTGCCCATATATGTCCTTGGACTTAAGCACACAAAGATAAGGATTGGTCTTAGGACTTTTTGGGCAACTCCTAACCTCTAATATAAGGCCTTAAATATAGTGCCACATATTGGCTAAGCCCTTAAGCAAAGAGAACACACAGGGTTAGGAGTGAAACCATGAAAATGTAAGGCCCATGCTTTGTGAGCTAGAGTGTAGAGAACTTCTATCTCTTTGAAGCATGTACCTTTAGAATTTTGCTCTATCCACATCATATGAGTTGAGCTATTGCATTTTGAACAAGTCTCCTTCTCATGATGTGGTTTCCCTTTGTGACAATCTACCGTATGCAATGCCAACCAAAATGATGCAAGATATTGAATGAGTGCAAGTCTATATGGCAGGAATCATGCAAGGCATAATGTAAATCTATCTTGCCAAGTTTAAAACTGCCAAAGGCTTCCTCAGGAAAAGCTATTTCTAGCTTGCCCCTATCCTTTGGGAGTTAGACAAGACCTATTTGATATGCAACCTTACATGAACATGGCAACTTACATGACGTTAGATGCATCTAGCACATTTAATTCACTTCTTAGTCTAGAAAAAGTTTTCTCATCAAGTGGTTTAGTGAAGATATCCGCCAATTGTTCTTCGGACCTTACACCTTGCAAAGAGATGTCTCCTTTAGCCTCATGGTCCCGCAAGAAGTGATGGCGGATATCAATGTGCTTAGTGCGGGAGTGTTGAACGGGGTTTCTAGCTATCTTAACCGCACTTTCATTGTCACAAAGGAGAGGCACACAATCAAACTTAATTCCAAAGTCCAAAAGGGTTTGCTTCATATATAGAGTTTGGGCACAACATGCACCGGCCGCTATATACTCTGCCTCCGCGGTGGACAAAGCCACGGAGTTTTGCTTTTTGCTCGACCAAGATACTAGGGAACGCCCAAGTAAGTGGCACCCACCGGATGTACTCTTGCGATCCACACGGCATCCGCCAAAGTCCGAATCCGAGTAACCCAAGAGATGAAAACTAGCGTTCTTGGGGTACCACAAACCTACACTTGGGGTATGCTTGAGATACCTAAGTATCCTAAAGACCGCCTTACGATGCGATTCTTTAGGTGCTGCTTGAAAGCGAGCACACAAGCACACACTAAACATGATATCGGGCCTAGATGCGGTAAGATATAATAATGAACCAATCATGGAACGGTAATGAGATTGATCAATAGGTTTACCGTCCATGTCCGCGTCGAGATGACAATTTGTTGCCATTGGAGTGCTTCTTGAGCTGCAATCTTCCATTTCAAACTTCTTCAAGAGGTCTTTGGTGTACTTTTCTTGGTAGATGAAAGTCCCCTCTTGAAGTTGCTTGATTTGAAATCCTAGGAAGAAATTGAGTTCTCCAATCATTGACATCTCGAACTCCCTAGACATCATGGTGCCAAACTCAAGACTAAGAGATTTGTTAGTTGAGCCAAAAATAATGTCATCAACGTAAATTTGACAAAGAAATAAATCCCCGTTGATGTCTTTGGTGAAAAGTGTAGTGTCCACCCTCCCGATCTTGAATCCTTGCATGACTAGGAAATCCCTAAGACGTTCATACCATGCCCTAGGTGCTTGCTTGAGCCCGTAGAGCGCCTTGTGTAACCTATACACATGGTTAGGATTCCTCGGATCTTCAAACCCGGGAGGTTGCTCAACGAACAAGCTCGTTAATATAACCATTGAGGAAGGCACTTTTCACATCTATTTGATAAAGCATAATATTGTGATGTGAAGCAAAAGCAAGGAGTATGCGAATAGCTTCTAACCGTGCGACCGGGGCAAAGGTCTCTCCAAAATCTAGTCCTTCTACTTGTGAAAAACCCTTGGCCACAAGCCTTGCCTTGTTGCGGACCACCACGCCATTCTCGTCTTGCTTGTTGCGGTACACCCACTTTGTTCCGATGACGTTCTTGTTTTTGGGTCGCTCCTCCAATACCCAAACTTCATTTCGGGTGAAGTTGTTGAGTTCTCCTTGCATAGCCATCACCCAATTGGGATCTTGGAGTGCTTCCTCAATATTTGTGGGTTCTACACACGAAACAAAAGAGTAGTGCTCACAAAATGAAGCAACATGACGAGAACGAGTACTTACTCCCCGTGACGGACTTCCGATGATTTGATCCATCGGATGTGCCTTGGAGATGCGCCCATGCCTCATAAGAGGTTGTGAGGCACTTGGTGGTGGTGAAGCATCTTGCTTCCCGGCTTGACATGCGCTACAAAGCTTGTTCTTCTCAAATGTGACATCCTTCACGCCGGTCACCATCCCAAGCTTGAATGACTTCTTGAGCTTGCTCATCCCAATGTGAGCAATGCGCCGATGCCATAGCCATCCCAAACTAGTCTTGGTGAAAAGACAAGTGGTCAAGCTAGCATCCTTGTTGGAGAAGTCCACCAAGTAAAGATGTCCATGCCGAAAACCTTTGAATATTAGTTCTTTGCTTGACTCACTAGTCACCACAACACCATTCTTGTCAAATGTGCACGTTAGTCCAAGATCACATAATTGTGCAATAGAAAGTAAATTAAAGCTAAGAGACTTAACGTAAAGCACATTAGAGATAGACAAATCATGAGAAATAGCAATTTTACCCAAACCAATTACCTTCCCCTTTGAGTTATCACCAAAGGTGACTTGTTCATGATTGCCGGGGTTTTCTATGGAGGTGAACATACCATCATTGCCGGTCATATGTTGAGTGCACCCACTATCGAGTACCCAATGCTTTCCTCCGGCTTTGTAGTTCACCTACACACATAAAGTTAGTTTTTGAGTTTAGGAACCCAAGCCAACTTAGGTCCTTGTATGTGTGATACAAGTGATTTTGGAACCCAAAGTTGCTTGGGGAGCTTCCCCTTCATGCCCTTGATGTCTTTGCCGATGAACCTTGCCTTCACCTTTCCACCTACTTTGCTCAATAGATAGTGATAATCATTGAAAGTAGATTTGTAGTTAGAAGGCAATTTGGGAGAAGGACGGTTGGGAAGAGGACACTCCCTCGTGTGATGTCCGGTGACCTCACAATGTTGGCAATATGACCCAACTTCCTTGATGAAGCTTGTCCTAAGCTCCGGTGAGGGCACCTTTCCTTTGTTGGGTACCGGGAAGGATCCAAGTCCTCTCTTGTTGAAGCTTTTCGCTTGTTGGTAGAGGATTTCCTTGTGCTTGTCCTCCCCCTTAGAGAGTCTTGCCACACTAGTGCGAAGACTTTCAATTTCGTCCATTAGCTCCTTCTCCCTAGGGCTTGCTTTCAAAGGCAAAGACTTATCCAAAACATTAGTGGCATGTGAATTAGATGATATTTTGCCATCAAGGGTTTCTTTCTTTGTGTTTTTCAATTTAAGTTCAATAGCTTCATAAGCACGGTTAAGCACTTCATGTTCTTGAACCAACTCATTGTGCTTTGCCAAGAGTGCCAAGTTAGCTAAGTCAAGCTCATGATACTTAAGCTTGATTGTAGCATTTTCATCCTCGATTTGTTTGACATTTAATTTGAGCGTGTCATGCTCTTTAAGTATGGTTACATACTTGTCATGCAAATCGAGGTTAGCACTTTCAAGCTTAGCACGAGCTAGCTCAAGAGCCTTAACCTTAGCCTTTTCCCTTTTTATCATGGCATGATATTCACTAATCATGGATGCTAATTCATCGGGTGAAAGCTCCTCATCATCATCGCTAGAGTCTTCACATACCTTTGAGTTACCTTTCGCCATTAGGCACATAGGAGGTGGACGAAGAGGGGAGTCATTCTTGTTGACGATGGCGAGGCCCGCCAAGTTTTCTTCATCTTCACTATCTTCGTCGCTTGACTCTTCATCCGTGATCCACTCATTTGCTTCACACATGAAGACCTTTTGAGGCCCTCTTCTTTTCTTTGGAAAGAGCTTGGTTTTCTTGCCTTTGTCAAATTTCTTCTTTCCAAAGGAGCGCTTGGGCTTGACCTCCTCTTCATCATCACTTTCTTCTAGCTTGTGATGCTTGCCAATTTCCTTTCTTTTGTCCGGTCTTGGGCAGTCATATGATATGTGGCCTAGATCACCACAATTGTAGCACGTCTTGTTTTCATCTTTTCTTGGCAAGAAGGCTTTCTTTTTGGGATCAAAAGAGTATCCCTTCTTTGCAATCTTGGAGTTGAGGCGTGAGAATTTTCTCATCATCAAAGCAAGCTCATCATCATCATCTTCGCTTGTTTCTTGCTCTTCTTCACTTGAGCTAGGCTCAACCACTTTCTTCTTCTTGGGAGTTGTCTTCTTGGTTGACGCCTTGAGAGCAATGGTTTTTGATGATGACTCCTCCATCATTCCAAGTACGCTCATTTCATGAGCATGAATTTCTCCAATGAGCTCCGAAACTTCAAGGTTGTCTAGTGACTCTTTTTGAAGCATTGAATTGATAATGTTGTACTTGGGCTTGGGTAGAAGCATGAGGATCTTGCGATTTATAAGTCCCTTGCCAAGAGAAGCAATATCAAGTGCGTTAATTTCCTCAATGAGCACATTTAAACGAGAAAACATTTGATTAACGTTTTCATGAGGAAACATCTTAAATTCATCATATTCTGATTTAAGCATGTGATATTTGAGTTCTTTGACACGAGATGAGCCCTCATGTATTTCAACTAGACATGCCCAAATTTCACATGCTTTTTCCTTGCTAGCAATCCTAGCAAAAACATCTTGACTAATGCATTCATATATGGCATTTCTAGCCTTAGCATCCCATTTTAATTGGTCTCCAACATAGTCAAGATTTCCAAACCCCGCATGGGTCGCTTCCCACACTTCGGGAGCAATTGCCTCAAGGTAAGCGCGCATGCGTGCTTTCCAATAAGCAAAATTCTTGCCCTCGAAGGTAGGAACCGAACCCCCATTCTTGGCCATTTTTGCTCTCTAGCGGTGAAGCTAGAATGATCCAATGAGCAACCAAGCTCTGATACCAATTGTAAGGATCGAAACGCCCAAGAGGGGGGGTGAATTGGGCTTTTTAAAATTTTAGAGCAATTTAAAACTTTAATGGTTGAAGCCCAATTCCCTATGCAAACTAAGTACGCAAGTAAGAGAGTTAAGTGCGGAATAGTAAAAGCGTAATAGTAAGGGGTGAGGAGAGAAAGGCAAACTCCCGCGGAGACTCGGAGACACGGCGATTTTTCCCGTGGTTCGGTAAGATCATAAGAATCTTCCTACGTCCACGTTGTGGCACCCACCAAAGGGTATGGCCACTCCCAAGTCACCAAGACAAGGGAATCCACTATCTTTCTCCGTTCGCCCTCTCCGGCAAGGTGGAGCTCAAGCCTTGTACAACGGTGATTCTCCGGGCTTCCACAAACACCTTGGTAAGCTCCGGAGGGATCTCTTCTTCCTCCAACGTTTACAAGGTGAGAGAAGTCACTAAGACACTCTCTCTCACTAGCCTAGAGATTCCAATCACCAAGAATGGACGCACACAAGCTTCTCTCTAGCTAGATATAACCTATAGTTGGATTACAAGAGGTTTTGAAGTGTGGAAGTGGTAGCTCTTGGTCTTGAATGCTTGAGAATGTGTAGTGAGGCTCAGGAGATCAAGACTTGTCGAAATGGCCGGTTGGAGGGGTATTTATAGCCAGCCCACACGAGATAGCCGTTGGAAAAGTGGGCAGACTTTGTCAGTTAACATCGGATCCTCCGATGCACCCCTTTATATGATCATCGGTCGAATTCCAAATTAGCTGATGTCACGTGTCAGATGTGACCGTTGGATATAACCGTTGGATCTTTTAATCGACCGATATTACTTCAATTTATCATCGGATGATCCGGTGAGTTGATCTTCAGAATTGGGTCAGAAATATTGTCTCTGTTGAATTTGACCGATGTACACTTACTTCCTCATCGGATGATCCGGTGTGTATATCTTCATAATAACTCAGATATCAACCTTCGGGTGAACTCAACCGATGTGCCACTTCCTTCACATCAGATGATCCGATGAGTACTGGAATCTGAGGTCTTCTTCTTCTGCCAACTCAAACTCGACCGATGTAGTCATTTTGCAAGACATCGGATGATCCGGTGAATGCAACTTGTTTGCTTCGAGTTATTTTGAGTTGATCCTTTGGAATCTTCTTGAGTGACCTCTTTGACACTTGTTTGAAATGATATTACGGTAAAGTGTAAGCTTCTTGTGTTGCCAATTTCGATAGAATAGATTTGTATGAGTTCTTCATATCGAATGACCCCTTAGAATAGATCGTTGAGGGGTCTCCATTTGTATCCCATGAGCAGTAGATGGTGTGAATAGATAGTTCATTAACGGTTGATGTGATATATGTGAAACCTCGCATCCACAAACTCATTAGTAATAAAGAACGGTTGTCATTAATCACCAAAACCATATCTCACGGGGGCCTAGATGCTTTCAGACGCGCGCGGAAGGCAGGGCGGGGTAGGAGGGCAAGGACGCGCATGGAAGGCCGACAATGCGGGGTAGGAGGGACGCACGCGGCGAAGGACGACGGCGCGGGGTAGGAGGGCAGGGACGCGCGCGGAAGAGGCCGGCAGCGCGGGGTAGGAGGGACGCGCGCGATGGATCTGGGGCGGCGACGATGCTGCCGCTTCCGGCGGCCAGAGGCGAGGCGACGACGGATCCGACCGCGTCGGGGTCGGGAAAGCCAGCGGCGAGGAGGACGGCGGCATTGGAGACGCCGATGATCCCGAGCACGAGCCCCCGGCATCGCCGCATCCCGCGGCATGGCGGCTGGACAGGGCCAAGCCAGCCGGCAGCAGGCGTGGACTAGGCGTGGCGAGAGAGGAGGTGGGTGTGGCGGAGGAGACCAAGGAAGAGCGCCATGACGGTGTCGGCGACCTCCTCGGCGCGGCTGGCATCGACGTGGACGATGCGGAGGCCGAGCTCGGCTGTCGCGGCGGCGTCGGCAGCACGGTCCGGGTAGCCGAGGCAGAGCAGGAGCTGCCATGGCCGGAGCCTACGCTGCACGGCGTGCGGGGGGAAGGCGAGCGAGGAGAGCGCGAGAGGGAGCGGGTCGAGGCGGGGCGCGAGCGCGCGGAGCGAGGACGCGAGGCGGGGGAGTGGGTCCCTGCCGGGGGGCAGCGCGGTGGCCAAGAGGTGGAGCAGCGGGAGGCAGCATCGATGAGGCGTCTGCTGGTCTGCCACCGCGCCAGCGCGTTCCACGCCTTGAGCACCTGGTTCTCCAACGTCGGGTCAAAGTAGAGCTCCACCGCGTAGTAACCCAAGGAGGGTGGTGCGGCGAATGCGCGGGGCGTGCCTGGGGAGTCATCGCCACGGCGGGGGCGGAGAGGCAGGCGTCGCCTGCAGCCACGGCGGCGGAGGGGGCGGAGCCTTGCGCCATGGGCTGGGGCGGCTGATCCCGATAGGGAGGCGAAGGGGCGGAGGAAGGGAAACGGCGGCGGAGGGCACACGCGAGGCAGGCCGCCGTCGGCTCGCCGGCCGGCGGCGGCGCTCTGGCAGGTGGCAGCGGCTCTGCTACATGGAGGCGGCGGCTGTTGGGGAGAGAGAGAGAGGCCCAAGCAAACTTTAATCTGATACCATATTGGAATGAAACTAAACTCTATTGATAATGCAAAGGGAGGGGTTACATATATAGGCTATGAAGCCCAACTCAAAGGACCAAAATACCCCTTTACACACACAATACACACAGTCTAACAGTTATTAGTAATGATTTTATATCTATGTCCCAGGATATTGCTGTAAACTATCATATTTAACATGCATCAAATGTGCCTTCACCATATTAGGATCTGTTTCTTCTATGAGAAATATATAGAGCATCTTTCGTTCTTGTTTTAAGTTTCTTGGTTTGTCCAGGCTGGATAGACGGTCAAACACGAGAATTGGACATCCAGTTCTTATACACAAAAAGGGCAGCAAAGTAACCAGCCTTCATTGCAACCCTGCACAACCTGAAGTTCTTCTGAGCAGCGGAAATGATCACTATGTGAGTGTATCCGGCATGTGTACATATCCTTTTCTTATTTCATATCTAATATTTCCATGTCTTTGTGATTATTAGGCCCGTATTTGGGATACAAGGATGCTTGACGCCAACTCGTCCCTTGCCAGCCTTGCTCATGGACGGGTTGTTAATTCAGGATATTTTTCCCCACAAAGTGGGAATAAGGTCTTGACAACATGTCAAGACAACCGAATTCGTGTATGGGACTATATTTTTGGGAATCTGCAATTCCCAAGTAGAGAAATTGTGCACAGTCATGATTTCAATCGTCACCTGACTCCCTTCAAAGCTGAGTGGGATCCAAAGGTTTCAATTATTATTACTAAAAATTTGTTCGATATTGTTTTTTATTAAATCACAACAGATATGCCCATTTTGAAATGGAATGATAATACTCTGCAGGATTACACAGAAACAGTTGCTGTTATTGGCCGTTATATAAGTGAAAACTACAATGGTGTTGCTCTGCATCCCATTGATTTCATAGACACCAGTTCTGGGAAACTTCTTGCAGAGGTGATGGACCCTGACATAACAACAATCAGCCCCGTGAACAAGCTGCATCCACGAGATGATATCTTGGCAACAGGAAGCTCAAGGTAGACTAATCGATCTATTTGCAATTTTGTATGTGCCATCAATATCTAGTGCTAGATTTTTTTTCTTTTGAAAGCTCATTAGGTGGTCTTTGCAGATCCATATTCATTTGGAAACCAAAGAATGAAACTGATCTTACAGAAGAAAGAACAAAGCAGAAATCCAAAGAGTATGTATATGGATCATGTTCCCGGGAGAAATCAAATGGGAAGCATGACAATAGTAGCGAAGACTCAGATGGCAGTCCTGATGTAAAGAATAAGAAAGCTAAGAAAACTCGCTTCACGCATGCCATTAAGGGGAAGTCCAAGTCCAAAGTTTGAATGCTTGATCCTTTACTTGGTACAGCAACACCGCCTGTTACCAGCCACTGTAGCACCTTCTTTTGTAGCATCTTGGCCCCAAGTTAAAATATCGAAGATCCTTAGTTATCTCCTGCAGTGATCTTTAAGTAGTTAGGTTTAGAGATTGGATATGTTGCTTTTGATCCCGACAGATCCACAGTTGTCTACCGAATACATCTTTTAAGGAATTAGGCGTAGAAATCTCTGTTGCTTTTGAATCACTTGTTACTTAACCCTGGTTAATATATCAAAGCATCTCTATAGTGGGTTGAATGCAGTTCACTCGCATATGTTGCTGATTGATGCTATCATATGTCAATTTTGTGTATGGTTTGCAGCAGATAAGCATCAGCGTAGCATAGTAGATAGCGGGTTTTAAATTTCAATAGTAATAATTAGAAAAACACCAAATAATTTTGTGCAATATTGTGTATATTACGACTTCCATCACAAAATCATGCAAAGTACCCTGTTCATTATATTTTGAAGTTATGGAGCACAACTTGGATAATATAATTAGTAAACTCTATTTTAAAATTTGACTTCTTAAAATAATAAATTAGTAATAAGCTGCTACCATATTTAATTAGCAACCCCTATATTAGCGTTCATACAAGTCCTAAAGTGACTTGAAAGGTGCAATATACGGATGCTAAGTTGCAATATTCTGTTTGTTGAGCGCTACATCATAGCCGTAGCGCCAATACACCGCTACTGCTATGTGCTATAGAGGGCACAATTGGCACCACTAGAACTCTATTTATTACATTGTTGAAGAGTGGTGAACTGAAATTAGTGGGTGCATGTCGCAGAGAATCTATATGGCACAAATGAATTTTGACCATAGTAATTACTTTTCCATGCTTATAAAGGAAAAAACAAAGAACTCATCTGGGAAGAACCTTATATCATAATGTGCATGGTTATTAAGGCATAGCATAAGCTGTAAGGTGACTAGAGAGGGCAAAATGTCCCTGTCTACTTGGAAATCTGAGTAAGGCGTAGGGGCATCCTTAAGGCGTCCCTAGGGCGTCAGAGAGGCGATGCTTCGACGGGGTAGGTTAAGGTTTGCTGAAAAAGAAAGATATTTGACATTATTGAGCATAGAGGGTCTCACAAATGGGCCATCTATTGTATGGAGCTGTATTTTATTTGAACACGGGGAAATTCTTTGCAATACATAAGATGGGAGATTATAGATATGTTACTGAGCTAAAGAGTTGCTTCAATGACGTGCTTGCAAGAATAAAACCCGATGAAGATCATATTGCTTCAATGATTATGTTAAACTATTTCTATTTGCTAATTGCTACTTTCGTTCTTATCTATTTGGGATTTCGAACTGTATTACTATATTTTTCCTATTTTTACACATTACTAAGGCATCGCCTCGCCTTACGCATTTGAGTTACCTTATCGCCTTAGAAACTATGATAATGCGAATGACTTGCTGCATCAGATTGAATTATCATATACAATTGTCACGGATAGGGCACTGTTGGAGCACAATACAACATAAAACAAATGATTTCCTCACTCAAAGGAAAGAACAGAAGTGTCCGACGCATTAATGAATATATTTCTATTTATGACACAAAAGAGTAACATTTACAATATTGTCATTGTTAGCTCAATAAGCATTTGCCACATGAGAATTTTAGCAGGACAGAACCAGGCATTTGGAAACGAGTTCCAATATTACTCTGAAAGTTAGTCTGGTTCAACCCCAAAACTGCTGAAAGTAACTAATAGTTGGTGCCGCTGAAGAATGTCAGGGTGGGCGGTATGACTAGCAGCCGCATGTCTTACATTAGTCGAGGTGCTCTGACACTACGACAGGTTCTTTTGGCACCTTCAAAATGATTTGGTTCTGATCCCATCCGGCTCCCTCCATTTGCATGAGGAAGTCTGTAAATCCATGCTCCAGTGCATCAAGAGACTCCTCTAGCCATGTGAAAACATCATTGCGCCTTAGCAGATTCTTGTGAAGCCAATGTGCTTGCCATAGGCTTCTGAGAACAGACATGCTAGTTGCCGACTCCTGAAAAATCAAAGTAGCAGACACATGATATGCGCTTTGTTGATCCTGGTTTCCAACTATTTATCTGTAGTGGAGTTTTTTAGCAGTAGATGACCTTGAATGCAACAAGAAATGTTGGCTCCCTCAATCCAAACTGCTCAACAAATAGGATGTACTTCTCATTTCTGTACAGCTTCAATAATTTGTTCACCTGTTTAAGAGGTTACAAGGATTTGTACCAAGAAATCAAAAGGACAAGCGGAACGCATGCTTGCAGACCAAACAGTAGGGAAAATGCTTCAGCAAACAATGCCAAAATTGTTAGTTATTATGAAATAGGTCAGAAATGGATGGCATATGGGGTCCCCAGATACAAACTACTATTGATTTTAAATGAGTTAGATTAAGCAAAAGACAAGACATTGGTTCTTGCTGACATTCAACACTATTAAATTGTTCATTTGCAGAAATAGAATTGTTTTTAGCAGAGGAAATAGATTACTTCATTTGAGAGATTGGAATGTATCCAGAGACTTAGCTCATGATAGGACCGCATGGAAAGTAGCAATTCATGTGCCAGAATCTTAGTCTTGTTTTTTTTCTTTTTTTCCTTGTTATTCTTATATCTCTTCCTCTCTTTTACTTCATTGATAATATATATATATATATAATTATGTTGCAATTCCGGCGCTGAAACTATCTCTGTTCTTGCTGAAAAAACCGATCTGCCCTAGCAGATCAATCTGTCTTCCTTGAAAACAGACCAGAAAAATTCTTCAGCCAACAACAGAGGAATAACAGCAAGGAGAAGAACAGTTCTGGTGCAGAAAACTGAGCAGATTGATTCTGTTCTTGGGAGAACAGATCAGGGGAGAGATCAGGTGGTGCCCGATCTGTTCTGGTGTTGAAGAGACGCAGAACAGAGGGGGAAACAGGGGCGGCGGCTGGTTCTAGCCCCTGGTGGCGGCTAGGGCTGCAGAGGGAGGCGGCGGCTAGTTCAGGAGCTGGGCGGCGGCTAGGGCAGGAGGGAGAGAGGCGGCTAGGGTTAGAAAAGTGGAGGAAAATTTTCTGTATTGATCTCTCTCAATTTGGGGTGTTTTTGGCTTGTATATATAGCCCCCCCCCCTTACAAGAGTCCTAATCTGTTACAAAGGATCTTTTAATCTATCTCTAAGAAGATTAAACTCAAAAACCTTCTAGAAAGGGACCCCGGCCTGGGCCAGGGCTGACCAGCCCACTTGGCCCAGTTCTGGCCGCCCTGGGCCAGGGGCAGATCAGCCCACATTCTCCTCCTGATCCTGACACTGGCCCATGTCTAGAATCCTAATCCTTCTTCTCATCTCCACGAACTTCTGTCTTCCAAGAGCCTTGGTAAAGATGTCCGCCATCTGGTCTTGAGTGGAGATTTGCTCAAGCACAATAGTACCGCTGTCCACACACTCCCGTATGTAGTGGTACTTGACGTCGATGTGCTTGCTCCTGTCATGGTGTACCGGGTTCTTGCTCAAGTCTATAGCTGACTTGTTATCAAGCCGCAGCACCGGCGCCTTCGATTTTTCAGCTAAGTCCTCCATCAGCCGTGCCATCCATACACCTTGACATGCCCCTTGAGCTGCTGCAATATACTCTGCTTCACATGAGGACAAGACCACCACCTTCTGCTTGCAGGACTGCCATGAAACGGGGCTGTTTCCAAGACAAAACAGCACCCCGCTTGTGCTCTTGCGGTCCTCCACGTCTCCCGCATAGTCACTATCCGAGTACCCAATAAGCTCCATGTCTCCTCCTCTTGCATAGAAGACTCCATAGTTGATTGTACCGGCTATGTAGCGTACAATGCGTTTGACTGCAGCAAAGTGATCCTCCTTGGGCTCCTCCAGAAACCGACTCACGTACCCGACCGAGTAGGCAAGATCGGGACGTGTGTTCACCAAGTATCGCAGTCCTCCAACCAAGCTCCTATAGTCCGTTGCATGCACCAACAGACTATCACTTGTCTTGCAAAGCTTGAGGCCTTGCTCCATGGGAAATGCACAGGGATTGCATCCTTCCAGGCCAGCTTTAGAGACAAGTTTGGAAGCGTAGTCCGCCTGCCCAACGCTTATCCCTGCATCAGTTTGCCGCACCTCCAGGCCAAGATAATATGACAAGAGACACAAGTCGCTCATCTTGAACCTCTTCATCATCTCCCCTTTGAACTTCTTGAGATCGCCTCCTCCTGTGATCACAAGATCGTCGACGTACACGCCAACGATGAGCTTCTCATCTTCAGCTCCACGGAAATAGATCTCGTGCTCGCTCGTACTCTTCTAGAAACCGAGCGATAGTAAGCTATCGTTGAGCTTGGCATTCCAGGCCCTGGGCGCCTGACGAAGTCCATATAAAGCCTTCTTGAGCCGATACACCTTGTGTTCGGCTCCGTCGATGATGAAGCCAGCGGGTCTGCCTGACGAAGTCCATATAAAGCCTTCTTGAGCCGATACACCTTGTGTTTGGCTCCGTCGATGATGAAGCCAGCGGGTTGGGAGACGTACACCTCGTCCATCAAGTCGCCGTTCAGGAAGGCACTCTTCACGTCCATGTGGTGTACCTCCCACCCCTTGTGTGCAGCAACTGCAGGGAGCAAGCGAATAGATTCGAGACGAGCTACAGGAGCAAATACCTCGTCAAAGTCTATTCCTTGCCGTTGGACATAGCCTTTTGCCACCAGTCGAGCCTTGTGCTTCACCACCTCACCATGCTCGTCCTTCTTCACCTTAAACACCCATTTGAGGCCAATGGGCTTGTGTCCTGCAGGAAGATCAACAAGTTGCCAAGTCTTGTTTTCTTCTATGGACTCCATCTCCTCGAGCATGGCCCGTCTCCAGCACGGGTGTTCCTCAGCATCGGCGAAGGACGTAGGCTCCTCCGCGGTGGTGAACATAAGCTCCCCTTCCTCCAGACTCAGTGGGCGTGGTGGGCGCCCAGGAGGGGTGAGGGTTCCCAGCACGTTGCGCAACGTGCGGAACCGAAGTGCAGCGTTGTCGTCGTGGTAGGCGTCGACGTTGCTGCCGACGTCCGTCGGCGGCGTGGCGAAGCGGATGGGCCGTGGAGGATTCCGGGGCGTGACGAAGGTGCTGGAATCTTCAAGTCCGGAATCCCCCGCTGCTGCTGACCCCCGTGCAGGACTGTCCCAGCCCTGATTTGCGCTGGACAGCCCCTGCAGGGGCACTTGGGGCGACGCTGCAGGTGCTGGACTCTCTCCAGCAGGTCTGGAGACTGGCGCAGGTACTCCTAGGGTCTGTACAGACCCTTTTGTGCCCCTCCTGGGCACTGCAGGGGTGCTGTTTGGCCCCTCCGGACCCTGCAGCACCTCTCCGGGTGCTGAAACAGCAGGTCCAGCACCTGCTGGACCAAAGGAGTCGACGTGGAAGGTGGTGTAGTCCTCTTCTCCTGCTCCTTCTCCCCAGTCCCACTTGGCCGCCTCGTCGAATATCACGTCACGTGATATGTGTGTGCGCCCATCAGCCGGATTATACATCCGATAGCCCTTCGTCCCTGCAGCATAGCCAAGAAAAATCATCGGAGTATTCCGATCTTCCAACTTTTTCAGGTGGGGGCACGTGTTCTTGACATGCCCCACGCACCCAAAAGTTCGGAAATAATTGACGGCTGGTCGCTCTCCATGCCAAGCTTCATATGGCGTCTTCCCGTCGAGGCCGCGGGTAGGGGATCGATTCAGGATATAGACAGCCGTGATAACTGCCTCACCCCAAAATATCCCGGGCATACCCTTCGCCTTCAACATGCTCCTCGCCATGCCGACCACCGTCTGGTTGCGCCGCTCCACAACCCCGTTTTGCTGCGGCGTATACGGGGCTGTGAGCTGACGTTGTACTCCGTGCTGAGCGCAGTACTCACCGAACTCCTGTGAGGTGAACTCCCCTCCGCGATCAGTACGGAGTAGCTTCAGCCTCCTCCCGGACTCTAATTCAGCTGTCACCTTGAATTGCTTAATTAAGTCGGACGCCTTGTCCTTGGTTGCTAGAAGATAGAGCCACATATAGCGGCTCATGTCATCCACAAGCAACAAGAACATCTTCTTGCCACCTGGAGTCGCCGACGTGATAGGCCCGCAGATGTCGCCGTGGACAAGGTCGAGCGCGCCCTCCGCGCGCCGCCGAGCTTGTTTGGGGAAGCTGGAGCGCCTCTGCTTCCCGACCAAGCAAGCTTCGCACAATTGATCGACATGATCAATTTGCGGAAGCCCGAGCACCATCTCCTCTCGTGCCAACTTCCGAAGCGCCTGGAAGCCGACGTGTCCGTAGCTTTCGTGCCAACGCCACGCAACATCATCACGCCTCGCGGTTAGGCAAACCGGACGTGTGATGTTGAGCCTGATGGAGTACAGCTTGCTGTCGTTGCGCTGAACTCGTGTGAGGAGACGCTGCTGCTCATCCCGTATGTGCATCACTCCTCTTTGCACCGTGATGCTGTAGCCATCCTCATCCAGCTGGCCGACGCTGATGAGGTTGGTGGTGAGGCGTGGGATGAGGTAGACGCCGGTGAGCCTCCTATGCTCACCCGTCTTGGCGGCGAATAGGACCGTACCCTTCCCCTGGATACGCACGACGGAATTATCGCCGAACTTGATGGTTCCGACGACGTTTTCGTCAAGCTCGGAGAAGACGGCGCGCGAACCCGTCATGTGGTTGGTCGCGCCCGTGTCGAGGTACCAACGAGTGTCATCAAAGTCATCGTCGTTGCTGCGGTGAGCGAAGACACGTCCCTCCACTATCTCCAGTGGGCGCATAGGACGTTCCTGTACAGGCTCCTCCTGTACTGAGGCCACCCTTGTCATAAACAAGGCGCCCTCCTCCTCCGCCTTTGCCACGAAAGCCTGCTGCTGCGGCTCCTCCTTAGGCTTCGACCGACACTCCATGGCCCAGTGGCCCTTCTTCCCGCACTTCCTGCACTGGTCCCACGGAATATCCTTTCCGGAACCTCCCTTCTTGCCTCCGTTCTTCTTGGGCGGGCCCTTTCGGCCGCCCCTCTTGGAAGAACCCGCGGACTGGGTAGACCGCTCCTCCTTCCGCTGTGCCTCCCACTCCTCCCGAGTGAGATACAGCTGGCCGTTGTGTACTCCTCTCTTCCGCTGCGTCGAGTCGAAAGCGTTCTCAGCCGCCCTGAGACGCCCCGTCACCTCCGACAAGGTGAGGGTCGACACGTCCAGCAGTGTCGTGATCGCCACCACGATCTGTTGGAAGCGTTCTGGAACGCTTCGCAGGAGCTTCTCCACGGCTCTCTCTTCTCCTATCTCCTCCCCTAGCGACGCAAGCCGTGATAGCATGCCGCTCAGGCGGAGGGAGAAGTCCTCCACGCTTTCGCCATCCTTGAAGACAGCGTCTTCGAACTCCTTCCGGAGTTGCTGTGCTGTTGTCTTCCTCACGCGGTCGGCCCCGACCCGCATGATGGCGATAGTGTCCCATGCCTCCTTCGTCGTCCTCTTTTCTCCGATCATCGTGATCATCTCCGGCGGGACAACGCTGACCAAGATGTCAAGCACCATCATGTCTTCCTGCTCGCTCACGTTCCCCTCCTCCACGGCCTTCCAAAGCAACCGTGCCTTCAGCTTGATCTTCATCATGACAGCCCACTCTGCGTAGTTGGTCTTGGTGAGCACGGGGAACCCCATCCCGGTGTTCACCTCACGAGCTGCCGGTGAGGGTGTGCCATGGCTGATGGCGCTGCCGCTGCTTGTAGGTGTAGACGACATCTTGCAGAATTCAGCCTAGGGTTGAAACCGGCTCTGATACCACGAATGTTGCAATTCCGGCGCTGAAACTGTCCCTGTTCTTGCTGAGAAAACCGATCTGCCCTAGCAGATCAATCTGTCTTCCTTGAAGGCAGACCAGAAAAATTCTTCAGCCAACAACAGAGGAATAACAGCAAGGAGAAGAACAGTTCTGGTGCAGAAAACTGAGCAGATTGATTCTGTTCTTGGGAGAACAGGTCAGGGGAGAGATCAGGTGGTGCCCGATCTGTTCTGGTGTTGAAGAGACGCAGAACAGAGGGGGAAACAGGAGTGGCGGCTGGTTCTAGCCCCTGGTGGCGGCTAGGGCTGCAGAGGGAGGCGGCGGCTAGTTCAGGAGTTGGGCGGCGGCTAGGGAAGAGGCTAGGCCGGCGGCTAGGGCAGGAGGGAGAGAGGCGGCTAGGGTTAGAAAAGTGGAGGAAAATTTTCTGTATTGATCTCTCTCAATTTGAGGTGTTTTTGGCTTGTATATATAGCCCCCCCCTTACAAGAGTCCTAATCTGTTACAAAGGATCTTTTAATCTATCTCTAAGAAGATTAAACTCAAAAACCTTCTAGAAAGGGACCCCGGCCTGGGCCAGGGCTGACCACTTGGCCCAGTTCTGGCCGCCCTGGGCCAGGGGCAGATCAGCCCACAAATTATTGAGTTTCATGTCTAGCCGACTCCAACATGCTTGGGATAAAGGCTTGGATGTTGTTGTTGTTGTAGAGGAAATAGATTACTTCAGTGGATTACCAAGAATGGATGGGAAAAGGTTGCCAAATGAACGCATCCTACTTTTTTGTTAAAACAGACGAATTCTGATCAATTTCTGTAGATTCATGATTGGATTGCTTTGTTTCAAGGAACTCCAAAATTTAGTAAAAAAGCTGATGAAAAAAATGATAATCCTCAGCGAGGTACATGTAGTTAGGCACCACAGTTTGCAACAAGTCTTTCCCTGAATGAGCAGCGCCATTCAGCCAGATAAACGTCTAAAGAAGAGGCCCATTGCAAACTATGGCTCGAACTGAGCCCTACAATGTTAGTTGACCAATCTGAAAATAATCAGACAAAATCCTTGTCACCCCTTTTAATTCAAACTCTCAAGGTTCTTTCAAGTTCTAACTCCAAGGAAGTGCAACCACAGGAAGGATTGTAAAGCCGATGCTGGGAAAGTGAGTCAACGGAATCATGTTTTCATACCATGTCACTGGATGCCTCCCCACGAAGCATTATTTCCATGGTCACACCAAAAGAAATTCGTGGATGCATGAATCTTTCCCATGTCAAAATATTTTCTTCCTCATTGCAAGCAACATAACCTAAAAACACAGGATAAAACACCAAGTACTGGAGAAAGAATTGCTTCATAGAGCAAAGAAGAAAATGTCTAATCATCAAGAAAAGAGCATGTCACCAGGAACTGTATGTTGTGCAACATGTGATCTCACAAGAATCCGGCCACGTTTTAGATTTATCTACCAAATCAACATGAAGTGGGAAAAAGGTGATCACCACAGGTACCACCATTATAATATGTTTAGTAAAAAAAAGAAAGGCAGTCCGGTGCATGTAGCTCCCGCTTGCGCAGGGTCCGGGGAAGGGTCCGACCCACTTAGGTGCCACCATTCTAATATGTATTAGTGTATGCTGAAATTCATAGTTGTTAGATTATGTGTACCCTATATATGTAACCCCCCCTTGGCATTGTGAATAGACTTCATTTCCACTCCAATTTGGTATCAGCAGATTAGGGTTTCTTGGGCCTCCTCTCCTCCCTCCTCTCTCTTCATCACAGCCGCCGCCTCCTCCATGTAGCAGGCGCCGCCACCTTGCCCGCGCGCTGCCGCCGGCTCGGCCCGCCCCGCGCCTCCACCAGGCTTGCGCACGCCTCGGCTTCTGGACGCGCCGCACTTCTGGACCCCGCCACTGTCGCTCCCCTCTGGCCGTTGCCGCCGCGCCTCCTCTGGACGCTGCCGCCGCGCCTCTGGCCGCCGGAAGAGGTTGCGCCGCCGCCGCCGCAGATCCGCCGCCGGCTCCCCTCCCTTCTTCCCTGGCCACCGCCCAGTGGTCCGCCTCCTGGGTGCAGCCGCCGGCTCCCCTCCCTTCTTCCCCAACCGCCGCCCTCGGATCTGCCTTGTGGACCGCACCTCTTTCTCGGCGGCCAACCCCAGCAGCCGCTCCTCCACAATCACCTGCCGCACGGGCACCGTCGGACCCTCTGGCGCCGCGTCGTTCAGTGCAATGGTGAGGAACCCGCGCATGGAGACCTTCTACTAGGTCCAGCTGGTCGGCCTCAGCGTGGGCGACGCGCGCGTCCCGAGCATCATCGAGTCCGACCTCCGCTTGAACCCTCCACCGGCCGCGGCGGCGTCATCGTGAACTCGGGCACCTCCGTGACCCGCCTCACCCGCCCGGTCTACACCGCGCTCCACGACGCCTTCCGCCGCGCCGCGGCGGGGCTCCCGCTATCCCCCGGCGGGTTCTCCCTGTTTGACACGTGCTTCGACCTCGGCGCGTAGAAGGTGGTGAAGGTCCCCACCGTGTCGATGCACTTCGCCGGCGGGGCCGAGGTGGCGCTGTCGCCGGCCAGCGAGTCGACGTCTCAGGCTCCCTCCTTCAATTTCGCCTCTGCACCCGCCGCAGCCGCTATCAACAGATCCGGTCTTTGCGCATCCTGGTGGGTCGTCGCTGCCTCGGGCCCCGCCCCTGTCGCCGACCCTGATGCTGCTCAAGCCGAGCCTCTGGCGCTGTTGGGCTTCTTGTTTTCGTTGTGCGTCCCTTCTTATCCCGCGCGTCCCTGCCCTACTACCCCGCGTTGCCGGCCTTCCGCGCGCGTCCCTGCCCTCCTACCCCGCGCCTTCAGCCTCCGCCGCGCGCGTCCCTCCTACCCCGTGCTGCCGGCCTTCCGCGCGTGTCCCTGCCCTCCTACCCCGCGCTGCCGGCCTTCCGTGTGTCCCTGTCCTCCTACCCCACGCCGTTGGCCTTCGCTGCGCGCCTCCCTCCTCCTACCCTGCGCTGTCGGCCTTCCGTGCGCGTCCTTGCCCCCCTACCCTGCGTTGTCGGCCTCCGCCGCGCGTGTTCATCCTACCTCGCGCTGTCGGCCTTCCGCGCACGTCCCTGCCCTCCTATCCCGCGCTGCCGGCCTTCCGCGCGCGTCCGTGCCCTCCTACGCCGCGTGCGTCCCTCCTACACGCATTGCCGGCCTTCCGCGCGCGTCCCTACCCTCCTACCCCGCGCCGTCGACCTTCGCCGTGCGCGTCCCTCCTACCCCGCGCTCCAGCCTTCCGCGCGCGTTCCTCCTCCTACCCCACGCTGTCGGCCTTCCACACGCGTCCCTGTCCTCCTACCCTGCGCTGTCGGCCTTCCACGCGCGTCCCTCCTTCTACCCCGCACTGCCGGCCTTCCGCCTGCGTCCCTGCCCTCCTACCCCGCGTCGTCGGCCTCCGCCGCGCGTCCCTGCCCTCCTATCCCGCGTTGTCGGCCTTCCGCGCGCGTCCCTGCCCTCCTACCCCGCGCTGCCAGCCTTCCGCGCGCATCCCTCCTCCTACCCCGCGCGCGTCCCTGCCCTCCTACCCTGCGTTGTCGGCCTTTCGCATGCGTCGCCGCCCTCCGCCACGCGCTGTTGGGCCATCTCTACCGGCCGTGCCCCTCATGGCGAGGTGTTTGCGGCTCACTTCGTCCTTGCCACCACTCAGGAGTCGGAGTGGGCTCTTCTACGGTGTTCTTCGCGGGAAGTTGTTAGAGTGTGTGTTTACTGCTGTATGGTTGTATGTAGGGTAGTTTGGTTCAGTCTCAACATATGCCACAACTAGATGTTGTGACTGCGAGGGGGTCTTATTAGAGTGTTTTTGTGTTTACTCATGTAGGAAGTGTGTTGTTGTCTGTTAGACACTGTAATTAAGGGTGTGTCACAGGGGCATATTAGTCTTTAGAGAGGGATTAGGATTAGGGGTAGTTTAGTCATTTTTCCCCTCCTAATCCCTCTATATAATCAGACCTGTACCCCAGCATTACGTATCCATCTAATACAGCCACCATTAGCCCTCTAATATGGTATCAGCTAGGAACTAATTAGGATTAGGGCCTAACCCTAATGACCTAGGCCCAGCCGCCGCCGCTGCAGTGGCCCTGCGCCGCCGCCGGCGCGCCGGCCGTCGGAGCCGCCACCGCCACCGCCGTCGCTGAGGCACCGCGCGCCTGCGCTGCCGCGCCGCATGCTGGTGTTGCCGCCGCCGGTGCGCAGCCCGGCCACGCCGCCGCACCGTCTGATGGGGCCGCCGCCTCTGCTGCCACCGCCGCGCCGCCACCCTGGGCCGCCGTCGGCGCCGCACCACTGCCCAGGGCCGCCGCCTCTGCTGCCACCGCCGCGCCGCCACCCTGGGCCGCCCTCGGCGCCGCGCCACTGCCTGGGGCCGCCCCGCTGCCACCATGCACCGTCGGCGCTCCTGCAGCCCCCAGCACTGCCACCTCTCGAGCCGCTGCTGCCTGGCCCGCCGTCGTCACCTCTGTATCGTCCCATGATGGCGCCGCTACCTGGCCCGCAGCAGCTGCAGCCGCCCCGTGGGCCACTGTTGCCTCTGCAGTGCCCCACGACGGCGCCGCTGCCTGGCCCGCAGCAGCTGCAGCCGCCCCTTGGGCTGCCGGTCCTGCAGCCCCCCAGGACGGTGCCGCCTGGCCTGCTGCCACCCTGGGAGGTGCCTCTCGGCCGCCATCGATTGATGTACCTGGATCGGCTGTTGCCTACTCTGTTGGCACCACTGTCGAGGGGCCGAGTGTGTTGTCTTCCTTCCCGGCGCCGCCACCGCCGGGGCATTTCGCGACCCGTTCTACACCGTCGGTCTACCTGCGGGGTCTCACGCCGTCTGGCCCTGACTGGGTGGTGGACTCCGGTGCCTCGTACCACACCACCCCTGACGTCGGTATCCTCTCCTCTACCAGCCCTTCCCATCCCTCTGATCCTTCATCTATCGTTGTTGGGAATGGGTCGACTCTTCCAGTCACCGCAGTAGGTGACTCGGGTTCGCCGGATTCGTTTCAGCTACGTGATGTTCTTGTTGCACCTGACATCATTCAGCACCTTCTTTCCGTTCGTCGTTTTACTACTAACAACCATGTTTCCCTTGAGTTTGATTCTTATGGTGTAACTGTGAAGGATCTTACTACTCGACGCATTCTCTTTCGTTGTGATAGTACGGGTCCCCTGTACACGATGCGTCTTCCTGCTTCCGCTCTGCCTCTTGCCCTGACTATGACAGCTTCTTCGACCATTTGGCATCGTCGGCTTGGCCACCCCGGTGTTGATGCTATGTCGAAGTTGTCTGGTAGTTCAGTGATTTCGTGTACTCGGGGTACTCATGAGTCTCTTTGCCATGCTTGTCAGTTGGGTCGCCACGTCGACTTCCTTTTCCACACTCTGTCACTCGTGTCGAGCACATTTTTTATTTGATTCACTGTGATCTTTGGACTTCACCTGTTCTTAGTGTTTCTAGATGCAAGTATTACTTGGTGGTCGTTGATGATTTTTCGCACTATTCGTGGACTTTTTCCTTGCGACAAAAGTCTGATACTTTTGGTACTCTTTCTCACTTCTTCGCCTGGGTGTCCACCCAGTTTGGGCGCACGATCCGTGCGGTCCAGTGCGATAACGGGCACGAGTTTGACAACTCTACGTCCCGTGACTTTCTGCTTTCTCGCGGTGTTCTGTTGCGCATGTCATGCCCGTACACTTCCCCCAGAACGGCAAGGCTGAGCGCATGATTCGGACTACCAACGATGGCATGCGCTCCCTAATGTTTCAGGCTTCTACCCCTGCTCACTGTTGGCCGGAGTCGCTTCACACTGCCATCTACCTCATTAATCGCCTTCCTACTAAGCCGATTACTGCTCCCACCCCTCACTTCGCTTTGTTCGGCACCCATCCTCTTTACGACCATTTTCGAGTCTTCGGGTGCGCTTGCTACCCGAACCTCTCTGCCACAGCTCCCCATAAGCTTGCGCCTCGCTCGACTCAGTGTGTTTTCCTTGGGTATTCCCCTGACCATAAGGGGTACAGGTGCCTTGACCCCACCACTCGTCGTATCTTGATCTCCCGACACGTCGTCTTCGACGAGTCTTCCTTTCCCTTTTCCACCCCGTCCTCTGACTCCGTCGCTGAGTTGGATTCCCTCTTCTCTACTGACCCCGAGGCCGCTCCTGTACAGCGACCTTGTCGCTTACCTCTTGCAGGTTACCCACCCGCTGCGCCACACACGACTTCGGCGTCTTCCACGCCACCTGTTGTGCCTTACATGGCCCCGACGTCCCTGACGCCACTTGCTGCGCCATGCGCGGCATTGGCGTCCCTGACGCCACCAGCTGCGCCATGCGCGGCCTCGGCGTCCCCGACGTCACTCACTACACCACGCGCGGCCCCAGTGTCCCCGACGACGTCTGCTGCGCCAAGCGCGGCCTCGGCGTTCCAGACGTCGACTACTGCGCCACGCGCGGCCTCAGCTTCCCCGACATCACCTGCAGCAAGCCTGACGTCACCAGACGCACCAGGAGCAGCACCGACGATGACTTCTCGCTTCGCCGACCCCGTACTTGCCTACCAGCGACGAGCACAGGGGGGCGGCCCTACTCCAGCTGCACCACGCGTGGCCCCGAGACGAGAGAAGGTTGTTGTACTCGAGCGCCCGGTGTATAACCCTCCTCTTCTCCACAGGGATCCTGGTCACGTCCACCCGATGGTGACTCGACGTGCATCCGGGAGTCTTCGGCCAAATGAGCGCTTCACCGGAGCTGCCTTCTCATCGACGACTTCTCCACCGACCGACTCTTCTTCGATCTCACCCATACCTACTTCCGTGCGTAGCGCCCTCGCCGACCCTCGCTTGCACCGCGCTATGGAGGAAGAGTATGAGGCTTTGCTTGCCAACCGGACCTGGGACCTGGTTCCCCGTCCTGGTCGTGGCAATGTTGTCACGGGCAAGTGGGTGTTCACGCACAAGAAGAAGGCGGATGGTACCTTGGAGAGGTACAAGGCTCGGTGGGTACTCCGGGGTTTCACTCAGCGCCCTGGAGTCGACTACGACGAGACCTTCAGCCCAGTGGTAAAGCCGGCGACGGTTCGTACCGTTCTGTCGCTGGCTCTCTCGCGTTCTTGGTCTATCCACCAGTTGGACGTCAAGAATGCCATCCTCCACGGTACACTGACTGAGACGGTGTACTGCAGTCAGCCGGCAGGGTTTGTTGATTCAGCTCACCCAGACATGGTCTGTAAGCTGAATAAATCCCTGTACGGACTGAAGCAGGCACCGGGAGCCTGGTATAGCCGGTTCGCCTCCTTCTTGGTCTCACAGGGGTTCGTCGAAGCTAAGTCAGACACTTCGCTGTTTGTCTATCGACGTGGCAATGACACTGCTTACCTCCTACTGTACGTCGATGACATTGTACTAACAGCGTCTAGTCCGGCTCTGCTTCGGCGCACCATTTCTGCTTTACAGCAGGAGTTCGCTATGAAGGACCTGAGCCGTCTTCACCACTTCCTGGGCATTGCGGTCGAGGACCGACCAGGCGGCTTATTCCTTCACCAGCGACAGTACTGTATGGATATCCTCCAGCGAGCAGGCATGGCTGAGTGCAAGCCTTGCTCCACTCCAGTGGATACTCAGGCGAAGCTCTCCGCTACCGACGGGACACCTGTATCTGACCCCACTACTTACAGGAGTCTTGCAGGTGCTCTTCAATACCTCACCTTCACCAGGCCCGATATCTTGTATGCAGTTCAGCAGGTGTGCCTCCACATGCATGACCCGAGGGAGCCGCACCTCACCGTTGTGAAGCGGATTCTTCGGTACCTACGAGGTACTCTCGACTACGGCCTCCTCCTTCGACGTGACACGGCCTCCGAGCTGGTCGTGTACACCGATGCTAACTGGGCAGGCTGCCCGGACACACGACGTTCTACTTCTGGGTACGCCGTCTTCCTGGGCGGTAACCTCGTCTCCTGGTCATCGAAGCGACAGCCCGTGGTGTCGCGTTCGAGTGCTGAGGCGGAGTATCGCGCCGTGGCTAACGGCGTAGCTGAGGCCTCCTGGCTCCAACAACTGCTTCAGGAGCTCCACACTCCCGTCGCCAGAAGCACCCTCATCTACTGCGACAACGTCAGCGTCGTGTACCTCTCCACCAACCTGGTCCAGCATCAGCGCACGAAACATGTGGAGATTGACCTCCACTTTGTTCGTGAGCGGGTTGCATGCGGCGAGGTTCGGGTACACCATGTCCCGACGACGACGCAGTTCGCCGACATCTTCACGAAGGGCCTCCCGTCGTCGCTGTTCTCTAAGTTTCGGTCCAGTCTCAACATCTGCAGTGGCTAGATGTTGTGACTACGGGGGGGGGGGGGGGGGGGGGGGTTAGACACTGTAATTAAGGGTGTGTCATAGGGGCATATTAGTCTTTAGAGAGGGATTAGGGTTAGGGGTAGTTTAGTCCTTTTTCCCCTCCTAATCCCTCTATATAATCAGACCTGTACCCTAGCATTACGTATCCATCTAATACAGCCACCATTAGCCCTCTAATATTGTCCAGTCTCAATATCTGTCGCAGCTAGAGTTTCGACTGCGGGGGGGTGTTAGACTATGTGTGTGTGAAGGGGTATTTTGGTCATTTGAGTTGGGCTTCATAGCCTATATATGTAACCCCTTTGCATTATCAATAGAATTGAGACATTATTCCCTCCAATTATAATCAATAACAGAAATCTTAAAAGCCATCTAAATCATTTTATTTCATCGAGCAAAACATATTTTCAAGTCAAGCACCTTACTGTGCGGAACTTGAGAACTGTTAGGGTCTGATAGCGGAACCAAAGATGTAGAAGACGAACACTCAGCCATGTTAACATAAGAGTTTCATATGATGACTTTACACCTGTCGTATCCTGTAATAAAGAAGAAATAAGAAATGGATAAGAAAAATGATGACATCAGCTCCCTCAACGCAGTAACAGAGCCAAGATAAGGTTGGCATACTGGAAGGAGGTTCAATATAAGTGGGTCAACAACAAAGAAAACTAAATGAACTGTATACCATAACAAGGACGCCAATTGAAAGGCCTAACAGCTGGGCACCTACTTCCCATACTTCCTCCTGAAAATACATTGTTATTTCTTGAAGAAAGTTTTGCAAAATTATTCTGGGAAGTTTCAGTGTAATCTCCTGAACTGAAAAATTGATATAGTGCATAACCAAAGGTATTTATGGCACATTTTGTCATTAGGTTCAAAGGTACTTGTGGATACTATGTAATTATGTTTTATTGAAAAAGTAATTTTACACCTTTTCTACAAAACTGATTCAATCATATCAGTGCTTAAGACATCAGGACAAAACTGATTATGACAAACAACATATTGCAATGCAGCAGGTACCTTTGCAGCAACCTCTCCTAGATTTCCAGATTCGGCAAAGTGATTTTGAATGACACGGAAGGATGGATCTCTAAATCCTCTTCCAACAGCCTGCTTAAAATGTTTGGAGAAATGAATTGTTATACAACTGGCCAATATGAGTAAATGCATTACAACAACAACAACCAAGCCTTTACCCCAAGCATGTTGGGGTCGGCTAGACATGAAACCCCATTTATATATATATATATATATATATATATATATATATATATATATATATATATATATATATATATTTCAATGAAGTAAAAGAGAGGAAGAGATATAAGAGTAACAAGAAAAAAAAGAAAAAAGACTAAGATTCTGGCACATGAATTGCTACTTTCCATGTGGTCCTATCATGAGCTAAGTCTCTGGATACATTCCAATCTCTCAAATCTCGTTTTATCGCCTCCTCCCAGGTCAACCTTGGTCGTCCTCTACCCCTCCTAATATTTTCTACCTCTTAAAATCCCACAGTTAACCGGTGTTTCTGCATATCTCTGGTGGAGATTTCCAAACCACCTTAGTCAATGTTGGACTAACTTATCTTTAATCGGCGCCACCCCTACCCTATCATGAATTGCATCATTCCTTATTCGATCTCTTCTCGTGTGCCCGCACATCCACCGTAGCATGCGCATATTTGCGACACTCATTTGTTGGACATGTTGCCGTTTAGTTGGCCAACATTCCGCCCCGTATAGCATCGCGGGTCTGATCGCCGTCCTATAGAACTTCCCTTTTAGTTTTTGTGGGACCTTACTATCACATAGGATTTCAGAGGATTGTCGTCATTTCATCTGCCCTACCTTAATCCTGTGGTAAACATCCTCATCATATCGCCATTGTTTTGTAACATTGATCCTAAGTATCGGAAAGACTCCCTTCTAGTTACTATTTGTCCTTGTAGACTAACATTTCCCTCTTCAGGACCAACACCACTAAAGTCACACCTCATATATTCGGTCTTGGTCCTACTAAGTCTAAACCCTTTGGACTCTAAAATTTGTCTCCATAACTCTAATTTCTTATCAACACCATCCCTAGTTTCATCTACCAGCACTACATCATCGGCAAAGAGCATGCACCAAGGGATATCCCCTTGTATATCCTTCGATACATCATCCATCACCAAGAAAAAGATGTATGGGCTCAAAACCGATCCTTGATGTAGTCCAACCGTGATAGGAAATGCATCAGTCTCACTATTACTTACGCACACACTTGTCTTAAGATTATTGTGCATATCCTTGATAAGGTTAATGTACTTTGTTGGCGCTTTATGTTTCTCTAGTGCCCACCACATGACTGACATTGGTATCTTGTCGTACGACTTCTCCAAGTCAATGAATATCATATGTAGGTTCTTCTTCTGCTCCCTATATCTCTCCATAAGCTGACGAAACAAAAAATCGCCTCCATATTAGACCTCCCAGACATAAAACCAAACTGGTTTTTAGTGACATTGGTCACTTTCCTCAGGCAGTGTTCAATCACTCTCTCTCAAAGCTTCATAGTATGACTCATAAGCTTAATCACTCGATAATTAGTACAACTTTGAATATCTCCATAGGTACTGATATACTTTTCCTCCATTCTTCAGGCATCTTGTTTGACTGAAAAATGTGGTTGAATAGCTTTGTGAGCCATACTATTGTCACGTCCCCAAGGCGTCTCCACACCTCAATAGGGACATCATCAGGGCCGAGGGTCTTTCCTCCTTTAATCCTTTTTAAGGCTCCTTAACCTCAAACTCTTGTATCCTCCGCACGAACCGCCTGTTGGAGTCATCAAAGGAGTCATCCAACTCAACCATAATGCTCTCATTCCCATCATTGAATAGCCCATTAAAGTAGTCCCACCATCTATTCTTAATCTCTTCATCCTTTACTAGAATGCGGTCAGTCTCATCTTTGATGCATTTAACTTGATTGAAATCGCTCATCTTTCTCTCGCGAATTTTTGCTATCTTGTATATGTCATTTTCACCTTCTTTTGTCTCTAGTATCTCATATAACTCATCATAGGTTTGTCCTCTTGCTTCACTCACAGCCCGCCTTGCATTTTTGTACATGATACCAACTCTTGTAACACTCCTCCTTAATAGGCTTTTGTACATCCTCATTCCACCACCAAGTGTCTTTATCTACAAGTTTCTTTCCTTTTGTCACACCGAATGCCTCACTAGCTACCTTTCTAATGCAAGTTGCTATCTTCACCCACATACTATCTGTGTCTCCATTTTCTACCCAGGGTCCTTCTGTGATCACATGTTTTTAAAGGATTCTTGTGATTCTTCTTTCAACTTCCACCACTTTGTTCTTGTAATTTTGACACCTTTGTCCCGCAAAGAACATGTATGGAAATGAAAGTCAACTACCACAAGCTTATGTTGTGTCAAAACACACTCCCCGGGGATCACCTTATAATCTAGACACTCCCGTCTATCCCTTCTCCTAGTGAGGACAAAGTCAATCTGGCTAGAGTGTTGGGCACTACTAAAGGTCACTAGGTGAGATTACCTCTTTCTAAAGAGGGTGTTAGCTAACAACAGATCATAGGCTACGGCAAAGTCTAGGATGTCCTTACCCTCTTGATTTCTATCGCCACATCTAAATCCTCCATGTACTCACTCAAATCCTACGTTGGTTGCACCCACATGACCATTGAGATATCCTCCTATGAGGAGTTTCTCGGTTATCGGTACACTACTAACCATATCCTCCAAGTCCTCCCAAAATTACCTCTTAGCACTCATGTTGAGCCCAACTTGGCATAAGCACTAATGACGTTCAAGACAATGTCTCCAATTACTATTTTGATTAAGATGATCCTATCCCCTCGTCTTCGAACATCCACTACTCCATCCTTAAGACTCTTATCTATTAGAACACCTACGTCATTCCTAGTCCGAGCCGATCCAGAATACCAAAGCTTGAAACCGGTATTCTCGACTTCTCTTGTCTTTTGACCCGTCCATCTAGTCTCTTATACACAAAGGATATTTACTCGTCTCCTAATGACAACATCTACTAACTCACGTAGCTTCCCCGTCAAGGATCCTACATTCCAACTACCCACCTGAAATGCATTCCCTCAAAAAAATAGGAGTAAATGCACGGGATTAATTTCGTTAAGAACACCTTTGCAAGATTGCCCAACGACGCAAGTGGAAGAAAGTAACCTGGATGGAGCGGAGTAATGAGCTCAAATATGCTGCAAAATTGAACAGATAATGTTAGAAGCGAATCTTGCATCTCATTAGACTATCTGCACCTAATTATAAAGAACTGTGATCATTGTATTGAGAGAGTTCATGCAGGAACCTTCCAGCACTTCCTATGAAGTCTGCATACATCCTCCACTTCTTTGGGTCGTCATCAAAAAGTGTTCCAAAACGTCCACCTAAATAAGTCGTCTGTGAATCTTCATGGACAAAGTAGTCCTAAATGGCAATGGAAGGTAATGATCATACCAATGAGAAGACGGCCAAAGGCTCCTATACCATCCTTTGATACCCATCTGTGATAAAGGGTTTGAATCAGCAAAAGATGTTTCAAGCAAAGGTTGAACTAATGCACTTGCTCCTTCCATCATATCTTTTTTATATGCTACTTCTTCGCCCTATTTCCATGCATCATGAATCACAACTCATGACATAAAACTCGTTTTAATTGTATGTATGAGGGTAATTAAGGCTACAAGACAATATTGAACAGAAGAAACATCTAGAACTGATATCAAGAATTTTCTTTCTCCCTTGCAAGATCTATATTTTCTAATAAGTTCTACATGACCTGATGGCAGCAGCAGAAGCAGCTGCTGATGTTCCAGTAAAGGAGCCGACACCTACAGCCTGTACCAATCTACAATCAGCAAATCAGTAATAGACAATAAGACTATGGATAGTATGCTTCGGAAACTAAATTATGGAGGGAGTGCATTACATTACGATTAAATGCATGTGATAAAAAAAGACCCAAACTAATGTATTGACAGAAATATGAAGATTGGTTTACAGTTTCTCTCATCAGAGCACATAGTGATCAGGTTCACCATCAAAAGTTGGCTTGCAAAATAGTGATCAAGTTCGCCTTCTTGAAGAATATGCTAAAAACATACTATCTTATTTGGGAATTATCCCATCATGAGATCCACTAATTCTGTCACAACAGGGTTATTGTAGCAATTCATGTGCCAGAATCTTAATTTTTTTTTGTTACTCTTATATCTCTTTCTCTCTTTTACTTCATTTAAAAAAGTAAAAATAAAAATTGTTGGGTTTCGTGTCTAGCCTAGCCTACCCCAACATGCTTGGGATAAAGGCTTCGTTGTTGTTGTTGTTGTACATGTTTAACATAATTGACCAGCTGGACTAACAAATCAAGAAATACCTTCAGAAGGCTTGATGTAACCAATACATGACAGATCCATCCTGTCACATTTGTTGGGAGCTGCAATAGCATGTAGTCTAGGTAGTCACTTGAAACAGACTCTAAAACAAAGGAACAAAGAACAAAAAAGAGTTAATGGCCAGAAGCCCAGAACGTATATGGTTTTGAATTGGTTTGCATGGTTACTTATTCTATATAACAGCCAAAAATTTGAGAGTAAAACTTTTGACAAGTGACAAAATTCATAGAAAATATGTGTACTGTTTTTTTTTCCAACAACAGCAATTATATTGAACAGTCCACACAGAAGAAGGGCCTCTTGTATATAACAGCTAATGAAAATGATAAAACACTATGTCAATCAAGATTTTATTGCTAACTTTAATCACGAATGTGACTTGAATTTTTTTAAGCATGAAACATAAATGTTATAAAACTATGACAAGAAAGCACATCAGTTCATTCCATCACCTGGTTTTCATAGTTTATGAAGCTGCATTAGTCACTGCAGAACAGTTAACTAATTTTCCAAGTAACAATGAAGTATATGGATAAATATAAAACACAGAATAATATGTTAACATTCACCTGGAAACCCAGCCGGAAGTACAAAGTCCCTGATAGCTCTGGGAAGCAAAGGATTTGCATTCTTATCTTCCACTGTGTTCACCAGTGATTCATGCTTCTCCAAACGAATGTGTAGCTTAGAATTGTCATCCAACATATACCTATTCATCACGTTGGTCAAAAAGTAGTACATTTGGTATGATTATCCCCTTATCATCTACGATTCAAAAGGCAAGCTTGACATTTCTTTGTAAGCTCAGATGGCACCCTTGGAATAGGGAATAAACAGATGGCACCCTCGGAATTGAGGATTCGGAAGAGAAGAAACCTCTTGGTG
Organism: Neostapfia colusana; assembly: GCA_030760725.1. Classification (NCBI taxonomy): domain Eukaryota; kingdom Viridiplantae; phylum Streptophyta; class Magnoliopsida; order Poales; family Poaceae; genus Neostapfia; species Neostapfia colusana. The sequence goes on from JASWHV010000004.1 coordinate 121,875,630, forward strand.
ACGCCGTCTCTGTACCTCTCAACGAACAAAGGTCTCCCCTTTCTGCAGCAAACACGCACTTAGTTCACTAAAGAAAAAAAACAAGGATTTAAGAAGAAAGCAGTGAAATCCAGAGACGAACTCGGGCTCGCCGCCGCCGTTGCTGGAGGCCGGCGGGGTCGCCAGGCAGGAGCGCGGACGGAGCCGACAGGGAAGAGCACCCCCAAGGAAGCGCCCGCCGGCGACCGGTGCGGAGAGCATGCTCCTGCGAACGGAAGCAGCGTGGGGGCGTGCTGCGGTTGGACCGTTGGAGGATGGAGTACCTGGATAGAGTCAGCTTACAGTCCACAAGCAATGAAGTTATTTTTTTGAGGACACAACTACCCAAGCAATGAAGTTGGCAACATGCACAAGAGCGTACAAAAATTTTCTCGTGTAACGCTCTTTTCTTTTTCCGAAGATAGAAAAGACTTTCTTTTTTCTTGAAATTACCGGTGGTGTAAAACTAAAGCCTCGATCGCGCCCAGGCCTACATCAAGATCGGCGACTTCGCGGCGGCCGCCAGGGACGCCGCGCGCGCCGTCGAGCTCGACCCCGCGATGCACCGCGCGCACCTCCGCAGGGCCCACGCGTCGTGAAACTGAAGCAGTACGACGCAGCCAGAACCGCCGTCGAGGCCGGCGCCGCCCTGGCGCCCGGAGACGAGCGGTTGGCCGTGCTGATGAAGGAGATCGACGACAAGGCGCCCAAGCCACTGAAGGTCGAGACGAGCGCCGCCGTCACCGCCGCCGCGGGCGTGACAACCATGCAGGTTGACAAGCCCAAGTGCCGACACGACTACTACAACAGCGCGGCGGAGGTGGTGGTCACCGCGTTCTCCAAGGGCATGGCGCCTGAGCACGTGGCCGTGGACTTCGGCGAGCAGACGCTGAACCTCTCCGTCGAGGTCCCCGGCGAGGCGCCGTACCACCTGCAGCCGCGCCTGTTCGGTAAGATCGTCCCCGACAACCAAGTGTAGGCTCACGGTGCTGTCCACCAAGATCGAGGTTCGCCTCGCCAAGGCAGAGCCGGGGACGACGTGGACATCGCTGGAGTTCACCACCAACAAGCACAGGTCTCGCCGCAGCGCCGGAGGCAGACGGCTCCGTCGCCGTCACCCAGAGGCCAAGCTACCAGTCGTCCAAGGGCAGGAAGGACTGGGACAAGATCGAGGCAGAGGTGGAGTAGGAGAAGCTCGACGGCGACGAGGCGTCCAATAGGTTCTTCCGGGGGCATCTTCGCCAAGCCGACGAGGACGCGCGCCGCGCCATGACGACCAAGTCAAAGTCGTGCTCGTGGAGTCCAACGGCACGGTGTTGTCGATGAACTGGAAGGAGGTGAGCTCCAAGACGTCCGAGCCCAGCTCGCCCGACGGAATTGAGAGAATGATCGTCTGAGTTTATTCATCCATGACTCTGGTACTCATATATATGCATGGGCGTGAGGGAGGAGCGAGTGCAATCGGTTTTATCCGCAGGAGATTGTAGGAACTTCGATTACACATAACAACTATCCCTATCAGCATGCTTAAAACCATCATTTTACTACAGCATGTTTAAAATTAACTGTTAAACTCAAATACTATTGCTAAAGCAAGTGCTAATACATGACAATCTAATCCTTGCCACTTACATAATAAAAGAAATCGTGAAAAGTGCAATGTATGGTTACCTGCACGGTGCGGAGGCGGCGGTCGAGGTGTCCGAAGAGGCGGTGCCTGAGGCGAGCGGCGCCAGACCGGAGGTCGTGTGGTCGGGGAGAAAATCTAGCCCAAGCCACATAATTATTTTAGAGTTTATAGATCCAATAAGACTAACACATAGTGTTATAGAATTGATTGCTAAAATTTTGGCATCGCTACTACATTGGCACCGCGACTAGATTTTATTATTGCTACGAACCAAAGTGAGTTCATCGTGAAAGATGCATATATGCTAACTTCATATTGGTTTGCGAAGGGGGCGAAATACGGGTTTGCATTAGATATTATAGTGAGCGGTAACCCTAGCGTTGGCGCGCGCAGAGCGGACCGACGCGGGCAGCGTTGTCCTGGCATTTTTGTAGGATGCATCATGTATCCAATCCAATACAACCAACCAGACACAATCTATACTTCAAGGTTCAATCCGGGTATGAAAACTGCACTAAGAACTTATAGAGATTACCCTTTGTAGGAGGAAGCCGGTGGGGGCCGGACCGAGGAGCGCTTGAACGAGAGTTGCGGTGTAAGGACCGGGTCGAGGCGGTCTAGGCCGAGACCAAGAAACAGCGGGGGGGGGGGGGTGCTTGGAGCGGCGACGCGGCGGAGGAGGGTGTCAGGACTGGGCCAAGGAGCAGCGGTCGGGGCGGAGACCAAGAAGCAGCGGGGGGGGGGGGTGCTTGGAGCGGCGACGCGGCGGAGGAGAGTCCTAGGAGAGCCGGCGTTGGCGGGGAGCGGCGGCGCGATGGAGGAGCGGCCTAGGAGGGCCGGCGCGGCGGGGAAGCGACGAATGGCGGCGGCGCGGTGTAACTGGCTGTCGGGCGAGGAGCGGCGGAGTGGGGAAGAAACCTAGCGCGTGCCGACAACTTTATGACCTTTATTTTCATGAGTCGGGTTGAAACCCACAAAAGTAACATTAATTTCGTGAGCAAGGGTTGAAACCCAACAAAGTAGGGTCCTTTATTTTCGTGTGCCTGGTTAAACCCACGAAAGTAGAATTAATTTTTTGAGGCGAGTTGAAACCCATGAAAGTAACATTAATTTCGTGAGCCAACTTTGAAACCCACGAAAATAGTTCTAATATCGTGTGGCAGAGTTGAAACCCACGAAATAGTTCTAATGTCATAGGCCACTAACTGAGCTCACAAAAATAGAGTTTATCTTCGTGAGCTAGGAACCGGCACACGGAAATAATATTATTTTCGTGAGCACCCATGAAAATACTTTTAACTCACAAAAATACCTCAGTTTTGTGTAGTAAAGAGAATGATCGTCGAGTTTATTCATCTATGACTGAGGTACTTATACAAGTGAGGGATGACCGAGTGTCCCCTGCGATCCTACATGCCTGGGCGTGAGGGAGGACCTAGTGCAATCGGTTTTATCCGCACGAGATCTAGGAACTTCGGTTACACATAACAACTATCCCTGTCAGCACTAACAGACTTCCAATAGACCGCTTGGAGCTGCGAAAGTGGGAGTACTCAGACGCCAATTAATCAGCTCATCTTACACTCTTGTAATATCAGTATAGTCTAGTCTAGTTTATCTTGGTCTTGGAAGACCGAAAAAAATCGCAGCATGTACCGAATAAATCGAAGAAGCTGGAGTGCACTGGCACGTTCACTGGTTCCTGCTTTGCATGCATGCTCGTCCCTTTCACTATCTTGCAGCTTGCACTCCATCCATTCTCAAATTCATATTATTCAGATAATAAATCTAGTTTAAAATTAAACTAAAATTGGTATACCACTATAATAATAATTTTAAATAGAGGGAATACCATGTTTTAGTGGTGTCTCACGATAATGAAAGGAATTTTGTACATATTTGTAGTTGAAGATGATTATCCTTGTTTTACACTCTGACAAGGATGGTTTTAATTTCTTTTTCAGTTTTGGCTAAGTTTGTTAGGGGTGCAGCAGTGGAGGTGTAGTTGTTGTTGGAATAATTTGGGCTGGGCCCATTGATTACCCAAATTAATCCTATTAATTTTAAGGCCCACATTAATGCTATGTGACTAAATTATTTAGTCCCACATGGGTAGTTGAAGAGGATTCTGACCAACTTAAATAGGTGGACTATTCCTCTCTATTTGAGAAGTTGGGAAGAAGATAAGGGAGTGCCACACGCGCGCCGAGCCGTGCCGTGCGCGACGCGCACAGCGTCACGCGCATTTTCGCGTGAGAAAATCGCGTGACTTGTGACTTGCGACGAGCGACGTGTGCGTGTGTGGAGAAATTGCTGCATCATTTTTATTGCGCTGAGTTAAATATTTTTACCGTTTCTGAGAATTGAATTAACTCAATTATGACGGTGAATTAAATACAGACATTATTAGTAACCGACGTATTAAAACAGACGTTACTAATAACTGACGTATTAAAACAGAGAATTAATCTCGCGCAATAAAGCTGATTCAGTATGCCTCAGCCTATATAAGGCGCTCCTCATTCACCCTGGAAAACAGACTCGACTACTATCGCTGCGCACTCTGCATTCCCATCGCAAGTCTCTGCGCGCACAGAACTTGCGAGAGCAGGCCTCCGAAACCTCGTCTAACTGCGATATTTGCACGAGTAGGCGGACGATCAAGTTTTTGGGAAGCGCAACTTTGCGCGACTGCTCGCTTGCACGAACGACTACTACCTGGTGAAGGACGTTCGTGAGGCTTCACTGCTTCCAGTCTTCCTGCCTCAACTAACGATCGACTACTTCAAGCAGCTCAACATGTCAACTGTTGGGAACGGCACCGCCGGTGCCTCCGGCACTGGTCCTGCCTCAGGGTACAACCTGATGGTTTCACATTCATTTGTTGTGTTCTTTCTGTTCTTATACAGATTAAGCGTGAACACAACCAATCCTTATGGAGCCATAATATTGCTTATTTTCAATTATATCATGATTACTCTTGGAATTAAAATGTACCGTAAAGTGCCTAAATTTCTAACAATCCAAAAACTTGATGGTTGTAATAGGGCTTTCGGTCACTAGTTTTGCTGCTGCGCTCAAGCCAAATGCTTTTGACGGATCAAATTACAAACGGTGGCGTGATAGGATGATTCTCTGGTTAACTGCTATGAACATCATTCATGTTGCGAACGGAAAGCCTGAACAGTTTACTCCTGAGGAGGAGCAAGCTTTCATGGCAGCCGATAACCTCTTTAGAGGCGCGGTGATTAGTGTTCTTGCAGAAAACTTAGTTGATTTCTATCTCACTGCGACTTCTGCCAAGGAATTGTGGGATGCGCTTGAGACTAAATATGGTGTTTCTGATGCTGGGAGTGAATTGTATGTCATGGAACAGTTCTATGACTATAAGATGGTCGATGACCGTTCTATAGTGGAACAGGCTCATGAAATTCAGTCACTGGCAAAAGAACTCGAAGGTTTCAAGTGTGTGTTACCTGACAAGTTTGTGGCCGGGGGCATTATTGCTAAGTTGCCACCTACCTGGACGGATTTTGTCACTTCTCTAAAACATAAGAGAAAAGAGTTCAATATCGCTGATCTTATTGGCTCTTTGGATGTTGAAGAGAAGGCGAGGGCAAAAGACACTCGTGGAAAAGGGGTTGTTGGGACTTCTAGTGCCAATGTAGTACAGAAGAATAACTCTAATAAATCTCACAACAAGAAGAAGAAGAACAAACACGAGAAACCTACAAAGACTAAACAGACAACCACTTTTAAGAAGAAGATGAAGGGAAATTGCTTTGTTTGCGGCGATTCTGGTCATTTCGCCAGTGAATGTGAGAACCGCAAGTGGAAAGGCAATAAAAAATCAGCAAATATGGTTATTGGCGAAACTGCAGGAACGTCGAGGTATGGTAACATATTACCTACAGTTCTTTCAGTTTGTCATTCACCTGAGTGGTGGATTGATACCGGTGCCAATATCCATGTGTGTGCTGATATATCCTTATTTTCATCTTATCAGGTCGGAGGGACTGTCTCCTTGTTAATGGGAAACGGGTCACATGCGCGTGTTCTTGGAGTTGGTACGGTCAACCTGAAGCTTACTTCGGGAAAGACCGTGCGATTGAAGAACGTGCAACATGTTCCAACCATTAAAAAGAATTTAGTCAGCGGCTCTCTACTTTGTAGAGATGGTTTTAAATTAGTCTTTGAATCCAATAAATGTGTACTTTCTAAGTATGGGAATTTTGTTGGTAAAGGTTATGAAAGCGGAGGTTTGTTCCGCTTATCCTTGTCAGAAAATTGTAATAACGTTGTGAACAATGTCATGAATATTGATGAGTCTAATGTTTGGCATTCACGACTTTGTCATATTAATTTTGGTTGTATGGCACGGCTAGCAAACTTGAGTTTAATTCCAAAATTTGCCTTAGTCAAAGGTTCTAAGTGTCATGTTTGTGTGGAATCAAAACAACCTCGGAAACCTCACAAGGTTGCAGAGGCGAGAGAATTGGCACCATTAGAACTAATTCATTCCGATCTGTGCGAAATGAATGGTGAATTGACAAAAGGTGGTAAAAGATATTTCATGACCTTAATTGATGATTGTACTAGGTTCTGCTACATATACTTATTAAAATCAAAGGATGAAGCGTTACATTATTTTAAAATCTATAAAGCTGAGGTAGAAAACCAACTTGAGAGAAAGATCAAACATATAAGGACTGATCGTGGTGGAGAATACTTTTCAAATTTATTCACTTTGTTCTGTGAGGAACACGGAATAATTCATGAGAGGACGCCTCCCTACTCACCTCAATCAAATGGGGTAGCCGAAAGAAAGAACCGTACTCTAACTGATCTGGTTAACGCCATGTTAGATACATCGGGACTTTCCAAGGAGTGGTGGGGTGAGGCTATATTGACAGCATGTCATGTCCTGAATCGTGTTCCTATAAAGAATAAAGAGATCACTCCATTCGAGGAATGGGAAAAGAAAAGAGTAAATCTCTCATATTTGCGTACTTGGGGTTGTTTGGCAAAAGTAAGTGTGCCAATCAATAAAAAGCGTAAACTCGGTCCTAAAACTGTTGATTGTATTTTTATTGGTTATGCCTTCCACAGCATTGGTTATAGATTTTTAATAATAAAATCTGGAGTACCCGACATGCATGTTGGTACAATTATGGAGTCCAAAGATGCTACATTTTTTGAGGATATCTTTCCTATACGAGAGGATCATTGTAGTACTAGTCAAAAATCTTGTATAAATGACGAGCCTACTGATATGATAGAACACAATGAACAAACTCTTGTGGAAAATCTACGCGGTGACAATGAAATTCTAAAAAAGAGCAAGAGACAAAGGACTGCAAAGTCCTTTGGTGATGATTTCATTGTGTACCTTGTGGATGATACTCCTAGAACCATTGAAGAGGCATATTCATCTCTTGATGCGGACTACTGGAAGGAAGCAATCAAGAGTGAGATGGATTCAATTATGCGCAATGGAACGTGGGAGGTTGTTAGTAGACCTTATGGGTGCAAACCCATTGGGTGCAAGTGGGTGTTCAAGAAAAAGCTTAGGCCTGATGGTACAATCGAAAAGTACAAGGCGAGGCTTGTAGCTAAGGGCTATAATCAGAAAGAAGGAGAAGATTTCTTTGACACTTACTCACCCGTTGCCCGACTGACCACTATTCGAGTGCTGCTTTCTTTGGCAACCTCATATGGTCTTCTCGTTCATCAGATGGACGTTAAGACAGCTTTCCTAAATGGAGAGTTGGAGGAGGAGATCTATATGGATCAGCCAGATGGTTTTGCAGTAAAAGGTCAAGAAGGAATGGTGTGTAAATTATTGAAATCTTTATATGGCCTGAAGCAAGCACCTAAGCAATGGCATGAGAAGTTTGACAAAACTCTCACGTCTGTTGGTTTTGTTGTGAACGAAGCTGACAAATGTGTGTACTATCGCTTTGGTGGGGGTGAAGGAGTAATATTATGCTTGTATGTTGATGACATACTTATATTTGGGACAAGTCTTAATGTGATTAAGGAAGTCAAAGAGTTTTTGTCTCAAAACTTTGAGATGAAGGATTTGGGAGAGGCTGATGTTATCCTTAACATAAAACTAGTGAGAGAAGGTGATGGTGGGGTTAAACTTCTACAATCCCATTATGTGGAAAAGGTTTTACGTCGCTTTGGTTATAGCGATTATAAACCTGCTCCAACACCTTATGATGCTAGTATGATTTTGAAGAAAAATAAAAGGATAATGAGAGATCAGTTGAGATACTCTCAAATCATTGGTTCCCTTATGTATTTAGCTAGCGCTACAAGGCCTGACATCTCATTTGCCGTGAGCAAACTTAGCAGGTTTGTTTCAAACCCAGGAGATGATCATTGGCGGGCTCTTGAGAGAGTAATGCGCTATCTAAAAGGCACAGCGAACTACGGGATATACTATTCCGGGAACCCGAAGGTTCTAGAGGGTTATAGTGATTCTAATTGGATCTCTGATGCTGATGAGATAAAAGCCACGAGCGGATATGTGTTCACGCTCGGAGGTGGCGCTGTTTCCTGGAAGTCTTGCAAGCAGACCATCTTAACGAGGTCAACTATGGAAGCAGAACTAACAGCATTAGATACCGCCACAGTTGAGGCTGAGTGGCTTCGTGAACTCCTGATGGATCTGCCGATGGTTGAAAAACCGATACCGGCTATCTTAATGAACTGTGACAATGAGACTGTGATTACTAAAGTGAACAGTTCAAAGGACAACATGAAGTCATCTAGGCATGTAAAGAGGCGGTTAAAATCTGTCAGAAAATTGAGAAGCTCCGGAGTGATAGCCTTGGATTATATCCCAACGGCTGAAAATCTGGCAGATCAATTTACAAAGGGTCTTTCACGATCTGTGATCGAATATGCATCCAAGGAATTGGGCTTGAGACCCATTTAGTGAGTCAAGCCATGGCGGCAACATGTCTTATGTGATCGGGGATCCCGTGAATTAGGACAATGAAACAAGTCATGGCTGGCTGAGAGAAGAGAACCTTTGAATAAGGCTCATTCCTGTGAAAATGCATTTCTCTTCAAACTGTACGGCAGGTTGGCTTTTGACTTAATGTGATTCGTGTGGCTTAATTAAGCAAAGATGTTGTCCTACAGAACATCTTATAAGAATTACACCTATATGAGTTTGACTACTAGTCGTAGTCTATGAGATTTGGGTAGTCTCTAGATGCTCATGAAAGGCCTGGAGTATGACTTATATGCTCCAAACCGCGGGGATGCCTTAGCAGCCTAGTACCAGAAAAGACCTTCGGTAAAACTTGTTTGCACAAGACTGTCAATTCAAGGCATAGTCCATTGATCAGTTGTAGACAAAGTGTAGCCTTTGTTCTAGATGGATGTTCAACTTAACAGTCTCCATCGAAACTCTGGTATATCAAAATAGTAGTGGAATTGAGAGCATTTTGTGTGTCTCAAAATTGGTGGGGATTGTTGGAATAATTTGGGCTGGGCCCATTGATTACCCAAATTAATCCTATTAATTTTAAGGCCCACATTAATGCTATGTGACTAAATTATTTAGTCCCACATGGGTAGTTGAAGAGGATTCTGACCAACTTAAATAGGTGGACTATTCCTCTCTATTTGAGAAGTTGGGAAGAAGATAAGGGAGTGCCACACGCGCGCCGAGCCGTGCCGTGCGCGACGCGCACGCGTCACGCGCATTTTCGCGTGAGAAAATCGCGTGACTTGTGACTTGCGACGAGCGACGTGTGCGTGTGTGGAGAAATTGCTGCATCATTTTTATTGCGCTGAGTTAAATATTTTTACCGTTTCTGAGAATTGAATTAACTCAATTATGACGGTGAATTAAATACAGACATTATTAGTAACCGACGTATTAAAACAGACGTTACTAATAACTGACGTATTAAAATAGAGAATTAATCTCGCGCAATAAAGCTGATTCAGTATGCCTCAGCCTATATAAGGCGCTCCTCATTCACCCTGGAAAACAGACTCGACTACTATCGCTGCGCACTCTGCATTCCCATCGCAAGTCTCTGCGCGCACAGAACTTGCGAGAGCAGGCCTCCGAAACCTCGTCTAGCTGCGATATTTGCACGAGTAGGCGGACGATCAAGTTTTTGGGAAGCGCAACTTTGCGCGACTGCTCGCTTGCACGAACGACTACTACCTGGTGAAGGACGTTCGTGAGGCTTCACTGCTTCCAGTCTTCCTGCCTCAACTAACGATCGACTACTTCAAGCAGCTCAACATGTCAACTGTTGGGAACGGCACCGCCGGTGCCTCCGGCACTGGTCCTGCCTCAGGGTACAACCTGATGGTTTCACATTCATTTGTTGTGTTCTTTCTGTTCTTATACAGATTAAGCGTGAACACAACCAATCTTTATGGAGCCATAATATTGCTTATTTTCAATTATATCATGATTACTCTTGGAATTAAAATGTACCGTAAAGTGCCTAAATTTCTAACAGTTGTGCACCCTTACCAGCTAGGTTCGAGCTCCCTTAGACTATTTTCAACAGCTGTCCTAAATAGGAGTCCATTTCTATTCTGGGTCTTGAGTGGGAGTCTAAACCCTTCAAATGCTCTATATTCAAAGCCCATTTTAGTTTATTGTTCCCCTGTGCCCCCAAAATAGAGGCCCTTCATATGCAGTCCATCTGAACCACCTTTCAACACTCGGCTCCTCCCCATCGCCCGACGCACCCTCCTCCTCCCTGCCGCTGACACGCCCTCCCCCTCCCCGTCGTCAACGCGCCTCCTCCTCCCCGCTGTTGACGTGCCCTTCTTGGCGCCCCCCTCCTCCCAACCGCCCGACGCGTCCTCCTCCTCCCCCGCGGTCGTGCGCCACAGCCCTCCTCATTGTGTGATGATCCGTCCTCTGCCTCCGTCGCAGCCTCCCCCCTAGCCTCGCCCGTCCGCCGGTCCGGCCTCCTCACCACGCACCGCCCTCCCCCAGCCTCGCTCGCCCCGCGTCGCCGTCCCGCGACCTCGCCGCCTTGCCGCTCAAAAAAGGGCTCCTCGCCCGACGCCCCACCACTCTGACCTCCTCGCCATCCCGTCACTCCGGGCTCCTCTACTCACGTCGTGCCCCTACCTCTCTCTCCCCCATGCTTGGATAGATAACCGCCCCCTCCCGCTAGAAACATTTGAAGTAGACACAAAATAGGTTCATTGTTGGAGATGTCACAGTATAGATTGTCAATATGAGTGCAAGAGACCCCAAATGAGCAAATGAGTCTCCATTTTTTTGGGTAAGTTGTTAAAGATAGGCTTACGCTTGAATTTGGGTGCCTGTTTACTCACCATTTCTTATTGATGAAAAAATCGCCTAGCTCTTTTTAGATTGGACCTCCTTTATTTTTTTTATCTTGTACTCCAATACATTATAGGTGAACATGTCTATAACATAATTTTGTCCACGTAAATAGGTGTGCATCTTAGTTTAAGAAAACGAATGAAAAAAGCGACCTACGAAGTGAGGACTCGAACAAAATATCAATAAAAGGAAGCATCTAAATTAGAAGAACGTAAGAACCAAATTTCTCGCAAAAGCAGAAAATAAATAAATTCCTTTTCTAAAAAAGAAAATAAAGAAATAGAAAAACGCAGCCTGGACACGCTTCTCCATTCTCATCTTTTCCTCTTCCTACTCCGTCGCGTCTTCCTTCCCCTTTCCCCATCCCGTCGTCTCCTCCTCACCGCGTCAAACCTCAGCCGCGAAGCGACCGCCGCCGCCCCTCCCGAATCCGCCGTCCGTGGCCCCAATCCGCGGCCTCCCCTGCGGATTTCTCCTCCGATCCGCCGGTGCCCGCCGCAAAGGCGGCGCCTTTCCCGATGTACAGCAACTTCAAGGAGCAGGCGATCGAGTACGTGAAGCAGGCGGTCCAGGAGGACAATGCCGGCAACTACGTCAAGGCGTTCCCGCTCTACATGAACGCGCTCGAGTACTTCAAGACCCACCTCAAGTACGAGAAGAACCCCAAGATCAAGGAGGCCATCACCGCCAAGTTCACCGAGTACCTCCGGCGCGCCGAGGAGATCCGCGCCGTCCTCGATGAGGGCGGCCCGGGTCCCGGGGCCAACGGCGGGGACGCGGCCGTTGCCACGCGGCCCAAGACCAAGGGCAAGGACGGCGACGGCAAGGATGGGGACGACTCCGAGCAGTCCAAGCTGAGGGCCGGACTCAACTCGGCCATCATCACCGAGAAGCCCAACGTCAAGTGGAACGACGTCGCCGGCCTTGAGAGCGCCAAGCAGGCGCTGCAGGAGGCTGTCATACTGCCCGTCAAATTCCCGCAGTTCTTCACAGGTGAGCGAATGTGCCAAATGGTGATATCTTTATATTTGTTCATGTTAAGAATCAGAGGATTACAATTACTATGAATTGCATAGGCCGTGCAGATCTTGATCCTAATTGAATTAGATTGGGAAGAGCGAATTGATTGGAGTATCAACTAGTGATTGCTTCTGCTGAGTAAAGGTTTAGGATAATTGCTTGAGAAAGGATTCTGTGCTTAACAATTTATTTCTGAATGATGGCTTGCTCAGTTGAACTTTGACCCACTAAAGGAAGACAAGGTGTATGGAAGTCTTATAAACTATCCCTCAGTATTTCTTATGAGTTATGATGACATTCAGACAGTGAATTTAGTGCGAAATTAGTTTAAAGCAGCTATCCGGACGTCAACAATTTCAATGCAGATATAGTACATTCTAAAATGTTTGAACTGCTCAACCTTCTACAAGAGGCCAAATGTAAAATTACCTAGGTCTCGCTTCTGTAACATATATCAATCAGGAGTAAAACCACAATCCTTTTTATGTTAGCATCATAAAGTGAAAGACGGTTATCAACTCATGGGAATTAATTTGAAAATAAATGCATTCCACCAATTATCCAGCCAATTCTATATCTGGTTATGACTTGTGAGCAATACCAAGCACCAAGATACTCGGTCTGAATGTTAAGCTTTTTTATATGACCTTTTTTTGTGAAAGTTTGATACGAAAAATTTTAGTTTCATTTTTGCACAGTTTTTTAGTTTGGCGTCATTCTGCCTTTGTGTTGTGAGCAGCGAAACAAAAGGTGGGCGCCTGGGAGCGCTTCAGCACTCCGCGCTGCTCTTCCACGTCACCTCGGTGGGTAGGCGGTCGCGAGGCGGGGGAGGGGAGGATCCATCTCCATCGGAGGTCTGCGCAGTGAGGCTAAATGGCGGAAGGGGGGCAGTCGGTCGACAGCGGGGGATCTATCTCCATCGGAGGTCTGCGCAGCGACGCTGAATGGCGGGAGATGGGGGGCGGTCGGTCAACAGGCGGGGGATCCATCTCCATCGGAGCCTCGGAGGTCTGCGCAGTGGGGCTAAATGGCGAGAGGGGGGGGGGGCGTTCGGTCGCAGGCAGAGGGTCCATCAGAGGTTTCTGCAGCGAGGTTGAATGGCGGGAGGGGGGGCGGTCGGTCTCAGGCGGGGGGTTCCATCGGAGGTCTGTGTGCAGCGGGGCTGAATGGCAGGGGAGCGCAGGCAGAGGGATGGCGGCGGTGAGAAGATTGCAGAGGGGGGGGGGCTAAAACCAAGCGCCAGAGGTAGTGGGCTGCACTGGGCTGGGCCATGGGGTCGACTGGAAAGAGAGAAAGAGAGAGGAAATAGAAGTGGGCCGTGGAAAATTAACCCAACACAGCATAAATATGCGTATACTCCTGTATTTTAAAAATTTCTAGACATAACGCCTAGGCGCCACCTGTTTCTCCTAATTAACTACTGGCTGCTGTATCCGTTTCGGTTGTATATAATAGTGATGAAAAATTATGTGTATAAATTCATCTGAAGTCTAGATATCTCTTGTGTAATACTGATGGAGAATGCCCCTCTGTAGGCAAGCGGAGACCATGGAGGGCTTTTCTATTGTATGGTCCTCCCGGAACAGGGAAGTCTTACTTAGCTAAAGCTGTCGCAACTGAGGCTGATTCAACATTCTTCAGGTAGATAATTCCATAGCATCATATTCTTCTGGTGCCCTTTATTTTATTTTTTGTGACACATTATTTTCTTCTGATTGATTTTAAATGCCTAAATTCTAAACGGAAGTAGAAGTTCAAGGCCTAAAAAATTTTAACTATCTCTTCCATTCTATAACTCAGAAGCTTTTGGTGTCTCTCTTGGAAGGCCTCTTTTTTTTTCTTCTGAAAATTACTATCTTGGTCTTATATATTTAGCCTACATATCAGTGGCAACCTAGTTTCCTTCACTCTCAACGTTGACTGGCTTTCGACCTGTCTGGCATATATTACCTATTTCTTATGCATTTGAGTCACTGGAACTCTTTGTTTGCCACATATTATGTTTTTCATTTGAGCTGTAGTGGATGGGGAATTTATATCTACCAAAGGATTAGATTTATATGGGATATTCTGTATAAAAAATTTGTCTACTAGTTCACCTGGGAGCATTTTATTGAACGGGGAATCATTTTACTGTAACTTGTTCTGGTTCCACCGTGCAGTATATTTTATAGTCCAAAACATTGGTGTTCATATGTTTTTGAACTGATACTCTTTGATTTTATACATCTTGTATGGTGATGATACAATCAGGTATCATGTATTATCTCGTACTATTTGTCACTTGATAATAAATTTTGTTGCTTCCAATAGCATGCATATCTGCAATGTGTTTATTGTGGTTTCCAAAGTGCTTCTTGAACTGGTTTGTCGTCTACAGCCACTAATCTGTGCTACATATAGCTTACTCATTTTGCATGCTTTTCTTGAACCATGATTGACAACTTATATTGAGTGCAAATGTGGTATTTTCAGAGTGATGGTTTTTAAATAGCCCACCCATAGACCCTAAATTGTTATTTTTGTTATCATGCCATATCTTGTTATAAGTCAGTTGTTGCATGTTGCCCTATTTCGAAATTAACATTGTATAGATTCATAATTTATTCCAAGGCAGATTCCTTCCTCAAAATTTTATGGTGATGCTTGATGCAGGCAAGAGATCTTTTAGATTGAAAACATAAAACTTTTGCAACAACAACAACAGCAGCAACAACAAGCAAGCCTTTATCCCAAGCATGTTGGGGTCGGCTAGATATGAAACCCAATATTATATATATAAATATATATATATATATATTAAATGAAGTAAAAGAGAGGAATATATATAAGAGTAACAAGAAAAAAGAAAAATAAAAGAAAAAAGACTTAAGATTCTGACATATGAATTGCTACTTTCCATGCAGTCCTATCATGAGCTAAGTCTATGGATACATTCCGATCTCTCAAATCTCGTTTACCACCTCCTCCCAGGTCAACTTTGGTTGTCCTCTACCTCTCCTAATATTTTCTCTACCTTTTAAAATTCCACTGTTAATCGGTGCTTCTGAAGTATTCATTCTATGATATTTAGTATTTACTCAGAATTAAGTTTGCATCATGCAGCAAGTTGTTGGTTCATGGTGGAACCAAAGAATGTTTGTTTCTTCCTTTTTTTTGCATGTGTGGTAGGGTAGATGAAATGACGACAAACCTCTAGAATCCTATGTGATAGGAAGGTCCCACAAAAGCTAAAAGGAAAGTTCTATAGGACGGTGATCATACCCGCCATGCTATATGGGGCAGAATGTTGACCAACTAAACGGCACCGTGTACAACAAATGAGCGTCGCAAAGATGCTCATGCTACGGTGGATGTGCATGCATACGAGAAGAGACCGAATAAGAAATGAGACGATTTGTGATAGGGTAGGGGTGGCACCGATTGAAGAGAAGTTAGTCCAACATCGACTAAGGTGCTTTGGACATATTCAGCGGAGACCTCCAGAAGCACCGGTTACCAGTGGGATCTTAAGAGGTAGAGAAAATATTAGGAGGGGTAGAGGACGACCAAGGTTGACCTGGGAGGAGGCGGTAAAACGAGATTTGAGAGATTGGAATGTATCCAGAGACTTAGCTCATGATAGGACTGCATGGAAAGTAGCAATTCATGTGTCAGAATCTTAGTCATTTTTCTTTTCTTTTTTCTTGCTACTCTTATACCTCTTCCTCTCTTTTACTTCATTGATATATATATATATATATATATATATATAATTATTGAGTTTCATGTCTAGCTGACCCTAACATGCTTGGGATAAAGGCTTGGTTGTTGTTGTTGTTGTGTGTGGGAGGTCTATTTTTATTAGAAGCTAGTATAAGAGAGGTTTGAGAGAATGATAAGGAAAATGACCATATGCCTTTGGTGTTTATGCCTTGGGTAAAGGAATAGTAAATTAGAACAAAGAGAGAATGCTCTGTTGAGTCTATTCGTATGTGCACCTTATATTTTGAAACAAAGCTTGTGCTTTACAGACGTTCAAATCTATTATCAGGGAGTAACTGGGATCTACATGGCATATACCCATGTAATGATTAATTGGTCAGCTGTATATGTGCAAACATTGAATTTTTGTCCATCAATTTTAAAATTGTAAAACAAGCACATAACTCCCTGACTATTAGAGTGCAAACATATGGGTTTTAACTTATCATCTTGACAATATTTAGCTCCATTACAAATAACTTAAATTTACTGCCTACCACCCATATTATTCCAAAGATTGAATTATCTAGTTAAGTACTTAAGTCTGATCAAACTTGCTCCATTTTTCTTGTGATTGATGGATCTATGGATATTTCATTATTGATTTCCTTGGCTATTCTGTTTTTCTTGCCGTATCTTTTATGTTATTTCAAACTTCGTTACTTTACCTGCAGCATATCTTCATCAGATCTTGTTTCAAAATGGATGGGAGAAAGTGAGAAATTAGTCGCAAACCTTTTCCAAATGGCCCGTGAAAATGGCCCCTCCATTATATTCATTGATGAAATCGATTCATTATGTGGTCAACGCGGAGAAGGCAATGAAAGTGAAGCTTCTAGAAGAATCAAGACTGAACTTCTTGTGCAAATGCAGGTGGTTTCTTGTAAAATTGTTTTTGAACCAGACGCATGCACTACTATATCTACTGCTGAAACTAGACATGCTTAGTTGTATATCATGCTTAGGATGATTATTATGGTGCTAAATTCTCTAATGCAGAGAACATAAAATGCTGTGACATTTTATGAAAGGGTAAATAAAAATAATTTGTCAATCAACTCGACAACATAGAATCAGTATTTAGCGCTTTCATGTTTGGCAATTGGCAAATGGCTCACCGCTTTTCAAAAAATTGTGATAATCAGCCATTTACTATCATTACTACCATTTTTCCAGAGTTATGCCTAATGCTCTGTGCTTACCTTCACTGTTATGGAGAAATAAAAGCCAAAAAGAAGAAACTGGCATATTAATAGCTGGCAAGCTTCCACTTTTAACTGTGGTGGATAACTGTTATCGAAAGGCAGGACAGTCTCAGGCCTATTTTTTTTTATCTTCTGGTGAACTTAATATGCTAGAGGTGGAATGATTTAGATACTGTCAACCAGATCCACTATTGAAATTAATCTAAGCTGCTTTTGAGCAGAAATTAGCTATTGAATGCTTGATACTAACATCAACTATGTTTAAGATTGCTTATACCTGTTATTGTTACATTCATTAGAAAAATAATTCTTTTACCTGGCTCCTTGTTATTAATATATTATTAGTTCACCACAATTAACCAGTGGATCCGATAGCCTTTTAATGTACGCACCATTTTTTGATGCAAGAATGAAACAGAACCTGAAACCATCAAATTATGTCTCTGTTCTTTGGGAGGCAATACAAAACTGTATTCAATGGTGTACATACTGTTTAAAATTTAAATGTGATATGGATCACCTAGGGTAGATGGGATTGCAGGATGGAACCGGCTAATTGCTTGAGGCTCTGATTGCTCTTTTTGGGTTTCTTGTTTGCGTCCTACCGTAACATGAGTGAGCATTATATAGCCGCCAAGACTCCACTAACATAGTTAAATCTGGAGTAACTAAACTGCTAACAATCTTATGTCACGACTCTACCTCAAGGAAACTAGTAGATAATGATTACCACCAGATGTCTTAGCGTGTACTGCTCCTTTTACTGGCCCTTGCTTATCCAAGGCCCACTCTATAATAAAATGGCTTTTCGTCCCAAACTGACGACGTTTCTTGTTACTTTTTAAAATTTCCAGGGTGTTGGCCATAATGATGATAAAGTTCTCATTCTTGCTGCTACGAATACACCATATGCCCTGGACCAGGTTTTCATAAGACTGATATATGCTTTTGAATGTTTAGAGTTTCATTGTTCTTTAATATGAATTTGTTACCTCAGGCTGTGAGGCGACGGTTTGACAAACGTATCTACATTCCGCTACCTGACCTGAAAGCAAGGCAGCACATGTTTAAGGTGCTTAGGATTTGTCCAACTTAACTATATTTATCCTGCTCTACGGTGACAATTGTTTCTTAACACTTGGAACCTTCAATTCATCCAGGTCCATCTCGGGGATACACCTAACAGCTTAACTGAAAGTGATTTTGAGGGCTTAGCCCGTCGAACAGATGGGTTTTCTGGTTCAGATATTGCTGTTTGTGTAAGTAATTTTTACATATCCCTCACACCTGCCTGTACCATGAGATGGAATCTGACGCTTGTTTTTCTTTCAACAGGTGAAGGATGTGCTATTTGAACCTGTGCGTAAAACACAGGATGCCATGTTCTTCTTTAAGGCGGACGGTGGCATGTGGATGCCTTGTGGACCAAAACAACCTGGTGCCGTGCAGACCACGATGCAAGAGCTCGCATCCAAAGGCCTTGCGGCGCAGGTAACAAAAAAGACGCTCTGAATTTCATTTTAGTGTTAGAGAAGCCCCTCTTCAGTTACTAAGGCGTACTGCCTGGCTGTAGATTCTTCCACCACCAATCTCAAGGACGGACTTCGAGAAAGTCCTCTCGAGGCAGAGGCCGACGGTTAGCAAGAAGGACCTGGAGGTGCATGAGAGGTTCACCAAAGAGTTCGGTGAGGAGGGTTGATGCGCTGCGGGAACTCATGGCACCACAGAAATGTATATTATTTACGACTTTGATTGTTCCGCCTTGAAGTTGAGTCCACAGGATTGTAAACTATGGTCATTTAAGGCAGCCTTTTCATGGTGGGCTATCAATGTTCTGCTGTCAACTTGTTTCATTTTTACACATACTTGTAATTTTCCACAAGTGTATTAAGGAATAATAATTCTTAACGTGGATTCCCTGTGGTGCATCCTGTTTAGGTGTTTTTCCATTTATCGTTGATGATTTTTCCGTCAGCTTCATTTGCTTTACTTTTACATAACTTGCTGTTGGCCGTTTAGCTAATTTTTTTTTTCAGATTCGTATTCTATGTATGGTCAGGTATTTTTATTCTTTCCTTTATTATATTTTGTGGTAATCCATTGCCGTTGGAATCCCTACATCTTATGGCGTTCATGCATGATATATTTTATTTTCCCACACTAACATCTGTCAGTAGTTCAGTTCCGAACCATCAGAGTTTCTTCTACGCCTTATCTTACTGCTGCCTGCACCCTGCAAACTGGTATCAAGTGGTTTATCTCTGAGTACGAATGGGCCACTTTCAAGGTCGTGCCTAGCCCAATGTTAGCTCTTTCAGTAGTACTGTATGCTCTGAAGCCTTGTACGCCTCGTGCATGAATATACTATACGGCGAAATCTGCTGAAACCTGTTGGATTCTTGCTGGTTCCTGGTTGCATAGACACTGCGTGCATTGCCGGACGAATCAGCCGTCTCTGATATCGTGATGCAATCACTGATACGTCCTGCCACCATCTGATGGGTATGTGTTACGTGCAGTCCATCTGATCTGGCCCGTGCATCTGAAATCTTGGGCAGTCTGAAGGCCCGTGGTACTACTATAGCTACTTCAAAGATCAACTTACATGGTTCAAATGGCCGGGGCCCCCTTGGGCTTAAGTTCAAGCTCCGTCACTGTCCAAAGAAAAGAAAAAGAAAAAAATGGTTCAAATAAGGCGACAACTAGAATACAAACAACTTTTTGAAATAAAAATCTACCACCATATCAACCGTTAAGTCCATGTGCTTGCAAGGTTAGTCTGTACTCCGTGGTTGCCTTGCCTGGCCAGTCGTCTCTTCCGATGCTTTTTGGACTGATGGTTTCCGTCGGTGTGAACGTCGTCCATGCACGCATATATGGTTTTATACTGCCAAGTAGTAGTGTTATTAATGAATCCCCTTCTTGTTTTTGCTTGATACCTGTCGAGAAGAATAAAATTGGGAGACGACCTACTCTTTTAACAACATAAGGATATCCTAAGAATTAGCTCATTCCTGTAGGACCCCAGGAAAATATCCTACGTCGGCATGCATGCATCTACTTCACCAAGTTGCACGACAAATTATGTACGTATTCTTTTCCCTTTAGTTGTTGATTTTTTTCTAAAAAAATCGATATGATTGAATGGATGATGGATGAACTGCAGCTAGCTAGTTGGCGGTCAATCGAGCAGCTCGATCGGATCGGAGCACCTTTCAAGCTTTCGTCTTTGGCAGAAGCAGCAGCATTTTTTTTTAAATCCTGACAATTGGACGTCCTGTGTTGTGGAAAACATCACGACTTTTGTTCTTCTTCCTTTTTTATTTTATAAATATCCGGATTGGAGTACGATATGTACGCACGCCAATTTTGATAGCGTGCCAAAATAGGTTCAGCCGCCAGTGACGCATTCTGATTTGGTGATAGGCCGGAAAATTCTGAGATCACGCGTGCGCAAACATGAAACGGAAGTCCTTCCGTGTTTATACTCCCTCCTTTTCAAATTATTTGATATTAGTTAGTATAAAATTAAACTAATCAGCGTCTAATATTTTAATTTTTTTTAAAAAAATGAGCGGCTTCTAAAATCAGCAATCTACTTTCAAGTTGCATCCTGAGTTGTTAGATCAACTTAGATCTAGATTGAATAACTATAAATTATAAATTTTTATAGTCAATACATAATTTATAAAAATAAAAAATAACTGGTAACAAACATAAAATTATAAAATAGATCTGATGACTAAGGATGAGATGTTAATTACATACGTTCAGAAAATTAACATTGCCGTTAAACTGTGGGAGCCCCTCGCGTATTCGTTGTGGATTCGTCCTTGTGTGGGAGCGACCGCTTCTGCGCATCCGAATGATGCGAGGCAGGGATTTCGAGGTGGCCCATGCATGCATGAACAGCAACAGGACTACGATTTCTCTCTGACAAGCTATACCAATTAAGCTGCTAGCTTGCGCGGGCACAGTATAGTATAGTACTCGATGACACGACGTGGATCAGGGACATCCATGAACACACGAATCAGCAGGTCCATTGAACCTTGGAACTCAGACACACACCTCACCACCAGAAACAAGTGTGCAAGTGGCATCCTACATTCTTTGAACCATGCCCTGCATGCATCTTTAACAAGCCAGTGATGAGCAGGAGGTAGCCAGGGGCAAGGGGTGTGTGCCGGTAGCTGTAGTCCCCAGTCCAAGTTGCGTGCCATGCCGGTAGCTGCAGTCGTCCTCGGTTTGGCTTACGGGAAGGGAAGAGGAGGGGGGAGAAGATGAGGTTGGGAATAATAGGTCACTTGGCCACTTGCCACGGGCTGCCGGCCTGAAACTGTGTGCTGCGCGTGTCCGATCGGCCGACTGCCGGGCCAAACCAACGAAGCTAGCTGCGGTCTGGGCTCCCCCACTCTCTGTCTCTCTTCCCTTGGAAAAGCGTGTACAAGTTGCCTCCATGCTAAAAGGCCAGGACTGTTTTGTGTGTAGTTAATTATCCATATCGTCTCCCTCTGGCAAACTAGTTCAATTTGAATTTCTGATGGGTATGCATTGGCTGGCCGCGTCGGGGATAGTGTGGTCTACCTCGTGGGCGGGCCGCGGTATCGTGGACAAGACCATGCGATCGTAGTCTCTTATATGTATGTGACTTTGCCTCTTATAATTGGTTAATTTTCAGATGTAAACGTTTACGTGACCTTCGTAGAAAAAATATGGTTTCGAGATGCAGTTTCTTAACCTATTTATTCTCAAATTGATGTTATTATGATAATATATTTTAGTTCAAATCTAGCTAGATTTATTGTTCTAAAAACAAGAACTCATTGTCAACAACTACAAAACGGTTTTCAGAAACCCATCGAATTACCTAGTTGTGGTGTATTGTCAACAACTCCCACCCTAGCAGGTACCAATCGCCTCCTAGAATTGACGATCCTCCAATCACCGACCTACCGCAACCGTCAACCTAAGGTCTCAGACTCTCAGGACCATGATTGGGGTAGGTTGTCATGTCCGTCCAACCAGCCGTAGCGAGTATCAAATTGCCTGCTTCCCCCTCGGTCGTCCTCGTCGGGAAGCTATCCCTTAGCTCAATTGCAGTTGGAAATCACAGACAAGTGATTTTCCCTCCCGCCCGCCGGTGTCGAAGCCCCCATGAAGACTTGTCGTGTTATGATGAATCTTCATTGGTCGGGTGACGAGAGTGGTAGCTTAGGCTTATTTGTGTCATTTGGTCGTGGGTCGTGTTTATTATCGTTAATATGCCTCTTGAGGGATCCATGCATTTCTAGCTTTTTATTCCCATTTGAATCGGTAATGGCTTTTGAATGCAGTGCAAAGCTCAAATCATTTCTGCACCTACGATACTTCTGCAGTCAGGCCGCCGTACTGTGGACAAGTGGTGGCTGCTCGATCAAGTGTCTCATGAACTGTCCCGTTTTATAGACCGATGGAGTAAATGGATTTAGGGGTTGGATGACAGAGCATACTCACCTGGGAGGGGAGAGTAGAATTTTCTGATAGCATCTCTAGTAGCTGTTTATAAAATTTACCCTAAAATCTATTTTTATTAGGACCAACCCGTAATGAGACTCTTCTTCCCACGAACATTGACCACTGACCTTGGATCAGCATAAATACCATGGTGGGCTGATGAACAGAAGAACGTATGTGGCAAAAAAGAAACAGAAGAATGCAACTTGTACAGGAAGAAGAAGAAAGGTGAACGCAACAACTAAGATCCCAACTTGCTAAGGTAGGTGCTTCTACCAAACAGAAAGAGAAACAAGAGGACGAGTGCATGCATTGGCTTGTATTGGCATTTGTCGTACGCTTAGAAATACTACTACGAGTCTGAAGGAAAACAGTTCCGACGTTACGCACGTTGTTAAGGCCCCAAATACTATTTGTGCAACGGTGGATGGAGAGGAAATACCGTGTCCAGATGAACTGACGTTACACGTACGTCGCCACATGCATTGAGCTGGATTGGTAAAAACATTTGCCGTACAAGTTCTGCATCATCAACGTTAATAATGCACAAAATCCACGTAGTATGACAGTAATGAAGCAAATTTACGACGAACAGAAATTAAACCGTCGTAAATTATTTTATTGGACGTAAATAAAATTATTTACTAACTTACGATGACCGTTCCTAGCCGTCACAAACAATGGGCCGTCACCCATGACCGTGCCACGTGGTGGGCTCAACGCCTTACTAACGACGACCTGGACCCTCGCTGTCGTAAGTTAAGTAGGTTAACTTATGACGGCATAGACCCTGACCGTCGTAAGTTAAGGTTTTAAATAAGGTTTTACGACGGCCCTGTATAGCTAACCATCGTAAATAAGGTTTTAAATTAAAAAAAAACAGAATTATGATAACCTGACACGATGGTGAGCTCACAGAACATTTTATATACACATCCCAAATTTAAAACGTCAAAAACATTAAACAAAAAAGAGACCCACTTGCTAAACACTACCCCTTCCACTCACGGATCCACTCGCTCCTCCACTCGCTCCAGAGCCGAAGAATCCGTCTCCGCGACCTCTTCCCGGTGCCGGTAGCTGTGGCGGTGGAGTTTGAGCGTCTATTGTCGATCTCTGCAATGCAAATAAAATAGATAAATTGAGTTTGGGCTTGTACGACTCTCTCCCCCTACTCTCATACCCTCCACCGCACTCTCACTTAATCCCTCGCCCTCGCCCTCTCTCTACGACTCCCTCTCTCTTACCCCCTCTCTCTACCACTCCGTCTCTCTCTCCCTCCCTCTTTCCCTTTTCACTCTCACTCTCTCTCCCTCTCCCCCCTCTCTACCACTATCTCTTACTCTCACTCCCTCTCTCTCCCACCCCGCACTCCCACTTTCTCCCTCGCCCTCTCCCTCCCCCTCTCTCTATGACTCCCTCTCTCTACCACTCCGTCTCTCTCTCCCTCCCTCTTTCCTTTTCACTCTCACTCTCTATCCCTCTCCCCCCCTCTCTACCACTATCTCTTACTCTCACTCCATTAACAATTGAATCAAATTGAAGAATAATAATTAACAAAATTTATTAAGCAGACTTACCATAAAATCCACCCACACAGCCCTCTGAAGGTTGTTGTGCGCCTCGTGAGAGACACGAGCGTAGTCGTCCCATGACGTCGCAGGGACCCGTCGATCACACCGAGATAGTGCAGATGAAATAAAGACCCGATGCAACCGCACACCTATCTGTGGTTCCCCTGACCCGTGAACGAGCAGTCGTACCAGGAGCTGCCAGGATTTAGTGAACTTATTAATGTACCCACAAACAAAATAATCTGAAAGTTGAATATTATGTGATAGTTTGCTTACGTGCCTCCGACTGGGCAAATAGTGACCCGCTCTGTTAGTCGCCTCTGCTCTTGGACCATGTCTGGCGACCTAGAAGGCTGCTTACCACTGGAGGACGAAGGCTCCACGCTTGGCGCCTCCGCGGCAGCCATAGGCGACCCCGAAGACTGTGGCGGCGCCCTAGTCTCTGACTCTGACTCAGATGACTCCGAGTCAGACTACAAAATAGAACAATTGATAAGAATAGTTAATTGATAAGTGATATATAAGATAACGTAATTTTAATGAAAATGTACATCCGTGCGCTATAAGGCCACTGGTCTACCCGCTAGGTCTAGGACGTGTCACAACAGGTGAGGGTGTCTGCTCTCACCTACGAACTACCCCTTAAAAGGGTGTCCCGTGCCTCCCTGAGGAAGCACCTAGCTCCCTTCCCTTTTCCCTTCTCTGACGACATCCTGTTTTAAGGAGTAATCGATAGATATGCTAAGAAAATATACAAAGTTATGATACTTAAGTGAAAAAAAGTTACTTGAAGTCAATTTTAGAATTAATCGACATCACGAACCCTACTCCTTAAACCAAACCATCGATCTTGTTTTGTAATTTGTTTCTATTTTTGTTTGCGCTTATCAGAAGTCTCTACATCGTCAGCGTCTCCAATCAAGTGATCGATTTCAACACCAGACTCGACGGAATACGAGTCTGGCAACTCTTGTTTTTGATAAATCTTATCAACATCATTGATATCATGGTATTCATCATATCTTGGAGTATATAACCGCTCACGAGGATTCACCTTTTGTACCACCCACCAAGCATTAAGATTTTGACATGTATAAGGTAAATAATAAACTTGTTCAACTTGGTGTGCAAGAACAAATGTATCATAGCATCGTAGTCGTTCATTGTGTTTGACTTCCACCATATCAAATTTGTTTTGTCGTGTTCCATGATTGTTGTCAAACCAATCACAATCAAAGAAGACGACTCGAAGTTCTTTATTTCCGGCAAAACTAAATTCAAGGATTTTGTGAATGATCCCATAGTAATTAGTTTTGCGGCTGTTTCGACACAAGTGTATCGAAAGATTCATTTTATCAAGCCACTTTGTGTTTCTGCATTTTGTACATGGGCATCACACCTTATCGATCGTCGACAACGAAAAGGCTCGATCGACAAAAGCATTTGTCTTTGCGAACGATTCATCTGAGTGACCACCTTTTTTGTTCCAACCAGTGTACATCTATCGAATTATTTTCCTACGACACTTCCCCCGATCTGCTCGGAATAGCCCGCGGAGGTTCTTTTTTCGGAGGGGCTAGTGGATCTCAAAGGTGGGAGCACAATGGCGAGAAGAACACGAGGATTTACGTGGTTCAGGCCGCCGGAGCGTAATATCCTACGTCCACGGGTGTGTCTGCTGTATTTTTCGTGTGTATGAGTGAGTAAGTTGGCTGGGTCGCGAACCCTTTGCCCGGTGGCTACCCCGTGCCTTTTATATCCCAAGGTTGGGGCAGTTACAAGGTGGCCCGGGGCTCGATAGATGGCCCGCGGCTATCTGCATCCTATACGCTTTCTATGGGCATTTACAGCTATATGCATTGTCACTGCCGGTAGAGTTAAGGCGTGCCTTCTGAAACGCCTGGTGCTTCTGACCGGGCGGCTGGTGATGATGAAGTCCCCATCCTATCGCCTTGTCTGCTCGCCATGCTTGGTTGCTCTGCACCGTTGGGCGGCACTATTGTGCCATCACGCCTCGCCGCCTTGTCTTTCACCGTAATGGTGTGTAGACGTGGAACGGAGGCGTGTGTCGTGCGCCATGCTTCCGGGGAAGGCGCGAGCCTTGGATGCTCGGCTTGACAGCGTACCTTCCTCTTTACTCCTTGGCCATCTACCCATTGCTCGTCAGCGTGACGCCCGGGCGGTTGGCCCCCGGGACACGCGTCTCCACCGTTGCTGTCTTGCGGAGTAGCGGGTGGTCCGGAGTTGTTGGATACGTGGCAGTATCGGATCCCTCTAGTACTGGAGGTCGGTCCTGGGGCCGCAGGACACGTGGCACATCTGGGGCATTCCTCGGGGGGAAGGTATACCCGGTGTCGTTGCCCACGCGGCAGCACCGGAGCCCTCTCACGCTGGAGGTCGGACCCGGAGCCGTAGGACACGTGGCACCTTCGGAGCTCTCTCTGGTGGATGGTGTGGCTCGGAGGTTCCGAGCACGTGACAGTGTCGGAGCCCTCCCTGGCGAAAGATGGGGTCCAGCACCACCGGACACGTGGCGGCTCCTGTTCCACCCTCGCCCGGTAGCTAGATTCAGTGCTTGAAGACACGTGGTACCCCTGGGACTGCCCATGGGGCCCAGGGCACGTGGTTCGTGCGGGGGTCCGCCTAAGCTAGAAAGGAGAGGCCCAGACTGCCTTTTTATCCACCACGCGAGGGTACCCGGTCTGCAGGGTACCAACAGTGGCCCCCGGGCCCATCTAGGGGGAGGTAGAGCCCGGAGGTGGGGCCCCTAGCTCGTCCGCGTGGTGGTTTTGAACTTGCAATTTTTGGGAATCGAAGCGGCGGCATGATTCCTGCGTAGTGCACGAGCGTCCGTTCCTGGGAGACGAAGAGGTTGCTTGCCCTCAATCAAAGAGACTTCTCTGTCGTCATGGACAAGCACCTCTTCATTGCCGGAGGGTCGTGGGAGGTGCACGTTTCGTGTAACTGCTGCATCACCTGCGTCGGTTCGCTGCACGACCCCTGCTCTTCCTCTTGTCAGGCTTTATCGGGGAGCCACTTTTCCTCACCTTAACCACGCTGCCCTTTGCTCATACTGACTGTCGAGTGGGCCTTGTACTTCCACTCTTTACGATTTGGTCGACGCGGGCGTGATTATTTTGGGCACGTCTTGATTGGCGGTTTCCGAAGGATCTAGGGCAAATAAAGAGACCCTTTGCTACTGGCAGGAGTTCTCTCCTTTATTTGTTTCCTTGCACTTCAACTTATTGTTTTCTCTCCCCGCTCTAATGGCATCGAACCTCCGAGAGTCTCGTCTCAAAAATGCTAGCGACGTGAGGCGCGTGAGGCGCTTGATTGGCTGGCAAGCGCCTCAGTACGATGGGAGGATTCGCTATGGATCCCTCCCGCTCGTAGACCTTGAGCCTAACGAGGTCGTCGTCTTCCTCGGGTACATACTGGTGGGGCTCACCTTCCCTGCTTCTTCCTTCTTCCTGACTCTGCTGGAGTCCTAAGGGCTCTAGCTTCAGCACTTGACGCCGCACTCCCTTGTGCTGGTGTCGATTTTCGTCCATCTTTGCGAGATGTTTGTGGGAGTGCGGCCATCAGTGCGGCTGTTCCGGGCGTTCTTCATCCTCTGGTCGTCGGGGAGGAGCTCGAGCTTCCTAGGTGCCTACTACTTCTAGCACCGCACTAGGTCTGTGGCAACATACATCTCTCCCTTCTCTTCCAGCAAGTGGGAGAACTAGATAGAGGACTGGATCATCGTGAAGACCGACGTCTACGACCGACTAGATCTGTCGACTTCTCCTCCTTCGACCATGCGAATTGAGTAGGAGAAGACACCGTACCTTGAGAGTGTTTACTCCCCGGTGCTGGCGAGGATTCAGCTCCTGGCAGACCAGGGGTTGTCCTCGCTGATGGTGTTGGCCGACTTCCTGGGCCGGCGCACCGCTCCCCTCCAGAGCCATTGCCGCGCGGCGTGGATGTACACCAGCGATAATGACTCCACTCGCTTGGAGTGTGGTCCCGGGACCAACCTCAAGACTGAGCTCCTAGACGCTTTGTTGGGGACGATATGCGCCGACGATGGAGCTGGCCCAGTCTCCGACGACCTCATCATCCCTCCGGCGCCGTGTCTGCCCATCTTCATGAACAAGGGGCTGAGATCGCAGCTCCTAAGTATGATGCCAACACTGGATGATATCGATGTCGCTCCTTGGCAAATCAGCGATGCTTCCGAGGGACAACGATTCCCGGGGTGACTGGAGCGAGTGACAGAAGTGTTGCCTCCTCTGATCCGACCTCGGCTGCTAAAATTATTGCCACGCCGTGTTCCACTGCTCCAACTTCCCCCACCCCTATTTTGTACAAGGGGAAGAGGAAGGCGCCCGTGGCCCCCCAGCCTAGCTCTCCCGGGAAGAAGCGGAGTCTGACACGCATGGACGGGAGCTTTGTCCCTGCACCTAGCCTTGTGATGCCCGCGGCGGCCCCAATCGTGCCCGAGGTTGCACTGGGGGGCGCGACCAGAAGCGGTGTGGCTGGTCCTGCATCCACGCCCGCAAGAGGTACTCCTGCAGCTCCAGCGCCTCCTCCGCCGGCGAAGAGGCCGGTTGCAGCCGGGGGTTCCGGTGGCTCTCGGGGCCCGTGCAAGTGTCTCCGAGCCACTTCAAGGGATTTCGCCGGCCCTAGGTAGGTCATCCGAGGCCGCCCTTTACTACTTGTCCTGTTTTTCTATGCTTTGAGATTGTCTGCTGACCTCTGTCCTCTATGCAGGGCTCCATCCGCAGGAGCTCCTGGGAGCGCTCCGGTGCCCGTGGTGCCCAGCGGTCCGCCGGCAACTTGCGGGACCCTCCCGTGCAGACGACGTCCATGCCTCCTACCACTTTTGCAGATGTTTCTCCGGCGGCCCCTGGCGTAGGGGACTCCATCCAAAACCTTCCGTCAGCCCCGGCTCCGGTGCTTGATTCTGAGCCGGCCGTAGCTGATGAGGCTCCACCAGTTCACGGTGTTGAGCCCGCTCCCGCCGCTGACAAAGGCGCGTTAGATGCCTCAGCTCCTACTCCGAGGATAGAGTTCCCCGGCCAGGAGCTCACTTGCCCTCTTCCGAGGGATAAGCCGAAACTTCCATGGGGCCCTGCGTCCCTGTGCCTACTCCGGAAGCCGTTAACACCCCGAAGGACGATGCCCAGGAGGCCCCGGCACGCGTCGAGTGGGTCCCTTTGTATGAGGCCTTGGCCTTGGCTCATGCAAGTCTTCGTCGGGTTCAGCTGTCGTTGGACAAGGAGCAAAGAGCCATCCGGGAGGAGGAGGAGCGCCTCATTGGCTCGGAAAGGCTGCTCAAGCTCCGGAACCAAGAGACACAGAGGAGGTTGGAGGTGAAGGAGGCTCGTCTGCGAGAGGAGCAATAACTGACCAACTGGCAGTGGGACCTGGTCGATCGGCTGGACAAGCAGTCCAAGAAGTTCTGGGCAGAAGCCCAAGCGGCCCACCGGAAAGCCAACAGTCGTCTCACCTCCCTGAAGGAGCTGTGGCTAGTGCTGACTCGTCTTGAGGACGCCATAGGCGAGCACGAGCTAGCGGCGAAAAAGGAGGAGGCTTCGTCGCGCTTGCAGCGGGAGCAGGCCAAGCTGAAGTCTCGAACTGACGACTTGGACAGCTAGCAGGCTGAACATGGAGCGGGAGAGGCAGGTGAAGGAGCGCTAGGACCTCCGGGCTGTGGGGTCTGATGTCTCGCTCCGTGAGGAGGGACTGCAGCTCCGTGCCCGCGAGCTTGATGCCCGGCGGCGACGTTGGCTGCCAAGGAGAGAAGACTCTCTGAGTGCGATGCAGCAGCCCTGGCAGCGGCTCGGCGCGAGGTTCAGGAGCTCCGGGCCTCACGCACGGTAGAGGTCCAGCAAGTCTGGGACTTCTTCGGCCGTGCTGAGTCAGCTTTGGTGCCCTTCGGCTTCAGTCCGGTGCGCGTCGGCAAGCCTTCGTAGGAGATGAGCCAAGTGCTCCCTGCGCTCGATTCTGCAGGCTCGAAGATGTCAGCGTTGGAAGACGTTGTCGTCGACCTGCTGGAGACGGAGGGAAAAGCCATGGCTAAGTAGATGGAGACACATGTGTCGACCTGCTTCCGAAGCTGGGACCCCAATGTCTCCCCGGAGCCAGTCATCCAAGACCCCGTCGCTGCGAGGGAGGCGGCAGCCCGGTCTGCGGTCGAGGACCTAGGAGCTCTTGTCGCCGGGCGGTTTAGGCGTGTCGAAGTGTTCGGTCGACACTTCCCCCGGGCCTGCACTGGGCAGCCCGCGGAGGTTCTTTTTTCGGAGGGGCTAGTTCCTAGCGGAGAGCTTGCGCAGATGGACGAGTTAGTGAGAGCTTGACACGGAGAGTTTTACGTGGTTCAGGCCGCCGGAGCGTAAAACCCTACGTCCACGGCGAGCTATGGAGCTCGCTGTATTGCTTGCTGCTCAGGGCCGGGGGCCTGAGCAAGGGGGTGAGTTACAGCTTGAGAATGTATGGCTAGCGTATGAGTTGCAAAATGCGAACCCTTGCTGTCGACGCCTACCCGAGCCTTTTATAGTCCAAGACTCGGGCGGCTTACAAGGGGTGCCGGGACCCGACAGGTGGTCTCGAGAAGATTGTCTATTATCTGCCGTATCTGTAGTTACGCCGGTAGTTTCCTCTGGTCGAAGGCTTCTGAGTCTTCATCTTGCCGCCCTGCCCATGCCGCACGCTAGTCGTAGTGGTTGATGACGGCACAGGCGGCATGGGATGTCTTGTCGCAGCGTTTATTAGCTGGCAGGTTCTGACACCGCACGCCAGTCTGTGATGCGACTGGGTGCAACGACACCTGACAGACGCGTGCTCCACGTTTCCGCGTCTTGGGAAGACGCGGGCCTTGAATACCTTGTACGGGCAAGGTGTGGGGCGCCTTTACGCCCGCTGCCTACCGCTCGGGGGCGGGCAACACCGCTCTTCTGTCCACGTGGCGGGTCCGGAGCTCTCTTCTGAGGAGGGGGAGGTCCGGCCCCGCTGGACGCGTGGCGCCTTCGGACCTCTCTCCCGCGGAGGGGGAGGTCCGGCTTCTGTATGCCACGTGGCGGGCCCGGAGCTCTCCTCTGAAGAGAGGGAGGTCCGGCCCCGCTGGACGCGTGGCGTCCTCGGACCTCTCTCCCGCGGAGGGGGAGGTTCGGCTTCTGTATGCCACGTGGCGGGCCCGGAGCTCTCCTCTGAGGAGAGGGAGGTCCGGCCCCGCCGGACGCGTGGCGCCTTCGGAGCTCTCCCTGCGGAGAAGGGCGAGCACCTTAGGCATTTTACCCTGTGTGCGGGGGTACCCCATATCTCAGGTACCGACAGTGGCCCCAGGGCCCATCTCGGGGGAGATAGCGAGCCCGAGGTGGGACCTCCGTCTCTTCCGATCTGCGCACTTTCTCTAAGTCCCGATTTAACCGCTGCTGGAGCACGAACGGCCGCGGGGTCGTGAGAGCGTGCGCTCTCTTGATGATTGCTTTTAATGCGGCGGTTCCCAAGGCTGCCACTTCTGCACGTTGCGGCGCTTTCTTCGGGAACCGCCGAAGTGCCTTGCCGGCTCATCTTCTCAGGAGACTGACTCCTTGACCCCACCGCTTTAGTTAAGCGGCTTGGGCCCACCCGTCATCAGCACTTGGTCTAGAAACCGAAGCAGTTGCGGGTGCGGGGTATTCGAAGAGTTCCGAATCGCTTGGAACTGCACCGGGAAGATTTTTAGAGGGGGTCTTACCCACATTGCAGCTTCCCTTCGCACTTCTCTGCGTTTCCTCCCGGACTCTTGTGCTTTTGCTCTCTTGCCTTTGAGTTCTCCCTTGCCATGGCTTCCAACCCGCTGCCAGAGAAGAAACGCGCTCGATCTCCTCCAGCAACGGCGTCGGTGCCAAGTCGGGATTCTGGGGTGCCTGACACTCCCTCCGGTGGCGACTCGAAGAGGCCCCGGGCTGATGCGCTGGGGGAAGCCTCTGGGGCGTCCCCTGTTCCGCCAGTCCAAGCGACTGCGGAGCGGCCGTCGGAGACGGTAGCGGGCTCTGGAAATCCTACCACGGCTCGGAAGTCGGGGTTCAGAGCCCGCTGGAGTGTCCGCGCTTCTCGGCCTTCCCCGTCTTGCGGGGAACCTGTGCCGATGCGCTCGGAGCCAGGGGCAACTGCCGCGGCCCCCAGGCCAGCGCGGACTTCTCCTGTTCCGGTGTGCCCGGACTCCGCGGCGGCGTCGTCTCTTCCTGCCGAGACGGCCACCGCGGCCCCCGAGCCAGCACAGGTTGATCCTGCGCTAGACGGCCTGGCTTCTTCTCCAGCACCGCCTTCCCCGGCTCGTCCCTCTCCTCAGGTCAAGGAGCCAGAAGCTGAAAAGAGCCCGGCTGGCCTGGCTGCCAGAGCCGCGGAGCCAGCTTCTCCTGATCGGCGTCTTGTCTCGGCTGCTGGTGCGTCGGCTCCTCTTGAGGACGAGGTAATGGAGGAGGTCGGAGGGGCTGCCCTAGCCTCTGTTGCTCCATTGCCTCTGGCGGACGCCTTCGCGCTTGCCGAGTCGAGCGTCCGGCAGGTCTTGACTGCGCTTGGGCGCGAGCGGGAGGAGTATACGGTTGAACGGGACCGCCTCCTCATGTGGGGGAACCTTTTGCGGGAGAGGACCGCGAAGGTTAAGAGCGAGCTCGACTCCAGGCGGGAGTTGCTCGACTTCAGGGAAGCGCTCGTCGACCGGATGAAGCGGGCTGTTGACCGCATGGACACCCAGTCGCGGCGGATCAACAGGGAGGCCCTGGAGGCACACGCCAGGGCCGAAGAGAGCCTCTCTGCTGCTGTGGAAATACGGCAGCGGTTGGAGCGCCGCAAACTCGCCGTTGAGGAGCGGGAGCGTTCCGTGGCAGCTGAGGCAGAGAGGGTCGCCGCGCAGCTGGCCGCGGGCGAGGATGACCTCCGAGCTCGGATGGAGGAGCTGGAGACTCTGAGGCAGACCTTGACTTGAGGGAGGAACAGGTCTCCCATGATCGCCGAGCGGTCTTGGACCGGGAGTTGACTGCCGGCTTTAAGGCCGCTGAGTTGGAGCGGCTAGCCGAGACTCTCCGCCTTCGGGAGAGTTCCCTGGCGGCCAAGGAGAAGGAATTCTCCGAGAGGAACCTGGAGGCTCTGCAGGCGGCCCGCCGCGAGGTGGAGGAGCTCTCAGCCTTGCGGTCCTCCGAGGCCCTTGCGGTCTCAAGCTTCGTGGATCGAGCGGGGTCCGCCCTGATCCCTCTTGGCTTCAGTCCGGTGAGGGCCGCAACTCCCGCATTGAAGGTGGCAGAAGTGATCCCTGCATTGGAGTCGATTGGCGCCAAGCTGGACAGACTCGACTCGGTGGTCGCCAGTGAGCTTGAAGCCGAGGGCCGCGGCTTAGCTTTAGAGGTCGCCTCGCATGTGCTGGCATGCTTCAAGAGCCGCGACCCCTCTTTCTCGCTGGAGCCAGCAAGAGAGGGCCCAACCGCGGAGCGGGAGGAAGCTGCCAGGGCTGAAGTCGAGGATGTGGCCGCCCTTGTAGCCGCAAGGTTCCGGCGAGAGCCGGGAGGTCCTTAGGACTTGTTTCTCCCTTTTTTATCGAGTCTGTAGTCCAGCTCATGGAGCCTTGCTTAATTTGACTCTCTTGGATACTTGTGTCTGTGATGCCTTTTCCCTCCTTCTTGGCTTTGCCTGGCTGAGTCCTTAGCTCCGCAAGGTACTCAGAGGCCATTTCCAATCTCGGAGCTTCGCACAGACACCCTCCCCGGGTCCTAACCGTGATAGGGGCCCCCGGAGGTCTCCGAACCTCGCCCAATGGGGGGCTCCAAATCTGCCGGCCACGTGGTGGGTCCGGAGCTCCTCCTCAAGAGACGGGAGCTCCGGTCATGTTGGACACGTAGGGCTTTCGGAGCCCTCCCGCTGAGGGGGGAGGTCCGGTTCCTGCCTGCCACGTGGCGAGCCCGGAGCCCTCCTCAAGGAAGGAGAGAGTTCCGGGCCTGCTGGACACGTGGGGCCCCCGGGCCCCGCCCCTGCTGGAGGGGCAGGTCCCGGTCCTTCCAGTCCCAGGCCGGTGTAGCTGGTAGCTCCTTTCCCCCCGCTTCATGCAGTCCCTGTTGCCGTAACCTGAAGGTCCTGCACACAGGTAGAGGAAACGTAATTCTCCTCGGGGGGTCCTCCCCTCCCGTCTCCTAGTCTTATCCGTCTTATGGTCCTGACCCGCTATACGGGGCTTGGGCAATTCTGTGCACGAAGCGCCGGAGCTCCGGCTCCCTCCGAGGTCCGGGTACGGCCGTCCGATCCCTAGTACCGGGCCATGCGCTGGGGAAGCAGAGTGCACGCGCTTTGGGTTCATGACCAGGCAAAGCGGACGTACTCCCCTGGACCTCCAGAGAGCAGGATGCGCATGCTTTGGGCTCTGGGCCGGCTAAGCTGGATACGCACCCTGGACCCCCCATGCACAACGCTGGCCTTTCCTGGAGGTGACCAACTGGCACCGCAACACCTGACTGGGGGAGGCCCGAGAGACTCACTTGGCCATCGGCAGGTACCTCAAGCGCAGCCGCCTTCGGAAGGATAGCAAATGCCGACCATGGATGAGCGCAGGAGAGGGGGGAGCTAGACGTATGATGAACATACAGAGATAGTGCGATCATAAAAATTAATGCATAATTTAAATGAGCGCATGAGAGGGAGCTAAGTAGAACAGGTCTCTGTATTCGTGCCCATAGGTGGAATTCTGGCTGTACATGGGGGCAATGTTCCGCCTCGTCTACAAGGGAAGCAAGACTCTACGCGCTTAGGGTCAGAACCAGGCTAAATTGGACGTAGTCCTGTACCGTCCTTTGAGACTTAGCTACCCCAAGCTCTGTTCCTAAGTTCTATGGGGTCTATTACAGAAGTGAATAACCCTGTTCTACCGATGCTCAGTAAGTAGGACTTACAGTGTTGCTTCATGGGAATGATTTTTTTTTGGGAATGGATCCCACTCTCGGTCGAAAGGCATGTGTACCTGGGGCGGCAGCTTTCATGATTCGGAAGGGACCTTCCCTGCTGGGGGAGAGCTTATGGGTCCTTCTTGGAATATAGTGTGCCGCTTCACCAGGTTGCCCTCTTGCGGGCCCCCGTCGCGTTTGGTTCTTTGGCGGTAGTGCTTAGAGCATTAGCCGAGACCGTGCGTTGTGGGGTGTTCCCTGCAAGCCGAGTCTTGTCAAAGTTGTTATCTTCACGCTGGATCAGGTCCTGCGTGGCTTCTCTCGGGGGCCCCCGGGGAGTTATCCCCTTCTGGCTAAGGCCTTCAAGGGGTAGGTGGACCCGGGCTCGCCTTGGATGACCTAAGGCGTCTTCCCCTTCTGGCAAGGCCTTCAAGGGGTTGACGGACC
The DNA here is from genome assembly GCA_030760725.1 of Neostapfia colusana. Taxonomy (NCBI): domain Eukaryota; kingdom Viridiplantae; phylum Streptophyta; class Magnoliopsida; order Poales; family Poaceae; genus Neostapfia; species Neostapfia colusana. The sequence continues at coordinate 121,911,005 of JASWHV010000004.1, forward strand.
TTAGGCGGCCCCCGAGAGGTATGTTCGAGGCACGAAGGCGTGCCGTAGCTGGCTAACGCCTTGGCCCGTCACCGTCGGAACTAGAGTCCTCACCGTCATGCACTGTCTTTATGACATGCTGAGGCTCCTGGAACCCCACCTGGTGGGCAGCGGTGACTGGGGCATCGGCCTTCTGTTTGCCATCCCTCTGAGGGTAGGGCGGTGCTTCAGCCCTCTGCTGTCTTCCATTGCGGAAGCGCTCTGCGAGCCTCTGGATCTCCTAGCACTCGGCAGCAGTATGGTTGCAGGTGCCATGCACGGGGCATAGCCCGCTATGGCCACTGTCTGGGGCCGGTGATTGCCGCTGACTCTTGTCGGGGCGTGGCCCCCGAGCTCCACTGGTTGTCGCAGCTGCGGCTACGGGGGCCGTGAATGGTGACTTCATCTTCCCACTCCCCCGGTTCTTGGTCTTCTTGCCATCCCCATAGGCAGCAGCACCGGACCCGGGCTGCCCTTTTTACTCGGAGGTTGGCAGTGCGTGCCAGTTCCGCCCTTCAGCCGCTCTGGCGCACTTGTCCGCCAGGCTAAAGAGCTCCGGGACGTCGCGGACCTCTCTGGTCGCGAGCTTCTCAAGCATTTTCTCGTCCCGGACACCCTGTCGGAACGCCACCACCACAGAGGCGCTTTGGATATGTGGGATGGTGTTGCGCACCTGAGAGAACCGCTGGATGAAAGAGCGCAGCGACTCCCCAGGTTGTTGTTTGACGGCGTGGAGGTCGAGCTCCGTGCCGGGACGGGTGTAGGAGCTGCCGAAGTTGGCGACGAACTGCGGCAGAGCTCACCCCAGGAGGTTATGGACCCCTGAGGTAGATTCATGAGCCAGGACCGGGCTGGGCCGGTCAAGGCGACGGGGAAGTAGTTGGCCATGACAGCCTCGTCGCCTCCTGCGGCAAGTACGGCGGTGGAGTAGATTTGGAGGAACTCCGCTGGGTTGACGCTACCGTCGTACTTCTCAGGCAAGTGCGGACGAAACTTGCGCGGCCACCTTGTGAAGCGAAGGTGGGGTGCAAGGGTCGCACATCCTGCCTATACCTGCGGCAGCAGGTGCAGGATGTGCGGCCCTTGCACCCCACCTTCGCTTCGCAAGGTGGCCACGCAAGTTCTGCCCGCACCTGCCCGAGAAGTACGACGGCAGCGTCAACCCAGCGGAGTTCCTCCAGATCTACTCCACCGCCGTACTTGCCGCAGGAGGGGACGAGGCTGTCATGGCCAACTACTTCCCCGTCGCCTTGACCGGCCCAACTCGGTCTTGGCTCATGAACCTACCTTAGGGGTCCATAACCTCCTGGGGAGAGCTCTACCGGCAGTTCGTCGCCAACTTCAGCAGCTCCTACACCCGTCCCGGCACGGAGCTCGACCTCCATGCCGTCAAACAACAACCTGGGGAGTCGCTGCGCTCTTTCATCCAGCGGTTCTCTCAGGTGCGCAACACCATCCCACATATCCAAAGCGCCTCTGTGGTGGTGGCGTTCCGACAGGGTGTCCGGGACGAGAAAATGCTTGAGAAGCTCGTGACCAGAGAGGTCCGCGACGTCTCGGAGCTCTTTAGCCTGGCGGACAAGTGCACCAGAGCGGCTGAAGGGCGGAACTGGCACGCACTGCGGACCTCCGAGTCAGGAGGGCAGCCCGGGTCCGGTGCTGCTGCCTATGGGGGTGGCAAGAAGACCAAGAACCGGGGGAGTGGAAAGATGAAGTCACCATTCACGGCCCCCGTCGCCGCAGCTGCGACGACCAGTGGAGCTCGGGGGCCACGCCCCGACAAGAGGCAGCGGCAATCACCGGCCCCAGACAGTGGCCAAGGCGGGCTATGCCCCGTGCATGGCACGTGCAACTATACTGCTGCCGAGTGCTGGGAGATCCAGAGGCTCGCAGAGCGCTTCCGCAATGGAAGACAGCAGAGGGCTGAAGCACCGCCCTACCCTCAGAGGGATGGCAAACAGAAGGCCGATGCCCCAGTCACCGCTGCCCACCAGGTGGGGTTCCAGGAGCCTCAGCGTGTCATAAAGACAGTGCATGACGGTGAGGACTCCAGTTCCGACGGTGATGTGCCAGGGGGTTAACCAACTACGGCACGCCTCCGTGCCTCGAACATACCTCTCGGGGGCCGCCTAAGGTCCGTCAACCCCTTGAAGGCCTTGCCAGAAGGGGAAGACGCCTTAGGTCATCCAAGGCGAGCCCGGGTCCACCTACCCCTTGAAGGCCTTAGCCAGAAGGGGAGAACTCCCCGGGGGCCCCCGAGAGAAGCCGCGCAGGACCTGATCCAGCGTGAAGATAACAACCTCGACAAGACTCGGCTTGCAGGGAACACCCCACAACGCACGGTCTCGGCTAATGCTCTAAGCACTACCGCCAAAGAACCAAACGCGACGGGGGCCCGCAAGAGGGCAACCTGGTGAAGCGGCACGCTATATTCCAAGAAGGACCCATAAGCTCTCCCCCAGCAGGGAAGGTCCCTTCTGAATCATGAAAGTTGCCGCCCCAGGTACACATGCCTTTCAACCGAGAGTGGGATCCATTCCCAAAAAATCCTTGCCATGAAGCAACACTGTAAGTCCTACTTACTGAGCATCGGTAGAACAGGGTTATTCACTTCTGTAATAGACCCCATAGAATTTAGGAACAGAGCTTGGGGTAGCTAAGTCTCAAGGGACGTTACAGGACTACGTCCAGTTTAGCCTGGTTCCGACCCTAAGCGCGTAGAGTCTTGCTTCCCTTGTAGACGAGGCGGAACATTGCCCCCATGTACAGCCAGAATTCCACCTATAGGCATGAATACAGAGACCTGTTCTACTTAGCTCTCTCTCATGCGCTCATTTAAATTATGCATTAATTTTTATGATCGCACTATCTCTGTATGTTCATCGTACATCTAGCTCCCCCTCTCGTGCGCTCATCCATAGTCGGCATTTGCTATCCTATCGAAGGTGGCTGCGCTTGAGGCACCTGCCGATGGCCGAGTGAGTCTCTCGGGCCTCCCCCAGTCAGGTGTTGCTGTGCCAGTTGGTTACCTCCAGGAAAGGCCAGCGTTGTGCATGGGGGGTCCAGGATGCGTATCCAGCTTAGCCGGCCCAGAGCCCAAAGCATGCGCATCCTGCCCTCTGGAGGTCCAGGGGAGTACGTCCGCTTTGCCTGGTCATGAACCCAAAGCGCGTGCACTCTGCTTCCCCAGCGCATGGCCCGGTACTAGGGATCGGACGGCCGTACCCGGACCTCGGAGGGAGCCGGAGCTCCGGCGCCTCATGCACAGAATTGTCCAAGCCCCGTATAGCGGGTCAGGACCATAAGACGGATAAGACTAGGAGACGAGAGGGGAGGACCCCCCGAGGAGAATTACGTTTCTTCTGCCTGTGTGCAGGACCTACAGGTTACGGCAACAGGGACTGCATGAAGCGGGGGGAAAGGAGCTACCAGCTACTCCGGCCTGGGACTGGAAGGACCGGGACCTGCCCCTCCAGCAGGGGCGGGGCCCGGGGGCCCCACATGTCCAGCGGGCCCGGAACTCTCTCCTTCCTTGAGGAGGGCTCCGGGCTCGCCACGTGGCAGGCAGGAACCGGACCTCCCCCCTCAGTGGGAGGGCTCTGAAAGCCCTACGTGTCCAACATGGCCGAAGCTCCCGTCTCTTGAGGAGGAGCTCCGGACCCGCCACGTGGTAGGCAGATTTGGAGCCCCCCATAGGGCGAGGTTCGGAGACCTCCGGGGGCCCCTAACACGGTTAGGACCCGGGGAGGGTGTCTGTGCGAAGCTCCGAGATTGGAAATGGCCTCTGAGTACCTTGCGGAGCTAAGGACTCAGCCAGGCAAAGCCAAGAAGGAGAGAAAAAGCATCACATACACAAGTATCCAAGAGAGTCAAATTAAGCAAGGCTCCATGAGTTGGACTACAGACTCGATAAAAAAGGGAGAAACAAGTCCTAAGGACCTCCCGGTTCTCGCCGGAACCTTGCGGCTACAAGGGCGGCCACATCCTCGACTTCAGCCCTGGCAGCTTCCTCCCGCTCCGCGGCTGGGCCCTCTCTCGCTGGCTCTAGCGAAAAAGAGGGGTCGCGGCTCTTGAAGCATGCCAGCACATGCGAGGCGACCTATAAAGCTAAGCCGCGGCCCTCGGCCTCAAGCTCGCTGGCGACCACCGAGTCGAGTCTGTCCAGCTTGGCGCCGATCGACTCCAACGCAGGGATCACCTCTGCCACCTTCAATGCGGGAGTTGCGGCCCTCACCGGACTGAAGCCAAGAGGGATCAGGGCGTACCCCGCTCGATCTACGAAGCTTGAGACCGCAAGAGCCTCGGAGGACCGCAAGGCTGAGAGCTCCTCCACCTCGCGGCGGGCCGCCTGCAGAGCCTCCAGGTTCCTCTCGGAGAATTCCTTCTCCTTGGCCGCCAGGGAACTCTCCCGAAGGTGGAGAGTCTTGGCTAGCCGCTCCAACTGAGCGGCCTTGAAGCCGGCAGTCAACTCCCGGTCCAAGACCGCCCGACGATCATGGGAGACCTGTTCCTCCCTCAAGTCGAGGTCTGCCTTCAGAATCTCCAGCTCCTCCATCCGAGCTCGGAGGTCATCCTCGCCCGCGGCCAGCTGCGCGGCGACCCTCTCTGCCTCAGCCGCCACGAAACGCTCCCGCTCCTCAACGGCGAGTTCACGGCGCTCCAACCGCTGCCGTATTTCCACAGCAGCAGAGAGGCTCTCTTCGGCCCGGGCGTGTGCCTCCAGAGCCTCCCTGTTGATCCGCCGCGACTGGGTGTCCATGCGGTCAACAGCCCGCTTCATCCGGTCGACGAGCGCTTCCCTGAAGTCGAGCAACTCCTGCCTGGAGTCGAGCTCACTCTTAACCTTTGCGGTCCTCTCCCGCAAAAGGTTCCCCCAGGTGAGGAGGCGATCCCGTTCAACCGTATACTCCTCCCGCTCGCGCCCTAATGCAGCCAAGACCTGCCGAACGCTTGTCTCGGCAAGCGCGAAGGCATCCGCCAGAGGCAATGGAGCAACAGAGGCCAGGGCAGTCTCCCCGACCTCCTCCATTACCTCTTCCTCAGGAAGAGTCGGCGCACCAGCAACTGAGACTAGACGCCGATCAGGTGAAGCTGGCTCCGAGGCTCTGGCAGCCAGGCCTGCCGGGCTCTCTTCAGCTTCTGGCTCCTTGATCTGAGGAGAGGGGCGAACCGGGGAAGGCGGTGCTCGAGAAAAGGCCGGGCCGCCTAGTGCAGGGTCGACCTGCGCCGGCTTGGAGGCCACGGTGGCCGTCTCGGCAGGAAGAGACGACGCCGCCGCGGAGTCCGGGCACACCGGAACAGGAGAAGTTCGCACTGGCCTGCGGGCCGTGGCAGTTGCCCCTGGCTCCGAACGCTGCGCTACAGATTCTCCGCAAGACGGGGAAGGTCGGGAAGCGCGGACACTCCAGCGAGCTCTGAACCCCGACTTCCGAGCCGGGGTAGGACTCACAGAGCCCGCTATCGTCACTGACGGCTGCTCCGCAGTCGCTTGGACTGGCGGAACAGGGGACGCCCCAGAAGCTTCCCCCAGCGCGTCAACCCGGGGTCTCTTCGAGTCGCCACCGGAGGGAGTGTCAGGCACCCCGGAATCCCGACTTGGCACCGACGCCGTTGCTGGAGGAGATCGAGCGCGTTTCTTCTCTGGCAGCGGGTTGGAAGCCATGGCAAGGGAGAACTCAAAAGCAAGAGAGCAAAAGCACAACAGTCCGAGAAGAAACGCTGAGAAGTGCGAAGGGAAGCTGCAATGTGGGTAAGACCCCCTCTAAAAAGCTTCCCGGTGCAATTCCAAGCGATTCGGAACTCTTCGAATATCCCGCACCGGCAACCGCTTCGGTTCCTAGACCGAATGCCGATGACGGGTGGGCCCAAGCCGCCTAGTTGAAGCGGTGGGGGCAAGGAGTCAGTCTCCTGACAAGATGAGCCGGCAAGGAACTTCGGCGGTTCCCGAAGAAAGCGCCGCAACGTGCAGAAGTGGCAGCCTTGGGAACCGCCGCAGTAAAAGCAATCATCAAGTGAGCGCACGCTCTCACGACCCCGCGGCCGTTCATGCTCCGGCAGCGGTCAATTCGGATCTTAGAGAAAGTGCGCGGATCGGAAGAGACGGAGGTCCCACCTCGGGCTTGCTATCTCCCCCGAGATGGGCCCGGGGGCCACTTTCGGTACCTCAGATATGGGGTACCCCCGCGCACAGGGTAAAATGCCTAAGGTACTCGCCCTTCTCCGCAGGGAGAGCTCCGAAGGCGCCACGCGTCCGGCGGGGCCGGACCTCCCTCTCCTCAGAGGAGAGCTCCGGGCCCGCCACGTGGCATACAGAAGCCGGACCTCCCCCTCCGCGGGAGAGAGGTCCGAAGACGCCACGCGTCCAGCGGGGCCGGACCTCCCTCTCCGCAGAGGAGAGCCCCGGGCCCGCCACGTGGCATACAGAAGCTGGACCTCCCCCTCCGCGGGGAGAGGTCCGGATGCTCCACGTGCCCCGCAGGCCGGACCCTTCTCGCCTCAGAGAAGGGCTCCGGACCCGCCACGTGGCCAGAAGAACGGTGCTGCCTGCCCCCGAGCGGTAGGCAGCGGGCGTAAAGGCGCCCCACACCTTGCCCGTACAAGGTATTCAAGGCCCGCGTCTTCCCAAGACGCGGAAACGCGGAGCACGCGTCTGTCAGGTGCCGTTGCGCCTAGTCGCATCACAGACTGGCGCGCGGTGTTAGAACCTGCCTGCTAATAAACGCCACGACAAGACATCCCATGCCGCCTGCGCCGTCATCAACCACTACGACTAGCATGCTGCATGGGCAGGGCGGCAAGATGAAGACTCAGAAGCCTCCGACCAGAGGCAACTACCGGCGTAACTACAGATACGGTATCTGATAGACAATCTTCTCGGGACCACCTGTCGGGTCCCGGCTCCCCTTGTAAGCCACCCGAGTTTTGGACTATAAAAGGCTCGAGTAGGCGTCGATAGCAAGGGTTCGCATTTTGCAACTCATACGCTAGACATACGCTCTCAAGCTGTAACTCACCCCCAAGCTCAGGCCCCCGGCCCTGAGCAGCAAGCAATACAGCGAGCTCCATAGCTCGCCGTGGACGTAGGGTTTTACGCTCCGGCAGCCTGAACCACGTAAAACTCGCCGTGTCAAGCTCTCACTAACTCGTCCATCTGCGCAAGCTCTCCGCTAGGAACTAGCCCCTCCGAAAAAAGAACCTCCGTGGGCTGCCCAGTGCAGGCCCGGGGGAAGTGTCGATCGCACACTTCGACAGTGCTAGACTCGCCCCCTTTGCCTGGTTCGGCAGGCCAAGCTGTTGGACGCTGTAGCTTCCTTTCAAACACACCTGCGAGGATCGTGGCCAATGTAGAGGCTTTCTTTGAAAGGTCGTCAGCTACCGCGTTGTTGGCGCGAGGGATATGGCATGATTCCAAGGCATGGAACTCCTTTCCATCTTTTGCACAAGGATAAGGTAGGCAGCTAGTTGAGGGTCATTACAGGAGCACTCACGCCTGACTTGCTTGATGACAAGATGAGAGTCTCCTTTAACTAGCATCTGCCGAACACCTAGAGACAGGGCGGTACTCATCCCAAATATGAGGGCTTCATATTCTGCCATGTTGTTTGTAGCCTTGAAGTCGAGGTGCACCATGTACTTGAACTGCTCCCCCACTGGTGAGATGAGCAAGACCCCCGCTCCAGCTCCCTGCTTACGCGAGGAACCGTCGAAGTAGAGTGTCTAGTGGGGTCCGGTGAGCACCGGAGGTCTGGGCTCTAGGTCACCATTGTCTTGACCCCTTGGACGGCATGGAGGCGGGGTCCATTCCGCCACGAAGTCTGCCAGCGCCTGGCTCTTGACGGCGTGGCGCTATAAGAATTCGAGGTCAAACTCTGCCGGCTCAGTTGCCCACTTTGCTATATTCCCCGTTGCATTGGGGATGTGGAGCACTGCCTTTAGTTGGCAGGTCGTCACCATCGACACCTTGTGACCTTGGAAGTAGTGGCAGATCTTCCTTGACGCGATCAGCGCTGCATAGAGCAACTTATGAACCTGCGAATACCGTGTCTTAGCATCATGGAGAACCTCGCTGATGTAGTAGACCGGTCGTTGGGTGGTCCAAACCCTTCTGTAGGGGTCCGAAACATCTTCCTCCATTGGCAGGGGTCTACAACTTCTTGGTCTTGGTGTCCGGCCCCCGGAAGCTGGGACTCGGGGGCATCCTGGGCCGGGGTTACCTTAGGATCCCCTTTGGGACCTAGGTTCTGAGACTCGCGACTAGCAGTAGGCTCTTTGCTTGGTGCTTGGGGTTGCTCAGGTTCTAGCCGTTCAGGGACCAGGACCATGCTGACAACTTCTTCCTTTGCGGAAGTATAGAGCAACAGATGCTCACCCGGCTTTGGGGCAACCATGATCGATAGCAAGGTGAGGTAATACTTTAGCTCTTGGAACGCCTTATCAGCTTCTTCAACCCATACAATAGGTCCAGACTTCCGTAGAAGCTTAAAGAACAGGAGGGCACGCTCTGCTAGTCGGGAGATGAACTGACTAAGTGCGGCCAGACATCCGGTGAGCTTCTGGACGTCCTTGACTCGGGTGGGGGTCGCATCATATCTATATCCTTGATCTTGTCGGTGTTAGCTTCGATTTCTCGGTGCGAGACTAGGAAACCGAGGAGCTTCCCGACAGGAACTCTGAATACGAACTTATCCGGGTTTAACTTTGTCCAAGTGGTGCGTAACTTATCAAGACTAAGGCTAAGTTGTCCAGCAGAGATGTATGTGATTTGACCTTCACCACGATCTCATCAACGTACACCTCCACTAGTTCCCTTATACGATCCCCGAATGTCTTATGCATGTGAAAGTTGCCTAGAGGGGGGGTGAATAGGCTAATAAAACCTGAAACTATAACAAACAGTGGATTAAACTTGAAGGAGGCCATACTAGTCCGGTCTGTGAACGGACAAGTCCGGTCTGGGTATAAAGTTGCATTTTAGGCTTTCTTTTTAAGTATGTTTAAGCGGAAAATATGTAGTAGTCAAACAATCTCACTAATAAGTTGTGAATGATTAGATTGCAAGACAGCGGAACAGTTCACAAGTGTTAACAAGATGTAAGCTTAACAAGTAATTCTAGTGAGCGAGCGAGAAGGTAAAGGAACCAAGAGACACGATTTATCCCGAGGTTTGATTCCACACAGGAATCTACGTCCTCGTTGAGGAGTCCACAAAGGACCGGGTCTTTTCCAACCCTTCCCTAACAGAGCGATCACCAAGATCAAGCCCGGGCTCTTTCACTATTAATCAAATGTAAATACAATGCTCTTAGGGGCTACTCACAACTTGAGGCTCCCTACAACAACGTAGCAGTTCTAGGAATCAAAATACAACAATCAAGAACTCAAATTAACAATCAGGGTGCAAGAGAGTCAAACCGAGAGCTCAAACGTCGATCACCACGTCTCTCCTCTCACAAATCCACAAACCCCTTAAGATCCAATCTTAGGGGTCAATAAGTTTAGGAAAGAGGCTTAGAAGAGCTCTAGGAATGAGTTTTCAGCGCTAGGGTTCTTATCTTTTCAAATTTTCAGCCGGGGGTCCCCTTTTATAGAAATCTCGGCATCTAGCCGTTACCTACTAAAGTCCGGACTAGTCCGGTCCGAACCCCGGACTAGTCCGTTCTTAAGGGACCACTGTGAGGGCCCATTCCATATCACGGGGACGGGGCACCTCGCTCGGGAATCGCATTGGGTGGTGCCATGCGATGCAGCACCCAACAGCACACATAATAAAGCGTCATATTACATAAAACAAACGGAAGCTTACAAAGTGTTGATTTCCCAAATACTTCTCAAACTAATCTACAACTGAAGAATATTACAACTCACGTTTCATACCTATGCTAAGCAACAGAGAAGATGTCCAGCCCGCGGACCCTCCTCACTAGCAACACTATCACACTAGCAGCGGCAGGGTTGCCCTGAGTTCACCACTCGGAGAGCTCCGAGTCTCATCAGGCACTCGTACATCTCAGCGTACAGTTATTACCTGCAAAACAACTTATGCAGTATCTGTGAGCACGAAGCTCAGCAAGACTGACCCGTCACCCTAGCCATGAAACTCTACATGCTAAGAATAGAGGGCTGAAATATAGAAGTTTGCACAAAGTATAGACTTGAGCTAAAGGAGAGTCCTTACTTCTAGTTTTAAGCAACTTTTATAGCACTCGCGCAATTCACATCAAGACTCCACAATCAAACAAGAAACGCTTTATCTCAATGTCACTTGCCCGAAGTGAAAGTGACTTTAGTGAGCTATTCTAGACTCATACACACCTTACGCCATTAACGTCGAGACTCCACAATCAAACAAGAAACGCTTCGCCTCGACGCTACTAGCCCAAGGTGGAAATTAAATTTAGTGAAGTGTTGATCGTTCCTCATCTCCATTATGAGGATTACTCATGAAGCATATTAAACGTATCCCAGTTTATTACTACATCACGACTCAGTGTACAAGTATGCTCACTACCGCGAGCGACGGTGATTGCAATCAAAAACACCCGGCTGACACGACACGTACGCCCGTACTCGACATTGCACACAGCAACCGTCACTGACGTTGTACGTGGCAACCTTTCACACGACACCCAAATGTCGAACCGGTCCCACCGACTGGGGTTAAGTCTCTCTACGGAAAACCCTCGTAGAAGTGACTTCTCTATCCTTTCAGCATCGGCACCAGACGGTGAGGTATGCCCCGACACCCAGGTTAACATGTTACATCGGTTTCCTAAGTCCCATATTGCCAGTATGCATCCGGTACACATCTCAAACTTGTCTCACAGGGCCGCACAAGAGAACGGGCCTTAATCGACTCAGACATAGACTACGCTCACAGGACCACGTCCTTGACCTTCCATCCACTGCCCGGTCTCCATTCCCAACTATGAGGATCAATTTCCAACTCTTCCGATTGATCCCCCTTAACCCCGTTTCACGAGTAGGAAACTGCCCACTCGAGTTTTGCTTCTTTTAATCCACTTTTGTTAATTTAAGATCAGCAGTTATAATCAATGATAACCTATTCTACATTTAAACTCCATAGTTTTCTGGGTCATGCATTTGGGGCTTCATACCATCTAGACTTAATGCAATAAACAAATTACTAGACCAAGTAAAGTGAATACAAATAAAAGCTTGTAAATTTAGATGCAAACCGGTGCTTGCCTTTGTTTTGCAGGTGACTTATATATATATATATATATATATATATATATATATATATATATATATATATATATATATATATATGCAGTTAGTGAAGACCACTTGACTTGATCTCTTGCCTCCCTCCTTTGATCTCTACTCCAATGACTTCAAGTCCTTCACGTAGATGCTACACGTAATGAATATGCATATGGATTTAATTGTAAGATTTTTGCTACCAGTTTCAACAACAAGTTTCAAAAATGGAACTCTGTTTAACAATTTAAAATGACACTGGTGCTAGGGTTTTGGGTTTGGATCTAAGCACATGATTAGTGCTAAGTGGTTCCCCCTCTTCTATATTGACCACCTTAAGAGGTTAAATAGAACAGAGGTGATCCAGAGCTCCAATGGAGCTGAGAATTTTCGTGCGAGTTACTTGTCACAAGAAACACTCTGTACCAAAAATTAGCACTTTTTATTGAGTGGTTTGTTGAGAACAATTTTCTAAGTAATTAAGCAAAGAATAATTAATTCTGAGATCACACCCATGTTCATGCCCAACGTAGTGAACCAAAATTTCAAGTATAGTTCATATAGATTGCATGAATTTTCCTAGGATTTTTAGAGCTAAGAATCTCTCAGAAATGAAATTCCAAACTCTAGAACTTCCCTGAAAATATTTTTGTATCCAATTGAACACAGTAAATTAAATCCTGACTTTCCCTGGTCAAAGCAACTTCAATTGAGCTGAAAATTTTACAGGGGTTCGCTAACACCCTAAATACTATTCTGGCAATATTTGAGGATTTTTGGATTAGCCAAATTCCCTCTAAAATTCTTTTGCTGAAAAGTTTTAAAGAATTTTCCAGAATTAAATAATGAGTTTCATACAAATTGGGTTGTTGATTTGGACAGAGATATTCAATAGGAATCCAACCCAATTTGAATCACTAAATTTGGGGCTTCCTAGCAAGAGTTATAGGTTCTAAAGTTTGGGGAAAAATTCTGAAATTGAACTCTGTTTATTTTCCCATTTTCAGAGACATAAGGAATTAACACCACATTTGGCCAAGCAAATGAGATCCAATGCTTCTGAAAATTTTACTGGAGTTCAGGCATTTTTGTAGGAATCTCCTGCCCAAATGTGGGAATTTTCGAATACACAGAGCTCCTGGAAAAATTCCTACAAGATTTTCTTTATATGAATTAATGAGCCAAAACCAGAGATTTTCATAAATATTAGGCTGTACCTTTGGATTGTACTCTCTTAGAGGAATCCAACAAAATTTATCTCACTATTTTTGGAGCTTTCTACACCAAGTTATGCATTTTAAAAGTTTGAACAGCTCTCTCTTTGATTTTAAACAGAACAGTCACACGTGGGGCCCACGGGTCAGGTGCTTTTTCAACCTCCCGCGAGAGCCCGTGGGTGCACACCGGCAGAAAGCGTGGCATGACTAGTTCTACCTCATTTATCCACAAAATGAGCTCCGGTTTCGCCCTACATGCTCCTTGGAACATGGTGCAGCTGTCGGGCAAGGTTTCCCTGCATAAAAACGGCTGTAGGTGGGTCGGCACCGGCGGGGCGGCTCGGGGGCTCGGCATGGATGCGTTCCAGCGCGTCCAAAGCTTCTTCCGGCGAGCTACCTTGCCCTAAAGCATCACCAGAGCTCGTGGAGCATGGAACGCACCTCAGTTTGTGCTGCAATTGGCGGGAATAGGGCGGTCACCGGAGACCCGACCCGTTTTTGCCGCCGGCGATGAATTCTCGTCGCCCAGGGCCTGTGATGATCGGTTTTCTTTGGTTCTCGGTGTGGGAGGGTGCTAGGGCATCTAGTTGCTGTGGTTTGAATTGTAGGAGGTATGATCAATCGGTTTGGGAGAATTTTAAGAATTAAACACGGTCTGTTCTATACGTGCGCCGGTGCCAAAAACCAAATTTCGGCGAGCCGGCGTCGGGGGAGAGCAGGGGGACGACGGGATGAGGATCAATACCTCCTGGCGCACCTATGTGGCCTCTTGAGCACGCCGTAGAAACGCTGGGCTGGCCGGGAGACAGGGAGCAGTGGAGGCGGCACCGGTGAGGGAAAACAGCGCACGGGGTGGCTGCTGACCGTGAGGAGGAAAACAAACACGTTTGGCTCAGCTGTGTGGGGTAGTGGATCACGTAGAGGAGGGAGTGAGCTGCTTCCCGATTGCCAGCGTGAGAGAAGAAAACCAGGAGGTGGCGCGAGACTGCTGTGTTGCTCGGGAGAATCCCCTAGTTGAGTGAGGTACAGAGAGGAAAGACTTAGGGGGTAAGTCTTTAACCCTATGACATGTGGGCCCCACAGGAAGTCCCTCCTCACCACTAAAAGATCTCCAAAACTTGGCAAGTGATCAATTCAAATGTTTGGAGTTTAAAACCTGAGCTGCATTTGGATAGTTGGACAAACTTCATTCAAATTCAAATGCATATTTGAATTCTTTGCACATTTAACTCCATTTGGGTAAATGGGTAGCAATCCTTTTCAAAAATTAATGAAACTTTGCCAACCCACTAATTTGGACCTAAGGAATCCAAATATGCAATTTGATTCTAGTGTTAGCTGCTGCAAACAAGAGTTTGAACACAACAGTTTTGAATTCCCATTGTGTCCTTCCCTCATTTGAAGTTTGACTTTAACATTTAGTTCAAACTCTTATTTTTCAACCCTCCCATTGCACTTGAGTTCTTCATTTCTGTTGTTTTAATCCACATGAGGTCCATACATGCAGTAACCCTAAGTTTGTTTAGAAGAATCTCACCTATGTTATCATATGTGGAAAAAAATTCATCTAAGCCCCTTTTTCATACACATGACTCCAACATTTGTGCAACTCATGTTTCTTTGTATTCACATATTTGGGACCTTTACAACCACTCACGTCAAAGGGCTACCAACTAAAGTCTCGTGACCGTTGGATTCAAACGGTCATAAAATCCCGGACTAGTCCGGTGCAGAGCGGACTAGTCCGATCTCAGTCAGGAACTTTTGTTCCGTATGAGAACGGACTAGTCTAGTAGGGGCGTACTAGTCCGGTCTTACCAGACTTAGTTTCAAAAACACTCCAATCTAGGACTGCGGACTAGTCTTACCAACTTTGGACTAGTCCGAGCTCACACAGGAACCTTTGTTCCGTCCTAAACCGGACTAGTCTGAAGGGACCGGACTAGTCCGGCCTATGGAGCGGACTAGTCCGAGGTCACTCAGAGACTCCTTCTCCGGACCCAAACGGATTAGTCCGCTTAGCGGACTAGTCCGGCCTTCTGAGACTTAGTCTCATAACGGCTCAGACTCACTCGACAATGGATTAGTCCGGTGCAGAACGGACAAGTCCGAACTCACTCGGAGACTTCTTATCCGGTCTAAAACGAAGTAGTCCGGGTTGGAAAGGACTAGTCCGGCTCCTAGTATGGACAAGTCCGGTCTTCCTATTTCAGCCATACCTATGACTACTTCCTCTCACAATTCTAACTTTCTAACTTTAGTTTGAGCTCTCTAATGATTCTCAAGCACTCTAAAAGAGAAGACCTTGTACACAACTAAAAAATATGAAACTCAATAGAAAAATTTTATTTTCTACTCTTGCAAGTATTCTTCTTTTCTTTTTTGCTTCTTGAGAGACTCCATATCCATTCCTTTGATAAGCACATGTGCTCATACTCAGTAAAAACTCATTAGTATCTTAATTATCATCATCAATCAACCGAAACCCATGGGGATTACCTAGATGCACTTTCAGCATGGCCCGCACAAAGGTAGCCAAGGCGTTTTTAAGGCCGTAAGGCATAGAGACATAACAATAAAGGCCATCTACTGTTATAAAGGCATTGTGCTCTTCATCTTCCTCAGACATAGGTATTTGATGAAAACCGGAATAAGCATCCAGGAAGCACAGTAGATCACAGCCAGAAGTAGAGTCTACAATTTGATCTATTCGTGAGAGGGGAAAAGGGTCTTTAGGACATGCCTTATTTAGACTGGTGTAGTCGATGCACATCCGTAGCTTCCTGCGAGCGTTGGGTACCACGACGGGATTGGCCAACCATCTCGGGTGGTGGACTTCTCGGATGAAGTTGGCGTTGAGCAGCTTCTTGATCTCTTCATGAATGAACTTATGCCGCTCGACGGACTGCTTTCGAGGCTTCTGCATCACCGGCTTAGAGTCGGGATGGATCTTCAGATGGTGCTCAATCACCTCCCTGGGGATCCCAGGCATTTGCGATGGTTGCTAAGCAAACGCATCGACGTTAGCCCGGAGGAAGGTGATGAGCGCGAGCTCCTATTTGCTACCCAAGTTCTCCGTAATGCGGGTGGTCTGGGCAGCGTCCTCGCCAATCTAGATAACCCTGACCGAGACCTACTCCACACCCGAGGGCTGTATGCGAGGCACGGAATATGAGCCACGCTGTCGTGTGCTGGGTGGCTCCTTGCTTGTCCTAACACACCCGGAGGCTTCCACTTTTTAAGCTGCCAGAGCCTGGAGCTTTTCCAGCATTGCAACTCCGGTGGTCCGATCTGCTCGGACTCTGAGGACACCACTCGGGGTCGGCATCTTCAGTGCTAGGTAGCCATAATGGGCCACAACCATGAACTGGTACAAAGTTGGCCTGCCAAGGATGGCGTTGAATGGGAGGTTTACCTACGCCACGTCGAAGACAACACTCTCGGTGTGGTAGTTCTCAGGCGTCCCGAACGTCACCGGGAGGGTGATGCTACCGCGTGGGAGAATGGACCCCGGTCCCACTCCAGAGAATGGGCGCGACGGGGCCAGCTATCCCATGGGGATCTGCAGCTTTTAGAAGGCTGCAAGGCTGATGAGGTTGAGGCCCGCTCCTCTGTCAACCAGCACGTGGTAGAGCTTCACGTTAGCTATGGTCGGGGAGATGATGAGCGGTAGCTTCCCGGCCCCCGCCATGTTCTTCGGACAGTCGAAGGCGGTGAAACTGATCTCCGTCTCCATCCACTTGCGATGGGGAGCTGGCTTGGGGATAGGCGATACTGCCATGATCTCTCGCCGGAGGGTCTTGACGTCTCGCCGGGACGTAATGTCCCTCGACCCCCCGTACATCACATGAAGCGTCTTTCGACGCTCATCTGGGGTGTGGTCAGGGCAAGAGCCTTTTCCCTGATCGTAGACTACCTTCGACACTTGCTCGACGTCCTGGTAGTCCGTCTCCTGAGCGTTGCTGACCTCTGGGTCAGCTCTTTGCTTGACCTCTCGCTGGCGAAAGGGTGCACCACCTTGGCGCCCTGTCGAAGCTCTCGGAAGTGCCCCGCTAGCTTCTGTATCTCCCGGCACTCCCTGGCACTGTGTCGTTTGGAGTCGTGGACCGGGCACTGTCGGTCACTGCGTCGCCGTTGAGCTGCTGTCGCGAGCGCTTGGCGGTGCGCGGGCCCCGGCCCCCCGCCGCTGCTAACGAGTCGAGCGCGGCGATGACCAGGTGGTCGACGTCGTTGCGCCCCTTCTCAGCAGCAAACGGGGAAGCTCCCACGCACGGGGGGTTGTGGAGGAGTGTGCGGGCTGCTAGCAGCGTGCTCTCTGGGCTGGCCTCGGCTGGCGCGTGCGACTCCGTCGCAACCGATGGCCGCCAGGAGGGAACTGGCACCGTCGCCGTTGGGATCGGCATCAGCGCAGATGGTCCCGCTCTGGGACCATAGGGCGTTTCCTACTCCCCCTGTCGCTGGCGGTGTCAGGGCGGGAAGGCTCTCCGTCAGATTGGATGTTCGCCAATGTGAGTCACGGACAGCTTCAAGAACCAAAAGCCCCCTTCCTGGCGCGCCAAATGTCGAAGTGTTTTCCTGCGACACTTCCTCCGGTCTGCTCGAAAGCAGCCCGTGGAGGTTCTTTTTTTAGAGGGGCTAGTGGATCTCAAAGGTTGGAGCATAATGGCGAGAAGAACACGAGGATTTACGTGGTTCGGCCGCCGGAGCATAATACCCTACGTCCACGGGTGTGTCTCCTGTATTATTCATGCGTATGAGTGAGTAAGTTGGCTAGGTCACGAACACTTTGCCCGGTGTCTGCTCTGGGCCATTTATAGCCCAAGGTGGGGCAGTTACAAGGTGGCCCGGGGCTCGACAGATGGCCCCATGGCTATCTGCATCCTATACACTTGCTATAGCCATTTACAGCTATATGCATTGTCACTGCCAGTAGAGTTAAGGCGAGCCGTCTGCCACGCCTGGCGCTTCTGACTAGGAGACTGGTGATGATGAAGCCCCCTTCCTGACGCCGCGTCTCCTCGCCATGCTTGGCTGCTCTGCGCAGTTGGGCGGACATGTTGTGCCATCACGCCTCGTCGCCCTGTCTTTCACCGTAATTGTGTGCAGACAGGGAATGGAGGCGTGTGCCGTGTGCCATGCTTCTAGGGAAGGCGCGAGTCTTGAATGCTTGGCTTGACAGCGTACCTTCCTATTTACCCCTTGGCCATCTGCCCATTGCTTGTCGGTGTGACGCCCGGGCGGCTGGCCCTCGGGACACGCGTCTCCACCCGAGCTGTCTTGCGGAGTAGCGAGTGGTCTGGAGTTGCTGGACACGTGGCAGCACCGGATCCCTCCCGTACTGGAGGTCGGGCCCGGAGCCGTAGGACACGTGGCACATAAAGGGCCTTCCTCGGGGGAAGATATACCCGGAGTCATTGCCCACGCGGTAGCACCGGGGCCCTCCCATGCTGGAGGTCGGACCTGGAGCCGCAGGACAGGTGGCACCTCCGGAGCTCTCTCTGGTGGAGGGTGTGGCTTGGATGTTCCGGGCACGTGGCAGCGCCGGATCCCTCCGTGGCTGAAGATGGGGTCCCGCACCACCGGACACGTGGCGGCACCTGTTCCACCCTCGGTTGGTAGCCAGACTCAGGGCCTGAAGACACGTGGTAACCCTGGGACTGCTCATGGAGTCAGGGCACGGGGTTCGTGCTAGGGCTCGCCTAAGCTGGAAAGGTGGGGCCAGGCTGCCTTTTTATCCACCACGCGAGGGTACCCGGTCAACAGGGTACCGACAACATCCAACTACGGTCTTCAACCATGTTTGAGGCTACAGATTAAAGACATGGAAATATTATTAATTTGTACTTCTATTGGGACAGATAGGTCCTAAACCCACCCAAGAGTGACCGAGAGGAACGTGCTTCTGATGAGACGCCATTTCCAAATCCAGACAAATTTTCGGTAGCATATTCTAAAGGTTTACGTTATTCATTCATTTTTGAGTCATTTATGAGAGAGAGAGAGAGAGAGAGAGGAAAGAACGAAAGATAGAGAGAGCGGGGGAAAGAATAGGGGTGACAGTCAACTTGCGGGTCTGCGTCTATACGACCTAGTCCTTCGACATGTCTGGGTCTCAAGAACAACGGGAGAAGGACGAAGCCAAAGCCCGCCGGCCTTTCGGAGGCTCAGGCACCTGACACGGGTCGTTGGGGGGTCCTTGTACCCTTCTTCGATGGGTCACGATGGTTGAGTGGTCAAGCGTTGGAGGGAGGTCAGCCGGGCGCCGAGCCCGGACCGACGGCTCTCATCGAGCGTCTCTCTGCGTCCTTGGGTGCTTGAAGCTCCGTGTATGTCTCGTGTACACCGTCGTTTTCCAACGAGCGCTTCGCGTCCGCACCAGCACCGTTCGCCTCTAAGCCCGGCTCAATAGATGTCCTACTATTAATTATCGTATTACATGCTCTCACAACGGTGTATATAGCTAAATGTCTTGAAGCGAATGATTATCACTCAATTTTCAAACAATTTTCACGCAAGTAATTAATAAACAAAATATAATTATTAAAAAATGACTGAAAGAGGGCGCGAAGTCCCGCGGCGGTGGCGAAGTGGCTGCCAGAGTCAGGGGCGCACCGGGGCACCGGCACAGGTGGCGCTTAGGGGACGGGGCCAAGAGGGCAGCGGGGGCCGGGGATGGCGCGGCGGCTCGGAGTCGAGTGATGCCGGGGCTTGGCGGCGGCCGGGGGCGGCGGGGCAGGCGGACGGCGGGCAGCATGGAGGCGGCAGCGCAGGACAGCTTGGGGGAAGGGCTGAGAGGCGGGCTCGGGGGCGTGAGGCGTCGGTGGAGGCGGCGCGAGGGGCTGGACGCCTAGGCGCCGCCTTGAAAACATTAAATCGCCTAGGGGCCGGGGCAATGAGGTCGGGGAGTAAAGCAAAAATTAAATAATTAAAATAACGTAAATCAATCAATTACTAAATTAACTAAATTAAATAACTAATCTATCAATTACACAACTAATGAATCAATTAACTAAATTAAATAACTAAAATCATAACCAATTTCTAAAATAACTAAAATCAATCAATTACTAAATTAACTAAATTGAACAACTAATCAATCAATTTTGGACCATGTTGACCTTAACCTCGACTTTGGAACCGAGTAAGATGCGGCGCGTTGGCTGCGGGCGGCAGCGGGCGGTGTCGAAGCGTCCGCGGTCGAACTTCCCCCAGGCCTGCTCTGGGCAGCCCGCGGAGGTTCTTTTTCGGAAGGGGCTAGTCCCCTTGCGAGGGTCTCGCCGGAGTGAGCGAAGGAAGGAGATGGTTAACACGGGGATTTTACGTGGTTCGGGCCGCCGGAGCGTAAAACCCTACATCCACGGAAGTGCCTGGAGCACCGGTTTCCTTGAGTATGTGGATGGGTGGCGAACTGCCGAACCCTTGGCCTAGAGGGAGCTGAACTCACGGGAGTTCAAACCCCTTGTAACGTTGCCTACCTGTGCCTTTTATAATCCAAGGCTTGGGCGGCTTACAAGATGGGCCCCGGTACCCGACAGGTGGCCCGGGGTGATTTCCTACCGGCTACTATGTCTTGGCGCTGGCTTCAAGGTCGTCGTCCTGCCACCCTGTCCATGCCGCAGGCTAGGTGTAGTCGTTTGTGATGGCAGGGGCGGCAGGGCATGTCTTGTCCATTTCTTGTCGCTGCCTTTAGTGGTCTGCAGCTTCTAACACTATGCGTCTGTCATGACTGTGACTGGTCACAGTGCCTCCTGACAGGTGCGCGCCTCGCCTCCGCGCCTTGGGAAGGCGCGAGTCTTGAATGCTTTGTACGGTAAAGGCATGGCGCGCCTTTACTCCCGCTGCCTAGCACGCCGGGCGGGCAGCGCTGCTATGCTGGCCACGTGGCGGGTCCGGAGCTCACCTCTGAGAGGAGGGGAGGTCCAGCCCCGCTGGACACGTGGAGCCTTTGGAGCTCGCCCCCGCGGAGGGGGGGAGGTCCGGCTCCGCTTGCCACGTGGCGGGCCCGAAGCTCTCCTTTGAGGAGAGGGGGAGCTCCCGCCCCGCTGGACACGTGGAGCCTTCGGAGCTCACCCCTACGGAGGGGGGAGGCCCGGCTCTGCTTGCCACGTGGTGGGCCCGGAGCTCTCCTCTGAGGAGAGGGGGAGCTCCGGGCCCGCTGGACACGTGGAGCCTTCGGAGCTTGCCCCTGCGGACGGGGCGAGGTCCGGCCTTCTGGGCCACGTGGCACACCCGGAGCTGTCCTCTGAGGAGACGGGAGCTCCGACCCTACTGGACACGTGGCGCCTTCGGACCTCGCTCCTGCGGAGGGGGCGAGGTCCGTCCTTCTGGGCCACGTGGCAGGCCCGGAGCTGTCCTCTGAGGAGAGGGGAGCTCCAGCCCTACTGGACACGTGGCGCCTTCTGAGCTCGCCCCTACGGAGGGGGCGAGGTCCTTAGGCGGCTTCACCCTGTGCGCGGGGGTACCCTGTATTGAGGGTACCGACAGGCGGAGTCGGTGGAAGCTGGTGCGGCGGCGGCCGGAGTGGCCGTGGCCGGGGCAGCGGCGGCCTAGGCGGCGGCAGGGTCCGGCTGCGTGCGGGGGCGGCGGCGCTTCGGGCGGCGGTGGCAAGCTCGGAGTCGGCGCGGGCGTGAATGCCCGCGGCGACCTCGGGCCCACGGGGTATATAGAGCCTATTTACGACGGCCAAGGTCAGGCCGTCGTAAATAAAGTGTTATTTACGACGGCCTGACCTTGGCCGTCATAAACAAGCAGTTATTTACGACGGCTGAAACTGGCCGTCGTAAATAAACTTATTTATGACGGTTATAGGGTTAGCCATCGTAATAAATTTGGCCGTCGTAAATTGACGTGTTACCTGTAGTGTGTGTTTGTCGGTACCTTCGATATTGGGTACCCCCGCGCACAGGGGAAAAGCCTAAGGACCTCGCCCTTCTCCGCAGGGAGAGCTCCGAAGGCGCCACGTTTCCAGCGGGACCGGACCTCCCTCTCCTCAGAGGAGAGCTCCGGACCTGCCACGTGGCCAACTGAGCCGGACGTCCCCCCTCCGTGGGGAGAGCTCCGAAGGCTTCACGTGTCCTGCGGGACCGAACCTCCCTCTCCTCAGAGGAGAGCTCCGGGCTCACCACGTGGCCAGCAGCAGCCGGACCTCCCACCTCCGCGGGGAGAGCTCCGAAGGCTCCACGTGTCCCGCGGGACCGGACCTCCCTCTCCTCAGAGGAGAGCTCCGGACCCGCCACGTGGCCAGCAGAGCAACGCTGCTTGCCCCCGCGCGGTAGGCAACAGGAGTAAAGACGCGTCATACCTTGCCCGTACAAGGTATTCAAGGCCAGCGCCTTCCCAAGACGCGGAGACGTGGAGCACGCCTCTGTCAGGTGCCGTTGCGCCCAGTCACATCGCAGACTGGCGCGCCGTGTCAGCGTCTGCCCACCAATAAACACAGCGACAAGACATCCCCTGCCGCCCCTTCCATCATCAACCGCTACGACTAGCTTGCGGAATGGGCAGGGCGGCAGAACGAAGACTCGGAAGCCTTCGCCAGAGACAACTACCGGCATAACTGCAGATACGTTAGATGGCAGGAAATCTCCCCGGGACCACCTGTCAGGTCTCGGGCCCACCTTGTAAGCCGCTCGAGCCTTGGACTATAAAAGGCTCGGTTAGGCAACGTTAGCATTCGAAATCTGTTGACTCGCACTCTAGACATCACTCACCCTCAAGCTCAGGACTCCGGTTCTGAGCAGCAAGCAATACAGCGAGCACCTCTGCTCACCGTGGACGTAGGGTTTTACGCTCCGGCGGCCTGAACCACGTAAAACTCCCGGTGTCAAGCTTCTCCATCAATCGTCCCTACGTTGAAGCTCTCCGCGAGTGACTAGCCCCTCCGAAAAAGAACCTCCACGGGCTGCCCAGTGCAGTCCTGGAGGAAGTGTGGGCTACACACTTCGACAATGTTGTTATATAATTAAAATACAAATCCTCATACGATACTGTGTTTTGAGATGGAATGTCCTGAGATGGCTTCATGGATCTTCTAGATCCTTCAGACTCTTCAACGTATCATCAATTGGTTTGGTACATGGACAACTACAACGCCGAGGATGTAAAAATAATCTTGGTCCTTTATTGAAACTATTAAAACAAACTGCCTAAACTCGAATGTGCAACACATGTATACTATTTATCTAAATTATACTACCTCACTGGGAAGCTTTTATTTTGTGTGATACATTGAAGTACACAACAAGGAAGCTAGCTCAAACGAAATTCTAGATGGACCTTCAACTTGCCTAGTGAATTTCCATTATATATCTAAACAAAGATTCTACGGCCGGGGACGTGTGTAATCATTGTTGATTCAATAACTCGGATAGATAACGATAGAGATACAAGAAATATTCAGTGATGCGTGTGTCCTGATCAGTGCAATGAACCTAGATACTTATGCATCGCCTCGTCCTCACGCAAGTTGGGGCTGCGGCATATACAATGCATGCAAGTTGCACATCCTCTCTTGCGGGAGTGAGGTGAAACGCTAGTCGCCTTAATTTTTTTTTTCGAAAAGTTCCAGCCGCCTTAAATTATGCGATCATGTCCACATGGTACTCTATTTAGCTGTGCTTGACCACATGTCCACATGGAACTCAAAACATCACTTAATATCATGAAGAAAGAAAAACGAGTTGGGTAATCCTGTAGTGAGTGATCACTTAATATGTAGTATGCCTGTAACTTGTTTTAAATTAAGTTGGGCGTAATACTAGTGATCTAGCTAAAATGTACCACTAGCTCATATACATGCACAAATGCTGACCAGTGTTTCATGAAACAAAGCCTTCAGTGTTTCAGAAGTCCTAAGTTTCATTTTTTGCGTCTTCAAAATAAATAAAGGATCCGATGACTACCGTTGCAAAAAAATACTATATGTATGCCCTCTTAATTAGCTACTTGTGTGTAGCACAGTGATCTTTGACATAGCTCTACTAGCTCCAGTAACTTCTGGAGATAGAGAGCTGGGGTTGTGGAATTTTTTTGTTGGAAACTATCTTGCTCTTATTTTAAGAGAAAAAGGATGATTAAAGTTTTATTTATGCTATAAACTATAACCACAGCATGGACCTCTGGAGCTGAAACTCTGTCAAATATAGCTCAGTACATATACATCGTAGATGTTGTTAATTACTGATTCTATGGGAACGAGAGAACGATAAGCAAGTGGCCTCTCTGCTAACTGTGATGTGCCGCCAGCCAGCGGCTTTGTCGTGAGTGCCGTCCTGCAGACTAACGGTCAACCAAAGCTAAACCGAGCAAAGCAGCCTACGCGCTTTATATAGATGTGTAAATGTCTAACAGCGGTCCTAGAGTTAATTACTATAGCGTGCATATTCTCTCTATTCTGAAATAAATGACGTTTAGGACAGCTAATTTAATTTTAAATTAAACTAGATTTTTTGTTCTAAATGTCATTTATTTCATAACGGGGGGAGTACAATTTTATTGGAACGAAAAAAAGCATGCCTCTTGTAGCCACAAACCTTCATGACCTCTTTTCTTACAGTATTTCTGATAGGACCAACACACGCCTTTCCTATAAATGGAAATGTGATGTTAATTAATTTTAGGTGTGAATACCTCGTCGTTTATTGTCCTCATTTCAACTCATTTTTTCTGCTGAGACATAGGACAACCTGGATGTTGAGATGATAAGGCATTATTTAATGGGACACATATCTCAACATCTAATTCGAATCAATAAAAAACATCTGCGAATTAATACCACCCGTACTGTTCTCCCTGTCTTGGAATTAAAGCTGAGAGATGAGAATACACATAAGTATAGAAGCTGCAAACAAAGCTGTCCATTCATTGTATTTATGTTTAAGGGATGTACATCCCTCCCGCCTAATCATAAATTAAAATTACAAAGTAATGGATAATTTAGCATAAACGTATCAAAATATTAGGTGAGGAAGGAGAGAAATTTGTCGGCAAAATTAGCTGAAATAATACATTTCTTATCTGCAGCTAAAAGATTTTGGCACATACATGCATGCAAACCGTGATGGACTAGCTCTTTTGCAAAATTAAGTAAAGGTCTGTGGTAATCTATTTAGAGGTAAAGACTAAATGTGTATCTTCAAATGAGGCCAAGAAGTACGTTTCGTGCATAAGTAAAAAAGGTAAGAGAAAATTACTTATCACAAAATGAAAAGGGTAGATGAAAGAACATTACTCATCGCAAAGTAAAAAAGGGTAGGTGGATGAACATCTCTCTGTCTTTCTTTAATGTTGTACTTAGAGAAATTGGAGTACACAACGTTTTCCCATGCTAATTCATATGTATATATGTCCATGAGATGAATCTGCATAGTTCGCCCTCGCTCGGAACTTCCCCCTTTTATTATTATATCCATCATAAGCATTCCACCTTGGCTTCATTTATTTGGAATATTATATATATATATATATATATATCATTTTTGAAACTCAACTCAACCCCCTTCTAGCACATCGAATATGCTTGATTCATGGCGTTCGACAACTGAAAAATCCAATTTTGTAGGTGATGTTGCTCTTTGTTGTGCTATGTGGTTAAATAGGAATTATATAACACCTTTTGTACAGGTAATTTTTAGGACAAATTAACTATTGGATCCGACAATGATCATTGTTATATAAGGATGAGACAAATCAAGTCTCAAGAATGGATGATGTCGGGTTCTAGAGACGATTATTATGGGAGTTTTTGCGGAATTTGGTTGGAATTTTTGGAATAAAATGGAATATAGGTAGCCTCCTTTCCTTCTATTTAGTTAGCTTGTTATATAGTTTTCTGTCAAATATTTTCCTATTTTCTGAGTTTGGAGGATATTGCTTGTTTATGTACTGAACAACTGTATACTTGAATTCGGTGAAAGTAGAAGCTGGAACATCATTCCATTAACTTTTATTGTTCCGTGATGCATGGGCAATAGACGTGGGTACTGCACCCATCAGCAGCCCATGGTACAAGTGTACGACGTGATCGGATCAATTATGACGAATTGCTGTAGCGAATTAAGGCAATGATAGATTTTGTTGTGAAGACTCAAACAGAAGATAAAAGTTTCCAGACTTGCTATTTTTGATAAAAGATTAAAGTGGTCGCCTTTAAGGTTTACATCTAGCTCCGTCGGTGCCTATAGGTGTACAGACTACTCGATCGTTTTGCAGTCTGACTTTATTACCGGATCTTTAGCAAAGACGAAGAACGAGCACGAGTAAATGAATCCAATATTAAACATTCCACAAAAAGATCGAAAGAGGGAAGAACTCCGGTAGCTACATATGATCGCTGCTATAACAAGAAGGCACCTAGGACAGGAGACTGGTGTTGGACCAGGCATTGCTTCTTCACGAATCCCTGTCCTTGCTCAAGAGACATCAGTAGTGGTCGCCCCCTCTTATGACAGCCATCTCTGGCGATGTCAACGCCGAACAGCAAGACGACATGGGATTCCTTTGATTTCTCCACAGGCGATTCGGTGGCGGTGGGCGTCTTCTTACTACAGTCGATGAAGAGCTGCTTCTCCGGGCCGTACGTGGAGTGGGAGAACACGATGGTGTCCCCGGCGCGGAGGCCCTTCTCCCGGACGAAGCGGCTCCAGCCCTTGGTGAGCACGTAGCTCTGGCTGCTGTTCCAGTACGAGTAGCGGAACCGCCACACCTTGCCGTCGCCGTCCTCGAAGTTGAGGAGCACGCCCTTGCCGGTGGCCGTCGTCTCCGGCGTGCGCTTCAGCGGGAAGTGCTTCTCGGCGTGCTGCTTGGGCACGACGAGGCGGTTGAGCTTGCCGACGTCGCTGGGCGTCACGGTCTTCTCGAACAGCGGCGCGCGGGCCCACGCCGGCGTCGGCTGCGCGCGCGCGCCCATGCCGCGGCCGCGGCGCAGGCCCTGGCGGAGCTCGTCGGCGTAGGTGTGCTTCCGGAGCATGTCGACGATCTCCGCCTTGGAGTGCGCCGCCAGGAAGGCGAGCTCGGGCGCTGACGCCCCCTCGCCGGGGAAGTTGGTCGCCGCCTCGCGGCCGCGGTAGCGGAGCGCGGCCACGTCGTAGGCGCGCGCGGCGGCCTCCTCGCTGGGGAACGTGCCGAGCCACACCCGCGCGTGGCGCTCGTAGATCTGCGCGCCCCAGCGGCCGTTGGGCTGCGGCACGACGCCCTTGTACCGCGACGACCCCTGAGCCGCCGCCGCCGGCCGCGACGTGACGGCCTCGTCGGCCGGCGAGGCGTCCGCAGCCTCGGCGTCCGGCGTCGCAGCTGCGACCGGCAGCCGCGCGGCGCCGGACTCCGTGGTGGCCGTGGACGCACCGGTGGAGCGTGACGAGGAGGCAGAGTAGTCCACCGCCGTAGGGCTCATGCTCTCCACCACCCCCATGACGCAGAGAGGCTTACTGTTTCTCGAAGCTTGCTTGTTGCTTCTACCTAGGGCAGGATGAGTGAGGCGTGGTGTGTGCGTGTGGGTCTATATATAGAGAGCACGTACGGGCCGGGGCGTTCCCAATCTGGATGCATGCACACACATGTGTGTGTCCCAAATGTAGAACTTGAGGCTAATTGAATTTTATGCCTTTTGCAAAGTCGTCTGGTCTCCAATTACTCCTACATGTGGTTGAGAGATTTTAAGCTGTTCTTTTTTCCTCGCCACTTGGATGCCGATGAGCCGTGCAACGTACTCTATGCATGCATTTGATTTGTTCCAAGCAACGATGTTCAGTATATGTAAATTATTAAACAAAAAATCAAAGATAGACATGCAGTCACTGTCTGATGCACACGTGCAGGAAATCAGACTGAGATTTTACTGGGGGGAAAATATATGTACAAGTACGCAGGATTGTCGTGAATAGAAAAGAAAAGAAAAACAGAAGGGAGCATGCATGCACTTAAAATTTCGAAAGGGGGAAGAAAAACGTGCATGGTCACACGAGATTCGACGAACGGAGCAAAAGTGGTGGTGTGGTGACACAGGTCAGCTGACGACTAGCTAATCGGCCGGGTGGGCGGCGGAGCAGAGGAGATCGAAGCTTCTTAGAAGGAAGGCGCGCGGGGTGTGCCAAGTGTTTAGGCAATTAGCTAGCTAGGCTTTGCTTTGTTGTGCTCATGGATTAAAATATCTATATCGAATAGGAAATTTCTTGGGAAGCAGCTGCTGGGGAGGAGGATAAGGAACACATGGCCGAAAATCCGCGCTGAAAAAGTGCGGGCATGCAGCTTGTAATGTCAAGCAAGTTGAATCTGTAGATGACGATACTCTCCTAAACTAAACCGTCAGTCCAGCTGCTGGGTAGAGATCGAACCAGCAGGGTATATGTGGAGTAGTATCGTATTGGATTGGATGATCGATCTTAGTTGTTAACTGAAAGTTATACCACGCCGTAACACGCACTTGTATTTGGATGAGCCATGCATGGCTCAAACTAGCTCGATGCCGAGAGAGCCCAGGATTGTGCTGTTGCAGACTTGCAGACCCAGAGAGGAGTAGTAGAACCTGAACCTAACGTCTGTAAGTTCATTGGAGATCGAGTTCTGCTCGGCCTACGCGAGAGAGAGAGAGAGAGAGAGAGAGTAGAACCGAGCGTGTGCGGGTGCGGGCAGCATTTGGCAGTGCAACATGGGCAAGTGGGAGCAAGCAAGAGGAGAGGGGGGTGATGGGAGGCGCCATCGTGCCATCAAATCAATCCCATGAGGTGACATGGGGACGGAGGGTTCAGCTCCCCTGCAAAGGCCGCCGCGCCCGCGGCCCTACCCGGTAGCTAGCATCGATCGCTTTGTCGTTGCTGCTATTTTCTGATGCTTATCGCCGTACGAACACACGGACGGCTGAGCTGAGGCTTCCAGAAATAGTAGCGGTTTCTTCCAGATCTTTTTGCTTCTCCTTCCATTCCATGGCCCGAGAGGGCTCTCTCCGCTAATTAAACCATATATGCACACATCTCTCTTGTATTTACGTGCCTCCCAGGGTATACGACACTGCAAAAAACACAGTCGTCGTGCATATGTGGCTGTTCATCATATCACTTCTTCCGAGGGAGGGAGATTATTATTTACTGCAGTTTTTAAGGATAGTTAAGACAGCCTTTTATAGGTAGCTAGCTAAAAAAGGGCTGACACTATCGTTGTTCTTAACGTCGTCGTCAACTTAAAATGGGAGGGAGCAGGGAGTTAGCTACGTCTATACAGCTAGCCCCTTTGAATTCCAAATACCAGAAAGGTGTCGGCCAGCTCTGGTGGTAGTAGCAGTACTAGTAGCATGCATTGGATCAGAAGCCGCCCGCGCGCGCGCGGGACGAAAGCCACCATCGAACAAGCTAGCTCCATCCACACACACACGGAAACTCGACCAACTTGGCAAGCACAAAACAGCGGCGGCGCCTGCTGTCCCTCTCCTCCCGAGCTATACAACCAACCAGCTGCTGCAGCTAACCCGGACACGGAGGAGAAAGCCGGCCGCCGTGAAAACCGCGGCTGCGTGACCGTGCAGCTGTATGCATGTTGCACGGCACACAGTGTCGCTGTCGATCGTCTGGACGAAGCCAGTGCAACGCGAGGAGGTCCCCAATGCATGCATGCAATGGATGGATGGTTTGTCGCGGCCTCTCGGGAGGAGCTAGCACACGACGATATTTATCGCGAGCGTGCCGTTGCGCCCTATGAATGAATGCAGAAGACTGGACTGGATAACGCTGGTACTCGACCCCTCTTGCCACGCAACTTGCCCCCCTTGGCAACATGCATGCATGCATGCCCCATAACAAAACCGGCCGGTGACCCCAGCCCAGCCGTTCACATCTTCGCTGGTTTTCCTCTTCGAGAGCAACAGGTCGGCAGCTGTTCCTCTCTCTAGCTATCTCTCTCCATCGATCGAACACAGCAATCTTCACGTACATCACCGTACTGATGAGTAATTCTAAGATGGACCGCGTTCGTTACCCTATAGTTCGACAAGTCTCTTTTAGGAGCCGTTTGAACATACTACCCCTCCGTTAGGACAATAATTTTATAAATTAAAAGTTAATATCCTACCGACAATAATTCAATAACAGATGAGTACTACACATTAGTACTACATAGAACATGACATCTGAAATGCTGCGTGCTTCCTCTCTATGCATGGAAACTCTTAACTGTAGTACTAATATGTATGTAGCAAATACAATACTAATTAATTGATAGTATATATCAATGGCGGCTGCAAAAATTAAACTCGTGATGAATGCTCCGATTTTTGGAGTGGGTGAATGGTCCTGAACACCACTGGACTGGACAAAAGAGATGATCTCGTCCCGTAGAATAATTGCGTACCTTTTGTTTTTTTTTCTGTAGTTCATTCTTCAGAGATATATAGGCGAGCAGGGACAGACACTGCATAGACTTTGTGCAGATGATATGGGTACGTTTCCAGCAGATTCATGTATCCACGTGGTGAATCATGGACGTTCTGTTTATTTGATCGATGGGTACTTGATCTCGTCTCAAGTTAAAAATAAAACTAGTCCGTATTAAATATAGTAAAGATTCTTTTTTGAAGCAAAAGATATAGTAAAGATTCTAGTAGACTGCTAGCTGGTAGAGAAGAATGAGGTAGCTATGGCAGCAGGTGATGCAGTACTAGTAGCTTCAGTAATCAGATGCATGCATGTAAAAACCCTGCCGTTCTTCTCTTGATGACTTGAGTTGATTGGACTGACAAACAAATGAGAGAGAGAGAGAGAGAGAGAGATGTACTAATGAAGTGATAATCGCTTTTGAGTGACACGCCCTGCCGCGGATTCAAGGTCAAGTCGAGACCGGCCGCTCCCTGCCGAACTTTTTCTTCGATTTTATATCTACGATAACGTCTAGAAGTTTCGAACATGCATGCAAGCAGCCGGATATTATAATCAACTAACGGCGGCGGCTAAGGGCACCACAACGTTTTCAGCATGCAACCGATCACGTGCCAAATTGAATACCCTGCTTTCCCTTTTCGGATGGATCGACATGCTTACCGAGACCGGTCAGCGTCAGAATTTGATGACAGCAGGTTACAATAGATATACCACTGACAAGCTACCAATTTGGGTTATTTAGATTTCAAGATATTTTTCTAATTTTAAATTATTATCAACAGGATAACAGTTTTGTTAAAACAAAATATCTAAAATTAGTATCTAACAAAAACGGAGTTAGCTGCCGTGTCCCATGAAAGAATTAATTATAAGCGCATGCGTTAATAAGCTACACCTTTCTTCTTCTTCTTTCTGGATCTGTTTGCACGTTACTGTCAGTTGTAAATCGAGCCGCCAGTGAGACCGAGTGGCCAAAACGTCATTACACTTTCGCAGTGGTTTTAATAGTATGAAAATTGTATGACCACATGTATTGCTTTGCGTTCCAAATTGACCAAATGCTCCATCATTAAGAATTCCTTTGTATCAATGCCTGATGGATGCAAACTACAGATGTATAGGTCTCCTGCCCGCCATCCATCCAGTCCGTGCATGCAGGAAGCAACTGACTCTTCGAAGGTCCTTCGGCTACAGCCTGTGATGTACAGACACACATACAGTTGATTTCAGTGCGGCGCCGTACCACGTGCTGCAGATGTCACAAGTACCCATATGCTGCAGTTGATTTGCGTGTCAACTGTTCGGTTCACATGGATCATACACCAAGCTAGGAGGAGATAGTCTCTCTACTTCTGCGTGAAGAAAAGGCTGGAGCAACATGCAGCTTGTGCCTTGTAGCATGGTAAAGGTAAATGCAGCCAAACATACGGTGGTCCGAGAAAAAAGCTGCAACGAACGAATAGGGATATATATATATACGGTCGAGTACGGCTTGCCGGGATTGCCGATGAAAGTTCATCGGAGATCTGTCGATGGATCGTCGTCGTGAGGCTCATGCAGAGCAGGCATCAGCCACTTTACTCTCTCTCTCTCTCACTCAGCAGCCCGCATGCAGCTAGCAGCTGCCATGTTCAAACTCGCAGGCATGCCCTTCCGCGCGCTGCCACTGGAACCATGCACTGCACGCACCACGTACGGCAACACGTTGAAGCAGACATGCATAGCCCGATACGCGTTAGCCAGGCAGGTACTCTGAAGTACAGTGAGAGTGCATTTTAAGCATGTATACTGCGTTGCCAAACATATAGCATCTGCTGGCCAAGGATCTGATCCATACACAGCATTGAGTTCAAGTCGGTTGTCAAGTTCCGGTGCAGGCCACGCGATGCGACATGGACGATTTTGGCAAACGAGGAAGCCAGGCAGGGCGCGCGCTCGTCTCAATCCCGTAGTGTTGTTTAGCTGAGAAACAGCTGCAGCAGTGCAGAGCATGGACGTACGCCGCAGTCCGAGCGTGTGCATGGCTTACACGTAGGTCGTGGCAGTGTCGGCACTAGAAGAAAGTGGCGGTGTGCTTTTTCATTTTTTAATTAACAAGATAATTTCTATCCTTTTAGATGAAGCATATGGATCTTCCTTCTTCTGTTTAGTATTACGAAAATATGACATATCGAAAGGAGTCCATGCATGATAAAAAGTAACAATGCTGGTAAAAATATAATAAGCGAGATGGTATGTGTACATACAACTACACCGTAGTGGATCCCGGCAAAAGGAACCGATTTAAGACCAACCAACATCATCGGTCCCTCGATCGTGCCATAAACCGGCACCACCCACATCACCAAAATCCAAGAACTGATCTTCTCTGCAATGTACGTAGAGATGCATGAGTGCTGTGCAGGATATACGCAAGTCCTTCGAGATCGCATGATGATGAGGGCGCACGTCTTAAGAGGTCCGGGCTGTGATGATAATATATTTTGAGCTGTTCCTTGGACCATATGAATTCAATTGACAGCTTCAGAGAGACGAACCGTAGGTTGTTCTCTTCTGCTTTGTTTCTTTTGTAGAGCAGTAGGTAGTAGAGCTCCAGGGTGGGCGCTAGCTAGCCTAGCTCACAATTATAATTGCCTTCCAATGGATCAAGGGGGCTATTATATTAAAAAAATAGATTAAAGAAAGTTGTTGGGCTTCGCCCTACTGCTTAGTCTCACGCAATTATATATGCATCTGTGTGATTGAACGCTCTCAAATATCTAGACGTACGTATGTATGAAGCGATAAATTTATAATCCACATTTTCTCTTTACAGCGAACCATATGTTAATTTACATATATATATATATATATATATATATATATATATATATATATATATATATATGCAAAGGCACATCTCTCTCTCTCTCTCTCTCTCTCTCATTCGTAACGGCTAAAGCGGATCTTAAAACTGAACTATATTTTGCATCACTAACATATCTGGATCTCGTTGTGTATTAGTAAATGTTCATCACTAGATTTATAAACTTGGAAGTTTCAGGCCGTTCAGCGTTGGCACTTGAGGTGAGGCCTCCCTCCCAAGAGAAACACCCACTGGTTACCTTACTTGTAACATCTATGGTATCCCTTGGCATTCTCTTCTCAAGATCGATGGGAAACTACTCAAGGCATATATAAGAAGGGTTGAGTCCAGAGACACCTTGGTTAAGGGTGTGGGTGTACACCCTGACCATCCAAGTTTGAATCCTCTTTTAAACAAATTTGGGTGCCTATTCTCTTCTTAACACAATGCCACTTAGTTCCTCCTTGGTCGAAGTCCATTAGGATACTTTAGTATATCCAACAGAAGTTGGAGTTGAGAGGCCGGACCAGGCCAGACAGCGTGTCCACGGCCCCCCAGTAATTGCAGCTGCAAATTGATGGTTGGTTAGGCCATGGCTGCAAGATACACATACACGGAACCAATCTACTAGGAAGGCGGCTGGGTCCCGCGCGTCCTGCCTGCCCTGCTTGTTGCTGCACGGTCTCAGCTCGCTGTCCGCAGCGCAGCGCAGCACTGGTCCAGCATCTGTGCGACGAGCTAGGCGCGCGCTGCAGAGCGGACGGACGGTCATGAATGCTCGACGTTGGGCGCGCAGCTAAGCAACCGGGTGATAATGGCGGACGGTCCCCGGCCCGGAGGGGACAAGGACAAGCCTGGTGACGAGTGAGGGCTCGCAGGTCTACTAGCTTCCTCCTCTCTCGTCAGACCTCGCAGTATGATGCGCCGGTGGAGCTTTCAGGGACGGGAAGAGGCGAATCCCTGATTCGTAGACCGATGGATCGGTCGCGCTCCGGTCCATTCGTGCATGCCTGCGGCCGTCGACGTCGCCCGCCGGCCTTGGCCCCTGCACCGGCCGGCGCAGTGTGCACAGCTCGCGTCATGGGCCGTGACGATGCGTGCCTGTGCCGCCACCGACATGCACGTACGTGCTGATTTGGATGCCGCGGATGGCACGCCGAAGCCTTGTGTGATGCCTATGCCTGGAGCCCTCTGGACCTGGTCGGGCGCGGCCCGTGGTTTGGACGCCGCGTTCCCGAGAGCGGGATCGTCTTCCGGACACACGAGGCAACACGCGCGCGCGCGGTTTCGACGACATGCGTACGCGCGTGGCCGCGCGCGCGGAGAACCACGACCGGCGGCCGAGCGGTCGTCGTTCCAAGCAACGGCCGGGGTCCTCAGCCCTTCTATAAAACTGCAATTCCATTTCAGTAGTACTATTATTATATGCTAACCACCTTACATCATAAGCAGAATGATAGTAGTAATTGATTCACCATATAAAGATCCAACCATATTTTCAACACTTGATGTAGTCCAATGTGGGCATGCTTCGACCACGTGCAGTCTGTCCTCGACCATTCTTGGTCTTGGCCTCTACCACCACCACCTTTCCTTCTCCATTATCCTCTGTCCATAGATGGCTGGTTTGGACAAGTTTCGAAGCGAGCTTACCGGGTATAAGCCCCCAACAAATCTCTACTTTCGAAATAAGCCCCACAACTCAGATGCATTGCTCGTCGACGTGTCGTCTGCTCCGATCAATGCATTCTGTAAAGTGTGTTGACGAGTCTTTTCTGTGACAGTTTGACCAGAACTCCTCTTCAGACGGCCCACGCCAACCGCCAGCGGACGGCCCATTGTTGGAAGATTTGACCACGTCGCAAACGACTCAATCTCTAAGAAGTCTTGATTAAAGACTCCTCAACTGATCCGATTGGGAGGCCTCTAGAGCATCTCTTCATCTATAAAAGCAAAGGCTTTTGCCTCATCGGGTAATTGAAAAAAGAAGAAGAATAAGGAGCGAAGAAATACAATAGATTAGACATCACCCGAAAGAGTTGATCATTAGAGAAGAGAAAGTTCCGGGAAGGCTCTCCCTCTTCGGCGAAGAAGCAACAACCACTGACAAGCATCAATGGCAGCAAACACTTCTACAAACGAAGGTATGTGTGCATAAGTTTAATTACTAATACAATTTGATTAAGTATAGCTTGATGATTGAATTGATATATGAGATAAGAAGTAGACCGAAGCAATTGAGCATACAAGTTCAGATCCAAATATTTTAGAAATATAACAATGGCGTCAGAGCCAACTTGTTTTGCTAATTGCTCTCGGAAATAATTAGAAAATCAAATCAGGATTAGGATCTGTACACATCAAATCAGATCAATCCGCATCCAACAAAGATCACATTCATGTAGATGTCGATTTAAAACTTTAAGGAAACTTAGAAAACCAAAGGGGATTAGAACGGGAACTTATCTGTTATTCCCGATTCCTGTCGGTGGCCTAGGAACCACCGCCGGCACAACACCTGACCCCCTTCTAGGCTCGGCCACTCAGCTCCTGCCACCACCGAACCCTAGTCGCCGTTCACCGGCGCCGTGGGTGCTCAGCCCGACCACCGGCGCACAGATCTGTGTGCGGCTCACCGCCTAAGCGTGGGCTCGGCCACTCAGCTCCCTCCGCCATCGGCGCTCAGCGCCTCCGCCGCCGGCGCACGAGCAAGTCCCGCCACCAGTCCAAGGGCTCGGGCCGTCGCCGGCGCACGGGCATGGCCCGCCACCGTCGCACGGGCACCGGACCTTGGCTCTCTCTCTCAGCCGCGGCGCGAGGGGATCGGGGGAGAGGAGAATGAGCTAGGGTTTTTGGCGGATCGATTTTTATACTTCGAGCGATTCACTCGCAGCCGTCCGATCGTGAAACAGCGGCTCAGATTATTTAGGCGACGTGTATTCAAAAATTCGTACCATCCATCGAAGATCCAATGGCCCAGAACGACCGGCGCTACGAGCGGGCCGCCCCCGACCCAGGCGGGGGTGAGATGGGCCGTGTGGGCTGCCCTTTTGATTTTCAAATAATTTCTGGGAATTAATTAGTGGGCTTATGGGCCGAATTGTCCAAACAGGCCAATTTTTCCTTTTCTTTTTCCTGGAATTTTGCAGAAATTTAGAAAAAGGGCTTGTGGGCCAAAATTAATTTTGGGCTGGGCCATCACTAAGGCTGTTCTGGGCCAAATCAGTTTGGAATTTTTTTATCTAAGCATTTTTTCAGAAAATAGATAAGGGACTATTAAAATTAGTTACAACTCACTATAATTAAGTTCTTGGCATAAGAAAATTTCAGAAAAATTATGCATAGGCATTTTGCCGCTTTAAATATTTTATTGCTGAATTTTAGTATTTCTATGCTATAAACTTGATTAAATTGGGGAATTTGTCTAAGAAATTTTAGAAAAATGCCCAAAATTAATTTAGCTTCCGCTGTAATTAAGTAAAGTATAATACGATTATTATTAAGTAGCCAAAGTAAACAAGAAATTTTTACTTAGTTTTCATAGTAAATAAAAGTTTAGTAGCCAACGTGAAAAACTCTATTTGCTATGACTTATGATAATTTCTTTATTTAGTAGCCAACGTGAAAAATAAAAGGGTTAACATAATTTGTAAAGAGATCATGTTGCATTTCATTAAGTAGCCAACGTGAAAAATGAAATACAACACTCCTTACATATCTAAGTTAACAAGATGCATGCCTTTGCTTAGTAGCCAACGTGAAAAGCAAAAACATGCCTTAATTTTATTTTTCTATGCACTTACTTTATGTATTCTTTTGCATAAACGAAGGTTCTTCCGGGATCAACAATTCACTTAGTTATATCTCCTCCATTGAACATTTGAATGGGAACAACTATGGTTCATGGAGGGAGAATATCTCCTCAAAGATCGACCTTGCGATCGTGACACCTCGTCCTACTGAGTCTGAGGTCCCACCTTCTCGTGGGGCAATGGAATCTCAAGAAGAATATAATGAAAGGATGAATGCCTTTCATAAAGAACTCAAGGACTTTTATGAGGCTCGTGCCAAATGGAACACTTCCAACACGAAGTGTCTTATGGTTATTAAGGGTACTATTATTGAGCCAATTAGGGGAGCTATTCCCGACTGTGCGACAGCAACAGAGTATCTTCAAAAGATCCAAAGTCAGTTCACCGGCTCCTCTAAAGCAACTGCAAGTACTCTAATTAAGAGACTCGTCACTGAGAAATACACTGGAGGCGGTGTTCGTGAACATATACTTAGGATGTCAAACATGACTTCAAAACTCAAACCTATGGACTTGGGGATCAAAGATGAATTTTTGGTTCATCTCATTTTTGCCTCTCTTCCTAGAGAGTTTGAGGCTTTTGTCATCAACTATAACTCACAGCCAGAAGAATGGAATTTAGAGAAGCTCATTGTTATGTGTGTACAAGAGGAGGAGAGAATAAAGACCTTCCGCGGAAGTGACACTGTCAACTACGTGATAGGAAAAGGAAAGAAAAACTTTAATAAACCAGTAACAAGGAATTTCTATTCTCCTCAAAATGATAAAGGAAAGCGTAAGGTTTTCAATGAGTAACCTTCAAAAGAAATTAAGGTGTCAAAAGATCAATGCCTATTCTGCAAGGAGAAAGGACACCGTCAGAAGGACTGCATAGGTTTTCTCAAATGGTGCAACAAGAAAGGTAATGATTTCATTAGTCATTTTGATAAATCCCTGTACTTAAAAGATTATTCATCAATGTGGTGGATTGACTCAGGTGCCACAGTGCACGTCTGTAATTCGTTACAGGGGTTAAGTATGAGGAGGACACTTCAAAAAGGAGAAAGGAAAATTAGAGTTGCAGACGGTCATGAAGCACAAGTTGAAGCCATAGGAGACTTTTCACTAGAATTAAAAAATGGATTTACTCTTACACTTCATGACGTTCTTTTATGTTACATCAGTTAGAAGGAATTTAATTTCAGTTTCATGTTTAGACGATTATGGATTTGCATGCCATTTTGGCAATGACAAGTGTGTCATAAAGTTCAATAATAAAATTGTAAGTCTTGCCATCAGACAAGATAATCTTTATCTTTTGTCTATACATGATAATATTAATGAGATAAGTGATTTTCAAAATTCCTCACATAATAACTCAGGTTTTAACAAACAAAAAAGAATAAATTGTGAAACTTCTTCGAAATTATGGCATTGTCGTTTAGTCCATATTTCGAGGGGGAGAATTGAAAACTTAGTTTCACAATCAATTCTTCCTAACTTAAAATATTCTGAATTAGAAGAGTGCATAGATTGTATAAAAGGAAAATTCACTAAGAAAATTAAGAAAAACGCCAAACGAAGTACGGGAATATTAGAATTGGTCCACACAGACATTTGCGGTCCTTTTCCCACGGTCTCAATAGACGGTTTTGATTCATTCATAACCTTCACGGATGACTATACTCGTTATGGCTATATTTTTCTAATTAAAGATCATTCTGAAGCATTGGACAAGTTTCAGATATTTAAAGCTGAATTTGAAAATCAGCATGACATTAACATCAAAGTGGTAAGATCCGACCGTGAGGGGGAGTACTACAGTCGACATACCCCATATGGCCAAGTTAGTAGACCATTTGCACGGTTTCTACAAGAACATGGCATAGTTGCCCAATACTCAACTCCGGGGGAGCCTCAACAACAGAGTGGCGGAACGACAGAACCGTACATTAATGGATATGGTTAGATTCATGCTTAGCTTTTCAGAATTGCCTGTTAATTTATGGATGGAGGCGTTAAAAACCACCATTCATTTACTAAACAGAATCCCTACAAAATCCGTGCCTAAAACTCCATATGAAATATGGACGGTACGCAATCCGTCGTTTAGTTACCTACATATTTGGGGTTGTCCCGCTGAGGCTAAAATCTTTAATCCAAACATTGGAAAGTTAGATCCTAAAACTGAAAGTTGTTATTTCATTGGATACCCAGATTAGAGCAAAGGATTTCGTTTCTATTGTCCCAATAGATATACTAAGTTTGTGGAAACGAGACATGCAATTTTCTTAGATGACGATATGATTAGGGGGAGTAAGGCAAGACGAGAAATCGATCTTGAGAAGAAAAGGGTCTGTGTGCCCATTCCAATGATTCAAGAACCATATTTCACTCTGCCTACTGCTGCAGGATCAAAATCATGTGAATCTGATCCTACACCTGTTGTTAGTTCTACACCAGCAACTGAAATTAGTGAGATTCCTGTTCTGCAAGAATCACCTCGGCATTTAGAGCAAAATGACAATATTGCTATAAATGATGAAGAACAACAATTGCCTCAAACTGAAGATGGTGCGAAACTTAGAAGATCTAGTAGAATTAGAAGACCGGCTATACCAGACGACTATGAGATCTATATGAGTGAAGAAGTTAAAATGGAGGGTGATCCCACCTCTTATGAAGAAGCTATGAGAAGCCCTATGTCAGCTGAATGGCATAAAGCTATGGAAGACGAGATTAAGTCTATGGATGCTAATAAAGTCTGGGAATTAGTGGAAATTCTCAAAGGAGCCAAAACGGTAGGTTGCAAGTGGGTCTACAAAATTAAACGTGACTCCAACGGAAAAATAGACAAATTTAAAGCCAGACTTGTAGCAAAAGGATTCACTCAAAGAGAAGGAATAGATTATAATGAGACATTCTCACCGGTATCAGCTAAGGACTCATTCAGAATAATTATGGCATTAGTGGCGCATTATGACTTAGAATTACATCAAATGGATGTAAAAACAGTGTTCCTCAATGGAGATCTGTATGAGGACGTTTACATGACACAACCAAAAGGCTTTGTCGCCAAAGGAAAAGAACATATGGGATGCCATTTAAGAAAGTCCATCTACGGACTTAAGCAAGCTTCGAGACAATGGTATCTCAAATTTGATGACACAATTAGACAGTTTGGATTTAAAGAAAATGAGGAAGATAATTGCATATATGCTAAGTTTAAAAATGGGAAGTTTATTTTTCTCGTTTTATATGTGGATGACATATTATTGGCCAGTAGTGATGTTCATCTACTAATATAGACTAAGAAATTTTTATCCTCTAACTTTGATATGAAAGATCTTGGTAAAGCCTCGTACGTTTTGGGCATAGAAATTCATAGAGATAGATCCAAAGGGGTATTAGGACTCTCTCAGAAAACATACTTGGAAAATATGCTAAAGAAATATTGTATGCATAAATGTAAGCCATCGCCTGCTCCTATAGTCAAGGGTGATAAGTTTGGGAATTTTCAATGTCCTAGGAATCAGTATGAGATTGATCAGATGAAAGTAGTCCCATATGCTTCAGCTGTCGAAAGCTTAATGTATGCTCAAGTATGCACTCGCCCTGACTTTGCTATGTCATCGGGATGTTGGGCAGATATCAGTCCAATCCAGGTGTGGATCACTGGAAGACTGTGAAGAAAGCTTTAAAATACATACAAGGTACTAAGGGTCTCATGTTGACGTATAGAAAAAATAGATTCACTAGAAGTAGTAGGATATTCAGAATCAGATTTTGCGGGTTGTGTAGATACCAAGAAATCCACGTCAGGATATATATTCACTCTCGCAAAAGGAGCCATTTCATGGAAAAGTTCTAAACAAACTATTACTGCATCATCCACAATGTATGTAGAGTTTGTTGCTTGTTATGAGGCCATTGGGTAGGCAATTTGGCTTAAGAAGTTTTTACCCGTACTTAGAGTGGTAGACAGCATTAAAAAACCACTTAAGCTATACTGCGACAATGAACCAGCAATATTCTACTCTCACAATAATAAGTCAAGTGGAGCTGCCAAACACATTGACATTAAATTTTATGTTGTGAAATATCGAATCCAGGATCATACTATTAATCTTGAGCATATAAGAACTGAGCAAATGATCTGTTAACAAAAGGTCTTCCACCCAGCGTGTTTAGAGAGCACGTGACCGGTATGGGTTTAAAGGAGAACCTATGATTTCCTGGATACTTAGGGGCCAAACTAAGTATAAGAATATATTTCTAAGTGTAAAGTGTGACGTGGTCGTCGAGTCAAGCAGTGCGTAATTGGCTGTCTTTGATGCGACGTACTCTTCACATGGAGCATAGTGAAATATGTGTAAGATTAAGCAAAAGGGTTAATAAGTTCTTAGACCGTGGTCAAGGGGGGAATGTTGGAAGATTTGACCACGAAAAGAAAAGGATATTGAATCGGTTGCGATCGCAACCAACTCAATCTCTAAGAAGTCTTGATCAAAGACTCCTCAACCGATCCAGTTGGGAGGCCTCCTGGGGCATCTCTTCATCTATAAAAGCAGAGGCTTTTGCCTCATCGGGTAATTGAAAAAAGAAGAAGAATAAGGAGCGAAGAAATATAATAGATTAGACATCACCCGAAAGAGTTGATCATTAGAGAAGAGAAAGCTCCGGGAAGGCTCTCCCTCTTCGACGAAGAAGCAACAACCACTGACAAGCATCAATCGCAGCAAACACTTCTGCAAACGAAGGTATGTGTGCATAAGTTTAATTACTAATACAATTTGATTAAGTATAGCTTGATGATTGAATTGATATATGAGATAAGAAGTAGACCGATGCAATTGAGCATACAAGTTCAGATCCAAATATTTCAGAAATATAACACCCATCTCTCTGATGAACAACCCAAGAGCTGCTGCGGCGGGCAAGCGACTGCTAGTGCGTAATTCAATTTTAGATTCTGTTTGGATCATTGGATTAGTCGTTAGCTGAGTAATTTTAGCCGTTATCTTGTCCAAACAGATTAGTTGTTTCTCTGTTTAGCTAATCCAAAGCTACCTAACAAGTAACCCAACCAATTACCTGTTCGACAGCACCCGATCCTGTTGCGGCATAACCGCCCAATTGGCTCGCGGATCAGCCCTAATCAATAAGTCCCAGCTGGGCCTACGCGACAACTTGCTCCGGCGTGCATGCATCTGCCTAGGCTCCGATGATGCGCCGGTGGTGGTGGTGGCGCCGGCACGGTAGCTTTAGCTTTGAGACGACGGCACACGTACACAAGAGAGGATGGATGGATAGATCCCAAGCACGGCGGCCACCTGGTTAACGGCCACGAGCTCACAGCTACCGATCGACCTGAGATGGCATGGGGGGCACCGGTAGCTCGGTTGATTCAGCTCACTGAAAGCGCCCATGGTTTAATCTCAGTCACGTCGACAGATGATACACAAGAGGGAAACAACTGGTCCAGCTGCTCCTCCAGCCTGATGAGAAATAAGACGGGACGGGGGCATGAAACTTTCTCTCATCTTATCATATATGCTCTACCCGCTTTTTAAATTATTGTGGTTAGGAGAACAATTTTAATTTATTTTTAAACTAAGGTTTTCTTTCCAATGACGGTAATTTACTCTAATTTTCTCCTTCTTTATTAAATAAGCAGAGCACCCACCATTTGCATCGAGAAAAAGAAATGAAATTAGTAGCTAAGTAGTAGTCCTGCATGTAGCGTATGTACCTATCTTTACCCAATACAACGGATGTACTAAATAATACACCACTTTAACAAATAATGCATTGGAAATCACATATTTACTGCCTAAAATTAGTGTCCGAATTCCAGAAAACTTATTTTTCCTTTTCCTCTCCGTTTCGTAACTGGGCTACAACACATAAAAAGAGAGACGCTGGAAATTACTTACGTGAAAAGGGCGAAAGCGGATCAGATGGCCTGTTACCATTTATCTTTGCGCGGCCCATAGAGAACTCGATCGAAAATCGCGAAAGGAAAAAAAGATGGACCATAAACAAGCAGGCCGAAAAATACTAGTAGAACCAACAAAACTGGGCTACAAGTGGCCTGGTCGAAAAAAAAACTGACGCATCCCGCATGGCTAAGGCCCAAGAACATGGGCCTGGGCCAGAAACTCCCGCACACGCGTAGCCCCCGCCGGCCTCTTTCGGTGGGCTAGGTGCGGTAGGCCGAAGCCGGGACGATTGTTGCCAGCTATCAGCCATGGCGATGGACAGACGACCAAGCAGCACGAACCGCCTGCTCGGCCGGTTGGAAGCACGCCCGGGTCGGCCGGAGACGGACCGGCAACCGGTGCTGCCCGATTGCAAAACTACCCTGTTCCGCCGTTAGCAACGACCCCGGGCCTCTCTGTGACACGGATCCATAAGTGAATTGCAACGCCTCAAAACATGAACAAATGCGCGTCAAAAAACGGCCAGATCACAATGCCTGACGCGCGTGAAAAAAAAAAAGAAAACGTATCCACTTCAGTCTGTCATTGCATATGCTACCGAGGCGACAAACAGCATGCGAAATGTTGACAAACAACATTAATCTCCACCAGAAATAGAAGGAACACTAGTTTAAATCTCAAACGCACAGCCGAGAAAGGCTGATTAAAAACACTGCAGATTTCAGTCAGTCGATAGCACCGCCAGCCGGTTCATCGACTGATGATGGAACAGCACGTCGTTACACAGCTTTCGCAGAGTGAGCTAAACAACGAACAAGCAGACACTGATCCTGAGCAACGGCCATGAACACAACTGCTAGCACACTGAGACCAGGGACCATGCAAACGAATAACCACAAGAGATGCACGCTCAAAGCAACTCGAGTCAACCAATGCAACATAGGCAGAGCACTAATACATAAGCAGACCTGCAGAGCGCACAAATACCAGTAACATCTTGAGCTAACTCCATCTCACGGATTCAAGGACGACACCATTAAAACGTAAAATGGACAGATTCCACCACGTCAACCAATTGACTCCAAGGTAACCATATGCAAGGGCATCATGCCTACATAATTCAACAAATATATCAACCAAATTTGCTCCCAAATGACGGTAGCAACACAATCTGTTTCGCTATCTAAGCAAAACAGACAGCAGGAGGTAAACTTCCAGCTCATCATTCACACATAATTAAACGCAACACAATTTGCCTGACGAACGAGGAACAATTCGTTTACAAGGAAGTCAGTTAGTGTCTAGAGATTTATTGAGTGGCTGTAGCACACAACTATCTAATGCTTTCAGTAGCCAACTACTACTGCTGACGAGAACATGCCAATCAACTTACTACAGATACTTTATAAACACAAGTAAAACGATGGAACAGATCAGATACCAAGATAACGAAGCAGAGCAACAATTTACCGCTAGGAGAGGAATTAAACATATAAAGAGTTGATGATATCTCAAATCACAGACACACATGGAGCCACATAAGGTTGCAAAACGTTCATCGAGATATTTCAAGGAAAGCAGCAGTTTTCAGGAAACGCAAACACCTGGGAGCATTCATAGCAGAAACTAGAGCCGTAGCGCGAGGCGGTACAACCAACATCAGATCCCCCACGCTTAATCGATCTCCTGAAGCGAGGCTCCGGTAGCGGCAGCGCCCCCGGCGGCAGCAGCGGCGACGTCGTCGGCCGTGAACTTTCCCTTGGCCTTGTCGGCGGCGCGGCCGCGAGCCTTGCGTTCGAGGAGCGACTTGCGGTCCTTGTCGAGCTTGAGCTTGGTGACGACGACCTTGGAGGGGTGGATGCCGACGTTGACGGTGGAGCCGTTGACCTTCTCGCGGGTGATGCGCTCGACGTGGATGACCCAGCGGCGGCGGTACACCTGCACGACCTTGCCCTCGCGGCCCTTGAAGGTGCCGCGCACGACCTGCACCTCGTCGTCCTTGCGGATCGGGACGGAGCGGACGTTGTACTTGTGGCGGAGCTCCGTGGACAGCGCCGCGGACATGAGCGTGCGGCGGACGGAGGACGGGGCCTGGAAGTGCGCCTTGCGGCACTTCCGGCGGGAGCTCGTCACGCGCGGGTTACGCTTCATGGCGCCTGCCTCGTTCCTTACCTCCTCCGAGACGGCGGCGGCAGCGGGTAGGCTTTCTGTGGGTGTAGCGTCAGACGGCGGCGGCGGCGGCGGCGGCAGGAGTGGTGGGGAGGTTTTATATAGTGGGCGTTGCTAGGTTTTGTTTAGCTGTGTATTATGGGCTGTTCAGTGGGCTATGGGCTCTATAAACGGTAGGGATTTACTCGAGCGTAGGAAAGGCGAGGCTAGCAAGCGCTGAGCCCGTTTCGCACGTGTGGACTAGCCC
The DNA here is from genome assembly GCA_030760725.1 of Neostapfia colusana. Lineage (NCBI taxonomy): Eukaryota > Viridiplantae > Streptophyta > Magnoliopsida > Poales > Poaceae > Neostapfia > Neostapfia colusana. The sequence continues at coordinate 121,955,813 of JASWHV010000004.1, forward strand.
GTGGAGGAACATCGGGCTCTTGTTCGGCCCACCAGACGAGGCCTTCCGCGGGAAGCAGGTAAACCTATCCACCTCTTTTCCCGCCCGCCCGGCGGCCCGAGTCATTTACTTCCGAGCTTCGGGCGTCGGAACTCGTGTCGCGTGGGTACGGACGAAGACGGGCGGCACGTGGTGGGTGGAGGCCGAGGCGGCGCTTCGATACGAAACCCGGAGGCGAGGCCACCGGCTTCTGAAGCTCGAAGGACTGCGTGCCACGTGGACGTAGCGACACGGACCTGGCTAGGTTGGCGCTTCTCCCTTCAGGCGCGGGAGCACGGGCGATCCAGCCCAGAGCGTTCGACTCGTGCGTGCGGCGAAGGTCCACCGGAGAAACAATCGCCAGGCACCACAGCTCTACTACTCCAATTAACTGCTACTAGACTCTAGACGTGGTACGGAGTTTGCAGGACGGGAAACTGAAGGGCGAGGCCGTGAGTGTAGTTGTCTCCGCCGCGCCGGGTTTTCGATTCACCACCAACGTCTCGGTCGATGGGGGCCGATCGCCAACGCGCCAGGCCGTACATTATAACTAATCTTCTCTTGTTGCGACGGGGAGCTCAACGTGGTAATCGTAATCCAGCTACATGCACGCAGGCCGCAGCAGAGAAGGTTACGCAACAGGCTGCGATGTGAGTCTGTGACCCGACGGTCGGTCACCACCGACTAAAGCGATGCGGCCACAAGGCTCGTCGACAATGCCACGCTACCTAAGCACAGCGTTCCACTCCTCTTCCTCCCACAGACAGCACAGGTACTCGCACCAAAAAGGTTCAGCACTTGACGAGCCGCGATGTTTCAAAGGCGCGTCCACTTCTCCAGCAGCATGATACGGAGTATTAATAAATACAGTACGACGATGAAACTAGTAATTAAGAGAACCCAAGTGGGCTGCTTCGCCATGTCACGGTTCCAAAGCACAGGCGTACACAAACACACACACGAACCCGACGTGACGGTCACGCAAGCACCACCATCGTTACGACCCAGGCTGGCGCGGGCATCACTTGGCTGTCCTCGCCTTTGCCTTTCGCGTCTCCCTAGACGGACACCCAAGTCTCTTCCTCGGGGCCCCACACTGGTCAACTGATTACCACCGTGGCCAGCTAGGACTAGCACTTGTTCGCGGCGAAGCTGACGGTGCCCCTGCCAGTGTCGAAGGTGACGCGCGTGCCCTGCTGCTGCACGTTCCCGATGATGGACACGGCCGCGTCCGTCGGCGCGAACGCCAGGCAGTATGTGCCGGCGCCGTCCACGGGGATCAGGTAGTTCTTCGCCGGCAGGCGCAGGGCGCCGCCGCCCTCGAACCGCAGCGCCACCGCGGGCACCTCCACGGTCGTCCGCCCCGACAGGTCGTAGCACGTGTCGAACAGCGACGCCCCCGGGGCGCGCGCCAGCGAGCGCGTGCCGCGGACGAAGGCGTCGCGGAGCGCCCCGTAGGCCGCGGACTGCAGCCGGGTGACGGCGGTGCCGGAGTCCACGATGACGCCGCCGGCGCCCGAGGCGTCCATGGCGAACACCGAGGACGGGATGGGGAGCTGCTCCCCGCCCACGGAGATGCCCGCCACCCCCACGTAGTAGAAGGTGTCGGTGCGTGGGCTGCGGAGGAGCGGCGCCGTGACAGCGTCCTGGTCGCCGCCGCCGCCGCCGCCAAACTGGAGCGTGGACGCGCCGGGGGAGTCGCGGTCCACGAGACAGTAGGAGAAGGCGGTGGCGGAGATCTGGGACGGGAAGGAGAGCGGGCCGCCGCCGAGCGCGAGCAGCCCCGCGGCGCCGACGAAGAGGCCCTCGTTGTCGTGGCCGCACCCGATGGCGACGTTGCGGACGGGCCGCGAGTCCCCGAGCGTGAGCGTCTCGGTGGCGAAGTCCCCCACGGTGTAGGAGCCGTCGCCGTAGGCCACCTGGTAGAGGCACGCGCCGGTGGAGTTGCGGCAGGCGGCGGTATCGAGGTCGCGGCACCGCGGGGCGCTGCAGGGCACGGCGGCGTAGGAGGCGGAGAGGGACGGGTCGAACACCGGGTCCGACTGCTGGTAGCACTCGGCGCAGGGCTGGCACTGCACCCACGTCACGTCGCTGCCGGTGTCCAGCACCATGTACAGCTGCCGCGGCGGGCTTCCCACGCCCACGCGGGAGAAGTACTCGCCGCTGCCCTGGCCCACGCCGGACACCACGGGGCCCTGGACCGCCGACACGTTGGCCGGGCGCGGGTCCGCCGCCGCCAGCGCCGACACCGCCGCGGCGCGGGCCTCGTCGCGCTGGAGGCGGGACCGGACCAGGGACCGGTAGCTCTTGTGCCGGCCCTGCTCCCCCGGCAGAAAGTCACGCGAGTGGAGCCGCAGCGTCAGGCCCTTGTTCTTCTTCTTCGTGGACCGGCGGGAGCGCTTCCGTATGGCGACGGACTGGTGTAGCAGCGAGACAGCGTAGGTCGAGACCGCGGCGCGGGCGCGGGACAGGGACGCTGAGACGTCGAGCGTCTCGGTGACCGCTGCCGCCGGGGTGTCGGGGCGGGACAAGGCCGCTCGTAGAGAGACGAGGAGGAGGAGGAGGAGCGGGAGGAGGGTAGCCGGCTGCATTGTGCCGGTACGGCTGGTTGGTGGTGAGGGCAGCAGAGTGTGGAGTAGTGTGAGCCGCGAGGGGACTGAACTGAGTGGAGGGAGAGAAGAAGGTAGATTTTTCAAGAGGAAGCCTGCAAGCGGCAGTGACGAGGGTGGAAGGAATCGAATGGAAGGGGATGGAAGGGATCACGTCATCTGGGTGCTCCCTTAATCTGCCCCGCGCGCCGGCGAGAGAGCGGAGAGCAAGCAAGACGATGAGGTTTGGGGGGAGGAGGAGGACGGTGGTGGGGGACAGAGGCGGCACGCTCTCGGCCGGAAGTTACGGGCCAATAATCATTTGAGTCGCTGGACAGTGGACACACTCCATTGCTAAAAGCAAAAAAAAAAATTTCGGCGACGACGGTGGCGGACTGCTCACCCACCTGCCTTGAATCCTTGACATGCGGTTCCAGAGCATAACGACCCGTGGCAGCCACCAGATCAGGGACCCTGAGCATTGTGGCAAACAGCTTGCCGATGTACGAAGACCCACAGGCCACGAGCACTGGGTCGGAGCCACGCGTTCTGTAACTGCACTGGAGAGCGATCGGTGGTGCGAGCCGTCGCCAGATGAAGAACAAAAGCTTGGAGAGATACATATGCCGGCCTGTCAATCAGCAGAAGAAAAAAAAACAGGGACAGACAAAAGCTCTTAAGCCGAGTAGTCTGCGGTCAACGACTTGGTTTCGACATGGAGAGAGAGAGAGCCCCTGGTCAAAAGAGCCGGGACCCACCTGGTCCCCTTCGTATGCTCGGATTCTGTATTGCCCGTGTTCCTAGATCACGCGAAGATTCTCTCCTTCCTCGACTATCTCAGATTTTCACCGACCCATGTGGCCATGCACTCCTGTTGTTGCAGAAGACGGTATACGTATGCGTCCGTCTAGTTTTTTTCTTCTTTCTCTGATCTCGTTGCTTGGAATGGAACCGTTTCCAACCAAAACTCTCGCCGTCTTCTGGCGCGGCACAGATCATACCATGACCACGCCGTCAGCGGTTCAACCGCAACATGGCCCTCCGGCTCCCTAAGAACCACAATTCTTATAACGTGTCAGTGCCAAAATCGATAATTTAGAGTGGGTTATGCCCAAACTCACTCTTTTCGAGGTGTGCGGCAAACGTAGGTGAGGTCGTCCGCGGACAAGTCCCAACTCGGTGTGCGCCGTTGTCATTTTTCTATACTGTACCTGGTTAAGGTTAACCGGACAAGTCTCAGCTTGATGCGCCTTTTCTTTTGTTTCTGTTTTCTTGAGGAGGCAGATTGTGCCGTCTTCAGCATTTTGGGTCGGGCTTTTAGCCCATACGAGTGACCTCCTGTAAGTCCATAACAAAAGTTTTAGGAGGATTGGGCAATAGTTTTTGTCGGGTTGTGAGAGCTGCGACACTCCTTCTGGCCTGCTCCGAAGCAGCCCGCGAGGTTCTTTTTTTCGGAGGGGGCTTGGCGCCCTACGCGATCTGGACTCGAGGGAGCGAATGAATACCGAGATTTACGTGGTTTTGGCGCGTAATACCCGACGTCCACGGGAGTGCTTGCTGTATTGTTTGCTTGTATGTGCGTCAGAGGGTGCTCTGTGTGAACCCTTTGCAGGGTGGTCACACCGGTCCTTTTAGACTTCAAGGCCGGGGTGGTTACAATGAGTCACGGGACCCGACAGGTGGCCCCAAAGCTATGTGTACCCTATAAATGTTCTAGGGCTTCGTCCTCTAAGTAGAATGGTCGACGGGGAGTTAAATCCCGCCGCCCGACGCGCTGAGCGCCACTGACCGCGTGTCATATGATGATGAAGATGTCGTCTTGTCGCCGCGTCTTCTCGCCTTGCGTGGACGGCTTCATGCCGTTGGGCAGCACTGTACTGTTGTCACCCCTCGCCATCTTGTCTTGTCACCGTAATGGCGAACGGGCACACGACGAAGGCATACATAGTGCGCCATGGTTCCGGGGAAGGCGCGAACCTTGAATGTGAAGCCTGCACATCCTTCTTGACTTCGTCGATCCACGTCCCACAACGGACCGTGCGGCACTTGGCGGCTCTAGAGCGCTTATCGACGGATTTGATGCTAGGGGACACGTGGCAACTCTGAACCTCACCTCAGCGGGGAGGCTCTCAACCGAAACCCAGGGCACGTGTCAGCGTCGAAGCTGTCCTCAGGGGAGAGGTGGCTCTTAGCCAGAGGACACGTGGCAGCTCCGAACCTCACCTCAACGGGGAGGCTCGGACCGGAGCCCAGAGCACGTGTCAGCACCGGAGCTGTCATGAGCAGGGAGGTGGTTCGAAGCCAGGGGACACGTGGCATCCCTGGACCTCACCTTAGCAGGGAGGCTCGGGGCAAAGCCCAGGTCACGTGTCAGCTCCGGTGTTGTCCTTAGTGGGGAGGTGGCTCTGAGCCACGGGACACGTGGTAGCTCCGGACCTCACCTCAGCGGGGAGACTCGAACCAGAGCCCAGGGCACGTGTCTGCTCCAGAGCTCATGCGCATGTGGCAGCCCTAGGTCAGACCATGGGGCCAAGGGCACGTGGCTACGCTGGGGCCCACCTCAATGGGGCGGCGGGGCCCAGGCTTTCTTTTACCCACTACGAGGGGGTACCTGGTCTGAGGGTACCGACAATTTCTTTTTTGATTTCTTTATCAATTTCTTTTTATAGGAATTTTGAATGAACGAGCACAAAGCTAACACCCTAATTTGGTCCAGGGTGATCAAGCCTTCCTCCAGGTACTGTTGTGGACAATTAAATCCTCCATAGGTGGCGTTTGGCTCACATGATACTGGATGTCATCGTTGCCTCGGTACAGCATAAGTTGCTGCCATCCTCGGTCTTATAGCAGGTGACCGTCTCCTAGCGCAGAGAATGGCTTGGAGGGCAACCAAGTATGCCATAGAGCAGGAGATTGCTTGACTTGTAGCTGTTAGGTTCCTTAGTTGTCTTGTATCCCCTTTTGTATGCCAGAACTCTGTCATTAATGAAAGTCCTTTGTTTGAAGTCTTTCATTCTTCTAAGTTGTTGATGTAGACTTCGGACCCTTGGCGGCGCAAAGGTCCGGAATGACTTAGCCGATGTAGGTAGCTCTTTGCCAATGTCTTGAGCTTGTTCTTCCGGGTCCTTAGCAGCGTAAGGGTCCGGGGCACTCCGGCAGTGTGGCTACCACTTCTTCCAAGTTCTTGGCATCGGAAGGACTCAAGGGATGTTTGGTCGTCGCTTTCATCCTGTCCCAGAGGGACGCATAACAGCTTCGGACCTTACCTCAGTGGGGAGGATCTGGACCGGAGCCCAGGACACGTGTGAGCTCCGGAGCTATCCTTAGTGGCGAGGAGGCTCTGAGCTAGGTGATGCGTTGCAGTTCCGGGTTCCACCTCAGCGGGGAGGCTTCGGACGAGAGCCCAGGGCACGCATCGGCTCCGGAACTCAAGCTCACGTGACAGCCCCAGGGCTGACCTTAGGGCCAAGGGCACGTGGTTTGCCCGTTTATAATTGATATGCATGAGCATGCACAAACTGTAAAGGGAGAGTGCACACGGCACGTGTGAGCTCCGGAGCTATTCTCAGCGAGGAGGAGGCTCGGAGCCAGGTCATGCATGGAAGCTCCGGGTTCCACCTCAGCAGGGAGGCTTTGGACCGGAGCCCGGGGCACGCGTTGGCTCCAGAACTCAAGCTCACGTGGCAGCCCCTGGTATGTCCTTAGGGCCAAGGGCACGTGGCTTGCTTGTTTATAGTTGATATGCATGAGCATGCACAAACTATAAAGGGAGAGTGCACAGGGCACGTGTGAGCTCTAGAGTTATCCTTAGCAGGGAGGAGGCTCTGAGCCAGGTTATGCGTGGCAGCTCCGGGTTCCACCTCAGCAGGGAGGCTTCGAACCAGATCCCGGGGCACACGTCGGCTCCGGAACTCAAGCTCTCGTGGTAGCCCCAGGACTGACCTTTGGGCTAAGGGCACGTGGCTTGCCCGTTTACAGTTGATATGCATGAGCAAACACAAACTATAAAGGGAGAGTGCACATGGCACGTGCGAGCTCCGAAGCAATACTCAACGGGGAGGAGGCTCTGAGCCAGGTGATGCGTGGCAGCTCCGGGTTCCACCTCAGCGGGAAGGTTTCGGACCGGAGCCCAGGGCACGCGTCGGCTCCGAAACTCAAGCTCACGTGGCAGCCCCAGGGCTGATCTTAGGGCCAAGGGCATGTGGCTTGCCCGTTTACAATTGATATGCATGAGCAAGCACAAACTGTAAAGGGAGAGTGCACAGGGCACGTGTGAGCTACGGAGCTATCCTCAGCCGGAAGGAGGCTCTGAGCCAGGTGATGCGTGGCAGCTCCGAGTTCCACCTTAGCGGGGAGGCATCGGACCGGAGCCCAGGGTACGCGTCCGCTACGATACTCAAGCTCACATGGCAGCCCCAGGGCTGACCTTAGGACAAAGGGCACGTGGCTTGCCCGTTTACAGTTGATATGCATGAGTCAGCACAAACTGTAAATGTAGGATACGTACACAGGGCAAGGCAAAACTTTCTCACTTCAGGCTCCCCTCATAGGATAAAACAGGCCGTACTAGAAGGCAGCGACCCGCCTCGGATGTCGAGAGTTGCAAGGCTCCTCCGGGACTTAGCGGTTCTAAGTGCTGTTCCTAGACAATATGACACCCTTTCACAGAAAATGAAACCCTACCGCTACGCTATGGATAGAACTTACGGAGGTGTTCTTTGTTCCACGGATTGGGTAGAGGTACCCCATCCTCTGTGGCTAGGCGCACACACCCTGAACGGCGTACTTTTGTCACTCGGAAAGAGCCCTCCCAGCTGTGGGAGAGTTTGCCCCCCCCTTCTCGAGAAGTATTCGCCAAAGCACCAGGTCACCCACCTCGAGCTGTCTACTCAGCACGAACCCCTGCCGATAACGCCGGAGCGTTTGACGGTATCGCGTGTTTCGGACAGCTGCTTGCCACCTTCGCTCATCGACAAGGTCTATATCTTCACGTCGGAGCTGGTCCTGCGTGGCTTCATCGTACGTTCAGACACTGGATGAGCCGATGGTGATTTCCGGGGGGTGGCCTCAACCCCATACACTAGGGAGAAGTGTGTTTCCCCTGTCGAGCGATTTAGGGACGTCCGCCTATCCCACAGTGCACACAAAAGCTCTTCAACCCAATTGGCACCGTGCTTCTTCAAGTTGTTGTAGGTGTGTGTCCTGAGTCCCTTGAGTATCTCGGCCTTTGCTCTTTCGGCTTGACCATTACTCTCTGGATGAGCAACAGAAGCATAGAAAACATGGATGCCGAGGTCTACGCAACATTCTTGGAATACTGCACTGGTGAACTGGGTCCCGTTGTCGGTGATGATTCTATCGGGACCCCGAACCAGCAGATGATTAACTTGATGAACTTGGTTGTTGATTGCTTGTTGATGGTTACTACAGGGTTAGTGTCGGAGTGTGAGCTGCGACACTCCTCCCGACCTGCTCGGAAGCATCCCGCGAGGTTCTTTTTTTCCGGAGGGGGCTTGGCGCCCTACGCGACCTGGGCTCGAGAGAGCGGATGAACACCGAGATTTACGTGGTTCAAGTCGTCGGAGCGTAATACCCTACGTCCACGAGAGTGTTTGTTCTATTGCTTGAGCATGTGTGCTTGTGCGTTGAGGGATCTAGGGTGCGAAATCTGGGGCCGGCAAGGTGATCACTGAAAGTTGCCTAGAGGGGGGTGAATAGGCTAATAAAACCTGAAACTACTGAAAACAGCGGATTAAACCTGAAGGGCCGGACTAGTTCGGTTTGGGGCGGACTAGTCCGGTCTAGGTATAGAAATAAGGTAAAGGTTGCGTTTTTATGGATTTCTTTTCAAGTTTGTTTAAGCGAAAGATATGTGAGTTGTATAACAATCTAATCAACTAGTTTGTGAATGATAAACCGATTGGATTGCAAGATTCACAACTATAAGGCGATTAACAAGTTTTAAGCATGACAAATCCTAACAAGCAACTCTAGTGAATAAACGAGAAAGTAAAGGAATCAAGAGACTCGATTTATCCTGAGGTTCGATTGTACACAGGAATCTACATCCCCGTTGAGGAGTCCACAATGGACCAGGTCTCTTCCAACCCTACCCTCACCGAGCGATCACCAAGATCAAACCCGGGTTCTTCACTATCATGAAAGAATGAATACAAGATTCTTTGGGGCTACTCACAACTTGAGGCTCCCTACAACAACCTATCAGTTCTAAGAAACAAAATATAACAACCATGAACGCAAATTAACAATTAGAGTGCAAGAGATTCAAATCGAGAGCTCAAACGTTGATCACCGCGTCTCTCCTCTCACAAATCCACAAACCCCTCAAGATCCAATCTTAGGGGTCAAGAAGGTGAGGAAAGAGGCTTAGAAGAGCTCAAGGAAAGAGTTTTTGACGCTAGGGTTGCATAGGTTATCATTTGAAACCAGGGAGGGTCCCTTTTTGTAGAAATCCCGACATCTAACCGTTACACCTACTAAAGTCCGGACTAGTCCGGCCAGAACCCCAAACTAGTCCAGCCTTGGGAGACCACTAACGTCACAAAGGCTACCAACTAAAGTCCCCACGATCTTTGAATTCAAACGGTCATAAAATCCCGGACTAGTCCATTGAAGAACGAACTAATCCGATCTCACACAGAAACCTTTGCTCCAGGTGAGAACGGACTAGTATGGCTAGTAGCGAACTAGTCCGGCCACACGGGCGGACTAGTCCGATGTTACCAGACTTAGTCTCAAAACTCTCTAATCTCACATTACGGACTAGTCTGGCCATATCCAGACTAGTCCGAGCTCACACGGGAACAATTGTTCCGTCCTAAACCAGACTAGTCTAAAGAAACTGAACTAGTCCCACCAACTGAGCGGACTAGTGCAAGGTCACTCAGAGGTACTTCCTCCGGACCTAGGCAGCTTAGTCCGACAGGCGGACTAGTCTGAATCCATGGGCGGACTAGTCCGGCCTTCTGGGACTTGGTCTCAGAAAGGCTCAGACTTACACAAGAACGGACTAGTCCGGCCTAAAATAGACAAGTCCGAACTCACTCAAAGACTTGTCGTCCGGTCCAAAATGGAATAGTCCGGATGGATCAGACTAATACAGCCTTGAGTTCGGACAAGTCCGATCTACATTCTCAGCTATACTTAGGACTATTCCCTCCCAAGATTCTAACTAAAATTTTGAGCTCTCTAATGATTCTCGAGCACTCTAAAAGAGAAGACCCTCTACACAAATAGAAAGTGTGAAACTCGAGAATAAAATTATATTTTTCTACTCTTGCAAGTCTTCTTCTTTTCCTTTTTGCTTTTGAGGGACTCCACATTCATCCTTATCTCAAAGACCTGTTTTCATACTCATTAAACCTTATTAGTATCTTATTCATCGTCATCAATCATCTAAAACCCACAGGGATTACCTAGATGCACTTTCAGTCAACCCGGTCCTTTTATAACTCAAGGTCAGGGTCGCTACAATGAGGTCTGGGGCCCGACAGGTGGCCCCAGAGCAAAGTGAACCCTATAAACGATCTAGGGCTTCGTCCTCTGAGTAGAGTGGACGGCGGGAGAGTTAAGTCCCGCCGTCCGCCGCGCTGAGCGCCCTTGACCGTGTGTCACGTGATGATGAAGATGCTGTCTTGTTGCCGCGTCTTCTCACTCTGCTTGGGCGGCTTCGTGCCGTTGGGCGACACTGTACTGCTGTTACAGTTCAAGAGGAGATGAATCCGAAGAGGAGACACCCCCTGCTGAGGCCAAAAGTGAAGGTGATGAACGGGCCAACAGTTCAGTTGAAGAATTCCGGTCCGACGGGATGGAAGGAGGACACATATCCAAGGAGCTTAAAGAGTTTTTGGATTGCTGCAGCTTATACCCAGAATATCTTCTCAAGAAAGTCCCTCGTATCGTACATGAAGAGTGAAAGGGTGAGGTAACCATCCTATCTAACGGTAGGGTTGTCACACGGCACTTCGCACCCACATGGAGAGTTACAAGGGCTGAAGCTATTGATGATGCCACATGGGATGCACTAACCGGTCTGTGCTACACTTTTCGTGAGCAGCTTGAGAACACTACTTTTGGGCTGCACCCGTATCAGAATAGTGGCACAAGGGAGATCATTGGACCCCATGGAGGAGCTCTTTCCAACCCACAAGCTGCTGACAAGTCTCATAGATTGCTTGTAGAATTAGGAAACCGCTACGCAAGCGCATAAGAAGAGATCCGTTACCTCTGCAAGAAGCTGTACTTGCTAGAAAAACAAGAGGAGACTCGTGCCAACGCGAGAGCAAATGGAGCAGCAACGTCATCTATCCATATATGGACTACCGACTCACCATGGCGTGCGCCCATGTATGGACCACCCCCGTCACACGACGAGAACAACACTGGTTCTCACGATTAAGTTTAGGTTTCCATTGTATAAAGTTGTAATAGGAATATTTAGATCGTAGTAAGTCAAATAAGAGTGGTGTGCAAATTTTTTTGATGATTGCTTGTGTTTGTGTGCTGGTGTGAGTTGTGGTATGCTTTGGCGAATGTCCAGATCCACACATAGTGGAGAGATGTGAGATGCTTCGACGCGTGTTCACATCCTCATATAGGCTGAAATTAATAAAAGAAGTTACTTAGTTCATACACCTTGATGCATATAGTTGAGAAATCACTTCTTTCAAATCTGAATTCTAGCTCCTACTAATATAGTATGTCCGAAAGTAAGCCTTAAAATAAGGGGGTAGACTTTCTTGCGAACCTTATTGTCTTGGATTCCCAAGAGATTGACATAATACTTGGAATGGACTGGTTAAGCAAGCACAACGGAGTGATTCAATGTGCTCAGAGGATCATGCAGGACGAGTGAGCACGGTACTCGTATTGAGTTCGAGACAGCCCAACCGACAACCGAGAAGGCAGTGTTGAACCACGTCGAAGAAGCGACATTGGAAAGCATTTCGGTGGTTTAAGAATATTCAAATGTGTTGTCGGAAGAACTTCCAGGTATGCCACCTGACCGGGACATTGAATTTGCCACTGATTTAGTATCTGGAACTGCACCTATAGAAAAGAGGCCATATAGGATGCCTGCTAATGAACTAGTAGAGCTCAACAAGCAAATTCAGGAGAAGCTAGATAAGGGTTTTATATGCCCAAGCTCGTCACGTGGGGATCCCCCGTGCTCTTCGTGGACAAGAAAGATGAGACCCAAAGGATGTGTGTGGACTATAGGTCTATCAACGAGGTGACGATCAAGAATAAATATCCGCTGCCCCACATAGAGGACTTGTTCGATCAAATGAAAGGTGCCCAAATTTTCTCCAAGATTGATCTTCGGTCGGGATACTTGCAGCTGAAGATTAAGCCCTCCGACATACCCAAGACTGCATTTTGAACACGGTATGGTTTGTACGAATATATCATTATGTCATTTGGGTTGACGAATGCACCCGCATACTTTATGTACCTTATGAATAAGGTCTTCATGGAGTACTTGGACAAGTTCGTCGTGGTTTTCATCGACGATATAATGGTGTATTCAAAAAGCGAGGAAGGGCATGAGGAACCGTTGAGGTTAACATTGCAGAAACTGCGAGAGCTTCAATTGTATGCCAAGTTCAGCAAGTGTCAGTTTTGGCTAAAGGATATATTGTTCCTAGGCCACATCATCTCTGATGGAGGAGTATCGGTTGATCCCGGGAAAGTGAGAGATGTTTTGAAGTCGAACCAACCGCAAAATGTGAGGGATATTCGAAGTTTACTTGGGATGGCTAGATATTACCACCGGTTCATCAATGATTTCTCCAAAATAGCGAAGCCTATGACTGAATTTTTGATGAAGGGGAAAGCATTTCAGTGGACACCAGCGTGTCAAGAAAGCTTTGAGGAGTTAAAGAAGAGATTAACAACAGTGCCGGTTTTGGTACTGCCGGACGTGAGCAAGAGTTTCGATATATATTGTGACGCATCAAGACAAGGGCTTGGATGTGTGCTCATGTAAGGAGGACAAGTGGTCACCTATGCATCGAGTCAATTAAGGAATCATGACCTGAATTACCCTACACACGACCTAGAACTTATACCCGTGGTACATGCCTTGAAGATTTGGAGGCATTACATGCTTGGTCATGTAACAACTCTCTAGTATCATAGACTGTCCCCACATACCACCACTCGTCTTTTCTGCACACTTTGTCCTCACTCGTGCGCACCCGGGAAAACTTCCCGGACGCTCACCCATCCCCAAATTCCTCCGGGCCAAGCACGCTTAACCCCGGAGTCCTTTGCAGGTGGGCTTCCGGAAAAGAAGGTATACCTTGATGGTATGAGTACTCTATCAATCCTATTAAGCCGGGAGTCAGGGTATCACATAATCCACCCCGCTTAGAAGACCGACGTCCTGGTCTGTCAACGCCAAGACAGGAACGTCCCCTCTTAGCCACGTCCGTATGTTCAGTACTGGCATACGCATACCGTACGTCCGGTTAGCAGCATACGTACCATACCGTGTCCCACACAGAGGACCCACGCGTCATGCGTATGTACCCACGTCCTTGATCCGTACGCTACCGTATCCTTCTCACTGACCCGTACGCACCCGTGAAACTGTGAGGGTCGGCTCTGATACCATTTGTAACAGCTCTCTAGGATTATAGACTGTCCCCACATACCACCACTCGTCTTTTCTGGACACTTTGTCCTCACTTGTGCGCACCCGGGAAAACTTTCCGGTCGCTCACCCATCCCCAAATTCCTACGGGCCAAGCACGCTTAACCCCGGAGTCCTTTGCAGGTGGGCTTCCAGAAAAGAAGGTATACCTTGACGGTATGAGTACTCTATCAATCCTATTAAGTCGGGAGTCAGGATATCACAGGTCACCGATGTGAGATATACACGGATCACAAAAGCCTCAAGTATATATTCACGCAAACGGATCTGAATTTAAGGCAACGTCGATGGTTGGAACTCATCAAGCATTATGATGTTGGAATCAACTATCACCCTGAAAAGACCAATGTAGTAGCTGATGCGTTGAGACGAAAGGGAGCATGTCACCAACTCACGGTTCGGGAGCTGCCACCCGAGCTGCGTAAGGAGTTTGAACGGTTACATCTCGGGTTCTTGAACGAGATGTAGGTGGTAGAACTGAACTCAACGCTAGAACAAGAGATACGAGATGGCGAAGCAACAGATGAGGAAATCAAGGAAAGAATTCGACAAGGCATAGAAAAGGATTTCAAGGAAGACGAGAATGGTACGCTTTGGTTAGGGAAAAGGAATTTTTTGCTTAACGTAAAGCCCATCCGCGACACGATACTAAAGAAGGCACATGACTCGCCTTGTTCGATACACCCCGGCTGTACAAAGATGTACAAGGAGCTGAAAACATGCTATTGGTGGGATGGCATAAAAAAGGATATTGCTGAATATGTTGCCCTATGTGACACATGCCAACGAGTGAAGGTCGAACACCAAAAACCCGCTGGATTATTGCAGCCATTAAAAGTACCCGAGTGGAAGTGGGAAGACATCAGCATGGATTTCATAGTCAGATTGCCGCGTACTCAGTCCGGCTACGACTCCATTTAGGTTATCGTAGACAGATTGACGAAAACAACCTACTTCCTTCCTGTTAGAACTAAGTACACCGTCACACAACTAGTCGAGCTAGATATGGAGCTAATCATGTGTCGTCATGGAGTTCCGAAGAGGATAGTTTCAGATCGAGGTTCTCAATTTACCTTTAGGTTCCGGAAGAAGTTGCATGAAGATATGGGTACACGGTTGAATTTCAGCTCTGCATATCACCCGCAAACCGACGGGCAAACTGAGAGAACAAATCAGATTTTGGAAGACATGTTGAGAGCTTGCGCCCTGAAACATGGGCGTAGTTGGGATAAGAGCTTTCCATATGCTGAATTCGCGTCGAACAACATCTACCAAGCCAGCTTGAAGATGTCACCTTTCGAAGCATTGTATGATAGATGGCGTAGGACACTGTTGTTCTGGAATGAGACTGGATAAAGCCAAGTATTCGGACCCAAAGTGCTACAAGACGCTAAAAATAAAGTCCAAACGATACGTGAAAACTTGAAGGCCGCTCAGTCACAACGGAAAGGCTATGCAGACAATAGACAAAGAAGATTGACCTTCGAAGTGGGTGACTTCGTGTATCTTAAGGTGTCGCCAATCCGAGTCCAACGACGGTTCAACGTCAAAGGCAAGTTAGCACCTCGCTACATCGGGTCATTCAAGATTTTGGGCAAGCGAGGAGAGGTAGCCTATCAACTAGAGCTGTCAACGCATCTCTCCGACATGCGCAACGTGTTTAACGTATCCCAACTCAAGAAGTGCCTAAGAGTACCGTAAGAACTAGTACCAATGGATGAGCTAGAGCTTTAAGAGGATCTGACCTACGCGGAACACCCCATCAAAATTTTGGACGTAAAGAAAAGGGTCACGAGAAACAAAGTGATCCGTTGGGGCAATGTACAATGGAGCCATCACACGGAAGCCGAAAGTACATGGGAACGTGAGGAAGATCTCAAGGCGGAATTCCCCCATCTTTTCTCCACTCCATCGAATCTCGAGGGTGAGATTCATGTTAAGGAGGTAGGTTTGTAACACCCTCAATTTCACTACCATGCATTGCATACATTTTTCATGTAGAGAAGCATTTAAAAAGAAGTAGAAATGGAGAAAAGAATGTAGAGATGAAGAAAGGAATATAGAAATGGAGAAATGGAGAAAGGAATATAGAAATGGAGGAAGGAATATAGAAATGGAGAGTAATGAAAATGAAATAGCTAAATTGAGCCAACCCAAATTTCCCCAAATTCCCCACTTCCCAAACAATTTCCAAATTCTTCCCATTTTTTCCTAATTTTCCCCAAATTCTCCAAAATTCCCCTAGGGGGAATTTCCTCCATATTTGGGGGGAATTTTCCCCCAAATTGGCCGCACCAATTAAGGGGGAGACTCCTTGGCCGCAGTCCTTGAGGGGGGAACCTATCCCCCACCTTTAGGACTCTTTGGTAAAAAGCCCCTCACCATTATGACTCTTTGGCTAAATCCCCCACCTCTAGGACTCTTTGTTTCCACCTTTAGGACTCTTTGGTTGAGTCCCATCTTGGTAGGACTCTTTATTTCCACCCCTAGGACTCTTTGATTAAGTCCTATCTTGCTAGTACTCTCTTTTTCCCCCTTATAAATATAACCCCCAGCCGCCCCCCTCAGCCCCAAGTCACCGAGTTTCCCCCCTCTGCCCAAGTCATCGAGTCCCCCCCCCTTGCCGGAGTTTGGCCGCCGTCGAGCCCCGTCACGCCTCGCCGTCGCCGGAGAAAAAGCCCGACGTTCCGCCCTACCATAATTTCCCGTAGAAAAATTCCCCGCTGCTGCCATTGCTAGGAGGGAGGCCCTGCCGCAAGGAGAAAGTGAGGTAGATCTTTATTATCCCTCTTATAACGTCGCCGCTGTTTCTACGCACCCGTTTTCTACGCCCCTTCGAGCAAAATCTTTTGGCGTGTGGACAGATCATGTTTTGGTCGATTTTTGACGGTGGAATTGATCTACATCTTGTGTCAAGATCATCGCCACGTCCAAACTTGATCCCTACATCCTTGTTCATCATAAAACCCCATGAAATCTCGTTAAAACATGCAAGAACACTTACAAAGTGGTTTTATAAAACTGCACTATAGGATTTGCATTCATCTACCCTGTTGCATCTTGAGTAAAGTTTGTGCATGATGATTGATTGTTGTAAATTTTGTATGTGCGTGGTCGTAAGTAGAAGGACAAGCTCAAGAGACCGTCTACGAGGAACTACAACACCAAGACTTCGAGACGCTTGGGCAACACGAACCACGGGAGCAAGGCAAGTGCCCCTTGACCATATTGATCCCATGTTTTGAAACTGTTTTGCTTGCAAAAACTCGTGTGCTTGAGTCAACTTGATGGGACACCCTTTTATAGGAGTTTACTAGTTTTGTTAACCATCCTTGTCACTGGGAAAGTTAATTAGTCGGGTATGGTTATTTTTACTTTTTGCTTCGCTTAACTTACGGGACACGATAAATTGAAATAAAACGTGTTTAGCTATTGCACTCATATGAATAATGATGATGATAACTTGATGATGTTAATGAGCATGGAATCGGGGAGATCTATACAAGCTTGGTTCGTGGATGTTGCTGAATAAGATGGTGGTTTGCTTGTCGTAGATCTAAGTACCGGTTCATGCGAGCACATGCCAGGAAAACAGTGCCACCACAAGGCCAAATATGGATGCGGCTTAGCTGACTAATTAAGTGTGTTGCTAGCTTGTTATGGACCATTGGATGGCGCGTGAAATGGAAGTCGAGAGGGACTTCCCTAGAAACTGCATGGCACAAGAGGGGGCCCGTGGGTGGGAGAATTGAGACTCGAGCCTGTCGGTGAAACCTTTGTGGGTCCGTACATCCTAGTAGCCCCCTTGTAAAGGCTATTTTGTGATCTCTTGGGCATGCACCGACAATTGTGTACTGGTATAATGAAGGTTGTTTCTAGTCGCCGACGGGTGACGAATCACGAACTTGTGGCTAAAGTGATGCCACCTCTGCAGAGTGTAAAACTATCATGATAGTCGTGCTTCCGGTCACAAGCTTAGTTCGTGGATCTAGACAAGCTTGGTTCGTGGATGTTGCTGAATAAGATGGTGGTTTGCTTGCCGTAGATCTAAGTACCGGTTCATGCGAGCACATGCCAGGAAAACAGTGCCACCACAAGGCCAAATATGGGTGCGGCTTAGCTGACTAATTAAGTGTGTTGCTAGCTTGTTATGGACCATTGGATGGCGCGTGGAATGGAAGTCGAGAGGGACTGCCCTGGAAACTGCATGGCACAAGAGGGGGCTCGTGGGTGGGAGAATTGAGACTCGAGCCTGTCGCTCTGTGGGTTCGTACATCCTAGTAGCCCCCTTGTAAAGGCTATTTTGTGATCTCTTGGCCATACACCGACGATTGTGTACTGGTATAATGGAGGTTGTTTCTAGTCGCCGAGGGGTGACGAATCACGAACTTGTGGCTAAAGTGATGCCACCTCTGCAGAGTGTAAAACTATCATGATAGTCGTGCTTCCGGTCACAAGCAACTGGACAACTTCCATGATTAGAGGCAAAACTTGGGATTTTTATTCGGGTATGTTTATGGTATGGTCATTGGGATTGGTTTTGGGACTATTTTGAGTCATGACAATGAGTTTGGTTTCGATTATATGAATATGAGATGGTTATGAATATTTATGAGTATGAGATGAACTTGAGAAAGATTATTGGTTGGTTGAGACTTGATAAATGATGAATTATGATGAAAGAATGTTGTTGATTTACTTGGTTATATTGGGATTTAACTCATTTAGACTTAGTTGTTGTTTTTACCATGTTTGTGAAATAAAATTTGCTTGCTGCAATGAACCTTTTTTATTTCCTACCTTATTATAAGCTACATGTCATATTTTTCCGCACTTGCTGAGTACGACATGTACTCACCCTTGCATTTCCACATATACATCAGGTACAGGAGAAGAGTACTTCGAGGAACATGTGGAGTACTAGGCGTGCGCACTACCGTCTACATGGCTGTGGAGTTGAAGTTGGAGCCTGCTGTTTTAGTCATTTTTCGTTGTCGTTTAGAGTCTTCCGCTGCTAAATAAGTTGGATATTTATGAGTGAGACATTGAGTCATTGTAATAAAGTACTTAAACAATATTTATACATGATTATATTCTGAATTCAGTTTGTGGAATACATGTGTATATGTGATGAACATACTGGACACCATATGCATTCAGTTGGTTCATTTTCGGAACCGGGTGTCACAGTTGGATGGCACCCTCCCTCACCATGTGGCCATTTGTTCTCCTCTTGCACGCTGGAAGCTTCTACTTCCCAGCACTCTCGGCCACCAGATGCTCTTATATCAGCAGTCGTCTTCATCCACTTCTACGAGATGTTTGTGTGTGGCCTTTGGTGCGGCTCACTGTGGCATCTCTCTTCTTAACGGTACCGGATAGAACACAAGCCATCAAAGCCTCCGTGGTGTGTTTTGCCTCGTGTAGTTGTCTGTACTTTTACTGCCTGCTTCCTACTTGTACACTGTAAGATTGGTAATCAAGTGGGTCTTGTGAGGAAACTACTCCCAATCCCTTTCTGTCGTGCCATGAACCAACTGAGAAACCGTAGTGCAATCGCGTATCCACCCTGCATTGTGAACTTCGGTTCAGACTAGACCTGCATTCCACTTACCAATATGGCACAGAACAAGCAAGGTGGATGTTTTTTTTTTGCACATTCCCCTTTTCCTCCCCCACTCAGCTGTTTTATCAGGGTTCTCACCTGTGCACAATTAACCGCACTTCATCCGTTGATCGATCGTCTAACCGATTTCTTTGTTGCCACATATGCATATTCTCAAATATTCAAAGCCTTTCCCTTTCAAGTTTGTAATAATACTCAAGATTACCGAAATGACCATACTAGTTCGTGGCTAAACAAGTCAATGAAAAATCTGGTGCAGTTCCACCGTAAAGGCAACGACCCGCATAGACCTGCATGGTACTCTAGAACGCAAAACATTTCAAGAGTAGCGAGGAATGCTTTCCCACGAGATTTGCATATAGCACAGCCAAGACAGCACAAGGGCCGTTCATGTGGTAAAGTTAGAGGATTCAATGCCAGTGCTTTTGCCTCTAACTTGACAACTAAGGTCTCGATCCGTGTTGATCTGTTCTACCCAGCTCGGAATAAGACCAGGATGATCGGGGAGTCCATTGGCAATTCAAAAAGGGAGGCGAAACGAGTGCATTTGCCTTTCTGTCTACAGACCGACAGAGCCCTTGAACGTTGGAGCATTGGACGGCGCGACCTGGTCGTCGAAGAATGTTCAGGTGCTATTTGAATGTCGTTTTCAGCTCTACACTCTGTTCCGTTGGTACTGATGGGATAAGTTCCTGATTCTGTAGCAACTCGTACGACTAATCTGGCCACCGGTAGGCATGGAACGAATAAGATGGCCGGGGAAAAAATGAAGAATGCAAACACTGAGTAAGAAGAGAGCAGGGGAGAGCCAAAGTGAACCAGGCAACCAGAAGCAGCAACCCTGCATGATTTGAATCGTCAGCAAACCGATCCCATCTAACTTCGTTGCTCTTCTCAAATGCAGACAAATCCGGGGATATACCCTTCCGAAAAGAAGTTGTAACTTTTACAACCCGAGGGCCCTAGGTTTGCAGTTTTAGCAGTGTCTGAAACCCAAACTCTGCCACACAGAAAAGGGCTTAAACCCCGGGACGCCATGGAACCGTAGAAGACGGGAACAACGAAGAGAAGAGTGCGCGCTCCTCCGCAGCTGCCGGACGAGATTGTCTGGGAGATGCGGCTGCTGCTGCTGCCAGTCAAGTCACTCGTGCGGTTTTCGAATCCTCCAACTCGGCTTCAAGGAATTTGGACGAGATCAACGACCGGAGTCGAACTGCACAGATCGAGTATGTCGCCAAGCTCCGTTGCTCCGAATCGGAGCCACGAATCAGATCAAGGTTTGGATCCCCAGCGTTGGCTCCCCGGGGACACGTTACCACGCACGCACGCACGCTCGCGCTGGTCTCACGTCGCATGCCGGGCTGTTCCTCTAATCTTCAGCAGGAGCGCGTCACCTTAACGTTCTTCCAAAACCCCAAGGCGTAGCATAGCATCATCGTACGAAAGAAAGAAAAAACTGTACTAGTACTTGGCAAACGAAAATGTGGGGAAAAAATTTAGAAAGATGGCTGATTGCATTTGCATGACGGAGGAGAGATTCTAGCTGTCTCGTGACAGGTGGGGCCAAGGGTTATGCTTCCTTGTAGGATCCTCCTCAACCTCGCATGATTGCTTCGCTAGCTTACGTAAGGATAGTACCGTGCCCGAAAGTCAAGGCGCAGCGGCCTCGCTTTGTTCGGAGTTCTCACCATATTTACGGTTAACTTTATTCTTTAAAAAACATAATACAAACACTTATATACACATATAAACACTTGCCATTATGAACACACATACATGCCTTACCTCTAAGCATATCTGAAAGACTGGGTCGATTAAATGAGTTTAAGATTCAAACCTAGGTCGTGAACAGGTTCCACCACAAAAACCCAAACTAGCTAACCTACGGTTGGTTTGCTATTTCTGGGTTAACCTAATGACACCGATTATTCCGATTCAAGAGAACGGCCGTGCTATTCTGCATGTACAGAATCATGTCCAACACTTCGGAATCCAGATAACTTGCATCACTTGTTCGCATAGAAAAAAAAAGTCGCATCTCTTTCACATAGAAGGTGTTCAGCCGCTAGGCTAAGAACATGGATCTGTTGCTGTTCTTGTTCGGTCCCCTTTGATTCAAGCCTCCTCTAGGTTCCACGTAACTCCGTCGTAGCCGAACAAGAGCACGTCGGCACGAGCCAAAGGAAGAAAAAGGCTCAGTCATGCGATGACTCTACTGTTTTTTCCAACGATCTAATTTGACTGATCACTCTGGCGAGACGGGTTAACCGAGCACGCTTGTCCATCCAGCACCAATCACAAATCTTTGGATCTTGCGTTTGGTTTTCTTATGCACCATCCATTGGCCGTTGATGGAGATCACGGGAAAGAAGACGATGGCGACAGTACGATCCCCTTCTCGCTGCTCGGTGGCAGATGCAGTGAACCCTGTTCAATCTGATGGCTCAACCTGACGCTAACATGTTAACAGTAGGTAGGCTAATTTAATTAACTAATCCGACGAGCTTCGGAAAGGAGAGAGAGGGGAACTGTAGCTAGATGTTAACAGTAGGTAGGCTAACTAATTTAAAAAAAAACAGTAGGCAGGCTAATGGAACGCAGCAAGCAAAACGGACGCCAACCTAATGGCGGGCGCACAGAGCGGCGCAGGTGAATATTTTCTTTTTCTCTCACCCTACCCTTTCAAATTATTATTTGACCTTAGTGAGTTTGAACTAACCAGTATCAAACATAATTCGTAGTGGCGGGAGTACTTTGTAAGATCATTTGTATAATTACTGCTTGATCTATATCATAGTTGCATAACGTAATTGTATCTCACGATTTTTTTCAACTTTTCAACATCTTATTGTATTTCAGGACATGCACGCGGTGAGCACTTTGAAACACTTATCCATCTCAATCAACCTAGTCCCTGATTGCTCACACTTAGCCATCTCAATCAACCTAATTTTTTTTATCATATCTACATTTATTTAAAAACAGAGTTGTACATGAAAGGATGCGGATGATGAGAAATTATGATTTAAATGGCGTGAAGCCAAAGATTTCTGTTAGAAAGAACCACACAGTACTAGTATAGTAGACACAGGGAAAACAGGTTGGGACGCGTAGCCGTAGCGTCAACTGAAAAGGAGAACGGAACGTAAGGAGAAGGGGGAGCCGCCGCGGGAGTAGGGCGCCTCCTGCTAGATCACAGCCCCCGTGACCTCCGATATTTCCTGGCGTGGGCCCCTCTCCTGCTTCGCTTTCCTCTCTTATATTCTTTCCCATTTCCCCCAAATTTCTAATAAAATTCCTCGCCCCCCAAACCCACGCAGTGATCAGCCCAATCAAAGCAACAACCCTCGTTCGCTTCCCTGATGGAGCCGGTGCCGCCGGCGACGGCCGCCGGCGTGGGAGGCCCCGGCGCCGGGCCTGGATACACCGAGTCCACAGAGTCCTCCCCGCGCAGCCGCGGCGGCGACTCGTGGGACGATTCCTTCCCGTCCTCCGCGGCGGTCGGCGGCGGCGGACGGCTCCGCCTGATGTGCAGCTTCGGCGGCCGGATCGTCCCGCGGCCTACCGACAGGGCGCTCTGCTACCTGGGCGGGGAGACCCGGATCGTGGCCGTGGACCGGAACGCCCCCCTCGCCGACGTCCACGCCCGCCTCTCCCGGTCGCTCCTCGGCGGTCGCCCCTTCACCCTCAAATACCAGCTCCCCAACGAGGACCTCGACTCTCTCATCTCGGTCTCTACCGACGAGGACCTCGACAACCTCATCGACGAGTACGACCGCATCGCCGCCTCCTCCTCCTCCGGCAGCGGATCCTCGCGGACCTCCCGGATCCGGCTCTTCCTCTTCCCGGCGGTTCCCGAGTCCTCCTCCTCGCTCGGCTCCCTCCTCGACGACTCGTCCAAGTCGGAGAACTGGTTCGTTGACGCCCTCAATAGCGCCATCTCCGGCTCCCTTGACGGCATCCCGAGGGGGATCTCCACCGACTCCGCCTCCGTCAACTGCCTCCTCGGCCTCGAGGACGACTCGTCCGTGCACTCCCGCAGCGGGGTGCCCAACTCGGCTCCCACCGATGACCAGCGCGCCAACCAGCAGAAGCTCCCGGCCGCCGCCGCCGCCTCCGGGAGGCACCCGCACGACGCCCAGTCAGTGCCTGACTCGCCGATGCTGGATAAGAACTCCTCCTTCGGCTCGACATCCTCTGCGCCGTCGCTGTCGAATCTGCCGCCTATCCGTGTGCGGCAGGAGGATCGCCCGCCAGGGCCCCCAGCCGCCGTGGAGGATCACTTCGCGCAGATGGGGATCTCCGAGCAGCAGGTGCCGCCTGCTGTGGTGTACATGCAACCACCACCGCAGTTGCCCGTCCCTGCTATGGCTGTTCCAGTTGCAGCCAGCATGTCTCCCTCCGAGGCGTCCAGCAGAGTGTTATCTGATGATGACAAGTCCGATCACGGTGGTGCAGGTGGGAAACCACAGCCTCCAAAGCAGGAGACTCCACCTGTTGCTGATCCCACAAATAGGTAATTTAAGACATGAGCTGATTATCCACTTCAAAAAAATTGTGATACGGTTAGAAAAAAACTTTACCTTATGCTGGACATATGTTTGATCAAATGTTTCAGGGCCGTATACTACAACGATAAGTCTCCTCCTAGCGAATTGAGGCGGGACATGCCGGTGGGAACTGACGCTGGCAGCTATGGAATCCCAGTATCAACTCCAGAAGCTGTTGTCATGGCCGCGACAGTGGCTACACAACCTCCAACAGGATATGTCTATGCCCAGATGCATGTGCCTCAGCAGCAGCAGCAATCGCCACCACAGCAACTGCCGCCACAGCAGCAGCAGCAGCAGCAGCAGCATCAAGCTCCACACCAGTTTGTCACTGCTGGTAATCAGCATTTCATTCACAACCCAGCCACAGGCACCTTCATTCCAATTCAGTCATATTACAACCATCCTGTCCCTCAGCAGGCACCTCAGCCTGTGCTGCAGCCACAACAACAACCAACATTCGACCCAAATACTGGCATGTATTACATTCCTATGCGGCAGAATGCGCATCAGCAATATAGCATGCCTCCTGGAGCTCAAGTCACTTTGCCCCCTCATACACTTGTTGACACAACACCAAAATCAACTGTAAAACCTGATTTGCATCAACCTGGTGTTTACAGAACAACAGCTGCTGCTGCCCCTGCACCAGCGCCTAATGTAGGACATGGATATGCCGGGATAGGCTACCACCATGTTATTCAATCCCAACACCACCCCGTGCAGCAGCCTATGTCAAACATGCAAGGAAATTACGGATATGAATACGCTGATCCCACACACGCACAAGTCTACTACTCGCAGGCAGCAGCACCTCCGGCTCCAACATTGTCAGCTCAGTATCAGCACATGGTTGCACCTGATGCTGGTCAGGCTGACATGAAGCAAAACCGTGCCACATAGCTCAAGGACTGGTGATTTTGGGTATGTTGAGAATTCTAGAAGCTTAGTTGCCTTGCTATTATCATTATTGTTGCTACTACATGTTACATGGGTCTGTTGCGATCATTGGATGGTGTGCATTGGTACCAAATCAAGTATGCATTCAACCATGTGGTTAAGGTGGTTCTAAAATAAGATTCTAATGGGATTTGGCTGTTCTTGTCACTGGTGATGCCGAGAAGGGTGTTGCCATTGTTGGATTAGAGTGGGGAAGACCGGAGGAGTGAAGTGTTGGATCCCAGTTCCAATTGCTGTCCTTTTTTCTTTTGAATAAATATATAGTGTCCAAAAGAACTTGGCAAAAATGGACCCATTATTTGTGTAGCCCTCTGTATATTTGAACTCATGGATGTTATTCAGGCTGAGGCGTCAGAGAAAAATATTGTTAGTTTGCTTGTAGAAACGTTATCTGAGTTAAATATCATATGTATACATCAGTCCCGTTTTATACTGTTGATTTTGATGTTGATACGTTTCTTATTCCATTGACTTATTCTGGTGCAATTTTTTTCGTGTATCTCTCAATTTGCTTATGTGCGTTTGATTAATTAGGGGAGTTCTTTGAACTCGATGGGGTGCGTCTATTTGTGTTGGTTGTCCAGTTTAACGGTAAGGGCCTCTCTGGGTCCTCAGATTTTTGATGAAGTAGTTTTTAAAAGCTACAAGGGATATAAATATGTCAATTTCTAGAAATTAGATCTCTGGCTTTTAAGAAACTAAGAAGTTGATTCAACGTCGGTAAAAATAGTTTTTTTCTTTACTGTACTCTCTCCGTTTCAAAATATTTGACGCTGGTTACTTTAATTTTGAACTAACCAGCGTCAAATATTTCGAAACGGAAGTAGTAGTAGTTTTTAACAAGCAAAAAGCTGTACTGTAGCTTTTAAGAAATTAGAGTCTAAACAACCCTATCCGGTTTTCTATTTAGAAACCATATCTAGATGTCAGATTTTAAGAAACTAAAACTGATATAAACAGGCTCTGAATCAACAAGATAACCAGTTAATGTTGAAACTGTATCGTACTTTCCTTTCGGTGCTTGATCATATCTGGACTGCCCAAATGATCATCTTGTCCACCGGAAACGGGGAGCATGTAGTACTTGCTTGAAATTTCTCTCGAGATATTGTTGTCTGGATGGATTGTGTAATCCACCCGGCAGTTGGCCATGACATTGACAGCGGACAGTTTTGTATGCTTGGGCTCTACCGGGAGAGGTGCGCCCGTCCTCTGAAATTCAGGATACTTGGTTCTGCGGTGGTAATGATGTGATTTGCCTGGGATCTTACTCTGAAAGCGAGATCCAGCCTTGGCTAAAGAAGCAGGGAAGCAGCGTCCCTTGTATCTATGAGTAGGTAGAATATTATAAACTGCTGAAAGGTTTACTTTATGATGCGTTTTAAAATTTGGTTTTTAGAAATATGGGTTGAGAATTGCTAGAGATGTTTTAACGCGTCTTTGACGGTTTTCTGTTGCGGCACGGCTATTTTAACGGTGGTGTTGGATCCGGGGTGCAGAGGCCACCCGACGAGCACGTCTCGGGATGCGCGGCGGGCGGCATGGCGCGCGGCGGGGTCACGAGGGGCGGCGGCCCGAGCCGTGGGCGAGTACGCTGGCGGTTCGCGGCGTGGCACGCTCGCGGGTGGGGAGGGGGAGGGTGGCCTGACTGACGCGCGGGCCCCTGGATCTGACCGATCAGGTGTGCTGTGTCCGTCTCTGCTGCCCAGGAGGAGGAACGTGTGGGCAGCATGACCGTGACTCAGGCTGGCCTGCCGCCCATGCGCATGCCGAGCTAGATGCTGTTTCGGAGGCTCGTGGGCACGGCAGCAGCGGATGATCCTGATGGCCTGCCGCAGCCGCCGAAAAGGGGACGAGTCCGCAGCAGCGATCGCCATCCGACCGGTGCCGAGGGTAACTTACGCGGCTCCAGCCATAAAGCGGCCGGCGTGACGAGAGAGAGAGAGAGAGAGAGACCCGTCTGTTCCCGTCCGGCTTTGGTGTGTGACGCCGACCCAGCAGCCTCACTGCTGCTGCTGCACCTCAACAAAGCCGGGCCTTCCGATGGACGTGAACTCGCAAAGCAAGCAACGAGCCGGCCGGCACACCGTGCTCCCGACACGCCAGGCGCAAATACTTTGTGTTTAGTGTCAGTGCCAGAACAAACCGGAGCTAGTCTATCAACCTTTCTCTCAGTCGTGGAAAGGGACAGGCGCCTCCACCCACCCACCCACTACGTCGACGGTTTCAGAGACCAAAACTCATACGATGAGCTAGCTAGGCTGGCCACCCCGAGCGCCCACCAGCTTAGTACAACGAACCGGATAAGTTTGATGGAAACGGAGCTCCAGAACAGTTTCCTCCGTGAGATGACGTGACGCGACGGGGAAGACGGAGCACGTACGTACGTTTCAAGCTCACGCGGCAGCACATTATCGTACGTACGCCCTTTACCTAACCCTAAATTCAGTTCATTATCGGCTATTGGTGGACGATCTCGGCGACCAGCTCCGGCAGTAGACAGCGACGCAGTGGCGTGTCGCGTCGCCAGGGCCGGGCGTGTCGTCGCCTGCTGCTCGGCGAGGCGTTTTGGCATGAGTTAGGGTTAATTGGACGTAAGACATCGACTGAGAATAAGTTCGGTCCCGTGACAGGCGATCCAACCGGATCGTCCACCTCACTGAGGATGAATGAGATCATCCCAAGGCCAACGCAACTGGTCACCTCGGGCACACCGAGCGTCATCTTTACCCCCATCGATCGGTGTGCGTCGCTGTCCAATTGGCCGTGTGTACTACGTTTTTGCCGTGGAAGAAAATTCTCTGGAACAGTGTTATAAATTCATCTTATAAATTCCTCCTTGTACAACACCACTGACACGTGTCTTCGGCACCAATCTCAAAGCAACATAGTAAATCGATCAGAAAACTTCGTCTGGCTCAGCTCGGCTCGACACTCGGCCGCGCATGCTCTGCCTGACTGCCTCCGTGGCGTGACTGCCATCACGGTCTCGTCCTCCTTTGTGACACTGGCTCCCCGACTCTTCGGCTGTCTGGCTGCCTGCGTAGCTTTCGCCTTCCGCGTCACCGCCGCGGTCCAATGCTGCAACGCCACCGCCTACCGGGAGGAGATTATTGATAGAGGGCGATGAGGAGTAGAGCGAGATAGTGTCCTCGGAGAAGGTGCCCCTGGCCGTCTTGTGCCGAGGATGTTCTCACGTGCCATGGAGAAGGGCCGTAGTAGCTGCTAGTGATCATTCTGAAGGGTTCTTGTCCAGCAGTATCCCAGTATAGAGATGACAAAATCATCATTAAGTTGAAAAACTAGCAACAATATATATGTATTGATATCCGTTAATACATGTATTAACTGAACTGTTTGATATGAGCAATATTTTTCTTAGTTCATAAGTGAATCTAGAGTATGAGCTGCTTTTTTAGCTCTGCACTTGCTCAAGCACATAATACACTCTCCATGTACAACTAGCAAGCAAAGGCTGCCTTGGCTGGCGGCGCCGGCCTGCTTAAAGAGCTCGCTACACGCTCCATGTGGACGCTCGATGAACGGTGTCGGAGGATTGGCGACGAGCGGCGAGAGCATGCGCGGCCGAGTGTCGAGCCGAGCTGAGCCGAGGCTGAGCCAGACGAAGTTTTCTGATCAGTTTACTATGTTGCTTTGAGATTGGTGCCGAAGACACGTGTCATGAATCCGAGTGGTGTTGTACAAGGGTGAATTTACAACACTGTTCCAGAGAATTTTCTTCCTTTGCCGTCGGGCCACCATCTCCGTGGCGATCGGCCGGGTGAAAGCGAACGGTAGAGAACGGGAAGACGGGAGCAGACAACGCCAGTAGGAAGGAGCTCAAGTTTACACACCGAACGTTGAAGGACAGCAACTGTCATCAGGTCATCGATCTTCTGAAAACTGTCTCCAGCAGTTGCCGCTTCTCCTGAGAACAGCAGAGCTAGCTCTCGGTGCTTTGTGCCTCGCATTTGTTATTGGTATGGATACTCTAGCGAGCAAAGTGCCTTTCGGAACTGGGATTTCTTCGTCTGGTCCTGGATTCTGCTTTTTTTACCCCTTTCCTTCGTTCGATGAATCAAACACGCCTTTCTTGCACTCGATGCATGAAGCTGGCTCCTGCGGGTAGGATAATGCGAGTTACCGCGTTCGTGTTCTCGGAGAAAAAGTTTTAAGCGGTTTTTTAGAAAAAAACTAATTTTAAACGGTTTAAAAAGTTTCCGTCTCCGTTGATTGATAGAGTTTACATGTGGAGGTTATCATGAATCTACTTTCAAACGTTATCATACAAAAGAAAAGGTTGTACCATTAGGAGCACGATATGGTTCAATTCTCTTTATATTCCGAGAGGTTATGAAGAGAGCTAGTTCGTTGTATCAGCAAACGGTCGGTTACATGGAGAGCTAGTTCATTGACACGGTTGTTAATTGCAAGTCCTCTGTTGTCATGGACGGAGACTCGACACTGTGATAAACACCTTAAACAAGTAGAGGAAAGGCAGTGCCAAGTTACGAAGAGGATCTACTTCAGGAAAGGCTCTTTCAGCAAACAGTGTTTGAAGAGCTGGTGTGCCAAATCCCGTTCGAATCCTGATCGACTTATTTTCCAGGATAGCCCTATCTATGTCCTAAACACCGTGTCACGCTTCCGGGTCTGGGAATGGCAGATGACGAAGTTCATTCTGCAACTCCTTGTTCCAGTACGTTGCGATTCAAATGGGTTCTTCCTTGTCAGCGACGCTTGCTCGGACGAGATTAGTATTTGGGGAAGTGGCGTATCCTGTTCGCCATGCCTGCCTTGTCCGTGGTTCCGCTTCCACCTTGAGTTTTTTTTAGAAAGCCCACCTTGCGATTGGACCGGCACGTCCGGAGTGCTTACAAATGTTTTCTTGCTACCCAACTTGGAGCTCCAGGACAGCTCAGGATGAAACTCGCCCAGCTGACCTAGAACCTTAGGCCGTGAGGTTTTGATTTAGTTCAAGTAGTATCTGCTTTTGCTTGCATCTACTTGCAGTTTTCCAATCTACTTCGGATTTATCTTTCAGTTGGCGAAAAATTATTTTAGGATCACATAATACCAATCCAAGAATGTTAAAGAAGCTTGCAGAAAGTAAATTGTGCTGCAAAACTCGCAAGATCCAGCTGCTCATGTAACCACGCGAGCTCGCTGTTGATCATCTCCTGGGCGCGCGCCGGGCGGCGAAGAACCGGTGGTCGGGGTGGTCCGCGCGCAGGAGCCTGAGCCAGGCGTCGGCGGCCTGCGCCAAAGAGGCGGCCAGCTGCCGGTCGCGCCACGCCGGCGTCCACGCCGCGCCTTTCAGCTTGTACGACGCCGCCGCGAAGGCCGGGAGCCACATCGCCGTCGCGGGTGCACCGCCGCGCGCTCCTGCGGTGGTGGGGGCCTTCGGCTTTGGGCTGTGCCCGACGCCTGAAAAACGACCGCCAAAAAATCTCACGGTCCAGCCTCAAACCAGATAGATGATGATTCAGGACCAGGAATCATCCAGCTCCGTATGTACTTGCTCTCAACGTGGTTGCGCGCGCGTACCTGCGAATTGTGTGGAGAGGGAGTGGTAGGTGAGGAAGCAGGCGTCCAGGTCGCGCAGCGTTGGCCCCGTCGGGATCCGGTATATCGGGTACCTGAAACGATGCGTGTCGGCGCTCATCGTCTCAACCAGCCACATCATCACAGACAAGAACAGCACGCGAAACACCAGAGGTACGGAGTGTTCCACAAGCACGTACCATGCAACGGAGATCCAGCTCGCAGGCGACAGGTCGCAGCTCCTGAATGTCTTCAGCTCCGGAAACCGCTTGGCGAGGGTAGAAATCTGCACCCACCAACAGGAGGCATTCAGAGTTTCAGACTACAGAACCAGCAGGCCCGAGCCTGACGTGCGATGTGTCTCTGTCAGACATGCCTTGCCAGCCAGCGGTTCACGCTGATAGGGAGGCTCGGATTCTATGAACTCGAAGAGGAGCTGCTCGTGGTAGTTTCCAGATTCGCCTTCGTCCTCGCTGCTGCTGGAGGTTTCACTCGTCTCCTGGGCTGAAAACGCATTCGTGCTGGAACTTGTCTCGTGCTCGAGGTCGCTGCCTGCATCTTGACAGCAGTCGCTGTCGCTCTCCTCTTCGCTCGTCCTGCGTCGTAATGGGTGGCCACGATATCAATGGGGTTAGTTGAGTTGAGATGGTCGACCACTAAAATACTTCCTTTTTTTCCTGACCGTTCTTTTCCATACAGCTTTAGTAGGATGCGGTGGTACTAGGTGAGCAAATGTTACTGGTTTAGCTTCCAAAGACTATCGATTTGTGTCAAGGAAGTTTCCTGAACACGATACATTTCGGAAAAAATGTAATCCCAACATTGGAGCAGTGGCAATTGTTTCTGAAGACAGTGCCACTCTACTGCAAAACTGAGGGCAACCCCTCGCAACTTCTTTTGATGTGCTAGCGCGCACTATTCGTTCCTGAAATTCGAGTCAATGCCCCACATTCACTACTTTTGAGTTGCATGATGTTTCAAGCCAGGTGTTGTTTGTATGTCCCCTTTTCGTGCAACATAGGTAACTTGAGCTGAAAAACATGCATGTTTTCGGGAGAAACAGCATGTTCTCTGAAGGAGCGTGCTGGCAAATACACTTAAGCAGCACTTTTAGTCTACCTTATAGCTTGAAGCATTGCTCAGCCTATGAATTCATGCTGAAGTTAAGAACGATGCTACCAATTGCTTCATCCTGCAACTAACTCCATGTTATCCAGAACATCTACCTATACGCTATAACAGGTCAAGTATGCAATGTTCATCAAAGAGACATGGTGCTTTCCATACCTCGAAGGGCCGACACGCCGCCTGGAACCACCATAAATCTGGATTGCAGATAAGTAAGGGACGTAATACTGAACAATCTCGTCGCGGCAGCCGTTCAGAGCAATCGGCACGGCGGTTCCGTACGCGCTGCACTCTCTGAATGAGTCCCAGAGGTCGCACAGAGTGAAGAACGGTAACGGACCATCTGCGTCGGACTGTCTCCAACCGTTCTTGCTCTCCTATTAAAAAGCACCCAAACTTTAGTCTGTGCTGCAGAGCACAATCCAATTGTAATAAGTAATGTGGAGTATAAGAAGACACGGGACTTCTGGCTGCAACAATACTGTCTGAAACTCTGCATCGCACATGTTCTGCATGTTGAAAAGCCCGCGGTTGCAGGCAACTCGAACAGAACTTGCAATGCAGGCTTCAGCATCTGTTTGTCGTAAATCGAATGAACCTACCAAGATGAACACATTCGGTTTATCGTTTCCTGTTACGACATTTTCAGCTCTTAAAACAAAGGGCGGCATGGCATAACAGATACCACTGCTGCTGTTTTCAGGAGAGCTTGGCCTAACGTTTCACAGTTTCAGACAGGAAAGCAACGTCGATCTCGACAAGGTATCGATCCACAATCAGGAAAAAAAAATCAAATCGAGCAAAAAGTTTCATCTCGCGTTACCTTGGCGGAGCAGCTCGCCGACGTAACCACGGGCGCGGTGGCCTCAAGGAACCGCTCCAGGTTACACCGCCTCGCCGGAGCATCGCCGGCGGCCAGCCTCCTGCCGCGGCCAGCCATCTGCGCCGGTCGAGGTCGTCTGCCTCCAACGCGTGGAAGAACGGAGGCTCTTGGAGGGGGATTGATCCTTCCGCCACTCGGTGAGGATCGTGGATTGGATGTTAGCTTTCGAAAAGAGGATCGTGGATGTTATACGACGCACGACGGAATGGTTTAGGCGACCTTAATTTAAGAGCTCAACCGGCCAGGCTTTGCTATTAATAAAGGGCAGCAACAGCAAGCTCTTCCTCGGTGGCTTCCAAAAGAGGCGCGCGTGAGCTGGTGCCGGAAAGGGGAAACGAAAAAAGAATTAATCCGGCGAGCTCGCCGGATCACGACACACGTCAAGACGAGCTCGTGTACGGTTGAGATGAGGTTGGCCGGATCGGGCCGGCGTGGATCTGGCTGGGCGGTGGTTTTACGCGCCGCCCACGGGCCCCCTCGTCAGCGCTCGGCACTTCTGTGACGACCCTCCCTCCTCGATTCCTGGCCACAAAAATAGTACTAGTCCACTAGTCCATGGACGGTTGTTCGTACAATATGACTCCACTAGTCCACGGATTGGTTTGTAAATGAGGAGCACATGGGGTCATGGTGTGGCCATGGGAATGATTAAGTGTTTGATAATTGATTAATTGTTGATTTGACGAGCTCCTTGCTATACAAAAATAAAAAGTGGAGATGAAAGAGGTGCGGAGGGGAAGACGAGATGATTCGCGCTGGGCTACTGGATCCATGTGGGCTTGCTGGTTTTGGACTGTACGGTTTCTGGGTTTGTTTACCATCTCAAATTGGGCCTCAACATTTCTCTGCTTGGATGAAAAATACAACTAACTCTGCACAATCCTCTTATGCCAATCTCTTTTTCTTTTCTTTGGAAGAGAATATCACCTTCCTTGCCCCGTTCCTATTACACGGTGGTTAAACACGTTTTCGATACTTGACGTGATCCAGCTCAGCCCTGCATCACCTCTTGAACATAAAGTCCTGGCTGATGCCCAAAGGCATCAAGCCATTCTTTTTTTTGAAAAGGAGGCAGGAGCGCGCTGCCCATGCATTAAGAGGGCTGAGAATTACAACCTAGGGGTACATAGTCTAATAAAGTATAACTGTTAAAAGAAGAGTACATGGTATGAAACCCCTACAACTAAAGTTAGTATTGATGAGCAACCTAGTGTCCCCAAGTGCCACTACTTCAGAGATGAAGCACAGTTTCCTGCAGCTTGATGTCCTTTAATACTAGATTAGCTACTTGCAGCTCCGGGAGGTCTTGATGTTGGAAGATACGCCTATTACGCTCTTTCCAAATTTGCCACCAAAAAGAGAAAAGAACTACTAACATTTTTTTTGATTGAGTCTTAGGACATACAGCTGAGATGACTTGGACCCAATGAGAAACCCCTGCCAAAACAGCTTGCTGTAGAGATGCTGGAAGTTGTATGAGCTGAGCCAATTTTTCCCAAACCAAGATTGTGTAGTTACATTGTGATAATAGATGATCCACGGTTTTAGCTGTGGTTGTGCACAGCAGGTCTGATGGGGCCAATTCTTCTTGGCTAATTTATCCGCCGTAAGAACTCTATTATGTAGCACTAATCAAGCGAAGAATCGACACTTTGATTGTGTTCTGGAAGTCCACAGTGATGAGGCCCAGCTAGGAGAGACTCCACCTAAGAATTGAATCTCGTATGCTGAGGCCGCAGAGTAGTTGCCATCTGCTGTCCATCGCCAAGTAATGCGGTCACGTTCCTCTGTGAGTGTGATTTCGCTAAGGGTCTGATATAGCAAAACGAATTCATCTAGGAGGTCTTCCGTGTGTAGGGAGGGGATGCCCCTAACCCAATTGTAATTTGAAAGTTCCTGTGCTACTGACCTTTTCTTGTATCTTGCTTGCTGGAACAGATGTGGTGCCAAGATCTTCGGAGCTTGTCCATTGAGCCATCGCGCCTCCCAAAATGGGGTATTCGTACCGTCTCCAATGGCGATTATGGTTGAAGCAAAGAATAAATGACGGTCTGTCTGATCATGGTGTTTGAACAACATTTTCCATGGTCTGGTGCGATGATCCCATGAGTGCCAAAGCCATCTCAAACGAAGGGCCCTCCCAAATTTCTCCAAATCCTTGATATCAAGTCCACCCATCTTTCGTGGTTTGGTGCAAACCTTCCAGCGCACTAGACACTGACCGCCTCTCACCACATCTGGGTCTTCGCCTTTCCATAGTAAACCTCTTCTGATGCGATCTATTTGCTGTCATGCCCACTCCGGAAGACGAAAAATTGTCATGTGATAAGTTGGCATGACAGTTAAAACTGTCTTGACTAAAAGCTCTCTTCCGGAATAGGAAAGCATGTTCTTTTTCCAACCCGATAAACGTTGGGCGACCTTCTGGACAACTGGTTGAACTGCTGATTTCGGAAGCTTACGGTAATGTAGCGGCAGTCCTAAATATTTGCAGGGAAAAGTGCTAAGTCGACTACTATTTCCTAGTGTCGAAAGAAGATCAATCTCTTGGCAACTAATGGGGTAGAATTCTGTTTTTTCCAGGTTGGTAATAAGTCCAGAAGCTTGACCGGATATGTGAAGGAGGAATTTTGTGGTCAACATATCCTGAGCTGTGGGTCTAATGAAGATTGTTGCATCATCAGCATATAGTGATACCCGCAGCTGGTCACCTAACTCCGGGATGGCTGAAAGTAGTCCTCTACATTGAGCTTGCTGGAACAGTTTAATCAAAGGCTCCATAGCTAGCAAAAAGATCATAGGGGACAGAGGGTCACCTTGGCGAACACCGCGAGCATGAATAATTTTGAGACCAGGGGGTGCCATTAAGCAGGAAGGACGAGGTTGATGTTCCCTAAAGAGCTGCAATCCACCCACGCCATTTGTCCCCAAATCCGAGGTACTTCATAGTATCCATCATATATGTCCAATTGACAGT
This sequence comes from Neostapfia colusana, assembly GCA_030760725.1. Classification (NCBI taxonomy): domain Eukaryota; kingdom Viridiplantae; phylum Streptophyta; class Magnoliopsida; order Poales; family Poaceae; genus Neostapfia; species Neostapfia colusana. Next base: position 121,990,765 of record JASWHV010000004.1, read on the forward strand.
ATCAAACGCCTTGGAGATGTCCAACTTGATGAACAGAGAGGGTGACTTTCTTTTATGTAGCTCTCGCACCGTTTGTTGGACAAACATAAAGTTGTCATGAATACATCTACGCTTAATGAAGGCATTTTGATGCAGTGATATAATTTGATCCAGCTCTGGTGCCAATCTGTTGGCAAGGACTTTTGATATGATTTTTGCAAAGATATGGATCAAACTGATCGGGCGATAATCTGTGATTTTTCTTGGGTCTGGTTGCTTTGGAATGAGTACAACTAGAGCAGTATTGAGGGATTTCAAACCTTGCTGGTTGGTTAAACAAAATTGTTGCACTGCTGCTAGAAAATCTGCCTTAATTATATCGCAACAGGAGTGTAGAAAATGACCTGAGAAGCCATCCGGACCCGGCGCTTTGGACTTGGGCATCTCCTTGATCACCCGATAAACCTCCTCTTCAGAAATTTCCTGATCTAGATGTTGCAGATCTTTCTGTTGCCAGCCCAGTTGTGCAAGATCCAGGTTTAGGCTTCTTGGGTGATGGGTCCCCATGTGCTGTTTGAAGTGCTGAAAAATAGCAGAGTGTTTTCCATTATGCGAAAAGACAGTCCCATCATTTGTCTCTAGCGATTGAATAAAGTTGGTTTTCTTTCTTGAGTTCGCCATCGAGTGGAAGTATTGTGTGTTGGCATCACCCTTACGGATCCAAATGAGTCGGGACTGCTGTCGTGTCCTTGATTTCTCTATTGCAGCCAGGCCTAAGATTCGGTGCTTAAGTAAGGCTCTTGTTTCCCTTTCCTGGTCAGAGAGCAGCCGGTGTTCCAAGGCCTCATCAAGTCTTAAAATGACCTCTCGGCAAATTACCAATGCTAATTTCCCTTGCGGGATGTGCGAGCGGGACCAGCGGCGAAGTGCCTGAGCCGTTCTAGAGAGCTTGATGTGCAATGCGAGCATTGCATTATGCTGTGGGGGAACCTGTTTTGACCAAGAATCTTGTACACACTCCAGGAAACCGGGCATGTTTAGCAAATGATCTTCAAACCGGAACAAATGGCTACGGTGCTTATCTCCAAACGTCATCAAAAGCAAAGGACAATGGTCTGAGGCTGATGAAGAAAGAGCTTGGAGTATAGGGTCACCAAAAATATTTTCCCAGTGTGGCGTAATGAAAGCACGGTCTATCCTTGTTAAAGTAGGCTGCTGCTGCTCATTTGACCATGTGAAACGGCGGCCTAACAGAGGGATTTCCTTGACTTCTATGTGATTCAAAGTTCTACGGAATTTTGCCATTAGGCGCTGATTCATCCGCCCCCCCCCCCCCCCATTTTTATCTTCGTTGTTGTAAATGAGGTTGAAATCACCTAACATGAGCCAGGCTGGTAGTGCTGTATTTTTTAGTTGCCTGATTTCTGCAAGGAAAAGTCTTTTTTCTGTATCCGATTGTGGTCCATATACCCCTGTTATCGTTGAAAGCTCAGAAGTTCTGTTATCCACGAGAGTCCCTGAGATGGAGAAGGAATTGATACAGAAGTTGACAAGTTTCATATGGGCATTACTACAAGCAAGAAGTATTCCACCCCGGGTCCCATCTGCTGGGAGGTACCCAAAATTGTCCATATACTGTACTCCCAAAACATCGCGGACAACTTGTGGAGTGATCTGTCCTAGCTTAGTTTCTTGTAAACATACAATCATAGGACGGTGCAACTGCATAAAACATTTCACCTCCGCTTGCTTGGCTCCATTGTTCAAACCTCGTACATTCCAGGAAATGATTGAATATGAGTCGATAGGATCATTCATTGGGGAGAAATAACACTACTAACAAGATGGGTGCGAACTTTTTGTCAGCGAGTAAGGTATTGTCAGCAACATGAAACCAGCTGACCAGGGCTGGTATTAGAAAGCAACAACAAAGAGTTAAATTTAGTAATGGACAACAGGAAACACACAACCATAGTAATTCAACCAGAGAGGCAAAGTAAGGACGCAAAAGAGAGGACGTGCGGTCAGTACATGACCTCTGAACCACGTCGGGTTTACTGTGAATCCCCGGCAGATAGCAAAAGATTAAGCCACAACCTACTAGATGACAAGACATGTCTAACATTATTAGGTGACTGCAACTGCAACTAGGGAGTCTAACATTTTTCATTTGGCCTTGGACGCATCCACCTTGGTACATTGTCTCGCCTTTTTCTTCATCTTTCCCTTGGCCTTCTTCTTCTGCTCAGTTGCTGCTGTCAGGGCAGTGATCGCTTCCAGCGCCGAAGGAGTGAGGGGTTTCCTATATACCTTTAAATATTTCTTTAAGGTCGCATCATCCATGGCTTGATCTGGTTTAAGAAGTCCCCACTTTTTTGCCAGAAGCTCCTGCGCCATTTTAATAGCTGGCTTGCGAGGTTTCATTTTGTTTTTTAGTCGAGGGCTATGCCTCCGAGGAGAGAGATCCTCTTCATCTGGTTTCCTCTGATCAACCTCTGGTCCTTCGTGATTGAGATGTGGGACAAGGAGCAGCGCAGGTTGGGTAGAGTGTGCTACTTGTTCAGCAAAATCAACTAGCTTACTGGTCCTAGGAGACAACTCAGGGGTTGGGACCTCATTAGCTTGCACCGTTGGTTCCCCATTTGGGATATCAGATTCAGTTGTCATCCCAATGTCAGTGCTCGAGTCCGGACTTGGATTAACAGTGTCTGTGTCAGTCGGTGGTGCCTGGACAGCATCTGAACTGACATGTTCCGTTGAGTCCGTGAGTATGCCCGAAACTACCGGGCGCAGCTCCGAGTTATTTTCTGGAGAGAGGATGATTTTTGAAGGCTGTATAATAATGGCATCCGAGTTGCCATCCCGATGCAGTTCCGAGCTCTGGATTGAGTGTCCTTCAGGTTCCTCAGCTTCTATGACAGACCACGGACCCGGTTTGGGGATGATTGTGATGGCATCCGAAGCCGAGGAGCAACGGGATTCAGTTGTGACTGAATTTTTATCTTCCGGCACATAGACATGCTCTGTTACTCTCACTGACTTGGCTCTCCACAGCTGACACAGTGCTCTGCGTTCCTCAAATGAGGGACCTCCTCCTGCAGGAGGGGGGAGGTGTTCCGCTGGCGTCGTTGGGAGCTCTCACCGCGATTCCAATTATCCGGACGTGGACGTTCAGGAGACCGTCCCCTACCCGAGCCACGACCCCCAACCCATTTGGCCATCCGTGCCATTAGATGACGGGGTCTGGTTCTGCGGTCAGGACCGTCATGCTCGTCATCATCCCTGGATGGACGCCGATGAAAGGGAGGACGACAGTCACGAGTAGGTGGCTGCAGCTCCTCACCCAGGAGATCACCGTCAACCCGTCCAGACTGCCAGCGAAATTCACGCACTGGTTTTCTTCCTTCATTCAGCAGATCTTCCGGAGCATAGTGATAGAAAAGAAGGTCTTCTACATAGTCAATGTGAATGAAGATCTTGTATGTGTGACCTTGCTGCCAGTTTCGCGGCCGGTTGAAGTGGATTTGAGGATCCAGACCTTGCTGTCCTGTGCGTTGTGCAAGAGTGAGATAAACAACTCGAGGGATTCTGTTCGGGTTGTGGCAGAACGCCCAGCAGACAAAGGCTCTCATGTCTTCCTTGTGCCTGGACTCAGCTGCCACATGGTGAATGGCACAAGAGTCGCCCAGGACATTTGCTACCACATCCTCATACCAGGCATGAAAGGGGACACCTTCGAGACTTAGCTTGACATGAAAGGGAAGGACACATCTTTCTCCATGAATGTCAGCATCCCACTGATGGAAACGAAAGTCAAATGACCCTTCTCTAATCTGGCCTCTAGTAAATGCTATATCTCGAAGAGTCTCACTAGTGAACAACACAAAGAACGGCTCAGAGGCACAGCGAAACACATGAAACTCATATTCTCTTAGTCCCAGATGATGCATGATTGCCTCTCTAAGCTCTTCTCTAGAACTGATAGCAAGGCCCCCCCTCTTCAGTCACCAATAGCGCTCTGTTAGTAAGGTGGCGGAGACGTTGCGCCATCTCGTCAGACAACGCCACGACCTTCTCGGCATAACGTGGCCTAAGTCTTGGGTTGCCTGGATGCGCAATCGCACCCCCAGGCAACAATGACCCTGAATGATCCGTGCGAGCCACGTCACGACCATCAGAACGACGGTGTGGGAGGGGAGAGTGGCGAGGGTCGAGGGGGCTTCCTCCGAACGAACGTCTGCTCTCCATGTTAGACGGTGGTAGGCTAGACAAGAACGCTCTGTTGTATCGAGAATGTGTTCTGGCAGGGTATATATGGACGCTTCTACTTCTCTTATGAGACTAGTATTTTTGATTTGGGCATCTAGATGAGATATGACCATAAATATTGCAGATCCAGCATCTCTTGGGTTCTCTGCACTGAGGCTTAAGATGATCTCGAACTAGGCAGTTGTAGCATCTCCCTTTGAGTTTATTTTTAAAAACTTGCAGACCTGAGTGGCTGGTAGCCGTTGAAGCGTAGTTACCCCTCTCTTTACGCCACCAATATTTCTTTCTGACCTGCTGCCATTGGGCTTGTGTGTTTTCCGAAGCGGCACTCCCGCTTGATTGGCTGGTCTGAGGATTTGGCTCTGCCGCTGGGCTCTTAGACAAAGGATTCGCAGATAAGTCAGGATGCGCTGGCAGTGAAGCTTTAGAACTGGCTTCCCTGTTTTTCTGGATAGGATCCGACCCAGCGTCCATAGTGGTCCAGGCCAACTTACGTAGTCGAAACGGTTCGTCTACCTTCCGGAAGCAGGCAACAGCTAGCTGAGGATTGAATCGGACCTTCCTAGGAGGAAAGGAAGAGGCCGACGGGAAGGTACTGCTATGGCAAGATAAGGAACGATTTGGCAGGGTACTGCCTTGCATGCAACGAACCACTTCAGCAAAAGATTTGGGGAACTTACCCGAGGTCGCTGGGACGGTAGACATCAGATCTTGCGGCGGATTCAGCTGTCCTGTCCGGTCGCTAGCAGGACGGTTCGCATCACCTTGCTGCAGCGCTGCATGACCCACCTTGAATCGGTGTTCCTCCCCATGGGGAGGTCTTGTAACAATTACCGACCCCGGAGCTGGCTGGATGGGTTTAGAACTTGTTCGCTGAAAGGGGGAAGGAACCATGGGGGTTGCCGCAAGGCCCGGCGAAGACGGAGCTTGTTCCAGCTGCAGCTCTGTCTGGGATTGGCGATTAGGGCTATCTCCGAGGGTGGTTGGTGGTGGGCGGTGGAGATGGTTGCCGAGACCAGGTTGGTGGCCATCGGCACACGGGGAGGAGCGGGGAGCGGGGAGCGGAAGAGGAGCCTCTGGTAGGCGGTGAAGATGATTGCCGAGACCAGGCTGGTGGCCGCCGGGGCCGGGGTGGCCGTCGGCGCACGGGGAGGAGCGGGGAGGAGGCATCCGCATCAAGCCATTCTTGCCATCTCTACCAAGATCGTTATAGAGAAACAGAGGACTTGACCTCTGTGGCTCGTGAACTGGACTCATGGGGTGAAAGGTAGATTCCACATGCCAGTTTCGTCCTCATGCATCGTCATCTTGAATGGAACCAATGTAGTATTTTCAAAAGGAAATGTGGTTACAATTCAAAGACCCGGAGGAGTCCGGTCCTGCGACAAAGAGCGCTCTCCAGAGAACTTTCGACGCGAACAAGAGCCACCCCGCCCACCTGCTGGTCCGCTACTCTGCCTTCCCCCTTGTTCCGACCGATGCATCCCGCCGTGCTGCTCCTGCTCCGCCTCCCCCTCTTGCTGCACGCGCCGCGCTCGGCCGCGGCCGTCGCCTCCGACGGCACCGGCGGCGTCAACGCGAGCTGCACGCCGGCGAGGTGCGGGGACCTGGACATCGCGTACCCGTTCTCGCTCAGCGGCGTGCAGCCGTCCGAGTGCGGCTTCCCGGCCTTAAGCCTGACATGCGACCGCGGCCGCGCCTACCTCAGCAGGACGTTCAGGGAGCGCCTGTACCGCGTACGGGAGATATTCTACGGCAACAGCTCCCTGGTGGTGGCCGTGGAGACCTCCTTCGCCGGCGACGAGGCGTGCCACATCCCCGACTTCAACGTGTCCTCCGGCCTCGCCCTCTTCCCGCTCGACGTCAGCAGCAGAAACAGGGGCCTCACGTTCATCTACAACTGCGAGGTCCCTCCAAGCGTGAAGCTGCCACGGACGTGTGCCAACCGCAGCATGGGAGCTTACTTCTCCGAGGACACGGGAGCGCGGGACGCCTCGTCCCGGTGCAGCTCGGCGACCGTGCCGGTGCGCGCGCTCCCAGAGGGGCGGCAGGCCCGCGACTACTACGTCCGGATGATCCACGAGGGGTTCCTTCTGGAGTGGCCGCCGTTGGGAGACTGCGACGCGTGCACGAGGCGCGGCGGGGAGTGCGGGTTCGCCGACCTCTCGTTCCGGTGCCTCTGCCGCGACGGCCGGCCCTGCCCTACTTCTCGCGGTAAGCAGCGTACGTCTGTTTCCTTGGGTCGCCATTACATTCAGCACGCAAAAAGACACTGCCGTGTGCTATCACAGCACGCCTTGATCCTTAGCGACCTCGGGAGCCTGGACTTGAGTCTTCAGTTAAACACGGCGATGCTCAAAGAATTATGCACTGACCACGAAGAAAACAAACTGAAAAAAGGTAGTTTAGTTCGTCAAATCGAGGAAACTTTACAGTTGACAAGACGCTGATATTTTCTTCTTCTTTTTCCTTTTGTCCAAAACGCAAAGGCTGCTTAAAACTAAGACGCAGCCTCAAACTCAAACTCGACTACTACGACTGGGTCCAGCCAGCACTATTTTTGAGTTTTGAAATGGTCAGTTCCTTGAATTTGAACCGCCTCCGAGTTGTTAACCAAGTCGCACCCTATCGCATTGCTATCGGCAAATTGTTTTGCATGGATGATGGATGTATGTTCCTAGCCGCGCTGTCTTTTCAATTTTCCTGACTAACACGCACAGTAGTAGAGACATTTTCCAAACAGTGTTCTGGTCTGCATAGATTTGATGATGCCTTTGGTGCTAGGGAACGGAGTTAGTAACCTGAAGGTGACTCATTAGTCATTGTGGACTAAGCTAAGCTTGAATAAACAACTGATGGGATCCAGCTAAGAAGTAGACTCACTGACCCGGATCTGCAAGTCTTCCATGGAAAGGTTAGTGCCGTGCAGGGCCAAGGATCTTCTGAAATGAGAATCTGAAGTCCTTCTTGTTGATTGATGATCCAAATTCTAATGAAGATAAAAGAGGCAGGATTTCCGTAGCGAAGCGGAGGCCCGTCGCCGGGAGGCTTGGGCCGTACCGAAGCGAAGGAAATCTGCCCATATGGTGGGCTGCACAGCAGCCAAGGCCCGCTCGAGACGCCGGGGGGGTGCGGGGGGGGGACCCCCGCGGTATGGATCGTCTAGGGTTAGGACTCTAAGTCGCCACCTATAAATATCCCTTGTGAGCCGCCAGGAGAGGCATGAAGAAGAGATTGTAATCTCCCACGATTGTAAACCTCCTGATATAGTGAAATTTGCCGGCCAGTGCCCGTGGTTTTTTCCCTTCCGATTTGGAGGGATTTTTCACGTTAAAATCTGCGTCTCCTCTGTTTTGATCTACAATTTCTTGTCATTTGATTCTAACAAGTGGCATCAGAGCCAGAGTTTTGATCCCCTGTTCTAGGGTTCGTGCCGCCAGGCACATGGCATCAACGACGATGAAGTATGATCTTCCGCTGTTGGATTTCGACACAAGATTTTCATTGTGGCAAGTAAAGATGCGGGCAGTGCTGGCGCATCATGATCTAGACGAAGCCCTTGAGGGTTTCGGGAAGAACCAGAATGAGTGGACGGTCGAAGAGAAAAGAAAAGATCGTAAGGCCTTATCTCAGATCCATCTGCAACTTTCAAACAATGTTTTGCAGGAGTGCTTGGAGGAGCAAACCGCTGCCGCGGTTTGGTTGAAGCTAGAATCGATCTGCATGTCGAAAGATCTAACTAGCAAGATGCACATCAAGATGAAGTTGTTCACGCACAAGTTGCAGGAAGGTGGATCTGTTCTCACACACATATCTGTGTTCAAGGAGATCGTTGCCGATCTGTTATCAATGGAGGTAAAATTTGAAGATGAAGACCTGACTCTTCTTCTCCTCTGTTCACTTCCACCTTCATATGCAAACTTTCGAGATACTATTCTATATAGTCGTGATACTCTAACCGTGGCCGAGGTCTATGAGGCTTTGACAGCAAAAGAAAAGATGAAACAGATGGTAAACTCGGAAGATGCTGGTCATTCTAACGGAGAGGCATTGAATGTTCATGGCCGAAGTGAACAAAAGAAATCAAATTCAGGAAATAAAGGTAACAGCAAGAAAAATCAAAGAAGTCATTCCAAATCCAGGGGACGACGAGATGATAAATTCTGCCGGTACTGCAAGAAGGACAATCATGTTATCGATGATTGTTGGAAGCTGCAGAACAAAGAAAAGAGAAACGGAAAAAAGGGTAAGCCTGAAGGTAGTGCCTCCGTTGTCTCTGATGAGAATTCTGATAATGATACTGTACTCATTGCATTTGCCGGATGTGTCACTGAAGATGCTCAATGGATACTTGATTCTGCTTGCTCATATCATGTCTACACTAACAGAGATCTTTTTAGTGTTTATGAGCCTATACAGAAAGGTGGCATCGTGAGGATGGGTGACAACACGGCATGTGAGGTCACATGCATTGGTACTGTTCAAATCAGAATGTTCGATGGGATTGTACGAACGTTAACAGAAGTACGGCATGTCCCAACCATGTCCAGAAATCTCATCTCCCTTAGTACCCTCGACGTGAATGGGTACAAATATTCCACTGAATGTGGAGTTTTGAAGGTAACCAAAGGTTCTCTCATTGTCATGAAAGGTGATTTAAAAGCTGCCAACTTATATGTGCTTCGAGGCAGTACATTTACTGCTAATGCCGTGGTTGCTCCTGATCAGTCTAATACCACTAAAATTTGGCATATGCGTCTTGGGCATATGAGTGCAGTTGGTTTGGCAGAATTAAGCAAAAGAGGCCTACTTGAAGGTTGTAAGGCAGAATCACTTGACTTTTATGAGCATTGTGTGTTTGGTAAGCATAAAAGAGTCAAGTTCAATACTGCTATCCATAATACTAAAGGTATTCTCGATTATGTGCATGCTGATTTATGGGGTCCTTCTCGAAAAACATCTCATGGTGGTGCTAGTTACATGTTAACTATTATTGATGATTACTCACGTCGAGTTTGGCCATATTTTCTAAAGTATAAATCAGATGCATTTCAGTCATTCAAAGATTGGAAGGTTATGGTCGAAAAGTAAACAGAAAAGAAGGTAAAAATTCTAAGAACTGATAATGGCATGGAGTTCTGTTCTAGTGCATTTAAATATTATTGCAGGAAGGAAGGAATTGTGAGGCACCATACAATTCCATACACTCCTCAACAAAACGGTGTTGCAGAACGCATGAACAGAACAATAGTTTCAAAGGCCCGTTGTATGCTTTCTAATTCGGGTTTAAGCAGAAAATTCTGGGCAGAAGCTGCTTCCATGGCGTGCTACTTAATAAACCGTTCTCCTTCCACAAGTATTGATAAGAAAACTCCAATCGAGGTATGGTCTGGCTCACCCCATGACTACTCTAAGTTGAGAGTTTTTGGCTGCATTGCTTGTGCACATGTTGATAATGGAAAACTTGAGCCTAGAGCTATCAAGTGCATTTTCTTGGGTTATGGTACTGGTGTCAAAGCTTATAAATTATGGGATACAGAAAAACAGAAGGCATTTTATAGTAGAAATGTTGTATTCAATGAATCTACTATGTTCATTAATGACTTGGCTACCAGTTCTAATAACCAGAAACCTGAGACTATGAGCGTGCAGGTGGAGCTCGTTAATGATGATGTTGCTGGTCCAAGTCAAAGTGTTGTTGATGTTCACCCTGCTACTGAAAATTTGTCTCCTGCTACACATTCCTCACCTAGTGTGCAGCCACCACAGGAGTCTCTCGCCGAAGCTCGACCTCGGAGGGAGATTATTCGCCCAACAAGGTGGATTGAAGAATGTAATGTTGCTTTTGCCTTGAGTGTTGCAGAAGAAATTAAAGGTGTTCATGAGCCTTCCAATTATACAGAAACTATCTTGTCTGCTAATAGTACAAAGTGGATTGGTGCAATGCATGATGAGATGGAGTCACTTCAGAAAAATGGTACCTGGGAAATTGTTCCTTTGCCCACTAGCAAGAATCCTGTTAAGTGCAAGTGGATTTACAAAAGAAAGGAAGGAATGACTCCAAATGAACCTGCAAGGTATAAAGCAAGGTTAGTTGCTAAAGGATTTAGTCAAATTCCAGGCATTGATTATACTGATGTCTATTCTCCAGTTGTGAAGCACAGTTCTATTCGTATTTTCCTCAGTATTGTTGCTATGCATGATTATGAGCTTGAGCAGCTAGATGTGAAAACCGTCTTTTTACATGGAGACTTGGAGGAAGACATTTACATGGACCAGCCTGAGGGGTTCATTGTCCCTGGAAAAGAAGACTATGTCTGCAAGTTGAAGAAGTCATTATATGGCTTGAAGCAATCTCCAAGGCAGTGGTATAAGAGGTTTGATTCTTTTATGATTTCAAATGGCTTTGCTAGATCTCAGTTTGACAGTTGTGTATACATTAAAGTTGTCGATGGATCACCTATATACCTATTGCTATATATTGATGATATGTTGATTGCTGCCAACAGCAAGAAAGAAGTGACTACTTTAAAGGCACGCTTGAGTAGTGCATTTGATATGAAGGATCTTGGTGCTGCTAAGAAAATCCTTGGCATGGAGATAATCAGGGATAGGAAATCCGGGCTTCTCTATTTGAGTCAGAAAAATTATATTGAAAAGGTCCTTCACCGCTTCAACATGGATAATGCTAAACCTGTGAGTACACCGTTGGCCCCTCATTTTAAGTTGTCTATTTCTCAGTGTGCAGAAACTGATGATGAAATTGAGTATATGTCAAAAGTTCCATACTCTAGTGTTGGGTCTCTCATGTATGCTATGGTATGCTCACGTCCTGACTTATCACATGCTATGAGCGTTGTTAGCAGATACATGTCTAACCCTGGCAAAGAACACTGGAAGGCAGTGCAGTGGATTTTCAGGTACTTGCGTGGTTCTTCTAGTGCTTGTTTGTGTTTTGGAAGGATTAGAGATGGTCTCATTGGCTATGTTGATGCTGATTATGCTGCTGATTTAGACAAGAGAAGGTCTCTCACAGGATATGTTTTCACTGTTGGAGGTTGTGCTGTAAGTTGGAAAGCTTGTTTACAAGCTACAGTTGCCTTGTCTACTACAGAGGCAGAATATATGGCTATCTCTGAGGCATGTAAGGAGGCAATTTGGTTGAAAGGTCTGTATTCTGAACTTTGTGGATCTCAGTCTTGCATCACCTTACATTGTGATAGTCAAAGTGCTATATATCTTACAAAAGATGCTATGTTTCATGAGAGGACCAAACATATTGATATCAGGTATCACTTTGTGCGAGATACCATTGATCAAGACACTATCAAAATTTGTAAAATCAGCACTCATGATAATCCTGCAGACATGATGACAAAATCTGTTCCTATTGCTAAGTTTGAGCTTTGCTCAAACTTGGTTGGTATTACTAACTAGCCCCGAGTGGCTTTTGGCACCGGCAGTTGAATTGTTCATTGAGATAGAGGATTACTATTTTAAAGCTACAAGAAGGAATTTGTCTCAAGGTGGAGTTTGTTGATTGATGATCCAAATTCTAATGAAGATAAAAGAGGCAGGATTTCCGTAGCGAAGCGGAGGCCCGTCGCCGGGAGGCTTGGGCCGTAGCGAAGCGAAGGAAATCTGCCCATATGGTGGGCTGCACAACAGCCAAGGCCCGCTCGGGACGCCGGGGGTGCGGGGGGGGGGGGGGGGGGGAACCCCCGCGGTATGGATCGTCTAGGGTTAGGACTCTAAGTCGCCACCTATAAATATCCCTTGTGAGCCGCCGGGAGAGGCATGAAGAAGAGATTGTAATCTCCCACGATTGTAAACCTCCTGATATAGTGAAATTTGCCGGCCAGTGCCCGTGGTTTTTTCCCTTCCGATTTGGAGGGGTTTTCCACGTTAAAATCTGCGTCTCCTCTGTTTTGATCTACAATTTCTTGTCGTTTGATTCTAACACTTCTACACAATGAAGTTTTGTTCTCTGAACACTGGCTCCTTCTTCCATATATCACATCAGAAATGGACATAATATTTAGACATTTAACCTTAACCTGGCCAACTAACTGACATGTAAAGCTTTTTTCTTGAGGTATAAAAAGAAAAAAAACCTTTGTCTCAAGCATGTTAAAATAGGCTAGATATGAAAACCAAACTGAGTTTCATATCCATAGAAATGACTGGTTTTGATACTAGCTTACTAAGTCTATCACAACATCCTCCTTTACCCAAGTCTGGAACCGGCTATACCTAGAAAGACATAGACGAAGTTACGGTATAAAAAGAATAAGCGATTTTTTATTTCTGATTTGAACCATTTTATGTTCCTCTTTTCTGTTATGACTAATTATTTTCGTTTAATTCCAACATCACCTGATTAAACATTCATTCGCGCGCCTTGAACGTGCAGGCAAACAAGCTCTGGGAACCAAAATTGGGGCAGGTAATGACAACTTTATCATCAAGATAATACAATCCTTGATGATACTTGTTCACTCATCTTTAACGCAAACCGAAATCACATTGCTAATTTTTGTGGCTTCAACCACTGTGACAAGCAGGAATCGCAGCAGCTCTTCTCTGTCTGATCATACTGGGTGCCGTCGCTCTTATCGCCCTGCACAAGCAAAGGAAGAGGAAAAGGTCCGCGTCACTGGTCGGCCTCATCCGTCAATTGACGACGCCGTTGGCATCGCTGAGGAAAGAGTTCAGCATGACCGGCTCTCCGCGCACGCACATCTTCAGCTACGAGGAGCTCCACGAGGCCACGGACGGCTTCAGGGACGCCCGCGAGCTTGGCGTCGGCGGCTTCGGGACAGTGTACAGAGGCACGTGCGGTTACTCTGTTCTGTTTCGTCCAGTATACAGTATTGGACTCTGGTGAACTTACGAAAATGGCGGACGGCGTGTCGTCCAGGGACTCTGCGCGACGGCAGCGTGGTGGCGGTGAAGCGGCTGTACAAGAACAGCTACAAGGGCGTGGAGCAGTTCCTGAACGAGGTGGACATCCTGTCGCGGCTGCGCCACCCCAACCTCGTCACGCTCTACGGCTGCACCGCGCAGGGAAGCTCCAGGGACCACGACCTCCTCCTCGTATACGAGTTCGTCCCCAACGGCACGCTCGCCGACCACCTCCACGGCAAGCACGCCGCCCCACTCTCGTGGCGCACCCGCCTCGGCGTCGCCGTCGAGACGGCCAGCGCGCTGGACTACCTCCACTCCGTGGAGCCGCAGGTGGTGCACCGCGACATCAAGACCAACAACATCCTCCTCGACGAGGCGTTCCACGTGAAGGTCGCTGACTTCGGGCTGTCCCGGCTGTTCCCGTCGGACGCCACGCACGTGTCCACCGCGCCGCAGGGCACGCCGGGGTACGTCGACCCCATGTACCACCAGTGCTACCAGCTCACCGACAAGAGCGACGTGTACAGCTTCGGAGTGGTGCTGGTCGAGCTCGTCTCCTCCAGGCCAGCGGTGGACATGAACCGCGCCGGCGGCGACGTGAACCTGGCCAACATGGCCGTGCACATGATACAGTGCTATGAGATGGACCAGCTCGTGGACCCGCGGCTCGGGTACCGGACGGACGCCGAGACGAAGCGGACGGTCGATCTCGTCGCGGAGGCCGCGTTCCGGTGCCTGCAGCCCGAGCAGGACGTCAGGCCGCCCATCAGGGAGGTCCTGGACGTGCTGAGAGAGGCTCAGAGCAGGATGGAGCAGGCTAGATGCGTCAGCGTCGATGACGTCGGGTCGTTGAAGAAGAACAGGGACGGCTCGCCCGACTCCGTCATGTACCAGTGGATAAGCCCGTCCACGACTGGTAACAACAGCAGCAGTTAGCTTCTTTGTCTTCTTCTCCAAGCCAACTGAAGCGGTTAGCATGCCCGAAATGGTTCGTGTTCGGTTCATGTCCGTAACATGGAGTGTCGTCTTGTGCAAACTACTCCTACTTCGGAAGAATCTTCCTGCGGCATTTCCATGTTCACACTTCACACTCGCAGAGCACAACGAACTTTGTGTGACTTCCCCCCACACCTTCGAGTTGTTGGGAATGGATTCAATTGACATCCAGAAACAGCAGTCTAATCTATTACAGAGCATCAAGAATGCATTTCGATCGTCGAAACATCACATGTTTTTTCTTTCTGCTGGGAGCGTGTCCAAATTATGTTTTTTTATGTCTGTTTTTTACTGTAACCAACTTCACACATATTGGATGAACCGTCCTCAGTACAGGGCGCATAATTGTGCGATTGTGCGTGATCTTGACCGATTTAGGAACCAGACTTTGCAGCAAATTTGTATGTCACTGTGTATGTCTCGTGGAAGCAACAATGCCACTGCAGTACTATCCTCTCAGGCTCTTGATCGTCCTCTCCAGCCTCGTCGCCGCCTCCGCGGCGGCAGAAAGGATCCCGAACGCCACCGCGACGCTGTCGTGCCCGTCCTACCGATGCGGTCACACCGTGGACATCCGGTACCCGTTCTGGATCGACGACACGAGCGCCGGCAACGCCCCGGCATCTTCCCACTGCGGGTACTCGGGGCTCCGCCTGGAATGCCGCCGCGACACGCCGGTGCTGCCGCTCCCGTCGGGAGAGTATGCCGTCACCCACGTACTGTACAGCGACCGGACCGTCTCCCTGTTCGACCTCGGCGTGTTCTCGCTGTCCAACACCTGCCCGCTCGTCGGCCGCAACCTGTCCCTCCCGGCGGGGTCGCCGCTGTCGCTCACGGCCAGGGACGCCAACCTCACCTTCTTCGTCCACTGCGCCTTCATAGGCATCCCGAGCCACCTCGTCGCGTGCCTCGAGGGCGACGGCCGGCACCACTCGTACGTCTTCCGCGACGGGGACGAACTCACGCCGTACGGGTACGCGGGCCTGTGCCGGGACGTCATCGGCATGCCGGTGCTGCGGAGGTCACTGCTCGGGGCCAGGGGCGCTGGCCCGCTCGACGCCGTCGTGCCGGCGCTCAACATGGGGTTCGAGCTACAATGGGGGCCGGCAGCGGACGGCGAGTGCGGCCAGTGCGAGAGAGCCGGCGGTCTATGCGGCCGCCGCCGGCAGGCGGTGCACGAGGCGTGGACCTTCGCGTGCTTCCGGACTGCCGCGACCTCTGCATGGATTGCTTCGAGATCGCCAGGTGCGCAACATCAGATACTTTCGTTTTCATATCGACATGTAGGAGCTCAATGGCATCCACGTCAATGGCCTAACCCATTTGATTTTTTTTTTCAAATCATGATACAAATGTATATTACCTCTGTTCTAAATAAATGATGTTTTAAATAAATAACCTAGTTTAATTTAAACTTATTTTATAATGGAAAGAGTACTGCCATACACGCACGGTTACTTTCTCCTATAAAAACCTATTAGATGCTGAAGGGTTTCTCATACCTCTAGTCACTAGATCCTCGGGTATAGAATCAAGAACATGTGGATTGATAAACGGGAAATAGTGGAGAGTATAGCACGCACCTTCTGGTGTAGATGAAGAAGACGCCATGAGGGTGAAGAGGAAGGGATGGTGGTGGCGGCGAGGCTAACGTCGATGGATGTAGACTAGGGCTCTTCCCTTCTCTCCCACACCGAATAGATCGGATCTTAAGATTGTTGGGGTAGTATTGTGAGCACAGAAAAAACTGTTCGTGTGCCACCGGCTTGCCCCCTTTTAATATGGCGCGGGGAGAAAGGGGGCCCACAGCCAAGAGTGGCTTGCACCCCCGATCAGAGCGCGAACGTGGAGGAAGAATCGGATCGGCCGTTGGGCCGTTTTCCCGAGTTGGAGATCATAACAAATTCCAACATTCTCCCCCTTGATCTCCAAGGATCAATCTCATCATAAGTTACTTACTATCTTAATACTTAAATTAACGTTCATTTCTTGATGTTTGATATATTGAGTGCATCGCATCAGAATAGTCAATTACGTACTATCTGACTCAAAGACTACAATACATCTTACACTTAGAAACAACCTTATTCTTAGTTTGGCCCCTAAGTATCCAGATGATCATAGGTTTTCCCTTAATCCCATGCCGGCTACGTGTTCTCTGAACACATTGGGAGGAAGACCTTTAGTAAGCGGATCCGCAAGCATATGTTTGGTTCTAATATGCTCAAGACTAATAGTATGATCCTGGATTTTGTCTTTCACAACATAAAACTTAATGTCGATGTGTTTGGCAGCACCACTCGACTTGTTGTTGTGAGAGTACAATACTGCGGGTTCATTGTCGCAGTATAACTTAAGTGGTTTTTCAATGCTATCGACCACTCTAAGACCGGGTAGAAATTTCTTAAACCATAATGCCTGCCCCGTGGCCTCATAACAAGCAACAAACTCGGCATGCATTGTGGAAGATGCAGTGACGGTTTGTTTGGAGCTCTTCCACGATATAGCTCCATTTGCGAGGGTGAATATGTAACCTGACGTGGATTTCTTAGTATCCACACAACCCGCAAAATCTGAGTCTGAGTATCCCACTACCTCGAGTGGGTCTGACTTACTATACATTAACATGAGGCCTTTTGTGCCTTGCACATACCTTAATGCTTTCTTAACTGCCTTCCAGTGATCAATCCCTGGATTGGCCTGATATCTGCCAAGCATCCCGGTTACGAACGCTAAGTCAGGGCGAGTACATACTTGAGCATACATAAGGCTTCCGATAGCAGAAGCATATGGAACCGATTTCATTTGATCGATCTCGTATTGGTTCCTAGGACACTGAAAGTTCCCAAACTTATCGCCCTTGACTATTGGAGCAGGTGAAGGTTTACTCGCATGCATGCCGTACTTCTTGAGTACACCTTCTAAGTATGTTTTCTGAGATAAACCTAAAACCCCTTTAACACGATCTCGGTGAATCTCGATCCCCAGCACAAAGGATGCTTCACCTAGATCCTTCATATCGAAGTTGGAGGATAAAAACCTCTTAGTCTCTAACAGTAGATTTACATCGCTACTCGCAAGTAGTATGTCATCCACATAGAGAACAAGAAAAATAAATTTCCCATTCTTAAATTTAGTATAGATGCAATTATCCTCTTCATTCTCCTTAAACCCAAACTTTCTAATTGTCTCATCGAACTTGAGATACCACTGCCGTGAGGCTTGTTTGAGCCCATAGATGGACTTCCTTAAGCGGCATCCCATGTGTTCCTTACCCTTAATGACAAAACCTTTCGGTTGTGTCATATAGACGTCCTCGTACAGATCCCCATTGAGAAACGCTGTTTTTACATCCATCTGATGTAATTCTAAATTATAGTGTGCTACTAATGCCATAATAATTCTAAAAGAATCCTTAGTAGAGACGGGTGAGAACGTCTCATTATAATCTATGCCTTCTCTTTGAGTGAATCCCTTCGCCACAAGTCTGGCCTTATATTTTTCAATTTTCCCTTTGGAGTCACGTTTGATCTTGTAGACCCACTTACAACCTACTGTCTTGGCTCCTCGAGGAATCTCGACTAAATCCCAGACCTTGTTGGCGTCCATGGACCTCATCTCATCCTCCATGGCTTTACGCCACTCAAATGATTGTGGTCTTCTCATAGCATCTTCAAACGAGGTGGGATCATCCTCCATTTGAATTTCTTCACTCAAATAGATCTCATAATCGTCCGGAATGGCCGATTTTCTTACTCGTTGAGATCTTCTAATTGGCGCATCATCTTCTGGTTGAGGTTGTTGTTGCGCTTCATCATATTCGGCAACTGGCTCAATAGCCTCGGAAGGTTGAGCCTCTCTTACTTCTTCCGTTGCCGATGAAGGACTAACAACAGGTGTTGAATCATTAGTGACTGGCACAGATGGTTCAACA
This sequence comes from Neostapfia colusana, assembly GCA_030760725.1. NCBI lineage: Eukaryota > Viridiplantae > Streptophyta > Magnoliopsida > Poales > Poaceae > Neostapfia > Neostapfia colusana. The sequence continues at coordinate 122,008,850 of JASWHV010000004.1, forward strand.
ACAGTAGGTATCGAGAAATATGGTTCTTGAATCATGGGAGTGGGTGCGTACACCCGCTTCTCCTCAAGATCTACCTCTCGTCTTACCATACTCCCCCTTATCATGACATCTTCTAAAAAGACAGCATGCCTTGTCTCTATGAACTTAGTGTATCTATCTGGACAATAGAATCGATATCCCTTACTTTTTTCTGGATAGCCAATAAAATGACAACTAATAGTTCTAGAGTCCAACTTACCAATGTTTGGGTTGAATATTTTAGCCTCAGCTGGACAGCCCCACACGTGCAAATATCCTAATGAGGGCTTACGTCCTGTCCACATTTCATACGGCGTCTTAGGTACTGATTTACTCGGCACACGATTAAGCACATGAATGGCGGTTTTTAACGCCTCCATCCATAATCTAACCGGAAGTGTCGAATAACTTAACATACTTCTTACCATATCCATGAGCGTACGGTTTCTCCGTTCCGCTACACCGTTTTGCTGAGGCTCGCCCGGTGTAGAATACTGGGCTACTATGCCGTTTTCCTGTAGAAACCTTGCAAAAGGTCCAGGAATTTGGCCATACGGGGTATGTCGACCGTAGTACTCCCCTCCACGATCAGATCTTACTACCTTGATCTTAACGTTGTGCTGGTTTTCTACTTCGGCCTTAAATATCTTAAATTTATCCAACGCTTCGGATCGCTCCTTGATTGGATAAATATAGCCATAACGAGTATAGTCATCCGTAAACGTTATGAACGAGTCATAACCATCTATGGAGACTATTGGGAATGGACCACAAATGTCTGTGTGAACTAATTCTAATATTCCCGTGCTACGTTTGGCGTCTTTCCTAATTTTCTTAACAAATTTGCCTTTAATGCAATCAATGCATTCTTGTGAATCCGAAAAGTCTAGGTTGGGAAGAATCGATTGGGAAACTAAACGTTCAATTCTCCCCCTCGAAATATGGCATAAACGACAATGCCACAATTTCGATGATGTTTCGGAATCAATTCTTTTACGCTTGTTGAATACTAAGTCGTTCTGAGAAGAAATTTGATCGTTACTTATAACATTGATACCGTCATGTAAGGATAATAAATATAACATGTCTTGTCGGAATGCAAGACCCACAACTTTATTATTAAATGTAATAGAACATTTATCATTGCCAAAATGGCACACATAACCTGAATCATCCAAACATGAAACTGAAATCAAATTTCTCTCTAAAGAGGGTACATAGAGGACATTATGAAGCCTAAGTACAAAGCCATCTCTAAGTCTAAGTGGGAGATCTCCAACTGCTTCAACTTGAGCTTCACGGCCATCAGCGACTTTAATGGCCTTTTCCCCTCTTCTTAGGGTCCTCCTCATATTTAATCCCTGTAGAGAATTACAAACGTGCACCGTGGCACCTGAATCAATCCACCAAGTAGATCGAGAATAATCTAAAAACAGGGATTCATTAACAAAAGTCACAAAATCATTACCATTCTTGCAACACCACTTCAGGAAGCCCACGCAATCCTTCTGGTAGTGTCCTTTCTCCTTACAAAATCTACACTGATCCTTGTCCACTTTCATATCCTTCTGAAGAGGATGCTGAAGTGGGGTCTTACCCTTGCCCTTATCAGTAGAAGAAGTGCCATGTGACTTAAAAGAAGCACCTTTGGGAGAACCAAAATAGATCTTCCCTTTACCTTTCCCTTTGGCGTAGTTGACAGAGTCACCACCCCTCTGGGACTTAATGCGTTCTTCTTCTTGAACGCACATGGCAATCAACTTCTCTAAGTTCCACTGCTCTGGCTGAGAGCTGTAATTGACCACGAAGGCCTCAAACTCCTTAGGTAGTGAAGCAAAAATGAGGTGCACAAGCAACTCATCAGTGATTCCTAAGTTCATTGGCTTGAGCTTCGTGGCTAAGTTGGTCATCTTAAGGATGTGCTCACGCACACCACCTCCAGTGTACCTCTCAGTAACGAGCTTCTTTATAAGCATGCTCGCTGTAGCCTTTGAAGAGCCAGTGAACTGACTTTCCACCTTACGGAGGTACTCAAGAGCAGTGTCACATTCGGGAATCGCTCCCCGAATGGCCTCAGTGATTGTCCCCCTAATCACCATCAAACACTTTCTGTTTGAGGCAATCCACTTAGGGAGGTCCTTATCATACTTATCCTTTAAACTTAGGTATTGTCCCTTTCTAAGCTCGAAAGACTCATCAGTCTCTCCAGCAGTAGGTGAAGGGACCTCAGGCTCAGTGGGGCAAGGTGTCATCAGTGCATAATCAATTTCAGAGATAGCCAAGGCGATCTCCAATTTTTCTTTCCAAGTACCATAATTTGAACCATTGAGTGGTTCAACGTTGGAAATAAAACTCAGTGCTGAAGACAAAGCGGAGGAACCTTCATAAAATTGCATATATATATATATATATATAAGTAAATATACTATAAACTTAAACAATAGAGAATGTTATATTTTACTTTTCGCGTTGGTTATTCCGTAAAATACAACATTCAAAATCATAACAAATTTCGTTTTTTCGCGTTGGTTACTCAACGAATTTTTTTTTTTTATAAACAAAATGCTTAAAGCGATAGAAATGCCATGTTTTGTTTTTCGCGTTGGTTACTCAACAAAACACGTTATTTAAACATATAAACATGTAAATTTTATTCTTTCACGTTGGTTACTCAAATAAAATTTCCATGAATCAAATAACTTTAAATCACACTTAGTACATAGTAAATTTTGTTGTTCACGTTGGCTACTTAACAAAATTACTATAACTTAATTAACAAAAGACTTAATAAAAATTCTCCTAATCAAATTTCTCAATTGAAATTTAATTAGGAAACTAATAAACTTAATTTCAACAGCGGAAGCTTAAAACATACTTAATTATTCTTAATTATCCACAACAACAATTAATTAGCTGAATTTAAAATAGCCAATAAAATAATTTTACTAATTTAGGAACCAATTAATACCTAAACAACAGAAAATACAACCAAACAGTGCAAAACTTACTAAAACGGTGAAAACTGACTGCTACGCAACATCTGTACAGCCCAATAATCTAAATTACTCTAAAAATCCTCTAAAGTATAGGAGGACTACTGCAGCTCATGGGCATTTTTTTTTTATGCTTAACATAATGGGGCAGGAGTGGGCTGCTGCAGGTTGTCAGCCTACTTCTGCTGGCTACAGCTGCACGCAGGAGCACAGTAGTTCAACAGAGCACGGCATGGGCTGCTTGCACGCGCAGTCAAAAAAAAAAAAAATTAAAGTGACGGTGACAGCAGCAGGCTGCTCCTGGCAGCAACAGCGTTCCCGCCCGGCCATTTTTCCAGGCGGCCGCTCCCGCGCGACAGCTGGCGGCCTTGCCGCCCGTTCGCCAGTGCCCACGCGCTAGTTTCTCACCGCGCACCCGCTAAAGGACAGTTGCGCGCCCGAGCCCGATAGTGCACCCATTTGGACCGTCGGTGCGCCCGTTTATCTTGCGCCTCGCTCACCGTTGGTTGTTGAGCTTCCGACTGAATCCGACGGATACGCGCAGAGATCAGCGCACATAAAAACTCCTCTCGCCGGTTCCAGAAAACCCTAGCCCCTTTCTCAATCTCGCCTCCACTCCGTAGTAAGTCTGAGCAGCAGTGAGTGAAGATCGGCGCCATTGTCCTGCCATGGGTTACCGGCTGGTGCGCACCCACGCGAGATCTAAGACGGCGGAGAAGGTAAGTTTGGACAAGGGTTAGCGGCCTGAGAGCGCGCTCTAACCCGTGACCCCTCAGATTGAGGGAGCCGGTCTTGCGGTGTCGCCCTCCTCGTCCGACCTCAAGGGCCGTCGGGATCCCGAAGGACAGAGGTCCGATGCCGCCTCAGTGTTAGTCCATCTTACTCTTAATTATGATTCCGATCTGAGTTTTGGTTTTTTTTTTCCCCTTTCTCTTGTTGTTGTGGAGGGATGTTAAATACCCGAAAAAATCTAGTGCAGCTAGCCTGGCTCTGATGCCATTGAAGGGTTTCTCATACCTCTAGTCACTAGATCCTCGGGTATAGAATCAAGAACATGTGGATTGATAAACGGGAAATAGTGGAGAGTATAGCACGCACCTTCTGGTGTAGATGAAGAAGACGCCATGAGGGTGAAGAGGAAGGGATGGTGGTGGCGGCGAGGCTAACGTCGATGGATGTAGACTAGGGCTCTTCCCTTCTCTCCCACACCGAATAGATCGGATCTTAAGATTGTTGGGGTAGTATTGTGAGCACAGAAAAAACTGTTCGTGTGCCACCGGCTTGCCCCCTTTTAATATGGCGCGGGGAGAAAGGGGGCCCACAGCCAAGAGTGGCTTGCACCCCCGATCAGAGCGCGAACGTGGAGGAAGAATCGGATCGGCCGTTGGGCCGTTTTCCCGAGTTGAAGATCATAACAAATTCCAACAGATGCTACTCACAACATTTGAATTGTGAGCACTAATTCATACGGGATTTGCAAAAAACAAAAGACGTGAGGAACCTGCAAATCACACGCTACCTGGCCAAGTCTCAACATCTGAACTCCACTAAATCAGTAGTACTACTTCCGTTTTAAAATACTTGATGCTGCCTAGTTCAATTTTTAACTAACCAGCGTTAAATAATTTGAAACGGAGAGAGTAAATAGTTGGTGGCTTTTGATTTGATACGGATTAGTTGAGTTTTTTTTAAAAGTCTGACTAGTCAAACAAGCATATGCCAAATGCTGCTGAGCGACCTCGCCAATGACCTCACATCAGCATCCCCCTCCAACATCGCCGTGACCTCGCCATTTCGCCGCCTAGCACCAGCATCGTCCCCATCGACTGAGTAGCCGGGCTAGATGCAGCCGACCTTACTGTTGCTCCTCCCGCTCGTCGCCTCCTTGCTTCTACTCCATGACGCCGCGCACGCTGACTGCGAGCCGTCGGCATGCGGAAACCTCACCGTCAGGTACCCATTCTGGCTCGGCGTCGCCAGCCAGACGGCATCCCCCTGCGGCCACCCGGCCTTCCAGGTCCGGTGCAGCGGCGACGGCGGCGAGGCCACCCTGAGGGGCACCGCCATCCGCGTCCTCAGCGTTGACTACGGCAACAACTCCTTGGTCGCCTCCCACTCCAGGATCGCCGGCGACGAAGACGGCGTCTGCCGTACGGACTTCAACATGTCGGTCAGCATCGCGTTGAGCCCCTTCCAGTTTAGCAGCCGGAACCGGGCCCTGTGCTTCCTCTACAGCTGCAACGGCACGGAGCCCCGCGGGCGCGGGTACGTGAACGCCACCTCCAACTGCAGCACCCCCATCTACGCACACCTCGGCGGGAGCTACGACTGGGACGCCCCGCCGGCGATCGCGACCGGCCGGTGCAAGTACACGTACCTGCCGGTGCTGGCGTCCGAGGAGGCGACCATGACCGCGGCCAACTACACCCGGCTCCTCAAGGACGGGTTCATCCTGGAGTGGCAGGGGGTCAGCGTCGGAGACTGCCCCCGCTGCGTCGCGTCCGGCGGGCAGTGCCGGTACGCCGATGCCGCCGCGGCGTTCGCCTGCCTCTGCCCCGACGGCAAGCTGCGCGTCGCGGCGTCAACATGCGCCGGTGACCGTAAGTCCCTTCCCCTCCCATCCCATCCCATCCCATCCCACCTGCCCACGTACTGCTCCACCAGTCAGCGTGTGTGAACGCGTCGCGCGCCGACGGCCCAATCGGTACTTGCTTCTTTCGGCGCGGCGTGGCACATTGCCGTCGCGTGAGCCCTGTCCTGTTTCAATCTGTCCCATGGAGATCTGTCATGCGTTTACATGCCTGCCCATATTCAAGTTATTTTATTTTTAAACTAATACTCTCTCTGTACTAAAATAAATAATGTTTAGGACAAGAAATCTAGTTCAATTTGAACTAAATTTGTTGTCCTAAACGTCATTTATTTCAAAACAGACGGAGTAAGAGTCAAATAAAAGAAAACGAAAGGAGTACTTGGCTGTAACATGACCTGATGATTTGTGTATGAACCTAAAAACCCAACAAACCACTAATCAGCCTGTTTGTTCACCGACTTAATAATGGTGTACAACAGTCGTTGATCCTAATAATCGCGGCCGTCTTGCCATACAGAAAGGTTTCCAGCAATGTAGAAGTTGACGGCATAATAAATTGTAATAAATAAACCTGAAAATAGAATTATTTTCATTTTCTAAAGTTATTATCATAAGAATAAGGATTTTAATTTAAAAATAAATTAGAGTTGTTTTTTCTAACAACAACAATTTTAGAACAAACGAGTAAAAAAGAAAGAAAAGGGAATGCTAATCAAGGAATGGAGGAGTTGAGCACGACCCATCAAACCTGCCGCCCATCGTCCTCTCTTCCCACATCTCATGACCGTTCCGTTCTATCCCGTTGCATCACTTCTTCCACATCCATTCGTCCTGAATTCGTCATGCTCTTGCTCCTACCTACCTCTCTTACTCGTCTCCTTCATCCGACCGGCGGTGACCAGCCCGGCACAGCCTTCAAGCTGCTCGCCCAAGAAATGCGGGGACCTGGACATCTCGTATCCGTTCTGGCTGGAGGAGCCCGGCGCGCCGGCGCTGCGGGTCACCGTCCTTCCAGCTCAAGTGCAACAGCAGCGGTGCGTTCCTGAGCCACTCCATGTTCGAGGCCTACCGTGTGGTCGGCATCTTCGCCCACAATAGCTCCTTCCGTGTGGTCGACCACAACCTCAACATCTCACTTGACAACGATGCCTTACTTCAACATCTCACTCGGCATCGGCCTGGGTCCGTTCGTCATCAGCACAACTAACTACGAGCTGCTATTCCTCTCCAAGTGTAAGGAGCCGCCATCGGCGGTCCCGCCTGGGTTTCGCCGTCTGCCTTGGGACAACCTCTCCCTTCGTCAGCGACTGCGGCGAGCGGAAGTACGGCGGCCGCATTGGTCAGCACGGCATCCCACGCGGAGCTGCCAGTATCAGTTGTGCCGACTCTTGGCGCTTCAGATGGAAACGAGGACGACCATATCGCCAGGATGAGCACCGGGTTTCTCCTCAAGTGGACAGGATTGTCAATGGATTGCCCCAGATGCATGGCAAGCGGCGGGGAGTGCACGTAAGGCGACAACGGCGTGGGGTTCGCCTGCAAATGCTCCGATGGCATGCACGAGGTGCGACGGTGAGTTTGGGACTTCTAATTTCACGACGAATTCGCCTCGTTTTAGCGGCAGTAGTCTAATCTGAAAATAGGAGATGGCCCAGGCACGGACTAATGAGACGGGGATAAATACACACACAAGTTCAAGCACTATGAACACAGAGCTGGTTTACACCTAGTCGTTTTCCTGAGATTCTTTAATACGTAGCATGGGCAATGCAAGTGGTAGTAACGGATTCAGTGTTTCCAAAATATTCCATTTGAATAGCAATCATGATACTGCAAGTGGCATAGAGTTGTTATCAAGAGTAACGTGGCCTGCTTATTGCCTTTTGACCTTGCTATGAGTAATATAAATGTTGATTAGTTAATGATTATTTCGTCTAAAAATCTGGAGTGTCGGGCTCAACTCCTTGCAAATTATTTCTAGTTTTGCTGATGGAGGAAGTTATTCCATTGATATGGACACTGAGCCTACTACTGAATTGTAGTCAATTGCATTGGTTGAAGTATTCAACTACAACCATCTGACAACGATGCCTTACCGATGCCCCGTGTTCCTATTTTTCTTCCTCTGACAGCTGACTAGAGGGAATCAGTCTTAGAAGTGCCAATCAATGCGTCTTTGTTCCATATGAAAATGATTGAATCTATCATCGTGGTATTAGGCTTCTACAACATAGTTGGATATTGTATAATAAAATCAAATGGAGAGTTATCATACCTAGTATCATTGACCTCTTAACCTCACTACTGTGTAACTATATTGATTTCGGTGCAAAATGACTACCCATGCATCTATGTTCAATATTCCTTCATCAGATGAGGCATTATATAGATTTAATGGAACTCCTATATTATGCACTAGACCACAATATGTGGAGAGATCATTTTGGTGTCATCATTGTGATCGAGATGTCAAGGCTATTATTTCTAACAAGATCATTTGCTTCTAATAACTTGATACTAAAGAATGTTCGTAGTTACAAATTACAACACTTCACTTGAAAACCTGAAATCCAGCGGTCACTGTATTTTCATTTTGTCATCGTTTTCAATTTACACCTTCAATCTCTTACCATGATAGTTGATACCTAGACGCTTCCGTTTGTTCCAAGTTGTCCATAACCAGTCTAGAAGCAAAGGAATATTTGATATGGAGGATATGCCCTGCTCTTTATTGTTTTTCATTCTATATTGAAGGTGGAACATTGTGATTGACCACACCAGTATGTAATATCTGCTAGAACGTTTGTGTTGTATCAGACTGGTGTCCGAATGCCTCATAGAGATGTAAAATTGCACATGGAGGAATTGCAACTGTTACTAACTTTTGGACATCAAACAATGAAATTCATCTTCATTTAGTCTGGCACTTATCTTTTTGTAGTCTGGTTTTCCTTCAATTGCGAGCCCCCCAGGCTTTTCTTCTGCTCCAAAGATATCATCTTTTCTGCTAGTCATATGGTTTTCAAAAAATAAAATATGACTCAACTAGGCAGGCCAAGTTGTAAAATAAAACTGATTTAAACGGCATAATAGGTTTTGCACTTCTTGGGAGGATTACTGTAATATTTCATTACATCTTAAATGGCAGTCTATTAAAAGAGACTATTCTTGTGCAGGCAAAAGAAGCAATAGAAGAATGGTCGGAATAGGTGAGAATGAACCCTCAAACTACAGATTTTCTATTATACTGGTTCTCACCTCAAATCAAGCCGTGAAACATCATATTATGCAGAATCCTTGGGATCTATTGGCTACCACATATTGTTGATGTTGTTAAATTTGTGTCGTGGGCAGTATGTGGAGTCGGAGGTGGTGCCATATTGGTAGCATGCTCCTTTTTAGTCTGGCACAAGCGCAAGAGGAAACAAGGTAGAGCTTCAAGTGACCTAAAGCGTAGTGGATCTTCATTCCAATCATACAGCAAGGACCTTGAATTGGGCGGCTCTCCCCATATCTTCACTTATGAGGAACTTGAAGAAGCTACTGATGGATTTAGTGCCTCGAGGGAACTGGGTGATGGCGGTTTTGGCACTGTTTACAAAGGTGAAAAACTAAACATGTTTGGAGCATTCTGTTTTTTTTGAACTCTGTATCTGAACATATCTGTATTTTTTAAATGCTTCAAAATGTGAAATTGCAATAAGTTGACTATTTCGTGCTTCAGGAAAACTCCGGGATGGAAGAGTAGTTGCAGTGAAGCGCCTTTACAAGAACAACTACAAACGGGTTGAACAATTTCTAAACGAGGTAGACATCTTGTCCCGCCTACTCCACCAGAACCTTGTGATCCTATATGGCTGCACGTCTCGTAGCAGCCGTGACCTTCTCCTGGTGTACGAGTTCATACCCAATGGGACAGTTGCAGACCATCTTCATGGACCCCGTGTGGCAGAACGTGGCCTTACATGGCCTTTACGAATGAACATTGCCATAGAAACAGCTGACGCACTGGCATACCTCCATGCAGTTGAAATCATACACCGTGATGTCAAGACCAACAACATATTGCTGGACAACAGCTTCCATGTCAAAGTCGCCGACTTTGGGTTGTCGCGTTTGTTTCCTCTTGAAGTCACTCATGTCTCAACTGTTCCGCAGGGCACACCAGGCTATGTCGACCCGGTGTACCACCAGTGTTATAAGCTAACCGATAAGAGCGATGTTTACAGCTTCGGTGTGGTGCTGGTAGAACTCATATCCTCTAAACCCGCGGTTGATATGAGCAGGAGCCACAGTGAGATCAACTTGGCGAACATGGCTCTCAGCAGGATTCAGAAGCATGAAGTCGAGCAGTTGGTCGACCCTGAGCTCGGCTACGAGACAGACAGTGAAACAAAGAGGATGATAGATCTTGTCGCCGAGTTGGCTTTCCAGTGCTTGCAGATGGAAAGGGATCTGAGGCCATCGATCAAGGAGGTGGTGGATATACTGAATCGTATCAAGAATGGGGAGCGTCCGGCGAAACGGGACTCGTCTCCGAAGGAAGATGTACACTTGCTGAAGAATAGCCTACAGTATTCGCCCGACTCTGTTATCCACAGATTCCATAGTCAATCAACTAACCACTCCGGAGCATCAGATGCAAACGGATGAAATACCTTGTACGGATTCAGAAGAAATAAAATTGTCGGACGAGTTGTACATAATATGGAGATTTGCTAATGAGCTGATTCATCTGGGTAAGCTGTTCCCTCTTTAATTTGCTTGACTAATGATGGAAGATATAAGCTTTGCGTAAATTGAAAATGTAGGCTAGTGTGGTGATGAACTCGTTGGGCGACATGCAGCAAATAAATCAAGCTGTAACTATACGATGCAATTACAAACCAAATTGGCTGAAGGACCTGTATTTGATATGCCATGTTTCGATTTGACTTGGCCTGGTGGCTGTTGCTTCGATCGGCCTCTGTGGTCCTTTTGCTGGTACAACAAGTAGGACTGCAAGGGCAGTTCCAATCACTATTCTAGAGGAGGTAATTGAAATTTTACTACTCTCAAGATTGGGCTTCGCCAAAATACTATCACAGTGGCAAACAAGCAAACTGGGAAGAATTATAATAGTATTTTAGAGTGTCACATGTTGGGAGTGGTATTTTAGTGAAGCTCAATCTTAATGGTAGTAAGGCCGTGTTTGGCATGGCTCTGGAGCTGAACTCCAATGTAGAGTTGGACAAAGCATGCCAAACACTTCAACTCTGAAATTTTGTGGAGCAACTCAACTCCGTGGAGTTCGTGGAGTACCCAATTTTCAGCTCTAGAACTATCGAATTTGAAAGAAGGTATGGAGTTCACTGAAATTACCCGCCACTGCCACTGGTTACACAAAAAACGATTCGTTTCTATCTGTTTCTTTCCCACCCGGCGAGCAACCGTACCCTAGCGCTGGTACGCGCCGCCGTTCCTCGACGGGCACCGCACCGCCCTCCGCAAGCAGCAGCCGCTTCGTCCGCGATCGAGCCACCGCCCGTCTTCTGCAAGCCTCACGCTGCCGCTTCGTTCGCGAGCCTCACGTCGCCGCTTCGTCCGCGAGCCGCCGCCCTTCGTCCGTGACCTGCCGTCGCTTCGTACTGCAGCTATTGCTCCTCCCGCCCCTTCGCAGCTGCTGCAGGTCTGCCGTTCGACTATAGGCAGCCGAAGCTCCTCCCCGCTAGCATATCGTGCTGCAGGCTGTAGCAGCTTCCTATTCTGGCTCACAGTGAGCCAAAATGAGATGTAAATCTTGCTAATTATTGTTGATTGCTCACCTAATATGGTGATGACTTATGTGATCTACGCCCTTAATCTACTTCCTACGCTGTAATTTGAATTAATATTATTTTCTGTGCCCAAAGCTTGGTGATTCTTGCTGTGATTATAACGCATCCACAAATTAAACAAGGTAGTATATCCTATAATGCAATTTATGCAGAATTTATTTGTATTGTTGCATTAGAACATTGGTTGTCGCATTGTCAAACGTTGATTACCCACCTAATAATGTTTATGCATAACAGGGGTAAGAATGGTATTACACCTTCAAAACTCTTTTTTTAGAGCCGGGAACAGTTTTCTAGCCAAACATCACCATGAACACCTCTAACTCCACAACAGAGTTGCTCGATCACAGAGTTTTGGAGCAGAATTGCTCTACGGTGGAGTGGAGCCATGCCAAACACGTCCTAAAATTCCAATTGTCTCATTCTAGAGCAGGCAGGCACTCACTTCAATTCACCTAAGACTGAGAACTGCAGGTGTATTTTGTGCTGACGCTTTCGAACCGTCCACATACGATACGATACATGGAAGCAGTACCACGTGTGCATTGCGTACCTGGATAACCGGGACGCAACGAGGCGTCTCGCCGATGCCGCCGTGCCATCGCGCTGCGTCGCCGTCGCTCTCGCCTTTCCCGGAGTTTCGAATGGAATCACCCTCCTCCGCCCTCGAGTGGCGGCGCCGTGGACTGGCGTTGCTTGCGAGTCGTGCAAGTCGCCACCCAAATCGGCGGTGCAAAAGCGCATCATCGCGAGGGACGCGGGCCGGACGCCTTACCAAGCCTATTTCAGTTGAGCACGCTTACTGGGCCTAGTTACCGTCCACGATATAAAGCCCAAAGCAAGAGTTTGGGGCTCTGTTTTCTGGCGCAGTTCACTCAACGCCGCCACCACGGACCGCATCGATTTAAAAATTCGACGACACCGACAAAACTAATAACAAAAATAATGACTTGATTAATCCCATAGGGGAGAGTACACATATATATATATATACAAGAGTGGGCTGTTGGGCCTAGCTGGGCTGTTGGGCCTAGCCCAAAGTACTAATAAAGTCCAACACCCCCCCCACAGTCCCAACATCTAGCCACAACAGATGTTGAGACTGGACCGGAACTCTGAAAACAGCGTCGACGGAAGGCCCTTTGTGAAGATGTCGGCGAACTGCGACGTCGTCGGGACGTGGAGAACCCGGACCTCGCCACGTGCAACCCGCTCACGAACAAAATGGAGATCAATCTCCACACGCTTTGTGCGCTGATGCTGGACGGGGTTGGTGGAGAGGTAGACGACGCTGACATTATCACAGTAGACCAACGTGCTCCGGGCGACGGGGGAGTAAAGCTCTTGAAGTAGCTGCTGAAGCCAAGAAGCCTCAGTCACACCGTTAGACACAACGCGATACTCCGCCTCAGCACTCGAGCGCGAGACCACGGGCTGCCGCTTTGAGGACCAGGAGACGAGGTTTCCCCCCCAGGAAGACGGCACAACCAGAGGTGGAACGGCGAGTGTCTGGGCATCCCGCTCAGTCAGCGTCGATGTAGACAACCAACTCGGAGGGCGAGTCACGTCGAAGTAGAAGGCCGTAGTCGAGGGAGCCGCGCAGGTACCGAAGAATCCGCTTCACAGCGGTGAGGTGTGGCTCCCGCGGGTCATGCATGTGTAGGAACACCTGCTGAACCGCGTAGGAGATGTCCGGCCTGGTGAAGGTGAGATACTGGAGCGCACCTACAAGACTCCTGTAGGCAGTCGGGTCACTGACAGGTGTCCCGTCGACAGAGGAGACCTTTGCCTGGGTATCCACAGGCGTGGAGCATGGCTTACACTCAGCCATGCCCACGCGCTCGAGGATGTCCAGACAATACTACCGCTGGTGAAGAAACAGACCACCTGATCTGTCCTTGACTGCAATCCGCAGAAAATGGTGAAGTCGACCCAAGTCCTTCATAGCGAACTCCTGCTGGAGGGCAGAGATAGTACGCTGAAGGAAAGCCGGACTGGACGCCGTCAGCACAATGTCATCGACGTACAGAAGAAGGTAAGCAGTGTCACCTTCCCGTCGATAGATAAACAGTGACGTGTCCGACTTAGCTTCAACGAAGCCCAAGGAGACCAGGAAGGAGGCGAACCTGCTGTACCAGGCTCGAGGTGCCTGCTTCAAACCGTACAAAGACTTGTTCAGCTTGCATACCATGGCTGGTCGAGCTGAGTCAACAAATCCTGTCGGTTGACACCAGTACACCGTCTCCGTCAGAGTACCGTGGAGGAAGGCATTCTTGACGTCCAGCTGGTGGACTGGCCAAGAACGCGAGAGAGCCAACGATAGAACGGTACGAACCGTCGCTGGCTTAACCACCGGGCTAAAAGTCTCGTCGTAGTCCACTCCAGGGCGCTGAGTGAAGCCCCGAAGTACCCGTCGAGCCTTATATCTCTCCAGGGATCCATCAACCTTCCTCTTATGCATGAAGACCCACTTGCCGGTGACAACGTTGCCACTAGGTGGACGAGGAACAAGGTCCCAAGTCCGGTTAGCAAGTAGGGCCGCATACTCTTCCTCCATAGCGCGACGCCAGTGAGGATCGGCAAGGGCGCTACAGACGGAAGTCGGTATAGGTGATATCGAAGAGGAAGCAGACGGTGGAGGCGTCGTCGAAGAGAGGGCGACCCCGGAGAAGCGCTGTGCAGGCCGAAGGACCCCAGCTGCTCGTCTAGTCACCATCGGGTGAACGTGCCCTGGGTCCCGGTGGAGCAAAGGTAGGTGGTACACCGGGGGCTCGAGGCGAGCAGGAGTGGAGTCACCAACTCGCTCTCGTCGCTGGTAGACAAGAGCCGGGTCGGCAAACCATGGGACCGTGGCCGCACGTGGCACAGTGCGTGACGTCGGAGAGGTCGGAGATGCCGGGGCCGCGCGTGGCGCGGTGGTCGGGGTCGGAGACGTCGGGGCTGCCCGTGTCGCGGTGGTCGGTGTCGAAGACGCCGGGGCCGCGTGGCGAGGTGGTCGAGGTCGGAGACACCGGGGCCGCGCGTGGCGCGGTGGTCGAGGTCGGAGACACCGGGGCCGCGCGTGGCGCGGTGGTCGGGGTCGAAGACTCTCGGGCCGCGCGTGGCACGGTGGTCGAGGTTGGATACTTTGGGGCCGCGCGTGGCGCGGGAGTCGAGGTCAAAGACGTCGGGGCTGCGTGTGGCGTAGTGGTCGAGGTCGGAGACGCCGGGGCCGCGTGTGACGCGGCTGGAGGAGTCAAAGACGCCGGGGTCGCGCATGGCGCGACAGTCGAGGTCGGAGACGCCGGGGTCACACGTGGTGCAGCTGGGAGCCCCAGGAACGGCGGAGCCCCAGGGATCTGGGCACTAACCCGCGCTCGTCGCTGGTAGACGAGAGCAGGATCAGTGAACCGCAACGTCGAGGCTGTGCGAGGCACAGCCTGAGTCACTTGAGGTACCGGTACTGCGTGAGGCACAACAGTCGACGTCGTGGGTGCCGGGGTCACACGTGACCCAGCGGGTGGCGCACCTGCAGAAAAAGGCCAAGATAGCTGTGGTGGAGCAGTCTCGGTGTCAGTAGGAAACAGAGAGTCCAACTCTGCAGCTGAAGCAGAGGAGGAGGGAGAGAAAGGAAAGGAGGACTCGTCGAAGACGACGTGTCGAGAGATCAAGATACGGTGTGTAGTGAGATCAAGACACCGGTACCCCTTATGATCAAGTGAGTACCCCAGAAAAACACACCGAGTAGAGCGGGGCGCAAGCTTATGTGGAGCTATGGCGCAAAGATTAGGGTAGCAAGCGCACCCAAAAACTCAAAGGTGGTCGTAGAGAGGAGTAGTGCCATACAGGGCAAAGTACGGGGTAGGTGCCTGAATCGCCTTGGTGGGAAGGCGATTAATGAGAAAGGTGGAAGTGTGGAGTGCCTCTACCCAGTACCGAGCAGGGAGAGAGGCCTGAAACATTAAGGACTGCATGACATCATTCGTGGTGCGAAGCATACGCTCTGCCTTGCCATTCTGAGGGGAAGTATATGGATAAAACATGCGCAGTTGGATGCCATGTGTGAGTAAAAAATTATGGAGCATCGAGTTATCAAACTCACGTCCGTTATCACACTGGAGGGCACGGACAGTGCGACCAAACTGAGTGGAAACCCAAGCGAAGAAGTGAGAGAGAGTGACATATGTCTCAGACTTCAAACGTAAGGGAAAAGTCCAAGAGAAATGCGAGAAATCATCAATGACCACCAGATAATACTTAAACCCAGAGACACTGGTAATGGGAGATGTCCACAAATCACAGTGAATAAGATCAAAACTATGCTCAACATGAGTCACTGATGTAGGAAACGGAAGCCTAACATGGTGACCAAGCTGACAAGCATGACATAAAGACTCATGTGTGCCCCTAGTACACGAGATAACTGAACTACTAGACAGCTTAGACATAGCATCAACACCAGGATGACCAAGCCGGCGGTGCCAAGTAGTGGACGAAGCCGTCGTAGCCAGAGCAAAAGTCGGAGATGCAGGAGAAGCAGGAAGTTGAAGTGTGTACAGGGGCCTCGGACTATCACATCTAAGAAGAAGGCGCTAGGTGGAAATATCCTTCACAGATAAACCAAGAGGATCAAATTCAACAGAAACACGATTACCAGTGGTAAACCGACGAATAGAAAGCAAATTCTGAATAATATCTGGGGCGACAAGGATATTGTTAAGCTGAAAAGAACCCGGGGATCTTGAGTCACCTACTGAGGTGACCGGAAGAACAGACCCATTCCCAACAACGATAGATGAAGGAAAAGGGGGATGTGGGGTGGGTAGAAGAAAGAATACCAACATTGGGAGTAGTATGGTACGAAGCTCCGGAGTCAGCCACCAGTCTGCAGTAGGTGGTGTGAGGTGCATAGTGCTGAACGAGGACGCCAGCGACTGGCGGTCCCACCCCAGGGGCGGCTCCTGGCGTGGTGCAGACGGCTCCGAGTACCCAACAGGGTAGTTTGTGGCCTGAGTCGGTGTAGTAGCAGGGTAGGCGAACCCGCCATAGCCCGGATGGGCTACGTACGCCGGGTGAGGATGTGGTTGACGTGGAGAGTGAAGGCCAGGGGGTGGCCCAAGTAGACCTGGAGACGGCCCAGGCCACATGAAGATCTCGCCAGTCCACGGGTTGTAGGGTGTGGGCCTGGGTGCACCTCCCCGGCCGGTGCCACCACTACTGCCTCCAGGAGTAGAAGTAGTCGCAGAAGTACTGTCAGCACCTCATTCTGTGCGCTTTCCCCCGCGCCGTCGATAATTACCACCCCCTGAGCCTGTAGGGGCACCTGGGGCTGTAGACGTAGGAGGTGGTCTCGGCGGTGGTCTTCCATAAGTCGGTGGTCGCGAGGGCTGCCCAGAGCCATAGAAAGCTGTGGCAGGCCCCGAGCTAGTAGGACCACCAGTCGTGATCTCCTCAAGCTCAAGATCCGACCAGACCTTTTCAAAAGTCGGTGGTGGCTCCACACGAAGAAGCCAGGAACGGAGGTGGCTGTAGCGCTCGTTCAGGCCCTGAAGGACCCGAAGAACAAGAGTGATGTCGGTGACCGGCTCACCAAGGTCGCGCATGGCGTCAGCCATACTCTTCATTTCCCCACAGTAGGCAGAAATGGAGCGGTCCCCCTGAACTGTGGTCTGGAACCGTGCGTTGATGTTAAGTGCTTGAGTTGCACGGTTCCCCAGGAAGTGCTGCTTAAGCACCAGCCATGCCCGGCGCGTAGTGCTACCACCGCGCTGCCCAACAAGGTCGTGTAGCTCGTCGGTGAGGGACCCAAGGATCCAGGAGAGGACTAAGCTGTCCATGCTGGTCCAAGAATCGTCCCACGTGGAGCCCTCCCGCTGGACATGGTCCTCAAGCTGGTACCGCCTCAACATAGAAGGAACACGTTACGCCAGCGGGCGTAGGCAGTGGAGTTAGAGCTAAGGACAACCGACACAAGGGTCCGGATGTTCTGAACTCCAGCAGCCTAGGCGTGTAGAGCGGCAACGAGAGATGCCGAGTACGTAGGGTGCGCACTAGCATCCGAGGGAGGCTCGTGTGTAGTGTCCAGTGGTCGGTGAACACTCTCCTGGATCTGGTGAGAGATACCAGCTGCCGAGGCACGCTCTTACTCCAGGGCGAGAGCAAGTGCCCGCTCACGTTCGCGGGAGGCAGCTAGGGCTGCGTAAATGCCAGAGGTATCCGCAGTCGCCGGAGTAGTGCTGTCAACACCGTAGAGGGGGGGAGTGGCCGTGTTATGACCAGCAGCGGCGCCACCCGTAGATCCGTCTGATCTGGAGCCCGTCATGAAAGCAACAGCAGTGGGGCCGACAAGAGGGCCGCCCGCTGCCGGACCGGTCGTGGCGCTGTACGTGCGTCGAGTCATAGCCGCAGGGGATGCGCTGGCCAGATGGACGCCGACCAGGGGTGCGCTGGCTAGGGGCGCACCGGTCGAAGGGGCGCGAGCCAGGGGCGCGCTGGTCAGGGGCGCGCCGGGCGCGCCGGCCAGGTGGGCGTCGGCCAAGGGCGCCGCGCCGGGCACGCCAGCCAGATGACCGTCGGCCAGGGGCCCCGCGCCGGACGCGCCGGCCAGCCGGGCGCCAGCCAGGGGCGCCGCGCCAGGCGGTGGCACACCGGCCAGGGGCGCGGCGGCTAGAGCCGCGTCGGGCAGAGGTGCGAGGGCGAGGGGCGTGGCCAGGGGAGGAGCGCCGACGACCAGAGGAGGGGCGCCGGCTAGGGAGAGGGAGGTGGCCTGGTTGGAGGCGCCATAGGGCTAGGGAGAGGGCGGCGGCCTGGTTAGGGAGAGGGCGGCGGCGACCAGGGAGAAAATTAGGGTTAGGTTAGGGGCTGGCTAATCTGATACCATAATAGCAAAAATAATGACTTGATTAACCCCATAGGGGAGAGTACACATATATAGATACAAGAGTGGGCTGTTGGGCCTAGCCCAAAGTACTAATAAAGTCCAACAAAAACGTCAAAAGAAAAACCCGACCTATTCAACATCTTGGAACCAGTCACAGACTCATGCAACCATCCCACAACAGTTGAAAATGAACACGTCAAATCTCATCACGGTAAGAACAAACCAGACATGGTGAGGCTGAGGCAGCAGTTAGCAGCGTGAGACAGGTTCGGGCCCCGGGTCGGCAGGAGCGGGAAGCAGCCAGGAAGAGATGGATGCCAGGTCATGGCGACTATTGCTCTGTATGGATGTCAGAACACATGATTTCTTATTAAAAAAAAAAGAGAAGACGGGCATAAATTATGAATACTCCTGATGGAGTCTTATAAAAAGAAAGAAATGCACCCGTGGCTAAGCCAATCACACAATGGAATGGTGTGTATGATCGAAATTCGAAGGCTTCCAAGACGAGGAATGTACACAGGACATGATTTTTATTCATTCGAAAGCAGAACAAACTGAGTTATAGTGCGCTCAGCAGACAAGCAGAGCACAACACTGCTATAGTGGACTCTCACTTCATGATACGCTTAACAGTACACACCAAACATGATGAAGCACAAACACGCCACTCTGACGCCAGATCGATAGTATAACCTCAGGACTTAACCAGTGATCTGAACGCTCTTCACTTGCGGCTTCTTCACCTCGGCCTTGGGCACAGTGACGGTGAGCACACCGTCCTCCAGCGCGGCCTTCACCCGGTCCACCTCAGCGTCCTCCGGCAGGCGGAACCTTCTCACGAACTGCCCGCGGCTGCGCTCGACGCGGTGCCAGGTGCCGTTCTTGTCCTCCTCCTCCTCCTTGGCGCGCTGGCCGCTGATGACCAGCACGTTGCCGTCCTCCACCTCGACCTTCACCTCCTCCCTCCTCACGCCGGGGATGTCGGCCTTGAACACGTGCGCCTCGGGGGTCTCCTTCCAGTCGACGCGGGCGTTGGCGAAGGCGGCGATCTCGTCGGCAGTGAACGGCGCCGCCGGGACGATGCTGGAGCGGAACATGTAGTCGAAGGGGTCCCACAGGTCGAGGGAGAAGGGGTCGAACACGCTACTGCGCCTTACCAGCTGCGACATTGCTGCCGCCGCCGCTGCTGCTCTGATGTGTGGATGGACGGAGGTGAGGGAGTTGCTAATTGCTTGTGCGTGCTTCAGGAAGCGCTTGTTTGCTCTTTGATTCTTCGGTGTGGGTTGCAGCGATGAGTGAGGTTGGGTATTTATAGGATCAGCCACAAGCTATTGCTCCCTGATTCCCGAGACGTCTCGAGCTCTCTGCTTCTGTTTGCTTCGGTACGACTGCTTCCGGAAGGGACTGGCGTTCCATTTCGGAGCAGTCTCTCAGGCTCTGGAAGCTTGCTTTCTTTCGTTAGGTTTTTCTTCAATTTTCTTCCTGAAAATATTCCACCGTTTTGAATTATTAGCCTTGGTTAGTTTAAAATTAAACTATATGGCGTCAAATAATTTAAAACGAAGAAAGTAGCATTTGGATATATAATGTACTGCTATCAAACTTAAATGAACACTAACATAGACTGACGATACTGAGATTGTTTTAGGAAGTCGGGAAGGGGGGCCACTGCTTAAAATTTTCAATAAAAGCTAAAGTGGTACAAAAGGGTATACAAAATGCAAGATGCAAGACGCCTGGAGCTGGAGGCTTCTGGGCGCCGCCGGGCTGGCATGGTGGGACGGGTAGAGGCTCTGGTGTGCTAAAATGTGGTGTGCTTACCATCTCCGATTGAAACCACTGTCAGGTTTCTATAAAGATCAAGGAACGTTGATAACTGTTGCCACGAGCGTGAGGTCGAAGAAACTGAATCTCCCAACCTTCTGTTGGTACTGAAGTTTCATTTGTAAATCCAATTTGCTCATGAGTTATCATGTTCAGGGTGGAGTTTATGAATGAACTTCAGTAGGAGACTAGAATTTTGACTCTGAATAGTTTTTTATGCTGAGTCCTCCCTCTTTCGTCCATTGCCACTTTGCTTGAACCACCGGTTGCTTCCCTCAGGCCTGTCCATAAGTAAGATCGTCGTCTTGTATCAATTTTATCCTTACGATTTTTAAGATGAAAAAATTACACTTGCACGGTGTCAAAGATATTGTACTATTGTAGTGCTTACATAATGATTCCACCTTAGCTTTGTTTTTTATTTACTAAGCACAAATGAGAGAGAAAATTATTCCATGCGTCTTTGGAGAGGAAATACATAGCGCAGGGAAATCTTCTGCTTTTTGCATGCAGGCAGATCACTCACACCGAAAACGAAGACCAACCCAAGAAAGAAAGCTTAAGGCAGGTTGATCAGCAGGCGCCGTCCTCGACGGCCTTCGCCTCCGTCTTCTCGGCGGCGCCAGCCTTGGGCACGGTGACGGTGAGCACGGCGCCGTCCATGGCCGCCCTGACGCCGTCGACCACGGCGTCCTCCGGCAGGTGGAACCTGCCGAGGAACGTGGCGCAGCTGCGCTCGATATGGTGCCACTTCTTGCCGCTCTTCTCCTCCCTCCGCACGACGCTGCGCTCGCCGGTGATGACCAGCACGTTGCCCTCGTCCATCTCCACCACCTCCACCTTCACCTCCTCCTTCTTCACGCCCGGCGGGAGCACGGCGCTGAACACGTAGGTCCGCGCCGTGTCCCGGCTCTCGATGAAGATGTTAGCGAACGCCGACGCGTCACTGGCCAGCCACGCGTCGGCGGCCACCGGCGTGCCGAAGATGCTGAAGGGATTCTTCCATCCGTTCAAGGCCAGCGAATCGAAGAGCCTTACCAGGGACATCCTCGCCGCAACTCCTGTTGGGATGAAGACGTCCTTGGCAAGATGAAGGAAACTAATGCAGTCGCTAGCTTCAAATTAAGTCTGAACGCTTGGAGCTGCTGCTCGGCTAATGGCCGGCCATGGCTATATATAGACACGCACCCTTTGTACGAGCTGTCCCGCATCGTCTCCGTACAGTTCACTGCTGCACTAGTGTGGCGGTGTGAACGATTCACTTAGCAACTTTGCAGTTGGACTAATGCGTTACCTCGAGAGCTCCATGTGGAGGAAGAAGAAGAAAGCAGTGGCAGCTACTTGCCCGGCTCCCATTCTTCCCATGTCATCTATATCGACGGGTGCGATCCGGCGTTGGCTCGCCATCCGCCGCTTGATCGACGTGTGAACAGTTGCTACGTTTCCCCACGCGTGCCGTCGCTGTACGGTAGCTGTATATTTTTGTTATTTGAGGACTAGTAGCTGTACTGTTTTGGGATCCCTCCGACGGCGACGCGTATCTTTGTTGGCGTCACCTCGCCGTCGTCATCGTGGCCTAGCCGTACGCTTGACTCGGCCCCCGGCGGGTACCTTGTTGCTGTCCCGCCGCCGTACGTAGCGGCCGGCCGAGAAGTCCACATCAAGGGATGCAGCCTCTTTGATCGGAAGTTAGGGCTCGACGGGCGATCCGTCTGTGGACGGTAGCGATGTAGCGTAAGACCAAAACGATATGACAGATTCTCCGTGGCCGGGAAAGTCATGTTTTAGCCAAGCAGTAGTGCAGAACTTGCATCGCCAATAGGGATGGCAATCGCACCCGCGGGTGCGGGTACCCGACGGGTTTTGCACCCGACGGATGCGGGTGCGGGTGGGATTTTCCACCCGCGGGTCTAACCCACACCTGACCCGACTTGTCGCGGGTGCGGGTGCGGGTTTTATTTTGCACCCGTGGGTACCCGACGGGCACCCGAAATGATTTATGTTTATAATTTTAAAGTCAAATTTGTTATGTTATATTATTTAATTATTTCATATTACTTATCAAGACCTATATTTATAATCTTTATAAGCAACTTAATATTTTTGTTGTATTGTCATTCAAAATGGATGATTTTTTAGACTTATTTTATTAAATGTTCTAATATGTTAATAAAAAAGTCAAACCCGACGGGCACCCGAAACCCGCCCAAAACCCGACGGGTGTGGGTGCGGGTACGAATCTTCACCCGCGGGTGCGGGTGTGGGTCTCAAATTCCACTCGTAACTTTTTTGTTTCGGGCGGGTTTTTGGTCAACCCGACCCGAACCCGACCCATTGCCATCCCTAGTGGCCAACGACGATCGAGTCTTTCATAAACTTTTTCCGTGAGAGACGCCGGTCGTCAACAACCAACAACTAGAAGCTACGTACGCAGCTCCAAGTTCCTTGCCCAATTACCGCCCGAGTTTTATTAGTGACAGGGACCTGTCTTTGGACTTCAAGCGCTTGGCTGAGGCTTGGCCTAGGGGATGGATGCTTGGTGGCCAGCCGACAGGAAGATCAAAGGTGCCATCCTGAAATCAAGTTTCGGCGGTACTCATGTGGAGTTTCAGTCATTTTCCAAACCTAAACTCCCCAAGTCTCTTAGCAATAACGCGATGAGATGCATATGTGAACTGGTATATGCCACTCGTTGTCCATGGTTCTGATCTCACAGAGTTTCCTTGACAACCGAAGCAGACACATGGCCACGTTTGGACGGGGTTTCAGTTTTTTAAACAGTTTATGTTTCTCATGTGAAACTGGTTTTAGCATTTTTCTAGTTTCTAAAGAGAAGCCACGGTTTATGTTTCCGGAACTAGAAACTAAAATTGTTTGGTATAGTTTATCATGTTTCTCAATAAAACTAAAACCGTTCAATTCGGTAGGGTTTCCCGTCCCAGTTTCTCGATAAAAGCGAGGCCTTAGATTCATGGAGAAAAGCATTTCACGTGAAAGTAGTCATATGAATTGCCGTATTGTGGCAAACGTTCAGCACCACAAGAAAACAAGTGGATGACCATATGACTGTAATAAACTTGGCTGAAACTCCCAAGATTTTCGCATCCTGTGCCTGAATCTGGTGAAGACTGTGGGCCTCTCTTTGTTTGGACGATGCCCACGTAGAATCTTAGATTCGGGCATTGGCTCGTCTGAGAAGCTTATTGCTGCCCTAAAATTTTAATCTGCAGCCGCCTACCTACGGATAGTAGCACCCTAAAACATCATGAAGAGTCCAAAAATTCACATAACAATAGTACGGCATGCACAAACATGCACCAACTCTGTTTCTCAAAATAATGTTTGAGAGTTTACTGATGAGGATATGTCTTGGACTTAATATATAATTTTTTGGTGAACAGTTGCCGACCGGTGTTGTCGAGATTTGGAAATACGTTAGATCACCCCTTAAGAGTTCGATCGCGGGGGCGTAATAGATGATTCTCAAATAAAAAAGGACGTATTTGGAGGAAGATCTAACCATGGTGTCATAGTGTTATACCTAGGTTCGGGTCTCCCGAAGTCTAATATCCCTACGTCCTGCCATGTGTTGTATTATGTGGTTTTTGTGTTACCAAACACCCACTCCTTTCCGGCTCAAGTACTCCCCGTTATAGACAGACATGGTTTGCCAGTTCCCTATGCGTAGGGAGTGGTGGGAGAGTGTTGTCCCACTAGTTTTCTTGTCTAAGAACTGCCCAAGTATATGGCAAAACAATGTCTTGGCACTAATCGTGTCGAGCCTCTACCCGAGGATGCGACAACGTCGCCTTATGCTGCCTGCACCATCATGAGTGACTCCCTTGAGATCGTGCGCTAGTGCATGGTTGAGGCTTGGGATAGTGTCTATGCAAGTGCCAACCGGATCCGAGTGGGTTAGAGGTAGCAACGCTAAGCCGGTTAGGGGGCGGACCCCCCGACCCGACCTTGAGTACCAGAGTCTTTGTCTTGTCCTATGGGATTCAATCCTTCTTGGGCTTAGGCTGTGAGCCATTTCATCGTATTCAAAGCTCCATGGTTGCAGGGCATACATGCCATTGATGCTTGATGAGTTTTAAATAAAATCAAAGTCTAACCTCTTTGTACTTTTCTTTGTTCGATACGTGTTATCTTGTCGTACCTAAATTCTAACACATTTAGAAAAACATTAATTTTTTTAGAAAAATCCAAAGGTGTTAGCCTTTGTTTTTTACTAAAAACGACAATTTCCGTCAATACTCGATGTAAATTCATTTTTATCGCGTGTGGACCTTCTTTTCATTGTCGGATACGTGGTACCTTGTCGTACCTAAATTCTAACACATTTTAGAAAAACAAATTTTCTAAAAAAATCCAAAGGGGTTAGATTTTTTACCAAAAGTGATAATTTCCATCAATACTCGGCGTAAATTCATTTTTATCGTCCGTGAAACTTCTTTTCTTTCTCGGATACGTGTTACCTTACATAAATTCTGACGCGTTTTAGAAAAATATTAAATTTTCACAAAAATCCAAAGGGGTTAGACTTTGTTTTTTTCTTAAAAAACGGTAATTTGCATCAAATCTCGTTGTAAATTTATTTTACTCGCCCGTGAGCATGAACCTTCTTTTCTTTGTCGGATACGTGTTACCGTGTCACACCTAAATTTTTATGCATTTTAGAAAACATCAAAATTTTCTAAAAAATAAAAGGGGTTAGCCTTGCCTTTTTATCAAAAATGGTATTTTCTATCAAACCCCCCCGTAAATTTATTTTTCTCTCTTGTGAAGCTTTTTTCTTTGTCGGACATGTGTTACCTTGTCATTCCTAAATTCTGACATATTTCAAAAAACATCGAATTTTCCACAAAAGTCTAAAGGGATTAGCCTTTATTTTTACCAAAAACGACAATTTCCATCAAAACTCACCGAAATCCATTTTTCTCGCTCGTGAAGCTTCTTTTCTTTCTCGGATACGTGTTACCTTGTCATAAGTAAATTCTTACTCGTTTTAAAAAACATAGAGTTTTCCAAAAAAGCCAAAGGGGTTAGCCTTTGATTTTACCAAAACGGTAATTTTTATCAAAACTCACCGTAAATTTATTTTTTTCGCCCATAAAACTTCTTTTCTTTCTTGGATACGTGTTATCTTATGATACCTAAATTCTTACATATTCCGGAAAACATAAATTTTTTCACAAAAATCCAAAGGGTTAGGCTTTGTTTTTTCCTTTCAAAAAACGGTAATTTCCATAAAAACTCATTGTAAATTCATTTTTCTCACCCGTGAAGCTTTTTTTCTTTGTCAGATACATGTTAACTTGTCATAATCATATTCTTACGCATTTTGTGAAACATCAAATTTTCCAAAAAAATTCCAAAGGGTAAGCCTTTGCTTTTTACAAAAAACGGTAATTTCCATCTGAAATCATCGTTAATTTATTTTTCTCGCCCGTGAAGCTACTTTTCTTTGTCGGATACGTGTTACCTTGTCATGCCTAAATTCTTATGCATTTCAGAAAACATCAAATTTCCACGAAAATGCAAAGTGGTTAGCCTTTGCTTTTTACAAAAAACGGTAATTTCCATCAAAACTCGCCGTAAATTCATTTTTCTCTTCCGTGAAGCTTATTTTTCTTTCTCGGATATGTGTTATCTTGTCATACTTAAATTCTTACACATTTTGAAAATCATCTAATTTCCCAAAAAAATCTTAAGGGTTAGCTTTTGCTTTTCACATAAAACGATTATTCTCATCAAAACTCGTCGTAAATTTATTTTTATCGCTCGTGAAGCTTTTTTTTTCTTTCTGAGATACGTGTTACCTTGTCATAACCAAATTTTGGCGCATTTCAGAAAACATAATTTTCCACAAAAATCCAAAGTGGTTAGCTTTTGCTTTTAGAAAAAACGTTAATTCCCATCGAAACTTGACGTAAAATCATTTATCTCGCACGTGAAGCTTGTTTTCTTTATCGGATACGTGTTATCTTATTGTATCTAAATTCTGACGGATTTTAGAAAACACTAAATTTTCTAAAAAAATCAAAAGTGTTAGACTTTTTTTTATCAAAAACGGCAATGTTCATTAAAACCCGCTGTAAATTTATTTTTCTCGCTCGTGAAGCTTCTTTTTATTCTCTAATACGTGTTACCTTATCATACCTAAATTCTTGCGCATTTTGAAAAACATCAGATTTTCCACAAAATCTCAAAGGGTAAGCCTTTGCTTGTTACTAAAGACGACAATTCATTGTTCTCACTAGTGAAACTTCTTTTTTTCTTCTCGAATGTGGTTACCTTGTCATATCTAAATTCTTACGCAGTTCGAAAAACATCAAAATTTTCATAAAATTTCAAAAGAGATAGCCTTGTTTTTTCACCAAAAATGCCAATTACCATCAGAACTCATTGTAAATTCATTTTTCTCGGACGTGAAGCTTCTTTTCTTTCTCGATACATGTTATCTTGTTATATCTAAATTATGACATGTTCCAGAAAAAAATCAAATTTTCAACAAAAAACCAAAGGAGTCAATTTTTTCACAAAAATCTGAAGGGGCCAACCTTTACTTTTTACTATAAACGGCAATTTCTATCAAAACTCGCCGTAAATTTATATTTCTCTCCCGTGGAGCTTCTTCTTTATTGGATACGTGTTATTTTATCATACCTAAATTTTAACGCATTTCGAAAAACATAAAATTTTCCATAAAAATCTAAAGGGGTTAGCCTTTGTTTTTACCAAAATGGCAATTTCCATCAAAACTCGCCATAAATTCATTTTTTTCACCCGTTAAATTTCTTTTCTTTGCCATTGTCGGTACCCTGCAGACTGGATACCCCCGCATAGAGGCGGTCCCCGGCGTAGCCACGTGTCCTTGGCCCCGAGGTTAGCCCTGAGGCTGCCACGTGAGCTTGAGTTCCAGAGCCAACACGTGCCCTGGGCTCTAGGCCAAGCTTCCCCGCCGAAGTGAGGTACGGAGCTGCCACGTGTTAGTTGGCTCAGAACCCTCCCTGCTGAGGAGATTCTCTGGAGCTAACACATGCCCTGAGCTCCGGTCCGAGCCTCCTCGCTGAGGTGAGATCCGGAGCTGCCACGTGTATCCGGGCTCCGACAATCCTCCCTGCTAAGGAGAGCTCCGGAGCCGACACGTGCCCTGGGCTCCGGTCCGAGCTTCCCCACTGAGGTGAGATCCAGAGCTGCCACATGTCTCTAGGCTCACAATCTCATCCTTGCCAAGGAGAGCTCCGGAGCCGACACGTGCCCTGGGCTCCGGTCCGAGCCTCCCCGCTGAGGCGAGATCCTGAGCTGCCACGTGTCTCCCGACTTCGAACCCGTCGGCAAGAGCTCCAAAGCCACCACGTGCCCCACGATCCATCGTAGGCCGAGGGTCGACAAAGTCAAGGAGGAAGTGTGCTGTCAGGCTGCGCCTTCCCCAGAAGCATGGCGCACGGTGCACGCCTCCGTCCTCTGCTTGACCGCCATTACGGTGACAAGACAGGATGACAAGGTGTGACAGTGGTACAGTGCCGCCCAAGCGGAATGACAAGACGCGGCGACAAGACGGCGTCATCATCATCATCACCTGACACACGGACAGGGGCGCTCAGCGCGCCAGGCGGCGAGACTCAACTCCCCACCGACTGCCCTACTCAGAGTACAAAACCCTAGATCGTGTATAGGGTTCGCATAGCTTCGGGGCTACTTGTCGGGCCCCAAGCCACATTGTAACCACCCCGTACTTGGACTATAAAAGGACCGGGGTGACCACCCAACAAAGGGTTCCACGTTCGCAACCCAGCACCCTCTCACGCACACACGCGCAAGCAATATAACAGACACTCTCGTGAACGTAGGGTATCACGCTCTGGCAGCCTGAACCACATAAATCTCGGTGTTCATCCGCTCTCTCGAGCCGGATCGCGTAGGGCGCCAAGTCCCCTCTAATCAAAGAACCTCGCGGGCTGCTTCCCACATTTGGAACGCCAGGAAGGGGGGCTTTCCGCGCTCTCCACGCGACCATGGTGAACATCACCTCTCATGGCGAGTCTTCTCACCCAACTTGCCGTCGTCTTCAGGTGAGAGACTGTAAAAGTCCCAAAAATGTGTATGAATAAAAACCAAGGTTTGAGTTCATAGGTGTGGCAAAGACATGAAAAATGGGACTTGCTAAAACTTTTCTTCATGCAAAGTAATACATGGATGACCATACAAAATGAGGCTCACCTTTTTATTTAAAAGTGTTGAACCAATAAGGAGTTAAATACCTCTTTGCATGTAAGTTTAAAATTCAGATTTGAAATTCAAAGTTCACACATAGGGTGGCCAAGGACTTTGATTAAAAATGCAGCCACATAGTTGGAATTGTAGGGAGGAGTTTGATCACCAACTTCCATGTGTAGGGTGGCTCAAAAGGGAGTTAAAGAGAAGAATTTGCAAACTTCAGCCAAATTCAAGTTTGGCAAACAAATTCAAACTGAAGTTGAAGAATTCATATTCAAGCAACCTTTTAAAACTCAGCATCATGGGATTTGTGAGGATCAGCTTGAGAAGATATTTGGGAGGTACATGTGGAGTGGGACCCACATGTCATAGAGCTAAAGGAGGAGCCTTGCACCCTAAGTCTTAGCCTCAGTGGGAGATTTCCCCGAACAGCTGACGGGAGCCACCGAGGTGCTTACCGGCGCCACCTCCTGCTGGCCTCCCCCACACGCGGGCGTTCAGAGGCAGTTCTCTTGGCATGTTAATCCCCC
The DNA here is from genome assembly GCA_030760725.1 of Neostapfia colusana. Lineage (NCBI taxonomy): Eukaryota > Viridiplantae > Streptophyta > Magnoliopsida > Poales > Poaceae > Neostapfia > Neostapfia colusana. The sequence goes on from JASWHV010000004.1 coordinate 122,037,709, forward strand.
CTGAGCAGAGCAAAGACGGAGCTGCCTTCTTCTCCTCGCAAACAAACCGAGAACCGAGCGCCTCACCGCTGCTGCCTCGGCTTGCTCGAGAAATCACGAAAACGGTGCGCCTCTTCCTCCCCTGAGCTGCTAAACATCGCCGCGAGCTCGGCCTCCACCTCCCTGACCCGCAAGCAAGCGAGCTGCGGCCCCCAGTGCCCGAGAACGACCGCCGCGGCGGCGACCGAGTTCAAGAAGGTGATCGGGCGCTCGTGGACAGCCCTCCACAGGGGGTTTCACGGCCGAGCGATCACAGCTACGGACGCGCACGAGTGCGTTGCTGCTCTCAGCCGAAGCTCAGGCCGTGCCGTGAGCTGTTGACGGCGAATTTCGAGGTTTTGCTCCGGCGACCTCGTTCCGATCTTCCGGTATGGATTCAGCAAATTCCCGCTCTCTAATCCTCCCTAGGTCGTCAAACTTTGCACGTAGAAGCTGGACTAGCCGGCGGTCATATCCTCTTTAGCATCCGTGGCATGAAACTAACTGGGAACCACGAATTTTGAGCTCTACCGAGCGTGATCGCGGCAGACCCAATCGGCCGCACGGTGACGACCGGCTTGCGGCTGTTCCAGAGCCATTTGGGGGCCATGCCGAGCCTTGCGATCATCCACTGATGCTGTAGAGATTGTTGGTTGGATGTTTGGTGGGCAGAACCCCCGGCCGACAACGCCGAAGGGCAACCGAGGTCACCGCACGTCGCGAGCTATCTTCCGGTCGCCGGCAGCCCTAGAACGCTCCACCATCGTGTTCCTTGACGTCAATAACCCCCTGGCGGCGAGCTCTTAGGCGGTGGCTGGGGAGGCCGGTCCGGCGAGCTTCTGGGTACTCCAGCGAGGGGGAGCGCGCGGGCGCGAGCGAGGAGCCGGAGGAAGAAGACGAGGCGTGGGCCCCGTCTGTCAGCAGCAGAAAATTTAAACCCGGGATCGAGTGTGGCCGGGATCCCGTGTGTTGGCGCGCTGAGATGCTGTGTGAAAGCATCTAGGCCCTCGTGAGGTATGGTTTCGGTGATTAATGACAACCGTTCGTTATTACTAATGAGTTTGTGGATGCGAGGTTTCACGTATATCACATCAAACGTTAATGAACTATCTATTCACACCATCTACTGCTCATTGGATACAAATGGAGACCCCTCAACGATCTATTCTAAGGGGTTATTCGATACTCATGAAGACTAAATGAAGAACTCATACAACGACTCTATTCTATCAAAATTGGCAACACAAGAAGCTTACACTCCACCAAAATATCATTTCAAACAAGTGTCAAAGAGGTCACTCAAGAAGATTCCAAAAGATCAACTCAAAACAACTCGAAGCAAACAAAGTTGCACTCACCGGATCATCCGATGTCTTGCAAAATGACTACATCGGTCGAGTTTGAGTTGGCAGAAGAAGAAGACCTCAGAGCCCAGTACACACCGGATCATCCGATGTGAAGGAAGTGGCACATCGGTTGATTTCAACAGAAGGATGATTTCTGAGTTATTCTGAAGAAGTACACACCGGATAATCCGATGATGAAGTAAGTGTACATCGGTCAATTTCAACAGAGACATTATTTCTGAACCAATTCTGAAGATCAACTCACCGGATCATCCGATGACGAAGTTGAAGTAACATCGGTCGATTAAACAGTCAGATCCAACGGTTATATCCAACGGTCACATCTGACACATGACATCAGCTAATTTGGAATTCGACCAATGCTCAAATAAAGGGGTGCATCGGATGATCCGATGTTCACAGAAAAAGTCTGCCTACTTTTCCAACGGCTATCTCGTGTGGGCTGGCTATAAATACCCCTCCAACCGGCCATTTCAAAAAGGATTGATCACCAGAGCCTCACTACACATCCTCAAGCATTCAAGACCAAGAGCTACCACTTCCACACCTCAAAACCTCTTGTACTCCAACTATAGGCTAGATCTAGCTAGAGAGAAGCTTGTGTGCGTCCATTCTTGGTGATTGGAATCTCTAGGCTAGTGAGAGAGAGTGTCTTGGTGACTTCTCCCACCTTGTAAAAGTTGGAGGAAGAAGAGATCGCTCCGGAGCTTACCAAGGCGTTTGTGGAAGCCCGGAGGATCACCATTGTACAAGGCTTGAGCTCCACCTTGCCGGAGATGGCGAACGGAGAAAGATAGTGGATTCCCTTGTCTTGGTGACTTGGGAGTGGCTATACCCTTTGGTGGGTGCCACAACGTGGACGTAGGTAGATCTTTGTGATCTTACCGAACCACAGGAAAAATCGCCGTGTCTCCGAGTCTCCGCGGGAGTTTGCATCTCTCTCCTCACCCTCTTACTATTATGCATTTACTATTCCGCACTTAATACTCTTGCTTGCGTAGTTAGTTCGCATAGAGAATTGGGCTTCAACCATTAAGTTTTAAAATGCTCTAAAATTTGAAAAATCCCAATTCACCCCCCTCTTGGGCGTTTCGATACTTACAATTGGTATCAGAGCCAGGTTGCTCATTGGATCATTCTAGCTTCACCGCTAGAGAGCGAAAATGGCCAAGAATGGGGGTTCGGTTCCTACCTTCGAGGGCAAGAATTTTGCTTATTGGAAAGCACGCATGCGCGCTTACCTTGAGGCAATTGCTCCCGAAGTGTGGGAAGCGACCCATGCGGGGTTTGGAAATCTTGACTATGTTGGTGACCAATTAAAATGGGATGCTAAGGCTAGAAATGTCATATATGAATGCATTAGTCAAGATGTCTTTGCTAGGATTGCTAGTAAGGAAAAAGCATGTGAAATTTGGGCATGTCTAATTGAAATACATGAGGGCTCATCTCGTGTTAAAGAACTCAAATATCACATGCTTAAATCAAAATATGATGAATTTAAGATGTTTCCTCATGAGAATGTTAACCAAATGTTTTCTCGTTTAAATGTGCTCATTGAGGAAATTAACGCACTTGACATTGCTTCTCTTGGCAAGGGACTTATCAATCGTAAGATCCTCATGCTTCTACCCAAGCCCAAGTACAACATTATCAATTCAATGCTCCAAAAAGAGTCACTTGACAACATTGAAGTTTCGAAGCTCATTGGAGAAATCCATGCTCATGAGATGAGCGTACTTGGAATAATGGAGGAGTCATCATCAAAAACCATTGCTCTCAAGGCTTCAACCAAGAAGACAACTCCCAAGAAGAAGAAAGTGGTTGAGCCTAGCTCAAGTGAAGAAGAGCAAGAAACAAGCGAAGATGATGATGATGAGCTTGCTTTGATGATGAGGAAATTCTCACGCCTCAACTCCAAGATTGCAAAGAAGGGATACTCTTATGATCCCAAGAAGAAAGCCTTCTTGCCAAGAAAAGATGAAAACAAGACGTGCTACAATTGTGGTGATCTAGGCCACATATCAGGAAGGACAATGGCAAGCATCACAAGCTAGAAGAAAGTGATGATGAAGAGGAGGTCAAGCCCAAGCGCTCTTTTGGAAAGAAGAAATTTAACAAAGGCAAGAAAACTAAGCTCTTTCCAAAGAAGAGAAGAGGGCCTCAAAAGGTCTTCATGTGTGAAGCCAATGAGTGGATCACGGATGAAGAGTCAAGCGACGAAGATAGTGAAGATGAAGAAAACTTGGCGGGCCTCGCCATCGTCAACAAGGATGACTCACCTCTTCGTCCACCTCCTATGTGCCTAATGGCGAAAGGTAACTCAAAGGTATGTGAAGATTCTAGCGATGATGATGATGATCTTTCACCCGATGAATTAGCATCTATGATTAATGAATATCATGCCATTATAAAAAGGGAAAAGGCTAAGGTTAAGGCTCTTGAGCTAGCTCGTGCTAAGCTTGAAAGTGCTAACCTCGATTTGCATGACAAGTATGTAACCATACTTAAAGAGCATGACACGCTCAAATCAAATGTCAAGCAAATCGAGGAGGAGAATGCTCAAATCAAGCTTGAGTATCATGAGCTTGACTTAGCTAACTTAGCACTCTTGGCAAAGCACAATGAGTTGGTTCAAGAACATGAAGTGCTTAACCTTGCTTATGAAGCGATTGAACTTAAATTGAAAAACACAAAGAAAGAAACCCTTGATGGCAAAATATCATCTAATTCACATGCCACTAATATCTTGGATAAGTCTTTGCCTTTGAAAGCAAGCTCTAGGGAGAAGGAGCTAATGGACGAAATTGAAAGTCTTCGCACTAGTGTGGCAAGACTCTCTAAGGGGGGGGACAAGCACAAGGAAATCCTCTACCAACAAGCTAAAGGCTTCAACAAGAGGGGACTTGGATCCTTCCCGGTGCCCAACAAAGGAAAGGTGCCCTCACCGGAGCTTAGGACAAGCTTCATCAAGGAAGTTGGTTCCTATTGCCAACATTGTGAGGTCACCGGACATCACACGAGGGAGTGTCCTCTTCCCAACCGTCCTTCTCCCAAATTGCCTCCTAACTACAAATCTACTTTCAATGATTATCACTATCTATTGAGCAAAGTAGGTGGAAAGGTGAAGGCAAGGTTTATCGGCAAAGACATCAAGGGCATGAAGGGGAAGCTCCCCAAGCAACTTTGGGTCCCAAAATCACTTGTATCACACATACAAGGACCTAAGTTGGCTTGGGTTACTAAACTCAAAAACTAACTTCATGTGTGTAGGTGAACTACAAAGCCGGAGGAAAACATTGGGTACTCGATAGTGGGTGCACTCAACATATGACCGGCAATGATGGTATGTTCACCTCCATAGAGAACCCCGGCAATCATGAACAAGTCACCTTTGGTGATAACTCAAAGGGGAAGGTAATTGGTTTGGGTAAAATTGCTATTTCTCATGATTTGTCTATCTCTAATGTGCTTTACGTTAAGTCTCTTAGTTTCAATTTACTTTCTATTGCACAATTATGTGATCTTGGACTAACGTGCACATTTTACAAGAATGGTGTTGTGGTGACTAGTGAATCAAGCAAAGAACTAATATTCAAAGGTTTTCGGCATGGACATCTTTACTTGGTGGACTTCTCCAATAAGGATGCTAGCTTGACCACTTGTCTTTTCACCAAGACAAGTTTGGGATGGCTATGGCATCGGCGCATTGATCACATTGGGATGAGCAAGCTCAAGAAGTCGTTCAAGCTTGGGATGGTGACCGGCGTGAAGGATGTCACATTTGAGAAGAACAAGCTTTGTAGCGCGTGTCAAGCCGGGAAGCAAGTTGCCTCACACCATCCGATGAAGACAATGGTGTCAACCTCCAAGCCACTTGAACTACTTCACATGGACCTCTTCGGACCGTCCACATACCAAAGCCTTGGCGGTAACCTCTATTGTCTTGTTATTGTTGATGACTACTCTCGCTATGCTTGGACATTGTTTCTAGGTGACAAGGGTGAAACTCCGGAAATCTTCAAGACCTTCGCTAAACGAGCTCAAAGGGAATTTCAACTTCCCATCATCAAGGTCCGGAGTGACAACGGCACCGAGTTCAAGAACTACAACATTGGGGAGTGGTGTGATCGTGAAGGCGTGAAGCACGAGTTTTCGGCCACATACACCCCTCAACAAAATGGTGTCGTTGAAAGGAAGAACAAGACTCTCATCACCCTTGCAAGAGCAATGCTTGATGACTATGGCACGTCGGAGAAGTTTTGGGCCGAAGCAATCAACACAACGTGCCATGCCGCAAATAGGGTCTATCTTCATCGACTACTTCAAAAGACCCCATATGAGCTCCTCATTGGGAGAAAGCCCAACATCTCCTACTTCCGAGTCTTCGGGTGCAAGTGCTACATCTACCGCAAGAAAAGGCTCGGTAAGTTTGAAAGAAGGTGTGATGTTGGTATCTTTCTTGGTTATGCGTCAAACTCAAAAGCATATCGAGTATTCAACCAAACCTCCGGGTTAGTTGAAGAAAGTTGTGATGTTGAGTTTGATGAGACTAATGGCTCCCAAGAGGAGAGTTTTGGTCATGATGATATAGATGATGAGCCTCTACGAGAAGCTATGAAGAACATGACCATAGGAGACATCAAGCCCAAAGTTGAGGAGAGCCATGATCAAGGGGGAGCCTCAAGTTCCAACATCAACACCTCCATGGCGCCTCAAATTGATGAAGAAGAAGAGAAAGATGATCCATTGCCAATGCAAGATTCACATGCCACACAACACCAAGAAGAAGAAGAAGTCCAAGGTCAAGTCCAACCACAAGACGAGCGAGATGCCTCACCACCGCCAAGTGCCTCACAACCTCTTATGAGGCATGGGCGCATCTCCAAGGCATATCCGATGGATCAAATCATCGGAAGTCCGTCACGGGGAGTAAGTACTCGTTCTCGCCATGTTGCTTCATTTTGTGAGCACTACTCTTTTGTTTTGTGTGTAGAACCCACAAATATTGAGGAAGCACTCCAAGATCCCAATTGGGTGATGGCTATGCAAGAAGAACTCAACAACTTCACCCGCAATGAAGTTTGGGTATTGGAGGAGCGACCTAAGGACAAGAACGTCATCGGAACGAAGTGGGTGTACCGCAACAAGCAAGACGAGAATGGCGTGGTGGTCCGCAACAAGGCAAGGCTTGTGGCCAAGGGTTTTTCACAAGTTGAAGGACTAGATTTTGGAGAGACATTCGCCCCGGTCGCACGGTTAGAAGCTATTCGCATACTCCTTGCTTTTGCTTCGCATCACAATATTATGCTTTATCAAATGGATGTTAAAAGTGCCTTCCTCAATGGTTATATTAACGAACTTGTTTTCGTTGAGCAACCTCCCGGGTTTGAAGATCCGAGGAATCCTAACCATGTGTATAGGTTACACAAGGCGCTCTACGGGCTCAAGCAAGCACCTAGGGCATGGTATGAACGTCTAAGGGATTTCCTAGTCATGCAAGGATTCAAGATCGGGAGGGTGGATACCACACTTTTCACCAAGGACATCAACGGGGATTTATTTCTTTGTCAAATTTACGTTGATGACATTATTTTTGGCTCAACTAACAAATCTCTTAGCTTTGAGTTTGGCACCATGATGTCTAGGGAGTTTGAGATGTCAATGATTGGAGAACTCAATTTCTTCCTAGGATTTCAAATCAAGCAACTTCAAGAGGGGACTTTCATCTACCAAGAGAAGTACACCAAGGACCTCTTGAAGAAGTTTGAAATGGAAGATTGTAGCTCAAGAAGTACTCCAATGGCGACAAATTGTCATCTCGACGCGGACATGGACGGTAAACCTATTGATCAATCTCATTACCGTTCCATGATTGGTTCATTGTTATATCTTACCGCATCTAGGCCCGATATCATGTTTTGTGTGTGCTTGTGTGCTCGCTTTCAAGCGGCACCTAAAGAATCGCATCGTAAGGCGGTCTTTAGGATACTTAGGTATCTCAAGCATACCCCAAGTGTAGGTTTGTGGTACCCCAAGAACGCTAGTTTCCATCTCTTGAGTTACTCGATTCGGACTTTGCCGGATGCCGTGTGGATCGCAAGAGTACCTCCGGTGGGTGCCACTTACTTGGGCGTTCCCTAGTATCTTGGTCGAGCAAAAAGCAAAACTCCGTGGCTTTGTCCACCGCGGAGGCAGAGTATATAGCGGCCGGTGCATGTTGTGCCCAAATTCTATATATGAAGCAAACCCTTTTGGACTTTGGAATTAAATTTGATTGTGTGCCTCTTCTTTGTGACAATGAAAGTGCAGTTAAGATAGCTAGAAACCCCGTTCAACACTCCCGCACTAAGCACATTGATATTCGCCATCACTTCTTGCGGGACCATGAGGCTAAACGAGACATCTCTTTGCAAGGTGTTAGGTCCGAAGAACAATTGGCGGATATCTTAACTAAACCACTTGATGAGAAAACTTTTTCTAGACTTAGAAGTGAATTAAATGTGCTAGATGCATCTAAGGTCATGTAAGTTGCCATGTTCATATAAGATTGCATATCAAATAGGTCTTGTCTAACTCCCAAAGGATAGGGGCGAGCTAGAAATAGTTTTCCCTGAGGAAGCCTTTGGAAGGTTTAAACTTGGCAGGATAGATTTACATTATGCTTTGCATGATTCCTGCCATATAGACTTGCACTCATTTAATATCTTGCATTATTTTGTTTGGCATTGCATACGGTAGATTGTCACAAAGGGGAACCCACATCATGAGAAGGAGACTTGTTCAAAATGCAATATCTCAACTCATATGATGTGGATAGAGCAAAATTCTAAAGGTACATGCTTTAAAGAGATAGAAGTTTTCCATACTCTAGCTCACAAAGCATGGGCCTTACATTTTCGTGGTTTCCCTCCTAACCTTGTGTGTTCTCTTTGCTTAAGGGCTTAGCCAATATGTGGCACTATATTTGAAGCCTTCTATTAGAGGTTAGGAGTTGCCCAAAAAGTCCTAGGACCCATCCTTATCTTTGTGTGTTTAAGTCCAAGGATACATATGGGCAGTCTTAGGTTTTCTGTAGTCATCGGATTATCCGATGCTAGGGCCAGCAGATCATCGGATCAATTGGTGCTTCAGTTCAGTGCTCAGATCAAGTCAGATGTCACAAATCAACCGATGAGTTCATTTCAGAAGACATCGGAGCATCCGGTGTTCAGTTTTCTGGTGCCCTGCAGAAATCGACCGATGATCGACACCTCAACGTCGGCTCATCCGGTGTTCAAAGAGAGTTTTTGGAACAACTCTCTGTTGAACTCGACCGATGCATCACCCGATGATCATCGGTCCATCCGGTGTTTTGTGCGCGGCTAGGGTTTGTCCGTACGGTTTAAATAGCGGTTCGGCCGCCTCTTTCGTTTTTCTTCCCCGACCTCCGCCGCCGCCCGCTTCTCTCGCCGCCCGTCGCCCTCGCCGCCGTCCTCGCGCCCTCCGGCCACCTCCGGTCAACGCCGCCGCCTCCCAGGCGCCGCCGCCGCCGCCTCCCAGGCGCCGCCGCCGCCGCCCTTCGGCCGCCGCCTAGGCGCCGCCCGTGCCCGCGCCGCCGCCTCTCCCGCGCGCGCCGTCGCTGTTCCACCGCGCCGCCGCAGCTCCCTCCTCCTCCGCGCCTCCCTCGCCGTCTCCCCTCCACCACCACTCGCCGCCGGCTTCCACCACCGTGCATCACCCTCTCCGCTAGGGTTTCGCCGTGCTTCGCCGTTCGTTGCTAAGATGGGTCGCGATCGCAAAGGTAAGGGCAAGGCTATTGAGGAGCCCGTCGCGAAGAAGCGCAAGATGTCCAAGGACGCTCGTCGTGCGGAGTTGGCCGCTCGCGCCGCCGAGGAGCGTGAGCGCGGCCATCGCGGTTCCTTACGGATCCGCGAGTCCCGGCAGAGGCAGGAGCAGCCTCCGGTCCAGCCGGTGCCTCCCGAGGGCTCCGACGAGGAGGAGACCGAGGTGCCGCCTCTCATCCGCCGGCGCACCCCGAGGACTCGTGGGGGTGGACAGACTCCTACGGCGAGTCGGCGCCCCTCTGCGGCTGACCGCGCCGAGGACAGAGAGGCCCAAAGGGCCATCCACCTGATGGACACAACAGTCCGTGTTGCTGAAGATGTCAGACTCACCGACTACAGGAAGATGAAGGCAAGGCAACTGAAGAAGCTCAGATGGTCAGCGATGCCTGAGGAGTGGTTCCCGCGGCCTAGGGACGCTCGAGTTGACTCCCGCTTCTGGACCCTGACACAGGCGTCCCTGTACGAGACTTACAGGCGTCGGGGCCACAAGCTCTTCCAGCATAACAGCATCGACTGGGATCAGCTTGCAGTGGCAGCAGGACACGGGATCAGGCCACTCTTTGAGAGATACAGAGGACTTGTGGACTTGCTCTCGCACCAGAGGAGTGCCTACGTCGAGGAGTGGGTCAGGGTGTTCTACGCGACACTCTACGTCTCTGAGGGCCGTCGCTCGATTCACTTCATGTTCATGGGGCAGATCCACGACGTGTCTCGAGACTTGTTGGGCAGACTGCTTGGTGTGGAGCTCTCTACTACGTGCCTGCACCAGATAGTCTACGGAGACGCAGACCCGCCGAGGAGGCCACTGACTGGAGGAGTGGCACCGCCTTTCGAGGAGATCAGAGGTCTGTTCACTCATCCGTTCACTCCTGACCAGCCGAGGGTGCCAGCGCTTCTCACCCCAGCAGCTCGGACAATTCACCACGTCCTCAGGCGTACCCTACTACCGAGGTCTGGCTACTTGGAGGGCTTCACGAGCCTTCATCAGACCATCCTGTTCTATGTGATGAACGGGATGGAGTTCGACATCGTGGATATTCTGATCTGCGAGATGGAGGACGTGATCACCGACGGAGTTGGGATGCTTCGACAGTTGGTCTTCGGTCACTGGATCTGTCACCTTCTCCACCAGTTGGTTCCAGAGGACACTCCAGGAGTTTCTCAGCTGACGGAGATGCACGTGACCCGGTTCAGCCACTACCGAGTCCCCACTCCGGGAGACCGCCGCCTTGGTCGTCCCGTTGAGCGTGAGGTTCGAGCCAGACTGTCAGAGGAGGACTGGGCAGAGCTGACTCAGGGGGACGCAGAGCTGGCACAGGCAGAGGCTCAGGGAGGAGACCTACAGCATATATTGTCGGACAGCGACACCAGCGACAGTGTCGAGGAGTACTTCCCTCCTGCTCCTCCTTCACCGAGGCAGCACGACGCAGAGGCAGGAGGCTCAGCAGCTCCACCACCTACACCTCCTCCAGTGTCAGAGGCTCAGGTGACTCAGCCGTCAGAGCTCACTGCTTTACTTCAGCGGATGGCTCAGCAGTAGGCAGCTCGACAGGAGCAGCTTCAGAGGCAGCAGCAGGAGATGCAGCTGGAGATCGCCCGTCAGAGGCGAGAGGACATCGACAGGTACACCAACCTTGTCGACCAGATGACGAGACGCACTCTGGACCAGCAGCAGCAGACTCAGCAGATGTTGTTGGGCGTCCTGGGGTTGGTCACCAACCTCTACCAGCAGACGGGAGTCTCCCTTCCACCTCAGCACTCGGGACTCAGTCAGGCTCCAGGTGCACCCCCACTGGCACCAGCTCCAGCACCGTCCTCGTCGATCCCCAGCTTCAGTATACCACCTCTTCTCGCCTCGACAGCGCCTGTTCACTCGACAGTACTGCCGCCAACGTCGTTCCAGTCCTCACCTCTTCCGGCAGTACCTTCTCCACCGGCGCCAGCAGTCTCAGCGGATCTCCCAACAGCTCCAGCTCCAGCGCCAGTGACCTCCACCTCCAGCATCTCCGGCGACAGCACCGTCGACGCCGACCGCTTCACCATCGCCAGGAGCGCGCCTGAGTCGTAGGCACTCGACTTCCCTTTTTGGTGTCTTGATGCCAAAGGGGGAGAAGAGTTAGAGTCAGGGGGAGGGTTAGCTCAGTTCTAGGGGGAGTTCTTGGTTTTAGGGGGAGTGTCTATCCTTTTGCTACTTATTGTTATCTATTTGAGATTGCCTGTTATTATTACTTGCTATTACTGTACTCCGGGTGCTACTTTGTGCTCTTGCGCTTTACTGTTTATTATTTGAGCCTTCGAGCCACTTGTGTTGCAATTTGTACTTGTTATATTTCTTTTTTGAGCATTGCGTTTTAATTCCATTAATTCTATGCTCTACTCGTTGTGTTGTCATCAATCACCAAAAAGGGGGGAGATTGAAAGCATCTAGGCCCCTGTGAGGTATGGTTTCGGTGATTAATGACAACCGTTCGTTATTACTAATGAGTTTGTGGATGCGAGGTTTCACGCATATCACATCAAACGTTAATGAACTATCTATTCACACCATCTACTGCTCATTGGATACAAATGGAGACCCCTCAACGATCTATTCTAAGGGGTTATTCGATACTCATGAAGACTAAATGAAGAACTCATACGACGACTCTATTCTATCAAAATTGGCAACACAAGAAGCTTACACTTCATCAAAATATCATTTCAAACAAGTGTCAAAGAGGTCACTCAAGAAGATTCCAAAAGATCAACTCAAAACAACTCGAAGCAAACAAAGTTGCACTCACCGGATCATCCGATGTCTTGCAAAATGACTACATCGGTCGAGTTTGAGTTGGCAGAAGAAGAAGACCTCAGAGCCCAGTACACACCGGATCATCCGCTGTGAAGAAAGTGGCACATCGGTTGATTTCAACAGAAGGATGATTTCTGAGTTATTCTGAAGAAGTACACACCGGATCATCCGATGATGAAGTAAGTGTACATCGGTCAATTTCAACAGAGACATTATTTCTGAACCAATTCTGAAGATCAACTCACCGGATCATCCGATGATGAAGTTGAAGTAACATCGGTCGAGTAAACAGTCAGATCCAACGGTTATATCCAACGGTCACATCTGACACATGACATCAGCTAATTTGGAATTCGACCAATGCTCAAATAAAGGGGTGCATCGGATGATCCGATGTTCACAGAAAAAGTCTGCCTACTTTTCCAACGGCTATCTCGTGTGGGCTGGCTATAAATACCCCTCCAACCGGCCATTTCAAAAAGGCTTGATCACCAGAGCCTCACTACACATCCTCAAGCATTCAAGACCAAGAGCTACCACTTCCACACCTCAAAACCTCTTGTACTCCAACTATAGGCTAGATCTTACTAGAGAGAAGCTTGTGTGCGTCCATTCTTGGTGATTGGAATGTCTAGGCTAGTGAGAGAGAGTGTCTTGGTGACTTCTCCCACCTTATAAAAGTTGGAGGAAGAAGAGATCGCTCCGGAGCTTACCAAGGCGTTTGTGGAAGCCCAGAGGATCACCATTGTACAAGGCTTGAGCTCCACCTTGCCGGAGATGGCGAACGGAGAAAGGTAGTGGATTCCCTTGTCTTGGTGACTTGGGAGTGGCTATACCCTTTGGTGGGTGCCACAACGTGGACGTAGGTAGATCTTTGTGATCTTACCGAACCACGGGAAAAATCGCCGTGTCTCCGAGTCTCCGCGGGAGTTTGCATCTCTCTCCTCACCCTCTTACTATTACGCATTTACTATTCCGCACTTAATACTCTTGCTTGCGTAGTTAGTTCGCATAGGGAATTGGGCTTCAACCATTAAGTTTTAAAATGCTCTAAAATTTGAAAAAGCCCAATTCACCCCCCTCTTGGGCATTTCGATCCTTACACTGTGGCCCGATGTGGCTTCGATTCTATTGGCTGGGATTCAAAACAGTGGGTCCAACCGGATTTTCAATAGGAAAATAATTCCAGGGTTGAGTCAAACTTGGGAAAATCATAACTCCTGGTAGAAACCTCCAATTTAAGTGATTCCACTTGGGTTGGATTCATCTCTCTGAGTTCTATCCAAATATGAACTAAACTTTGTATGAAAGTCAATATTATATTCTGGAAAATTCTTTGAAGGTTTTCTGAAAAGGAATTATTGAGGGAGTTTGGTTTATCCAAAAATCTCCAAATTTTGCCAGAATATTCTTTAGCATATTGTTGACCTACTAGCAAGTTTTAAGCTCATTTTAAGATCATTTGAGTAGGAATTTGCTAAATGCAAACTACTGTGTTCAAAGGAGTCCAGAAACATTTTCAGAAAATGTTTCCCACTTCAAAAATCTGTTCTGAGCAATCCATAGCTCCAAAAATCATAGGAAAATTTAGGCAAGCTCTCTGAGACATACTTGGAAAAGTTTTGAGCCCATTGGAGTTCTTGTTCTTCAATTGCACTCAAATCTTTTCAGCTTCTCTATTATGTCCATTAGGTAAAAATGATTAGTGTATAGCTATGGCCTTGAGGTCAATTTAGTTTATTTCTGTTCTGTGCACAACAGAGGCAAACCAAGCCATTCTTGGCTGTTCCACACAACCTCTGTTCCTAAGAGATTAATTCTATAACTTCTTTCCATTACGTTCTATAAAACATGTGCATACGCATTTCAATAGGAACCACAACGAAGGGGACTCAAAGGAGTGATTCATCGAAGTGGATCCAGCTCCGGAGAGTCAAGGGTGGATCAACAAGGACACTAACTGTTTATATACGACTACCCTGCAAAACAGGCAAGCTCCGGTTTGCATTTAACAGCTTTAAGTTTTTATTTTGTATTCACTTTCGGTTGAGAGATGAACTGTGCATTAGGTCTAGTGTTTGATACTCCTCTTGCATAGCCAAATGACCCATGGAGTATTGGGTAGGTGTCTTTCACCGTGTAGAACTGCCATGCTTAAGTACGGTTCGGTAGAAGTCGAGTGGTGAGATGCTACTCGCAGTTTTAGGAACAACAGGGACATACGGGATTGGTTCATAAATGAATTAGCAAGTTAAAGTTGAGACCGGAAGGTTGTAGGAGCAGCAGGACATAGGGGCCTGGGTGCTGTAGACCTGTCCGTGTCGGTCAAGGACCGATCCGTATGCGGCCCTGTTGAACAAGTTTGAGTTGTGTACCGGACTCATGCTGGCAATATGGGACCCTGTAAATCGATGTACCTTCGGAAGCTGTCATTGGGACTTTTCGGGTCGCCTCAGGCGGACGGCCGGTGTGCAGTATGTGGGGAATATTCTCATGACATCTCACGTCGGTAGGTGCACCATGAGAGTAGCTACTGTACGGGGCGACTTGATCGATTCAACGGGGGTGAAACGGGGGAAAGGCTGCCACGTACGACGTCAGTGATGGTTATTGTAGGCAACGTCGAGTACGGGCGTACGTGTCGTGTAGTCCGGGTGTTATTGATTCGAATCACCGTCGCTCGCGGAATGGACCGAGCATACTTGTTCTCACAGTCGTGACGTAGTAAGAACTTGCATGAGAAAGGAACTAGTCATTTTGATGTGAAGTATCATACTAGCTTTGTCTTGGATCTTGATGAATAGGCTAGTGCAAACTCGATTCTTTTATGCCATGAGAAATTTACATCGGGGGAAAGCGTTTCTTGTTTGATTGTGGACTCCCGATGTGGCGTGCCCAGGGTTACTTAAAATGTTGCAATTAATAACTGAAAGTAAGGATTCACTTTTAGGCGAGTTTAATTATGCTTATGCCATCCTATGTTAGGTTCATAACCTCACTTAGAGTTTCATGTTTAGGGTGACGGTTAAGTCTTGCTGAGCGTTATGCTCACGGATGCTATCCGAGTTGTTTTGCAGGTAATTGAATCGATGCTTATGAGAAGGGGTGCCGATGAGACTCGGGAACCTCCGAGTGCTTACTCAAAGAGCATCCTCGCCGCTGCAGATTGTCTTCGTGTTGCTAGTAAGAAACGTCCGCGGGCTGGACCGTTTCTTTGTTGCTAGTTTAGATATGAGTCGTGAGAGTGATAGTCTTCCACTGTAGTTTACTCTGATATAACTATTTGTAAAACATTCTTGTACGCTTCCGCTAAACTATTTATGTAATATGATGTGTGTTCATCGACCCGTGTGCTGTTGGGTGCCGCATAACACGGCACCACCCAACGAGGTCCTGTGGTCCCCCACAGCGTGGTATCAGAGCTGCGTTGGGAACAAAGCACGGATTGAGCATCATATTACGTCAAAAACTTAGGATACGGTGAGATAACGGTATTAGGCCCATATAAGGACTATTATTAGCATATTATGAAGGTGGCAAGCTAACCTATTTGTCGTGTCGGAAAATCATGCATCTCGGGACGTCTATGTCTTTGGGGGTGCACGTATGCGCTGTCCACTAGTGCGCACAAGCTGAAGGGTGGAGCCTCACGGGTGGCAGGTAACCCGACTTGCTTTAGTATCCTCTACGACTCTTCATGTCGTTTGGGGTATTCGAGCAGCGTCTGTCCCAGGCGTGCGTGGTGCAATTTGGGAGACTCCGTCACGTGGTCAGTAACGTGAACACGTAGCTCAAGGCGTGTTTGGCTTGAGAACACCTGTGCGAGTGATGACGGCCGGGTGTACGAACTGTATGGATACCGGGTTCGGTATGCAGCCGAACCTGATGATTGAGTGTGGCTTATGTAGGTACTAACCACGAAAACCTTAGTGCGTGTAGAACATGTTTGCGAGTGACCGTTTTAGCGCCACCTAAGGATACGTATTTGCCGGTGTAATCCGGTTAGGTTTTTCTTTGGTGAGGCGACGTAGTACCGTCATATGTCTTACGGTGCATCGTCACCGTACTACACTGGATAGTATTCTTACCTATGAAGAAATCATTCATGACTAACTTCCAAACTAAAAATGGATGTGATAAAGCACATATTAGTTACTGAGCTCTTCATTTGAACTAAGTTTCAAAGAAGAGACTTGTTAGGCTTCTTTTGATCTCAAAGACAGAGTGCTCTGTTCAGACAGAAAGTTTTCTGGGCTTTAACAGAGCGTAACTCTGATTAGCTTGACCCAATGGAGGGGTTTGATAAATTTCTGGAAAGGTTAGGAAATTTGCAACAATTTTGTAGTTCATAGTGTGTTCAGAATTGTACTTCATTTGTATGTAAAACTGTGATGAAAACAGCCACATACAAAGGAGATGCTGGCAAATTTTATCCAGAAAATTCTGTCAACTTTGAACAGTCATAGCTATTGATCCAGAGATGATCTAGGGGCATAAGAGTACTCGTTGGATTATACTGAAGTTAACTTTAACTTTGGTATTCAACCGGAGTTATGAAAATGTTTCTAACCGGATCAAAATCTGGGTTAAGGACAGAAAGGTCGATTCTGTACAGAATAGAGGGATTGTTCTATTTTTGGCTTTAGAAAGATGTGTAAACATGAAGTATTGTTATGCTTTTATAAAGTTTTAGCATGTTCATGTCTTGCATACTTTCACATACTGCTGAGATCAAGTTTTGACTGTCCTTAAAATAATGCTTTTGCAGTATGGTGCGTACTCATTCACCGAGTAGGGCTGAAGGTTCTCGACGAGACGATAATGACCCGACTCCACCACGGGCACCGCCATCAACGGTATGGGCGGATGTCATGGCTCAGATGGTCGAGTCAAGTCAAGAGAACACAATACTACTCCAAGTCTTGGTACAACAGGGCTTACTCCAACGCGCACAACAGGACGTTCCACCTCGGAACACCTACTTGGATTTCTTGGCGACACAACCGCCAATTTTCACGGAAGCCAACGAACCAGTGGAAGCTGATCAGTGGCTTCGGGTTATGGAGTCCAAGTTTGGAGTGTTTGAGTGCGACGAATATCAGAAGACATTATTTGCAGCTCAACAGCTCCATGGAGCCGCCGGAAATTGGTGGTTCGCTTATCTTACCACTGTTCCGAAAGGCCATCAAGTGGAATGGACGGAATTTCGTGAAGCATTCCATGCTCGTCACATTCCTATGGGTTTTATTAAGGCCCAACAGCAAGAATTCAGAAACTTGAAGCAGGGGGACATGAGTGTCCTCGATTATGTCAGACGATTCAACCTTCTGGCACAATATGCTCCTGCTTATGCGACGAGCGAAGCTGCAAGGTGTGACTACTTTTTCTATGGCTTGAGTGCCATACTAAAAGAGAAGTTAGCTTTGTTCAATCAAGGCAGTTACACCAAGTTGATCAGTGCTGCTCTGCTGCAAGAACAAGCGACACTTGAGTGTCAAGCAGAGAAGAGGGACCGGGAGGATGTGCAAGAATACACACCAGTCGTTCCTCGTAAATACCGTGTGGTGTATCACACACCATACGATGAAATATGGCAAGCACCAGGGAGATCAACTCCGTACAGATTTCCTGCTCAAGAATCTTGTCTTGAAGCAACACCTTTTCCGCAGCAACGAATGACACCTGTGACATCATTGCTGCAGCCGAGTACATCAACTCCTCAACCACAAGTCAACGAAGAACCGGGGAAACCTCCGTGTTCTTATTGCCACTGTTCAGGGCATTTTGGGCAAGAATGCCGGGAGAAGTTGGTGAACACCAAACAGCCATCATCGTCAGGTGGTATGCCGCCACCTGCTCGAGTCAACATAACAGCATTGCAGTCCGGGAGTGTGCAACATCTTGCCATTGAGGATGTCCCGGAGGGAGCACCGGTGTTAGCGGGCATGTTTACTCTTAAAGACGTGCCCGTGCTCATACTTTTTGATTCCGGTGCAACCCACAATTTCATCAGCAAATCATGCGTGGATCAGCACCAATTATCCTCCAATACTCCCACAACGAGTTTTCTCATACGATCACCGGGAGGAAATATCTCTGCCAATCAGATTGTGTCCCGAGCAGCTTTGTGTTTGGGCGGAAAAATATACCCAACATCGCTGATTATGTTGGATAGGCAGAAGATAGACATTATATTGGGGATGTCTTGGTTAAATCGTCACGGTGCCGTTCTCAATATCGGTAACCGGACTGTCCAGATTGACTCACCGATTCACGGACAGCACACGCTGTTTTTAGACAGCGAAGATCCAGATATGGTAGAGGCCTACCACACGGAAACGCTGAAGCTTGAAGATATTCCGGTGGTACGTGATTATCCCGACGTATTTCCCGATGACTTACCGGGCATGCCGCCTGAACGGGACGTCGAGTTTAAGATTGAACTGGCGCCGGGAACGACACCTATCTCACGAAGGCCTTACAAGATGGCACCTAACGAGCTAGCGGATTTGAAAGAGCAACTGAATGAACTCATGAGCAAGGGTTTCATACGGCCAAGTTCTTCACCTTGGGGTTGCTCAGCACTGTTCGTTAAGAAGAAGGACGAAACACTAGGGTTATGTGTTGATTACCGTCCTCTAAATGCTGTCACGATCAAGAACAAGTATCCTTTGCCCCGCATCGACATCCTGTTCGATCAACTTGTGGGTGCAAAGGTATTTTCGAAGATGGATCTTCGGTCGGAATATCATCAAATCAAAATCCGACCAGAGGACATACAGAAGACAACTTTCTCGACGAGATACGGACTCTATGAGTACCTCGTCATGCCATTTGGATTAACCAACGCTCTGGCACACTTCATGTACTTGATGAATTCTGTATTCATGCCGAAGTTAGACAAGTTCGTCGTGGAATTCATCGACGACATATTGGTTTACTCAAAATCTGAAGAAGAGCACGCTGAACATCTGCGCATTGTGCTACAACGATTGCGGGAGCACCAACTATATGCCAAGTTCAGCAAGTGCGAATTTTGGATTGATCAAGTGCCTTTCCTAAGCTATATTATTTCAGCAGAGGGTATTGCCGTGGATCCCAGCAAGATTGAACAAGTGCTGAGGTGGGAATCTCCCAAATCAGTCCACGAGGTCCGAAGTTTCCTAGGTTTAGCGAGGTATTATCGGAGGTTCATTCCGAGCTTCTCAAAAATTGCTAAACCAATGATGGAGCTGCTGAAGAAGGGCACTAAATACATGTGGAATGCAGCATGTGAAGCCGCATTCAAAACTTTGGTGAAACATCTCACCACAGCTCCAGTTCTTGCTCAGCCGGACACGACGAAGCCATTCGATGTATACTGTGATGCATCCGGCATCGGTCTCGGCTGTGTTCTGATGCAAGAAGGGTGTGTAGTCACCTATGGGTCTCGTAAATTGCGAAACCACGAGCAGCATTATCCAACTCACGATCTTGAGCTTGCTGCAGTGGTGTTGGCGTTGAAGATGTGGAGGCATTACCTACTTGGTAATCTTGTTCACCTCTACACCGACCATAAAAGCTTGAAGTATATCTTCACACAGAAGGAGCTGAATATGAGACAACAGAAATGGTTGGAGCTCATCAAAGATTATGAAATTGAGATCCACTATCATCCAGGAAAAGCAAACGGGGTTGCCGACACGCTTAGTCGGAAAGCCCACGTTCATAACTTAGCGGCTGCTGAGTTGGAAGATGAAGAACCAAGCCTCCGCGTCATTCCGTATGGCGCGCTTTATAATCTCACGCTCATTCCAACAATCCTTGAAGAGATTGTTGAGGCTCAAAGAAGAGACAGGGGTATGTCTCACATACGGAGAAGACTAGACAACGGAGAAGTGAAATGTTTCCGGAAGGATGAGAACGGTACAATATGGTTCAATGACCGTATAGTGGTACCACGCAATATGAAACTCCGGAAGAAGATCTTGGATGAAGCCCACCTGTCTAAGTTCTCCATTCATCCCGGAAGTAACAAGATGTACCAAGATTTAAAACAAAAATTTTGGTGGATGAGGATGAAGAGGGAGATTGCTAAATACGTACCCGAGTGTGATACGTGTAGACGGGTCAAGGCTGATCATATGCGGAAAGCCGGACCGCTACAACCTCTCAAAATACCTGTATGGAAATGGGAGGATGTATGGACTTCATCATCGGATTACCGCTCACATCTAGGAGGCATGACTCGATATGGGTGATCGTCGACCGGTTGACAAAGTCAGCTCATTTCATACCGGTGAACACTCATTATCGAGCAAGACAATATGCGGAGTTATTCATCTCCAGAATTATTTGCTCACATGGTGTCCCGAAGACCATCGTCTCAGATCGAGGTGCGCTGTTTGTTGCTTGTTTTTAGGAGCAGTTGCATGCCTCGTTGGGCACCAAGCACTGAGAGGGTGAATCAAGTGCTTGAGGATATGTTGAGAGCGTGTGCCATCCACCACGGTAGGAATTGGGACGATCACCTACCGCTGGCGGAGTTTTCATACAACAACGATTATCAAGCGAGTATTAAAATGGCACCATATGAAGCTCTCTACGGCCGGAAATGTCGCACACCACTGAATTGGTGTGAGTCCGGCGAAAGAGTTCTGTTTGGGATTGATCTTGTCAACGAAGCTGAAGACCGAGTTCGGTTGATACAAGAGAACTTAAAGGCTGCACAATCCCGACAAAAGAGCTACGCTGATAAAAGGCGTAGGCCATTGCATTTTGATGTTGGGGAGCACGTATATCTTCGTGTATCTCCGATGAAGGGAATTCACCGGTTCGGTGTAAATGGGAAACTCGCTCCCCGTTTTATTGGTCCTTTTGCTATCACGGAGAAGTGCGGACCCGTAGCCTACCGGCTGAATTACCGGCAAGTCTAGCGGGTGTTCATGATGTATTTCATGTTTCACAGCTGCGGAAGTGCCTCAAATTCACCGCTGCTGTTTGCACCGAGGACATCGACGAGTTGAAACCGTACCTGACCTACACCGAGCGACCGGTTCAGATTTTGGATGAAAAGACCCGGGTCACACGGAACCGGACGATCAGATTTTTCAAGGTGCTGTGGAGTAATCATACCGCGGAAGAGGCGACGTGGGAAAGTGAGGATTACCTCCGCACCAACTATCCGGAATTTTTAGCTTTGTACAGTTTGTAATTACCTCTCCCGTCTCGTTCCTCTTTTGTAATCTCGGGACAAGATTCTTTTAAGGGGGAGGAATGTAAAAGTCCCAAAAATGTGTATGAATAAAAACCAAGGTTTGAGTTCATAGGTGTGGCAAAGACATGAAAAATGGGACTTGCTAAAACTTTTCTTCATGCAAAGTAATACATGGATGACCATCCAAAATGAGGCTCACCTTTTTATTTAAAAGTGTTGAACCAATAAGGAGTTAAATACCTCTTTGCATGTAAGTTTAAAATTCAGATTTGAAATTCAAAGTTCACACATAGGGTGGCCAAAGACTTTGATTAAAAATGCAGCCACATAGTTGGAATTTGATCACCAACTTCCATGTGTAGGGTGGGCTCAAAAGGGAGTTAAAGAGAAGAATTTGCAAACTTCAACCAAATTCAAGTTTGGCAAACAAATTCAAACTGAAGTTGAAGAATTCGAATTCAAGCAACCTTTTAAAACTCAGCATCATGGGATTTGTGAGGATCAGCTTGAGAAGATATTTGGGAGGTACATGTGGAGTGGGACCCACATGTCATAGAGCTAAAGGAGGAGCCTTGCACCCTAAGTCTTAGCCTCAGTGGGAGATTTCCCCGAACAGCTCACGGGAGCCACCGAGGTGCTTACCGGCGCCACCTCTTGCTGGCCTCCCCCACACGTGGGCGTCCAGAGGCGGTTCTCTCGGCATGTTAATCCCCTCTGAGCAGAGCAAAGACGGAGCTGCCTTCTTCTCCTCGCAAACAAACCGAGAACCGAGTGCCTCACCGCTGCTGCCTCGGCTTGCTCGAGAAATCATGGAAACGGCGCGCCTCTTCCTCCCCTGAGCTGCTAAACATCGCCGCGAGCTCGGCCTCCACCTCCCTGACCAGCAAGCAAGCGAGCTGCGTCCCCCAGTGCCCGAGAACGACCGCCGCCGCGGCGACCGAGTTCAAGAAGGTGATCGGGCGCTCGTGGACAGCCCTCCACAGGGGGTTTCACGGCCGAGCGATCACAGCTACGGACGCGCACGGGTGCGGTGCTGCTCTCAGCCGAAGCTCAGGCCGTGTCGTGAGCTGTCGATGGTGAATTTCGAGGTTTTGCTCCGGCGACCTCGTTCCGAGCTTCCGGTATGGATTCAGCAAATTCCCGCTCTCCAATCCTCCCTAGGTCATCAAACTTTGCACGTAGAAGCTGAACTAGCCGGCGGTCATATCCTCTTTAGCATCCGTGGCATGAAACTAACTGGGAACCACGAATTTTGAGCTCTACCGAGTGTGATCACGGCGGACCCAATCGGCCGCACGGTGACGACCGGTTTGCGGCTGTTCCAGAGCCATTTGGGGGCCATGCCGAGCCTTGCGATCATACACTGATGCTGTAGAGCTCGTTGGTTGGGTGTTTGGTGGGATAGAACCCCCGGTCGACAGCGCCGAAGGGCAACCGAGGCCGCCGCACGTCGCGAGCTATCTTCTGGTCGCCGGCAGCCCTAGAACGCCCCACCATCGTGTTCCTTGACGTCAATAACCCCCTAGCGGTGAGTTGTAGCTCAGGCGGTGGCCGGGGAGGCCGGTCCGGCGAGCTTCCGGGTACTCCGGCGAGGGGGAGCACGCGGGCGCGAGCGAGGAGCCGGAGGAAGAAGACGAGGCGTGGGCCCCGTCTGTCAGCAGCAGAAAATTTAAACCCGGGATCAGGTGTGGCCGGGATCCCGTGTGTTGGCGCGCTGAGATGCTGTGGCCCGGTGTGGTTTCGATTCTATTGGCTGGGATTCAAAACAGTTGGTCCAGCCGGATTTTCAATAGGAAAATAATTCCAGG
Organism: Neostapfia colusana; assembly: GCA_030760725.1. Lineage (NCBI taxonomy): Eukaryota > Viridiplantae > Streptophyta > Magnoliopsida > Poales > Poaceae > Neostapfia > Neostapfia colusana. Next base: position 122,060,712 of record JASWHV010000004.1, read on the forward strand.
GTTGACTCAAACTTGGGAAAATCATAACTCCTGGTAGAAACCTCCAATTTAAGTGATTCCACTTGGGTTGGATTCATCTCTCTGAGTTTTATCGAAATATGAACTCAGATTTGTATGAAAGTCAATATTATATTCTGGAAAATTCTTTGAAGGTTTTCTGAAAAGGAATTATTGAGGGAGTTTGGTTTATCCAAAAATCCCCAAATTTTGCCAGAATATTCTCTAGCATATTGTTGACCTACTAGCAAACTTTCAGCTAATTTGAAGATCATTTGAGTAGGAATTTGCTAAATGCAAACTACTGTGTTCAAAAGAGTCCTGAAACATTTTCAGAAAATGTTTCCCACTTCAAAAATCTGTTCTGAGCAATCCATAGCTCCAAAAATCATAGGAAAATTTAGGCAAGCTCTCTGAGACATACTTGGAATTTTAGTTCAATTAATTGGGCATGAAAATGCACATTACTTCAGAATTAATTCTTCTGAGTACAAATGCTTAAAGAATTGTTCTGGGAGAACTACTCAAGTAAAAGGGCTGAGTTTTGTACCAGACTACTTTCATGTGATCAAGAACTCATATGTAAATTATCAGCCCAAGATGAGTCCTTGAACTTCCTGTTCTTTTTCTCTATACTTATGTATATGTGAAAATACATAAGAGACATTATGAGAATTATGAAGAACACAATTTAACTCCACATTAGCTGCAATTTGGCAAGCTAAATCCTTAGGTAGTATAGAACCTGCTGTAAAAGTTTTGAGCCCATTGGAGTTCTTGTTCTTCAATTGCACTCAAATCTTTTCAGCTTCTCTATTATGTCCATTAGGTAAAAATGATTAGTGTATAGCTATGGCCTTGAGGTCAATTTAGTTTATTTCTGTTCTGTGCACAACAGAGGCAAACCAAGCCATTCTTGGCTGTTCCACACAACCTCTGTTCCTAAGAGATTAATTCTATAACTTCTTTCCATTACGTTCTATAAAACATGTGCATACGCATTTCAATAGGAACCACAACGAAGGGGACTCAAAGGAGTGATTCATCGAAGTGGATCCAGCTCCGGAGAGTCGAGGGTGGATCAATAAGGACACTAAATGTTTATATACGACTACCCTGCAAAATAAGCAAGCTCCGGTTTGCATTTAACAGTTTTAAGTTTTTATTTTGTATTCACTTTCGGTTAAGAGATGAACTGTGCATTAGGTCTAGTGTTTGATACTCCTCTTGCATAGCCAAATGACCCATGGAGTATTGGGTAGGTGTCTTTCACCGTGTAGAACTGCCATGCTTAAGTACGCTTCAGTAGAAGTCGAGTGGTGAGATGCTACTCGCAGTTTTAGGAACAACAGGGGCATACGGGATTGGTTCATAAATGAATTAGCAAGTTAAAGTTGAGACCGGAAGGTTGTAGGAGTAGCAGGACATAGGGGCCTGGGTGCTGTAGACCTGTCCGTGTCGGTCAAGGACCGATCCGTATGCGGCCCTGTTGAACAAGTTTGAGTTGTGTACCGGACTCATGCTGGCTATATGGGACCCAGTAAACCGATGTACCTCGGGAAGCTGTCGTTGGGACTTTTCGGGTCGCCTCAGGCGGACGGCCGGTGTGCAGTATGTGGGGAATATTCTCATGACATCTCATGTCGGTAGGTGCACCATGAGAGTAGCTACTGTACGGGGCAACTTGATCGATTTAGTGGGGGTGAAACGGGAGAAAGGCTGCCACGTACGACGTCAGTGATGGTTGTTGTAGGCAACGTCGAGTCGGCCGTACGTGTCGTGTAGTCCGGGTGTTATTGATTTGAATCACCGTCACTCGCGGAATGGACCGAGCATACTTGTTCTCACGGTCGTGACGTAGTAAGAACGTGCATGAGAAAGGAACTAATCATTTTGATGTGAAGTATCATACTAGCTTTGTCTTGGATCTTGATGAATAGGCTAGTGCAAACTCGATTCTTTTATGCCATGAGCAATTTACATCGGGGGAAATGTTTCTTGTTTGATTGTGGACTCCCGATGTGGCGTGCCCAGAGTTACTTAAAATGCTGCAATTAATACCTGAAAGTAAGGATTCACTTTTAGGCGAGTTTAATTATGCTTATGCCATCCTATGTTAGGTTCATAACCTCACTTAGAGTTTCATGTTTAGGGTGACGGTTAAGTCTTGCTGAGCGTTATGCTCACGGATGCTACCCGAGTTGTTTTGCAGGTAATTGACTCGATGCTTATGAGAAGGGGTGCCGATGAGACTCGGGAACCTCCGAGTGCTTACTCAAAGAGCATCTGTCAAAAACTGGGATCCAGGCGGGTAACTTCTTGGGAACGTCCGGCGGTTCCCGAGGAGAGCGGCGCGGTAGACCTGCAGCGACTGACCCGTGGGCTGCCACAGTAATTACACCGAGGCAACCCCTCGAGTGCGTCGTCGTGACCCGTCAATCAAGAGTAGACACGACGTCGCGCTGCCTCTTTGACTAGCGAATGCGCCCACTACGCCAAGACGTGCAACATTTTTGTCTCCCTGGTACAACCACTCTTCCACTACGCAAAAATCTCACCACCACTTCGGTTTCCAAAGTACATGATCAAAACCACTACGAGGGAAAGATGGAGGCCCCACCTGCGGGCTCGTTGCCTCCCCCAAGATGGGCCCGGGGGCCATTGTCGGTACCCTGCAGACCGGATACCCCCGCATAGAGGGTAAAACACAGCATTGGCCCCGCCTCCCTGCTTAGGCGAGCCCCAGCGTAGACACCGTTTCTTGGTCCTGAGGTCAGCCCTGGGTCTGCCACGTGCGCTTGAGTTCTAGAGCCGACACGTGCCCTGGGATCTGGGCCGAGCCTCCCCGCCGAGGTGAGGTCCGGAACTGCCACGTGTCTCCCGGCTCCGAACCCATTAGCAAGAGCTCCGAAGCCGCCACGTGCCCCACGATCCTCGTGGGCCGAGGGTCAAAGAAGTCAAGGAGAAAGTGCACTGCGAGGCCGTGGATTTAAGGATCGCGCCTTCCCTAGAAGCATGGCGCACGGTGCACGCCTCCGTCCTCCGCCTGAGCGCCATTACGGTGACAAGACAGGACACCAAGGCGTGAAAACGGTACAGTGCCGCCCAACGGAACTGGGCCGCCCGAGCGGAACGACATGACGCGGCGACAAGACGACGTCATCATCATCACCTGGCACACGGACAGGGGCGCTCAGCGCGCCAGGCGGCGGGACTTAACTCCTCCATCGACTGCTCTACTCAGAGTGCAAAACCCTAGATCATGTAAAGGGTTCACATAGCTTTGGGGCCACCTGTCGGGCCCCAAGCCACATTGTAACCACCCCGGCCTTGGACTATAAAAGGACCGGGGTGACCACCCGACAAAGAATTCCTCGTTCGCCATCCAGCACACTCTCACGCACACACACGCAAGCAATAGAATAGACACTCTCGTGGACAGAGGGTATTACTCTCCGGCGGCCCGAACCACGTAAATCTCGACGTTCATCCGCTCTTTCGAGCCAGATTGCGTAGGGCGCCAAGCCCCCTCCAATCAAAGAACCTCGCGGGCTGCTTCAGTAGCAGATTGGAAATAGTGTCGCAGCTCACACACTCCGTTAGCCATATACGTGTTACCTTGTCATACCTAATTTTTTACGTAGTTTGAAAAACATTAAATTTTCCATGAAAATCCAAAGGGGTAGCCTTTGCATTTTATCAAAAACGGCAATTTCAATCAAAACTCGTTGTAAATTCATCATTATCGTGCATCAAGCTTCTTTTCGGATATGTGTTACCGTGTCATACCTAAATTTTAATGCATTTAAGAAAACATCAAATTTTTCACAAAATCCAATGGGGGTTAACTTTTGCTTTTTAAGAAAACGGCAACGTACATTGAAACTCGCCGTTAATTCATTTTTTCTCGGTCGTGAAACTTCTTTTCTTTATCGTATACGTGTTACCTTGTCATACCTAAATTTTAACATATTTCGTAAAACATCAAATTTTCCACAAAATCCAAAGGGGTTAGCCTCTATTTTTTACCAAAAATGGCAATGTCCATCAAAACTCAACGTAAATTTATTTTTCTTATCCGTAAAGTTTACTTTCTTTGTCATATATGTGTTACATAGTCATACATAAATTTTGACACATTTCGGAAAACATCAAATACTTCACAAAAATCTAAAGGGGTTAGTCTTTGTTTTTTACCAACAACAGCAATTTTCATCAAAACTCGACGTAAATTAATTTTTTGTTGCCCGTGAAGCTTATTTTCTTTGTCGGATACGTGTTACCTTGTCATATCTAAATTTTGATGCATTTCAGAAAATATAAAATTTTCCACAAAAATATAAAGTAGTTAGCCATTGCTTTTTGTGATGAAGGTAATTTCCATCACAACTCATGTAAATTTATTTTTCTCGTTCTTGAAGATTGTTTTCTTTATCGAATACGTGTTACCTTGTCATACCTAAATTTTGATGTATTTCGGGACACATCAAATTTTCCACAAAAATCCAAATGGGTTAGCCATTGATTTTTACAAGAAAACAGAATTTCCTTCAAAATTCGCCGTAAATTCAATTTTCTCGCCCGTGAAGCTTCTTTTTTTATCGGATACGTGTTATCTTGTCACGACTAAATTTTGACGCATTTTAGAAAACATTAAATTTAAAAAAAATCAAAGGGGTTAGCCTTTGTTTTCTACTAAAAACGGCAATTTACATCAAAACTCGTTGTAAATTCATTTTTCGCGCCCTTGAACCTTCTTTTCTTTTGTCGGATACGTGTTACCACGTCATAACTAAATTTTGATGCATTTGGAAAAATATGAAATTTTCCATAAAAATCTAAAGAGGCTTTGCTTTCTACCAAAAATGACAATTTCTATCAAAACTCGCTGTAAATTCATTTTTCTCGCCCATGAAGCTTCTTTTATTTGTCGTATATGTGTTACATACGTAAATTTTGACGCATTTCAGAAAACATTAAAATTTCCACAAAAATCCAAAAGGGTTAAGTCTTTGCTTTTTACTAAAAATGGCAATTTTCATCAAAACTCATTGTAAATTCATTTTTCTTGCCCATGATGCTTACTTTATTTTTTGGATCCATGTTACATTGTCATACCCAAATTTTAACGAGTTCAAAAAACATCAATATTTTCACAAAAAATTAAAGTAGTTAGCCTTTGTTTTTACCAAAAATGACAATTTCTATCAAATCTCGGCATAAATCTATTTTTCTCGCCCGTGGAGCTTTTTTTTCTTTATCAGATACGTGTTACCTTGTCATATTTAATTTTTTACGCATTTTAGAAAATATCAAATTTCTATAAAAATCCAAAGGGGATAGCCTTTGCATTTTACCCAAAATGGCATTTTCTATCAAAACTGTAAATTAATTTTTCTCGTCCGTCAAACTTCTTTTGTTTGTCGCATACGTGTTACCTTGTCATATCTAAATTTTTATGAATTTCAAAAAACATCAAATCTTCCACAAAAATCCAAAGGGAATATCCTTTGTTTTTATTAAAAACGACAATTTCAATCAAAATTCACCGTAAATTATTTTTTTCTCGCCCATAAAGCTTATTTTCTTTGTCGAATACATGTTACCATGTCATACGTAAATTTTAATGCATTTCAAAAAACATCAAAATTTTCCATAAAAGTACAATGGGTTAGTCTTTGCTTTCTACCAAAAAAGGTAATTTCCATCAAAACTCACCGTAAATTCATTTTTCTCGCCTGTGAAGCTTCTTTTCTTCGTAAGATACGTGTTAACTTATTATATCTAAATTTTAATCTATTTAGGAAAATATCAAATTTTCTTGGGCCTATTGTGACTGTTGGCGTACTTTTGGTTTGTGGTTTCCTCTTGTTCATAATGCAGGATTTAAACAACCTTTGAATCAACTTGTCTGATCTGTTATAAGAAATAGGTAATTTACTGAATAATTCCGGAAAACCACGAACTTCGAACAGTTAGAAACCCCAGTAATTGAGAAGTCAGATTAGGCGTGCCGATCTGAAACTTGAGGAATCGCTGCAAACGTAGATCTGACGACAACCGGTTGGTGTAGACGTTGATGGCGACGCTGGGCAGCAGCGCCCGATCTCAGCGGTAGGCGACCCGTGATAAAGAACACAAGCAGTCACGTAGAGCGCTTCCCAAAAACCTTATTCGCCTTCTCCCAGTGCAAGATCGCAAGGGTGAGGGGTTCCGGAGACCTGCTCTCCCGATGGTCGGTGCACGTCGGCGCTCGGGATGGAGTAGATGATGACCGCAGAAGAAACTGGAACGTGGGAACGATTTATTTTTCAGGGGTTTTTCCCTCTGCCGCGCATGCCACAATATATAGAGTCCCTGTTAGAGATTGATTCGGTTGTGGGTTCTATTCATCTGCAACGTGCATAACTACAACAAGCTTCATCTCAGGCGGCTCTTAACGTATTATCATAGGTGAAAACTTAAACCACCTGTGAATAAAGTTATCATAGGCGCTTTCATGAATCCTCCTGTGAAGACTCTTTATCACAGGCGGTTTTTGTAGTAGTGTCCGGTTCAAGTCTGTAACTGACTCAGCCCAATTCGGAAGCACATAAAGCCCACAAACTTCATGAATTTTTTTGCAACCAAATTCACACGCGCACGTGGGCGAGGCGAGGCGAGGCGAGGCGAGGAGGAGGAGCGCGCGTGGACCGCCCCTCTTCTCTCTTCTTACCTCTCACTTAGGGAGTGGAAGAACAAGCTCCCTTATATATAGGATTTGCTTCTCTCAAACTTCCCATATGGTACTAAACCACTAGCACCACCCTCTATTGCACTAATGGGCCTTTGAGATTTATTTGGCATTATTGTTATTTTCTGCATGGGCCTTGGGCCAAAATTCCAACAATCCCTTACCGGATCTCAAAGTTATTAGAAGAGAGAACACTCTTGTTCCTTGTTTGATATACTAGTGTTTCAGTAGAGTCTGTTAAGTTGAACTTCTGCCTAAATATTTAAGTTACATCAGTTCACAACTTGAACAATGAACTAAGCCTTGAATTGCAAGTTTTGTGTGAACCGATTTCATCTAAATACCTTACTAGTACTTGACTTTCAGTAGTCTACCCCGCGGGTGGAGCATATGCGTCGTACTCCCTGGTCTCTTCAAGAGCTTTCTAGAGATCACCTAAACCTCACACACTGCGATGTTAGACAGCCATGCGTCTAAAAACCATCTCCCTCAATGCAGTTTCTATCATGTTCCGTGATAGTTCCTTCGTAACAGGATCTGCCAGATTTTTGTCTATTTGAGTTTTTGTATATACGAAACAGTAATAACTCCGGAATTCCTTATTTTCCTGACAGATTTCAACATCTCTTGACGTGTCTTGATGATTTTGCATTATCCTTAGAACTGGTTGCCGGAGTGTGAGCTGTGACACTCCTCCCTGCCCGTTCGGAAGCAGCCCGCGAGGTTCTTTTATCCAGAGGGGGCTTGGCGCCCTACGTGACCTGGGTTCGAGAGAGTGGATGAACACCCGGATTTACGTGGTTCGGACCGCTGGAGCGTAATACCCTACGTCCACGGGAGTGCTTGTTCTCTTGCTTGAGCGTATGTGCTTGTGTGTTGTGGGATCTGGGGTGCAAAATCGCGGAACCCTCTATAGGGTGGTCACCCCGGTCCATTTACAACCCAAGGCCAGGGTGGTTACAATGAGACCTAGGGCCCGACAGGTGGCCCCAGAGCTAAGTGAACCCTATACACGATCTAGGGCTTCATCCTCTGAGTAGAGTAGCCGGCAGGAGAGTTAAGTCCCGTCGTCCGGCGTGATGAGCGCCCCTGGCCGAATGTCAGGTGATGATGAAGATGTCGTCTTGTCGCCGCATTTTCTTGCCCTGCTTGGGCGGCTTCGTGCCGTTAAGTGACACGGTACTGCTGTCACGCCTTGCCGTCCTGTCTTGTCACCGTAATGGTGAACGGGCAAGGGACGGAGGCGTGTGTCGTGTGCCATGCTTCTGAGGAAGGCGCGAGCCTTGAATGCAAAGCCTGACAGCACACTTCATTCTTGACTTCGTCGACCCACGGCCCACGAAGGATCGTGGGGCACGTGGCGGCTCTCTATCTCTTATCGACGAGCTTGGTGCCACGGGACATGTGGCAGCAACGGACCTCACCTCAGTGGGGAGGCTCGGGCTGGAGCCCAGGGCACGTGTCTGTACCGGAGTTGTCCTTAGCGGGGAGGCGGCTCGGAGCCAGGGGACACGTGTCAGCCCCGTACCTTACCTCAGCGGGGAGGCTCGGGCCAGAGCCCAGGGGACACTTGTCAGCCTCGGACCTCACCTCAGCGTGGAGGCTCGGGCCGGAGCCCAGGGCACGTGTCTGTACCGGAGTTGTCCTCAGCTGGGAGGCGGCTCGGAGCCAGGGGACATGTGTCAGCCCCGGACCTCACCTCAGCGGGGAGGCTCGGGCCGAAGCCCAGGCCACGTGTCAGCTCCAGTGCTCATGCACACATGGCAGCTCCAGGGCTGACCATGGGGCCAAGGGCACGTGGCTTACGCTGGGGCCCAGGCTATCCGTGTCTGCAGGATACTGATAGTGGCCTCCGAGCCCACCTCGCGGGAGGCATCGAGCCCGCATGTGGGGCTCCCATCTCCCCCGCGTGGTTGTTTTGAACCTGCGCTTTGGAAACCGAAGCGGTGGCGAGATTTTCGCGTAGTGGAAGAGTGGTTGTACCTGGGAGATAAAAAGGTTGTATGTCTCGAGGGGTTGCCTCGGGGTAGTTACTGTGGTAGCCCATGGGTCGTAGGTCTACCGGGCTGCACAACTCGGGAACCGCCAGACGTTCCCGAGATGTTACTCGCCTGCCCCCCAGTGTCCGATCGGTGGACCTGGGCCCTACCCGTCATTGGGGGGAGCGAGTGCCAAGGCGACGTACTCGAGGGATTGCCTCGGGGAACTTACTGCGACAACCAATGGGTTGGTTGCCACAATTCCACCGCGCCGCTCTCCTCGAGAACTATCGGACGTTCCCGAGGCGTTACTCTCCCGACCCTCAGTGTCTGACGGGTGGTCCTGGGTCCTACCCACCATTGGGGGAGGCGGATAGCTTGAAGCAACATGCTCGAGGGGTTGCCTTGGGGCACTTAGTGCGGCATCCAATGGGTTGGTTGCTGCAGTTCCACCGCGCCGCTCTTCCCGGGAACCGCCGGATGTTCCCGAGATGTTACCCCTCAGCTCCTAGAGTCTGATGGTTGGATCTGGGTCTAACCTGTCATCGGGGGAGGCGAATAACCCGCGGTGCGCAGAGATGGAAGCCCAATTGTCTCACCTATTTCCCTGCCAGAGGTCGCAGTCGTATATAAAAGTGGGCCTTACGATGTTGGATGGCACCCTCCCTCACCATGTGGCCTTTGTTCTCCTCTTGCGCACTGGAAGCTTCCGCTTCTCAGCACCCTCGCCCACCATATGCTCTTACATCGGCAGCCATTTTCGTCCACTTTTGCAAGATATTCGTGTGTGTGCGGCCTTCGGTGCGGCTCACTGAGGCGTCCCTCTCCTTGGCGGTCCCGGATAGAAGCACAAGCCATCCTAATAGCTTGCCGATGGAAAGGGAAGCCATCTGGGACAGGATCCTCGACCCGTAGAGGGTCCCTACGCCAGTATCGTGTGGGACATGTCCTCTAGGCGCCTTGCCAAAGAAGGGCTACCTACCAGCACCAGAGGACGGTTAAGTCCAGAGTGGTCAAGCCTTCCTCGAGGTACTGTTGCGGACAACCAAATCTGCCATAGATGGCGTTTGGCCCACGCGGCACAAGATGTCACTGTTGCCTCGGTCCAGCATGAGTTGCTGCCATCCTCGGTCTTGTAGCAGGTGACCGTCTCTCTGCGCAGAGATTGGCTTGGGGGACAACCAAGTATGCCACAGAGCAGGAGATTGCTCGACCCGTAGCTGTTGAGTTCCTTAGTCGTCTTGTATCCCCTTTTGTATGCCAAAACTCTGTGATTAATGAAAGCTTCTTTGTTTCAAGTCTTTCCTTGTCTTGTATTGTCGACGTAGACTTCGGACCCTTGGCAGCGCAAGGGTCCGGAATGAACTCTAATCGACGTGGATAACTCCTTGCCGATGTCATGAGCTTGTTCCTCCGAGTCCTTAGGAGCGTAAGGACCCAGGGCGCCCCGGCAGTGCGGCTACCACTCCTTCCGGGTCCTTGGCGGTGTAAGGACCCTAGGGAAGATCGGTCCTTGTCTTCAGCTTGTCCTAGAGGGACACGTGGTGGCTCCGGACCTCACCTCAGTGGGGAGGCTCGGGCCAGAGCCCAGGGCACGTGTCTGCACCAGAGCCGTCCTCAGCGGGGAGGCATCTCGGAGCTAGGGGACACGTGGATGCCCGGACCCCACCTCAGCAGAGAGGCTCGGGCCGAAGCCCAGGGCACGTGTGAGATCCGGTACTCAAGCGCACGTGGCAGCCCCAGGGCTGACCTTAGGGCCAGTTGCATGTGGCTTGCCCGTTTACAGTCGATATGCTTGAGGAAGCACAAACTGTAAAAGGGAGGATACACAGGACAAGGCAAAACTTTCTTCAGGCTCTTTCTCATAGGAGGAAACATGCCGTACTAGAAGGAAGCGACCCATCCCAGATGTCGAGAGTGACAGGACTCCTCCGTGACTTAGCTATTCTAAGCGCTGTTCCTAGACACTATGATACCTTTTCAAAGAAAATAAAACCCTAGCGCTGCGCTAAGGATAGAACTTACGGAGGTGTTCTATGTTCCATGAATTGGGTAGAGGTACCCCATCCTCTGTGGCTAGGCGCATGCACCCGGGGTGGCATATTTGTGTCACTTGGAAGGGGCCCTCGCAGCTGGGGGAGAGTTTGTTCTCTCCTTCCCGAGAAAGTATTCGCCGCAGCACCAGGTCGCCCACCTCAAGATGTCTACTCCGCACGAACCGATGTTGATAACATCGGAGCGCTTGACGGTATCACGCGTTTCGAACAGCTTCTTGCCACCTTCGCTCACCGACAAGGTCGATATCTTCACATCGAAGTTGGTCTTGCGCGGCTTCGTCGTACACTCGGGCACGGGATGAGCCCATGGCGATTTCCGGGGGGAGGACGGCCTCAGCCCCATACACTATGAAGAAGGGCGTTTCCTCTGTCGAGTGATTGAGGGACATCCGGCTAGCCCACAGTGCACACGGAAGCTCTTCAACCCAATTGGCACCGTGCTTCTTCAAGCTGTTGTAGGTGCGCGTCTTGAGTCCCCTAAGTATCTCGGTGTTTGTTTTTTTGGCTTGTCCATTACTCTCTGGGTGATCAACAGAAGCATAGCAAACTTAGATGCCAAGGTCTTCGCAACAGTCTTGGAATACTGCACTGGTGAACTGGGCCCCGTTGTCGGTGATGATTCTATTTGGGACCCCGAACCGGTAGACGATTGACTTGATGAACTTGACTACTGACTGCTTGTTGATAGTTACTATAGGGGTACCTTCCAACCACTTGGTGAACTTGTCTACGGCGACGTAGAGGTTCCGGTACCCTCTGACGGATCTAGGGAATTGTCCTAGGATGTCCATCCCCACACAGCGAAGGGCCATGAGGGCGGGATCATCTGCATTGTCTGAGCTGGTGTGTGCATCTGCTTAGCATGGAACTGGCACGCCTTGCATCTCTTGACCAAGTCGACACCATCCTGGATAGCTGTCGAACAATAAAAGCCACGCTGAAAGGCTTTAACGACCAGCGTGCGGGAACATGCATGGTTCCCACACTCGCCTCCATGGATCTCTGCGAGCAGGTCACAACCCTCCTCCTGGGTTATGCACCGCAATAGGATGCCATTAGCGCCACGCCGGTAGAGATCCCCTTCTACCAGCGTGTATCTCTTGGCCAACCGAGTGATCCGTTCAGCGGATATACATTCATCGGGAAGGAAATTGTCTTTCAAGTAGTCCTGGATCTCCGAGATCCATGCATCGGGACCTACATGAGCACTTGGATCTTGAGTGCCTGGTTGCACGAAGTCCCGAGAGACGCTTACGATCCTTGGCGGGCGCCATGGTAACATGGCCGCTGGGACCGCTAGCTTCGAGGTGCTAGTCCCGCCCCCTTCACCTGGTTTGGCCGGCTAGGCGGTAGGTCACAACAACTTCCTTTCAAAGACCCCCTCAGGTACCGGAGCCCAAGTGGAAGCCTTCATTGACAGGTCGTCGGCTATTATATCATTGGCGCGGGGAACATGGCACAAGTCCAAGGATAAGAAGTCCTTCTCCAACTTCTGTACTTGGAGGAGATATGTTGCAAGCTTTGGGTCGTTGCAGCAACACTCTCCCTTGACTTGCTTGATGAGCAATTGAGAATCACCTTTGACCAACAACTACTGGACGCCGAGGGACAATGTGGTCTTCAACTCGAATATGAGAGACTCATACTCTGCCATGTTGTTGGTCGCCTTGAAGTCAAGTCGCACCATGTACTTGAACTGCTCTCCGGTTGGTGTAACGAGCAGAACCCCCGCTCTGGCACCCTGCTTCCACAAGGAGCCGTCAAAGTAGAGAGTCCAGTAGGGCACAGTGAAGACCGAAGCTCTGGGCTCTGGTTCACCTATGTCTTGGCCCCCTGGCTGGCATGGTTGTGGAGTCCACTCTGCCACAAAGTCAGCTAATGCCTGGCTTTCCACCGCATGGCGCTGTAAGAAGTCCAGATCGAACTTCGCAAACTCCGCAGGCCATTTAGCTATGTTTCCTGTGGCGTTGTGGCTGTGGAGGACGCTTCTCAGCGGGTACGAGGTAACCGCCAAGATCTTGTGAGCCTAGAAGTAATGGCGCAACTTCCTTAATGCAACGAGGACTGCATAGAGTAGTTTGTGCACCTCCAGATATCTTGTCTTGGCATCGTGGAGGACCTCGCTGATGAAGTAGACCGGACGCTGGATGGTTTGGACCCTTCCGTAGGGGTCCGAAGCGTCCCCTTGTAGAGGTTCGGGACTCGGGGGGCCCGGCCTCTGAGCCCGGGACTGCACTCTAGGAGCTCGGACCCAGGTGCACACCAGTTGTCAGGTCTAGGCGTCTGAGGCCCAACCAGTTCTTCTTGGTGAGGTCCGGGACCCGGGGGCTCCCGGCCCCCTGGTCCGGGACTGCACTGTGGGAGCTCGGACCCAGATACATGCCTTTTGTCGGGACTAGATGGCTGAGACACGATTAGTTCTTCTTGGGGATGTTCGAGCGAAGGGCCCCTAGGCCCTCGGGTCCGAACTATATTCTGGGAGCTCGGACCCAGATATGCATAGATCATTAGGTCCACCTGTTTGGTATCTGATTACTTCCCATCCCAAGGATTTCCTACAGAGTCTGAGCCCTAGGGCTTTAGACCAACAGCAGCAGGAGCTTCTTCTAGTACTTGAGGGCGACAGAGTTCTGGTCGCTCCGCGACCAGAACCCTGCTCATGACCTCGGTTGTGGCAGCGATGTAGAGGAGCAGTGGCTCGCCTTGTTCAGGTGCCACCAAGACTGGTAGCGTTGTGAGGAACTTCTTGAGCTCCGAAACGCCTCATCTACCTCCTCAGTCCATATGAATGGACTAGACTTGCATAGAAGCTTAAAGAACGGAAGAGCCCGGTCGACCATTCTAGAGATAAACCGACTGTGCACAGCCAAGCATCTGGTAAGCATCTGCACATCCTTGATGCAGGAAGGGGGCCGCATACAGTTCTATCGCCTTAATCTTCTCTGGGTTAGCTTTGATCCCTCGGTGTGAGACCAAGAAACCGAGCAACTTCCCGGTAGAGATCCCGAAGACACATTTGTCTGGGTTAAACTTCACGCTTGTGGAACACAGTCTGTCGAAGACTAGGGCTAGGTTGTCGAGCAGAGATGCTTGTGACTTAACCTTCACTACAATGTCATCGACATAAACCTCTACTGGGTCCCGAATGAGGTTCCCGAACGTCTTGTGCATTGCACGGACAAAAGTGGGAAGAGCATTCTTAAGACCATACGACATGGACACATAGCAGTATAGACCATCTACTGTGATGAAGGCAGTATGTTCTTCATCTTCCCTAGACATAGATATCTGGTGGAAACCTGAGTACGCGTCTAGGAAACACAGTAGATCACAACCGGATGTGGAATCGACTATTTGGTCTATACAGGGGAGAGGGAACGGATCCATCGGACATGCCTTATTCAAGGTGGTGTATTCGATGCACATGCGTAGCTTCCCGCCAGCCTTTGGGACGACAACACGGTTGTCCAACCATCGTGGATGATGAACCTCTCGGATGAAGCCAGCATCGAGCATCTTTTTTATTTCTTCACATATGAAGTCTTGCTGCTCGATCGATTGCTTCCGAGGCTTATGTTAGACCGACCGGGCGTCGGGATGGATCTTTAGTTGGTCCTCAATCACCTCCCTAGGGATCCCAGGCACTTCCGATGGTCTCTAGGAAAACACGTCGACATTGGCCCGGAGGAAGGTGATGAGCGCATTTTCCTATTTGCCTCCCAGGCCCTCAGCGATTCGGGTGGTCTGGGAGACATCAGGACCAACTTGGACGACCTTGACTGGTATGTCCTCGCCATCTGGACGAGATATCGGAAGAACCCCCATACATCACACGGAGTGTGCCGGCCGCCTGGCTGCCGGCTTGGCTAGACCTGCCCACTCTGGAGCGGGGGGTAGCCTCGTCGTCCCCCGCCTGGAGACGATGGCGAGCTAGGCGAGAAGGCTCGCCATGAGAAGTGATGTTCACCATGGTCGCGTGGAGAGCACGAAAAGTCCCCCTAGCTGCGCGCCAAATGTCAGAGTGTGAGCTGCGACATTCCTCCTAGCTTGCTCGGAAGCAGCTCGCGAGGTTCATTTTTTTCCGTGGGCAGCTTGGCGCCCTACTCGATCTGGGACCGAGAGAGCGGATGAATACCTGAATTTATGTGGTTCGGGCCACCGGATCATAATACCCTACGTCCACGGGAGTGCCTGTTCTATTGTGGGATCTGGGGTGCGAAATCGCGGAACCCTCTACAAGGTGGTCATCCCGGTTCTTTTATAGCCCAAGGCCCGGATGGTTACAATGAGGCCTAGGGCCCGACAGAAGGCCCCAGAGCTAAGTGAACCCTATACACAATCCAGTGCTTCGTCCTCTAAGTAGAGTGGCCGGCAGAAGAGTTAAGTCCCGCCGTCTAGCACGCTAAGCGCCCCTGACTGAGTGTCAGGTGATGATGAAGACGTCGTCTTATCGCCATGTCTTCTCGCCCTGCATGGGCGGCTTCGTGCCGTTGGGTGACACTATACTGCTGTCACGCCTTGCCATCCTGTCTTGTCGTCGTAATGGCGAACGGGCAAGGGACGGAGGTGTGTGCAATGCGCCATGCTTCTAGGGAAGGCGTGATCCTTGAATGCAAAGCCTAACATCACACTTCCTTCTTGACTTCGTTGACCCATGGCCCACGACGAATCGTGGGGCACGTGGCGACTCTGGAGCTCTTATCAAAGGGCTTGGTGCTAGGGGACACGTGGCAGGCCCAAACCTCACCTCAGTGCGGAGGCTCGGGCCGGAGCACAGGGCACATGTCGGTACCGGAGCTGTCGTCAGCGGTGAGGCGGCTCGGAGCCAGTGGACAAGTGTAAGCCCCGGACCTTACCTCAACGGGGAGGCTCGGACCGGAGCCCAGGGGACACGTGTCAGCCTCGGATCTCACCTCAGCGTGGAGGCTCGTCCTGGAGCCTAGGACACGTGTCTGTACCAGAGCTGTCCTCAGCGGGGAGGCGGCTCGGAGCCAGGGGATACGTGTCAGCCCCGAACCTTACCTCAACGAGGAAGCTCAGGCCGGAGCCCAGGGCACGTGTCAGCTCCGGTGCTCATGCGCACGTGGAAGCTCTAGGGCTGACCATGGGGCCAAAGGCACGTGGCTTACACTAGGGCCCAACCTCAGCGGGGACGTGGGGCCCAGACTGTCTTTTACCCACTACGCGTGGGTACCCGACCTGCAGGATACCTACACTAGTCACTTTAGCAAACACCGTTTGATTGTCACAATTCATAAGGATTGTCGGCAATGGTTTCTCGACTACAGGCAAATCCATCAAGAGCTCTCGCAGCGACTCTGCCTCTACAGTTGTTGTCTCTACAGCAGTGAGTTCTGCTTCCATGGTTGACCTCGTCAATATGGTCTGTTTGCAAGACCTCCATGATATGACATAGAGCTCATCAACATCAGAGATCCAGTTCGAATCACTATATCCTTCAGGCACGACCGGATGCCCCGTGTAGTGAACTCCATAACTCATTGTACCTCTCAGATTGGGCATAACCCTCTCAAGTGCATGCCAATGATCTGTACCCGGGTTTGACATGAAGCTCCACAGTTTGCTCACAGCAAATGAGATATCAAGGCGGTTTGCGCTTGCTAAGTACATGAGTGAACCGATCTTCTGAGAATATTTAAGTTGATCTCTTGGCTCTTTCTTGTTATTTCTGAGTATCACGCTGGAATCATAAGGTGTTGGAGAAATCTTGCTATCCATAAAGCCGAACCGGCTCAAAATTTTCTCAGCATAGTGGGGTTGCGTTAAAGTAATTCCACTCTCATCCTTATTCAACTTAATGTTCAAAATGATATTAGCCTCTCCCAGATCTTTCATATCAAAGCACTTTGATAGAAAAGACTTGACCTCACAAATTATAATAATGCTTGTACCAAAAATGAGTATGCCATCCACATACAAGCACAATATAACACCATCGCCCCCACCATGGCGATAGTACATGCATAGATCAGCCTCATTAATGACAAAGCCCGCAGATGTCAATGTACTGTCGAACTTTTTATGTCATTCCTTAGGTGCTTGTTTTAGGCCACACAAGGATTTCAAGAATTTGCACACCTTTCTCTCTTCACCTTTTACTACGAACCCATCGGGATGATCCATATAGATTTCCTCTTCGAACTTTCCATTAAGGAAAGATGTCTTCACATCCATTTGATGAATGATTAGACCATAAGTGGCAGCCAGAGAAAGTAGTACACGGATAGTCGTCAATCTGGCGATAGGTGAATAGGTGTCAAAATAGTCTCCACATTCCTTTTTTGTATATCCCTTTGCAACTAGTCTCGCCTTGTACTTCTCAATGGTACCATCAGGACTGAGCTTGTTCTTAAACACCCACTTACAACCTACTGGTTTGCCCCCGTACGGTCGTTCAGTTGACTCCCAAGTTCTATTTGAAAATATTGAGTCCATCTCACTATGAACTGCTTCTTTCCAGTCATCTGCATCAGGAGATGCATATGCCTCTGCAATGGATTTAGGAGTGTCGTCCACAAGGTACACAATGAAATCATCACCAAAGGATTTTGTAATCCTCCGTCTCTTACTCGTCTGAGTTGTTTCATTGTGTTCCTCCTCTAGGACGTTCTCAAATGGTGTTTCAAGAAACTTGCTAGTTGTGATGGATTCAAGATTAAGTTCAGAAGAAATCCTAACAGTGCTATGCATATCTTTAATAGAAAATATATTCTTAAAAAATGTTGCATCACGAGATTCCATAATAGTATCAACATGCATATCAGGTTTCTCAGATTTAACTACTAAAAATCTATACGCTATACTCCGCCGAGCATAGCTTAGAAAGATGCAATCCACTGTTGTCGGTACCCTCAATACCGGGTACCCCCGCGCACAGGGTGAAACCGCTTAAGGACCTCGCCCCCTCTGCAGGGGCGGGCTCTGAAGGCGCCACGTGTCCAGCAGGGCCGGAGCTCCCCTCCCCTCGGAGGACAGCTCCGGGCCTGCCACGTGGCCCAGGAGGCCGGACCTCGCCCCCTCCACAAGGGCGAGCTCCAAAGGTTCCACGTATCCAGCGGGGCCGGAGCTCCCCTCCCCTCAGAGGATAGCTCCGGGCCTGCCATGTGGCCTAGAAGGCCGGACCTCGCCCCCTCCGCGGGGGTGAGCTCCGAACGCTCCACGTGTCCAGCGGGGCCGGAGCTCCCCTCCTCTCAGAGGATAGCTCCGGGCCTGCCACATGGGCCAGAAGGCCGGAGCTCGCCCCCTCCGCGGGGGTGAGCTCCGAAGGCTCCACGTGTCCAGTGGGGCCGGAGCTCCGCTCTCTTCAGAGGTGAGCTCCGGGCCTGACACGTGGCCAGCAGAGCAGCGCTGCCCGACGCGATAGGCAGCGTGAGTAAAGGCGCGCCATGCCTTTACCGTACGAAGAATTCAAGACCCGCGCCTTCCCAAGACGAAGAGGCATGGCACACGCCTGTCAGGAGGCGCTACGACCCATCACAGTCAAGACAGGCGCACAGTGTCTGAAGCTGCAGACCATTAAATGCAGCGACAAGACATGGACAAGACGTACCCTGCCACCCCTTGAAGCCAGCGCCAAGACTATGTAGCTGGTAGGAAGTCACCCCAGGGCCACCTGTCGGGTCCCTGGGGCCCACCTTGTAACCCCAAGCCTTCGACTATAAAAGGCTCGGGTAGGCAACGTTAGTGAGGGTTCGCACCTCAGCCATTTACACCTGAGGGTTCGCCTCTTACACACTCTCACGCAGGGTTCGCTCCTGAGCACCAAACAATACAACGAGCATCTCTGCTCACCGTGGATGTAGGGTTATACGCTCTGGCGGCCTGAACCACGTAAAAATCCCTATGTCAAGCTTCTCCCTCCATTGTCCCTAACGCGTAAGCTCTCCGTGAGTGACTAGCCCCTCCAAAAAAGAATCTCCGCGGGCTGCCCAGAGCAGGCCCAGGGGAAGTGTCGGCTACACACTTCGACATTTGGCGCGCCAGGTAGGGGGCTTTTCCCCCTCGCACGACGAGCTTAAGTCGAGGAAGTTGATGAATCTTCCTTCAGCGGCAAGCTCTCCTCGCCCACGTTCCTTGTGAACGGTGACCAGCGAGGCCTACGCCTCGACACACTCAGGATGGAGTGTGTCGGAGCAAGCTGGAAGCCAGTACCCGACTTCGGCGACGCGGACTCCAGCAAGACCAAGATCTGCTGCAACGCCGAGTGCTCCTGGACGATCCGCGTGCTGAAGACGCCCTCCAGGGGGCCACCCAGCAGTGGATCCGCGACGTCAACGACCTCGTCGCTGCTGCCGTCAATCCTCCGCTGCAGCAGGGACGACGCCCTTCTCAACCATCTACCTCGTCGTTGAGGCAAGATGGTGAGCAACGCCTGGATCGCGCGGTACCGGCAGACCCCCTGGCGCCACCGGTCCGTGCATGGGAGCCCAAGACAGACGCTTCGACGCTATCCCAGTAAGTTCACCATGCTTACTTAGGTGTTCATTTAAATTACGCATTATTTTATGTGATCACCTCCCCGCGCTCTAGATAGTGTACTCCCATTGTACACTCGGTTCCTCTTTTCTGGTCTCATGCATAGTCGATATTTGCTATCCTGCCGAGTACGGTCACACTTAGGGTACCTGCCGATGGCCCGGGGGCCTCTCGGACCTCCCCCATTCAGGGTACTGTGACACCAGTCGGTCTCCCCCAGGAAAAGATCTACGCTAGAGCGGGGGTCCAGGAGCCTTGCTTTGCGCGGTCCTGCACCCAAAGCATGTGAACTCTGCCTCCCCAGTGCAACGGTCTGAGTACTAGGGGGACGGACGATTACACCCTGACTAGGGCTGGGGGCTGGACCTCCGGGACCGAGTGCACTGGATTGCCTGAGCCCTATATTCCGGCTCGGGACAGTAAGCGAAATAAGACTAAGAGATAGGGAAGGGAGGACCTCTGACAGAGCCGGTCATCACCCCGTCCGCAGGGGTGAAATCTGAAGACGGACCTCACCCTCTCCTTAGAGGCTGAGCTCCGATGACCTCCGGACCTCACGCCCTCCGTGGGCCTGAGCTCCGATGTCGGCCCTCACCCTCTCCTCAAAGGCGAGCTCCGAAGCCGGACCTCACCCTCTCCTCAGAGGCTGAGCTCCGATGACCTCCGGACCTCATGCCCTCCGTGGGCCTAAGCTCCAATGCCGGCCCTCATCCTCTCCTCACAGGCGAGCTCCGAAGCCGGACCTCACCCTCTCCTCAGAGGCTGAGCTCCGATGACCTCCGGACCTCATGCCCTTCGTGGGCCTGAGCTCCGATGCCGACCCTCGCCCTCTCCTCAGAGGCGAGCTCCAAAGCCGGACCGTGCGCCCTACACTGGGCTAAGGCCCGATGCCGGACGATACCCCTATCGCAGGGGCGATCTCCGAAGCTGGTCGCCACCCCCAAGGGTGAACACCGAAGCCGGACCGTGCGCCCTACACTGGGCTAAGGCCCGATGCCGGACGATACCCCTATTGCAGGGGCGATCTCCGAAGCCGGTCGCCACCCCCAGGGGTGAACACCGAAGCCGGACCGTGCGCCCTACACTGGGCTGAGGTCCAATGCCGGACGACACCCCTATCGCAGGGGCGATCTCCGAAGCCGGTCGCCACCCCTAGGGGTGAACATCGAAGCCGGACCGTGCGCCCTACACTGGGCTGAGGTCCGATGCCGGACGACACCCCTATCGCAGGGGCGATCTCCGAAGCCGGTCGCCACCCCCAGGGGTGAACACCGAAGCCGGACCGTGCGCCCTACACTGGGCTAAGGCCCGATGCCGGATGATACCATATCGCAGGGGCGATCTCCGAAGCCGGTCGCCACTCCCAGGGGTGAACACCGAAGCCAGACCGTGCGCCCTACATTGGGTTGAGGTCCGATGCCGGATGACACCCCTATCGCAGGGGCGATCTCCGAAGCCGGTCGCCACCCCTAGGGGTGAACACCGAAGCCGGACCTTGTGCCATACACTGGGCTGAGGTCGGATGCCGGACGACAGCCCTTTCGCAGGGGTGACCTCCGAAGCCGGTCACCACCCCCTCCGCAGGGGTGAACACCGAAGTCGGATCCTGCTCCCTACACTGGGCTGAGCTCTGAAGACGCACATCACCCCCTCCGCAGGGGTGAACTCCGATGACCTTCCGGACCTCCCCTCTTCTCAGAGGCTGAGCTCCGATGCCGGCCCTCGCCCTCTCCTCAGAGGCGAGCCCGATGCCAGACCTCACCCTCTCCTCAGAGGCTGAGCTCTGATGACCTCTATACCTCACGCCCACCGCTGGCTTGAGCTCCGATGCTGGCCCTCGCCCTCTCCTCAAAGGCGAGCCCCGATGACGGACCTCACCCTCTCCTCAGAGGCTGAGCTCTAATGACCTCCATACCTCACGCCCACCGCTGGCCTGAGCTCCGATGCCGGCCCTCGCCCTCTCCTCAGAGGCGAGCCCGATACTGGACCTCACCGTCTCCTCAGAGGCTGAGCTTTGATGACCTCCAGACCTCACGCCCACCGCAGGCCTGAGCTCCGATGTCGGCCCTCGCCCCCTCCTCAGAGGCGAGCCCCGATGTCGGACCTCACCCTCTCCTCAGAGGCTGAGCTCTGATGACCTACGAACCTCACGCCCATCGCTGGCCTGAGCCCCGATACTGGCTCTCACCCTCTCCTCAAAGGCGAGCCCCGATGCCGGACCTCTACCTCTCCACAGAGGCGAGCTCTGAAGCCGGACCTCCCCCTTTCACAAGGGCTGAGCTCCGATGCCAGGCTTCACCCTCTCCTCAGAAGCTGAACTCCAAAGCCGTCGAGACCTTGCCAGCGCAGAGAGTACTCAAGACAAGAAGGTGCGCAGGAAGAAGAAGGCCCCACCTTGGGCTCGTTACCTCGCCCGAGATGGGCCCGGGGGCCACTGTCGGTACCCTGAATACCGGGTACCCCCGCACACAGGGTGAAACCGCCTAAGGACCTCGCCCCCTCTGCAGGGGCGGGCTCCGAAGGCACCACGTGTCCAGCGGGGCCGGAGCTCCCCTCCCCTCGGAGGATAGCTCTGGGCCTGCCACGTGGCCCAGGAGGCCGGACCTCGCCCCCTCCACAAGGGCGAGCTCCGAAGGTTCCACGTATCCAGCGGGGCCGGAGCTCCCCTCCCCTCGGAGGATAGCTCCGGGCCTGCCACGTGGCCTAGAAGGCCGGACCTCGCCCCCTCCGCGGAGGTGAGCTCCGAAGGCTCCACGTGTCTAGCAGGGCCGGAGCTTCCCTCCCCTCGGAGGATAGCTTCGGGACTGCCACGTGGCCCAGAAGGCCGGACCTCGCCCCCTCCGCGGGGGTGAGCTCCGAAGGATCCATGTGTCCAGTGGGGCCGAAGCTCCCCTCTCCTCAGAGGTGAGCTCCGGGCCTGACACGTGGCCAGCAGAGCAGCGCTGCCCGGCGAGATAGGCAGCGGGAGTAGAGGCGCGCCATGCCTTTACCATACAAAGCATTCAAGACCCGCGCCTTCCCAAGACAAAGAGGCATGGCGCATGCCTGTCAGGAGGCGCTGCGACCCATCACAGTCAAGATAGGCGCACAGTGTCTGAAGCTGCAGAACATTAAAGGCAGCGATAAGACATGGACAAGACGTACCCTGCTGCCCCTGCCATCACCAACGGCTACACCTAGCCTGCGACATAGGCAGCGTGGCAGGACGACCACCTCGAAGCGAGCGCCAAGACTATGTAGCTGGTAGGAAGTCACCTAGGGACACCTGTCGGGTCCCCGGGGCCCACCTTGTAAGCCGCCCAAGCCTTCGACTATAAAAGGCTCGGGTAGGCAACGTTAGTGGGGGTTTGTACCTCAGCCATTCACACCTGAGGGTTCTCCTCTTACACACTCTCACGCAGGGTTCGCTCCTGAGCACCAAGCAATACAACGAGCATCTCTGCTCACCGTGGACGTAGGGTATTACGTTCCGGCGGCCTGAACCACGTAAAAATCCCTGTGTCAAGCTTCTCCCTCCATCGTCCCTAACGCATAAGCTCTCCGTGAGTGACTAGCCCCTCCGAAAAAGAACCTCCGCGGGCTGCCCAGAGCAGGCCCCGGGGAAGTGTCGGCTACACACTTCGACAACTGTCTTTGGTCCAAGCTTGTGTTTGTTGGAGATTAGGATATTGACCTTTGCTAAACACCCCCAAGTACGCAAGTATGAAAGTGATTGTTTTCTCCCAACCCACTCCTCATAAGGGGTTTTCTCTTTAGTCTTGTTTGGAACGTGGTTTAAGACATGACATAAAGTCAATAGAGCCTCCGTCCACCATGCCTTTGATAAACCGGAAGTGTCTAACATGGCATTCACCAAGTCACATAACGTACGGTTTTTCCTCTCGGCTAACCCCATTTGATTGGGGTGAATAGGGAGGCGTCCTCTCATGTATAATACCGTGTTCCTCACAAAAATCATTGAACAATTTGGGAAAATACTCACCACCACAATCTTAAAGTAGTCTAAAGTTTCATTTTTAGTTTGTAACAAGTATACATAGCAGAATCTAGTTGAATCATCTATTAGCGTCACAGAGTATTTCTTTCCACCTTTTGTCAACACACCATTCATCTCGCATAGATTAGAATGTATGAGTTCTAGAGGTGTACCAAGTTTCTCTCCTCGACTGCCTTGTGAGGTTTTCATGGTTGCTTTGATTGCACACAACTAAGACACTTAGAACCTTTGGCAATGATGAATTCCATAATTACCTTAATACTAGATAGCGGATTCAATAAACCAAAATTAACATGAAATAAACAAGAATGTCAAACACTCGCATCATCATTAACACTGCCACAAATATGGTTTACTCACTTATTATTAAACTCTGATAAAGAAAAGCGGAACAAGCCTCCGCATTCGTATCTTTTACCAATAAATTGTCCATGCTTTGACACAACTATTTTATTAGACTCTAAAACTACTTTGAACCCATCTCTATACAGAAGGGATCCGCTAACAAGATTCTTGTTCATAGTAGGGACATGCTGCACGTTCCTCAGCTGGACAGTCTTTCCTGAAGTGAACTTCAGATCGACCGTGCCAACACCACGAACAAAAGCACATAACCCATTCCCCATTAGGACAGAGGAATCCCGGACGAAATGGTAAGAAGTAAAAATAGACATGTCAGAACATACATGGACATTAGCACCTGTATCAAACCACCAGGATGGTGTTTGAATAACAGAAAGCACCGTAAAGGAATTACCGTACCCATCGGCATTGCTAGATGTCACAATGTTGACGTTCTTTTTCCCTCTACTATATGCCCTATCAGGATAGTTCTTGGAAAAATGCCCGTGCTCACCACAGGTATAACAACCCTCATTGGCTTTGTTTGACTTCTTCTTGAAAGCAGTAATTTTGTTTGGCTTGAACTAAGACTTGTTGTTCCCTTTATTCTTGACATTGGGTTTCTGCACCATATTTGCATTGGCGCTAGATTGACCCTCACCTCCTTTCTCAGTAGAGTCCTTAGCCTGAGCCTTCTTCTACACATCAAGAGATGCTATCAGGATTCAACTGATATTTCCTGTCTCTTGTGTTTTAGAGCTGTGGCTGTCAGGACCCACCTTTCTCGGGGCCCACTTGTGCATCTCGTACCAATCGTTGGATCAGTAGTTGGTACGCACAATAGAATGGATCGAAAGTCATGCATTAATTCAGTCTTAACATGACCCTTAAAGTCTTACAACCAAGCTTTAAGTTCAATTCATTGGCCTCACAGGGCCTTAAAAGAGCAATAAACTAGTGAAAAGAAGCGGACTAAGTGGCTCCCATTCCCCTCAGGCAACCTTGGGCGCAGGACTAGGCCTACTCATCATTGAATTTCACTTCATCCTCCATCTCTCTTTCCTCTTCTGCTTCTGAGGGTCGTGAAGAAGCAAGAGTGATACGGAAGGTACTCAGCAAGCCCTAACACTACGCAAGGGGACGTGTTTCATGCTAGGGTTGTAGCAAGGTAGGGTCGTATGGCTTAGGGTTGCCAAAAAACATTCATGCAGGGTCCTCTTTGAAGAAGATTTTGCAAAGCAAATGAGGTAGTCGTTTCTTGTTTTTTAGTTGACGGGACCTAGGGGAGTTTGAGCTCCATCTCGCCAGTTCCCTAAGTTTTACCTGAACGTTCAAGCCCATGGATCTACTAGTTCCCGACACATAGCCAAAATCTCCAAAACACGGCAAACACTGCCACCCATCACATCAAGGAATCACACTAAGGCTAATCAACAAGAGCTCGGAACATAGTGTGCCGATATCGTGACAACGGTTTCCGGATTTAAACTCTGCAGAGGTTGTACACTTTAACCACAGGTCAAGCACTCCTAGCAAGGGAGTAGCGTAAAGTTCGCCTCATAT
Source organism: Neostapfia colusana (assembly GCA_030760725.1). NCBI lineage: Eukaryota > Viridiplantae > Streptophyta > Magnoliopsida > Poales > Poaceae > Neostapfia > Neostapfia colusana. The sequence continues at coordinate 122,085,876 of JASWHV010000004.1, forward strand.
TCCCCGAGTAACCCCACAATCACACCTCGGGACACACCTAGGGGCTATTCGAGCAATTACTCTCCAAGCCGTACCACAGGTAATGACTCCCCCGTGTCTTTTCCTGGTCCCCCGAGCCCTACTGGCCGCCAGATGGCTCATGTGGAAGTCACCAAGAAGGTAGAGGGAATCCTGCCCATACAGGTTGTGTGGTTGTACGGAATCACTATGACGAGGTCATATGAACCGGTCCTTAAGTTAGTGAGGCGGCTTCGTCCATGTCCATGACAGGTGGACTACACCTAAGCACACACTACTCATTCGCCAATCCCGCCTCAACCATCCCCTTTTCCCACTTCACTCCATGCAAGTGTATAACACTATTCCCCAACCCATTTCCTAACTCACACCACCAAGACACCTTTCACACTTTTCGCAATCCGATGATTAATTGTAGTGAGTCACGATGCGAACATCTCGAGGGTCCCTAAGCATTCTACTTTCAAGGGATTACACACGTCATCACATTATATTGTGACGACGGGGCCTTAGGGCGTCAAGGAGAAGTCGACAAGGTCAAGGAGGATTCGTGGCACTTCACATGTCAACCATATGACTACGCGACCACTAGCCAAATGGGTCTTAGCTACTACAACGTTTAAAAGTAATCACAAAAAACATGCATATTGAAAACATGCTATCAGGGTAATTTCGCAATTACATAGGAGCAATAATGATCAAGGGGGTTAGAGCTTGCCTTCAAAAGCTTCTAGAAATTCCTCGTAATCCGAGTCGTCGAATTTCTCGTCGGCTCCCTCGTTCGTTATAGTACGTGGATTACCCGAATTAGCGTTGAACCCAAAGGGAATCAGGACTTAACTAACATCGTAGATATATGGGTGTAGTGCTTAAGGGGTTTCCCAACATCCAACATGTCTTAGTTGGGCTTTTGGAGGGGGTAGTGTCCTCGGACGGAGGGAATCATCCAATTCCCTCTTTCTGTCCTTTTGATTTTGTCAGGTTAGCGCGTTCATGGATGACAGGTAATGTCCCAAATAGTTTCTAGTCCTTATCCGCATGTTAATATCCTCTAATGGCTAATTCCTTTTTTGGGAATTTTTCTGGAATTTTTTTGCACCCGAAAGGCCATTGTCAAGTTTCTGTGTACATTATCGCGTGTACCTAGCAGTTTCTCCTGCATTCAGCGGCCGACAGAGGGGCCCAGGGATCCACCGGGCACTACTTCGTGGACCGGGTCTCGGTCCATGGCCTGTTGAATCTCTGGTCCATGTGGATCGAGCCTACAAAGTCTGTGGCGGGCGCGTGGGTGGGCTGGCGCCCGCGTGGCGCCGAGTCGGTAGCCACATCGGCACCCTGCCTGCGTGGCCTGCCACCTGGCCACCACACAGGCGGGGGTGGCCAGGGCAGTCGCCGGCGCGGCGGAGGCGGCCGATGGCTCGCCGGAACCGCGTTTCTCTCCCGAGAGAGCCTAACAGAGGTAGTGTCGCCGGTCTATGCATCGTGGGGAACCTAATAGTGGCGGCCAACGGCATTGAAACCTACTGGGGCGGCGCCGGCGGCCTGCCGGAGATGAGTTGGCGGTGGTGCACCATGGTTTCTCGGTTACACTCGATTTAGCCGGGGTTTGAGGGATCCTCCATGACCATTGGGTTACAGGGAAGGCGTTGCAAGCATTGGTCGGGCCGGGGAAGCTCCCACGGTGGCCGACGACGTGTGGGGGCAGCGGTGCGTTCGGTTTTCTCGGTGCTAGCGGGGTACGGCCACCGGGAAGGCAAACCAACTCGAGCAATGGCTAGGGGGGACGACTACGACACTACTTGCGCAAGGAATTTGGGAGTGGGGACTGACTGGAGCAGTTTCGGGTGGCGGCCGACGACGGGGAAGACGGTGCCGTTCTGCTAAATTCGTGGTCGGTGGTCCTTCTTTTCGCTCAAGTGGACGTTGTGGGGCATGGCGGCGAAGGCGTGAAGAGGATGGGAAGGGGTGGCGCCCTTTTATAGCGACGAAAGGGCGGTTCCGGTGGCTGAGTCGGTGGCGGGTGCGCCATTGATGAGCGGCCATGTTTTCGTGGTATGGAGGCTGGATTGATGGAGGCGACGGGTGCCAGGAAATGGGGCCTTGGTCGGAGCAGCGAGATGCGATGGGGCGCGTCATCTCGCCGAGATTTCAGAGATCCCTCGCTCGGCTCGGCGGCGGAAGAGAGGAGGAAGATGTACAATGGTGGGCCGGGCCAGACGAGAGGAGGAGGGGAAAGGGGGCCGGGCTGCGTGCGGGAAGGAAAAGATGCAGGCCGAGCCGCTTGGGAGGTGGGCTGCACCCGTGGAATACGGCCCATCTCCAATTTTTTGTTTTTCTTTTTTCTCTTTCTTGATGTTTGGCTTCCTAATTTTGAATTCAAATCAAATTTTCATCTATTTAATTTTTGTGTCTGTTACAGTGGCGAAGTTCCTCCACGAGGGAGGCAACTTTGCAATAGTGCAACCAGCCACAAACTTGTCAGACAGATAACACTTAACGAGATCGAGCTCTCTCGTGATACATTGTATCTCATGAGCTTGCTCGACTACAGGACGGGTGTTAACCATCTTATAGTCATGGAAGCTCTCCATAATACACAGTTCACCACCTGCATCGGTTGCACCATACTTAGCGTTTAGTGCATCCCACAGCTCTTTCCCATCCGTGACTGTTAGATAAACATCACAGAGCTTGTTGTCAAGAATGCGTAAGATACATCCTCTCAGGGCAGCATTGGCTTCCTCGAACTTTATCTGTTCTTCAACAGTCAAAGGACCTTGAGGTCTGCCCTCGGTTGCCAGATCTTAAGCGATTGAAGTCAGAGCGTTGTCTTAACTTGCCACCTCTTGAAGTGCACACCAGAGAATTTTTGCGGCCTCAGTGCATCACCCAAAGTCATCATGTTTAAAACAGAAAATTGCCTAAATAAGGTTTTTGGATTGTTAGAAGAAATAGGTAATTTACTGAATAATTCTAGAAAACCACAAATTTCAAACAGTGAGAAACACCAGCAAACGAGAAGTCATATTAGGCGTACCGATCTGAAACTGGAGGAATTGCTGCAAACATATATCTGACGACAGTCGGTTGGTGTTGCCGTTGGTGGTGATGCTGGGCAGCTGCGCCCGATCACAGCGGTAGGCGACCTGTGATGAAGAACGCGAGCAGTCGCGCAGAGCGCTTTCCAAAAACCTTATTTGCCCTCTCCCGGTGCAGGATCACAAGGGCGAGCAGTTCTGGAGACTTGCTCTCCCGATCGTCAGTGCACCCCGACGCTCGGGATGGAGTAGACGATGGCGGCACAAGAAATTCGAACGTGGGAACGATTTGTTTTTCAAGGGATTTTCGCTCTGCCGCGCACGCCGCAATATATAGAGTCCCTGTTAGAGATCGATTCGGTTGCGGATCCGATTTATCTGTAATGCGCACTACTACAACAAGCTTCATCTCAAGCGGCTCTAAACGTATTATCATAGGCGGAAAATTAAACCGACTGTAAAAAAATTTATCACAAACGCCTTCATGAATCGCCTGTGGAGACTCTTTATCACAGTCGGTTTTTATAGTAGTGTCCGGTCCAAGTCTCTAACTGGCTCAGCCCAATTCAAAAGCCCATAAAGCCCACAAAGCCCAGCCAAATTTTTCTATAGCAAAAATAGAAGTTGGGCTCGACCCGAATTCCTGTGCGCACGAGTCAAGGCGTGGCGAGCGAGGAGGACCGCGCGTCGGCCACCCCTCTCCTCTCTTCTTACCTCTCACTTAGGGAGTGGAAGACCAACCTTCCTTATATATAGGAGTTGCTTCCCTCAAACTTCCCATGTGGTACTAAACCACTAGCACCACGCTCGCTTGCACTAATGGGCCTTTGAGATTTATTTGGAATTATTGTTATTTTCTGCATGGGACTTAGGCCAAAATTCCAACATGATCGCCCTCCCGTAGAATTTGTGTAATCCCACTACAGGAAACGCGATCATTTGTGACGGCTAAAATTATTTGTGACGGTCGGTCGTCACAAATAAAGTAAATTGCGACGGCTAACCCCACGCCGTCTCAAAAAAAGCCGTCGCAAATAGTCATCTATTTGCGACGGCTACGACTTCAGTCATCGCAAATAGACATTGATTTGCGACGACCAGACCTGGGGCCGTCGCAAATTAAATAACCGTCGCAAATAAATGCTTATTTGCGACGACCAAAGAAAAAGCCGTCGCAAGTGAAATAAATTACGACGGCTAACCCAGGGCCGTCGCAATTAACGAAACCGTTGCAAATTAACGGCATGTACCCGGCCGAGCGTCGTTCCGACTCACACACCTTTCACCGCCGCCACCGCGCCTGCCTCCCGCTGCGCCCGCCGCCTCCCGCCCCGCCGCGCCGCCTCCCGCCGCGTGCGCGCCGCCTCCCGCCACCGCGCCCCGCCGCGCCCCACCGCCCCCACCTCCCGCTTCCGCGCCCGCCGCCGTCTCCCTTCGCGCCCGCCTCCCGTCACCGCCGCGCCCGCCGCCATCGCCGCCTCTAGGTAACCTCCTCCATGTACATGCATTTGGTAATTAGATTGCTATTTGTAGTTAGTTAGGTAATTAGGGTATTTATAGTTTAATTAGGTAATTAGATTGATTTGCAACAACCAGACCTAGGGCCGTCGCAAACTAAATGATCGTCGCAAATAAAGTCCTATTGTGACGGCCAAAGAAAAATCCGTTGCAAGTAAAATAAATTGCGACGGCCAACCCTAAACGGGATATACCCGACCCCGACCCACACACACCGAGGCCGCTCTCGACTACGCGGCGGCGGCCCCGGTGAGCGGCATACGCGGCGGCTTCGAGATGGCACGGAAGCGAACCGCAACGGTAACCGTCGCAAATAAAGTCTCCAAGCCATAATTGGCGACGGTAACCGTCGTTCGTCCCCAGGATGTCGTTACTTACGACAAGCTCCCGTGTGTGGACGGCGGACCTCGACGGGTGGTTTTCTCCCGTTCATTCCTCCTCTTTCGTTATTTCCTCGCCTCCTCCCTTGTTGTTGGACAGTTGACCCCAAAGCTTGAAGAACCGCACCATTTTTGGGGGGTGCAGTGTAAAACAAGCGAGGTTATGCTGCCAAAATTTTGTTAGGCTTTAGGTATTGTGTCTTGTCAGAAGCAGAATAAATCTTGCATATATTAACGATAATTTCTTCGGCTTTAAACTGTAGAGTCAAACATGGGTGAAGACCGCAGTTGGATGTATACTGGCCGGAAGAGCAGAACTGGTGGTCACTCAGATGAGTGGTACATCAAGTTAGATAAATTCTTGGATCGAGCATTTTCATTGTCAACGGATGATAAGGTGCGGTGCCCATGTACGAAATGCCGGAACACCAAGTTTTTGAGCAGATTGGAAATTTCATTTCACTTATGTCGAAACGGTTTCACGGCAAGTTATAAGTTGTGGACCTTCCATGGCGAGACTAAATCTCGAGACAGTAGAAGTGGATGAGGATGATGATATAACGGGGGTTGATAGGATGGATGAGATGCTAGAAGCTCTAGAAGTGGAGGATCCTCTTACAAAGGAGGCAGACGATTTCTTTGAGGAGCTCAAGAAATCACAACATCCGTTGCATGAACACACGGATGTGACCGTACTTGCTTTCTTAACCAGATTTATGGCAATTAAGTCTAAGTATTTTTTCCATCAACTGCTACAATGATATCACAAAAATGATATGCGATATCCTTCCACAACCTCACAAAGCGCCTAAAGATATGTATCGATCGAATATCCGGATATCTGGTCTCGATATGAACTATGAGAAAATTGATGTGTGCCCAGACAATTGCATGTTATTCTGGAAAGAGCATGCCAACGAGACATGTGTTTGAAATGTGGTAAACCGAGGTATGTCGAATTTGTTAATAACGATGGCGATAATGTGATAACAAATATCGCACATAAGCAGCTTCGTTGCTTATTAGTGACACCTCAGTCGAAGCGGTTGTTTCTTTCAAAAAGAACCGCAATACACATGAGATAGCAAAAATAAGGTAAAAGTGAGAACACAGAATTCTTGACGCATCCATCCGACGGTGATGCATGGAAGTCGCTAGACCGTTTCGATCCAGATTTTTCTCGTGATGTGAGAAATGTTCGCATCGGGTTAGCGACAGACAGATTCTCACCGTTCAATACAAACGTCACGCCATACTCCTGTTGGCCCGTCTTTGTCATTCCCTACAACCTGCCACCGGCTTTGTGTATGAAGAATGAGTTCATGTTCCTCAGCCTCATTGTACCCGGACCTGATCATTCTGGGTCACGTGTCAACGTGATGTTAAAACTGCCGATTGAAGAATTGAAACCGCTGATCATAAGTCATTTTATCATTTTCAATTTAAAATATTCAAGATATTTTGATTCCATATTACTGATTCTTTTTTATAGGCTCGCCATATTCGACGGAGTTGTCGACTCGAAGACAATGAGACCTGCGAGAGGCAGCTCCACACAGTCTTCATCGACGGGCCCGAGTCGTCGTGTCTCGCAGGTGGAGACTCTCGCCCATCAGGTCCAGGAGAGTCGCGAGCAGCACCAGTCGGACATGGAGGCGCAGAGGGCGGTGATGGAGGCACAGAGGGCGGCGATGGAGGCCACCATCTCCTACCAGCGAGCCTGCATGGAGCAGATGCGGCAGACAATGGGGATGCAACGGCAGGCGATGACGATAAGTTAAAGTAATTTAATTTATCGTATTCTTAATAATATGTAATAACCTGTAACGTTTGCAATGACAGAGTTTCTTTCAAGGCCGCAAAGTCCAGGAGTTGCACCTCGAGCTACCTCCACTGCCACCGCCAATTCCACCACCAGAACTGGAGCTACCGCCGCCGGTGCATATTTCTCCGGGTTTTCAGGTAACCAAAAACGTTCTTACTTAGTCTTAATTCATCAAATGTAGGCAAATCTAATTCAACTTAGCTATTGTAGTCTTACTTAGTATTAAATAATCAAACATAGCAAATCTAACTCAAAATAACTAAAGTAAGTTCAATATGATCAATTCTAGCTTGTTTAATCAATTCTAGTTAAAAACAAAGTTCTAAACTAATCAATATGTCAAACAACTTCTATGTGTTACAGGGATCAGCGACGGAGGCTCAAACTCCGTCGCTGTCTATACCGGCGCCTAAACTGACGTGCGGCGAGGACGTTGGCGGCTCTGGAGGTAGTGAACGCTAGCGGATAGCCTCTCTTCTTTCTTTTTCTATTCTTGTGATGATATGTGAGACACTTCTGTGTTGTGATCGATGGAGATGTTATATATTGTCTTTTAGATATGTATTTGTGACTATTGCTGCTGCTGTTATGTGTTGTTATGTATTTTGTCTCTGTCGTGTTTCTGGCCATCGAGTCGGGCAAATTGTTCTGTTTTTTTTTAAGTAAAAAACCTTAATTGAGACGACTTTTTATACAGTACCGTCGTAAATAAGGTTACTGGCCGTCGCAAATTAACCTATGTTATTTGCGACGGCTGTGGTAAGGCCGTCGCAAATAGGTTCTTATTTGCAACGGCCACCGCCTGCCGTCGCAAATTGTCGTGTCGGGTCCATCCGCTAGGCCCGGGCTCTTATTTGCGACGGCCGGCCAAAGCCGTCACAAACAACCTTATTTGCGACAGTGGTCGTCGCAAATAAAATTAATTGTGACAAAATACGAGCGACGACCAAAAACCGTCGCAAATAAGTAAAACCGTCGCAATTAGATTATTTGCGACTGCTTTTTACTTATTTGCGACGGCCATGGCCGTCGCAAATTGTTGGGATTCCACAGGCCTCCCAAGGGTTGTTTGTTGGTGGAGATCAAATCTAACTACTAGCCTGGGCCCAAAAGATTGGTGAGGAGAGGGATTAGTTTGTTGCGATAATGGAGTTACACAGACGGATAATCTTACGTCACAAACCGCATGTGATAAACATTCTTCACAGGTGGCTGGTCATAGGTATTGAACCTCTACGATAATAAAGTTATCACAGTCGGATACTCTTACTTACAAACCGCATGTGATAAAAGAGTCTTCACAGGCGGCTAGTCGTAGGTATAGAACCGCCTGTGATAGCCTTTTTTCACAGGCGGTTTAAGTTCCCGCCTGTGAAAATTGTTGATTATCACAAGTGCTCCGTATCAGCCAGTTTTGAAAACCGCGTGTGATAATACGTTTAGAGCCACCTGAGATGAAGCTCGTGTAGTAGTGGTTGTAGTAGTTTATCTCTTCCTTTGCCAGCGAAGCAATACTCTATACATTTCTTTCATGTCCTTAGAAAATTCATCTATTTCTTTGTTTCAATATGTTCCACCATGTATAAAAAAATAATACCCGTCAGTTTTTCTCTATTTTCTTTTGACACACTATTTGTTTCATTTGTTAGCCAAGCCCAAACCGTTGTTGTTTTTGAAAGTTGTTGTCTGGATTCCTGAAGCTAATTCCATAGTTTTGTGGTCAGTGGCGGATCTAGATTAAAACCGTAGGAGGGGCTAAGCTACATCTCACATGAAAAAGAATAATGTTAATAACTTTTAAATATAGTATGCTAATAATGATTTATAATTTCACATGTTTGAACTATTTTTTCCATAAAATAGATGATTAAAATAATGCTAAAAGTCATCAATGTCAAATAAAAAAAGTGAATACAGTTTTGTTAGGTTGCCGATGTTGCTTAAACATGAGAATGAAATGGACACCGTTCTTTTAAACAACATGCTAAATCGATAGTTTTTTATAATATCAAATTGAACCGTTGTAATCACAAATTGAAGTAGATAAATTGAAAATTTGGGACTTAGCGTCACTCTACTGCATCATTTGCTGGCCGGTTCCTGGCATGCAATGTTGTGGTTCTGCTCGACTATTCTAACCCGCTTGTTTGTGGGGTGAAACATGTTGTGTCGCCCTTCTCTAGCGGTATTGCAAGTACGTAAAATAAAGGTTTATAGGGTGTAGAAGATTAAAATAGACTATTACTTTTGCTTGTCTATTAGGCTCGACAACGGGTGCTATTGGACTCGATTGGTTTCTAAAATAAACTAGTAAGATTTTTAATTTCATTGACGTTGTCGACCGTTTATCTGGTTATTTTTAATCTTCAACTCTTTATTACCTCTCTTTCATATCCAAAATTGTAGAAGAAAATGAAGGAAAGATTCATAGTACGTCTACGATACCTGCTTTGCAAATGTGCACCCAATTAACACAAGTAGAAGGTAGTTTCTGCATGGCCTCGGCATAGTACGCACATACCATGTTATTGTCACATCCTTTTTTTTTCCTGTAGGTTGTCTGTCGTTTGTAGCTTCTCGTGCATCGCTACCAGACAAACCATAGCACTTTAGGCTTCACTTTAGCTTTCAAGAATTTTTTCTCTGAAGAGGCACCGAGTTCCGTCGCCGAATTGGTATTTGTATACCGATTTAGTTGTATATTGCCCGAGCCGCCATGTGTCACTCGTGCAGTTTTAGTGGGGCGACTGCAAATTGGACACGTCGCACTCTCCTTTCATCTCCGTTGCCACCAAGGCACCAAGAAGTCCAACGTTGGTTCTTGTACATGCAACACTTCTCGGTAAACTGTGAAAACACGCCGATAAATCAGCATATGATCGTCCTAGAGTAAATATGTATTCACTGTTGCATTTGCTAATCCATTTATAGTTCACTCTCATGTCAGTACTCTAGTGCTAGTGCTATTCAAACAAGATCTAAAGCTGAATCCATGGAGACCATAAGGATAACCCGCGTTGAGTGCGTGCACTGACGATTCCATGTTGATGCTACCACAGTAACAGCGACTAAACAAGCTAACCATCGTTTTTATTTGTCTCTTCCCAAAGCCAAGAAAAGCACGAACCCTTGAGTGACGCTTGGAGTGTTGGTAATGATGCTCACTACAAAGAGCTCTGCTTGCTAATCAGAGCTGTTCGATGCTTGCACTTTTCCGCCGCCCCTCGCCGGCCAATGACATGCCGGCCACCTGTCGGCGACGAGCAGGTTTCCTTCTATCTCTAAACCCAACTATCAGCGATCGCCTGCTCTCTTCTCTGATCAAATAGAGACTATGGGTTGCACCCAGGTATGTTCACAGCACAAGTCATACAGTTCTGTGTGTCACTTGCATTGCTTCACTTGCAAGCGTGCTAACTCTGTCGTCGGTCAGGGGGGACAGGCGGATCTAGGCTAAAACCGTAGGAGAGGCTCAACTACATCTCACATGAAAAAAATAATATTAATAAATTTTAAATATAGTATGTTAATAATGATTTATAATTTCACATGTTTCAACTATTTTTTTCCATAAAATAGACGATTAAAATAATGCTAAAAGTCATCAATGTCAAATAAAAAACAAAGTGAATACAGTTTTGTTAGGTTGCAAATGTTGCTTAAACATGAGAATGAAATGGACATCGTTCTTTTAAACAACATGCTAAATTGATAGTTTTTTATAATACCAAATTGAACCATTGTAATCACAAATTGAAGTAGATAAATTGAAAATTTGGGACTTAGCGTCACTCTACAGCATCATTTGCTGGCCAGTTCCCGGCATGCAATGTTGCCATTCTGCTCGACTATTCTAACTCGCTTGTTTGTGGGGTGAAACACGTTGTTTCGCCCTTTTCTAGCGGTATTGCAAGTACGTAAAATAAAGGTTTATAGGGTGCAGAGGATTAAACTAAACTATTACATTTGCTTGTCTATTAGGCTCGACGACGGGTGCTAATGGACTCGATTGATTTCTAAAATAAACTAGTAAGATTTCAATTTCATTGACGTTCTCGACCGTTTATCTTGTTATTTCTAATCTTCAACTCTTTATTACCTCTCTTCCATATCCAAAATTATAGAAGAAAATGAAGGAAAGATTCATAGTACGTCCGACGGTAGGGGGGCTGGAGCCCCCCTAGCCCCCCCGGTGCATCCGCCACTGCAGGAGGCTATCTTCGACGTGAACCTGATCCAGAACAACACGCCGGTGTCACGCCCGGTTTTACAAAATGTGAAACCGGCCGTAATCTACATGTATGCCAGTATCGGTTTATTCATACACGTAGCATAAATAGTGATAAACAATTATATATCAAATATAAACAACATATATACCTTAGATAAGCTTCGAATAGCAGCGGAAGAGGAGAACTTGTCAGGCCGTCCACAGGCAAATCGACTGGCAGCTACGTGACCTTCTTCACTCTGTCTTCAATCGATCTTCTTTTCACTGAGCAACATTTATAATAGCAGAAAAAGAAAAACGTCTGAGTACATAAAGTACTTAGCAAGTGTGGGAAAATTTTATGCATGATGAGGCAAAATCAAGTAAGACTAAACATGGCTCATGCACTAAGCATCCTATCCTTAGTCTTATTAAGCATCCTATTTACTAGGTGAATATCCCAACCATCCCAACCAAGTCTCCAAGTATCTCCACGAACCAACTGAAACCTCATCCCAAATCACCATCCCATAACCACCAACTAACTCCCGACCCATGCTAATCATGAGAGAGTTACCAGCCCGCTCTTGACCATGAGCACAACTGTCTAGATAGTTTTGACTCTGCAGAGTTTGTACCCTTTACCCATAAGTCGTGTTTTCATTACCCGTCGACGACTAAGAAAACTCCTTCCTGCCATCTCACACTCTCTATGGTGTGTGGACAGGAGTACACGACAAGGCCTTTACATTGCACTACCCAACCCGTGCACACCTGCTAAGGATTCACCGCTGCGGCATTCTGAAACCTCTACCGCGGAAGCCCCCTCTTACGCCACTTACACATCTCTATGGTGTACACAAGGAAAGATAGAAACAACTTAATTGGCCACATTGTCCCATACCAGTTCTTGTGGCGGCACTGTATAAGCTGGTTGACGGGTCTCACGAACCGATCCTTAGAATCTACGCAGGCGTCTAACCACCAACCCGAGTCTCGTGCACACAACACTAACCGTGTACCAACCGGCCTGCTAGATTCCTATACTATACTCCTCATACACCACATATCACCACAACACCACAAATATCATGATAATATAATTAATGTAAATACTCTCATCCCAACATCTAGGCAGGGCTAAGCATAAATAAGTGAATATAAAAGTAAATCCTAACTAACCAAAACCCAGGCTACAAGGGTCGACATGGAAATTCTTGTAAACAACCTATCATGGGATTCATATTAAGACATGCATGCAATTCTAGCTAAATTTCCTAAATAGGAGCAAAGTGGTCAAGGGCACTTGTCTTTTTATTATACCGTTGCTCAGTTCTCAGATTGAACTCTTGATCTTTAAAGTTTTGGGCTTGCAGGTCGAATGTCGGCTCGGGGACTGATTTGATCTATGTCATAACAGGTGCAAAGAAAATAACGGGAAACCCATAAGAAACAACTCATATCACAATCTTTTACAGTAATTATATTACATATAAGCAAACCGTACACATTTCTTTCATTTAGTTCATTCTCTTACTAATTATCGGCTTGTTCACATTATTTATATAAGCGTCATTTGCATGGTTAAGGAATATCTGGGCCCTGAATGTGATTTTCAGCAAGTACCAAGGGTTTTTAGGTCAATTCAGCAACATTATATAGGTTAAAATATAATTTCAGAACTATACAGGGGTTTTATAAATTTTCAGCAATGTTCAGTGGCATTTTAGTAATAAAAAGCACTGTCCAGGGGTATTTTGTGCATTTTCAGCGAGGTTCAGGGTGTTTTTGTGAAGTTTCAGGTTGTTCCAAATGCTAAAATCTTAATACAGCTTACAACAGGGGTGTTTATGCTAATATCCAGGTTTGTATTTTTAGTTTCAGTAAATAACAGGGCTAAAATGTTAAAACGGGGGTGCTATGGGCTTAACTATTAAAAACAGACTAGCACAGGGGTCTTTGGGCTAAAAGAGAAAGTTACAAGGTCCAAAATGGCAATTTTGGGGGTTTCAGGGACCTAGATGTTAATTGCAGAAGATTCCAGGGGTTAAAACATGAAATCAGTGAGCTCCAGGGGTAAAAGTACTAAAACAAAGGGTTTCTGGGGTGGTTTGTAAAAATGTAGCCCCACTAGCCACTTGACACGTCACGCTTGTTCCCCAGCCCCCAGCGTTGTGATTACATGCAACGCCTTTGGAGGCAGGGTGCAGAGGCGAACGGCTACTGATAATGAACCAAGCAGAAGAACAAAACAGAGAAGAAATATACAACGAAGGATACGAATGAAACCAAAGAATTTATCGTACTTGCTCGCTTCTTCTCGCTGCTCGCGGATGCTCAGCTTAGCAGCGAAGGGCCGCTAAAGTCCACCTAACCTTAGACCTCGCCGTTCCTTGAACACACAGACACGCAGTTTCGTGGGCATAGTTTGTATTGTTTATGTACGTCCTATTTGTGTTGTTGCAGGAGATCTTCAACAGCTTCGCTGTCGTGAACTCTCGCCATTCCCAGTGCATTGTCTTTAAAACCCGGCATGTTGAACATCTGGCCAGCCCACTGGAAAGCGTAGTTGGGAGCTTGGGGAAGGGGAACCTCGTCGTCGACGAGCTGGAAGTCGATCCCCGCGTTGTTCTGGGACCAGAGCGCGGCGTCCGCAGCCGAAGCCGCCGGCAGACTGACATGTGCCGCGCCTGCAGATTACCCGGGCAGAGAGAAGAAGGGGTCAGGAACGAATATCCACGAGCAAGATTGCTGCACGGTTCTGAAAACCTTTTCAGGTACTTACTCTGCAGCAGGGGAATGTTGGTGGTGGCGTGGCAGTGGAGCACGACGGCGTCGACCTCCTGGAGGCTGTGGCGGTGCTCGTACGCGTTCAGCGTCAGCTGCTGCACGAAGTTCTGCACCCAATATGCGGCGGTGTCAGGAAACTAGGAGAGCCCTGGCTGCTCAACAAGGCAAACGAGCAGATAACAACACTCACCGCCGTCTGGACTCTGTCCAGCTGCTGCAACGGGCACTCGACGCCGCCGATCTCGACCTTCACGAGGTTGAAGACGGAGTCCACGTAGATGGTGCCGTGCGCCGCGCTGTAGGCGTACACCTTGTCGCCGGGGGCGCAGGTCCTCGCGTGGCTCGTCGTCGCCTCCCACATGCGGTCGGTCATGCTTTCGCCCAGTATCTGTCCCATCGAAGGCGAAAGACAGAGCAGTCTAATCAGAACCGGCACGAGGAGAAACCCACTCAAATGCTGCAGGCTACGCGAAACCTACAGCGCGCAGCTCGTCGGGCTTGACCGTCAGCATCCTGAGGAACTCCTGTACGTTCTTGACGTCGTGGCGTGCCAGCTTCCGGTGGAACGCGCCTTCCTTGCCGATCCTCTCCAGCCTCCACACGTCGTCCCCGAGGACGGGAGGGTAGTGCTTGCGGTACAGCTCGCCGCGGTGGTCCCTCACCATGAACGCCTCCGTCATGGCCTCGAGGACCCTTCCGCCGTCGTGGCCGCCCGGCACGGCGCGGACGCCGATGCGGAACTTGCGGCAGCGGACCCAGGACGAGTTGTCCGTGAACTGGAGCTCGTTCACGGTGACGCGCCCGTCCCTCATGGCGTGGCTGACCTTGCCGGTCAGGAGCGGGCGCCTCCCTTCGCGCTCCTTCACCACGTTCCTCTGGAACTCCTCCGCCGACCAGTTCTCCCTGTCGTCCGGCAGGAAGTCGCCGAAGACCGGGACCAGCTCGATGCGCAGGGCTTGCGGGACCGCCGCCAGCAAGCCGGTGTCCACGTCCACGAGGACGATCTCCAGCGGGTTGCCGTTGGCGTCCTCGATCTTGCTGCAGGTGAAGATCGGCAGCTGCGGCGGGTTCCGGAACGCCAGCTTCAACGTCGTCCGCTCGACCGGCGGAATCTCCGGCGACCTATACAGCGTCGATCAAACAATGTTATGGATCATTCGCTCTTGTTCTGAACTAGCAATTCGTGCAGGTTGCGCGTCAAATCATCACCTCTCGATGTAGCGCGGGCTGCTGGCCAGTCCTGCCTGGAGCTCCTCTTGCACCTAAAAGTTCACAGAAAACAGAGCAGTTAGGATGCTTGCTTGACTCATCCAGTAGTAGTCAACAAATGGGAAGCTGCTGATTACCACACGACGGAGAAGAGGCTCGAGAACCCTGAACAAGCTCTGCATATTCTTCGCGATCACGGCCTCGCGGATCACGCTGCGATTGAACAACACACACGCTTTAGAAACGAATTGCCGTCAACAGAGCACATGAGCGAGAAGAAAGAAGGCTCACGTCGAGAACGAAGGCAGGCGGCGAATCCGCTTGTCCTCGGGCTGCGCCGGCTCCTGCTCGTACCCGTCGTGGAGCCGCTTCGCCATTGTTGATATCAAAGTGATCTTGTTTTTCTTGCTATTTTCTAGAGCGGGAGAGAAGAAGAGAAGCCGCGGTTTGGTTCGAGGAGGGGAGTCGTGCGAGTTGTGGTGGTTTGGGCAGCAATGCGAGACGAGCGCAGCTGAGCTATATATAGGCCGCCGCCGCCGCAATGCGGGCCGGGCTCGGCACCGTGAGAGCGGGCGTGAAGCTGAGTATTTTTTTTATTTTTGGCACTGTTGTGAAAGAATTTAATATTAATAACATCTAATTTTTTTTGCAAAACTAGTCACCTGTCATCCATGGCGTGGACGATTTGTCCACGTAGATATTGTGTCGTCCATGCTGTGGACGATTGTGCCATGTATACAGCGTTGTCGTCCATAGCGTGCACGACAAGGCCACGTGAACCATGCTGTCATCCACGCTGTGGACGACAGGCCACGAAGGCAATATTGCTCTCTGCATCAAATATTATAAGATTAGATTTTTAGCATCCATTTAAAAATGCTTAGAGACATTTTTACAAAATGTTTTTATATAATTTAATATAGTATATTGTGTTATAATTTTATATAAGTTGTTTAATATGACTTTTGTTTAATAGATTCTATGTTACGAAATTTTGAAGTGTAATACAATCACAAATTTTATTATTTCTTCTTATGGATGTAAATGTAACTAAATTTAGCAAAATAATAGAAGCACTTTATTTAAAACATTCGGATACGTTACGAAGTTTATTAAATTGCAAATATAGATTCTACTGAATGCTACGGCGATATTTTCCCTTGCGCAATGCATCCAGCCCGGCATCCCTTGCGCGACGTGCTCTCTCGTGTAAGCGCTCCCGTTCATCCTCTCTCGCCTGGCGAGCAATGCGTTCTTCCTCTTGAGCCTGGCGACGATACTTTTTGTCGATACTTTGAAGTTCTTCCTGACGTTTGCGCCGACGCTCCGCCTGTTCAGCCGCATCCTTCCTCTCCTGCTCAACCCGCTTTTTAAACTCCATCTCGTAGTGGAACTTGTCCCAGGCAGCTCTATGCATCGCGTGTACGTACTCGACGTCTTCCGGTGTTTGTTCGTTGTCGATGTACCGTGTGAACTCACAAAGGGATGGTGGAGACTGCATGATTAGTTATGTGTTGTTATGAAGATTAGAGCTAAAATACGAATACATGAAGTAAACATGTTACCTGACGTTTACCATTCACGAAAAATAGCATGGTCCTACATATTCATAGTTGTTGCACATCCATAGTCTCAAATCGTAAGTGACTCCCAGCCTTAAATCTTTCACGAACCGACAATCAGTGCCACATAGACACATTGGCGATTGTAATCCCTCTGGAACGCGAACTCTCTTTTTTTGATTTGGTGGTGAGTAGGTGAGTCCATGTCCGCGAGAGTTGGGTCTGTGAAGTGTGGTTGTGGCGAATGTCCGGAGTGCTCTTAAATAGACAATCGAGGATAGACGATACGTGGACGACTAGTACATCAGTTGTATGACTCGTCGAACAGGTGGACGAGTGGTCCAGTACATGGAGGACAAGTCCATCAGCGGTACGGCTAGTCCATTATTTGTATGACTCGTCCATCAGGTGCACAGTCGTCCACCATGTGGACGAGTTGTCCAGTAGGTGGACGACTAGTCCATCACTTGTACTACTCGTCCATCAATTGTTCGACTCATCTATTAGTTGTAGGACTCGTCTGTTAGTTGGACGAGTCGTCCGGTTAAAAGTCCCTATTGATTTTTAGCAAAATAGATAATTTGTATTTCAAACCACCAATAACGGTTCATTTCACTTCAGTGTAAAAATTATAGAACAATAATAGTTACTCTCGTTCATATTTATTAAAATTCGAAGTAAAAGATCATACATTACAAGGATACATTACGAGCATACATGTTGCTCAACATTAGTGAAATCTAGTTCTAACGGTTATGGTTTGGCTTGTGGTGAGGACATTCGCAATTCTTGTTGTCGCAGACGGGCCTAGCACCTATGTACTCGAATAGTTGTGACTCCATTTCCGCTAGTTCACCAACCATCTCTCGGTTTTGATCTTGTAAATATTTAATATAATTTTCAGTTGGCTTGATTAGCGATGGGTCAACCCAGAGTGTGTATCGCAGTTATCATCATCGAAGTAGCACTAGTTAAAAAGCAAAAAGGGTCAAAAAATAACAATATTGTAGCGAAAAAATAATATTTATTCTAAACTTACTCCACCGTTAGGACAAGGAAAGAATCGACGATCGTTGCCCTCCCTTCGATCCTTCATTTGCACAACACAATCAAGGCCACAGCGGCATTTGGGTCACTCTTCTTTCGTGCTATCATATGGACGAAGAGGATTGAACACACCAAAATCACTCTTGGTTAGAACCGGGAAATTGTCTACCGGTGGTTCATACCAATCAGGACCACCCACCAAGTAGTCGGGACGCACCGATCTAATATTTTCCACTCCTATCCTACCACGACCTCTGCTCGCCATTGTTTTAGTACTCTCTTCGCTCACTCTCAGTTTGTAATGGTGACTCTTCAAGGCGCTACGACTTTTATAGGGCTAATGTTGTCCACCCCGTGGACGACTCGTTTATAGGGCTAATAAACATACATGTTTTATAAGTTTACATACCCTGCGTCGATTCCACATTGTACCCATCGTTGGCTTGTCCTCCTGAGAGTTCCCGTATAAGGCATCGCCGTATGGGGTGACGTCCACCCTAGGCCGACCTATCGAGAACCGCTCGTACGCCTAGAGGATCAGCAACAACGGACACCCAGACAGTATGCCATCCGTCACCACCTATGAACAATAGAAATATTAAATGTCATTTCGTTAAGAAATGGCATGTTTTGAACAATATGTTTATATTAACTTACCTTTGTACATGTCGTACAAAGACCTCGATACGTGGCCGCTAGCACAGCTGAACCCCAACTGTACTGCGTAACTGCGTGAGGGTGATTGCCTGCTATCTCTCTGGCGAAGTAGATCACACGCTTGTCGACCGTGTCGCCGTGTGAGTCTGTGAACAGGATGCACCCAAAAAGCCACAGAAGGTGCGTCTCCAAGTGTCTGGAGATCGTGTACTCATCCGCGTCCGGGTGGATGTTCTCGGGCTAAAACAAACAAATAATTGCATATGTTATATTACTTAGTAATGACGATATATTCTATAAAAAATCCGAATAAACTTAACTCAAACTGCTGCAACCAAGTCTTCGGCGGACCCTAATCTTGTCTATCTGTGATCGGTCTCACCGGTTCGTGCCTCTAAGTGTACCTCAGGTGTAGTACGACGCGCTAGAGAAACGGGTCTGTAGGTCCCCGCGCCATCCGTCTGACAAGTCAGACCTACAAATGGCCTGCGTGGCGAGCGGAAGCCCTAACAGGTAGGACACATCCTCAAGCGTGATTGTCATCTCGCTACAACACATGTGGAAAGTGTGTGTCTCTAGTCTCCAACGGTCGACCAACGCAGTAAGTAGGGAATGGTCATAGGTTAGTTGCGTGGACTTTTCTTTAGTGGTAGGAGCCCCGTTGCACTCAACCTGCAATACACAATATAAAATTACTACGAAACAATCTAACATTTATTAACTAGTTACAACAACAACAACAACAACCAAGCCTTTATCCCAAGCATGTTGGGGTCGGCTAGACATGAAACCCAATATCAATGAAGTAAAAGAGAGGAAGAGATATAAGAACAAGAAAAAAAGAGAAAAAAAGAAAGAAAAAAAAAGAAAAAAGAAAAAAAAAAGAGAAAAGAAAAAAGGAAAAAAAAGAGAAAAAGGAGAAAAGAAAAAATTTATTAACTAGTTAATTATAAAATTTTGTACCTGTTGATCCACCTATCGTCCAGATGTAACAGCGTCTTCGGCACCCTAGGACGTAACATGGTGAGTTCGACTCCTCGAACACTACTCAAGTACGAGCGGTGTCGAGAGTCGAACTGAGCATCTAAGAGCTCGTAAGTGCCACTGTCATTCGTAGCTATGGCTGCAGGGTTAAAATACATGAAATTATTATTCATTATTAACTTATGTAAAGTCTTAACAAACAATATTGTTTTCTTAAATAAGAAAATCCGTAATACATGGTGACGTTAAAACAAAAATACTATAAATCCAATCATTAATCATCCCGCCGTGAGCGACGAGCACGAGGACGTCGCCTGTCATATGGATTTCCTGAAGGTCTCGCTTCTGCTGCTCTAGGAACATTACACCGAACGCAATTCTTGTAACTATGGCCAACTTCGTTACAGTTGCTACATCTCATTTGTTGCGACGATGAGCACTCATCCATATCATTTCTTATACGTCGAGTCTTACGACGGCCACGAGTCTGCTTCAACTTCAGATAATCAGGGTCTCTTTCGAATTGTGGTCCAGGATCGTTGTTGAATGCACCAAAAATCCGGTAACCAAATATCTCTACGTGTCAGTTTATGTGCAAAGTCTCCTTCAAAAAATACCGTGACACATATATAGTTGGAGATAATTGATTCCGACTGTAGGCAGCAATGACATGAGAACAAGGTCTATGCAGGAGCTTTGGCTTCATACATGTACATATGGCAGAGTTCTCACGAAGAACGCACTCATGCACAGTCCGTTCACTCGTGGCACAACGTCTGCCTCTGTCTCTGCATGTGATCTCAAACCTGTTCTGCACAGTTCCAGTTTGTTTAACACTATGCAAATGAGCCTTTTTAATCTTCTCGTCAAGGTAGTCACAAACAAATCTTGAGAAGACTAAATTAGGATCAACCATCAATAGAGAAGCTTTTGCAAAATACTCACGAAAGTATTTCATCGTTTCATTCAATATTCCTTCAACAATACCAACCATTGGTAAACTCTTGACCCACGTAGGACAAAGTTGTAGACCTATACGAAAATTGCATTAATTTGTAGTCTTACCATTGTTAAGATAAATTTAAAGTATAACAAATAATTACATACCTCGGCTAAATTAGTTGTCATAATTTCGTACCTAGCACCATGTGTATCATATAACAATGCCATTTCTCTTTCGGCTCATTATGAATCCAATGTTAGAAACATCTGATAGATGATCCAGCCCTACGAGATATAGTCTGTTCAGTTGAAGGAACGATGGAGAGTGGATCAGAGGCGTCTTCATTACTATCTCGTCCAAGTAAATCATCAGTTTGTTTATTAGTGAGCTCATCAAGACGACACTATAAAGCATTGAACTTCTTCTTTTGATTTTGACTACAGAGACGCTTAAACATGTTCATGACCTGTTTGTTATTGAAGTGACTGTAAAAATTTGCACCCAAGTGCCTCATACACCACCTTGATTGTATATCCGGCCAAATTGGAGGGAGAGAGCTCTCTGCGCAGCCGTATTTAATATCCATTATTGCCTTCAACAAGCCAGTTTGACGGTCGTGTATGACACATACATTTTCTCGGTCTTGAACTACATCAACTCTATCCAGTTTCAAAAACCAGTACCAACAGTCAGCATTTTCACTCTTCACAAATACAAAGACCACAGGTAAAATTTAATTATAGCCATCAACTCCAATAGCTGTTAGAATTTGACCTTTGTACTTTCCGGTTAGGAATGTACCATCCATACACAGAAGGACCTACAATATCAAAATGCATTTATGCATTGACCTAGTGAAAACAATGCACGGTGAAGAATAAGTTTCCCAGGATGTCGGGGGTTTGTAACATCCACGATATCCACGGCTGTGCCAACATTCCGACTTCTGATAGTATTAAGTAATTTTGGAAGATTATCATAAGATGTTTCATAAGTATAATATCTTGCCTCAATAACCTTCTATTCGCCTTCCAAGCTTTGGAGTAACTTATTGTGTATTTAAAATCTTGCTCAATTATGTTGATAATAGATTTAGGCATACATGTGATTTGCAACAAACTGGAATTTGAGACTAGTATTGCATTTTTTAAGATGTTGTAACTCGCACGAATGATCAATCACAATAGAACACTTACAAAGGCTACTCCATTTCTCTGCATATCCGCGAACACGAAACGGGCAACTGGTTAATAAGCATTCGACATCCTAAAGTTTCTTAGTGGATCGAGAAAGCTTAAATAATCTTTTCATTGAAAGAGACCAATATTTAACAGCATCTTGCAAACCTTCTTTATTTTTGAAAAGAGACCCCGCTATTATCGTATTGTCGTGGTAATTCAACGGCAAATGATACCCTTCGGTTACTCTTAGGTTATCAAAATTTGGATTACTCCAATCATCAGGTACAGGAGGTTGAACTTCTTCGTCAGATGAATCGTAATCAGGAATATTATTATAATCCCTATCCTCAACAACCATCTGATGAACTATATGTTCTATATGCTCTCCTTCATCTGCTCGACCAGTTGCCTCAGTAACAACCATATGTGGCAATTCATTATAATCATCCTCTTCGGCTTCACCACCATTATTATCTTCCTCATCATCATTTTGATCATGCGTCTCATCGACTACTTCCTTGGCTTCAACCCGATAAATATGAGAGACCAGCCATATTGCATAGCTATTGAAACATAAGCACGGCACACGGGTGTTCCGTTTAGCGGAAGTAGTTCCCAGAAATGAATGTCAATTGAACGGCTAATAACTCCGTGTATTTTCAACTCATATTCATCCTCACTCAGTTTAAAAACTTTTAACAACTCTCTGTATATACCCATAAATGTCTGTTTCGTTGGACTAGGTATTTTCTGATTTATAAAAGGGAGTCATGATAGATCTACTCCACTCGAATTATAGCTAATTTTGCCGTCTCCATAAAAGATTTAAAATTCTACTTTATTTGACATACCTAGCATATGTATATACGCGATTTAATAATTGCCATAATAATAGTAACCAAAATTGAATTAAAACAAAATTATATTAAAATAATAAATTATAATAAACTATAAACTAAATTAACCTAATCAACAGACTAACTTAACTAAACTATAAACTGAATTAAAACAAAATTGTACTAAAACTAATAATAATGCTTAAATTAAAATCGAAATTTTGAACTAAATTAACATAAATTAAATTAACCTAATCAACAGGATAACTTAACTAAACGTAATAAAAACATAAACTAAGCTAAAATCCTATAAAAAATAAAGTACACTATAACTAAAATAATAAAACAAGATCTAAACAAACAATTAAATATAACATAAACTAAAATTGACGACCAAATATAAAATTTAGATTGCAAACTAGCTAAATCCAAATAATGAATAAAATTACAATCTAACTTAATTCTAAAAACAATCTAACTAAGTCCTAATAAGAAACTAACTAAGAATAAACTAGTACTTAAGTATAAACTATCTTAGTCACACAATTAAAATAAGTAATTTTATAGTTTTTTATTTGTTTCTATAATTTTTCACCTTTTTTCTTTTCTTCTTTTCTTTCTTCTTCTCTTTTCTTCTCTTCCTCTTCTCTTTCTCTTCCTCTTCTCCTTCCCCTTCCCCTTCCCTTTCCCCTCTTTCTATTGTTTTAGGTGTGGGGAGAAGGTCTCCGGGGCGGCTGTTTATATAAAAATCCCTATCGTCCATGCCGTGGACGACAGGAACTTGCCTGTCGTCTACGCCGTGGACGACAGGGCATGTCGGTCCAGCGGTCCCGTGACCGTTGGGCCGACGTGGAGTCCACGTGGGCTCCTGTCGTCCACGACGTGGACGACAAGATGTCCACGTGAACGATAGGGTAGCTACTTTTACAAAAAAAATTGGGATGTTATTAATATTAAATTCTTTAACAACAGTGTTAAAAATAAAAAAGTTCTGAAGGTGAGAGGGAGGTGTCTGGAACGTGGAATAAAGAGTGGTTGCTGACGTCATCGCCGTGTGTCATGGGCTCGACGCTCTCCGTCGTCAATCTCCTTGACAGCGGGCCTCTGAATATATATTTTTTTAAAAAAATATCCGGATGAGGTTCCGGCGTATATTTATAAGAAATGATTAGAATGTAAACAATTTTGTAATAATTAGAATTTAAATGATTTTTGGTTTAATTGTGCAAAAACCTCTTCTAAACTACACGATCTTTACCTGTGGTGACTGAATTTTTATATTTAAAACCTTTTCACTGGTAACATAAGTTAAAAAATAATTACTTTGTTATAAAACCCCTACGCTTTACAGACAAAATTCGCTGTCACAAATTCTAAAGCTCAGTAGAAAGGATGAAAACCCAGAGGTTGTTGTCCGTTATGAAATGTCTTTTTTTTTAATGCAACTAGCTCATCTCCTCTTCGTCCCCAAATAGCTTTACTCCAGCTCTCCGTGTTTTTATTAAAAAACGTCATCTTTCTCTTAATTACAACGGTTTTAAGCTTAATTAGGATAGTTTAGGCTGTCGTCGTAGTTGTGGAACATTGCTGTAGTGCTCTATCACACAAACATACAATCTTGGACGTGAATTTACTGTTTATTTTCCCTTAATTAAAATAAATATTATATTCTTCCTAGTTCAGTTGACTCTCCCTCTCTCTGAAAGAAGGGAGGAAAAGAAAAGAAACACTTCCATCAACTGATCAACTCCACAGTTCGAAGCCATGACTAGACCTAGAAGCCATCATGACCATAGCAAAGACTAAACGGAGATGATCACATTAACTAACCTTCTGAAGTAAACTATAGATTAAACTGAAGCAGGTCATTTGCTAAGATAAAACTCCAAAACATAAAGTAGTTGTCACTTGCTGAGGGTCACGCGGTTACTTGACCCGACGCATCCGCACCCCATTGGACTATATTTGTAATGGCGGACGCGTTACACGTCGGAATCAGAAGACCTTGACCTGCCAATGCTGAAGTCTGCACAGGAGATGGTTAGGAAGCACTAGTAGTGGATGCCCTGAAGTCTGAAGAGGCCCAAGTGGTCATTCGTAAGTGGTTACCTGCGCGAGACCGAGGCCACAGGTACTTTGGAAACCAAGCTCAATATTATGAACTAAAACTGTTAACGCAAGCTTTGTCAACAGAAGATCTGGGCACCACTGCCCATGTAGCTCCAGTCAGAAAACGCGTCGAAGACCTGAATTATCATCTCTCTCTCTCGTCAAGATGAACTAGTACAAGTAGCACAGCAACAAATCAGAGTCGAGAAGATTTAAAGAGCTCATGGCTAACTAGATTTATATCCAGCAGCGAACGCAGCGGGCAAGTTAATTTGAAGTATTATCTTTCCGTGATTTAGATTTCCTATGGGCAAATCGTTGTCGCCCGTCGGGGGTAGTTGAGGGCCATTGCTCGTGCCTGTCACCGTCTTGAACAGAATCTCCATGTCAGTCCTTAGGACGCGTGTAGACTTTGATGGGCATCCATCAGTTTCACTGCAGTGCACATCGTGGCTCTTTGTCAGATGTTTCTGTGCATGAATCTAACTCAACCGTCTAGTTACTTATGGAGAATCACAACCTGAACGACCATGATGGTAAATATTAAATTATGCTCCAGGAACTCCAGGGGCGCACACTTTGTTTTCCAACAAAAAGGGGAAATGGGAGCGACATAAAATAAACATTAAAAAAGCAGTTTTTTAAATGACTGGCTTGTATTAGTCTAGTTTTTTTTTTTAAAAACAATGGGCCAGTTTTAAGAAGAAAATCAAGCAAAATATCTGGTTCAAAAAAAGAAATGAGCACTTCAGAAGATGCCAAGGTCTTTGTCCTACTAGCATTAAAAAATGGGAAGCGCAGAAAGTTGGTAAAACTAAACAACTAGTTGGACCGCTCACATATTTGTACGGCTATAATATAGGAATCGACTATAATAGTATTATCAACATATAATTATATTATTTGAATGCATCAATGTTGAATAGTTATATATATAGGAGTTATTTTTTATTAGTTTTTCATAATAACAGTAATTGTTATTTTTTTCAAGTAACATGAGAATTTCAAGGCCTTGAGTGCGAACGTAGAGACTCCTTTTATTGACTATATATATATATATATATATATATATATATATATAATAGTTGGCGCCTAGATCAGAGATTGTTCGAATCCTTGCTACCTTTGCGTGACCTACTATTTCTTCCAATAACCGTATACTCATTCTATATTGTTATAGGGAAGACTAATGAACTCCCTGACAATTGACATTTGGTTTTTAATTAAAACCTGCTGATAGGAAAGTCCACCAGTTAATGTTCACTGACAAATCTGAATGTGATTACACGGAGGCAGTTAGTTCTGAATTTTGATCTTGTGCCTTAGGGAGGGAGCGAGATGATCAGAAACACGCGTCAACACTCCTCGACAGTACACCTGATGAGGGCCAACGAATACTGTCCAAGTTTGAGCTCGTCTGCTCTCCTTTAGATCACACTGCTCGTCTGCTTTGTTCCCATACTAATACTGTCCAAGTTTGAGCTCGGCAGTAAACGGACGGAACGCTGCCAGCTCCTTGATCATTTGGTGCTGGTGAATATTACCCTGAAACTTCTTGCATGCCTTCCAGATTAGACGACAGTACTTACTAATGTGACAGTGACCCGCGACATACAACCAAATCAAAACAGCGTGACTACTACTAATACGACACGCCATTTCAGTCTCTCTTGAAAAAACAACCAAATCAAACGTGGCCGCCGTTTCTATGCAGACAAGAAACCATTCATCGTCACCTCAGACCCATACAGGAACTGACACACGCAATGCAAACGTAGAGATCGTCCTGATCAAGCGTAGGATCGACTGTGACATATGCTGCGGCAGTGGTAACCAACGCTGATTATCGACTGTGCAAGCCAAATCACATCTGCTACGTATGGTCTACGTGGACGCGATTAGATTTCCATTTTCCTGTGTTTGACATTGCGCCACATGCCTTGGAGAGCAACGCGGCTCGAGTGTAATACATTAATGTACACATGACCTAGGCGCGTTAACTACTCTTGAATTGATGGTCTATATACATCATCCAACTACTTCCTCATTATCTACTAAAAAATCCAACTACTTCCTCTACTTTTTAATCGATGATGTTATGTTAATTTCGTTAGTTTATTTTAGCCGTAAAAGAAAGTTATCCTAACACCATCAGTTCAGAAACAGGAACGAGCAACTAAAGGTTGGTAGCAGTAGCAGGGTTTTATATTGTTCTCTGCATACGCGGTCGTAATTTAATCTCCACGTACCTCTTCATCGTAAAAGAAAGTTCTAAAACTAACAACTTTTTTATTTTTGGTCCGAATAGTATTTTTATTTTTGGGAGTTACCATGAATTAGGAGTAGTTTACTGTGACCGACACGAAATTCAGGAGAATTTTTTCATCCAGGACGAACTCGCAGAAAACTATGCACACGAGCCAGTACGTCAACGATGATCCCCATCTGTTGCCGCCCGACTTTTCGCAGTTGAGGTCACGGCTTTGCAATTAGGTACGCAGCTACCTGGTGGCTGACGAGACGTACGGTCGCTTAGACGATGGGACCTGCGGCAGACAGCGCCGGCACCTCTCGCCATCAAACTCCGGCAGCTTCCGGCGTGGCACTGCAGACAGGTCGTTCCGATCATAGGCTCATACACAGCACAAAACCGCGTTGAATTATGCGACGGAAGCCGAATTCAACTCCACCTAGACATGCATCCATCCATCCATCGTTTGATTTATCCACTGACTGACACATGCACGCAGGTACCCCTCCTCCTGCTCTCTATCATCTCTTTCCGACCCGGACCAACTCGTGGTTCAGCAAATTTGGCTGGAAGCACTGGAACGACGGAAGCATGACACTGTCAAAGCGTGACGCTACAAAGAAAGATTGCTATACTTTGTTTGCCCACCAGGTCTTGCATGACTTGATGACCCGATGATAAACCCGTAGTTAAATCTGACTGTCAGGTGCAGTCTGGACTGTGTGAACGTAACTGGACCGACCAAGCAGCCAGCCACTGGGCGAACACGCAAGATCTCGACAGGTACGTTTTCAAAACAAATGAATCGGCAAACTTCAAATAGACAAGATAAACAAGATAGATGCCTCTCGTTTCTTCCAGGCAAAGGGGACCTCTTTCCCGAAAGCGCGCTCGTCTGAATTTCGAGCATGAGCATTACTGTCCTTGCTACTGCAGATGAGTTTAGGATCTTAGAATTTCCACAAAAGGATAGACTTCCTTAAAGCTGGAAAAAGGTACGAATATAACACCTTGTTTTAGGCAAAAAGCAGCAGTGTCGTTTTTGAGGAAAAGTGACATTGCCAGTTTTTTTTCAAGATCTACTAGTACTAGCTACTTCATTTGGCTACACAACTCCACGCAACTTTGAGAAGCAGAGCAACAGCTGCCCAGAAGCTGCAACGAACTCATCGGATGTCCATCTTACCCTATAACTGACACTGACGTGCAGCATTACACAAGAAGCAGGATCCAGGATGTCTGCTAGAGTTTTATTTGTCCTGAACTCTCCATTGAAACGGCGCTAAATAGAATAATTAACACAAACGGTATGCACCCGGCAATACCGTAATAACACATTGATAGCTAATGCAGCAGGTAGTGCTGAGCAGGTTAGAAATCCTACACAAGGCTAGGGTGAAAACACGACTACCAACAACATGGGAATTTCATTCAAAAGTCCAGGGAGAAACACAGCTATGCCTAACTCATGCCTTCTTGAGGATATCTTCTGGCTCACTGAGCGTACCAAACATCCAGTCCATCCAGATGGTGTAGTGGCCATAGTTGTGGCGATAGGTTGTGTGGTGAATCGTATGATAGCCGGCACCCATGACTGGCCAAACCTTGCCGTGAATAGTCATGAATGTTTGTTGTCCACACGGCCTCTAAGAATAATAGGGTAATGTGCGTCCTGAAGTGTGTTCAACAAAGGAAGAGGGCGAACACGTGTGATATTGCTTGCAAAATACCGCCCAACCGATGAAATGCCAGTCCTGAAAAGCGAGAAAAATAAATTATCTGTGCTCAGAGTGACCATTCATAGTGAAGATTGGACTCCAAAAGTCATAAACAAGAAGAAACAAACAATAAAAAAACCCCACATTTATTTGGACCAAACAACTATTAGAGCACAAATGGAATCCTGTACCAGGTATTATTGACTTCTGGCTATCATCTTGCTACTCCCTCCGTCAACTGTTACTGGTCAAGTCAAAGGATTTCGACTTTGGCCAGCAATATCTATAAAAATAAATTATTTCAAAAAGAAAGAACTGCAATGTATGTTGGTTTCAAGATGAATGTGGTAACATCATTTTTGTATTATCACAACAACAACAAAGCCATTAATCCCAAGCAAGTTGGAATAGGCTAGAGATGAAACCCATAATAACCAACAAAAGGAGATAAATGAAAGATTTTTTGTATTATCAATCTTAAAAAAAAATTGCTCTTAACTGTTGAAGCTGAAAACAGTTGACTTTGACAGAGTTAGCTACCAATAATACACGTTGAATTCTTTCCAACATGGAGAATGCAAATACACAAATGAGAGCTGAATAAAATAGTACAGGCTTACCAGCAAACGGAGGCAAAGATACAAATGAGAGATGGATAAGATAGTACAGACCTACCAGCAAACGGGGACAAGGTATTTTCCTTGTTGTAAATATGGTGAGTTGCATGTAGGTATTTGTACAATGGTTTTATGTCATGCAACTCTGTGCATCCAGTAAATTCCAAACTCCACAAAGATGAGATATAAAGCCATATAGAGGAGATATATAGAGAAACCAACTTCGCTGATATTACAGTAACACCGTGTCCATCCACTCTCAATCATGTATTCAGACAAAGTTGGAAGAGCACAATAAAATGGCATGGCCTTTGATGCAACAACTACCTGCTTCCTCATAGCTCCTCTTGTAGGGATAGAATCTGGATCAAACAAATAACCCTCAAAATAGTCAGGCCACACATTACATAGACATAGACAAAAGTGCATCATTTTCAGAAGTATAAGACAATTGGCAAGTAATAATAAGTTCAATAACAACAAAAAAATACCTTACATGAAACTGAACCACAATAATTAAAAATCAAAATAGTAAAGATGAGGTATTCCTAGCTATGATCTGAGAAAGATCCTTTACATGTTTTTGTAGGGACAGGCCCAAAAATGGTTATTTATAATTTCATAGTAAGTGTGGTGGTGGGATTACAATACTACCGCCGAGCTAGGGATGTGCGCCGTCAGAATAGAAATTAAAAGTAATTGTCTAGGAGTTGTATTCGGTTTAGAGCAAACTGAATAAAGTTAGGAGGAGTCCAGAGTGAGTTTCAGATTCAGATTCAGTTAGTTTCAGAGTCAGATTCAGATCGAGTCCAGGTCAATTTTAATATCTCTAGGATGTAATAGGCTGACTATAAATAGTAGCCGATAATTAAGGAATAAAACATAAGAGTTTTTAGAGTCCAACTTATCTCCTGGCTCTGTTGGTTGGCGGCGCCACGACGCCGCCAGCGAGCAGCCGTCAGGTTCGGCGGGCGCGCCTCCGGCCTCCGGCTTTCCACCCCTATAATCTGTGATCACACAAGAATGGAGAGAAGGTTTGTCACAATTTGATACCAGATTCTAGGGCCGATCCAATGGGAGAATCCAAGGACGCAATGGAAGCGCTGGGAACAGCAATCAAGGACATTAGTGAGAAGCTTGCAAGACTGAACACATCCATCAACGATCAGGAGGACAGGTCAAGCTTCAGGCCACGCAGCTGGCAGGCTTGACTTCGATCAAGGGAGATATTCATGGCATGAAACAGCAGCTATCTGTGCATAACATGGCAATATCACGGCTGGAAAAGGCGCCAAGCGGCCAAAACAGAGTCGATGTAGAGCCAACAGTTCAGAACCTGCACAACAAAAATAATAGGGCATCAGATATAGATCATAGGGACGACCCTATTTTTAATCTGGATGGACAGAGTGGACATCGCAACAATGGAGCTAATGAGCAGCACCAGGGTCACAGGTTTCCACAATAGCTCCATCGTGTTAAATTCCCTGTGTATGATGGTTCTTCAGACCCCCTGCCATGGCTTAACAAATGCCAACAGCTTTTCAAAGGTCAAGATATACACGAGGCTGATAAAGTACGGTATGCCACACTGCACTTGTGGGCTGATCTGCCCCTGGCCCAGGGCGGCCAGAATTGGGCCAAGTGGGCTGGTCAGCCCTGGCCCAGGCCAGACCCCCTTTCTAGAAGTAATCTGAGTATAATCTTCTTAGAGATAGACTAAAAAAAAAAGAAAGGGCAGCCCGGTGCATGTAGCTCCCGCTTGAGCAGGGCCTGGGGAAGGGTCCGACCCATTTGGGTCTTTTGTACGCAGCCTTTCCCTGCATTTCTGCAAGAGGCTGTTTCCAGGACTCGAACCCGTGACCTCATGGTCACAAGGCAACAGCTTTACCGCTGCGCCAAGGCCCCCCTTTTGTAATAGATTAGGACTCTTGTAAGGGAAGGCTATATATACAAACCAAAAACACCTCAAATTGTGAGAGAGTTGAATAAAGAAATTTTCCTCCACTTTTCTACCCTAGCCGCCTCTCTCCCTTGCTGCAGCCGCCGCCCCCTCTCATCTCTCCCAGGTCGGCGCCTCCCTCTCTCCAGCCGCCACCACCAGGAGGCTAAACCCTAGCTACTGCCGCCCCCTTGATCTCCCTGTTCAGCGCCTCCACAGCTCAGGAACAGGCCGGCAGCTCTCCTCTCTCCCTGTTCTGATCGTCCAAATCAGAAGTATCTCTCTCCCTGCTTCTGTTCTGTCCAGGACAGAACCAGAAGCTTCTGTTTTTCTTCTGTTCTAGCCTCTGTTCTTGCTGTAGATTAATTCTGGTCTGTCTCCTTGGAGGGCAGATTGATCTGCTAGTTCAGATCTGATTATAAAGCAAGATCAGACGTTGTTTCAGCAGGAAACAGGACCGGAGTTGCAACAATCGTGGTATCAGAGCCGGTTTCAACACTAGGCTGAATTCTGCAAGATGTCGTCTACACCTACAAGCAGCGGCAGCGCCATCAGCCATGGCACACCCTCACCGGCAGCTCTTGAGGTGAACACCGGGACGGGGTTCCCCGTGCTCACCAAGACCAACTACGCGGAGTGGGCTGTTATGATGAAGATCAAGCTGAAAAGGCACGACTGCTTTGGAAGGGAGGAGGGGAACGTGAGCGAGCAGGAAGACATGATGGCGCTTGACATCTTGGTCAGCGCTGTGCCGCTGGAGATGATCACGACGATAGGAGAAAAGAGGACGGCGAAGGAGGCATGGGACATGATCGCCATCATGCGGGTCGGGGCCGACCGCGTGAGGAAGACAACAGCACAGCAACTCTAAAAGGAATTCGAAGACGTTGTCTTCAAGGATGGCGAAAGCGTGGAGGACTTCTCCCTTCGCCTGAGCGACGAGGAGATAGGAGAAGAGAGGGTCGTGGAGAAGCTCCTGCGAAGCGTTCCAAAACGCTTCCAATAGATCGTGGTGGCAATCACGACACTGCTGGACGTGTCGACCCTCACCTTGTCGGAGGTGACAGGGCGTCTCAGGGCGGCTGAGAACGCCTTCGACTCGACGCAGCGGAAGGGAGGAGTACACAACAGCCAGCTGTACCTCACTCGGGAGGTGTGGGAGGCACAACGGAAGGAGGAGCGGTCTACCCAGTCCGCAGGTTCTTCTAAGAGGAGCGGCCGAAAGGGCCCGCCCAAGAAAAACGGAGGCATGAAGGGAGATTCCGGGAAGGATATTCCGCGGGACCAGTGCAGGAAGTGCGGGAAGAAGGGCCACTAGGCCAGAGAGTGTCGGTCAAAGCCTAAGGAGGAGCCGCAGCAGCAGGCTTTTGTGGCAAAGGCGGAGGAGGAGGGCGCCTTGTTTATGACAAGGGTGCCCTTAGTACAGGAGGAGCCTGTACAGGAACGTCCTATGCGCCTACTGGAGATAGTGGAGGGACGTGTCTTCGCTCACCGCAGCAACGACGATGGCTTTGACGACACTCGTTGGTACCTCGACACGGGCGCGACCAACCACATGACGGGTTCGCGCGCCGTCTTCTCTGAGCTCGACGAAAACTAGTGTTATCCTAAACGGTATTAAACGGCCGTTTAAACGTGTTTAAACGGTAAACAGACACTTACTGTGTAGTTTAGTCCCTAAACGGACATTTAAACGGTTGACCCGTTTAAACGGGTCAACAGCCATTTAAACTGTGTAAACAGATTAAACAAAATGGTTTCTATTCGTGTTTAAACGCGTTTTGACCCATTTAGGCGAAGTAAAAATGTTAGAACCAGGTTTTTTCAGCCTATTAAGCTGCACGCGGTCGAAGACTCCTATTGATTATGCCGACATGGGTCTGTTGTAGTATTCGATCTGCCGCCGATCCGCTGCCACCAGGTATGCCCCCACCCTCTTGGCTCGCAACCGAAGTAGCCCGCCATCAGCCAACGGCCAGGCGCAGCCTGATCGCTCTCTCCCACCATCTCCCTGCCACATACTCCGAACCCGTGCCCCAAGTCCCTGCGCGGCACACGCAGCTCAGTCTCCCCGCGCGGTTTCTCATATCAGGAACATAGAGTATACATATGGCACATGTGAGTTGCATCTTTTATTAGCCTTTTATTTTATAACTTGCTAGATTTTCATGTTTGAGAGTTGCAGGACAGCTGAAACTCAATAAGAGTATGGGGTTCTAATTTATCTAAATAACCTTCATGTGATTTATTGCAAGTTATGTACTTTAGTTGTGAAGACGGGGCTTATATATTAAAGTTATATATTTTACTTGCTGAAACAGTGTAGCTACAGTACGAACCGTTTAATCCGTCTAAACACCGTTTAGACAGGCTAAACGGTAAACAGACCTCCACCGACTGTCTACCGTTTACCGTTTAGGATAACATTGACGAAAACGTTGTCGGAACCATCAAGTTCGGCGATAATTCCGTCGTGCGTATCCAGGGGAAGGGTACGGTCCTATTCGCCGCCAAGACGGGTGAGCGAAGGAGGCTCACCGGCGTCTACCTCATCCCACGCCTCACCACCAACCTCATCAGCGTCGGCCAGCTGGATGAGGATGGCTACAGCATCACGGTGCAAGGAGGAGTGATGCACATACGAGATGAGCAACAACGTCTCCTCACACGAGTTCAGCGCGACGACAGCAAGTTGTACTCTGTTAGGCTCAACATCACACATCCGGTTTGCCTAACTGCGAGGCGTGATGACATGATGATGTTGTGTGGCGTTGGCACGAACGCTACGGACACGTCGGCTTCCAGGCACTTCGGAAGTTGGCACGAGAGGAGATGGCGCTCGGGCTTCCGCAAATTGATCATGTCAATCAATTGTGCGAAGCTTGCTTGGTCGGGAAGCAGAGGCGCTCCAGCTTCCCCAAGCAAGCTCGGCGGCACGCGGAGGGCGCGCTCGACCTTGTCCATGGCGACATCTGTGGGCCTATCACGCCGACGACTCCAGGCGGCAAGAAGATGTTCTTGTTGCTAGTGGATGACATGAGCCGCTATGTGGCTCTATCTTCTAGCAACCAAGGACAAGGCGCCCGACTTAATTCAGCAATTCAAGGCGACAGCTGAATTAGAGTCTGGGAGGAGTCTGAAGTTACTCCGTACTGATCGCGGAGGGGAGTTCACCTCACAAGAGTTCGGCAAGTATTGCGCTCAGCACGGAGTACAACGTCAGCTCACAACCCCGTATATGCCGCATCAAAACGGGGTTGTGGAGCGGCGCAACCAGACGGTGGTCGGCATGGCGAGGAGCATTTTGAAGGCGAAGGGTATGCCCAGGATATTTTGGGTGAGGCAGTTATCACGGCTGTCTATATCTTGAATCGATCCCCTACCCACGGCCTCGACGGAAAGACGCCATATGAAGCTTGGCATGGAGAGCGACCAACCGTCAATTATTTCCAAACTTTTGGGTGTGTGGGGCATGTTAAGAACACGCGCCCCCACCTGAAAAAGTTGAAAGACCGGAATACTCCGGTGATTTTTCTTGGCTATGCTACAGGGACGAAGGGCTATCGGATGTATAATCCGGCTGATGGGCGCACACACATATCACGTGACGTGATATTCGACGAGACGACCAAGTGGGACTAGGGAGAGGAGCAGAAGAAGAGGACTACACCACCTTCCACGTCGACTCCTTAGGTCCAGCAGGTGCTGGACCTGCTGTTTCAGCATCCGGAGAGGTGCTGCAGGGTCCGGAGGGGGCGAACAGCACCCCTGCAGTGCCCAGGAGGGGCACAGAAGGGTCTGTACAGACCCTAGGAGTTCCTACGCCAGCCTCCAGACCTGCTGGAGAGAGTCCAGCACCTGCAGCGTCGCCCCAAGGGCCCCTGCAGAGGCTGTCCAGCGCAAATCAGGGCTGGGACAGTTCTACACGGGAGTCAGCAGCAGTGGGGGGTTCCGGACTTGAAGATTCCAGCACCTTCGTCATGCCCCGGAATCCTCCACTGCCCATCTGCTTCGCCTCACCGCTGTCGGACCTCGGCAGCAATGTTGTCGACGCCTACTACGACGACGGCGCGAAACTACGGTTCTGCACGATGCGCAACATACTCGGAACCCTCACCCCTCCTGGTCGGGCTGAGCGCCCACCAAGCTTGGAGGAGGGGGAGCTTATGTTCACCACCGCGGAGGAGCCCACGTCCTTCGCTAATGCTGAGGAACACCCGTGCTGGAGACGGGCCATGCTCGAGGAGATGGAGTCCATAGAAGAAAACAAGACTTGGCAACTTGTTGATCTTCCTGCAGGACACAAGCCTATTGGCCTCAAATGGGTGTTTAAGGTGAAGAAGGACGAGCATGGGGAAGTGGTGAAGCACAAGGCTCGATTGGTGGCAAAAGGCTATGTCTAATGGCAAGGAATAGATTTTGACGAGGTATTTGCCCCTGTAGCTCGTCTCGAATCTGTCCGCTTGCTCCTTGCAGTTGCTGCACACAAGGGGTGGGAGATACACCACATAGACGTGAAGAGCGCCTTCCTGAACGACGACTTGATGGAGGAGGTGTACGTCTCCCAACCCGCTGGCTTCATCATCAACGGAGCCGAACACAAGGTGTATCGGCTCAAGAAAGCTTTATATGGACTTCAGGCGCCCAGGGCCTGGAATGCCAAGCTCAACGATAGCTTGCTATCGCTTGGTTTTCAGAAGAGTACGAGCGAGCACGGGATCTATTTCCGTGGAGCTAAAGATGAGAAGCTCATCGTTGGCGTGTACGTCGACGATCTTGTGATCACAGGAGGAGGCGTCCTCAAGAAGTTCAAGGGGGAGATGATGAAGAGGTTCAAGATGAGCGACTTGGGTCTCTTATCATATTATTTTGGTCTGGAGGTGCGGCAAACTGATGCAGGGATAGGCGTTGGGCAGACGGCCTACGCTTCCAAACTTGTCTATAAAGCTGGACTGGAAGGATGCAATCCCTATGCATTTCCCATGGAGCAAGGCCTCAAGCTTTGCAAGACAAGTGATAGCCCGTTGGTGCATGCAACGGACTATAGGAGCTTGGTTGGAGGGTTGCGATACTTGGTGAACACACGTCCCGATCTTGCCTACTCGGTCGGGTACGTAAATCGGTTTATGGAGGTGCCCAAGGAGGATCACTTTGCTGCAGTCAAACGCATTGTACGCTACATAGCGGGTACAATCAACTATGGAGTCTTCTATGCAAGAGGAGGAGACATGGAGCTTATTGGCTACTCGGATAGTGACTATGCGGGAGACGTGGAGGACCGCAAGAGCACAAGCGGGGTGCTGTTTTGTCTTGAAAATAGCCCCGTTTCATGGCAGTCCTGCAAGCAGAAGGTGGTGTGGCCTTGTCCGCATGTGAAGCAAAGTATATCGCAGCAGCTCAAGGGGCATGTCAAGGTGTATGGATGGAACGGCTGATGGAGGACTTATCTGAAAAATCGAAGGCGCCGGTGTTGCGGGTTGATAACAAGTCAGCTATAGACTTGAGCAAGAACTCGGTACACCATGACAGGAGCAAGCACATCGACGTCAAGTACCACTACATACGGGAGTGTGTGGACAGCGGTACTATTGTGCTTGAGCAAATCTCCACTCAAGACCAGATGGCGGACATCTTGACCAAGGCTCTTGGAAGACAGAAGTTCGTGGAGATGAGGAGAAGGATCGGAATCCTAGACGTGGGCCAGTGTCAGGATCAGGAGGAGAATGTGGGCTGATCTGCCCCTGGCCCAGGGCGGCCAGAACTGGGCCAAGTGGGCTGGTCAGCCCTGGCCCAGGCCGGGCCCCCTTTCTAGAAGGAATCTGAGTTTAATCTTCTTAGAGATAGACTAAAAGATCCTTTTGTAATAGATTAGGACTCCTGTAAGGGGAGGCTATATATACAACCCCAAAACACCCCAAATTGTGAGAGAGTTGAATAAAGAAATTTTCCTCCACTTTTCTGCCCTAGCCGCCTCTCTCCCCTGCTGCAGCCGCCGCCCCCTCTCATCTCTCCCAGGTCGGCGCCTCCCTCTCTCCAGCCGCCACCACCAGGAGGCTAAACCCTAGCTGCTGCCGCCCCCTTGATCTCCCTGTTCAGCGCCTCGACAGCTCAGGAACAGGCCGGCAGCTCTCCTCTCTCCCTGTTCTGATCGCCCAGATCAGAAGTATCTCTCTCACTGCTTCTGTTCTGTCCAGAGAACTAGAAGCTTCTGTTTTTCTTCTGTTCTAGCCTCTGTTCTTGCTGTAAATTAATTCTGGTCTGTCTCCTTGGAGGGCAGATTGATCTGCTAGTTTAGATCTGATTATAAAGCAAGATCAGACGTTGTTTCAGCAGGAAACAGGACCGGAGTTGCAACAACACTTAGAAGGTGCTGCAGATTTATGGTACTACCGTTTATCCCGTGACCATGGTGAACTATAATGGTCTGAATTTGTGGCCTTTGTGCAGCAAAGATTTGGTCCCCATTGAGTTCAACTACTCTCGGAGAGCTTGGCAAATTAAGCCAACTAGGCAAAGTTGCTGAATACCAGGATCAGTTCTTGCAACTGCTGTGTAGATGCGATCAAATGAGTGATAAAAGCGCAATGCAATTATTTACAGCAGAGCTCCGACAGACTTTACGTTCTGATGTAGAGTTACAAAGACCCTCCTCCTTGGAAGAGGCAATGAGCTTAGCTCGCCTGTATGAGCAGCGCAACACATTCATCTCTGACAGCAGACAGAGAACCTTTCGAGCAGCATCAATAGTCATAGAAAAAGATAACACAATAAACCCCGCAAATTCGAGTTCATCCAAAAGTAACACTCGGCGTATCTTTAGGTTTCTCAATAAAGATGAGATGGCAGAGAGAAGAGCCAAGGGTCTTTGCTACAATTATGATGAAAAGTTTTCAATCAAACATAAGAAAACATGCCCAAAACTATTCCATTGCGCTGGATTTTGAAGAGGGGTGACCTCTATGTTCAGGATGAATATGATCAAACTCCAGAAATTTCTCTATATGCTATCACTGGTATTCAAAACAGAGACCCCATGCATATACTCATTCATATTGGGGGTCAGCAACTCATTGCTCTTATTGATTCGAGATCCACACATAATTTTCTCTCTTCACAACAAGGATTACAGGTGAAAGTAGCAAATGGTGACAGGGTGAATAGCCCTGAATCTTGCTGCAA
This sequence comes from Neostapfia colusana, assembly GCA_030760725.1. Taxonomy (NCBI): domain Eukaryota; kingdom Viridiplantae; phylum Streptophyta; class Magnoliopsida; order Poales; family Poaceae; genus Neostapfia; species Neostapfia colusana. The sequence continues at coordinate 122,123,890 of JASWHV010000004.1, forward strand.
TGTCACAACTCAAATCAAAGACACTATCTTTCACATAGATTTCTATGCTATAATTTTAGTAGATCATGATGTTGTCCTAGGAGTCCAGTGGCTAAGGACACTAGGACCAATATTGTGGAACTTCGATACCATGACCATGCCCTTTTGGCAAGACCAACAGAAAATCATATGGAAAGGGCTACCAGCTCATAAACTATTTAAACAGAATCATCAGTCTTGTCCTGTTCGGCTGCTCCTGGATTCAGTGTTGGAAGAGTTCGCTGACCTGTTTGCAACTCCTAAAGGCTTGCCTCCATCACGTGAGTGTGACCACAGAATTCATCTCGTACCAGGAACATGACCTATCGTGGTAAGACCTTACAGATACCCTCCAACCCAAAAAGCAGAGCTGGAACGACAATGTGCAGAACTTTTGGCTCAAGGGTTCATTCGTAAGAGTTCATCGACATACTCTTCTCCAGTACTGCTAGTCAAAAAGCATGATGGCACGTGGAGATTATGCATTGACTATCGAGCACTCAACGACAAAACAGTAAAAGATAAGTTCCCCATTCCTGTTGTAGATGAATTACTAGATGAACTCAATGGGAGTTGCTTCTTCACAAAACTTGACTTACATTCCGAGTATCACCAAGTGCGAATGTTCACAGATGGTATTGCCAATACAGCCTTCAGAACACATGAGGGCTTATTTGAGTTTGTGGTGATGCCTTTCGGCTTGACTAACGCCTCGGCTACATTTCAAGCCTTAATGAACTCAGTCTTACAACCTTACTTACGACGTTTTGTGCTTGTATTTTTTATGATATATTGGTTTACAGCAAAACATGGTCTGAGCATCTACAACATATCCGCATGGTATTCCTCTTGTTGCGTCACCATCAACTATTTCTGAAAAGATCCAAGTGTGCCTTTGGTGAAGAATCAGTAGCCTATTTGGGTTATGTTATTTCCAGACATGGAGTGTCCATGGATACTTCAAAGGTGGAAGCAGTTCAGCAATGGCCAGCTCTGAAGTCAATTCGTACCCTAAGAGGATTTCTGGGCCTAGCAGGGTATTACCGAAAGTTCATTAAAAAATTTGGTTATATATCTGCTCCACTAACGAAACTACTATCTAAACAAGGGTTCAACTGGTCACCGGAAGCAGAATCAGCATCCTTATCCCTTAAGCATGCATTAACATCAGCCCCTGTATTACAATTACCTGATTTTTCTGCTACTTTCATCGTTGAATGTGATGCTTCAGGGTCGGGTTTTGGAGCAGTCCTACACCAAGGTAGGGGTCCATTGGCTTATTTCAGTCGCCTCATACTTGCAAGACATTCTAAGTTGGACGCGTATGAATGAGAACTAATTGGACTGGTATATGCAGTGCGTCATTGGCGACCATATTTATGGGGAAGACCATTTGTGGTACGTATGGATCATTATAGCCTCAAACTTCTACTTGATCAACGATTGTCGACCATACCACAACACCACTGGGTAAGCAAGCTATTTAGGTTCGCTTTCTCAGTAGAATTCAAACCAGGGAGCCTTAACACAGCAGCAGATGCTCTTTCAAGAAGGGATTCAAAAACAGCTAACGTAAATACAATTTCGGGCCCAAATTTTGAATTACTCCAAGAAATAAGGAAAGAGGTCATGGAACATCCTGCAAGATTGCATTACAACAAAAGATAACAGATGGACTCATGGGAACAGATTGGTCCATATGTGATGGATTAATTCTACACAAGAAATGTATTCATATTTTCCGCAGTTCGCCAATTATCAATACTATACTACAAATAGTTCATGACAATCGTCATAAAGGAGTGGAGAAAACATTGCACCGGGTTAGACATGATTTTACATGGCAAGGTATACGCAAGTCGGTGGAAGAATATGTGAAAGCTTGTATAACCTGCCAGCAGAACAAAACATTGAATCAGCATCCAGCTGGTCATTTACAGTCCCTACCAATTCCTCATCATGTCTGGGAAGATGTGACTATGGATTTTATTAAAGCCTTACCTAAAGTTTTTGGTAAATCGGTCATTTTAACAGTGGTGGATAGATTCTCCAAGTATGCGCACTTTATACCCCTATCACATCCTTATACTGCAGAAACGGTTGCAAAATCTTTCTTCTCTGAAATTGTTCGCCTACATGGTATACCATCTACAATTGTATCTGATAGAGACCCAGTTTTTTAGCAGCAAATTCTGGCAGGAATTATTCAAGCTACAAGGGGTCCAGTTGTTACTAAGTATTGCTTTCCATCCCCAAACAGATGGGCAGTCTGAATCTGTTAATAAAGTTATTGCCATGTATTTGAGGTGTATGACAGGGGATAGACCTCGTCAGTGGATCCAATGGCTACCATGGGTTGAATACTGTTGTAATACATCTTATCACACATCTCTGAAATCTACTCCTTTTAAGGTTGTGTACGGTCGTAATCCTCCTCAGCTTAGTTCATATGATAAAAGAGTTGCGGCTAGAGTCCCTGCTGTAGACCAGACTCTAATAGAACGAGATCAATTCTTGAAAGAAGTCAGGGAAAGACTTATTCAAGCTCAACAACATGATAACCACTACAATAACATGAAGCATCGTCCACTAGAATTTACAGTTGGACAGTGGGTATAGCTTAGAATTCATAATCGAGCTACGGCTGCATGTATTCAAGGGCCAAAATCAAAGCTATCTGCCCGTTTCTATGGGCCCTATCAAATTTTGCAAAAGATTGGACAAGTTGCATATAGACTGGATTTGCCACCAAAAAGCCGAATACATCAAGTTTTTCATGCGGGGCTACTTAAACCATTTCATGGATCACCCCCTGCTTCTCATCCAAGCTTGCCAGTAATTTATAATGGCAGCCAGTAATTTATAATGGCAGCCAGTAATTTATAATGGCAGAAGAACACCATCCCCAACATTGGTCCTACGGTCAAGACTATATAGAGGTACTTGGCAGATTTTGGTGCAATGAGAAGGAGGTGCTAGTTCAGATGCTTCATGGGAAGATGTCGCAGAATTCAAAAAAGCTTATCCAATGTTCAAGCTCGAGGACGAGCTTTTTGCCGAGGGAGGGAGAAATGTGATGGTGGGATTACAATACCACCGCCAAGCTAGGGATGTGCGCCGGCAGAATAGAAATTAAAAGTAATTGTCTAGGAGTTGTATTCGGTTTAGAGCAAACTAAATAAAGTTAGGAGGAGTCTAGAGTCTAGTTAGTTCAGAGTTTCAGATTTAGATTCAGTTAGTTTCAGAGTCAGATTCAGATCGAGTCTGTCGGTACCCGCGATATGGGGTACCCCCGCACACAGGGGAAAATGGCTAAGGATCTCGCCCTTCTCCGCAGGAAGAGCTCCGAAGGCGGCACGCGTCCGGCGGGGCCGGACCCCCCTCTCCTCAGAGGAGAGCTCCGGGCTCGCCACGTGGCTTGCAGAAGCTGGACCTCCCCCCTCCGCGGGGGAGAGGTCCGAAGGCGCCGCGTGTCCAGCGGGGCCGGACCTCCCTCTTCTCAGAGGAGAGCTCCGGGCTTGCCACGTGGACGACAGAAGCCGGACCTCCCCCCCCCCACCCCCCTCGCGGGGAGAGGTCCGAAGGCTCCACGTGTCCTGCGGGGCCGGACCCCCCTCTCCTCTGAGGAGGGCTCCGGGCCCGCCACGCGTCCAGCGGAACAGCGATGCCTGCCCCCGAGCGGTAGGCAGCAGGCGTAAAGACGCCCTGTACCTTGCCCGTACAAGATATTCAAGGCCCGCGCCTTCCCAAGACGCGGAGCACGCCTCTGTCAGGTGCCGTTGCGCCCAGTCGCATCACAGACTGGCGCGCGGTGTCAGAGCCTGCCAGCCAATAAACGCAGCGACAAGACATCCCATGCCGCTCCCGCCATCATCAACCACTACGGCTAGCATGCGGCATGGGCAGGGCGACAAGACGAAGACTCAGAAGCCTTCGCCAGAGACAACTACCAACATAACTGCGGATACGATAGTCTGCAGGCAATCTCCTCGGGACCACCTGTCGGGTCCCGGGCCCCCCTTGTAAGCCACACGAGCCTTGGACTATGAAAGGCTCGGGTAGGCAACGTTAGCAAGGGTTCGCACTCCAACAACTCATACGCGAGACATCACTCATCCCCAAGCTCAGGACTCCGGTTCTGAGCAGCAAGCAATACAGCGAGCTTCTTAGCTCGCCGTGGACGTAGGGTTTTACGCTCCGGCGGCCTGAACCACGTAAAACTCGCCGTGTCAAGCTTCTCCTTAATTCGTCCATACGCTTAAGCTCTCCGCAAGTGACTAGCCCCTCCGAAAAAGAACCTCTGTGGACGGCCCAGTGCAGGTCCGAGGGAAGTGTCGACCACACACTTCGACATTTTGCGCGCCAGGTAGGGGGCTTTTCCCTTGCGCGACGAGTTTCCGCCGACGAAGATGACCAAGCTTCCTTCAGCGGCAAACTCTCCTCCTCCGCGTTCATGGCGAACCGTGACCAGCGGGGAGTACATGTCGACGCACTCTGGACGGAGTGTGTTGGTGCGAGCTGGGAGCCAGCAGCCGACTCCGGCAACGCCGACCCCGGCAATGCAGGCTCCAACCAGCGTGAGATCCTCTGCAGCGATAAGCGTACCCCACAGGGGTGCGTTAGTTGCGGCAAGAGCGCTACTGCGCAATCCACCTGCTAGGGACGCACCTCATTCAGCAACCCAGCAGTGGATACGTGAGGTAGACCGCCTCGTCATCGCCGCCGCGAACCCTCGACTTCGGCGGGGACGACACTCCGGTCAACCGGCTGTGTCGCTGACGCGCACGCCAACGGTTGACGGGCAGACGGCGGACTCCAGCTCCACCAGGCCTCCGTCGATGGACCTGAGGGCAGAGCTGGAGCGATGCCACTTGGGCCAAGATGGCCGAGTGTTCCTCGAGCGACGTCGAGAAAGGCGTCGCATCCAAGAGGCTGGCGACAGCATGACGTCGGCCTCGACCCAGTCTGAAGAGCAGATCTTCGCCACGCGGACTCAGCCCCAGGCATACGCCGCGCAGCATATGCCACAGCCATATGCTTTGCAAACGACATCCCCGGTCTTTGGCGCAGCCTTGCCCATACCGGGGTACACTGTGCTAGGTGCGAACCAAGCGTTCGCGGCACCAATACCTGCGGCAACAGGAGCGGGATGTGCGGCCCTTGCACCCCACCTTCGCTTCGCGAGGTGGCCGCGCAAGCTTCGGCCGCACCTGCCCAAAAAGTACGACGGCAGCGTCAACCCGGCGGAGTTCCTCCAGATCTACTCCACCGCCGTACTTGCCGCAGGAGGGGATGAGGTCGTCATGGTCAACTATTTCCCCGTCGCCTTGACCGGCCCAACCCGGTCTTAGCTCATGAACCTACCCCAGGGTTCCATAACCTCCTGGGGAGAGCTCTGCCGGCAGTTCATCGCCAACTTCGGCAGCTCCTACACCCGTCCCGGCACGGAGCTTGACCTCCACGCCATCAAGCAACAACCTGGGGAGTCACTGCGCTCCTTCATCCAGCGGTTCTCCCAGGTACGCAAAACCATCCTGCATATTCAAAGTGCTTCTGTGGTGGTGGCGTTCCGGCAGGGTGTCCGGGACGAGAAAATGCTTGAGAAGCTCGCGACCAGAGAGGTTCGCGACGTCTCTAAGCTCTTCAGCCTGGCGGACAAGTGCGCCAAAGCAGCTGAAGGGCGGAACTGGCACTCTCTGCCGACCTCCGAGTCAGGAGGACAGCCCGGGTCCGGCGCTGCTTCCTATGGAGGTGGCAAGAAGGCCAAGAACCGGGGGAGTGGCAAGATAAAGTCATCGTCTGCGGCTCCCGTCGCCGCAGCAGCGACGGCTAGTGGAGCTCGGGGGCCATGCCCCGACAAAAGGCAGCGGCAGTCGCCAGCCCCAGATGGTGACCAGGGCGGGCTATGCCCCGTGCATGGCGCCGGCAACCATACTGCTGTCGAGTGCTAGGATGTCCAGAGGCTTGCAGAGCGCTTCCGCAAAGGGAGGCAGCAGAGAGCTGAGGCACCGCCCCTCCCTCAGAGGGAGGGCAAGCAGAAAGTCGACGCCTCGGTCAGCGCCGGCCACCAGGTGGGGTTCCAGGAGCCTCAGCGTGTCATGAAGACAGTGTACAACGGTGAGGACTCCAGCTCCGATGGTGACAGGCCGGGGCGGTAGCCAACTGCGGATACCCCGAAAAGTCAATGGAGACTGCACTGCTGTGACATCAACCTAGGAGGAGTTCCAAGTAGTCACAGCAGCCCAAGCACCAGCCCGATGGTGCAGAACCGGGCCAGCTCCACCCGAGTACACGCCTCCGTGCCTCGGTCGTACCTCCGGGGGGCCGCCCAGGGTCTGTCAACCCCTTGAAGGCCTTGCCAGAAGGGGAAGACGCCTTGGGTCTCCCAAGAAGAGTCCGGGTACCTCTACCCCTTGAAGGCCTTAGCCAGAAGGGGAGAACTCCCCGGGGTGCCCAGGAGAAGCCGCGCAGGACCTGATCCAGCGTGAAGATGACAACCTCGTTGACGAGGCTCGGCTGCAGGTAACACCCCACAACGCACAGTCTCGGCTGCTGCTCTAGCACTACCGCCAAAGAACCAAACGCGTCAGGGACCTGCAGAAAGGCAACCTGGTGCCACGGCACGCACTTTCCCGAGAAGGACCTATAAACTCTCCCCCAGCCGGGAAGGTCCCTTCCGATTCACGAAAGTTGCCGTCCCAGGTACACATGCCTTTCAACCGATTGTGGGATCCGTTCCCAAAACCCCTTGGCGTGGAAGAACACTGTAAGTCCTACCCCCCGAGCATTAGTAGAACAGGGTTGTTCCCTTCTGTAATAAATCCCATAGAGTCTAGGAACAGCGTTTGGGGTAGCTAAGTCTCAAGGGACGGTACAGGACTACGTTCAGCTTAGTCTGGTTCCGACCCTAAGCGCGTAGAGTCTTGCTTCCCTTCTTGACGAGACGGGTCATTGCCTCCATGTACAGCCTGACTTCCACCTACGGGCATTAACACAGAAACCTGTTCTACTTCGCTCTCTCATGTGCTTATTTAAATTACGCATTAATTTTTATGATCGCACTCTCTATGTATGCTCATCGTACATCTAGCTCCCTCTCTCCCGCGCTCATCCATAGTCAGCATTTGCTATCCTACCGAGGGCGACTGCGCTTGAGGCACCTGCCGACGGCCAAGTGAGTCTCTCGGGCCTCCCCCAGTCAGGTGTTGCGGTGCCAGTTGGTCACCTCCAGGAAAGGCCTGCGTTGTGCATGGGGGTCCAGGGTGCGTATCCCGCTTAGCCGGCTCCGTGCCCAAAGCGTGCGCATCCTGCCCTCCGGAGGTCCAGGGGAGTACAGCCGCTTTGCCTGGTCATGAACCCAAAGCCTGTGCACTCTGCTTCCCCGGTGCACGGTCCGGTACTAGGGATCGGACGGTCGTACCCGAACCTCGGAGGGAGCCGGAGCTCCGGCGCCTCGCGCACAGAATTGCCCAAGCCCCGTATAACGGATCAGGATCGTAAGCCGAATAAGACTAGGAGACGGGAGGGGAGGACCCCCGAGGAGAATTACGTTTCCTCTGCCTGTGTGCAGGACCTCCAGGTTACAGCAACGGGGACTGCACGAAGCGGGGGGAAAGGAGCTACCAACTACTCCGACATAGGACTGGAAGGACCGGGTCCCACCCCTTCAGCAGGGGCGAGGCCCGAAGGCCCCACGTGTCCAGCGGGCCCGGAGCTCCCGCCTCCCCTGAGGGGGGCTCCGGACTCGCCACGTGGCAGGCGGAAACCAGACCTCCCCCTCAGGGGGGGGGGGGGGGCTCCGAAAGCCCCACGTGTCCAGCAGGGCCAGAGCTCCCGCCTCCTCAGGAGGGGCTCCGGACCCGCCACGTGGCCGGCAGATCTGGACCTCCCCATGGGGCAAGGTCCGGAGACCCCCGGCGGCCCCTAATACAGTTAGGACCCGGGGAAGGTGTCTGTGCAGAGCTCCGAGATTGGTGAAGGCCTCTGAGTACCTTGCGGAGCTAAGGGCTCGGTCAGGCAAAACCAAGAAGGAGAGAAAAGGCATCACAGGCACAAACATTCAAGGGAGTCTATTTATTCGAGGCTCCATGAGCTGGACTACAGACTCGATAAAAAGGGAGAAGCAAGTCCTAGGGTCCTCCCGGTTCACGCCGGAACCTAGCGGCTACAAGGGCGGCCACGTCCCCGACTTCAGCCCTGGCAGTCTCCTCCCACTCCGCGGCAGGGCCCTCTCTCGCTGGCTCCAGGGAGAAAGAAGGGTCCCGGCTCCTGAAGCATGCCAGCACATGTGTGGCGACCTCTAGGGCCAGACCTCGTCCCTCGGCCTCAAGCTCGCTAGCGACCACCGAGTCTAGCCTGTCCAGCTTGGCGCCGATCGACTCCAGCGCGGGGATCACCTCCGCCACCTTCAACGCAGGAGCCGCTGCCCTCACCAGACTGAAGCCAAGAGGGATTAGGGCAGACCCCGCCCGATTGACGAAGCTTGAGACCGCATGCGCCTCAGAGGACCGCAAGGCCGAGAGCTCCTCCACCTCGCGACGGGCTGCCTGGCAGGGTCTCTTGGTTTCTCTGGGAGAATTCTTTCTCCTTGACCGCCAGGGAGCTTTCCCGAAGGCGGAGAGTCTTGGCGAGCCGCTCCAACTCAGAAGCCCTGAAGTCGGCAGCCAACTCCCGATCCAGGATCGTCTGGCGTTCGCGGGAGACCTGTTCCTCTCTCATGACGAGGTCTGCCTTCTGAGCCTCTAGCTCCTTGGCCCGAGCTCGCAGGTCATCCTCGCCCGCCGCCAGCTGCGCAGCGACCCTCTCCGCCTCGGCAGCCGTGGAACGCTCCCGGTCCTCAACGGCGAGTTTACGGCGCTCCAACAGCTGCCGTATCTCCTCCGCGACAGAGAGGCTCTCCTCAGCCCGAGCGTGTGCCTCAAGGGCCTCCCTGTTGATCCGCCGCGTTTCGGCGTCCAGGCGATCAACAGACCGCTTCAGCCGGTTGAGGAGCACTTCCCTGAAGTCCAGCAACTCCTGCCTGGAGTCGAGTTCACCCTTGACCTTCGCGGTCCGCTCCCGCAAAAGGTTCCCCCAGGTGAGGAGGCGATTCCTTTCAACCGTATGCTCCTCCCGCTCGCGACCAAGTGCGGCCAAGACCTGCCGGGCGCTCGCTTGGGCGAGCGCGAAGGCATCCGCCAGGGGCAGTGGGGCAGCAGAGTCCGGAGCAGCGCCCCCGACCTCCTCCATCACATCATCCTCAAGAGAAGTCGATGCACCAGCGACCGGGACTAGACGCCGGTCAGGGGAGGCTGGCGCCGAGACTCCGGCAGCCGAACCCGCCGGACTTGTTGCAATTCCGGCGCTGAAACTCTCTCTGTTCTTGCTGAATAAACCGATCTGCCCTAGCAGATCGATCTGTCTTCCCTGAAGACAGACCAGAAAAATTCTTCAGCCAACAACAGAGGAATAACAGCAAGGAGAAGAACAGTTCTGGTGCAGAAAACTGAGCAGATTGATTCTGTTCTTGGGAGAACAGATCAGGGGAGAGATCGGTAAGCCGCCAATCTGTTCTGGTTTTGATGGAGACGCAGAACAGAGGGGGAAACAGGGATGGCGGCTGGTTCTAGCCCCTGGTGGCGGCTAGGGCTGCAGAGGGAGGCGGCGGTTAGGGCAGCAGCTGGGCGGCGGCTAGGGCAGAGGCTAGGCCGGCGGCTAGGGCAGGAGGGAGAGAGGCGGCTAGGGTTAGAAAAGTGGAGGAAATTTTTCTGTATTGATCTCTCTCCCAATTTGGGGTGTTTTGGCTTGTATATATAGCCTCCCCTTACAAAAGTCCTAATCTGTTACAAAGGATCTTTTAATCTATCTCTAAGAAGATTAAACTCAAAAACCTTCTAGAAAGGGGGCCCGGCCTGGGCTAGGGCTGACCAGCCCACTTGGCCCAGTTCTGACCGCCCTGGGCCAGGGAGGGGCCGGCCTGGGCCAGGGGCAGATCAGCCCACATTCTTCTCCTGATCCTGACACTGGCCCATGTCTAGAGTCCCGATCCTTCTTCTCATCTCCACGAACTTCTGTCTTCTAAGAGCCTTGGTCAAGATGTCCGCCATCTGGTCTTGAGTGGAGATTTGCTCAAGCACAATAGTACCGCTGTCCACACACTCCCGTATGTAGTAGTACTTGACGTCGATGTGCTTGCTCCTATCATGGTGTACCGGATTTTTGCTCAAGTCTATAGCTGACTTGTTATCAACCCGTAGCACCGGCGCCTTCGATTTTTCAGCTAAGTCCTCCATCAGCCGTGCCATCCATACACCTTGACATGCCCCTTGAGCTGCTGCGATATACTCTGCTTCACATGAGGACAAGGCCACCACCTTCTGCTTGCAGGACTGCCATGAAACGGGGCTTTTTCCAAGACAAAACAGCACCCCGCTTGTGCTCTTGCGGTCCTCCACGTCTCCCGCATAGTCACTATCCGAGTACCCAATAAGCTCCATGTCTCCTCCTCTTGCATAGAAGACTCCATAGTTGATTGTACCGGCTATGTAGCGTACAATGCGTTTGACTGCAGCAAAGTGATCCTCCTTGGGCTCCTCCAGAAACCGACTCACGTACCCGACCGAGTAGGCAAGATCGGGACGTGTGTTCACCAAGTATCGCAGCCCTCCAACCAAGCTCCTATAGTCCGTTGCATGCACCAACGGGCTATCACTTGTCTTGCAAAGCTTGAGGCCTTGCTCCATGGGAAATGCACAGGGATTGCATCCTTCCAGGCCAGCTTTAGAGACAAGTTTGGAAGCGTAGGCCGCCTGCCCAACGCTTATCCCTTCTTCAGTCTGTCGCACCTCCAGGCCAAGATAATTCGACAAGAGGCCCAAGTCGCTCATCTTGAACCGCTTCATCATCTCCTCCTTGAACTTCTTGATCGTGCCACCTCCTGTGATCACGAGGTCGTCGACGTACACACCGACGATGAGCTTCTCCTCTGCAGCTCCACGGAAGTAGATCCCGTGCTCGCTCGTACTCTTCTGGAAACCAAGTGATAGCAAGCTATCGTTGAGCTTGGCATTCCAGGCCCTGGGCGCCTGACGAAGTCCATATAAAGCTTTCTTGAGCCGATACACCTTGTGTTCGGCTCCGTCGATGATGAAGCCAGCGGGTTGGGAGACGTACACCTCCTCCATCAAGTCGTCGTTCAGGAAGGCGCTCTTCACGTCCATGTGGTGTACCTCCCACCCCTTGTGTGCAGCAACTGCAAGGAGCAAGCGAATAGATTCGAGACGAGCTACAGGAGCAAATACCTCGTCAAAGTCTATTCCTTGCCGTTGGACATAGCCTTTTGCCACCAAACGAGCCTTGTGCTTCACCACCTCTCCATGCTCGTCCCTCTTCACTTTGAACACCCATTTGAGGCCAATGGGTTTGTGTCCTGCAGGAAGGTCAACAAGTTGCCACGTCTTGTTTTCTTCAATGGACTCCATCTCCTCAACCATGGCCCGTCTCCAGCAAGGGTGTTCCTCGGCGTCGGCGAAGGACGTAGGCTCCTCCGCGGTGGTGAACATAAGCTCCCCCTCCTCCAGACTCGGTGGGCGTGGTGGGCGCCCAGGAGGGGTGAGGGTTCCCAGCACGTTGCGCATCGTGCGGAACCGAAGTTTCGCGCCGTCGTCGTAGTAGGCATCGACAACATTGCTGCCGGGGTCCGACAGCGGTGAGGCGAAGCAGATGGGCCGTGGAGGATTCCGGGGTGTGACGAAGGTGCTGGAATCTTCAAGTCCGGAACCCCCCACTGCTGCTGACCCCCGTGCAGGACTGTCCCAGCCCTGATTTGCGCTGGACAGCCCCTGCAGGGGCCCTTGGGGCGACGCTGCAGGTGCTGGACTCTCTCCAGCAGGTCTGGAGGCTGGCGCAGGAACTCCGAGGGTCTGTACAGACCCTTCTGTGCCCCTCCTGGGCACTGCAGGGGTGCTGTTTGGCCCCTCCGGACCCTGCAGCACCTCTCCGGGTGCTGAAACAACAGGTCCAGCACCTGCTGGACCTAAGGAGTTGACGTGGAAGGCGGTGTAGTCCTCTTCTCCTGCTCCTTCTCCCCAGTCCCACTTGGCCGCCTCGTCGAATATCATGTCACGTGATATGTGTGTACGCCCATCAGCCGGATTATACATCCGATATCCCTTCGTCCCTACAGCATAGCCAAGAAAAATCATCGGAGTACTCCGGTCTTCCAACTTTTTCAGGTTAGGGTGTGTGTTCTTGACATGCCCCACACACCCAAAAGTTTGGAAATAATTGACGGTTGGTCGCTCTCCATGCCAAGCTTCATATGGCGTCTTCCCATCGAGGCCGCGGGTAGGGGATTGATTCAGGATATAGACAGCCGTGATAACTGCCTCACCCCAAAATATCCCGGGCATACCCTTCGCCTTCAACATGCTCCTCGCCATGCCGACCACCGTCTGGTTGCGCCGCTCCACAACCCCGTTTTGCTGCGGCGTATACGGGGCTGTGAGCTGACGTTGTACTCCGTGCTGAGCGCAGTACTCGCCGAACTCCTGTGAGGTGAACTCCCCTCCGCGATCAGTACGGAGTAGCTTCAGCCTCCTCCCGGACTCTAATTCAGCTGTCGCCTTGAATTGCTGAATTAAGTCGGGCGCCTTGTCCTTGATTGCTAGAAGATAGAGCCACATATAGCGGCTCATGTCATCCACAAGCAACAAGAACATCTTCTTGCCACATGGAGTCGTCGGCGTGATAGGCCCGCAGATGTCGCCGTGGACAAGGTCGAGCGCGCCCTCCACGCGCCGCCGAGCTTGCTTGGGGAAGCTGGAGCGCCTCTGCTTCCCGACCAAGCAAGCTTCGCACAATTGATCGACATGATCAATTTGCGGAAGCCCGAGCACCATCTCCTCTCGTGCCAACTTCCGAAGCGCCTGGAAGCCGACGTGTCCGTAGCGTTCGTGCCAACGCCACGCAACATCATCACGCCTCGCGGTTAGGCAAACCGGACGTGTGATGTTGAGCCTGATGGAGTACAGCTTGCTGTCGTCGCGCTGAACTCGTGTGAGGAGACGCTGCTGCTCATCCCGTATGTGCATCACTCCTCCTTGCACCGTGATGTTGTAGCCATCCTCATCCAGCTGGCCGACGCTGATGAGGTTGGTGGTGAGGCGTGGGATGAGGTAGACGCCGGTGAGCCTCCTATGCTCACCCGTCTTGGTGGCGAATAGGACCATACCCTTCCCTCGGATACGCACGACGGAATTATCGCCGAACTTGATGGTTCTGACGACGTTTTCGTCAAGCTCGGAGGAGACGGCGCGCGAACCTGTCATGTGGTTGGTCGCGCCCGTGTCGAGGTACCAACGAGTGTCATCAAAGTCATCGTCGTTGCTGCGGTGAGCGAAGACACGTCCCTCCACTATCTCTAGTGGGCGCATAGGACGTTCCTGTACAGGCTCCTCCTGTACTGAGGCCACCCTTGTCATAAACAAGGCGCCCTCCTCCTCCGCCTTTGCCACGAAAGCCTGCTGTTGCGGCTCCTCCTTAGGCTTCGACCGACACTCCCTGGCCCAGTGGCCCTTCTTCCCGCACTTCCTGCACTGGTCCCGCGGAATATCCTTTCCGGAACCTCCCTTCTTGCCTCCGTTCTTCTTGGGCGGGCCCTTTCGGCCGCCCCTCTTAGAAGAACCCGCGGAGTGAGTAGACCGCTCCTCCTTCCGCTGTGCCTCCCACTCCTCCCGAGTGAGGTACAGCTGGCCGTTGTGTACTCCTCCCTTCCGCTGCGTCGAGTCGAAAGCGTTCTCAGCCGCCCTGAGACGCCCCGTCACCTCCGACAAGGTGAGGGTCGACATGTCCAGCAGTGTCGTGATCGCCACCACGATCTGTTGGAAGCGTTCTGGAACGCTTCGCAGGAGCTTCTCCACGACCCTCTCTTCTCCTATCTCCTCCCCTAGCGACGCAAGTCGTGATAGCATGCCGCTCAGGCGGAGGGAGAAATCCTCCACGCTTTCGCCATCCTTGAAGACAGCGTCTTCGAACTCCTTCCGGAGTTGCTGTGTTGTTGTCTTCCTCACGTGGTCGGCCCCGACCCGCATGATGGCGATCGTGTCCCATGCCTCCTTCGCCGTCCTCTTTTCTCCGATCGTCGTGATCATCTCCGGCGGGACAGCGCTGACCAAGATGTCAAGCGCCATCATGTCTTCCTGCTCGCTCACGTTCCCCTCCTCCACGGCCTTCCAAAGCAACCGTGCCTTCAGCTTGATCTTCATCATGACAGCCCACTCCGCGTAGTTGGTCTTGGTGAGCACGGGGAACCCCGTCCCGGTGTTCACCTCACGAGCTGCCGGTGAGGGTGTGCCATGGCCGATGGCGCTGCCGCTGCTTGTAGGTGTAGACGACATCTTGCAGAATTCAGCCTAGGGTTGAAACCGGCTCTGATACCACGAATGTTGCAATTCCGGCGCTGAAACTGTCTCTGTTCTTGCTGAATAAACCGATCTGCCCTAGCAGATCGATCTGTCTTCCCTGAAGACAGACCAGAAAAATTCTTCAGCCAACAACAGAGGAATAACAGCAAGGAGAAGAACAGTTCTGGTGCAGAAAACTGAGCAGATTGATTCTGTTCTTGGGAGAACAGATCAGGGGAGAGATCGGTAAGCCGCCAATCTGTTCTGGTTTTGATGGAGGCGCAGAACAGAGGGGGAAACAGGGATGGCGGCTGGTTCTAGTCCCTGGTGGCGGCTAGGGCTGCAGAGAGAGGCGGCGGCTAGGGCAGCAGTTGGGCGGCAGCTAGGGCAGAGGCTAGGCCGGCGGCTAGGGCAGGAGGGAGAGAGGCGGCTAGGGTTAGAAAAGTGGAGGAAAATTTTCTGTATTGATCTCTCTCCCAATTTGGGGTGTTTTGGCTTGTATATATAGCCCCCCCCCTTACAAGAGTCCTAATCTGTTACAAAGGATCTTTTAATCTATCTCTAAGAAGATTAAACTCAAAAACCTTCTAGAAAGGGGGCCCGGCCTGGGCCAGGGCTGACCAGCCCACTTGGCCCAGTTCTGGCCGCCCTGGGCCAGGGGCAGATAGCCCACAGGACTCCCTCTAGCTTCTGGCTTCTTGACCGGTGGAGGGGGACGAGCGGGGGAAGTAGACGCCGAAATAGAAGTCGGGTCACCTGGTGCAGGGTCGACCTGCGCTGGCCTGGGGGCCACGGCGGTTGTCTCGGGAGGAAGAGATGACGCTGCCGCGGAATCCGGACACACCAGAACAGGAGAAACTCGCGCTGGCTTGGGGGCCGCGGCAGCTGTCCCGGTTTCCGAGCGCAACGGCGCAGTCTTCCCGCCAGCCGGGGATGGCCGGGAAGCGCGAACACTCCAGCGGGCTCTGAACCCCGACTTCCGAGCCGGGGCAGGACTCACAGAGCCCGTCGTCGTCACTGACGGCCGCTCCGCAGTCGCCTGGACTGGCGGAGCAGGGGACGCTCCAGAAGCTCCCCTCAACGCATCGGCCCGGGGCCTCTTTGTGTCACCACCGGAAGGAGTGTCGTCTCTAGAAGCAGGAGGTGCAGGCACCCCAGATCCCCGACTTGGCACAGATGCCGCCACTGAAGGAGATCGAGCGTGTTTCTTCTCTGGTGGCGGGTTGGAGGCCATGACGAGGGAGGACTCAAAGGCAAGAAGACAAAGGCACAAGAGTCCAAGAAAAAGCGCTGGGAAGTGCGAAGGGAAGCCGCAATGCGGGTAAGATCCCCTCTTAAAACTTCCCAGGTGCAATTCCAAGCGATTCGAAACTTTTCGAATACGCCGCATCGGCAACCGCTTCGGCCCCAAGACCGAGCGCCGATGACAGGTGGACCCAAGCCGCTCAGCTGGCGCGGTGGGTCATGGAGTCAGTCTCCTAAGAAGACGAGCCGGCAAGGCACTCCTGCAGTTCCCGAAGAAAGCGCCGCAACATGCAGTAGTGGCAGTCTGGGGAACCGCAGCAGTAAAGGCAACCATCAAGTGGGCGCACGCTCCCACGATACCGCGATTGTTCGTGCTCCGGCAGCGGTCAATGCGGGACTTAGAAAAAGTGCGCGGATCAGAAGAGACGGAGGTCCCACCTCGGGCTCGCTATCTCCCCCGAGATGGGCCCGGGGGCCACTGTCGGTACCCGCGATATGGGGTACCCCCACACACAGGGGAAAATGCCTAAGGATCTCGCCCTTCTCCGCAGGGAGAGCTCCGAAGGCGCCACGCGTCCGAACCCCCCTCTCCTCAGAGGAGAGCTCCGGGCTCGCCACGTGGCCTGCAGAAGCCGGACCTCCCCCCTCCGCGGGGGAGAGGTCCGAAGGCGCCGCGTGTCCAGCGGGGCCGGACCTCCCTCTTCTCAGAGGAGAGCTCCGGGCTTGCCACATGGCCGACAGAAGCCGGACCTCCCCCCCCCCCCCCCCCCCCCCGCGGGGAGAGGTCCGAAGGCTCCACGTGTCCTGCGGGGCCGGACCCCCCTCTCCTCTGAGGAGGGCTCCAGGCCCGCCACGCGTCCAGCGGAACAGCGCTGCCTGCCCCCGAGCGGTAGGCAGCGGGCGTAAAGACGCCCTGTACCTTGCCCGTACAAGGTATTCAAGGCCTGCGCCTTCCCAAGACGCGGAGACGCGGAGCACGCCTCTGTCAGGTGTCGTTGCGCCCAGTCGCATCACAGACTGGCGCGCGGTGTCAGAGCCTGCCAGCCAATAAACGCAGCGACAAGAGATCCCATGCCGCTCCCGCCGTCATCAACCACTACGGCTAGCATGCGGCATGGGCAGGGCGGCAAGACGAAGACTCAGAAGCTTTCGCCAGAGACAACTACCGACATAACTGCGGATACGATAGTCTGCAGGCAATCTCTCCGGGACCACCTGTCAGGTCCCGGGCCCCCCTTGTAAGCCACACGAGCCTTGGACTATAAAAGGCTCGGGTAGGGTAGGCAACGTTAGCAAGGGTTCGCACTCCAGCAACTCATACGCGAGACATCACTCATCCCCAAGCTCAGGACTCCGGTTCTGAGCAGCAAGCAATACAGCGAGCTTCTTAGCTCGCCTGGACGTAGGGTTTTACGCTCCGGCAGCCTGAACCACGTAAAACTCGCCGTGTCAAGCTTCTCCTTAATTCGTCCATACGCTTAAGCTCTCCACAAGTGACTAGCCCCTCCGAAAAAGAACCTCCGCGGGCTGCCCAGTGCAGGTCCGGGGGAAGTGTCGACCACACACTTCGACAGAGTCCAGGTCAGTTTTGATATCTCTAGGATGTAATAGGCTGGCTATAAATAGTAGCCGATATTGAGGAATAAAACATCAGAGTTTTTAGAGTCCAACTTATCTCCTGGCTCTGTTGGTTGGCGGCGCCACGACGCCGCCGGCGAGCAGCCGTCAGGTTCGGCGGACGCGCCTCCGGCCTCCGGCTTTCCACCCCTATAATCTGCAATCACACAAGAATAGAGAGGTTTGTCACAGTAAGTGGTGAGGAAGGATTATTTATACTCTAACAAAACCATTATAGAAATATCTACATGCAACCGTCATGTGTGGTAGAAAACTGCCATTTGATTGGCAGCAACCATATTTTTTTATTTTCGGTCCCCTGAAATTCCAAATATGGTATCCAATAACGCCGATCTGGTGTATATGTGTAGGTGGTGGTCCATAAAGATTCTCTGCCAACAGCTTCTGTAAAAAGAAAATGTTGTATGCTAACAACATGTTTCAAAAATGCCATTATCACCAAAGCACAAGGTAGAAAGTCCAAAACTTTTGGGCATTAAAATTTATTGATGCATATGTAAAAATGGGGTAAGGCTGTCTAGAAATAACCCTTCCCCGGACCCCACAATGTGTGGGGGCCTTCGACACTGGGTACACCCTTTTTATATGTAAGACAGTAGGAGATTTCAAGTCATAAAGTATGGATATTTGTGCATGAAAATGCATCTGACTTCTAATCATTGACATGAAAATGAATATTAGAAGCAATAGTCCTAAAGAGTGCTGGCTACATGGTCGATTGATTATAATATAACAGTAGACAGTACATCAGAACAGTTGTCAATGGGCTAATGGTTAGGAAGCTATTGGAGAACTGGTGCATAGCACAGTTGGCAAAGACACTCGCTGTGTTCGTGCCCACCTGCGTTCGAGCTGGTGCTCGCCTCCTCCTCATTAAATCATAGTGCTCCCGCCCATGGCGCCCATGAAAAAGGGTGTACCCAGTGTTCAAAGCTCCTGCCCTTGGCGTCCCTGTCATTGCTTTTTTTTGTTGGGAAACTATTGCTAGTTTGCTATATCAATTAAATCCATGGAACCTAACTATTATACAACATGGTGAAGCATGAGATAGTAGAAGCATGAGGTTTAATTAAGAAACTACTTGCTAGAAATTTTTTATTCCATTTGTTATCATCACGAAAGAAGAAAATAATAATTGATCTAACACAGGCATGCTATCTCCCATGGAGGTGTTCATCACAGATTGAAATTTTGTGGGATACAAGTACGGAAAGGGGCGAGCATCTTAAAAAATGGTCAAGGCAGGCGCAGGCCACATGATAATAGCTGGTATTTCAAATACTAATGAATAAGCTCACAGTAATATAAAGCACCTGATACAAAATTAGAAAGCACAACATGTGGTTGAGCAGAGAAACCAGCCAAAGCAATCAATTAACTATGCAGCAGAAAGGGGCATTGGAAGATCCCCACAGAATATTGTTTAGCGATCCAAATACATGAGTCAAGTGCCAGCTCTCTTTACCTGTCAGTGCATCGACCTTGATGAGTGGTCTTGCCCAGAACAAGAAGAGATGGTAAAACCAGTAGTTTAGACCAAAATTTCATCCCCAGTAAAATACAGAACTTCAGAGCATCTCTGTTTTTTGTTAAACTGTAATTTATTAGCTATGTGAAGAGGCTAGCCTCAGTCAGCCAGCAAGTGTAAATAGATAAATACCAATCTCTGTAAATTAAGACGCTGCTTACTGGCTGAAGCTACGTCCATTAATTGCATAGGCAGCACAAATTCTTCACGGCGAGTAAACAATTATGTAGGTTTAACGAGCATAGAGACATATAATTGCACTTAGCAATTAGCCAAGAAGGAAAAGTGATTTAATCATCCAATTCTTCTTTACAGATCGATTAAGATGATTGTTCTGACTAGTGAGTACTAATGAAGCATGGATCCAGCCCAAAACGCTACCCCAACGCCATGACACCTGGCGGTTGACACCCCCAACCAAACAAAACAAGAATCACGCGTCCAAAAAAATACCTCTAACGTCACTTATCCACATCTTCTGAAATCTGATAGGAGATATTGAAGCAACACCACGCCGACTAGCACAAAACGCACAAAGAAAAATGAAGCTACCAAAAGCTTCCCAAGAGGAGCGAACATCTGGGATCTGAGGGTGCCACCTTTCCCTTTCCGCTGGGACGAATAATCCCCAGCTGGCATTGCCCCCCAAAGCCTCTGAATCAAGCCTAAATCGTTCTGTACCGGCACATGTGCAGTCAGATCCTAACAGGGACAAGTCAGCAACAGCGGCTGCTACCTCTGTAAAAACTATGATCTCCGTTTTGACAGAAATGGAGGTGGAAATATTCCGACTCAAAAAAAGCAACAGCGGCTGCAGGACCGGGAAGGCGGAGACCTTTGGGGATGTAGGCATGGCGCTTCCGGTAGTAGATGACGAAGCATCAGAGGAATTCGGAGACGAAGTAGAGGAGGTAGCCGCCGACGCAGTTGCGCAGCCACGACTGCACCGGTTGCGGCAGGCCGCGCCACCAGTCACCGGGCGCCACCGCGCTGAGGACGATCTCGTTGTACCACTCTGTCTCGGCGACGAAGTGCCGCAGGTAGTCGCCGCCGCCATTACCGGCGGGCCTTCGCCCTTGGGGTGGGTGCGGTCACTACGGCGTTGGTTGAGGTGGGGACGGAGCTGTAAAGCGGCGGAACCGCGGAAGCGTGGAGAGTGGCCGGGGGTTTAAAGTGGATCTCTATGTCTGTGGTGGCCAACGGTGGTCGTGCCGCAGCAAGACAATTGTAATTATAACACTTCCAACATTGGACTTCGCTAGAATACCATCGAGATAAATAAAATGCCACGGAAGCGGGAGGAAGGCCACGGTCGAATAAATGGAAAACAGAATATCGTATTTTCTAACAAAATATGTCACCATTTACTTTGTACATGATCAACATCTATTGAACGAGCTATCGAATAGTCGCAAAATCTATGTTGTTGCAATAACAATACAACATCATGATGACAAGAAATAAATTCTAGTTGTCACATGGTACGCTTAAAACCACGTGATCTTAAGGTCTGTTTTTTCTCTACCCTTTCCACTTTTAGTTATATAGTTTATTTCATTTTTACAATATGTAAAGTGTTCTTTAAAAATAAAATTTAGAAGTTCAATGTTACGGATTTCTATTGGGTTCATGAGAATGGCTAAGTGTAGTTGTTGGCTCGCGAAGCCTATTGAAGAGAAGTTAGTCCAACATCGACTCAGGTGGTTTTGACATATCCAGCAGAGACCTCCAAAAGCACCGGTTAACACTAGGATTTTAAGAGGTAGAGAAAATATTAGAAGAGGTAGAGGACGACCAAGGTTGACCTGGGAGGAGGCGGTAAAACGAGATTTGAGAGATTAGATCTGTCACGCTCGGTTTTATATAAAGTAAAACCGGTCGCAATCTACATGTATGTCAGTATCGGTTTAATCATACATATAGGACAATTAGTGATAAACAGTTCTATATCGAATATAAATGTCATTTATACCTTAAATGAGTTTCGAATAGCAGCGGAAGAGGAAAAAGTTGTAGGGCCGTCCACAGGGCAAATCGACTGGCAGCAACGCGACCTTCACACCGTCTTCATTTTATCTTATTTTCACTGAGCAACATTTATAATAAAAAAAAAGGAAAGTGCATGAGTACATAAAGTACTCAACAAGTGTGGAAAATTGATGACACGCAGACATTTAACAGGAAAGGCTAGACACGGGTTTAAGCACTAAGCAACCTATCCTTAGTTCATCTTAGCATCCTGTGGTACTAGGTGAATCATTCCAATATCCAATACTACATAAATATATACTGTCAGGTTAACCAACTGACCCACAATACCGTCTAGGTTCCACCCATCTGGACACTGTTAGTAGTTGAATTCTTACTCTCATTGGAAGAGAGGATGACACTAGGAGTTAAGGCAATTTTCTTGCCTATTTCTCGCACAATACCATACCAACCCAAGGGGTTGAGGCTACATATTTATAGCTTCCATGGCAGCCAAGCATATGCCATAAAGGTGCTAGTCTAAAATGCTTAGATGTTGTCCTAATATGTTGTCTTTGGCTGATACTAAGATGTTGTCCTAGTGTCCTTAATATGTTGTCCTAGTGTCCGTAGATGTTGTTCTAATTGGGGCCACAAAAACCAAAGGACTAGAGTACAACAAGGACCAAGGACTAAAGTGCAATAAACTAAAGGACTAGGGTACAAGGGACTAGGGGACCAAAGACCAAAGGACTACAAGACTTATTCCAGCATTCTCCCCCTAAGTCTTGTACGTCGTCTTCTGAGAGGGTTGGACCATCCCGATCTTGGTGCGAAGTTCAATGAACTTGAGCCTCCCAAGGGGCTTCGTGAGCAGGTCCGCAAGCTGGTCATTGGTGTTGATGTAGTTCGCCTTGATGCTCCCTTCCTCCAAGCATTTTCGGATGAAGTGGTACCTCACCCGGATGTGCTTGCTCCGTTCATGGAAAACGGGATTCTTTGCTAGGGCCAGAGCGGACACGTTGTCCACCCTGAGTTCGATCGCTCCAGTGTCTCTGCTGAGGAGATCACCAAGCAGTCGACTAAGCCAGAGCGCCTGAGTCGAAGCAGTGGAGGCCGCTATGTACTCGGCCTCGCAGCTGGACAGGGCCACCACCTGCTGCTTGACCGACTGCCAGCTAACAAGGCACTTGCCGAAGAAGAAGAGGATCCCACCCGTGCTCTTGCTGGTGTCGATGTCGTCAGCTGGTCGCTATCGCTGTACCCGACAAGGTGTGCCTCCCCAGGACACCTCGGATAGTGGAGGCCGTGATCGAGTCCCCGCAACATAGCGGATGATCCTCTTCACAGCCTGCTGGTGATCCGTCATCGGTCGTTGCAGGAAACGACTAACGTAGTCGACGGAGAATGCCAAGTCTGGCCGTGTGTGGGTGAGGTAGCGAAGGCTCCCCACAAGACGCCGGTACTGCGTAGCGTCTACCTCCTCCGCCGTGCTGTCGCGGCTCAGCTTCAGCCTTTCCTCCATCGGAGTGAGAGCTGGGTTGCAGTTTGTGAGCCCAGCTAGGTCAACAATGCGCTTGGCGTAGGCGGTCTGTCGAAGTGTGATCCCGGAGTCGGCCTGGTGCACCTCAATCCCAAGGTAGAAGGAGAGAGATCCCAGGTCACTCATCTGAAAGGTGGCTTTCATCTCTTCCTTGAACGGTGCCGCCTCCGCATCCTTGGTGTCGGTGATCACCAAGTCATCGACGTAGACACCCACCAGTAGGGTGTTTCCTCCATTGCCCCGCCGGTAGATGGCCACCGCGTGCGGGCATTGCCCGAAGCCCATCCTCTTGAGCGTGGAATCCAACTTGGCATTCCATGCCCTTGGTGCCTGACGCAAGCCATAGAGGGCCTTGCGCAGGCGCAACACCTTGCCCTCCTTGCCAGGGACCACAAACCCCGACGGCTGGTGTACGTAGACCTCCTCCTTCAAGTCGCCGTTGAGGAACGCCGACTTGACGTCCATGTGCTGGACACGCCAGCCTTCTTGGGCAGCGAGTGTAAGAAGGAGTCGCACGGATTCCATCCGTGCCACGGGGGCAAAAGCATCGTCGAAGTCGATCCCCTCCCGCTGCACAAAGCCGCGTGCCACTAAGCGAGCCTTGTGCTTGACGATGGCACCGCTTCATCCCTCTTCAACTTGAACACCCACTTAAGTGTGATCGCACGGTGACCGCGAAGGAGATCAGCAAGCTCCCAAGTGTGGTTCGTCTCAACCGCGTCCATCTCCGACTGCATCGCGGCACGCCATGCCGTGTGTCTCTCAGCCTCCACGAAAGACCGAGGCTCGCCGTCGCCGCACGCAAGATGCAACTGCGCCTCCAGATCACGAGGGACTAGTCCCGGCGCCGTCTGGTTACCGAGATGATCCTCCATCGTACGATACCGCAACGGCTCGCCATCGTGGTATGCGTTGATGCGCTCCTCGTCGTGGGAGAGCGGAGTAACGAACAGCACCGGTTTGTGCTCGACATGAGTTGGTGTCGGAGTGGACGTACCCGGAGGGATGGCAGTCGGTGCTGGAGTGTGTGGGGTCACCGGCTGTGGTGGTGGAGAAGTCGTCGCAGCCGAGGTCGTGACTGGGGAGCGTGGCGCTGAAGTTGGTGGAGAAGAGCTGCCAACTCCCCCAGTTCCCTTGAAGTGGACGTACTCGACGATGAAGTTGTCGTATGTCGGAGTCGAGCCGTCGTCCACCGCCTTGTCCCATGCCCATCCTCGCCCTTCGTTGAACACAACGTCGCGCGTCGTGTGCACACGCTGTGTCTCTGGGTCGAGAATGCGGTAGGCCTTCGAGCCCTCCGCGTAGCCGATGAACACCCCCAGAGTGCTCCTGTCGTCGAGCTTGCTGATGTGGCCAAGCTCCTTGGCAAACGCGAGGCAGCCGAAGACCCGTAGATGAGAGACCGCCAGCTTGCGCCCATACCAAGCCTCGTACGGCGTCCTGCCGTTGAGAGCCTTGGTGGGCGAGCGGTTGAGGATGTAGACAGCCGTCACCACCACCTCTCCCCAGAAGATAGCCGACATTCCCCTCTGCTTGAGGAGGGCCCGAGCCATCCCCACAACCGTCTGGTTGCGCCGCTCGACGACGCCGTTCTGCTGCGGGTTGTAGGGCGTGGAGTAGTGGCGCTGAACACCCTCATCCGCGCAATACGACGTGAATTCAGCCGTCATGAATTTGCCGCCGTTGTCGGTGCGCAGCACACGCAGCTCGCGGTCGCACTCCGCCTCCGCAATGGCCTGCGCGCGCCTGATGGCGTTCGCAACCTCTCCCTTGCTGCCAAGGACCACGAACCAGATGTAGCGGGAGAGGTCGTCGACAAGCAGCAGAAGTAGCGTTGTCCTCCTGGTGTAGCTGGTGTCACCGGGCCACACAAGTACCCGTGAACGAGCTCGAGCCGTTCCTTAGCTCGAAAGCTCGACTGCTGGGGAAAAGGAAGCCGCCTCTGCTTCATCAATACGAAGACGTCGCAGAGCTGCTCCACGTGGTCAAGGCATGGCATGCCTCGCACCATCTCCTTGGCACTGAGCTGCTTTAGGGCCTCGAAGTGAAGATGCCCAAAGCGCTCGTGCCACTGCCATGCCTCGTCGTCCCGACGAGTGGCAAGGCAGACAGGCTGTGCTACCTGCACGTGAAGGACATAGAGTCAATTGGTGCCTCTAGTTACCTTGGCAAGAAGGCGACGATGGCGATCCCAAATCCTCATGACTCCGTCCTTAATTTCCACGCGCGAACCGTTCTCATCCGGCTGTCCCAGGCTCATGATGGAGTTTCTCAACGCGGGGATGTAGTAGACTCCGACGAGCAGCCTGTGCTCACCAGACTCGGCGGTGAGGATGACGGAGCCGACACCCTTGATCTCCACGCCGGAGGCGTCACCAAACTTGACAGAGCCTCGGGCGTTGGAGTCAAGCTCAACGAAGAACTCCCGTCGACCGATCATGTGATGGGTGGCGCCGGTGTCGAGGCACCACCCGTCAGTCTTGTCGTTGCTGGAGCCGTCGCCGAGGAAAGCGTGTGCTCTTGGCTCATCAAGATGAAGGAGAGCCGCTGCGGTCGATGCCCCTAGAGGTGGCTTGATGCTTCCGTGTGCCAGAAGCAAAGCTGGCTCCTCCTCTACCTGTGCCACGTGGGCCTCCTCCTCCACTTGTGCCACGTGGGCCTGGCCACGTCGTGGCTGTCGACACTCCCTGGCCCAATGACCAAGCTTGCCACAGTTGTGGCAGGTGTTGTCTCGTGTCGGCTTGTGGTTGCCGACGGTGCCGCCCTGGGCGCCTCTGCGGGTGCCACCCTCGGTACGTCCGCGTGCCCCGGCCTGGGTACCTCCGCGCCCCTTGCGTGACTTGCCGCGCTTGCGGCCGCCTGTCGAGGAAGGACTCCCCCTTCTTCCGGTCACCCTGGCCAGCCTCCCACTGCTCGCGAGTGAGATGAAGCTTCCAGCTAATGGTGATAGGCCCCGAGAGAGGTTGTGGTCCGTCGTTGTCGACGACCTTGAGGCGACCTATCGCCTCTTTGATCGACATCGTGGAGAGGTCCAGCAGAGACTCGATCGAGCGAGCGATCTGCTTGTACTTCTCGGGGATGCACCGAAGGAGCTTCTCGACAGCTCTCTCTTCGTCGTAGGTGTCGTCGCCGAACTGCACCAACTTCTGCAACAAAGTGTTGAGACGGAGAGCAAAGTCATCAACGCCCTCACCTGGCTTAAAGGCCAGGTTCTCTCACTCCTTGTGAAGCGCCTGCAGTGTGGACTTGCGGGCGCGGTCGCTGCCGATGCGTGCCGCAGCGATGGCATCCCATGCCTCCTTAGTAGTCCGCTTCTTGTAAAGCGAGAACTGCATCTCGGGCGGGACTGCAACAATAAGGGCATCCAACGCCCGTCGGTCCTCGTAGTAGTCGACGTTGCCGTACTGAACTGCTTCCCACATGTGTCGCACCTGGAGCCGTACCCTCATCACCATGGCCCACTCGACGTAGTTGGTCTTGGTGAGGGTAGGCCACCCACCGCCGGGACCGACGTCCCTGACAATGGCCTGGAGCCCATGATGTCCATGGTACCTGTCCGGGGAGGGAGAACCGCGCCGCCTGTAATGGCCGCATTCTCCGTCGACCCAACCGCCGCCGCTGGGAGCGCCACCGGCGCGTCCGCGCCCGTCTGAGCTGCGGCTGTCGCGCCCATGGGGGCGTGCGGCTGCTCGTTGCACCTCTCGTGCTCGCGCCGCCTCCCTCACCGGCCTGAGCTCATCGTCGACGCCGCCGTCGACAGAGCTGCTGGAGCTACTGCCGCGCAGAGCCTCCAGCTCCGCTGCCGCCGCACGCGCTACAGCCGCCGCCGCCGCCGCTGCTGCCAGTTCCGCCGCCGCCAACCTTGCCACCGTCGCCGCAGTCTCTGCCGCCGCTCGCTCGCGCTCCTCTGCCGCGGCGACCTCCGTCTGCCGCGCGCTCGAGGCGACCGAGCGCTGAGACTGTCCGTCGGACATGGCGCACTAGTGGGGGAGGGTTGTTGTGTGTGGAAGACAAGCTGCTGCTCGTCTGTGCAGGAGAGGAATGAGCTCGAACAGCCGGCGTTCCTGCTGCCGGTTGCGGACAGAGAGAGGTGCGGGAAGGGGATGAGCAGGAGATGTTTAAGCTGCGGGATAGAACGGCTTTGATACCAGATGTTAGTAGTTGAATTTTTACTCTCATTGGAAGAGAGGATGACACTAGGAGTTGGGGCAATTTTCTTGTCTATTTCTCACACAATGCCATACCAACCCAAGGGGTTGAGGCTACATATTTATAGCTGCCATGGCAGCCAAGCATATGCCACAAAGATGCAAGTCTAAGATGCTTAGATTCTGTCCTAATATGCTGTCCTTGGCTGACACTAAGATGTTGTCCTAGTGTCCTTAGATGCTGTCCTAATTGGGGCCACAAAGACCAAAGGACTAGAGTACAACAAGGACCAAGGACCAAGGACTAAAGTGCAACAAACTAAAGGACTAGGGTACAAGGGACTAGAGGACCAAAGACCAAAGGACTACAAGACTTATTCTAGCAGACACCACCTCAGAGGGTTCCCATCACCCGGCTACCAAGGACCAACCAAACCAACTAATCATGAGAGTGACTAGCCCGCTTTTGACCGTGAGCACGGCTGTCTAGACAGTTTAATACTCTGAAGAGTTTGTACAACTTTACCCACAAGTCGTGATTCCGTCCCTTGTCGCCAGGTGGACTAAATCCTCCCGTTTGCCCATGATAGTCAGTCACATTTCACACTTCCTATGGTGTGCGGCCAGGAGATCACTATGAGGCCTTTACAAAGGGATTCCCTACGAGCATGAGCCCACTGAGGTTTCACCCATAACTGCATCCAGGAGGCTACAACCTCTGCTACAGTGGCCCCTCTTGAGCCTTGCGGATCCCGAGGTAGTCCAGCTGACTTTTATTCCCTGCACCTTCCAAACACTTACACTACATCGGAAATACACCTAATTACTTAGGCAAACTGTTCCATACTAGTCTTGTGGTGACACAATGTAAGATAGATCACAAGATCCCACGAACCGGTCCTTAGAATCTACGCAGACACCAACACAAACTCGAGTCTCGTGCATAACGCACCCACCAAAAACAACCGGCCTGCTAGATTCCTAACTACATCACCATAATCCAATACCACATAAATAAATATTAATCTCACAATTAATTGTACCAACCTTCCCACCCAATTACTAAGCATGGCTAAGCGTAATAATACACCACAAACCCAAACATACCTCCCAAACCCAGCTACAAGGAATGATCTGAAATTCTAGTAAGTAACCTATATGGGATTCATATTAAGACATGCATGCACCTACTCTAGTTAAATTCCTAAAATAGGAGCAAAGTGGTCAAGGGCACTTACCTCTCAAGAAGTGCTGCTGCTCGGAATCTTCAAAGTCCTGGGCTTGCAAGTCGAACGTCGGCTCGGGGATTGAGGGGTCTGCGGGGTCTGGGAACAGTCAGAGATGGCCTAGCGACGTGAAGGTGTGGCGTAGCTAGTTAGATCTCGCCGGATCCGAGGTGGAAACAACGTTTCCCCGTGTTCTTCAGCCTGTGACGTTCCTTGGAGCCAGGCTAACACGACGGCAGGGTCAACACAAGGAGAGACAGTGAGGTAGCAGCGAAATGTTGAGGGATGCGAGGAAAACTAACCGGAGCTCGGCGGTGTGGGGGTCGGAGTGGCGATCCCTGCGCGTTCTTTGGGTCCGAGACGCGTATGGAGCTTATAGTATCTGGGGGTTGGAGGGCTTGTCGAGGATGAGGTTGACCTTCACGTTGAGCGACTCTATGGGGCTGTGGTTGTGCGGGTAGCTCCCCGGGAGGTAGAAGCCACTGACGCCCGACGAGAAGAGGAGCACCGCGGTGAACGAGTTGGGCCCGAGATCAAGAGCCCTCAGCAACCCAGGCTCCCCAATGTCCTTTACTGACACCAATACATATCTAGCTCATCTTGGTCATCATTTGAGTATTCATCAGATGAATCACTGTCATCCTCATGTTTCCTTTTGCTTGCCAACACGTCTAGCAGTTCTGTGTTCCCTTTCATGGACTTTGGATCCTTTTTCTCCTTACCTATCACAAAAATATCAAAGCAAAGGTATGCCATTGATGTTGAAACCGTTGTAAACTCAGAGCTTGAAGTACCACATAAATCGATCAGCTTTAGTTTGTCAAACTTGAGCTTGTGTCTCTCTGCACATAAATAGAATGCTGCTGCAGTAAATACTGGACGACCAAAATCAGTGCTTGCCTGGCGAGAAGGGGGCAATGCAGCCAAGAAGCGCTCCTTGTAGAGTGACAATCCTTTCTGCACGAAAGGTATCTGCCTGACGCAGCCAAATTGGATGCCCAACTCACGCACATCCAACGTTGTCTTGACCCGAGGCCGTTCTGCAGCGCGTTGAACGATCTGATGTACACCTTCTCTGACATGCCGCTCATATGCACTGCCTCTGCCCGGTCAAATATCACCTGAAAATGATTGCACACCTCCCCGATGCCGAGGACAGAGGAGTCGAAGTTGACGTCGCAGAGGAGGCGGAAGGGGGGTGGCGTCGAGCGAGGAGGCGGAGGGGTGGGGGAGCGCGGCGGAGGCGAGGGCGAGCGGACGATGGCGCGAAGCGAGAGGGGCGCGCCAGCTGGGGGGGGGGCGAGTGGCAGGCGGCGTGGGCGGGATCGGCGGCGCTGAGGGAGGAGGCGAGAGCAGGTGGCGGGGTCGTCCTAGTGTTACGGCCGAGGATCCCAGGGAGGAGAAGGGCGTCGCCGCCGGAGAGGCCGAGGAGGCGTGAAGACCAAGAGGAAAGTGTGGAGGCGAAATGGGGTGAGTGCGTGAGTCGCGTCGGTGTATGACGGGTGGGGTCTGGTGTGGTGTAGGGCCCATGGGTCAGTCATGGTGTAGGTGCGGAGCCACTTCGGCGTATGACGGGTGGGTCTGGTGTGGTGTAGGGCCCACGGGTCAGCCCCGGGTGGGGGATGTAAAAAGCTAACTGACTCGTGAGGAAAAGGCAAGAGAAGAAATCAATTCAGTTTTACGCCTCCGAATCCTCGTCGTTCCCGCGTCGCGCCACCGCCGGTCGGATCCTGTACGCGCTCACGCCGGAGACCGATCGGATCCTGTACAACTGGTATCAGAGCTTTCTCCTTCCTTGGGACCTCAAAATTTTCGGGGAGGGGGTGTTCCTGTGATTCGGGTAGGAGTTGCAGGCGATCAGGAGCAAAGATCGTCGTGAATCCCCGTTCCTCACCACGGCGCCACCACCCAAACCATCGGTCCAGACGCGATTCGTGCTGGAAGCGATGGCAGAGGAGTCGAAAGCAGAAGGGGAGAGATGGGGAAAGGTGTTCGGGCTATTGGAGCAGTTGGCTAGGGGTCAGAGCGATCTCCAGGGCCAGCAGGCTCTCGCGGCATCTATCGCTGAGCAGGCGGCCAAGGAGCGGGATCTTCTGGCAAAACAGATGGAAGAGATCAAGGCGAAGGTGGAAACCATGACCCTAGAGCATCAGGTAGAGGCACTGCCGCTCAGGAGGGTAGAGGAGATAGGACAGCAGAGGGGTGAGGGTGGCGGGCTGCAGCAGAGAGGAGGGGACAGGGAGCCGCCACCTTACAGGGGAATAGAGGAGGCAGGTCATCGATAGAGGAATGGAGGATTCCAGCAGAGAGAGGTGTAGGAGGGCAAAACATTCATGAAGCTGTCATTCCTTAAGTTTTCTGGCGATAATCCTACCATTTGGATTGATAAATGTGAGGATTATTTTTCCATCTATCATGTGCCAGAGATGACCTGGGTGAGAGTAGCCAGCATGCATATGGAGGGCAATGCATCCAAGTGGCTACAGATCTTCAAACTGACAGAAGGTTTGAGCACTTGGCGGCGGTTTGTGGAGGCAGTGAAGGAGAAGTTCGGCTCTTATGAGTACCCTCAGGCCATGCACAACTTACTACATCTGAGACAAACCAGTAGCCTGGATGAGTATATCTCAGAGTTTGAGGAAGCAAGATACTTAACTTCTATGCACAACCCAGAGCTGGATGAGGTTTTTTTTGTGGCACGGTTTATGAAGGGACTGAAGTTTGAGCTGAAGGGGCCAGTTCAATCACAGATACCCACAACTGTCAACAGAGCGGTGGTGCTGGCTAAAGTGCAGAGGGATATTCAGGAGAGGAGCAACTTTAGAGGTAGCAGAGGAGTCAGCAGTGGAGTTAGGTCAGGTGTTGGAGGCAAAGTGGAGAGCAGAATTGTACCATCTCAGGGAGAACTGGGTAGAGAAAGACAGTTAAGGGACTATAGGAGGCTGAATGGGCTATGTTATGCTTGTGGTGAGAAATTTGAACCTGGACACATACAGAAGTGTCCCAAGAGATCTCAAGCCCATCTCAATATGGTGGAGATTGCAAACTCGAAGGAGGAACTTACTGAAGAGGTGTTGAGGCAATTGGAGCAGGAGGAAAACCAGGAGGCTGAGTGTCTGCATGTATCAGTCCATGCAATGTCTGGTACCCAGGGTGGGCAAAGCTTGCGTTTGAAGGCACTGGTGAGGGACCAAACCTTCCTGATCTTGGTGGACTCGGGAAGTGCAATGTCCTTTGTGAACACTGCCTTTGCGAACAGAGCAGGGCTGCAAAAACAAAAGTGTTCCCCTATGAAGGTCAAGGTGGCGTCTGGAGAGGAGTTATGGAGTGAGTACATGGTGAAAGACTTGGAGTGGTGGTGTGAGGGGCATACTTTCAGGACTGATATGCGCATCCTATCCCTGGGAGCTTATGATGCAATATTGGGATATGACTGGTTAACCCAGTACAGTCCTATGACTTGTGACTGGGTCCAAAAGCACTTGGCCTTCATGAAGGATGGAAAGGAGGTAAGGTTGCAGGGTAGCCAGCCACCAGTTCAACATCATGTGGCCCTGGTTACTCCAATGCAACTGGACAAGTGGCTGGTGGGCAATGAAGTGTGGGCTATGGCAGTGGTGGAGGATCAGGGGAGATTTGTGAAGTCTGGGGGGAAAGTTGGGAGTCACAAGCTAGTGCAGAAGTTAATAGAGGAGTTCAGGGATGTTTTTGAGGATCCTAAGGTACTGCCACCCCAAAGGCCTTTTGATCATGTCATTTCATTGATCCCAAGGGCCATACCTGTCAATGCAAGACCCTATAGGTATTCACCCCTGCATAAGAATGAGATTGAAAGACAAGTGGCTGAGTTATTGCAGTCAGGGCTGGTAGAACACAGTGTCAACCCCTTTGCTTCCCCAGTCTTGCTGGTGCAGAAGAAGGATGGGACTTGGAGGCTCTGCATTGACTATCGGAAGTTAAATGACATCACCATCAAGAACAGGTTCCCTATGCCCATGGTGGAGGAGATTTTGGATGAACTGCATGGGGCTCATTACTTTTCTAGTCTAGATATGAAGGCTGGATACCACCAAATCCGAATGAAGGATGGAGAGGAATTCAAAACAGCCTTTAAGACTCATTGTGGACACTACCAGTTCAAGGTGATGCCTTTTGGCTTAACTAATGCTCCTGCCTCTTTTCAATGTGCCATGAATTCTATTTTAAGTCCCTATCTAAGAAAGTTTGTGCTGGTCTTTATTGATGACATTTTGGTCTATAGTCCTACCTTAGAGTTACATGTGCAACATCTTAGACTGGTGTTTGAGTTGGTGAGACAGCACCAGTTCTACTTTAAGCTGTCTAAATGTCACTTTGCTCAAGAAGAGTTGGTTTATCTAGGCCATGCCATTTCAGCAAAAGGGGTTCAGACAGATAGCAAGAAAATTGAGGCAATGAAAGGTTGGCCAGTACCTAGCTCATTCACTGAACTTAGGGCCTTCTTGGGGCTGACTGGCTATTACAGAAAGTTTGTGAGGAGGTATGGGGTCATTGCCAGACCACTGACTGCAATCCTTAGACATAAGCAGTTTCAGTGGTCAAAAGAGGCACAAGAGGCCTTCCAGTTACTCAAGGAGGCTATGAGTGAGGCACCTATGTTAGCTTTACCCAACTTCAATGAACCCTTCGTAGTTGAGACTGATGCTTGTGAATATGGGGTGGGAGCAGTGTTGATGCAAAATGATAGGCCTATTGCATTTCTGAGTAAGGCATTGTCTGAACAACACAAGCAGTGGTCCATCTATGAGAAAGAATTTCTGGCCTTAATCTTAGCTGTGGACAGATGGAGATCCTATTTACAGAGGACAGAATTCCAAATCAGGACTGACCACAAGAGTCTAAGTTTTTTTGGATGAGCAAGTCCTTCAGTCTGATCTTCAGAAGAAGGCAATGGCTAAGATGATGGGATTGAATTTTAAAATTATCTACAAGAAGGGGAAAGAAAATCTGGCTGTTGATGCCCTGTCAAGGGTAGCTCACCTGATGGAGGTGTCTATGGTTGCTGAGGCAGTTCCTATGTGGATTCAGGAAGTCAAAAACTCCTATGCTACTGATCAACATGCCCAAGATTTGTTGGCTCAGTTGACTATCTCCAGCCCTGACCAGCAGGGATTTTCTGTTCATCAAGGGGTAATCAGACAACAAGGTAGAATATGGGTAGGTGAGAATTCTGCCTTGAGGACCAAGTTAATAGCAGCATGTCATGACAGTGCAGTAGGAGGTCATTCTGGCATCCACAATACCTATCACAGAGTGAAGAAGCTATTTGCTTGGAGGGGAATGAAACAGGATGTGGAGGACTGGGTGAAGCAATGCCAGGTATGTCAGCAAGCAAAAGGGGAAAGGACAGTACCAGCAGGGCTTTTACAGCCTCTACCAGTACCTCAAGGAATGTGGCAAGATATCACCATGGACTTTGTGGAAGGGTTACCAAAATCTGAAGGGTTCAATACAATCTTAGTGGTGGTGGACAGACTATCTAAATACTCTCACTTCTTTCCACTCAAACATCCCTACACAACTGCTCAAGTGGCCACAACCCTACTAGACAATGTGATCAAGTTACATGGTCTACCTAAGACCATGATCTCTGATAGGGACAAAATATTTACAAGTGGTGTGTGGAAACAACTGTTCAAGAGCATGCAAGTGAAGGTGCTACTGAGTACTGCATACCACCCTCAGACTGATGGCCAATCTGAGAGGGTAAATCAATGTCTAGAGACATACCTTAGGTGTGCAGTGCAAGAATCTCCTACAAAGTGGAAGAGTTGGTTACCTTTGGTAGAATATTGGTATAATACATCTCACCATTCAACCCTAGGATGCTCTCCATTCCAGGCCCTCTATGGTTATGCTCTAAATCCATTGATGGCTCCAGCAGTACCTTGTTCAGAAGACACAGATGTCAAAAAATGTTACAGGAGAGAAAAGCCCATCTTGATCTATTGTGAGACAAGCTTGCTATGGCTCGGAATAGAATGAAGCAAACCGCAGATAAGAAGAGGAAAGATCGTGACTTTGCGGTGGGGGAGATGGTACTGCTCCGTCTACAACCCTATGCGCAAGCCTCTGTGGTCAATCGACCCTTCCCCAAACTGGCACACATATTTTTTGGACCCTACAAGATACTGGAGAGGATTGGCAAGGAAGCTTACCGCTTGGAGTTGCCTGTTGGTGCTTCGGTGCATCCCGTTTTCCACACTTCTCAAATCAAGCCATTTACTCCAAACTACTCTCCAATCTTCTCCAATCCGCCGAAAGTCGTCGACTTCAGCGCAGATCCACTCAGGCCGAGTCGGATTCTGGAGCGCAGGCTGGTCAAGAAGGGCAGCAAGGCGATGCCGCAAGTTAGGGTTCGATGGGAGGGAAGTGAAGCTGCTGAGAGCTGGGAAGATTGGTACGTACTGCTGAAGCGCTTCCCGGAGATAGCGGCTTGGGGTCAAGCCGAAACTCGAGGGGGGGGGGAGTTGTTACGGCCGAGGATCCCAGGGAGGAGAAGGGCGTCGCCGCCGGAGAGGCCGAGGAGGCGTGAAGACGAAGAGGAAAGTGTGGAGGCGAAATGGGGTGAGTGCGTGAGTCGAGTCGGTGTATGACAGGTGGGGTCTGGTGTGGTGTAGGGCCCACGGGTCAGTCATGGTGTAGGTGCGGAGCCACTTCGGCGTATGACGGGTGGGTCTGGTGTGGTGTAGGGCCCACGGGTCAGCCCCGGGTGGGGGATGTAAAAAGCTAACTGACTCGTGAGGAAAAGGCAAGAGAAGAAATCAATTCAGTTTTACGCCTCTGAATCCTCGTCGTTCCCGCGCCGCGCCACCGCCGGTCGGATCCTGTACGCGCTCAGGCCGGAGACCGACGAGCTCTCGGCCACGGGACGTAACACCTAGGAAGGAGATGGAGGCGGCGGGGGAAGGGGGCTCGGGGGATGGTGCGGCGGGGTGGAGAGGCGGCGGAAGGGGGGCGCCGGCCGACGAGCGCGGCGGTGGCGTGGTCCTTGGGGGGTGATGGCCTCAGGAGAGGGGGGGGCGAGGCGCGGGATCGACGAGGGGAAGAGGGCGGCGGGGTTAGGTTCTGGCAAGGAGAGGAGAGCCCGATTTGGGGAGGGAGGGGAAAGAAGAAAGGAAAAAGGTAGAGGCTGACGTGTGGGTCCTACGTGTCATGGAGAGTAAAGAGGATCCAAGGTGCGAGTTGGGCTGGGGAGATTCGTGGGCCACCGGGGACAAAGGTGGTTTCGGCCCACGCTAAGTCTTTTTTTTCTCTTTTGTTTTACATTTGTTTGCTATTTTGATTTCCACTTCCAATTCAAATTTGAATTCAAACCGATTTTCTAGCGTGTTTTGAACTTTAAGTTGTCCCTAGCCTTTGATGCAAGGTAGGGTGTTACAGAATATATCCAGAGACTTAGCTCATAATAGGAACGCATAGAAAGTAGCAATTCATGACCAGAATCTTAGTCTTTTTTTTTTTCTTTTTTTTTCTTGTTACTCTTATATCTCTTCCTCTCTTTTACTTTATTGAAATATATATATATATATATATATATATACATAAATATAATTATTGGGTTTCATGTCTAGCCGATCCCAACATGCTTGGGATAAAGGCTTGGTTGTTGTTGTCGTCGTAATGTTACAGACTTCTAATTATGACAAACGATCATTTATTTTATGGTTTCCTACATCTAGTGAGCGTACTACCAGTATGCTCTCACCTGACGTCTGGTGGCTGCTCAGCTCAACAGAGTAAGACTTTCGTCCTCTCTATGGGTATTTTTTTTTCATGAAAATGCTAGCAAGATGTGTGCAGACAACCATGCATGCAAGATCTTTAGGGTGTTTATTATAAAAGATAGGGTGCAAACACTATCATATATGTACTCACTCCTACCAACATATACATATAGCTTACCACTAAAAAATAATTATTCGCTCGCATTTTGTTGTGAGGAGCTCGTACGTGGACAAGTCGCACTTTGCTGCCCATGTCATCTTTAACAAACTGGGGCTGGCGAGAGATGGAGCTGGCCTGCCTAGAATCTTACGGCCTTTACTACGGCCACTAGTCTTTGCCTCGTTGAGGCAACTACACGCACAGGTGCGCTTTGCTTCCCTCGCAAATTACCATCGCTTGATCGTGCAAAAGTTGCCAGTATCCTGCTAATTTATTCACATCAGTTGGAAAAGCAAGGACGGACCGAGTCATAGTTTCATCTTTTGTCATTCTCCTGTGGAAACAAACAACCCCAGATCTTTTCGTTTGTACATGGATCATGCAGAAATGGCCTGCTCGTTATGAAGTGAAACAAATGCTGCTCTTTGGAGTGCGGCACTAGAGGAACAAGTCAGTCTGTTTGCACCTTCAATGCATGTAAAATGGCCGACCGAACGGGGCAACTGCGGCAAATCTCAGCACGCAGGTAGTTTCTATTCGACAAATGGAATTTTATTTCAGGAGCGAAGAAAAGATCATCTATACAAAAAAAAGATGAGATATAGAACCAAAAAAAAGAACTTTATCCATCCACAGAAACATCGACACCTGCAGTACTTCACCGGGATTCCTTGATTCTGACAGGTGACAGAAAAGCACAGCGAACTTTACTGCTTGAACACAACCCCTCTAAAGTGCACAAGTGAGCGACAATTGGGGGCCCTAGCAACTCAAGCTTATTGCTGAAACTACATAGATCTCGAAACGCGTCTCCAGGTCCACGGATGTTTGGTTGGGTGTGGTCGCATTCACCCTACCTGGCAGCAGGACTAGCACGTCATGCTGAACTTAGATCCCGCTCAATCTCTTCCAGGGATCGCCCCTTGGTCTCAACCACATTTCCAGCTATGTAAATAACTGCGAGGGCGCAAACCGATGCAAATCCCAAATACACAGTACTGATTCCAAACTTGTTGACGACACTCAAGAAGTACAGACCAATAAAGAAGTTTGATACCTGCAAAAAAAAGAGGGAACATAAGTAAAGGATCCACTGGTGTAGATAGGTAAAACTAACAGCCCTGGAAGTTAATAATTCTTGCATTATTGATCACGTTATAGAAAGGATTCCATAGAAGGTACTTAGGCAACAGCAAAAGCAAGAGCTCCAAAAACTTGTCTTGGCTACTATGCGATGAGGAAGATATAACATTTTTTGGATGGGGAAATGCTGATGTGTGTTCATGGAATTCCTTCAATTAATCAAAGCAGTCAATTTAACAACATGTAATCAACTTTGCATGCCGAAAAATTTATCTCCATCCACTGGCAGAGCCACCTTAACTTTTATTTTGCTAGATCATATGTAACTAATTGTGTAACAAAACTAAGAAAACAAGATATACTGCAATGGTGAAACAGGATGCTGTTGATTGTAAATTTGTAACACATATCTCCATAATGACGTATTAGTGCATATATGAACAGACACGACTCACCCAGTGCATGCCTAGAGATAATGCAACAGCCTTGGCCCTGATCCTTGAGGCGAATATCTCAGGAAGGAGTAGTGCTGGAACAGGACCGGCTCCAAGAGCAAAAGACAGCACATACCTGAATTAAATATAGTACGCTGTGTGAGCACTTCAAGGTTTTACAGCCAACAAACTAGAACAATGGTAATGGACAGAATAGATGGACAATAAAAAACTTACAGAACAGTGCCGACAACAGCAAGAGTTCCAGAATAAGGTGCCAACAATTTCCAGGTAAACGACAATGCTAGAAGTAGCATCGAAACAGCCTTCAAGAGAAACTGAAGTAAGTGAAAGCCTCTATTTGCTGATTGAAAGACAGAAACGTGATATACTGTAGACATACCATTCCAGAAAAGCTAGTTATCAGGAGGCTTTTCCTGCCTTGCTTGTCCATCAAAGAAGATGCAATCATGGTGCCTAAAGGTAATATATTCCCATCAGAAAAGGCACTCTTAAGTTGATACTCAGACATATTACTAAAATAGGTGAGCTTACCAAAAACATTGGCAGCTCCAACAAGAGCACTTGCAGCAACATCAGATGCAATGCCCGCACTGCGGAACACCGATGTAGAGTAATATACAACAGCATTTATGCCAGCAAGCTGTTGGAACAAGAACAGTGCCGCTCCCACACTCACAACTGCAACATGAGAAATACGGTAAAAATGATAAAGGACTATCAAAGGAACAAATATATGAACTGCACAAGTTATAATTTTGTTATGCGGAATTGCGCTTAGCTCAGTGGGCGGATAATGTGGTTTTACATTCCCACAGTCCATGTTCAGATCCTTTTCAGCACAAATTTGGGTCCCTAATTCTTTCATAATTAAAATAGAACTAGGGTGAGTGGACGGGCATGGCATTGTGAAATTCCTCAAACTATGCTCAGTAACTATCTTTTAATCCCGAGAATTTTTTTAACCCACAAGACTATAAGTAAATGGATAAGGAACCGTTAGCATAACTATTTGCATGATAATCCATGAATATCAGGTTTCCTCAGTTGCAATACATATAAATAAATAATAATGTGAGATAGCAATTGCTATGACCAAACTACTTTCGTCACCATATAGGTCTCAGGAGTACAACAACCCAACACAATAAGTTAGATGTTTTCCACAGAGTCATAACTATACTAGGTGTATGGTAAGAAGACTATCACATAACACTTCATGCAATTCTTACGGAACAAAATTTGACAGTTCCAAATTTCTAATACTGTAAAAACGTACCTTTCCAATAGCGCTTGCTGAAAAGATCAAACCAGCCAGCTTCTGGCTCCGAAGAACTTTGGCCACTAGCTCTCAGATCATACATAACTTCAGTAACCTTTTCTTTCCCATAGAGTCTTTTTACAGCTGATTCAGCCTGAGAAACCTTTCCTTGCTGCAGTTAATGTCAGAAAAGAAATATTGATTATTGAGTTGCTGTTTTGACAGCCTGAGTGAACAGTATGGTAAAAAAAATACAAAGAGACCTGGAATAACCAACGAGGGCTTTCAGGTGAAAAAGCCATTCCTACAGCCAGCAAAATGGATGGAATTACTGCAATTCCAAACATTGTCCTCCACCTGATTAAATACCATCACAAATGAAAAAAATGATTGTTATCCAATAAAAATTTGTCGGCATAAATATATCTAGATAGATTGGTAAGATAAGATGGTTTAAAAAAAAACTTGCTGGTTGCCTCCATAATCATCTTAGAAGTTCACAATTGCTTTCATGAATCAGGAAATTGAATGAAGTCAAACAAAAGAGAAAGGAAATGTAGAACTCACCAAGCAGGATTTCCTGCTAAAGGCAATCCAGCTACCAAAGCTGCGAGAATTCCAATACAGATGAAAAGTTGATTGACAGAACCAAGTGTTCCACGGATTTCAGTTGGTGAGATCTGTAAGGTACAAGAAGTTCATTTGATGAAGACGTTTGTTTATTGATGAAAGGGGGCGGCAAATTTAAATTAACACAACAGCCGTTGTTTTTTAACAAAGGAACAGTGATCTCAACATATCACAACCTCAGAAATGTAAAGGGGCACAAGGGCAGAAGAGATCCCAATACCAATTCCAGCGAGCAATCGACCAATAATCATTGAGCGGACATCTTGAGCTGTTGCACTACGAGTGTTTTGTCTGTTAGTCTCACATAAGATAACAAAAGTGTACATTAGGGACTATATAGCTCAAAACACACCTCAAGAATGCACCGACAGCAAGCGGGACTGCATCCAGGATGAATGTCCTTGTTCGGCCAAATTTATCAGCCAAAGACCCTCCAGTAAAAGAACCTACTGTTGCACCAGCTAGGGTTGTGCTAACCACCCATCCTGAGTAAAAGGCCGATGTCTAGTGAAACATACATATTGTAGAAGAATATCTCACAGAACCTTATTACTGTATGTCTCTAGTCATCCACTACTTTACAAAACAGTATGCAGATTATATTTCTAAGGAAAGAAAACATTTATGCACAAGTCAGTGATCCAAGTTTTTCAGATATCCCTTATCAAACACGAGAGAAGGACCATGATGAAAGGTGCATACAATTGCAATAAGAAAAGCATGACTAAGTTGGTCAGGTAAAAGTATGCCGGACCTTGCAAGACAGCATTTTCAGCAATCCCAAGATCTTTAGCGAGATGTTCAAGGGCGCCATTGACCACACTGTAGTGCAAATACATAGTCATAAGATGGAATCATCATGCTGTTATAGAACGATGTTGTGTTCAAAAGGAAACGTGATCTAGCTTGTTATTCGTCTGTATCAAATAAAATTGATATTATAAATGAACTAAACTTCTCACAGGAGTGATAACAAGAAAAGTATCTAGTACAAGTGAGGCTCGGGGACAAAATACATACCCAAGATGGTAACCAAACAATATAGCCCCCAAGCAAGCAACACCAACGTATGGCAGAACATGCCCGGAAGATTTAACCTGAGTGTTCTCAATCTCAAGTGGAACATCCTCAGGATCAGCTGTAAATAAAAGATGCTAAAATGAGTGACAGTCTGACAGATTAGCAGGCATCGTTAAATACCTTTTCCAATTAAGCTTGCCAAAACAAAGCTATGAACAGATGAGTAAAAACAATAAGACCGGAGATGACATGATAATCTGCACACACATTCTGGGCATCTGATATATATGAATTTTTTGTTACTTTGACTGCTAGCATTTCCTGTTTGCCATGCGTGCTGCTAGATGTGTGTTATAGGACGTTCCATGGGTCTACAGTCCATAAGAAACTCCTTGTTTGTTTCGAGTCCTTAGCACTTGAAGCTGGTGTCAAAAAGGATGCAGCTTTTGCTTCACCACCAAAACATGAGTCAGAGCCCACGGACCATGACACCAGAAGCCTCAAAACCTAGATCCAACAATTAGTACGGCAGATTCGCAACCAATCACCACCCCGTATGATCACACGACATCCGCTGCTTAGTCGATAGAAATGCACCACCTTACAATGAACCGCCAATGCAATTCACACCAGAACTGCTGAACAGAAAGCGTGCGTTGCCAAATCCATCGAACTCAGACAGAATCTAACAGCGGTCAGTTGTTACGTACCAATCTCTCCCAAAAACCCAACAACCCCAGTACCACTCCACAACCATGACGCCAACCCCGACCTAAATTACCAATCCCCGATCCCAACAGAAAAAAAAACCGCTCACTGGGCCGTGGTCCGCGACGCACCTGCGGGCGTGGCGCGCACGCGGGTGTAGCGCGGTCGGGCGAGCCCCTCGACGCCGCCGCGCAGGCCTGGCATCTCGAGGCCGTCGAGATCCGGCGCCCGCCACCTCAGTCCGCCCCAGCACCCGGGGCTGGCCGGCATCCGCACGCCGCTGGGGTTGATCGCCGGCGACCTCCGATCAGCGCACGACGACGACGACGCGACGTGCCCGCCGGCCCTCACAGCGCAGCGCACCATCATCATCATCGCGTTTAACGGGAACGGCGCCTTTCCTGCAGTCGCACACCATCGCCACGCCACAGAAAATCACCTCTCCAGAAAAAGAAAGAAGCATTTTTAATAATAAAAAACGCGAATAAAGGTCGTCATAATCCGGCGTTGACTAGCGAGACTGGCAACCTTGCTGTCGAAGTGGAGGTTTGGAAGACGACTTCAGCGAATCCGGGAGTGGCGAGGTGAACAGCAGCTCTGGGGATTGGGATCCGAATTTTAAGATGATGATGATGGAGAGGAGAGGACGGAGGAGGATGATAGGAGAGCGAGACGAGATCCGATTGTTGCGAGGGCGATCAGCGGATGAGGTCGAATTGGTCCGCGTTGTTGCGAGCTCCTCTTTTTTTGTCACGTTTGTTTGGCTCGGCGGGTGGATGCGCATCCACGCGACTCGAGGACCCCGACGGACCTGCCGTTCTGGCAACTACGTGTGCACCGGATCTTGCAACGTGGAAAGGAGATAACAGTAACAACATTTGGAAGTGAGCCGATTGAGTTCGCGATGGCATCATGCGGCCTGCGGTGGCGGAGCTCGTTTGGATTGGAGTGAGCGCCTGAGCGAGACCGACTCGGGCCGGCCGGTTTAGCCGTTCCACGTCACGAAATTAACAAGGCCCGGCCTGGAAAGATTGAAGCAAGCTTCGGGCCCAGGTTAAGCCGAAGTGAGAACGAGGAAGACCCAAAGCTCCAAAAGCAACATGGTCCGGCCCATGTATTCACTTTAATAATCATAGCCTGAATACATGGGCCAGATCCATTGCAACGATCTGCCCGCACGAGGTATGTGTATTCTCTCTCTTTTTCTTTTTGGCTTTTACTCATCACTAGTTCTGAAGATCTCGTTATCCCAGTTGATTCCCATAAGCGGAGCAAGCACCAGCACGACCGGAACCATGATCCGAGGTCCAAACCGAGTAACAACATTCCACCAACAAACCATGGGCGGCAACCACCGCGTAGATCGACTAAAACGTCCCGGCCCAGTCGAGCGGCGCGCGCCCCTGCCTTGCTCCTCTCGGTCGTCACTCCGCTTGGACGCGGTTGCCACTTGCCAACGCCGCCGGCATGCTGCCGCCACTAAGCCAGCGGTAACTTGTAGTGTTGTTAAGAATAACAATCAGGTGGCTTGTCTAACACATCACACCAAACATGATATTTGTCAAAGGTTTGGTTTTGACTTTGGTTCCAAGAGACCTAGAATAATAGTTTAATAACCTCACTTCCACTACTGTTTGTTAAAAAACCTGTGCTTAACTATTTCTAAATTACTAAGTGGGTTCCAAAGTTTTAAAGACATACTATATTGTATAAAGCTCTTCCCTCCACCATCACATTACCCAGACTGCTTGCTTATCCCTTTCTTAAAGCCATAAGACAACTAGGCCCTGAAGTAATTATACATCTAATCCATAGGCATCTATCTGTTGACCACTCACTTGCTGAGATGCGTTGTTTTTACCAAGTGTCAAAATCGTAGCTGTATTAGATTATTTCCTTGGTTCTATACCCTGTACCCATGCGTTTAATTTATTCTCTGTGCTATATAGCTTTAGACATTCTAGACTGTTAGATTTTGGACTAGATGTTTTTTTAGTCCCTTCTTGCATATTATAGTATATTGGAGAATCACTTCACACGACTTTAAGTGAAATCCGCCCAAGTGTTTTTTTATGGAGTAGGTAATGTCGCTTGGAATATAGAACATAACTTAAAGTCCTTGCCTACTTGGTTTGTTAACTACCTTTCAAACTTGTTCTGAAGGAAGACATCAAATCAATTATTAAGCCAAGGTATTATTTTGTTCTACAGTGGTGGCCCAAAAGATGCACGTATGGATAAAATAAAGAAATATACTTACTGAGAGTTTCATGTATATGTATTTCTTAGGATTGAAGTGGATGATGAGGTCACCCTGGGTATTAAACTATGTGCTAAACTTGTCATGATGAGCCAAAAAGAAGGATTTCCTTTGAGAAACACAATATGGGGCGGGGCCCTGCTCGGATTCGGGTGATCTTAAATGTTGCCAACTTTGTGCTTGTAATCAACTAACAAAAATTATTGCAGATGTGACCACGAATTGGTCGGCACAGTGCTGTTTTGATTTTTCCACAAATACAGTGCTGTGAATAAATTGTCCA
Organism: Neostapfia colusana; assembly: GCA_030760725.1. NCBI lineage: Eukaryota > Viridiplantae > Streptophyta > Magnoliopsida > Poales > Poaceae > Neostapfia > Neostapfia colusana. The sequence goes on from JASWHV010000004.1 coordinate 122,167,211, forward strand.
CATGTGTTATTGTGTTAGATACTTAACAAAATAAGGTGCCAACGTCTAAGGAGCTTTGTGAGAGCCACTCTATTTGTGGCACTCTATCTACTATTTATTTTGCCTTGAGACATACCTAAGATTTGTTCAGGCAGTAGTTATGCACAACATATTCAGGAATGAATCATTTCATTTTTCTAACTATAAGACGGTTGTGTCAAGAGAAGGAAAAACATTCAAATCAACTTGAAGCTAAAATATTCTTGACCATGAACTCGGGGGTAGATGTTATCAATTTGGCATAGGATAATAGTACGAAGAAATAAGTGTACATAAGCTGTGTTTCTTCTTTTGCTTTGAGGGCTAGAGAATGCCTAGAAGTACTCTGCACCTTAAGGTGGAGACCACTGTAGCAACAAAAAGTTAGACCTATGCAACACCTAAATGAAGTTGTCCCTTGTGTAGTGTAGCTTCTAATGTTTATTCAGGGGACATTGGGATGATTCACTGACCCTATGGTTGTTTTTTCATAGACTAGGTAGTGGCTAGTGGAAAGATACAAAAGAAAAACAGATGCAACTCGCATTTAATTCCTATATGTTCGATAGAGTAGAATCATCATCAAACAGGGGGTTGCATCAATCAGTAGACATATAATTAATGAGCGTCTCATATACTAGATGCAATGTACGGGTCCAGCATATATAAATTGCTAAAATTCAAAGGTAGACACTACAGAAAAACGATATATTTTCGTGAGCCATCTAGAACTCCATATGTAACAAGTAATTTAATAATCCAGTGTAAGAATTATGATTAATGTTTCTATTTGGACTAGCCCTGACATTTTGCTTCCTACCAAGTACCAGCTGGTGATTACATATTATAATTTACAATTCCAGGATTAAACAACAGTAATTTGCATTAGATGGGGTGATATTGAAGCCTTCTTCCAAGAGCTTGATTTTTAGATTAGGATCATGGAAACGTCATAACAGAGTAATTCAGATATACATGTATAGTTCATAGCATATTTCAAGAATGACCTTGCCTAGTACATAGTCGTTTGTCAAATCAGTAACATAGTTCAAGAAATGACCTTAACTAGGACGACATGCATAAATTCTCATTGGCCATTGCACCAATCTGTTGGTGATATGTCCAAGAGGCAATAATAACAATTCGGATAAAGGCCTGATGGATATTTAATCTATAAAAAATTAGGGTACTAATGGGCCTGTGACCTAAAAGCCCATTAGCGCAATTATAAATATGAGGGGTAGGGTTAGGGGCATATTACTCCACCACGTAACAGCCCTAGCCGCCTCCCCTCACATGCCACATGCCGAAACCCGTGTCGCGCGCGCGGTGCTAGCACACCGACGCACGGCGTTCCTCTCTGTACGTGTGGACTCCGTAGAGGCGCTGTTGTTACTGCTGCGCTGATCCGCTACAGTGACGTGACAACGTTCCTGTGACGAGGATTCAGGAGGAGACGAACGTGATCGTCTACTTCTCCTACACCGACGCGCATCTACGATCCGCTGTGCTGTGCGTCTAGTGGTAATGATCCATGAGCTCCTTACTCGCATGTTTCCTAGGTGATACGATCAAATTGCTACTTACTCGCATGTTTCCTGGGTGATACGGGCGAATTGCTAGAGTAGTGCATCGCCTATTTCCCAACACAATCCGCCTCTAGGTTAATATCTATGTGAAACTTTCAGTTTATTTGATGAGTAATCAAGAGTTTTAACTTGCTGTGCATATATATATATATGGTGGTCACTTAGAGTGCATGTTAGATTCTTGGTTGGCGTAAACTAATGATAACAGCCCTGCGGAACCTGTGTGTTAAATTAAAGAAAAGACCATGTCCTTCGCTGCAAATTGCAGTCTGTGAGGAAATCATTTGTGATGTCTTACCCTGTCGTGTAGACTCTTTGGTTGGGCGAGTTTATCTCGCCGGCGGCGTCCTGCAACTGAAAGTGGCTGAAGATAGGCGCCAAGCAACAGAGCAGGGCGGGGGGATATGTAGCTAGTTCATCAGTTTGTTTCATCATTCATGTCATGCCTGATCTATAAAGGCTGTTCAGTTTTTCATTTGTAATCACCGAAGGAAGAATAAACCTCCCGCTTTGGGTGAGGCTGTTCTCTTCTGTCGCCGTGGCTTAGGACATTTCTTAGGACATCAGCCACACCAGCCATTTCGCCGAGTTCCATACATCTTGCGTTGGAATTCAGTCTCATCTGCTACCCCATCTGCCCCTGCGCTCTCCACGCCATCGCCATAACATACCCGTCGACCATTGAAGCTTCTTTTAATCAATTTGTTCTGGAATCAAAATACATTAGATTTTCCAAAAGAAGTTATACCTTAACGGAGCCCTAGTGTTTAGTATCTTAATGGGGCCCTAGAGTTGCTCATCCTATAAGGAAGCTTAGAACATGAGGAAAGGTACAAGTAGATGAGGACTTTTGAAGTGGACAAAGGTTCTTTATAGGACAGAGCAACTTGGTTTCTTGACATTTTTTTGGATTTTGATATAGGGTCACCACTAGCATGTGGGCTGGGCTAGTGGCACCAACTCGAAATACGATTAGCTTTGAATGAATATTTTATGTTAAGTTTTTTTTAGAAAAAAGATTAAAAACTATGAGATATTAATTGGTTGATCACGGGAACATATATCATTTCAAGTTGAACCATTGGATTGGTTACCGGTCCCATTATTTTATCCTATCAAAGATTTAGTAGAGAACTTTTTTGCTACAACCCTATAGATTGATGGAAACATCATTTGTTGTAACTCTGGACTGTTCTGAGATTCTCTATATCGATCATGTCATTGGAATCAAATCTTGCAAATATTGGCCCAGTCAACAAGGTGATTGGTATCGTTCCATGTCATCTTGACGAAGCTGCCCCCCAAACTCTCCCTAAAGAGCGAGGGTGTGACACCCTGCTTTCCCAAAAAAAAACTAACCCACCCCCACCCCCTCCTGACCCTGCACGGCGCGCTCCACCTTCTCCCCACATCGTCGCCTCCTCCCACTTCCCCACCGCCCGCGCCTTCCTCCCTTCAGGATCCCCTTCACCACCGTGCTCCCCCTCGCCTCCCTCTCCCGAGGCCACCGCCCTCTCCCTCCATGGACCTCGCCCGCCCCCGAGCTCCTCCCGTCCGCCGCGTCTCGCGCCTCGGCAGCGCGCCGCCTGAGCCCCTGAACCCGCCGCACTCCTCCTTGCGGACCACCGCCGCGCGCCTCGCCCCTCCGCCCCCCTCGCGCTCGCCCCGCCTCCCTCTGGACCCCCCCGCCACCCCGCTCCCTTGGCCGCGCGCCGCCTTCCCCCCATGGATCCGGCACCCTCTCCCCGCTCAGGCCAAGCCTCGCCGCCTCTCACCCTGCCGCGCCCTGCGCCTTCGGTCCGGTGCCCTCCTCGCCTCCTTCAGCACCGCCTGAGCGCCACCTCTCCCGATCCCTCTCCGTCGTGCTCTCCTCTCACCGGGCCTCGTCGCCCTACGAAGCCCTAACCGTGCTGCCGTCACCGCGCTCCTCGACATCTCCGCCGTCGTCGACGACGCCTTCCTCGCTAAGTATGACATCAAGCTGAACAATGCCATTCTTGCCAAGGAGAAGCACTTGCCGATGTATGATGAGTTAGCCAGCAAGGGTAATGTTGAACATATTGTTGGAGGAGCCACCTAGAACTCTATCAGGGTTGCCCAATGGATGCTTCAAATTCCTGGTGCAACAAGTTACATGGGATGCATCGGAAATGGACAAGTTTCGTGAGAAGATGAAGAAGAATGCTTAGGTTGCAGGAGTTACTGCTCATTACTACGAGGACGAGGCTGCTCCTACTGGCACCTGTGTTGTTTGTGTTGTTGGTGGTGAAAGGGAATGCTGATGAAGGACGTGATTTCGTGGACAGGGCTGCTTAACAGGTACATGGAGTTCGGTTTGGTCGACATGGCGCTTGACATGTTAGATCTGGTGCTAGAAAGGAACTTTGTTACTTACAACATGGTTCTCACTGGGTTCTGTCAGAACAAGGAAGGTGTGCGAGTCACGTTTGCAAACAAGCCAGGGCTCCAAGGGCTGAGGTTGTTTAGGCACAAATCGTGTAGGATGGGCTGTAGGTTTCAGATGTCACGGTCACAGGTGCCTTGAATGCATTTGCTATTGCCGCGATGATAGGAAGGTGAGTGAGCAGGTCCATGCTTTTGTGGTTAAATGTGGTTGTGGGTCTAGTCCTTGGATTGATGCTGCGTTGATAGACATGTGCGTCAAGTGTGGCTGGTATGGAGACGCACATCTGCTATTTGAGCAATGGCGGCATGTGGAAAGATTTCACATTGCTTAGAGTTCTTTGCTGCTGGCTATTGTTAGAGATGGGGAGTATGAGAAAGCAATTACTACATTCCTTCAAATGTTCAGAAGTAGTGTTGTTCAATTTGTTGATGAGTTCATGTTGACTGTTGTGCTTGGTGTATACGTGGCACGTTGGGTTTTACTGAACGTGGAAAGCAGTTGCTTCATATGTTGAAGAAAGGGGAGGATATGGGGAAGGGGAGTGCTGAGGAGAAGCTAAGCAGGGTTGGATTGTTGTTTTGATTCAGCAAGAGGTTCCTTGATATTGGAGCGAAGACAGAGATAGTGCAACCGAACCAGAAGGTTGTATTTGGGTTGAGGGATGCATTTGTTAGTGTTGAGAAGGGGTTACAGCTGTGTGGTATTGAGGTTCCTGTGCCTGAATTTGAGGCTGCTGAGGTCCCCTTGGCGGCAAAAGTGCATTGTGGCATGGATTTGGGCGAGACAAATGAGGAAAAGAAGAAGAAAAAGGCCAGGGAAGTTGCATTGATTGAAGGTGAGAAGGAAGGGGCCAAGGCTTCCAAGCATGAGAAGAAGGTAAAGAAGGACAAGAAGGGAAAAGGTGAAGACCCACATCTACCTCATCAAGCCTCAGTCTTTGGTGCCCTTGCTCGACACCTCCACGTGGTCGCTCCTCCTCAAGAACTATGACCGCCTCAGCATCCGCACCGGCCACTACACCCCGCTCCCCTCCGACGACTCGCCGCTCAAGCGCCCCCTCGCCGAGCACCTTTGCTACGGCGTCATCAACCTCGACAAGCCCTCCAACCCCCATATACGACAAACTCCGGTGAGGTTTTCCTGCCCTTCACGATGTTCCACTGATTTTGTTCGTTTTTTCCTTTGCGCTAACCAGCTTGACACCTTTGCCTTTCTCTAGAACGCGTCTCGGACACGAAGAACGCGGGGGGAGGACATCCCAACGGCGACCTCGATGATGCCCGAAGAGCGTCGCCGCTCTTCCACGTCGTGAGCCTTTATCCTCTCCTTCCCGGGCCGCATGGACCCTCTAGTGTATACGTGTACGTGCGACGATCAAGAAACAAAGCGAATACTTTGAAGATCAAGAGTGCAACGATATAAGAAAAAGGCAAGTGTCCTTGACCACTTTGCACCTAAGCTAGGATGTGTAGCTAGAATTACTTGCATTGTAAATTGAACTATGAAACCCATGCTAGGAAGTTTCCCTAGATTTTCTTTATCTTGTTTCCTTGTAGCCTGTGTTAGGAGTTATTCATTATGCTATTTATTTATACTACTCATGCTTAGCCATGCTTAGAGTGGGATAAATGGGATATGAGATCACCACCTTAGATTATTTACACTTGAATGGAATATTATGAATTATGCTAGAGATAGGAATCTAGGCAAGCTGGATGCTTTGGTTGGTGATGCGTGCACGAAACTCGGCTTAGTGCTTGTCTGGGTTCTAAGGACCGGTTCATGGAGCATGTAACCTGGCTTTACCATGCCAACCACATGTCGAGATGGTTCATCTTGGCCGATTAATTAGGTGTATTTCCGACGTAGTGTGGGTGTTTGGATGGTGCGGAGAATAGGTGTCAGCTGGACTACCATAGGAACTGCAAGGCTCTAGAGGGGGCTACTGCAGCGGGGGTTGGAGCCTCCTGGATGCTGTTAGGGGTGAAACCTCAGTGGGCTCATACTCGTTAAGAATCTCTTTGTAAAGGCCTCGTAGTGATCTCCTGGCTGCACACCTGAGAAGTGTGAACGTGGTTCACGGCCACAGGCATAATGGAGGTTCTTAGTCCACCCGACAACGGGGAGAAATCACTACATGTGGGTAAAGTGGTGCAAACTCTACAGAGTTAAGACTGTCATGACAGCCGTGCTCACGATCAAGAGCCGCTTGGACTTATTCATGATTAGAGGATGATGAAGTGAGAGGTTGAGGATGTTAAGAGGGGAGCTTAATATTGAAAATGAAGTTATGGTAGCTTGACATTGACGAAGGGTGACGGGATTTGGACAATTTCACTCATGTAGTAAAATAGGTGCTTACTGAGCTAAGGTGATAGGATTTAATTGCATAGTGCATTAACCATAGTTTCAGCCTTTCCTTGTTAAATGTCTGCATGTTATCAATTTCCCACACTTGATGAGTGCTTTATGTACTCACGCGCTTTCTTTTCTCCTTTATTATAAATGTTGCTCAGTGAAAAGAGGATCAGATGACGACGGTGTAAAGGTCACGTTGCTGCCAGTCGATTTGCCCTGTGGACGGCCCTACTAGTTTTTCCTCTTCCGCTAATATTCAAAACTTATTTAAGGTATAAATGATATTTATATTCGATATAGAATTGTTTATCACTAATTGTCCTACATGTATGATTAAACCGATCCTGGCATACATATAGATTGCGGCCGGTTTTACTTTATATAAAACCGGGTGTGACATAGGGGTCTTGAAATCACACAAGAGCATGAGATGGAATATGATTATGTATATGAAGGACACTACAGTAAACACAACAATTTACGACGGCCAGATTAATTTACGACGACTCTAGGGTTGGCCGTCGTAAGTTAAATTAATTACGACGGCCAGAGTTGGCCGTTGTAAATAAAAAGTTATTTACGACGGCTTGACCTAGGCCGTCGTAAATAACTTATTATTTACGACGGTCAGGGCTTGGCCGTCGTAAATAAGCTTGTTTACGACGGCCAGACCAGGGGTCGTCATAAATAAGTCTTATATACCCGCGGGCCCGGGTCGACGCGGGCACGCCCACGCCGATCCGAGTCCCGGTCGCTGCGCCCGAGCGCCGCCCACCACACGAAGCGCCGCCCCGCCCGCCGCCCGAGCCGCCGACGAACCCCGCCGCCTCCTCGACCGCCACCGCCCCGCCCTCCACCCGACTGCCGCCGCCCCGACCTTCCCCGCCCTAGCCTCCGCCGCTCCGCCCTCCACCCTGGCCGCCGCCGCATCGGCCGTCGCAGCCCCGGACGCAACCGCCCCGGCAGCCGCAGCCCCGGCCGTAGCCGACCCGGCCACTGTCTAGCAGGCCGCAGCTGCCCCGGCCTCCGCCGACCCGGCCGCCGCACCGGATTCCGCCGACCCCGCCGCAGCCACCGCGCCGCATCCTACTTGGATAAGGTGAACATGGTCCAAAATTGATTGATTATTTGTTCAATTTAGATTATTTTAGTTGTTTAAGTTGTTTAATTGATTCATTAGTTATTTAATTGATTGATTAGTTGTTTAATTTAGTTAATTTAGTAATTGATTGATTTTAGTTATTTTAGAAATTGTTTCTGATTTTAGTTATTTAATTTAGTTAATTGATTTATTAGTTGTTTAATTGATTCATTAGTTGTTTAATTGATTGATTAGTTGTTTAATTAAGTTAATTTATTAGTTGATTGATTTTAGTTATTTTAGATATTTAATTTTTGCTTTACTTCCCGGCCTCGCCGCCCGAGCCACGTGCCATTGGCCACGCATCACCTGCCTCAGAGCCTCCTCCCCACCCATTTAATTTCTTAGATGATTAATGCATATGAGTTAATAGTTTAATTGATTATTATTTAATTAGTATTTTAATTGTTTGAGTGTTTAAGTACTATATGTACATAAATGGGCTTCGGACTGGTTTGGCCCGACACAACCCATTTAGGGTCCGACACGACCCATTTAGTGGTAACGTATGCGTCTACACAAGCACGGGGTAAATAACCTAGGCCGCCGCGCCTCCTTGCCGCGCCGCCTCTTGGGGCATAACTTAGGACGGCTGATCCACTTGTCTGTCTCTCTCTCTCGTTCTTTCCTTCTCTATCTCGTTCTTTCCTTCTCTCTCTCTCGTTCTTTCCCCTCTCTCTCTCTCCCTCTCTCTCTCTTTTAAATGACTCAAAAATGATAGATTGACGTAAACCTATACAATATGCGTCACCCATTTCAAACCGGCCCGTCTCACATGTGTTACGCATGTGAGACGTGTAGGTTCAGAACTGTCCCTTTTGGACAGCCTGGGAGTGACCAAGGGGCGTGCTTATGATGAGACGCGAGGTCCGGATTTGGACGTAGTTTCGACATAGTAACCCTAATGTTCTCTGCTGCACCATTTTCAGACGTGCAGTTGGAGAACAACGGGGTTATGCTACTGAAATTTCGTCTGAATCTGGACCCCGTGTCTTGTCATAAGCATGTTCCTCTCGGTCACTCTTGGGTGGGTTTAGAACCTATCCTTTCTAATATATGTAAGGTCGTGACATAAATAAATTATAAAGTAACTATAATTTCCTTGACATTAAACTGCAGATTCAAACATGGGTGAGGACCGTAGTTGAATGTATACCGGTTGGAAGAACAGTTCTGGTGGTCACTCGGATGAGTGGTTACTTAAGACAGATGCTTTTATAGATCGAGCTTTTTCATTGTCAATGATCGGTAAGGTGCGGTGCCCATGTACAAAATGCCGGAATACCAAGTTTTGGACAAAATTATGGTCTCGATACACTTGTGTCGAAACGGTTAGATGCCACATTATGAGGTGTGGACCTTCCACGGCGAGACAACTTCTCAAACCGTACAAGAAGTAGAAGAGGAAAATGATGATAACACGGGGGTTGATAGGATGGATGAGATGCTTGAAGCTATACAACCAGAGTTTACGGAGGATCCTCCTATACTAAAGGTTGAAGCGTTCTTCAAGCTTCTCAAAGCTTCAGAAGAGCCACAGCATGAACACACTGAAGTGACCCTCCTCACTTTCATGACTAGACTTATGGAAATTAAGTCTAAGTACTTCTTTTCTAATAACTAATACAACGACTTCATCAATTTGATCAGCGATATCCTTCCACATCCTCATAAAGTACCTAAAGATATGTATCAGGCGAAGAAATTGCTTTTCGGTCTCGGTATGAAATATGAGAAGATTGATGTGTGTCTAGACATTTGCATGCTTTTCTGGAAAGAGCATGCAAAATGGAAGAAATGCTTAAAATTTGGTGAATCAAGGTTTGTCGAAGTTGTTAATAACGATGGTGATAATGTGATGAAAGAAGTCGCACGTAAGCAACTTCATTACTTACTCGTGACACCTCGGTTGAAGCGGTTGTTTCTATAAAAAAGAACGACCAGACAAATGAGATGGCACAAATAAGGTGTATGTGAGAACAATGGAGTCATGATACACCCGGCCGATGGTGAGGCATGGAAGACGTTTGACCGGTTCGATCCAGACTTCAGCCGTGATGCGAGAAATGTTCGATCCAGATTTTCACCGTTCAGTACAAACACCACACCATACTCCTGTTGGTTCGTCTTTGTCATTCCGCACAACCTACCACCAGCTCTTTGTATGAAGTACGATTTCATGTTCCTTAGCCTTATTATACCTGGGACAGATCATCCTAGGCCATGTCTCAACGTGATGTTGAAACCGCTGATCAAAAAATTGAAAATGTTGTGGACAGGAGTCGAAGTGTACGACTGTTACAAGAAGCAGAAATTCAACCTTCGAGCTGCTTATTTGTGGTTCGTCCATGATTTCCCGGCATACGGTATGTTTTCTGGATGGAGCACTCACGGTCGTTTGACGTGTCCGATATGTGCTTCTGACACGTAATGTTTTTGACTTACTCATGGAGGAAAGATATGCTACTTCGATTGTCACAGACGTTGGCTGCCTCCGAATCACATGTTTAGGCAACAGAGGAATGTATTTAAAAAAGACACCGTTGTCACTAAAGGACTACCAAAACGTCTAAACGGATTAGAAATATCTGATATGTTGGACAAACTGGTGCCAGATAAACGACTTCCTAGATATTTTCTCGGTTACAGAGAGGATCACAATTGGACTCATATATGTGGACTATGGGAGCTACCATATGTGAAGTTGTTGATACTAATGCACAACATTGATGTCATGCATCAAGAGCGTAATATGAGCGAATGTATCATAAGCACATGCATGGACATGACGGGCAAAATGAAAGATAATATAAAGGCTCGAAAGGACCTAGCAGAGCTTTGTGACCGTCCAACTCTTGAGCTCTCCGAAAGTGGTGCTAAACCACGTGCTTCTTTCTGTCTTCGACCTAAAGAAAAGAAAGAAGTACTCAAATGGTTGATTGAAATGAGCCGTGAATATCAAAACGGAAAAGCTGACAGGGTTGAAGAGTCATGATTATTACATAATTATGGAAAGACTTCTACCTGTTATGTTTCGGGGCTATTTTGATGATGCGGTGTGGAAGGTGCTAGCCGAGCTTAGTCACTTTTATAGACAGCTCTGTGGAAAAGAAATCACGATAGAGATGATGCGTAAATTGGAGAAGGAGATACCGGTACTATTATGTAAGATGGAAAAAAATTCCTCTAGATTTCTTTAATCCAATGCAACATCTCGTCATCCATCTTCCATACCGAGCTCTCTGTCGGTATTGGGCTAGCGATGAATTCAAAGCTAGGTCCATGAGGGCTCGAGGATGCATAGGGTCTGACGGGAAGCATACCTATGGCATTAATGGTCATTTGCGTTTGGCTAAACGCTTGGTAAGTGTATTATAAGTTTGTTTATGTGTTCATAATATATTTATCCTACTAACACGTATCTATAGGAGCAAGAGACCGGTCAGGAGCCTAGCGCGACCCAGGTTTAGAAGAGAGGTCACAGGATAAGTGACCCGTCGCAGCCGGGCTAGTGCAGTCAGGTTGCGACCGATCGAATGGTATGTTTTCAAAATTCTTTAATTTAATTATAACTAATATTATTATTTACATGCGTACACCATTTCTATGTATTTTAGCAAAAGTACGGGCAGGAGGTCGTCAAAATACACGGTGAAGGGTACGATTGGGAAAACGCTACAATCGACCCTCAAGCCATGTATGCAAGCAGCGGCGGGCCCATGGCCGGTGAGTTGGTTTCTTTGATTTATGTTTTTCACTCTTCCTTCTTTTACTTATTATTTTCTTTGTTTTGTAGGTTTGCCATTTCTGATGGAGTTGTCGACTCGAGGTCGGCGCGACCTGCGTTAGGCACTTCATCGACGCGGGCTTCGTCGGTTGGGCCGTCGAGTGGCCGTCTCTCGCAGAGTGACATGGAGTTCCGTGCCATGCAGGAGAGGCTAACGCGGACCCAGGAGGAGCTCGACAGGACGAGGGCCATCCAGGAGTACAAAGCCAATTACATGGCCCAGATGCAGGCAACGATGGAAGTAAGTAATTTAAATTACTGTAGTTTACTTTCATAGCATTTAAGTAATATGTATGTTCTAATATTTTGTAATTATAGGCCTTAGCTCGACAGATCGGCCAGCAGATCGTGATTCCTGCGTGGCAGCCGCCACAGGCGACCCTGTCACAGGAGCCCGCAGCACAAGTGCCTCCGGTATATGTAATAAACTCTTTAATATTGTATTATTCATTTAACATAGGGAGAGAGGGAGATATATAGAGAGATAGAGTGGTACAGAAGGGAGAGAGAGGAAGTGTGAGAGAGGGTGAGATGGAGAGGCGGAGTGTTACAATAGAGGGAGAGAGAGATAGAGTGCGAGAGAGAGGGTGAGAGTGACAGAAAAAGGGATTGATGGTACAGAGATAGAGGAACAGAGTGAGAGAGAGGATGAAAAGTAGAGAGACGAAGAGAGTGAAAAAATAGAAAGACATGGATATATGAATCCAAAATATGTCTAACTACTCATGTGCTTTGCAGGGTTCGGTGACGGATCCTTTGACTCCATCGCCACAACTATCGGTTCCGGGAGGGACGCGCGAAGACGGTTTCTTCAGCTCTGGAGGTAGTCGAGGGGATAGTGTGTAGCCGTTTTGTGTTTTCTGTTGTGTTTGATGTGTATACCTCTGTTTAATACTGTTTACTGCTGCTATGAGTATATATTGTCTCTATTGTCTGTTCTGTGAGTTAGCCATCGAGCCAGGTTAGTCAGTTTTTGTTTTTTTAAATTTACAAACATAACTTACGACGGCCACTGCCCATAAGCTGTCGTAAGTTAGCCTCTGCTACTTACGACGGTCACCAGAACCGTTGTAAATTAGCCTCAGTTACTTACGACGGCACTGAGCAAGTCGTCATAAGTAAAGTGCCTTGGGCCACCACGTGGCCTGGGCCGTTACTTACTATGGATGCGCGACACCATCGTAAGTTACTTAACTTACGACGGTAGCCGTCGTAAGTTAGCTTATTTACGACAAAATAATTACCTCAGCTCGTCACCGTCGTAAGTAACGAAATACCGTCGTAAGTTAGCTACTTACGACGGTTTATGACTTAATTACGACAGCTCCGGCCGTCGTAAGTCAGTCGTATCCGTGTAGTGGAAAACATGTCAGCCACTCTATTGAGGTTCTCTGATAGGAAAACAATTGTAGTTGATAAGACGCAAGCAAGTTTCATGTTCCTAGCGGTTAAAATCTGGCCTGCGTGGGAGTGGGATGTCTCAAATATTGCATGCATGGTAGTCATATTCGTACACCTTTGATTTGACACATGCTTGCTGTTCTAAAATGTGCATCACATATGTAATATATTGTTACTTTTGAGAGCCACTGAGAGACGTTTTGCTGCAATCATGCAAGCTATGTCTAAGTCCACATATCTTCATCCTACGATCACTGCATTTTTCATTTTATGTTTTTCCAACTGACAACATAAATTGACAAAACTGCAGTACTGTGAACCCTATTTTGCCAAGTGAAGGGACTCAAGTGAAAAAAGTGCTTGTATGGAGATCGTGTAGACTTGAGCAGCTGCTTGCATGATTGTACCAAAATGGTGATTACATCCCAGACCCTCTCCTTACTTTTTTCTGAAGCGAGGTGTTGTATTTGCCCTGCACTTACATTTTTTAAAATGTCGCAACAGTATGAAACATTAATTAGGGTAGGGAACCCATTCTTGTTCTTCCTCCCATGTTTCTCCTAGTCATGTAGGCATTCACGTGATTGGAGCCTCACAGAAATGATATGACCCTTTGTACTGTAGCAAGTATGAACGCTGATATACAACAGCTTCAATTATTTAGTAGGAACTATAGCCATTGATTAAGAAACATAGCTATATAAGTTATAACTTCTCTAGAAAAATGTTTATTCTCTGTTGTAAAACTTCAACCACTATACGTCCCATCAAGCTTAGAAACTCCAATCGCTCTACATCTCATCTCAGGGAAGCTTTCTTTAACTAGCTCTTTATTGGTAAACAGTCTTAAGCACAATACTACGCATGATCATTTCTAATAAGTTGCTATAGATAAACGTATTCATGAATCATCACTTGGCTCAAATTTGTGTCTAGATAGGTAGGTATCCACAAAATAGATCAACAGGGGGGCAAGAGAAGATTCCGTGCATGTGAGTTAACTCTTCAAGTCCTAATAAGAATCTAAGCTGCTAATACTCTTGTAGTAGTGTGTGCGCGCGCGCGTTCTCTATGTTCTGCAATATTCTGCACAGAACTTGAATTAGATATGTCAAAATAAGATGAAAGGTGATCTTATCCTTGTGAAATGGGTTCTCACGTGATTTTTTATGAATGCAAGCATATTTATAGAGAATAAAAGGTACAGGCTTGCACTACAGGAATTCGTCAATAGGGCGCCGGCTATATGAGCGTCGGTTGACTACAGAAACCGACACACATAAAGTAAAGGCGTCGGTCAACCGACGCACTTAGCCGATGAAATATATTGGACACCTTTACCATCTAAGTGCGTCGGGGCCGACGCATTTATTGTGTATGTGCGTCAGTTTCTCTCAGCCGACGCACTTAGGATTAAATGCGTCGGCCCAGAGAACCGACCCACTTAAGTCACTTATATGCGTCGGTTTCTAAAGGACCGACGCACATAAAGCGACACGTGGCGAACGCACCGAGCGCGTCTGTGTGCGTCGGTCCTTCAGTAATCGACACATATAATCCACTTAAGTGGGTTGGTTTTGAGGAGACCGACGCACATAACTTGTTTTTTAAAAAAAACTGCTTAATTTCTCTCCCTCCCCGGATGGGGAGCCTCCATTTTACACACAAAACATCAATATATACAGCAGAACAGATATAATTCAACAACATTTCAAACGTAGCATCGTACACAAGTTTTCAAATGTTTCAAACACAAGCACAACAGTACGAAAATGAGTAAACAAAATTCAAATGTCGTCGTGGGAGCCTCCACTCGCACGTCCTGCGCTCCCATCTCCTCCACTCGCACCTCCGTCGTTGATGTTAAAGAAAGCATCGACACCTTCGGGAGTTCCATGACGAGATACCTGCGATAAACAAATAAAATAGAAACGTATTAATGTAACATGTTAACTTCAACTAACTTAGTAACATAACTTTAAAAAAGAGAAGCATGTTGGTTTGAACTAAAACTTGTCAACTCTATCGTATTTCCTCTCACTCTCCCTAACTCCTAACTCCCTCGCCCTCACTCGCTCTCCCACTCTCTCTATCTCTTCTCCTCTCCCTCTATCTCTTTCTCTCTAGCTCCCTCTCTTGGGCCGAAATATAATAAGAATTAGCAGCCCCAACACCTTTACCCTTCCATTGAAAAAATCTTAACCTCACTCGTAGATTTCTCTTCTACATTATGATATCATCTGACACATGCATTCACGTTGTTGGCACGTGAAAAATATTTGCTAAAAAAGTTAGTAATCTCTTTAGCTGCAAATGCTTCTGCAATACAACCTTCAACTCTTGTCTGGTTGCGCACTGTAGCTCTAAGTTTCTTCAATTCTCTTTCTTGGCTATACATCCATCTGAATTGTGCAGGACCTGCTACCAATGCTTCATAAGGTAAATACACCAGCAAATGTTGCATAACATTCATAAATCAAGGCGGGAACACTTTTTCCATCTTACATACAAGCACAACAATTTCTTTCTCCCACCGCCGCATCATCTTTTTCGACACTTCCTTAGCATAGATATGTCTATAAAAGTAGCTAAGTTCAGCAAACATCTTCCATAAATCAGGTTTGAAATACCCACGGAACATTACCGGTATAAGTCTCTCCATCATAATGTGGTAATCATGGCTCTTCAACCCATTTAGTTTACCGGTGTTGAGATTAACACATTGTTTTATATTTGCTGCATAGCGGTCTGGAAACTTCAGTGTTTTCAACCAACTAAGTATTTGCTTTCTTTCTTCTGGTCTAACACAGTATGGAGCTCGTGGCCTACTTTTATTTTCGCTTGTATTTGTTATAACTTCAAGCCCAGGGCGATCGCAAATATCAGCTAAGTCTTTCCTCGCACTCAAATTATCTTTAGTTTGCCCGGTAAAATCAAAACACATGTTTATGATGCTTTCAGCGACATTACGCTCCTGGTGCATCAAATCTATATTGTGCGGTAAAAGCAACACCTTTGCATATGGTAGCTCCCAAAGAAAAGAAATATGAGTCCAGTTGTGCTCTGTACCATACCCTTCGAAACCACCCTCAATAGACTCTTTTAACTTCGCATGCCATGCTATTTTTTGTTCGCTTGTCAATCGACGAGGGGGTCCTTCTGTAACACTTTTGCCTTTTCGGAATGATCGTGTATCACTCCTGTAAGGGTGATTTGAAGGAAGGAATCATCGATGGCAATCAAAGAAGCTGACTTTTCTTCCATACTTCAACCTGAAGGCATCGGTGTCAACCATACATATGGGACAACATAATTTTCCATGGACACACCAGCCAGCCCAAATGCCATATGCCAACAAATCATGTATAGACCATAGATACGTGACACATAAAGTAAATTCACATTTCAGATTACTGTCGTATGCCTTTACACCTTGCCATAACTCTTTCAACTCCTCAATCAACAGTTGCTTAAACACATTGATTTTCGTCCCAGGATGTTTAGGACCAGGAATGATGGTCGCGAGGAATATGTATCCTTCTTTCATACACATGTTGGGAGGGAGATTGTAAGGCATGATGAAAATAGGCCAACAAGAGTATGGACTGTTACTTGTGCTGAAAGGAGTGAAACCATCTGTTGACAACCCAAGACGCACATTTCTTGGATCTTTACCAAACTCCGGATCGAAACGGTCTAGAGCTTGCCATGCCGCGCCATCCGAAGGATGCGTCATAATATCTTTGTCACCGCTCTCACGTAACCCTTCTGAATGCCACCTCATGTGCTTCGCTGTTTCTTGAGAAAGAAACAACCGTTTAAGCATGGACGTGATAGGCATGTACCGAAGCTGTTTGACCGGTACCTTTGTACTTATTTCCTCTCCATCATCATTTAAAACCTTCACATGTCTAGATGTTTTGCAATGCATACAATGAGTATCGTTCTGGTGTTCCTTCTAAAACAACATGCAATTATTCTCACACGCATCAATTTTCTCAATAACTCATGCCCAGACCTTCCAAAATCTTCTTTGAGTGATATATGTCTTCCGGCATCTTATGTTTTGATGGAAGGAGATCATTGATCAACTTCAGGATACCATTGTAGCAATTGTTTGCAAAATTGAACTTAGACTTCAACCCCATAAGTCGTGTGACCGCCTGCAGAACGGTCACATTAGTGCCCTCATATACTTTTTCATCCGCGGCGGCAAGAAGCTTGTAAAACTTCTTCACCTCCTCTGGCAGTGACTGCTCTTCGTACTCTCGACCAACATCCTCTATCATCTCATCCATCCGATCTTCAATCTCGTTTCCGTCCGACTCACTAGCATGATCCATCTCACCATGCTCACGCCACACTAGATAGTCTAGCATAAATCCGTGCTTTCAAAGGTGAAGCATCATTTCAGACCTCTCCAAACGTCGACGATTCTGGCACCTGCTACACGGACACTTCACAAAACAAGCACCACTAGGAAATGCTTGGTTTATGAACACATTTGTGATTTGTGCCCATTCCAAAGTGTACACACCATCTGAACTCCATCCATCACCTTACGGTCGTCATCCATTTTTCAGCTTATAACTTCAAAGCAGAAAATTCATTATAATTAGTTTATTTTTATGTTATGTGACAGTCACTACAATTAGGCAGATAGGTCCTAAACCCACCCAAGAGTGGTCGAGTGGGGCGTGCTTATGACAACACGCGTGGTCCGGATCCAGACGAAATTTTGGCAACATAACCCTGTTGTTCTCCACTGCACGCTCGAAAATGGTGCAGCGGAGAACATCAGGGTTATACTGTAGAAATCTCGTCCAGATCCAGACTCACGTCTCGTCACAAGCCACGCCCCCCCGATCCACTCCCAGGCTATCCAAAAAGGGACAATTCCGAACCTTCACGTCTCACATGCCAATAGCATGTGATACGTGCCGATTCGAAACGGGTACTCAAATTCTATAGGTTACGTTGCTCATTTTCATTTTTCAATCATTTACGAGAGAGGAAGGAACAAGACAGAGGAGGAAAGTTGGTCAGAGTTGAAAGTTCTAAGTCCGGATCCACCGTGTAGGTGCGGTTAATTGGTCGTCCTCATTGTCGCCGTACGCATCCGAGGCAGACGGGGGGCGGACGGGGGAGGCGGAGGGGACGCCGGTCGGCCGACGGGCAGGGGCGCCGACGAGGCGGCGGGCTGGCGGCGGGCGAGGCGGACTGCGGCGCCGGGAGCGCCGGTGGCCAAGGCGGACGGGGGCGCCGGACAGGGGGGCGGACGGGGGGCCGGACGGGGAGGCGGAGGGGACGCCGACGGGCAGGAGCGCCGGCGAGGCGGCGGGGTGGCGGCGGAGTGGCGGCGCCGGCGGGCAGGGGCGCGGGCGAGAAGGCGCGCGGGCGAGAAGAGAAGAGGCGAAGGGATTAGGTTTTGAGTGGGGCCCGCTTAAGAGCGTCGGTTTTGCCACGACCAACGCTCTTAGAGCCTGAGCCAGCCGGGCCCATCGTATGAGCGTCGGTTTAGCTGACACATTTCACATAAAAGTCGGTTTAGCCAACGCATTTAATATGTGTGTTGGTTGAATCCAGAGAAACCAACGCCTCTAACTTATGGGTGTCGGTTTGCTTAAACCGACACCCCTAGACGTGTTAAATGCGTCGGGGCCGACGCATATAGATAAATCGTCAGTTTCCGTGGGGCTTCGGGGCCGATGCTAATTCATACAATTTTATTTATCATATTAACAAGTTAAGCATTGCCATGATTAACAAGTAATCAAGTTCACATGATCATAATAGTGCGACGCATTAATAACATCATGTCCATTTTCCACATTGCTAAGATCTTCATTTTTAATCTTCATTCATACAAGTTAATAGTTTACTAAAATAGGAAGTTAGTCATCAACAAATAATCATTTGTACACTTAGATACTATCACCTCTAGCTAAATAAGAACATTCACTACATCAGGAACACAATCGTCAACAAATATTCATCCACAAATGCAAGGATTCATTCACAATGTAAGAAATCAGTCAGATTTTACCTTCAAACGCCGAAAGGCGGCGCCGCTCGGAGAGGAGGAGGCTATGCGCGTGGGGGAGAGGCGGCGCGCTAGGCTCCTGCTGGAAGGGCGGCGCGCGACGCTGTGCGCGTGGGGCAGAGGCGGCGCGCTAGGCCGGGACAGCGGCGCGCGGCGCTGTGCGCGTGGGGGAGAGGCGGCGCGGGCCGGGAGAGCGGCGCGCGGTCGGGAGAGCGGCGGCGCGGGCCGGGAGAGCGGCGCGCGGGCCAGGAGAGCGGCGACGCGGGTCGGGAGAGCGGCGCGCGGGTCGGGACAGCGGCGGCGCGGGCCGGGAGAGCGGCGCGCGGTCGGGAGAGCGGCGCTCGATCAGGCGCGGCGCGGCGGTGGGCGAACAGGAGGTGGACGACGGGCTGCGCGGGCGAGAGAAGAGAAATAGGGCGAAAGGACGCGCATGTATGAGCGTCAGTTTAATTTGTACAACCGACACACTTATTGTCCGTCACGTATGAGCGTCGGTTTTATTTGGGCAACCGACACACTTATTATATCCGTCGGTTTAACCGATGCCTATAGTTATGGGCGTCGGTTGCAGCACTGAAACCGACGGTTATATACTAAGTGCGCCGGAGCCCGAAAACCGACGTCTATAATTCATTTATATGCGTCGGCCCCGACCACTTTAATTTACCCGATGACCTATTGACTGTTTCCTGTAGTGTTGGCATACTCTATGGTCAGCAATGCAATCACGTATTTGCTCAACTTAGCTATCTTGTAACCAATGCAATCACGTATTTGCTCAACTTAGCTATCTTGGAACCATCAAAGTAATATAAATGTCTATGATCTAAGCATTGGTAAAAAATGAGTAAAAATGTTTCGACCAGAATAAAGTCATCATAGGTGATAGCTACATAACCACGTTCCCTCTAAAAACTAATAACAAATTGCGACCTAAGGCATGTTTTGTTAATTGAGAAGGCCGGGTAGAAGGAATTGATAGGAGAGAATTTGGGGGACAGAGTGGGCCTTGTTTGGATGTTGGAGAAAGACTTCAGAAAGTGGGGGATGAGTGAATTTCGGGTGAAAGACACACAAAGAAGCTTTCGTAAATGATGGAGACGAGATTGCGTTGGAAAAAGATGCAGAATTCTAGCCTTTTCTGGGGTTAGTAGGATTTGGAGAGGTTTCTTCCCAACCAGGTTGAAGCAAAAGTCTAACCCAATAGTTTGCTGATCTGAACTCATATAGCTGCTGGAGATACTGGCTTGATGTGTTGTGCTGTCCCGACTAGTTTAACCATGTGAAAGCGCACAGAAGGGAAGGTTGCTCTGCGCACTAGTTTCAGTTGAGATCTGTAAAGGGCTGTACACTACAAAAGTTTGCATTGTAATTAGTGTGAGTTTCTAGCTCAAAGCAGGCTGATGGCCACGCCATTGCCATGTCTCATGTTACATGCATTTTTTTCTTGGTAGACATGACTGATCCAAAGATGATAAAGAATTGAAGAGGTGATGCGTAAGAATGCCTGATGGTTCTGTCCTTGCATTGCTTGTGCTATATATAATGATTTGAGCCTTATAGGTGTGTTGCATGGTGCTCACTAACTAGCACTAGCTAATGTTCTACTCAAGTACAGAAGAAAGCCACCGAACATGATTGAGGAAATTATGTGTATTGCGAACAGTATGTGTTTTTTGTTGTGTCGGCACAATTTCCGGTTCCCTCAGTATTATAAATCAATTTGTTATTTTGCAGCTCCTTATAGTTTTGTTTGTTGTTCATTGATCCCACTTATGGTAGCGGTACAACAAGTGGAACACTTTTCACATGAGGCGACTAACAATAATTAAGCAAATCGTACGATATCCATTCTACAAGTGGAACCCTTTTCACTTAAACGTAGGATGAAGATCATGTGACCTAAATTTTTTTTTGTACGATTGCACCGTTGAGTTTTTTTACATTCTGGTCGTATATATGATGCACAACTATTTGTTTTGGCAGTGCTGGAGAACAGCATTGGTCTAGCGCTTGATCGCAGCCCATATGAATTTTAAAAATATATGATATTTCGATTTTTAGAACTATGGGTTATATCAGTTTGATACAGTAGGATGTAAAAGAGGGATTCTTGTTCCGTCTACTACTAATGATATCTCAGAAGATATCCTATCATGATTAGAATCATTAACTGAGAAATAAATAAATCGTTGCAATCGATTGACTATACAAACTCTGATGCCACACTAATTTCTCCCGCACTTTAGGGCGAGTTTGTACTCCAGATTATCATACAGTTGGTCAAAGAATACGGAGGAGTAATATAGGCTGGTGATCGGACACACTATTTTGTCTGAAATTAGCTAGAGAACTGTTATTATTTTTTTTATAGTTCCTTTTCTTCCGTAAGCATATTTGTTCGTTTGGCAGAACAGAATCATGGCCTCAGTGATGTGGGACTCAAATAAAGGTGATTCTTCGCCGAGGTCATCTCCATCATCATGACAGGAGCAAGCCACATACAAGCTAAGCGGAACAAAAACAGGCACACGTACATACATACGTATACATCCGAACATACTCTTTCCGGTACAATACATCTGTTCAGTACATAATATTACAAACTAAAGACAGATTTTTCTATGTGCTACTGCAACTCACACATGAGATTGGCAACTCTAATTTGGACTGCAAAAATAAGCTGATCATGACGAAGCTACGTGGGTGCAACTTAGCTCGATCCTGCACACATGCACGCATGTGGTCCCTCTCAGCTATTTCTACTACATAATACATCCTGATCAGGCGCCATAATACACACACACACACACACTTACGTATATCTATGGTTATTTATACATGCAACATATAACAACAAAGAAGCCTGCATTATTCTAATCCCTCGCCTCATCTCTACACAACACCGAGAAGTTGCCAGGATGAAACTATCGCATTACGTACGCATAAACAACATAGCTGAGAGGCATCCTTTCAATCAGATGGAATAAAGAAATGCAACCCCTGTATAGTACGTATTAGTTGGCCACTTGATTAGTACGGCCCAGTGACGCATAAATTAATATACTTAGTTCTAGTCTAGTCCATTCACTTAGCTACAATCTAATTAATTGGAAGAGGTTTCTTAAATCCCTTGATGCGTGTGTCGATCGTAAGACACCAAACGAGGGAGGCTATATAGAATACCTCAAAATGCAGCCGGGACGAGCGCAATCTAGACCTCAATGCTGTCTTTTTGTGACCCATGAACTGCTTCTCCTGGTCACAGCTACTCTCTCTCTCTCTCTCTCTCTCTCTCTCTCTCTCTCTCATTGTCCTTCTCTCTCTAAAGTGCAGGTGAAAAAGAAAAGAAGAAAGGACATAACGATGAATATGATATTCGGAGACCCTGTACAGGGTGCCTGTATTCAAACGATCCAGCTGAGATGTCCACTCGGGCGTGCCAAGCTCCAGGTCTTATATATACGGCCCCTTCTCACCTGACACCAGCTCCCTCCAGCCCATGCATCTGCAACTTTGACAGACACCTCCACTTACCTCTGCGTCTCTCTCCTCTCCTCCTGTTGTACGAAGCAGCAGCAGCAGCAGTCATGAGTATGACAAGCCCCAGGCTCAAGCTGTTTGGCTTCCACGTCTCCGAAGAGGACCATGATATGGGGACAGAGACGGAGGACGAGACGCTCGCGTGCGGTAACGGTGGCGCTGGTCTCGGCGGCGGCGCCTCCGACTCTTCCTCGTCGTCTACCACCACTACGACGGCCACGGCGGCCGGCGACGGGCGGAGGTACGAGTGCCAGTACTGCTGCCGCGAGTTCGCCAACTCGCAGGCGCTGGGTGGCCACCAGAACGCGCACAAGAAGGAGCGGCACCAGCTCAAGCGCGCGCAGCTGCAGGCCGCGGCCGCCGGCCGGGTCGTGGGCGGTGCCGCCGCGCTCTACCCGCGCGCCAACCCGATGGTGTCCGCCTTCGCGCCGCCGCCTCACCTCCTCGAAGGCGGTGGCAGCGGCGGCGGCGACGACGCGGGGCCCACGAGCTGGGTCTACTTCTCCCCGCGCGCCGCCGCGGTCACCGGCGGGCCGCAGGGGCAGCAGTTCCACGTCTCCCACGGCTGCGTCTTCCCGTCCCATGGAGCCCCAGCCGCCGTGACCGCCTCGCCGGCCGTGTTCTCGTACACCCCGGCGGGCTCCACAGTCGCCTCGGCGCCGTACGTGAACTACGACCACAGCGGCCGGAGGGTGCAAGCAGTCCCAGCGGCCACCCTGACGAGATATCCCAGCATGGCTGGCCCCGGGATGGTGGTGACAGAGCAGGTGGCCGTGGCCCCCAAGCCGGAGGACGCCCTGGGGCTGGACCTCGAGCTCAGCCTTGCGCCCGCCGGCTCGTGACTTAGCTCGCCTGCGTCGTCGTCGTCCGCACGCACGATCGCAAGCGCGAGCCAGCCACGATGTGCTTCGGTAAAGGAGAATTAATCGATCACCTACTAGTACTACTGCTTGAGCCTGTACTAAGATCCCTGCCTAGGTAATTAGCTCTAGTAACTAAGTACTTATTGTGAAAATGGGATGAAGGAACGCCTGATACCTTCTCTGGCTCATGGCTTCGTATTAAGTAGGCCAGGAACAGCCTCTGGCGTGGCGTTGCAAATTTGAGGTACAAGTAAACAATATACATAATAGATCTCCAACTACCTACCTACGAGTGTACTTAATTACAACAGCATAATCACGAAACCAACAAAACCACCTTGCACGACATACTCATATAGCTTAACATCCTCTGAAAATCTCAACTATCAACGATGGTGAGATTGTACGAAAAATTCTTCAACCTCTCCATGGATACCGATTTCATGAAACTGTCTGCCAGTTGATCCCCGGAATGGATGAAACAAACTTCAAATAGTTTCTTTGCCACTTGCTCACCTACAAAACGGAAATGTACTTCAACATGCTTCATACAAGAATGAAAAAACTGGATTCCATGATAAATACTTTGCTCTAACATTGTCAAACCATAAACAAAGCAGTGGGTGGATGAGGTATCTTTAATTCATTGAGTAAATTTGAATCCCCATTACCTCGGCAGCAGCATTAGCCAAGGCTTTGTACAATGTTTCTGTCGGTACCTGAGATATGGGGTACCCCGCGCACAGGGTAAAATGCCTAACGTGCTCGCCCTTCTCCGCAGGGAGAGCTCCGAAGGCGCCACGCGTCTGGCGGGGCCGGACCTCCCTCTCCTCAGAGGAGAGTTCCGGGCCCGACACGTGGCATACAGAAGTCGGACCTCCCCCTCCGTGGGAGAGAGGTCCGAAGATGCCACGCGTCCAGCGAGGCCGGACCTCCCTCTCCTCAGAGGTGAGCTCCAAGCCCGCCGCGTGGCATGCAGAAGCCGGACCTCCCCCTCCGCGGGAGAGAGGTCCGAAGGCGCCACGCGTCCAGCGGGGCCGGACCTCCCTCTCCTCAGAGAAGAGCTCCGGACCTGCCACGTGGCTGGAGGAACGGTGCTGCCTGCCCCCGGGCGGTAGGCAGCGGGCGTAAAGGCGCCCCTCACCTTGCCCGTACAAGGTATTCAAGGCCCGCGTCTTCCCAAGACGCGGAGGCGCGGAGCACGCGTCTGTCAGGTGCCGTTGCGCCCAGTCGCATCACAGACTGGCGCGCGGTGTCAGAACCTGCCAGGTAATAAACGTCGCGACAAGACATCCCATGCCGCCTGCGCCGTCATCAACCACTACGACTAGCGCACGGCATGGGCAGGGCGGCAAAAGGAAGACTCAGAAGCATTCGACCGGAGGCAACCACCGGTATAACTACAGATACAGTAGATAATAGACAATCTTCCCGGGACCACCTGTCGGGTCCCGGCTTCCCTTGTAAGCCGCCCGAGCCTTGGACTATAAAAGGCTCGGGTAGGCGTCGATAGCGGGGGTTCGCATTTTGCAACTCATACGCTAGCCATACACTCTCAAGCTGTAACTCACCCCCAAGCTCAGGCCCCCTGCCCTGAGCAGCAAGCAATACAGCGAGCTCCATAGCTCGCCGTGGACGTAGGGTTTTACGCTCCGGCGGCCTGAACCACGTAAAACCTCCCGTGTCAAGCTCTCACTAACTCGTCCATTCGCGCAAGCTCTCCGCTAGGAACTAGCCCCTCCAAAAAAAGAACCTCCGCGGGCTGCCCAGTGCAGGCCCGGAGGAAGTGTCGATCGCACACTTCGACAGTTTCTATACTAAATCGATATATTGTAGCTTGCTTCCTTACACTCCATGACACAAAATTAGAGTCAAGGAAAACAGGGAAGCCACCGTTTGATTTTCTATCATTAGGACAACCTACTCAGTCTACTTAGCTTATGAAAATACACTCGCAAGCATAGATTAGGACTTGTTAACTTTTTCCATACTTAATCATCCCTTTAATAGATCTCAGTATTATCTTAACCGCTGATCAATGTACTAATAAGGTGCATGCGAAAACTGACATACTTTGTTGATATCAAAAACTTGTCACGGCTGTGTTAAAGTTAAATATTACAAAGTACCTACTGTGCTTCTATATCTACTAGAGTCAACAGGTCTGAGTCGTTCTCCGTCTCTAAGTGAGAGTTTTCCAGCAGTAGACAAGGGAGTACTAATCGGTTTACAACTCCGGTACGTTCTTGATGTGCATGATCTATGGGATGGGCTTCCACGCACGACTTGTAAATTTTGTATCGATCCATCCATCCTTCTTCCATCTCTAGCTCCCATGCATTTTTATTTGGATTGGTCCACTAATGGCTACTAGTACCACCGACTTATTTTGTTTCTGCATGAACTAATCTTCTATCTAAATTAAATTAATCAAATCAGTGAGGCCGTACTTGATTTGGTTCTCTGACCACCAGGATGTGCTGGCCTGGCAGGTAGGTATATTCTAACTTGAACATGCAGAAACCTCTCAGCAGGGCCTAGCTAGTGCTCCATGAGTTATTTTCCTCTTCCTTTCCTGATGCCACCTTATCAGACTTTTTGTCACTTTGTCAGTTAATTGTTCTCTTCAACTAGTCGTTTACTCCTAATCAATTGGGCATGCATCAACGCATGGTACTAAACGAGATCACGCCTCTCGATCTCAGCCATTTAACTACTACTGCAAAGTTACTTTTGCACTGATAGCTACTCCTGGCTCTGGCTGGGGTTAGCTTTTTTGCTTGCTTCCTGTCGCAACATATCTACATATCACTGTGTGGGTAACACGTGTGCCTCTGTGATTGGACATGGCTACAAAGGCGTTCGAGCGAGTGCATGCACCGGAGAGGTGTGGCGCGAAGATGTTGCACCGTGCGTGCGCCGTGTGCTTGCCTCGCAGAGAGCTCGAAGAAGGGACACGGCGTACCTTGTCGTAGGGCACTGTTTAGACTTACGTGTCGAGTAACACGTGTCGAGCTCACTACCGTACGTGATGTGTGACGCCACATCACCGACGTTTTTCTATTCGTAAAGCACGATTAGTTTAAGCTGGACAAGCCGTTGCGTGGCTTAGCTCCGGTTAGAGGTGGGAGTCGGGCCGGGCCGGGCCGGCACGGCCCGAAATTTTCGTGCTTCGGGCCGATTCGGCCCGTGGCCCGAAAGCATGCCGGGCCTTTTATGTACTTGGCGCACTAACACGGGCAGCGCCCAACGCTGCTTCTGTTTCCGTTTTCCATTTTTAAAACAAAGCATACACAGCCATATATAAAGCCAGCGCTTCCTACGCACGGAGCAACAGACTCCTCGACCTGGCAGCTCCACGATCCGCACGTTCCGTCATTCCGGCCAACGCGAGCGCCTACTCGCGCGGATGACCCGCGCTCACGTGCATGCAGCATGCTGTGCCTAACAACCCTGTTTACTCACGTACTAATCCCACGCGTCAGGCCTTGCCGCACGATGCACAAACGTGCCAGCAATGACCACACAACGACTCGACCTTGCCTGATGCGCACGTACGCAGCGCGCACATACGCGCCAATACCCACACACACGATCACACCGCGCACATTCGTGCACAAACATAGAAATGCACGTACGTGCTAACATGCGCACACCACGCGATGGGTTTATTTCTAACAATCACCCCCCTAAACCCGGCGTTGCTATGTGCATCGACTCACAGCAGCGCCGGTTCCTCATCAGCGTTGGCGAGCAGCGCCTCCTCCTCCTTCTTTGGCTTGCGGCAGTCCCGGGCGAAGTGGCTACGAACGCCATCTCATCATCACCAACGACCTGTTCTTGTTGGCTGTCACCATTAATCCTTCGCGTACGTACACGTAGTCACCATGTGTGACAGTATATATACGCACACATGTATGAGAGCATAACCCACGCAGCTAACAATCCATCGATCCATCATGTGTGACACGGCAAGTCGTCGTCGGAGTCGTCCATCAACAAGGGCGCCGGCGTCAGCGCCGTGAGGCCGGAGGGGAGGGGACTTACTTCGGCCGGAGACGGGCGGCGGCGGTGGCGAGGACGGGCGGCGGCGACCGGGACGGCGGCAACGGGCGGTGGCGACCGGGACGGCGGCGGCGACTGGTACCTCGGCCGGAGACGGGCGGCGGCGACCGGGACGGCGGCGACGGGCGGCGGCGGTGGCGGGGACGGGCGGCGGCGACTGGTGCGAGTCGGGAGGCGGCACTGGCCGCCTCCTGGCTCGCGCACGGGTTATATACCCCGTTATTGACGACGGTGCTAGGAAACTGTCGTCAATAAGGACTTGTTGACGACGGTACTAGGTCACCGTCGTCAATAACTCCTCGGGTGGGCCCAAATTTAGTTAAAGACGACGGCCACTGTCGTCAATAATTTATTGACGACGATTCTCATCTAGCCGTTGTCAATAACTAAGTTATTGACGACGGCTATATAAAGCCGTCATCAATAACATTAAAGACGACGGCCCCGTCGTCAATAAATTTGGCCGTCGTCTATGATTGTTTTTCCTGTAGTGAGACTGGCGCGCCGTGTCAGAGCCTGCCCGCCAATAAACACGGCGACAAGACATCCCCTGCCGCCCCTGCCATCATCAACCACTACGACTAGCTTGCGGCATGGGCAGGGCGGCAGAACGAAGACTCGGAAGCCTTCGCCAGAGACAACTACCGGCATAACTGTAGATACGGTAGACGGCAGGCAATCTCCCCGGGACCACCTGTCGAGTCCCGGGCCCACCTTGTAAGCCGCTCGAGCGTTGGACTATAAAAGGCTCGGGTAGGCAATGTTAGCAAGGGTTCGAACTCTGTTGGCTCGCACTCTAGCCATCTCACACCCTCAAGCTCAGGACTCCGGTTCTGAGCAGCAAGCAATACAGCCTGCTCACCGTGGACGTAGGGTTTTACGCTCCGGCGGCCTGAACCACGTAAAACTCCCCGTGTCAAGCTTCTCCCTCAATCATCCCTAATTCTGAAGCTCTCCGCGAGTGACTAGCCCCTCCGAAAAAGAACCTCCGCGGGCTGCCCAGAGCAGGCCCGGGGGAAGTGTTGGCTACACACTTCGACATTTGGCGCGCAAGGTAGGGGGTTTTTCCCTTGCGCGACGAGCTTCTGCTGGTGAAGATGACGAAGCTTCCTTCAGCGGCAAGCTCTCTTCCCCCGCGTTCACGACGGACAGTGACTAGTGGAGACTACGTCTCGACACACTCTGGACGGAGTGTGTCGGCGCAAGCTGGAAACCAGCAGCCGACTCCAGCAGCGCCGACTCCGGCAACGCAGGCTCCAGCGAGCGTGAGATCCTCTGCAGCACCGAGCGTCCCCCACGGGGGCGCGCTAGCTGCAGCAAGAGCGCTACTGCGCAATCCACCTGCTGGGGACGCGCCTCAGTCAGCGACCCAACAGTGGATTTGCGAGGTAGACCGTCTCGTCGTCGCCGCCGCCAACCCTCGGCTTCGGCGGGGACGACGCCCCGGCCAACCGGCTGTGTCGCTAACGCGCACGCCAACGGTTGACAGGCAGATGACAGATTCCCGCTCCACCAGGCTCCCATCGACGGACCTGAGGACGGAGCTGGAGCGATGCCACTTGGGCAAAGATGCCCGAGTGTTCATTGAGCGACGTCGAGAAAGGCATCGCAACCAAGAGGCCGGCGACAGCATGACGTCTGCCTCAACCCTGCCTGAGGCGCAGATGTTCGCCACACGATCTCTGTCCCAGGCATACGCCACACAGCATATGCCCCAGCCATATGCCCTGCAAACGGTGCCCCCGGTCTATGGCGCAACGTTTCCCATACCGGGGTACACGGTGTCAGCAGCAAACCAAGTGTTCGCGGCACCAACGCCTGCAGCAACAGGAGCAGGATGTGCGGCCCTAGCGCCACACCTCCGCTTCGCGAGGTAGCCGCGCAAGTTTCGGCCGCACCTGCCCGAGAAGTACGACGGCAGTGTCAACCCGGCGGAGTTCCTCCAAATCTACTCCACCGCCATCCTTGCTGCAGGAGGGGATGAGGCTGTCATGGCCAACTACTTCCCTGTCGCCTTGACCGGCCCAGCCCCGTCTTGGCTCATGAACCTCCCCCAGGGTTCCATAACCTCTTGGGGAGAGCTCTGCTGACAGTTCACTGCTAATTTCGGTAGCTCCTACACCCGGCCTGGCACAGAGCTCGACCTCCACGCCATCCAGCAACAACCTGGAGAGACGCTGCGCTCCTTCATCCAGCGGTTCTCCCAAGTGCGGAACACCATCCCGCAAATCCAAAATGCTTCTATGGTGGTGGCGTTCCGGCAGGGTGTATGGGACAAGAAGATGCTCGAGAAGCTCGCGACCAGAGAGGTCCACGACATCTCAGAGCTCTTCAGCCTGGCGGACAAGTGCGCCAGGGCAGCAGAAGGGCAGAACTGGCACTCACTGCCAGCCTCCGAGTCAGGAGGACAGCCCGGATCTGGCGCTGCTTCCCATGGAAGCGGCAAGAAGATCAAGAACCGGGGCGGTGGCAAGATGAAGCCACCGACCGCGGCTCCTGTTGCTGCTGCAGCAGCACCCAGTGGAGCTCGGGGGCCACGCCCCGACAAAAGGCAGCGACAGTTACCAGCTCCAGAGGGAGACCAAGGTGAGCTATGCCCCGTGCACGACACCAGCTACCATACTACTACTGAGTGCCGGGACATCCAGAGGCTCGCGGAGCGCTTCCGCAAAGGGAGTCAGCTGCGAGCTGATGCCCCACCCTTCCGTCAAAGGGAGGGCAAGCAGAAGGTCGATGCCTCAGACAACGTCGGCCACCAGGTGGGGTTTCAGGAGCCTCAGCGTGCCATAAAGACGGTGCACAACGGTGAGGACTCCAACTCCAGTGACGACGAGCCAGGGCAGTAACCGACTACGGCTGCCCCGAAAGATCTGTGGAGACTGCACTGCTGCGATATCAGCCTTGGAGAAGCTCCAAGCAGTTGCGGCAGCCCAAGCACCAGCCCCGACGGTGCAGAACCGGGCTAGCTCCACCCGAGTGCACGTCTCTGTGCCTCGGACTCACCTCCTGGGGGCCGCCCAGGATCTGTCAACCTCTTGACGGCCTTAGCCAGAAGGGGAAAGACATCCTGGGTCTCCCAAGAAGAGTCCGGGTCCTCCTACCTCTTGACGGCCTTAGCCAGAAGGGGAAGGTACCACGGAGCTCCTGGGAGAAGCCGCGCAGGACCCGCTCCAGCACGAAGATATCGACCTCGTCGGCGAGGCACCATTGCAGGCAACACCCCACAAACGCACGACCCGGCTGGTGCTCCGGCACTACCACCAAAGGACCAAGCGCGTCAGGGAGCTGCAAGAAGGCGACCTGGTGCTGCGGCATATACTTTCCCGCGAAGGACCTATAAACTCTCCCCAGCCGGGAAGGTTCCTTCCGAGCCACGAAAGTTGCCGTCCCAGGTACTTACGCCTTTCCACTAAGGATGGGATCCGCTCCCGAACCCTTGGAGCATGGAACGTCAAAGTAAGTTCTACCTCCTGAGCATTAGTGGAACAGGCCTTTACCTTTCTGTAATAAATCTCATAGAGTCTAGGAACAGCGCTCGGAGCAGCTAAGCCTCAGGGGACGGTCCAGGACTACGTCCATCTTGGCCTGGTTCCAACCCCAAGCACGTAGAGTCTTGCTTCCCTTCTTAATGGGGCGGGTCGTTGCCTCCATGTACAACCTGCCTTCCTCCTATGGGCATTTACACAGAAACCTGTTCTACCTCACTCTCACTTATGTGCTCATTTAAATTACGCATTAATTTTTATGACCGCACTTTCTATGTATGCTCACCGTACATTTAGCTCCCCTTTCCCGCTCTCATCCATAGTCAGCATTTGCTATCCTACTGAAGGCGGTTGCGCTTGAGGCACCTGCCGATGGCCAGGGGGCCTC
This sequence comes from Neostapfia colusana, assembly GCA_030760725.1. Lineage (NCBI taxonomy): Eukaryota > Viridiplantae > Streptophyta > Magnoliopsida > Poales > Poaceae > Neostapfia > Neostapfia colusana. Next base: position 122,198,299 of record JASWHV010000004.1, read on the forward strand.
TCGGGCCTCCCCCAGTCAGGTGTTGCGGTGCCAGTTGGTCACCTCCAGGAAAGGCCTGAGCCGTGCATGGGGGGTCCAGGGTGCGTATCCCGCTTAGCTGGCTCTGTACCCAAAGCGTGCGCACCCTGCCCTCCGGAGGTCCAGGGGAGTACAACCGCTTTGCCTGGTTCCGTACCCAAAGCCTGTGCACTCTGCTTCCCCGACGTACGGTCCGGTACTAGGGGCCGGACGGTCGTACCCTGACCTCGGAGGGAGCCGGAGCCCCGGTGCCTCGCGCACAGAATTGCCCAAGCCCCGTATACCGGACTAGGACCATAAGCCGAATAAGACTAAGAGACGGGGAGGGGAGAACCCCCCCAGGAGAATTACACTTCCTCTACCTGTATGCAGGACCTCCAGGTTCTAGCTACGGGGACCGCTTGAAGGGGGGAGCAAGGAGCTATCGACTACTCCAGCGCAAGACCGGAGGATCCGGGTTTCGCCCCTTCTGCAGGGACGAGTCCCGAAGGCCCCACGTGTCCAGCGGGGCCAGAGATCCCCTCCCCTCAGGAGGAGCTCCGGGCCCGCCACGTGGCCGGCAGAAGCTGGACCTCCCCTTCCGCGGGGAGAGCTCCGAAGGCTCCACGTGTCCCACGGGGCCGGACCTCCCTCTCCTCAGAGGGGAGCTCTGGGCCCGCCACGTGGTCGGCAGATCCGGACCTCCCCATTCTCATGGGGCGAGTTCCGGAGACCTCCGGGGCCCTTAATACAATAAGGACCCGGGGAAGGTGTCTGTGTAGAGCTTCGAGATTGGCGAAGGCCTGTGAGTACCTTGCGGAGCTAAGGGCTCGGCCAGGCAAAACCAAGAAGAAGACAAGAGCACACAGACACGAAAAGTCGCAAGAGTCTATTTATTCAAGGCTCCATGAGCTGGACTACAGACTCAATAAAAAAAGGGAGATACAAGTCCTAGGGTTCCCCTAGCTCGCGCCGGAACCTAGAGGCTACAAGGGCGGCGACGTCCCCGACTTCAGCCCTGGCAGCTTCCTCCCGCTCCGTGGCAGGGCCCTGTCTCACTGGCTCTAGCGAGAAGGAAGGGTCCCGGCTCCGGAAGCACGCCAACACGTGCGTGGAAACCTGCACGGCCAGGCCCTGTCCCTCTGCCTCGAGCTCGCCGGCGACCACCGCATCTAGCCTGCTCAGCTTGGCGCCGATTGACTCGAGCGCGGGGATCACCTCGGCCACCTTCAGCACAGGGGGCGCCGTCTTCACCGGGCTGAAGGCAAGGGGGACCAGGGCGGACTCTGCCTGGTCGACGAAGCTCGAGACCGCACGGGCCTCGGAAGACCGCGAGGCTAAGAGCTCCTCTACCTAGCGGCGGGCTGCCAGCAAGGCGTCGTGGCTCCCCTCAGAGAATTCCTTATCCTTGGCCGCCAGGGAGCTTTCCCGAAGGCGGAGAGTCTGGGCGAGCCGCTCCAGCTCTGAAGCCCAGAAGTCGGCAGCCAGCTCTCGATCCAGGATCGCCTAGCGCTCCCAGGAGACCTGCTCCTCCCTAGTGGCCAGGTCTGCCTCCTGAGCCTCTAGCTCCGTAGCCCGGGCTCGCAGGTCGCCCTCGCCCGCCGCCATCCGCTCGGCGACTCTCTTCGCCTCGGCCGCCACGGAGCGCTCCTGATCCGCAACGGCGCGCCAGCCTCTGCCACACCTCCTCCAGGGCAGAGAAGTTCTCCTGGGCCCGGGCATGCGCCTCAAGGGCCTCCTTGTGGAGCCGCCACGTCTCGGAGTCCAGACGGTCGACGGCCTGCTTCTGTCGGTCGAGGAGCGCCTCCATGATATCAAGCGACTCCCGCCTGGAGTCGAGTTCCCCCTTGACCTTTGCGGTCCGCTCCCTCAAAAGGTTCCCCAAGGTGAGGAGGCGATCCCTCTCAACAACCTACTCCTCTCGCTCGTGACCGAGCGCGGCCAAGACCTGGCGGACGCTCGTCTGAGCGAGCACGAGAGCGTCTGCCAGGGGCAGTGGGGCAGCAGAGGCCGGGGCGGCGCCCCCGACCTCCTCCATCACGTCGTCTTCAAGAGAAGACGACGCACCGGCAACCGGGATGAGACGCCGGTCAGGAGAAGCCGGCGCCGGGACGGGCTCGCTCCCATCACGCCCTGGTTCCATGCCCACCGTAAGGCCGGTGGTAGTTCCTTCCGCTCCGGCAACAGGAGGCAGAACTTCGACAGCCGGACCCGCCGAACCCTCACCGACAGCCGGCTCCTGAGCCGGTGAAGAAGGACGAGTGGAGGGAGTCGACGCTGCCATAGAAGCCGGGCCAACTGGTACAGGAGGAACTTGCGCTGGCTTGGGGGCCGCGGCAACCGTCTCGGCAAGAGGAGTCGACGCTGCCATAGAATCCGGGCTGACCGGTACAGGAGAAACTTGCGCTGGCTTGGGGGCCGCGGTAACCATCCCGGCTTCCGAGCGCTGCGGCGCAAACCCCCCGTCAGTCGGGGATGGCTGGAAAACGGGAGTGTTACCGGCACTCGGGGAGTCCCTGCAAACATGGAAAACTCCTAGGATAAGAAAAGACGAAGACAGCACAAGCTCTAGAACCCGGTAGGCGTCGCTTATCGAGAGACACGAGCACTCCAACGGGCTCTGAACCCCGGCTTCCGAGCCGGGGTAGGACCACTAGAGCCCGCAGTCGCCGCCGACGGCTGCCCCGCAGTCGCCCGGGCTGACGGAGCAGGGGATGCTTCGGAAGCCCCCCTAGACGTCGGCCCGACTCCTGAAGCCCGGGGCGCCTGAGTTCTTGGATCGCCCCTGGGCACCGACGCGTCAGCAGTTTCCTTCGAGACTCCACCGCCTGAGGAGGGAGGACGCGACACCCGGGAACTTTCAGCCCGTCGTCGCTCAAGAGGACTCCCGTCGGGATGATGAGACCGAGACCTCTTGGGGTCGCCACCGGACGGGGCGCCATCTCCAGAAGCAGGGCGCGCAGGCGCCCTGGATCCCTGACTCGGCGCAGCCGCCACCACCGGAGGAGATCGAGCGTGCTTCTTCTCCGGAGGCGGATTGGAAGCCATGGCAGAAGACAAAGGCGCAAGAACTCAAGGAAGGTGCAAGCGCTAGGAAGTGCGAAGGGAAGCCGCGATGCGGGTAAGATCCCCTTTTAAAATTTCCCAGGTGTGATTCAAAGCGATTCTAAACTCTTCGAATACGCCGCTTGGGCAACCGCTTCGGCTCCAAGACCAAGCGTCAATGACAAGTGGACCCAAGTCGTCCAGCTGAAGCGGTGGGCTAGGAAGTCAGTCTCCCAAGGAGATGAGCCGGCAAGGCGCTTCGGCGGTTCCCGAAAAAAGTGCCGCGAAGTGCAGAAGCGACAACCTTGGGAACCGCCACAGTAAAAGCAACCATTAAGTGGACGCACGCTCCCATGATCCCGCGACTGTTCGTGCTTCAGCAACGGTCAATGCGGGACTTAGAGAAGGTGCACGGAATGGAAGAGACGGAGGCCCCACCTCGGGCTCGCTATCTCCCTCGAGATGGGCCCGGGGGCCACTATCGGTACCCTCGATATGGGGTACCCCCGCGCACAGGGGAAAATGCCTAAGGACCTCGCCCTTCTCCGCAGGGAGAGCTCCGAAGGTGCCACGTGTCCAGCGGGGCCGGACCTCCCTCTCCTCAGAGGAGAGCTCCGGACCCGCCACATGGCCAACTAAGCCGTACCTCCCCCCTCCACGGGGAGAGCTCCGAAGGCTCCACGTGTCCCGCGGGGTCGGACCTTCGTCTCCTCAGAGGAGAGCTCCGGGCCCGCCACATGGCCAGCAGCAGCCGGACCTCCCCCCTTCGTGGGGAGAACTCCGAAGGCTACACGTGTCCCGCGGGGCCGGACCTCCCTCTCCTCAGAGGAGAGCTCCGGGCCCGCCACGTGGCCAGCAGAGCAACGCTACCTGCCCCCGCATGGTAGGCAGCAGGAGTAAAGACGTGCCATACCTTGCCCATACAAGGTATTCAAGGCCTGCGCCTTCCCAAGACGCGGAGACGCGGAGCACGCCTCTGTCAGGTGCCGTTGCGCCCAGTCACATCGCAGACTGGCGCGCCGTGTCAGAGGATGCCCGCCAATAAACACAACGACAAGACATCCCCTGCCGCCCTTGCCATCATCAACCACTACGACTAGCTTGCGGCATGGGCAGGGCGGCATAACGAAGACTCGGAAGCCTTCGCCAGAGACAACTACCGGCATAACTACAGATACGGTACACGGCAGGCAATCTCCCCGGGACCACCTGTCGGGTCCCGGGCCCACCTTGTAAGCCGCTCGAGCCTTGGACTATAAAAGGCTCGGGTAGGCAACGTTAGCAAGGGTTCGAACTCTGTTGACTCGCACTCTAGCCATCTCACACCCTCAAGCTCACGATTCCGGTTCTGAGCAGCAAGCAATACAACTTGCTCACCGTGGACGTAGGGTTTTACGCTCCGGCAGCCTGAACCACGTAAAACTCCCCGTGTCAAGCTTCTCCCTCAATCGTCCCTAACGCTGAAGCTCTCCGCGAGTGACTAGCCCCTCCGAAAAAGAATCTCCGCGGGCTGCCCAGAGCAGGCCCGGGGAAGTGTCGGCTACACACTTCAACAAATATATATTAATTCTTATAATAAACATTATTTATAAGTGTCATTGTAAAATATATATCATCCACACGCACAGATAAATTTTTGTTGCGACGCAACAACGGCGACGAGTTGATAATAAGGGTGGACAATGGCAAATTACTGTAAATAATTGTGAAACTAGAGGGTGGGTACAATAATATGAAGTGATTCAGCACGTGGAACACCTTTTCAGGTGATTCAGATTCGTAGGCAAAAAAAGTGAATCGTTTCTTATAGATTCACTGCTGAAACGTTTCACTTTTTTGCTGTTTGGTACCATTTCAAGTGATTCAACCTAGAATCTAAAATGTTTCTTGTTGCCAAACGCGCCCTTAGTCACTACAGGAATATGATACACTTACGACAGCCAAAGCCGTCGTAAGTAAGGTGTAAACCATCGTAAGTTGCTTAATTACGACGGTTTATGCTTAATTACGACGGTTGTCATCCGTCGTCAGGGTTTAGTCGTAAGTTACGTAACTTATGATGGCCACCGTCGTAAGTTACGCTACTTACGATGACGGCTCGTAGCTGTCGTATGTGAGCCTCTAGGTCACATGGTGGGCTGGACCATACAACTTACGACGGGCAGGACCTGGTCGTCGTAAGTAACCGGCTAACTTACGACGCTTGGGTGATGGCCGTCGTAAGTTATTTGGCTAACATACGACGGTTACACCAGTTGTCGTAAGTTATTTAGGCTAACTTACGACTGCTAGTATACATGTCATCGTAAGTTATGGTTTTAATTTAAAAAAAATAGAAACTAGCTGCTCTTGCATCATTGCCAGCTGAGACAAACAACACAATACATAAACAATTCAATAATCGACGGTTTATTCACAAAGTGCAAAGAAATATAAAAACTCCTAACGACTATACACTCCCCTCACGACTACCTCCGGAGCCGTGAACGTCATCTTCGCGCGTCCCTCCCGGTGCCCGTAGCTGCGGAGATTGAGTGTGCGCCTCCGTCGGTGAACCCTGCAAAGTAAATAAAAGTTAGACATGTCTCTCTCCCTTCCTATTCCTCTCTTTCACCTCTCTCCCCCTCTTACCACCCCCCCTCTCTCTCTCTCGCTCTCGTTGTCCCTCTCCCCATCCCTCTCTCCCTCATTCTCTTTCTTTCACTCTCTCTACTCCTCTTTCACTCTCTCTCTCCAGCTCTCTCCCTCTCCCCATCCCCCCTCTCTCTCTTTGACTATCTCCCCCCTCTCCCCTCTTTCACTCTCTCTCTCTTTCTCTCTCTCTCCCTCCCCCCTCTCTCTTCCCCTCGCTCTCTCTCTCCCTCTCCCCATCCCTCTCTCTCTTTCACTATCTCTCCCCCCTCTCTCTATCTACTTATCTCCCTTCCTGTATTACAGACTATTAAAGAGTTACACAATGCCAAGGGGTACCTGTGCTTGGGGTGGCTGTGACGAGGGCGCCTGTGGCGGTTGCGGCCACGTAGGAAACATGAGCTCCTGGCCACTCTGTCGAGCTAAGGCCTGTCATTACAACATATTAGAACATATATATTACTGAAATGCTAAAAATTTAAACTACAGTAATTTAATTACTTACCTCCACAACTGCCTGCATTTGGGCCATGAGGTTGGCCTGGTACTCCTGGACGGCCCTCGTCCTGTCGAGCTCCTCCTAGGTCCACGCAAGCCTATCCTCCATGGCACATAACTCCAAGTCCCTCTGCGAGAGACGACCACTCGACGGCCCAACGTACGAAGCCTCCGTCAATGGAGTGCCTCTTGAAGGTCGCGCCGCCCTCGAGTCGACAACTCCATTGAAAATGGCAAACCTACAAAAGATAGAAAAATAATAAGTAAAAGAAGGAAGATTAAAAAAATTAAATAGTTGACCAACTCACCGTCCATGGACCTTCCCGCCGCCACTTGCGTACATGGCTCTAGGCTCGATTGGCGCGTTTTCCCAATCGTAGACTTCACCCTGTATCTTCTTGACCTCCTGCGTGTACTTTTCCGCAAAAACAAAGAAATGGTGTAAGCGTGTTAGTAATAGTATTACTTATAATTAAAATGATGAATTTTGAAAACTTACCAGCCGGTTGGCCGCGACGTGACTGCACTTCCCAAGCTAGGAAGGGTCACTTCCCCTGTCACCCCTGTTCCAAACCTCGGTCGGTGTCGGCTCCAGACCGGTCTCTCGCTCCTATAGATATGTGTTAGTAGAAGAAATATAATATGAACATATAAACGAACTTAAATAATACTTACCATATGTTTAGCCAAACACACGTAGCCATCACCGCTTTAGTTGTGCTGGCCGTCTGTCCCTCTGTAGGCTCGAGCCCTCGTGGACTTACTGATGAAGTCCTAGCTAGCCTAGTACCGACAAAGAGCGCGGTACGCGTCGAGCTGGCTCTCTAACAAGCTAATACTAACCTGCACATATTTAGTATTTCATCAATACTGTTAACATAAGTAATTATTGAAAATAGTTAACAATAATAACTTACTGTAACACCCTCAAATTTATTACCATGCATTGCATACATTTTGCATGTAGAGAAGCATTTGAAAAGTAGAAATGGAGAAACAACCATAGAAATGGAGAAAGAACCATAAAAATGGAGAAGAGAATATAGAAATGGAGAAAGGGACATAGAAATGGAGAGGGCAATATAGAAATAGAGAAAGGGACATAGAAATGGAGAGAAATGGAAATAAGATAGCTGAATTGAGCTATCCCAAATTTCCCCCTTCCCAAAAAAATCCCAAATTCTTCCTAAATTTTCCTGATTTCCCCCCAATTCCCCAAAATTCCCCTAGGGGGAATTTCCCCCACATTTGGGGGAATTTTCACCCAAATTGGCCGCACCAAATTAGGGGGGAGACCCCTTCGCCGCAGCCCTTGAGGGGGAAACCCTATCCCTCACCTTTAGGACTCTTTGGTTAAGTCCCCCACCTCTAGGACTCTTTGGTGAAGCCCCCCACCTCTATGACTCTTTGGTTAAGTCCCCCACCTCTAGAACTCTTTGTCCCCCACCCATAGGACTCTTTGGTTGAGTCCCCTACCTTTAGGACTCTTTGTTTCCACCCCTAGGACTCTTTTTTCCCCCTTATAAATGTAACCCCCACCCCCTGGCTGCACCCCTCTCTCTTTTGGTCGTCCCCCTTGCTGCCAAGCCTCCTTCCTTGCTGCCAAGTCACCAAGTTCCCCCCTTGCTAGAATTTGGCCGACGTCGAGCCCCGTCACGTCTCGCCGTCTCCAGAGAAGAAGCCCGACGATTTGTCTTACCCTAATTTTTCCAAAGAAAAACCCCAGCTGCTGCCATTGGAAGAAGTCCAGCTGCAAGGAGGAGAGGAGGAAGAATAGAGGTAGGTCCCCGTCACCCCTCTTACGACGTCACCGCTGTTTCTACGCATCCGTTTTATTCGCCCCCTTCGAACAGAAACTTTTGCGTGTGGACATATCGTGTTTTGATCGATTTTTGACGGTGGAATTGATCTAGATCTTGAGTCAGGATCGTCACCACGTCCACACTTGATCCCTAGACCCTTGTTCATCATAAAACCCTATAAAAGCCCATTAAAACATGCAAGAACACGTACAAACTGGTTTAATAAAACTGCACTATAGGATTTGCATTCATCTACCTATTGCATCTTGAGTAAAGTTTTCTCATGATGATTGATTGCTGTAAATTTTGTATGTGCGTGGTCGTGAGTAGAAGGACAAGCTCAAGAGGCCATCTACGAGGAACTACAGCACCAAGACTTCGAGACGCTTGGGCAACAAGAGCCACGGGAGCAAGGCAAGTGCCTCTTGACCATATTGATCCCATGTTTTGAAATTGTTTTGTTTGCGAAAACTCATATGCTTGAGTCAACTTGATGGGATACCCTTTTTATAGTAGTTTACTAGTTTTGTTAATCATCCTTGTCGCCAGGAAAGTTGATGAGTGGGGTATGGTCATTTTTCCTTTTTGCTTCGCTTAATTTATGGGATACGGGAAGCTGAAATAAAACATGGTTAGCTACTGCACTCATATGAATAATGATGATGAGAACTTGATGATGTTAATGAGCACGGAATCGGGGAGATCTAGGCAAACTTGGTTCGTGGATGTTGCTGGATGAGATGGTGGTTTTCTTGCCATAGATCTAAGGACCGGCTCATGCGAGAATATGCTAGGAAAACAGTGCCACCATAAGTCCAATTATGGGTGCGGCTTAGCTGATTAATTAGGTGTGTTGCTAGCTTGTTATGGACCGTTGGATGACGCGGGGAATGAAATTCGACGAGGACTGCCCTGGGAACTGCATGGCACAAGAGGGGGCCCGTGGGTGGGAGAATGGTGATTCGAGCCTGCCGGTGAAACCTCAGTGGGTACGTACATCTAGTAGCCCCTTTGTAAAGGCTATTTTGTGATCTCTTGGCCATACACCGATGGTTGTGTATTGGTATAATGGAGATTCTCTTAGTTGCCGACGGGTGACAAAATCACGAACTTGTGGGTAAAGTGGTGCCACGTCTGCAGAGTGTAAAACTATCATGATAGCCGTGCTTCCGGTCACAAGCACCTAGCCAACTTCCATAATTAGAGGGAAAACTTGGGATGGTTATTCGGTATGGTTATGGTATGGTCATTGGGATTGGTTTTTCAGACCGCTTTTAGTCATGATAATGAGTTTGGTTTCGGTTATATGAGTATGAGATGATTATGAATATTTATGAGTATGAGATGAACTTGAGAAAGATTAATGGTTGGATGAGGTTGGTAAATGGTGAATTATGATGAGAGAATGTTGCTGAATTACTTGATTATGATGGGATAAATTTCACCTATAAATAGTTGTTATTTTTACCATGTTTGTGAAATAAAATTTGCTTGCTGCAATGAGCTTTTTTATTGCCTACCTTGTTGTAAGCTACATGTCATACTTTTCCCGCACTTGCTACGTACGACATGTACTCACCCTTGCATTTACCACACATACTTCAGCAACAGGAGAAGAATATTTCGAGGACCATGTGGAGTACTAGGCGTGCGAACTACCGTCAACATGCATGTGGAGTTGAAGTTGGAGCCTGCTGTTTAGTTATTTCCGTTGTCGTTTAGAGACTTCCGCTGCAAGAATAAGTTAGAGATTCTTGAGTGAGACATTGAGTCATTGTAAGTACTTAAACTCTATTTATTCGTGGTTATATTCTAAATTCAATTTGTGGATTACATGTGTATGTGCGATGAACATCCTGAGCACACATATGCATTCACTTGGTTCTATTTTCGGAACCGGGTGTCACAAAATTGGTATCAGAGCCGCGTTGACACAGGATGCAAGTCTAGGTAGAATGGACACTCTAAAACACATAGGAACACCCTTCTAAACTGCTATTTTCGGAAATTGCTTGCTGCTGCACTTTATTTGTCAATTCAGCCACCGCAAAGTGCTATTTTCCGTCCCTCTTTTCTCTTCTTTTGGACAGCAACACTTTTGCTTTCTTGCTTCATAACTTCTAAAGTTTTGGAGTTATTTCTTCCTTCTCTAAAGTTTCCCATGTCCTATTTATAGATGCCGGTGATCAGGAGCATAGCACGTATAAGGATTCGTCCACCACCACGTGGGAGTGCACTTAACCCCATTGAGGTGTCCGATGAACCATATTGGGAGGAGGTGAAGATGAAACCTCATGATGAAGAGGAAGTCAACAGCTCTATGCATGAGGAAGAAGATCCAGAAGAGATGGAACCATTCGAAGATGATATGGAGGATGATCCACAAGAACGACATTGGTACGCACCTCAGGAGGAATTTTAGGTGGGCTTACACCCCATGGAGCCTCATGAAGCTATGTCGGGAGTTGATGAATCTGAAAAGGAGCCACCCCATGCTGAGACCAATAATGAAGGTGATGAATGGGCCAACCATTCAGTTCAAGATGGTGAGGGAAAACCCCAACCGTCAAAGGAGAGACGCTCGTGGCAACAATGAACCACATGAGGATGGCAATGTTGAAGTTCCTGAAAATGCTAAGCCCGGGGCTGATGCAAACAACCTTGAACGATTGATGGCTATGCAGAACCAGCTCATGCAAACGATGATACAAACGTTGGGACAGCTGCAGGCCAACAACAACAACAATTCTAACCCCGTTCCTGCACCCTCACCGCCGCCACAGCCACCACCGTCGGCTCACAACAGATTGGGGGAGTTCATGAGGACTAGGCCGCCTACTTTTGCACAAGCCAATGATCCCATGGAGGCTGATGATTGGCTGAAGTCCATGGAAAAGAAGCTTGCTATTGTCCAGTGCAATGATTGGGAGAAAGTTATCTTCGCATTGTACTAACTTATGGGAGCAGCCGCTGACTGGTGGGACGCTCTTTGCAATGCTCATGTCAACCATAAGACTATCACTTGGGCTGAATTCAAGGAGAGTTTCCGCTCTCATTACGTCCCTGCTGGAATCATGATGCTAAAAAGGCAAGGGTTTAAAGGTCTCTGCCAAGGAAGGAAGAGCGTGAATGAGTACCTCAACAAGTTCACGCAGCTGTCAAGGTATGCTCCAGAAGATGTCAACTCGGATCAAAGAAAGCAATACTTGTTCATGAGAGGATTGAACAATGATTATGCAAACTTCCAGAAGCTCGTTGACAAAGCTATAGTGATTGAAAGCAAGATCCGTGAGATCGAGCAAGAGGGCAAGAGGAAGACGCCATACCATGGGCAGCCACAAGGGAGCAATGTACGTCCCCGTTTCATGCCACCAGCTGCACCACATTATGGCTCGTCCGCTTCTACTTTCCGCCCTGGAAATCCACCTTGCCTTAATCAGCCACCGCATCAACGTCCTGCTATGCAAGCACCTCATATGCCTTTGCCTCCTGCACCCCGTCCCAACATGGGCGCCTATGCTCAAAACCAGCCTCGCCCCAACATTCCTGCCGTTATGGGCAACAAAGCATGCTTTTCATGCGGAGAGGCTGGACACTTTGCAAGTTAGTGCCCCAAGAAAGGCCTTGGACAGCCGAGCAACGCACCCAAGCAGAACCAACGGTCAAATGGAGGAGCTAATCATGGTAACCGTGGACAGCAGAACTATGCTCGTGGCAATGTGAATCATGTCTCCACTGAGGAAGCACAACAAGCTGAGGACGTCGTGATTGGTATGTTTCTTGCCAACTCCAACCCAGCCACTATTTTATTTGATTCCGGAGCATTGCATTCATTCATATCATCCAAGTATGTTACCAAGTATAACCTGCCCATATCACACATGAAACAAACTATGTTGGTCAATTCTCCCGGTGGAGAGATGAGGACTAATATAGTATATCCGAAAGTAGACCTTAAAATAAGGGGGTAGACTTTCTTGCCAACTTTATCATCTTGGATTCCCAAGGGATTTACATAATACTTGAAATGGATTGGCTAAATAAGCACAACGGAGTGACTCAATGTGCTGAGAGGATCGTGCAGTTCACAAGTGAGCCCGGTACTCGTATTGAGTTCGAGGCAGCCCAACTGGCAACCGAGAAGGCAGCGCTGAACCACATCGAAGAAGCGACATTGGAAAGCATTCCGGTGGTTCAAGAATATTCAGATGTGTTTCCGGAAAAACTTCCAGGTATGCCACCTGACCGCGACATCGAATTTGCCATTGATTTAGTACCCGAAACTGCACCTATAGCGAAGAGGCCGTATAGGATGCCTGCTAATGAATTAGTGGAGCTCAAGAATCAAATTCAGGAGCAGCTAGAAAAAGGGTTTTATACGCCCCAAGCTCGTCACCATGGGGAGCTCCCGTGCTCTTCGTAGACAAGAAGGTTGGGACCCAAAGGATGTGTGTGGATTATAGTCTCTCAATGAGGTGACGATCAAGAATAATACCCGTTGCCTTGTATAGAGAACCTGTTCGACCAAATGAAAGGTGCCCAAATTTTCTCCAAGATTGATCTTCGGTCGGGATATTTCCAGCTGAAGATTAAGCCCTCCGACATACCCAAGACTGCATTTCAAACATGGTATGGTTCGTATGAATATATATGTCTTTTGGGTTAACGAATGCATCCGCATACTTTATGTACCTCATGAATAAGGTCTTTATGGAGTACTTGGACAAGTTCGTCATGGTTTTCATCGATGATATCATGGTATATTCGAAAAGCGAGGAATAACACGAAGAACACTTGAGGTTAACATTGCAGAAACTGCGAGAGCATCAATTGTATGCTAAGTTCAGCAAGTGTCAATTTTGTCTAAAGAAGATATCGTTCCTAGGCCACATTATCTTCGAAGGAGGAGTATCAGTTGATCCCGGAAAAGTGGGAGATGTTTTAAAGTGGAACCAACCGCAGAATGTGAGAGATATTTGGAGTTTGCTTGGGATGGCTGGATATTACCGCTGGTTCATCAAGGATTTCTCCAAAGTAGCGAAGCCTATGACTGAATTGCTAATGAAGGGGAAAGCATTTCAGTGGACACCAGCGTGTCAAGAAAGCTTTGAGGAGCTAAAGAAGATATTAACCATAGCGCCTGTTTTGGTATTGCCGGATATGAGCAAGAGCTTCGATATATATTGTGACACATCAAGACAAGGGCTTGGATGTGTGCTCATGCAAGGAGGACAAGTGGTAGCTGTCGGTACCTGAGATATGGGGTACCCCGCGCACAGGGGAAAATGCCTAAGGAACTCGCCCTTCTCCGCAGGGAGAGCTCCGAACGCGCCACACGTCCGGCGGGGCCGGGCCTCCCTCTCCTCAGAGGAGAGCTCCAGACCCGCCACGTGGCATACAGAAGCCGGACCTCCCCCTCCGCGGGCGAGGGGTCCGAAGGTGCCACGTATCCGGCGGGGCCGGACCTCCCTCTCCTCACAAGGGAGCACCGGAGCCGCCACGTGGCCTACAGAAGTCGAACCTCTCTCTCCGCGGGGAGAGGTCCGGAGGCTCCACGTGCCCCGCAGGCCGGGCCCTACTCTCCTCTGAGAAGGGCTCCGGGCCTGCCACGTGGCAGTAGAACGGCGCTGCCTGCCCCCGAGCGATAGGCAGCGGGCGTAAAGACGCCCCATACCTTGCCCGTACAAGGTATTCAAGGCCCACGTCTTCCCAAGACGCGGAGACGCGGAGCACGCCTCTGTCAGGTGCCGTTGCGCCCAGTCGCATCACAGACTGGCGCGCGGTGCCAGAACCTGCCTGCCAATAAATACCGCGACAAGACACCCCATGCCCCCTGCGCCGTCATCAACCATTACGACTAGCGTGCGGCATGGGCAGGGCGGCAAGACGGAGACTCGAAAGCCTTCGTCAGAGACAACTACCGGCATAACTGCAGATACGGTAGATAATAGTCAATCTCCCCGGGACCACCTGTCGGGTCCCGGGCCCCCTTGTAAGCCACCCGAGTCTTGGACTATAAAAGTCTCGGGTAGGCGACGATAGCAAGGGTTTGCACTCGGCAACTCATACGCTAGCCATACACTCCCAAGCTGTAACTCACCCCAAGCTCAGGACTCCGGCCCTGAGCAGCAAGCAATACAGCGAGCTCCATAGCTCGCCGTGGACGTAGGGTTTTACGCTCCGGCGGCCTGAACCACGTAAAACTCACCGTGTCAAGCTCTCACTAACTCGTCCATCCGCGCAAGCTCTCCGCAAGGGACTAGCCCCACTGAAAAAAGAACCTCCGCGTGCTGCCCAGTGCAGGCCCGGGGGAAGTTTCGATCGAACACTTTGACATTTGGCGCGCCAGGTAGGGGCGCTTTTCCCCTTGCGCGACGAGTTTCCGCCGACGAAGATGACCAAGCTCCCTTCAGCGGCAAGCTCACCTCCCCCGCCTCCGCGGCGAACCGCGACCAGGGGGGAGTACAAGTCAACACACTCGGGACGGAGTGTGTCGGTACAAGCTGGGAGCCAGCAACCGGCTCTGGCAGCGCCGACCCCGGCAATGCAGGCTCCAACCAGCGTCAGGTCTTCAGTAGCGCTGGGCGTACCCGGTGGGGGTGCGCTAGCTGCAGCAAGGGCGCTACTGCACAATCCGCCCGCTGGGGACGCGCCTCAGGCAGCGTCCCAGCGGTGGATTCGCGAGGTAGACCGTCTTGTCGTCGCCGCCGCAAACCCTCGACTTCGGCGGAGACGACACTCTGGCCAACCGGCCGTGTCGCTGATGCGCACGCCAATGGTTGACGAACAGACGGCGGACTCCAGGTCTGCCAGCCCCCAATCGATGGATCTGAGGACAGGGCTGGAGCGGTGCCGCTTGGGTCAGGATGCCCGGGTATACCTCGAGCAACGCCGAGAAAGGCGTCGCTACCAAGAGGCTGACGACAGCATGACGTCGGCCTCGACCCAGCCTGAAGAGCAGACCTTCGCCACGCGATCTCTACCCTAGGCCTGCGCCGTGCAGAATATGCCACAGTCATATGTCCTGCAGATGGCACCCCCGGCCTATGGTGCAGCCTTGCCCGTACCGGGGTACACTGTGCCCAGTGCGAACCTAGCGTTCGCGGCACCAGAACCTGCGGTGACAGAAGCAGGGTGTGCGGCCCTCGCGCCCCACCTTCGCTTCGTGAAGTGGCCGCGCAAGTTTCGGCCGCACCTGCCCGAGAAGTACGACGGCAGCGTCAACCCGGCGGAGTTCCTCCAGATCTACTCTACCGCCGTACTTACCGCAGGAGGGAATGAAGCCGTCATGGCCAATTACTTCCCTGTCGCCTTGACCGGTCCAGCCCGGTCTTGGCTCATGAACCTCGACCAGGGTTCCGTCACCTCCTGGGAAGAGCTTTTCCGACAGTTCATAGCCAACTTCGGCAGTTCCTACGCCCGGCCTGGCACGGAGCTCGGCCTCCACGCCATCCAGCAGCAGCCTGGGGAGTCGCTACGCTCTTTCATCCAGCGGTTCTCCCAGGTGCGGAACACCATCCCACACATTCAAAATGCTTCTGTGGTGGTGGCATTCCGGCAAGGCGTCCGGGACAGAAAGATACTCGAGAAGCTCGCGACCAGGGAGGTCCGCGACGCCTCAGAGCTCTTCAGCTTGGCAGACAAGTGCGCCAGAGCAGCCGAAGGACGGAACTGGCACTCGCTGCCGTCCTCCGAGTCTGGAGGACTGCCCGGGTCTGGTCCCACTCCCTGTGGAGGCAGCAGGAAGGCCAAGAACCGAGGCAGAAGTAAGATAGAATCACCGACCGCAGCCCCAGTCGTCACTGCAACGACGTTCAGTGGGGCTCGGGGGCCGCGCCCCGACAAGAAGCAGCGAAGATCACCAATCCCAGAAGGTGATCAAGAAAATATGTGCCCCGTGTACGGCAGCTGTCGCCACACTACTGCCGAGTGCCGGGAGATCCGAAAGCTCGCAGAGCGCTTCCGCAAGGGGAAGCGGCAGCGGGCTGATGCCCCACCCTTCCGTCCAAAGGAAGGCGAACAGGGGGTGGACGTCCCAGACAGCGTCGACCACCCAGAGGAGATCCAGGAGCCTCAGCGCGCCGTGAAGGCGGCACGCAATCAAGAGGACTCCAGCTCCAGCGATGATGAGCGTCGAAAGAAGCTCTACGTCATATACGTCGGGTCCGCCGACCCCTCGTCCCGAAGCGCAGTCAAGACTCTGCGCCGAGCGGTAGCGTCGGTGGCACCACTCCCAGGTGCCGCACCGCACCTTAAGTGGATAGGGACTCCCATCAGCTTTGACGCCACCGACTGCCCCAGGAACATGGCTGGGGCCGGCCAACTACCGCTCTTGGTAGCTCCTACCATCGCCAACGTGAGAATGTACCACGTTTTGGTAGATGGTGGAGCTGGGCTGAACCTCATCAGCCGTGCAGCTTTCCAGAAGCTGCAGATCCCGATGGCCAAGCTCACCCCGTCGAGCCCGTTCTCAGGGGTAGGGCCGGGACAGGTCATTCCCTACGGCAACATTAGCCTCCCGGTGACCTTCGGGGCTCCGGACAGCTATTGGACAGAGTACATTCTGTTCGACGTAGCGGAGATAGACCTCCCTTTCAACGCCATAATCGGCAGACCAGCCCTGTACCGGTTCATGGCAGTAGCCCACTACGGCTACCTCGTCCTGAAGATGCCAACGCCGACGGGCGTCCTCAGGATTCGTGGAGACCGCACTGCTGCAGTGTCGGCCTTAGAGAAACTCCAAGCGCTCGCAATAGGTGGGGCATCAGCCCCCGGCAGTATAGAGCCAGACCAGCTCCGCCCGAGCGCACGCCACCGTGCTTCCGCTACAGCACCCCGGGTGCAACCTCTCGACGAGGGCGGCGTCCCCTTAAAGGTCGTCCAAGTCGGCGCCGAAGCCACCCAGACCACCCAGGTAGCCGGGGGCCTGGATGACAAATAGGAAGGTGCGCTCGTCACCTTCCTCCGGCACAACGTCGACGTGTTTGCATGGCAGCCATCGCAGATGCCGGGGATCCCCAGGGAGGTGATCGAGCACGACTTGAAAGTCTTCCCCGACGCCCGGTCGGTTCAACATAAGCCCCGCAAGCAGTCCATCGAGCGGCAAAACTTCATTCGTGAAGAAGTCAAGAAGCTGCTGGACGCTGGCTTCATACGGGAGGTCCACCACCCCCGGTGGTTGGCGAACCCCGTCGTTGTCCCAAAGGCCGGCGGGAAGCTCCGGATGTGCATCGACTACACCAGTCTCAATAAGGCATGTCCCAAAGATCCATTCCCTCTCCCTAGAATAGATCAAATAGTAGATTCGACGTCAGGCTGTGATATGTTGTGCTTCCTAGACGCCTACTCGGGTTTCCATTAGATCCCCATGTCTAGGGAGGACGAGGAGCACACCTCCTTCATCATAGTAGACGATCTTTATTGCTATGTGTCTATGCCTTACGGCCTAAAGAATGCACTCCCCACCTTTGTGCGAGCAATGCACAAAACCTTTGGGGAGTTGATAAGAGACCTAGTTGAAGTGTACGTCGATGACATAGTTGTCAAGGTCAAGCAGGGTTCATCTTTGTTAGATAACCTAGCCTTAGTCTTTGACAAGTTGCGCTCTACGCGCACCAAGCTGAACCCCGATAAGTGTGTGTGTGGTGTGTCCTCTAGGAAGCTCTTAGGATTCCCGGTCTCGCACCGAGGGATTGAGGCCAACCCTGAGAAGATCAAGGCCATCGACTTGATGCGGCCCCCTGCCCGCGTCAAGGATGTCCAGAAACTCACGGGATGTCTAGCCGCGCTGAGTCGGTTTATACCGAGGCTAGCAGAGCGAGCACTCCCTTTCTTTAAGCTCCTGCGCAAGTCAGGCCCCTTTGCCTGGACTGACGAAGCAGAAGAGGCTTTCCAGGAGTTGAAGCGACTCCTGACGACCCTGCCTATCATGGTAGCCCCTGAGCCCGGAGAGCACCTGCTGCTCTACATCGCGGCGACAACTGAAGTGGTGAGTATGGTCCTCGTCGCAGAGCGGCCAGACCCCTCACCTTCACAACCAGCTCCGGTAGCAGAAGGCAGACGCCAGGAGGCCCCGCAAGACCAAGGCGGTCTCCCGGACCTCCAAGGCAACCACCCGGAGGTCCAGGTCGGCCTCGCGGAGGTCCAGGGCGGTCTCCCGGACCCCCAAGATAAACCCCCGGGGGCCAAATGGGACCTCCCGGAGGTCCCTCAAGACCCCCCGGAGCTCCCGTATAAGCAAGATAGCTTAAGGGCCTCCGGGTCCCAGCTCTCGGAGGCCCCCGTGGGTCCACTCACCTCCGGCGGGCCAGGGCCAATGGATGAGGACCTCCCAAGCCTGAGAGAGAGGGTTCGAACCATCCAGAGGCCCGTCTACTACATCAGCAAAGTACTTCATGACGCCAAGACAAGGTACCTAGAAGTCCACAAGCTGCTGTATGCGGTGCTCGTGGCCTCCAGGAAGCTCTGCCATTACTTCCAGGCCCACCGGGTCTCGGTAGTCACCTCGTATGCGCCGAAGACAATTCTTCATAGCCCCCATGCGACTGGCAACGTTGCTAAATGGGCAGCGGAGCTGGCGGAGTTTGAGCTGGACTTCCTCCCACGCCATGCGGTCAAGAGCCAAGCACTGGCTGACTTTGTGGTGGAGTGGACACCAACAAAGGCTGATCCAGGGGGCCATGAAAGCGGTGAACCAGAGCACCAAGCTCCGGTCTTCACCGAACCCCACTGGACGCTTTTCTTCGACGGCTCCTCGCGAAAGCAGGGGGCCGGTGCCGGCGTACTGCTCCTCATGCCATCGGGGGAACAGTTTGGGTACATGGTGCATCTCAATTTCAAGGCAACCAACAACATGGCGGAGTATGAAGCACTCATCTTTGGCCTGCAGACAGCCCTGTCTTTAGGCGCTCGCCAGTTGTTGGCACAGGGCGACTCCCAGCTGGTCATCAAGCAAGTCAAGGGCGAATGCCCCTGCAATGACCCACAACTAGCTGCGTATCTGCTTCACGTGCAGATGTTGGAGAAAGAATTCCTCGCCTTGGACCTGCACCACGTACCGCGCGCTGGCAATGCCGCAGCTGACGACCTTTCAACGAAGGCTTCTTCCGAAGCCCCTGCGCCCGAAGGAGTTTTCGAGAGGACGTTGCTGCGGCCTACAGCCCGGCCCGCCGAGCCGGGCGAAGGGGGCTTGACCAGCACCTCGAAGCTGGCGGTCCCGGCGGCCCTACAACCATGGATGCCGCCAAGGATCGTAAGCGTCACTGGGGACTCCGTGCAACCCAGCACTCAAGATCCAGAAGCTCAAGTCAGACCCGATGCATGGATCACGGAGATCCGGGACTACTTGAAGGACAATATCCTCCCTGATGAACATGCAACCGCTGAACGGATTGTGCGTATGGCTAAGAGATACGCGCTGGTAGAGGGGGATCTCTACCGGCGTGGCGCCAACCACATCCTATTGCGGTGCATAACCCAGGGGGAAGGCTGCGACTTGCTCGCTGAGATCCATGGAGGCGAATGTGGGAGTCACGCTTCCTCACGCACGCTTGTCGGTAAAGCCTTCCGGCATGGCTTCTACTGGCCGACAGCACTCCAGGATGCCGTCAAGCTGGTCGAGAGCTGCAAGGCGTGCCAGTTCCATGCCAAGCAGATCCATACACCGGCTCAGGCGGTACAGATGATCCCGCCCTCGTGGCCATTTGCCGTATGGGGGCTGGACATCTTGGGACCATTTCCCAGAACCGTCGGGGGATTCCGGTACCTCTATGTCGCCATCGACAAGTTCACCAAGTGGCCGGAAGCTACACCAGTTGTCACCATCAACAAACAATCCGCAGTAAAGTTCATCAATCTATTGTCTATCGGTTTGGGGTCCCGAACAGAATCATCACCGACAACGGGACCCAGTTCACCAGCGCGGCATTCCAAGACTACTGCAAGGACCTCGGCATTCAGGTGTGCTATGCCTCTGTCGCGCACCCAAAGAGCAATGGGCAAGTTGAGAGGGCCAATGCGGAGATTCTCCGGGGCCTTAAGACTCGCACCTTCGCCAGCCTGAAGAAACATGGTGCCAATTGGGTAGATGAGCTTCCGAGCACGCTATGGGATAACCGGACATCCCAGAGCCGAGCCACCAGAGAGACACCCTTCTTCATGGTGTATGGGGCCGAGGCTGTACTTCCCCCAGAAATCACCATGAAGTCTCACCGTGTCCGGGCTTACGACGAAGCCGCGCAGGACAACCTCCGGCGTGGAGAAATCGATCTCGTCGACGAGGTCCGACTACATGCAGCACTCCGTAACGCGCGGTACAGACAAGCGCTTCGGCGCTATCACCAAAGATCTGTGCGTGCCTGGGAGCTGCAGGAAGGTGACCTGGTGTTGCGGCGCATACTTTCTCGTGAAGGGGCCCATAAGCTCTCCCCTAGTTGGGAAGGTCCCTTCCGAGTCGCGAAAGTATGCCACCCCGGGTGTGTGCGCCTTTCCACCGAGGATGGGGACCTGCTCCCAAACCCTTGGAACATCGAACACCTCCGTAAGTTCTACCCCTAGAGCAAAGATAGGACAGTACTTTCTTTCCATAATAAACTCCACAGAGTCCAGGAGCAGCGCTCGGAGCAGCTAAGCCCCAGGGGACGGTACAGGACTACGTTCAGCTTTGCCTGGTTCCGACTCCAAGCGCGTAGAGTCTTGCTTCCCCTCCTAATGGGGCGGGTCGTGGCCTCCATGTATAGCCTGCCTTCCTCCTGTGGAAAGTTATGTGAAAAGAAACCTGTTCTACTTTGCTCTTTCCTCGTACTCATTTAAATTGTGTACTAAATTTTTATGACTACCCTTGCGGTACATGGCTGCCATGTGCTCAGCTCCCCCTTCTCATTCTCACCACTAGTCGGCATTCGCTGCCCTACCAGAGGCGGTTGCATCGGGGGTGCATGCCGATAGTCGAGAGCGGTCCTGAGCCCCCGAACGCTTCGCGCACTGCTATCCCCAAGCACCGAGCATATGGTTAGGGGCCATAAGTCGAATAAGACTATGAGGTAAGGGAGGGGGAGCCCCCAAGGAGGATCACTTTTTCCCTACTTGTGTGCAGGACCTCTCGGCCTCCGATCCCCACAGGAGTGTGGCAGGAGCGCCTGACCAATGGGACGCCCCTGCCAGGGGGCTGCTACGGAATCATGCGAGACCGGAACTCCAAGGCAAGACCGAAGGATCCACGGCTCCACCAAGACCGGACCTCCCCTCCTCTGAGGGTAAGGGCCCGGAGACCCCACGTGTATCGCGGCTTCGGACCTCCCCCTCCTCAGAGGAGAGCTCCGGATCACCCACGTGGCTGGCTGATTCGGACCTCCCCCTCCTCATGAGGCGGGGCCTGAAGACCTCCGAGGCCCTTAATATAGTGGGGACCCGGGGAAGGTGCCGGAGCAGAACGTCGAGATTGGTGAAGACCTCTGAGCGCCTTGCGGAACTAAGGGCCCGGTCAGGCAAAACCAGGAAGAAGACGGAAAACATCGCAGGCACGAAGGGTCATAAGGGTTCATGTATTCATGGCTCCATGAGCTGGACTACAAACTCAATGAAGAAGAAAGAAACAAGTCCCAAGATTCCCCTGACGCGACCAAAGTCTAGGAGTTGCAAGAACGGCTGCGTCACCAGGTTACAGCCCTGGCGGCGCTCTCCCGCTCCATGACCCGAGTGAAGAAATCGCCTCCCTCATCATCAGCGCAAAGGCCGGTGTCATCAAGGGTGCTCCTGAGGACCCCTCCGCAGCTTCGACGGTCCTCTTGGAGACTCTGCCGCCTGGGATCCTCCTTGGTGCATCGGCGGTTTCCTTCTCCTGAAGTTCCCTCATCACCGGCGCAAAAGCCGGTGTCATCAAGGGTGCTCCTGAAGCCCCCTCCGCAGCCCCAGCGGTCTTCTCGGAGGCTCTGCCATCAGGAATTCTCCTTGGTGCTTCAGCGGTTTCTTTGAAGACTCCACCATCTGAGAAGGGACGCAACGCCAGGGAGCTTTCTGTCTGCCGTCACCAAGGAAGGGCTCCGTCGAGAGGACAAACCAGAGACCCCTTGGAGGCACCACCTCCAGAGGCAAGGCAGGCAGGCTCCCTGGGTCCCAGACTTGGTGCAGACGCTGTCGCTGAAGGGAATCGAGAGCGATTCTCCCCCCATAGGGCGGGTTAAGAGCCATGGAAGAAGACAAGACTGCAGAGACCCGAGGGAGGCGCAAGGGCTGGAAACCTTATAAGGGGAGCATACCCACGCAGCGGTTTCTTTTCACACCTTGCCGGGTGCAATCCCAAGCGATTCGGAACTCTTCGAATACACCGCATCGGCAACCGCTTCGGCTCCTAGACCGAGCACCGATGACAGGTGGACCCAAGCTGCCCGACTGAAGCGGCGGGTTAAGGAGTCAGTCTCCTAAGAAGACAAGCCGGCAAGGCACTTCGGCGGTTCCCGAAGAAAGCGCCGCAACATGCAGAAGTGGCAGTCTTGGGAACCGCCGCAGTAAAAGCAACTATCAAGTGGGCGCACGCTCCCACGATCCTGCGACCGTTCGTGCTCCGGCAGCGGTCAATGCTGGATTTAGAGAAAGTGCGCGGATCAGAAGAGACGGAGGTCCCACCTCGGGCTCGCTATCTCCCCCGAGATGGGCCTGGGGGCCACTGTCGGTACCTGAGATATGGGGTACCCCGCGCACAGGGGAAAATGCCTAAGGAACTCGCCCTTCTCCGTAGGGAGAGCTCCGAAGGCGCCACACGTCCGGCGGGGCCGGGCCTCCCTCTCCTCAGAGGAGAGCTCCGGACCCGCCACATTGGCATACAGAAGCCGGACCTCCCCCTCCGCGGGCGAGCGGTTCGAAGGTGCCACGTATCCGGCGGGGCCGGACCTCCCTCTCCTCAGAAGGGAGCACCCGGGCCGCCACGTGGCCTATAGAAGCCGAACCTCTCTCTCCGCGGGGAGAGGTCCGGAGGCTCCACGTGCCCCGCAGGCCAGGCCCTACTCTCCTCTGAGAAGGGCTCCGGGCCTGCCACGTGGCAGTAGAACAGCGCTGCCTGCCCCCAAGCGATAGGCAGCGGGCGTAAAGATGCCCCATACCTTGCCCGTACAAGGTATTCAAGGCCCGCGTCTTCCCAAGACGCGGAGACGCGGAGCACGCCTCTGTCAGGTGCCGTTGCACCCAGTCGCATCACAGACCGGCGCGCGGTGTCAGAACCTGCCAGCCAATAAACACCGCGACAAGATACCCCATGCCGCCTGCGCCGTCATCAACCATTACGACTAGCGTGCGGCATGGGCAGGGCGGCAAGACGGAGACTCGGAAGCCTTCGTCAGAGACAACTACCGGCATAACTGCAGATACGGTAGATAACAGTCAATCTCCCCGGGACCACCTGTCGGGTCCCGGGCCCCCTTGTAAGCCACCCGAGTCTTGGACTATAAAAGGCTCGGGTAGGCGACGATAGCAAGGGTTCGCACTCGGCAACTCATATGCTAGCCACACACTCCCAAGGTGTAACTCACCCCCAAGCTCAGGACTCCGGCCCTGAGCAGCAAGTAATACAGCGAGCTCCATAGCTCGCCGTGGACGTAGGGTTTTACGCTCCGGCTGCCTGAACCACGTAAAACTCACCGTGTCAAGCTCTCACTAACTCGTCCATCCACACAAGCTCTCCGCAAGGGACTAGCTCCACCGAAAAAAGAACCTCCGCGGGCTGCCCAGTGCAGGCCCGGGGGAAGTGTCGATCGAACACTTCGACAGTAGCCTATGCATCAGGACAACTAAAGAAACATGAGCTGAATTACCCCACACATGAGGGAACTTGCAGCTGTGGTACATGCTTTGAAGATTTGGAGACATTATATCCTTGGCCACCAATGTGAGATCTATACGGATCACAAAAGCCTCAAGTATATATTCACGCAAACGGAACTGAATTTGAGGCAACGTCGATGGTTGGAACTCATCAAGGATTATGATGTCGGAATCAACTATCACCCCGGAAAGGCCAATGAAGTAGCTGATGCGTTGAGCCGAAAAGTAGCATGTCATCAACTCACGGTTCGGGAGCTGCCACCCGAGCTGCGTAAGGAGTTTGAACGGTTGCATTTTGGATTCTTGAACAAGATGAAGGTGATCAAACTGAACTCAACGCTGGAACAAGAGATACGAGATGGCCAAGTAACGAATGAGGAAATCAAGGAAAGAATCCGACAAGGCATAGAAAAGTATTTCAAGGAAGACGAGAAAGGCACGCTTTGGTTAGGGAAAAGGATTTGTGTGTCTAACGTGAAGCACATCCGCGACACGATACTAAATGAGGCACATGACTCGCCTTATTCCATACATCCCGGCTGTACAAAGATGTACAAGGACCTAAAAACTTGCTATTGGTGGGATGGTATGAAAAGGTACATAACTGAATATGTTGCCTTATGCGACATGTGCCAACGAGTGAAGGCCGAACATCAAAGATTCTCTAGATTGTTGCAGCCATTGAAAGTACCCGAGTGGAAGTGGGAAGACATCAGCATGGATTTCATAGTCGTACTGCCACGTACTCAGTCGGGTTACGACTCTATATGGGTTATTGTGGACCGGTTGACGAAAACAGCCCATTTCCTTCCTGTTAGAACCAAGTACAACGTCGCACAACTAGGTGAGCTGTATATGGAGCAAATCGTGTGTCTCCATGGAATTCCGAAGAGGATAGTTTTAGATCGAGGTTCTCAATTTACCTCTAGGTTCTGGAAGAAGCTGCATGAAGCCATGGGTACACGGCTGAATTCAGCTTCGCTTATCACCCGCAAACCGACAGACAAACTGAGAGAACAAATCAGATTTTGGAAGACATGTTGAGAGTTTGCGTCTTGAAACATGAGCGTAGTTGGGATAGGAGCTTGCCATATACTAAATTCTCGTACAACAACAGCTACCAAGCCAGCTTGAAGATGTCACCTTTCGAAGCATTATATGGTAGACGATGTAGAACACTGCTGTTCTGGAATGAGACCGGAGAAAGCCAAGTGTTTAGACCCGAAGTGCTGCAAGACGCCAAAAAACAAGTCCAAACGATACGAGAAAACTTGAAGGCTGCTCAGTCACGACAAAAAGGTTATGCGGACAATAGGCGAAGAAGATTGACCTTCAAAGTGGGAGACTTCGTGTATCTTACGGTATCGCCTACCCGAGGCTAACGACGGTTCAACGTCAAAGGCAAATTAGCACCTCGCTACATCAGGCCATTCAAGATTTTGGACAAGCGAGGAGAAGTATCCTATCAACTAGAGCTGCCAACGCACCTATCCAACGTGCACGACGTGTTTCACGTATCCCAACTCAAGAAGTGCTTAAGAGTACCGGAAGAACAAGTACCTATGGATGAGCTCGAGCTTCAAGAGGATCTGACCTACGCGGAACACCCCGTCAAAATTTTGGACGTGAAGGAAAGGGTCACGAGGAACAAAGTGATCCGTTGGTGCAAGGTACAATGGAGCCATCACACGGAAGCCGAAACTACATGGGAGCGTGAGAAAGATCTCAAGGCAGAATTCCCTCATCTATTCTCCACTCTATCCAATCTCGAGGGCGGGATTTACTTTAAGGGGGTAGGTTTGTAACACTCTCAAATTCATTACCATGCATTGCATACATTTTGCATGTAGAGAAGCATTTGAAAAGAAGTAGAAATAGAGAAAGAACCCTAGAAATGGAGAAAGAACCATAGAGATGGAGAAAGAACCATAGAAATGGAGAAGGAAATATAGAAATGGAGAAAGGGACATAGAAATGGAGAGGGGAATATAGAAATGGAGAAAGGGACATAGAAATGGAGAGAAATGGAAATAAGATAGCTGAATTGAGCTATCCCAAAATTCTCCCTTCCCAAAAATTCCCAAATTCTTCTCAATTTTTCCTGATTTTCCCCCAATTCCCCAAAAATCCCCTAGGGGGAATTTCCCCACATTTGGGGAGAGTTTTCCCCCAAATTGGCCACACTAAATTAGGGGGGAGACCCCTTGGCCGCAGCCCTTGAGGGGGGAAACCCTATCCCCCACCTTTAGGACTCTTTGGTTAAGTCCCCCACCTCTAGGACTCTTTGGTGAAGCCCCCACCTCTAGGACTCTTTGGTTAAGTCCCCCACCTCTAGGACTCTTTGTCCCCCACCCCTAGGACTCTTTGGTTGAGTCCCCTACCTTTAGGACTCTTTGTTTCCACCCCTAGGACTCTTTGGTTGAGTTCCATACTTCTAGGACTCTTTGTTTCCACCCCTAGGACTCTTTTTCCCCCCTTATAAATATAACCCCCACCCCTGGCCGCACCCCTCTCTCATTTGGTCGTCCCCCTGCTGCCAAGCCTCCTTTCTTGCTGCCAAGTCATCAAGTCCCCCCTTGCTGGAATTTGGCCGCCGTCGAGCCCCGTCACGTCTTGCCGTCGCCGGAGAAGAAGCCTGACGATCTGTCCTACCCTAAATTTTCCAAAGAAAAACCCCAGCTGCTGCCATTGCAAGGGAAGAAGTCCAGATGCAAGGAGTAGAGGAGGAAGAAGAGAGATACGTCCCTGTCACCCCTCTTACGATGTCACCGCTGTTTCTACGCATCTGTTTTCTTTGCCCCCTTCGAACAGAAACTTTTGCGTGTGGACAGATCGTGTTTTGATCGATTTTTGACGGTGGAATTGATCTAGATCTTGAGTCAAGATCGTCACCACGTCCACACTTGATCCCTAGACCCTTGTTCATCATAAAACCCTATGAAAGCCCATTAAAACATGCAAGAACACGTACAAACTGGTTTAATAAAACTACACTATAGGATTTGCATTCATCTACCTATTGCATCTTGAGTAAAGTTTGTGCATGATGATTGATTGTTGTAAATTTTGTATGTGCGTGGTCGTGAGTAGAAGGACAAGCTCAAGAGGCCATCTACGAGGAACTACAGCACCAAGACTTCGAGACGCTTGAGCAACAAGAGCCACGGGAGCAAGGCAAGTGCCCTTTGACCATATTGATCCCATGTTTTGAAACTATTTTGTTTGCGAAAACTCTTATGCTTGAGCCAACTTGATGGGACACCCTTTTTATAGGAGTTTACTAGTTTTGTTAACCATCCTTGTCGTCAGGAAAGTTGATGAGTCGGGTATGGTCATTTTTCCTTTTTGCTTCACTTAATTTACGGGATACGGGAAGCTGAAATAAAACAAGGTTAGCTACTGCACTCATATGAATAATGATGATGAGAACTTGATGATGTTAATGAGCACGAAATCGGGGAGATCTAGGCAAGCTTGGTTCATGGATGTTGCTGGATGAGATGGTGGTTTACTTGCCGTAGATCTAAGGACCGGTCAATGCGAGAATATGCTAGGAAAACAGTGCCACCACAAGGCCAAGTATGGGTGCGTCTTAGCTGATTAATTAGGTGTGTTGCTAGCTTGTTATGTACCGTTAGATGACACGGGAAATGGGAGTCGAGGAGGACTGCCCTGGGAACTGCATGGCACAAGAGGGGGCCCGTGGGTGGGAGAATGGTGATTCGAGCCTGCCGGTGAAACCTCAGTGGGTCCGTACATCTAGTAGCCCCTTTGTAAAGGCTATTTTGTGATCTCTTGGCCATACACCGATGGTTGTGTATTGGTATAATGGAGGTTCTCTTAGTCGCCAACGGGTGACAAAATCACGAATTTATGGGTAAAGTGGTGCCACCTCTACAGAGTGTAAAACTATCATGATAGTCGTGCTTCCGGTCACAAGCACCTGGCCAACTTCCATGATTAGAGGGAAAACTTGGGATGGTTATTCGGTATGGTTATTGTATGGTCATTGGGATTGGTTTTTGGGACTGTTTTGAGTCATGATAATGAGTTTGGTTTCGGTTATATGAATATGAGATGTTTATGAATATTTATGAGTATGAGATGAACTTGAGAAAGATTAATGGTTGGATGAGGTTTGATAAATGGTGAATTATGATGATAGAATGTTGCCGAATTACTTGATTATGATGGGATAAATTTCACCTAGAAATAGTTGTTGTTTTTCTCATGTTTGCGAAATAAAATTTGCTTGTTGCAATAAGCCTTTTTATTACCTACCTTGTTTGTAAGCTACATGTCATACTTTTCCCGCACTTGCTGAGTATGACATATACTCACCCTTGCATTGCCCACACATACTTTAGCAACAGGAGAAGAATATTTCGAAGACCAAGTGGAGTACTAGGCGTGTAAACTACCGTCAATATGCCTATGGAGTTAAAGTTGGAGTATGTTGTTTAGTTATTTCCGTTGTCGTTTAGAGACTTCTGTTGCAAGAATAAGTTAGAGATTCATGAGTGAGACATGGTTCATTGTAATAAAGTACTTAAACTCTATTTATTCGTGGTTATATTTTGAATTCAGTTTGTGGATTACATGCGTATGTGTGATGAGCATCCTGGCACACATATGCATTCACTTGGTTCTATTTTCGGAACCGGGTGTCACACTTACCTCCGTGTGCTGATCCTCGGTCAAGTACGTGTCGGAGTCCTTCCTAAACGGACTCTCTCCCTGCTGCTGCTGCTGATGCCGCTTGTTGTACTTATTGATTGCCTGGATGCGGGCGTACGACAACGCCTGCACCACGAGCTTCTGAGCATTCGTGTAGAACACAGCAGTCGCGTGCTCCATCATGCTCTCGCTCGAGTCCTCTAATTGGTAACGCAGCTTTTAGAAAACAAACATTTGATAAATCTACATTAATAATTTAAATGAGTGCAAAAATTCAAACATTTAAGCTTACCATAAAATCGTTCCACATGGCCCCCTGAAGGGTGTCGTGGACCTCGTGAGGGACACGAGCGTAGTCGTCCCACGACAAAGCAAGGACACCGTCGATGACACCGGGATAGTGCAACCGTACTAAAGCTCCGATGACACTGTTAACCTACCTGTGGTGTCCCTGGCCCGCGAACGAACAGTCGTTCTAAGATCTACAAAATTTGTTAACTTGTTATGTATATGGGGACAACATCAAATATTTAATACTATACAATTTGTTTACCTGTCTCCGAGTGGACCAAAGGTGATCCGCTTATGAGAAACAGGAGGAGGAGCATCAAAGTGGGTCCTCCTCATCCGTCGCCTCTTCTGTGGCACCACGTCCGGTGACCCGGACGGTTAGTCACCACTAGAGCCCGAAGGCTCCATGCTAGCCGGTTCAGAGGGCTGTGTAGCCGGCTTCGAGGGCTGGCTAGCCCCAACCTCTGGCTCCGACTCAGAAGACTCTGAGTCGGACTGCAAAAGTAAATTATTGATAAGAAAAAATTATTATAACTGCAGTTTAAAATAACGTGATTGGCAACTGAAATTTATCTCCGTGCGCCGAAAGGCCACAACTCGATCTGAAAAATCTGGAAGGTGGCTCATCAGCTGAGAGCATCTGCTCGCACGTGACGAGGTACCTAAGAAGACCAAGTCCCAAGGCTGGGCGAGGAACCCTCTCACCCACTTCCCCCCTTCCCCTTTCCGTTTGACGATGACATCCTGATGTAAGAAGTAATTGATAAATATACTAAGATAATATACAAAATTCATTTTAAGTTAGTGAAGAAAACATTACTTCATCAATTTCAAAATTCATCAACGTCACGATCATGTACCATACTTCTTAAACCGGACCATCCATCTTCTTTTCTGAGGGTCTGGACTAGATTTCGTTTTTGTTTTCGTTTCAGCATATCATAAGTCGCGATATCTTGAGCGTCTCCAACTAAGTCATCGAGTCCTACACCAACCTTGATGATGAACGAGTATGCCAACTCTTCTTGGTATGCAAGAACAAATGAATCATTTCCTAGTAGCTGTTTCTTGTGTTTGACTTCCACCATGTCAAATTGGTTTTGTCGAATTCCATGATTGTTATCAAACCAATTACAGTCAAAGAATACTGCTCGAAAATCCTTATTACCGACGAAAGCAAATTCAAGAATTTTTTCAGTGATCCCATAGTAATTAGTTTCACGTCCTTGAGAGTCGATTGCCCTCGTCACAACTCCGGTATTAGATGTTATCACGAGAGGACGATGAGATTCAAATTGAGTTGTACAGAAACGGAACCCATTGACATCATATCGATCATAACTTCTAACTGTAACCAATCCATAGGATAGTTGTCGCAAGTGTTCATGGACGTTGGCATCTTTCATGTACTGTCCAAAATATGAAGTTATAAGAAAACTTTGTAAATATACGTAAGTTATAAGAATACTTTGTAAATTCCGATAAGTTACTACAGAAAACCCGATCATTTGCGACGGCTAAAATTATTTGCGACGGTCTCCCATCGCAAATAAAGTAAATTGCGATGGCTAACCCTAGGCCGTCGCAAAAGAAAAAGGCGTCACAAATAGTACCCTATTTGCGACGGCACCAGTCGTAGCCGTCGCAAATAGCATTAATTTGCAACGGCCAGACTTGTGGCCGTCGCAAATTAAACAACCGTTGCAATTAAATTCTTGTTTGCGACGGCCAAAGGAAATGCCGTCGCAATTAAGGAAGCCGTCGCAAATGACCCTGATATACCCGATTGCGCGCCTCCCGGCTCACACAACTCTCGACGCCGTCGCCACCGAGCCTGCCTCCCGCGCCGCCGCCGCGCCCCGCCTCCCTCGGCCCGCTGCTCGCGTCCCAGCGCGTCGCCCGCCTCCCGCCGCCCGCCGCCCGGCTCTCGCCACCCGCGCCCGGCTGCCCCCGCCTCCAATTTCCGGCCCGCAGCCCGCTGCCACGCCCCGCCGCGCCCGCCGCCTCCCGTAGCCTCCCGCTGCGCCCGCCACCATCGTCGTCTCCCGCCGCGCCCGCCGCCGTCGTCGTCTCCCGCCGCGCCCGCCGCCATCACCGCCTCTCGGTAAACTCCTCCATCTAAATGCATTTTCATTTTTTTCTTGTGATTAGTTAGATTAGGATAGAGTATAGTTAATTCAATTTGTTTTAGTGTAATATGTAATTAATTTGGCAATTAAATTATTTTTTGTAGTTAGTTAGGTAATTAGGGTGTTTATAGTTTAATTTGGTTTATAGTTAATTGATTTGTGACGAACCGCCCCGCCGCGTCGCCTCCCGTCGCGCGCGCGCCGCCTCCCGCCACCGCGCCCCACTACGGACGCCGCCTCCTGCCGTCGTGCCCTGCCGCGTCGCCGCCCGCCACGCGCGCGCCGCGTCCCACCACCGCGCCCCGCCTCCTCCCGCCGCCGTGCCCCGCCGCGCGCGCCGCCTCCCGCGTGTGCCTATTTTGTGTTGAACATGTTATTTTATGTGCCTATTTTGTGTTATGTGTTGAACATATTCTGTTATGTGCTAAAGTGTTGCGGGTAATGGGTACAGGTTCGGGTACGAATTTTATCCAGCGGGTACGGGTAACCCAGAGTAATATCTACCTAGGCGTAGTCAGGCGCATACTAGGCCAATGCTCGTATAAAGTCCTATTTGTGACGGCCAAAGAAAAAGCCGTCGCAAGTAAAATAAATTGCGGCGGTTTCCTGTAGTGGGTATCACGGAAAATCCCCGCGCCACACGGGATCCTCCCGGTTTCTCCCGCTCATCGATGATTGGGCCCCATCCGTCTTCTTCCTCCTCGCGCCCCCGCGCCTCCCCGTGGCTGCCCTCACCGGAGAGCTTGCCGGAACGGTGTTCCCGTGCCCCAACCTTCGCTAAACACGCCGCTACTGCTTATTTCCACATGGGAAACATGCTATCGGTCTTACCCCTCACCGACGATGGCCGGAGATGGGCGTGCGACGGTGGCAGCGACTTTGGTGACTCCGGCAACATGGTACTCCCTCGGCGAGCCTAGTAACCGTCGCAAATAAAGTCTCCAAGCCATAATTGGCGACGGTAACCGTCGTTCGTCCATAGGATGTCGTTAGTTACGACAAGCTCCCGCGCGTGGACGGCGGGCCCCGACGGGTGGTTTTCTCCCATTCATTCCTCCTCTTTTATTATTTCCTCGCCTCCTCCCTTGTTGTTGGACAGTTGACCCCAAAGCTTGAAGAACTGCACTATTTTTGGGGGGTGCAGTGTAAAACAAGCAATCAAGGTTATGATGCCAAAATTTTGTTGGGATTCAGATATTGTGCCGCCGACCCCTGCTGAGATCTGGAAGAGAGGTCACAGGGACCCTTCTCAGCCCCAGGGGTGCAATCAGGCCGCAGCCGAGTGGTTGGTAAGTGTAGAAATCATTCATAGTAAATGTAACTATATGGATTGATGAACTTACACGGTTTTCTTGTTTTTCAGGCTAGGTAAGGCGAGGATGCTAGGAGGATACATGGTGCAGATTTCGATTGGGAACATGAACCAATCGATCCTCAAGTCGCGTATGCAAGCGGAGGTGGAAAAGCCCACGGAAGGTGAGTTCATAAGTCATTTTATCGTTTTCAATTCAAAATATTCAAGATATTTCAATTCCATATTACTGATTCTTTTTTATAGGCTCGCTATATTCAACGGAGTTGTCGACTCAAGAGCGGCGAGACCTGCGAGAGGCAACTCCACACAGTCTTTGTCGGCGGGCCCGAGTCGCCGTGTCTCGTAGGTGGAGACTCTCGCCCGTCAGGTCCAGGAAAGTCGCGAGAAGTATCAGGTGGCGATGAAGGTGCAGAGGGCGGCGATGGGGGCCACCATCTCCTACCAGCGAGCCTGCATAGAGCAGATGCGGCATACGATGGGGATGCAACGGCAGGTGATGACGGTAAGTTAAAGTAATTTAAATCTATCGTATTCTTAATAATATGTAATAACCTGTAACGTTTGTAATGACAGAGTTTCTTTCAAGGCCGCGAAGCCAAAGGGTTGCACCTCGAGCTACCTCCACTGCCACTGCCAATTCCACCGCCAGAACAGGAGCTACCGCCGCCAATGCATTTTTCTCCGGGTTTTCACGTAATTAAAAACATTCTTAATCAATTCTAGTCAAAAATGAAGTTCTAAACTAATCCATATGTCAAACAACTTCTATATGTTGCAGGGATCGGCAATGTAGGCTCAAACTTCGTCGCCGTCTATACCGGCGCCTGGACTGACGCGCGGCGAGGACGTTGGCGGCTCTAGAGGTCGCGCTAGCGGATCAGCTCTATTCTTTTTTTTTTCTATTGTTGTGATGAGATGCGAGACACTTTTGCGGTGTGATCGGTTGAAATGTTATATGTTGTCTTTTATGTTGTCTCTGTCGTGTTTCTGACCATCGAGCCGGGCAGAATGTTCTATTTTTTTAAATAAAAAACCTTAATTACGATGGCTTTTTATACAGTACCGTCGCAAATAAGGTTACAACCGTCGTAAATTAGCCTATGTTATTTGCGACGACTTGAATACGGCCATCGCAAATAGGCTCTTATTTGCGACGGCCGCAGCCGACCGTCGCAAATTGTCTTGTCGGGCCCATTCGCTGGGCCCGAGAACCTATTTGCGACGGCATGTCGAAGCCGTCGCAAACAAGGTTATTTGCGACGGTGGCCGTCGCAAATAAACTTAATTGCGACAAAAAACGAGCGACGGTCGGAGACCGTTGGAAATAAGTGAAACCGTCGCAATTAGATTATTTGTGATGGTTTTTCACTTATTTGCGACGGCCGCGGCCGTCGCAAATGATCGGGTTTCCTGTAGTGAGTTAACGATAAAATGTTACATGATCTCGAAACCGGGATAGGAAGTTAGGTCTTCCATTTATTCCATCCCGTCGCATCGCTTCTACTTGTTTGCTCGTAGGTTGATGTTTATGTGTCCAATTCTATTTGTGAAACTCTTTGTACAAAAACAAAAGTTTTAGAATAGATGTGTTGCAAAATATGCTGAGTAGCATAAATGTAGGACAAACACTTTCTCGAAATATTTGTCCATCTCATCTATATTAGCGTACATGTAGAGAAAATCAACATTCCTTTCTTCTGCGGTAGAGTTGCAGGAAGTGCAACTACCAACAGTAGTGTCTCTTGTTGCAAAAATGGAGAGATCTCTACAAGGAGGTTGCTCATCCATATTGCACCGAATTGCCAAAGTATTGACATTGCGTTCGTCTACAAAGTAAGCACTTGAAAAATATCCTACTTTCTCAAGAGTATATGCTTCGACGATGCATCTTTCTACCCTTGTCCTGTTACCAACCATTGGTTTTAGATATCTTAATGCTCTTTCAATATGATACATCCACCTATATTGCACCGGACCGCCCACCTTAGCTTCATATGAAAGATGGATAAGGAGATTTTACATTGAATTGAAGAAGCCTGGAGGAAAAAATTCCATCTTACATAATAATACCGGTATCTCCTTCTCCAACTTACTCATCATCTCTATCGTGATTTCTTTAGCATAGAGCTGTCTATAGAAGTGGCTAAGCTCGGCTAACACCTTACACACCGCATAATCAAATAGCCCCAAAACATAACAGGTAGAAGTCTTTCCATGATTATGTGATAATCATGACTCTTCAACCCAGTGAGTTTTCTCGTTTTCACATTCACATCTCTTTTCAGACTAGTTGCGTAACCATATGGGAATTTCAACCTTTTCAACCATTCGAGGACTTCTTTCTTTTCTTAGGGTCAAAGACAGAAGGAAGCACGTGGTTTACCACCACTTTCAGAGAGCTCAAAAGTTGGACGATTACAAAGCTTAGCCTGATCATTTCGAGCCTTTATATTGTCTTTCGTTTTGTCCGTCATGTTTATTTATCTGCTTATGATACATTCCCCCATGTTACGCTCTTGATGTATGTCATCAATGTTGTGCATTAGTATCAATGACTTCACATATGATAGCTCCCATAGACCACATATATGAGTCCAATTGTGATCATCTCTAAAACCGAGAAAATATCCAGGACGATCTTTATCTGGCAACAGTTTGTCCAACATATCAGATATTTCTGACCCGTTAAAACGTTTAAGTGGTTCTTTAGTGACAACAATGTCCTTTCTGAATGCATTCCTCTGTTGCCTAAACACGTGGTTTGAAGGAAGCCAACGTTTGTGACAATCGAAGTAGCATATCTTGCCTCCATGAGTAAGTCGAAAACAATTAGTGTCAGAAGAACATATCGGACACGTCAAACGATCGTGAGTGCTCCATCCAGAAAATATGTCGTACGCCAGAAAATCATGGACGGACCACAAATAAGCAGCTCAAAGGTTGAATCTCTGCTTCTTGTAACAGTTGTACGCTTCGACTCTTGTCCATAACATTTTCAATTCTTCGATCAGCGGTTTCACCATCACGTTGACACGTGACCCAGGATGATCCGGCCCAGGTACAATGAGGCTAAGGAACATGAAGTCATACTTCATATAAAGAGTCGGTGGCAGATTGTACAGAATGACAAAGACAGACCAACAGGAGTATGGTGAAACGTTTGTATTGAACAGCGAGAATCCATCTGTCGCCAACCCAAACCGGTCCAGCGCCTTCCATGCCTCACCGTCCGACAGGTGTGTCATGACTTCTTTGTTCTGACGTACACCTTCTTTATGCCATCTCATGTGTCTGGCAATTTTTTTAAAGAAATAACCGCTTCAACCGAGGTGTCAAGGGTAAGTATAGAAACTACTTACGTGCGACTTCTGCTATCACATTTCCACCATCTTCATTAACAACTTTGACATACCTCGATTCACCATATTTTAAATATTTGTTCTCTTTGGCATGTTCTTTCCAGAAAAGCATGCAGTTGTGTGGATACACATCAATGTTCTCATATTTCATACCGAGATCCGAAAGCAACTTCTTCACATGATACATATATTTAGACACTTTATGGTGCCGTGGAAGGATATTACTGATCAATTTGATGAGGTCGTTGTAACAGTTATTATAAAAGAAGTACTTAGACATAATTGCCATAAGTCTAGTCATGAAAGTGAGGAGGGTCACTTCGGTGTCTCATGCAGCGGCTGTTCCGAAGCTTTGAGAAGCTCGAGTAACGCTTCAACCTTCGTTGTAGGAGGATCCTCCGTAAGGTCTGGTTGTATAGCTTCTAGCATCTCATCCATCCTATCATCCCCCGTGTTACCATGATTGTCCTCTTCCACTTCTTGTACAACTTTAGAAGTTGTCTTAGCGTGAAAGGTCCATGCCTCATAATATGGCGTGTAACCATTTTGACAGAAATGTATTAAGAGTTCCAAATTGTCCAAAATCTTTGTATTTCGGCATTTCGTACATGGGCATCACACCTTATCGGTATTTGAGAACGAAAATGCTCAATCTACAAAAGCATCTATCTTGGTGAACCGCTCATCTCAGTGACCACCAGATCTGCTCTTCTAACCAGTATATACATTGAACTGCGATCTTCACCTATATTTTACTCTACAGTATAAAGCGAGAGAAATAACGTTCACTTTACATCTATTGGAAAGGATAGGTTCTAAACCCACCCAAGAGTGACCGAGAGGAGCGTGCTTATGACGAGACGCGGGGTCCGGATCCAGACAAAATTTTAGCAGCATAACCCCACTATTCTCCAACTGCACGCTCGATAATGGTGCAGCCGAGAACACTAGGGTTACGCCGTCGAAATATCATCCGAATCGACCCCACGTCTCGTCATAAGCACGCCCTCTCGGTTACTCGTAGGCTGTCCAAAAAGGGACAATTACGAACCTACACGCCTCACATGCGTAATGCATGTGAGACGGGCTGGTCTGAAACGGTTGGCGCATATTGTATAGGTTACGTTAATCTTAGATTTTGGAGTCATTTACGAGAGAGAGGTAAGAACGAGAGAGAGGAGGAAAGAACAAGGACGATTAGGGCTAAAAATGGCCAGAGAGTACTCGGCGACGACAGTGGGCGGCGGGAGAACTCCGACGAGCTTGTTCTTCGACACAGATGGATAAAAAAGCTTGGGACATGATCGGTTGGCTTCAGAAAAACCTAAGAAGCGCTAAACTAGTTGGCAACAGCGGCGGCGGCCATGGCCATGGCACCGACTGCGCTTCTTTATCGAAACCACAGGGTTCTCGATGGTGCTCTACTTTGTTTAAGTGCGGCAATGGGGAAAATTGACAATTAAATGGGCCGTGTCAGGCCATAAATGGGTTGTGTCAGGCTAAGCCGTCCCGAAGCCCGTTTATTTATATATCAATATTATACACTCAAGCAATCAAATTAAACTCAAATGTCTATCAATTTTCAACTAAATAATAAAATAAACAAATAATTAACAAATAAACACACTAAATAATAAACAAAGACAATTTACACCTAAATAACCAAATAGCAAAACTATTTAATGAACTAAGTAATATAACCATGCTTGTTAAGGCATGCTTAAGCGCTAAGGCGCCTTGTGCGGTTAAGGCGTCCTGTCGCCTTAGATCCCGGCGTAAGGTGCGCACAGGGAGGAGGCGCCGGCGGCGCCCAGGCACAATGGAGGTGGCGGCCGCGACTCCCGGGCACAAGGGATGTGGCGGCGACGGCGCCCGGGCACAGGGGATGTGGCGGCGGCGACGACTCCCGGGCATAGAGGATGCGGCGGCGGCGGCGCTCGCGGGAGGAGATAGGGAAGAGGAAATAGAGAAGCGGCTGCACCAGGGGACAGGGGATGTGGTGGCAGTGGCGGCGCCCAAGCATAGAGGATGTGGCGGTGGCGGCGCTCGTGGGAAGAGATGGGGAAGGGAAATGAAAGAAGCGGCTGCGCCAGGGGACATGGGATGTGGCGGCGGCGGCGGCACGCGGGCAGAGAGGATGTGGCGGCGGCGGCGCTTGCGGAAGGAGATGGGGAAGGGGAAAGAATGAAGTGGTTGCGCTTGTGGGAGGAGATGGGGAAGGGGAAAGAAAGAAGCACCTGAGGGGTTAGGGTAAATGTAGGGTGTTGGGCTGGTGATAGTGGGCTAGATGGGCCACCGAAATAAGAAAAATGCGGTGTTTTTTCTTTTGTTCTTTTCTTTTTTTTTTCTCTTTTCTATTTTATTTCTACTCCTACTTTTTGCTATATTTATATACTAGTAAGACGTCGTATCGCCTTACGCCTTACCGCTTAAAAGATAACAAGGGGGTATGTCGCCTTACCGCCTTAATAACTATGAATATAACTAAATAATTAAATAATTAAACAATCTACAAGATTAATCAAGTAACAAAATAATAAAATAAATACTAAAGTAACTTAATAATCAACTAAACAAAATTAAGTAACCTAATTAAGTAATAAATTAAATCATTAACTAAAGTAATTAATAAAATAACTAAATTAATTACTAAATTAATTAAATAACTAATTTATACAGTTAATTAAAAAAACGTACCTCGAAGTGGCGGCGAAGCGGGGCGGGCTCAGGGCCCAGCGGAGCGGCGGCGGCGGGGCCGGTCGGCGCAGGGGCGGCGGCAGCGGGGCCGGTCGGCGCGAGGCTGGCATGGCGGCGCAGGCGGCGGCGGGGCCGGTCGGCGCGAGGCTGGCATGGCGGCGCAGGCGGCGGCGGGGCTCGGGACGGCGGGGCTCGGGTGGCGGTAGCGCGAGTAGCCCGAGCCCTAGGCCGGGGCGGCAGATAAAATCGAAGATTTACGACGGCCTGTTAACTTACGACGGCCCAGCAGTTGGGTCATCGTAAGTTAACTGTAGTTTATGACTGGACGTTAACTTACGACGGCTTAGAGTTACGACCATCGTAAGTAACACGTAGATTACGACGGGCCTCTAACTTACGACGGTCATGGGCCCATGGTCATTGTAAGTTAGTTTACTTACAACGAACTACAAGGATGGTCGTAAGTTACGTTTGGCCGTCTTAATGTGTTAGGTTTTCTGTAGTGAGTAAACACTAACCTTATGCATACAAAATCAATTTAGTACTAATAAGTTATGTCGATTGGTAGTACCCTATCAAACTCGCATCGATTCAGATCCAAGTGGATCAGGCTACGTAAGCGGCACACTAAGGTTAACCCTATTCAAAGATAGTTAGCTACATCTGCTTGCGTAGGTAATTATGGAGCCTCTTCACCTGGTAACCCCCATCAAAATAAACTAATAACCATGATTGTACGAGATGCATGCATGTATAAAGGTTTTGATAGGATGTCTCCAGACAGGCCACTAGCTTAGTTTAATAATGTAACTATGTGCAAATAATCAAATCATTAATGTCATACGATGTGTGTGTGTGTACACCATGCATGCAGTCACAGCTCAAGTCTAGGCGACAAGTTAGCTTCCAAAACTACAGCGACCTAGCTATGCGTCTGACCCTTTGATATTTTATTTCATTGATTTGTTAAATAATCATTAAATTCTAATTTAAATTAACATATACTACCTCTGGACCCAAAACGTTGACGTCTAGACAGTTGGGTTGAACTAATTTTGCATTAAGTTTTCTGCCAGGACGTCAACAATAGAATTGAAATTACACCATATCTTATTGAAGATTATTACTAGCTGATAGTCTAGGCTTGCATCATCTTGGGATCCTGTGTTGTTGCTTGTAGGATTAGTTAAGTACACGTAGGTGTAAGTCTTTTAATGAAAGGGCAAGTAGGTGACGCATGGCGAGTCCTGTCATATATAGACTATTGGTCGCCTAGGATGTTTGGACCAAGCAGGTTACAGCAAGCCATTTTCGTTTGGCTTTGCTGGGTGACTAATATTGATTGGCGCAAGATTAGGAGGAATTTCTAGCTAAGGGGAGCAAGATTGCTGAAAGTGATAAGCAAAGAGTAATATTTTTTTGTCAGTGCGTAATTAGTCACCTTCTAGAATGTGTTGGGTTGACAACTTCTTAGAGTCTCAAGTTACCAGAGTTTCATGGTGGTGATATGATGTAAAGTTAGAAATTTTGATTAAAAAATTGTGTCGGTAGGTTTCAATTATTTCCATATCAACTCGGACTAGCCCCTTTTCATGTCTTGGTTTCGTTATGCAATGATCTTCATGTATATGAATACTTTGTATGTGTAACGGTAAACAGCTAGTTCTCCATGCATAAGCACAATAATTTTACTCACTAATTTGTAGATTATACATCAGAAAATTTTTAGCAGGTATATATAGACTGAACAAATAATATCAGTTGTTGTTTGATACCAATATCATGAATGCATGTTGATATGATTTTGCTCTCTAGAACAAAAGAAATATGCGCATGTTCATTTGCCGTCACCACTTTGATATATTGTTGAGAAAGTTTGTGTCATACATATGATACAAGACAGTACCCCCGACTCTGAAGGAAACTTTCCTTTGTCGACTAAGAGATTCAAAGAGCACAATTTCTTCTGTATTATACGCACCATATATTTATTCTATTGGCTTATTTGGACAAGCATTGTGTAGCAAATGTTGATATATAAATGTGGGCCTTCTTATCTCCTACAATGATCTATTTATCACAGCTAATCAACCAAAAAATGAGGTATATAATATGGAACTATATATATATATATAAGATGGGGATAACTATTTTTGAAAATGACACTTTTCCTTTCACCCTGTGGTAATAAGATAGTATAGTTGGCTGTATTATTTACAACTTATAGTGTAATTCCTTTCTAAATACGTGAAAGCTACATAATTAAGCAGGTAATCCTTCATCTAGTTAGTATAGTCTATATAAACAGAGCAAATTCTACGACAATAGCTGGACTTACAACAACCATCTAGATGACACTACAGTGTCTTTGAAATGGTGACTATCATATTGATAGCCATTTGTAGGAATCATTGATCTGTGCAGTTTAGAAAGGTGCTGGCTTCTGATAGAATGTCACACAACAAATTAAAATAAGCAACCACAAACATACATTTTGCTACAAAAGGCTTTCTTAAACAAGATTTACGAAGTAAGAAACCCAACTACTAGAGTCAATTAACTTATGCACCATCATATTTACCTATATGTAGTAATTTGACTCCCCTTACCCGCAAGGCATCTTGATAAATGATTTTCCTTCCCCCTATGAATAAAGTTAAACAACTAATCCTTAGCTAAAACCCTTCGCATGAGGCCCATGTGAGTCAGCATCACCATCACCAAGATGTCCCAACTACAAACAAGATCTTAAAAGGGGAGATTTGAAACACTTTTTCTATGATCTCACTTGAGTCCTTGATATAATTTTATGTTAAGAAACCTTATCCCGAATGCAATGTGATTAGATTGTAGGTCTTGGTCTGCATGTTGCTGGTTTGTAATGCTCGTC
Source organism: Neostapfia colusana (assembly GCA_030760725.1). Taxonomy (NCBI): domain Eukaryota; kingdom Viridiplantae; phylum Streptophyta; class Magnoliopsida; order Poales; family Poaceae; genus Neostapfia; species Neostapfia colusana. The sequence continues at coordinate 122,239,443 of JASWHV010000004.1, forward strand.
AATTTGATTATGCACCCAAAGAGATCTCAGCTTTTGTATTTATGGACGACTTAAATTTGCTATAATAAGTATAATGTATGTGGTCATTGAGCATATACCAATTCTGGGCAAGCATATGATCAAGTTGGCATGCATACTCTAGTGGAACCAGGACACATTAAACGTGCCAAAGTATGTCTTTATGTACCGATGTCATAATTGGCTGTTTCATATATTAAGTATCCAACTAAAATTTCATTGTTATTGGTAATATGACGCCCCATTAAAACTGACGAATCTTTGAGCATTAAAAATATGAATAGTCATTTTAGGTATTAATAGCCTTGTCTGAGAAAAACAAGTCTTGCAATAATTTCGATCATAGGAGGGGACACTAACAATCATCGTGAAGAAACCTTGAGCCATGTATATGTGACGACTGACATATATGTTCACCTGTGTACCATATCATTTTTCCCTCAAATAACTAATAATAATTTCGATATGGTAGATATAAAAAACAACAAATAAAATAACCAACATGATTTGCGGATGACTGTAGTTGAAACTTCCTTTTGAATTGAGAATAATATATGGCGCAGTAACAACAACAACAACAACAACCAAGCCTTTATCCCAAGCATGTTAGGGTCGGCTAATATATGGCGCAGTACTTGAACTAAAAAAAATGAAATATCAGGTTCCATTTAAATACAAGGAAAACCACTGCCATTTTGTTTTGAGAAAACATGATCCTATCTTATTCTGTCAAATTGAAACAGGAGCAACCAGTACACGCTATGGGGCCAATGCATTGCTTATTTCTCAAGACCCACTATATCTTTATGTCCTTTCACCCAAAAAGAACATAGTTGCACTAGCACAGATTTTGATTAGAGAAACAAACTACTTTGCTTCTTGTTCAGGAGTACATCAACCCCCCTCTTTTGGGGGTCCTAGTCTAGAAGAGAAGCAACACATTGAATATCTCCTTTGGAATCATTGACAAGCTTTAGGGGCATTATGTCCAAGTAGTTTTCTGGGGTGGGTCCTTCTTTGCACTAGCCAGTTACAGATCGACAGGTACAGCCAAGGTTGTAGTAGCCCTAAGAGTGAGTGCTATGATTAGAAGGGAGATGCCATGCTTTTAAGCTGACACATTAATTGGCATTGAGGTGAGGCGGGGGGGATAAAAAGTGCACTGTGGTGATGAAAGCTTGCCCGCTTTATTGGTATCTGTACTTTACCTTTCACTTGGCCAGTTTTCTGGTACTCCTCGTTGCCACAAGGCTTCTTCACCCTCTGCCCCTTGATTGGTTGGAATAGTAAGCACTTTTTCTTTTCTATTCTATCCACTTCAGCGTACATATATGTATTTAACCGATCAGACCTAGGATAACATCCATGATGCAAGGAGTATTGAAAGTGAGTTTTTTTCCTACATTCAGTTACGCATGCACCTTCACAGTGCCCTCCACCAAACCATCATATTAAGAATTTTGTAGCTGTCGAGTGTGCATTACAGTCCTATCGTCCAAGCCTTGAGCTCACCCCCATGAAACTTTGCTAATTTAATTAACCATAGACACTAGGCACAGGGTTATTGATAGAGTCCAAAATCTCTAAGTGCAGCACATGCTAAGCGCAGTAGGTCTCATGCTTGTTGATTAAAGGGCTCCAAAGGCTAGCTTAATTAATTAGCTCCTAATTAAACCGGTGATGCACCTCATTAAGCTAGCAACAGTTTTTACTGTAGTGAGAGCAGGATCGCGCCATGCATATGCTACTTAGCTGTGCTGTTGAGTGAGCACTAGTTGCGTAGGTTTGTTACTGATGGATTGTAGGTAGGCATCTAAAAAAAATCTAAGTGACTGTCGGAGCTATAGCGGTAGGTAGCCATCCATCCAGAGGTTGAGTTACTTGCAAGTCAGCTAGAAAAGTGACGTGTGAGACAGTAAAATCAAATGCTGACAGATCCAGCACCAACTCCGGCAACAGCACTTAAGAAGAAAAGGAAGGATGAAAAAGAAGGGGGATAAAATAGGCCGAGTGATCTTTCTTCCCTCAAAATCCTACTTGTATTTGCTCTTTTTTCTCGTTGAGTCCTCTCGATGGACTGGTTAGTGGTTACACAGGCTCGTCTTGCAGTGCTGCAAGAATGCGGAGCTAGATTGTCGCAAACGTGAAACGCATGGTTGATCTATTCACTCCACACAACAAAATTCTAACCTCACTTCCCTTCTTGTCTAAGGTCGTTGGGACATCATTTCAGCTGTGTCTGTGTGTGCATTCACTTGGGCTACAATTCAACGTATCTGAGCTGAGCTCGCCCCAGGCCAATAGGATCTCGAGCATCGGCAAGGCTGTCATTTTTATGTAAGGCCCAGCCACCAGAACAGCAGAAACGCCGGCCGTTTTCTGCTTGGCAGCAGTTATGTAGCCGAGCTGAGTAGAGGCCCTCTTCCTTCGGCCCTTAGATGAAGACCAAGCATAAGCAGGATAGGACATTAGGGAAGTTTGAAACTTCTAATCACCGTACCATTACGCAGCGACGGTTTTCACAGGTTAGACCCTTTTGGGTGACTTAATGTAAATTATGATCTGGGATGCTAGTGAGAGCAAGAGAAACAGTTAGACAAAATTTCAGAAATTTGTTTAGTACATGAGAAGCTGCGAAAGCATCCATCTTTCTCTTGAGCTAGTCTTGCTGTAGGAAGAGGCTTTAGCTTGTTACTCTTGAAGAGCCTTTTTGGTAGAGCTTCACAAGCTGATTCTATTTTTTTGTTGGAGCGATTCTCCTAATGAATCAGAATATGTTTGTGGTGGTATTTCATAGCATTTGTAGGTAAATAGATAGCAAGTATAAGAAAAGGTCTATATTTTGTTGGTTGAGAAGCTGTTTTGAAGAAACAAGTTTTTTTATTCACAGTTACTTCATAAAAATAAAGAATCGATTCATCTGATTTCACCGTAAATCAAGTTTATAAATTACCCATTTATCAGAGTTCCTTCATTCTCGCCGAAGCGCCGGGCCGAAGAGACACGTCTCCAGTTCCCCATGTGTGACACTGATGGACCACCTCTGCAACCCATAAAGGCCCAACCTGACGCCCTGGCAGCCTACTTTCTCTCATCCATCGGACGTTTTGGGCTTCTAATGGGCCAAAACTAGTAGGTTTCGTCTCCTCCCACGCTCTCCCGTCCAGCCCGCAAGTTGAAGCAGCAACCGCGATGAGCAAGGCAGGCGGCGGCGCTACCTCCGCCCCGGGCCCGACGGCTGCGGCCGCTGCCGCTGCGGGGCAGAAGCAGAAGTCGCTGCTGCAGAAGGCCGACACGGACGTCTCGACCCTCGTCGACAACTTCTCCTCCCTAATCAACATCTCCCGCGTACGTCGCCGCGCCCCCACCCTCTCCCCTAATCCGGCACCCCGGAAACCCTCCTGATTGACCCTAGCTTGGCATTTCATCGTCAGGTCAACCGACCCGCCCGTGCGCAACTCGCAGGAGGCCTTCCAGATGGAGATGCGGGCTGCCCGTATGGTATGCGCCTGCTTGCTGCCCACAAATTGTTAGCGGTTCTGCATCTATGAGCTATGTTCAGATAAAATGTGCTTTGGCGTATATAGTTTATGAGTCTCTTTAGTGAAAATATTGCAATAATTCTACTTTTGAAGTACCGTGATGTTGAGGCGAGAGGATAAAGGTAGCGCATTCTTCGCCTTGTAGTAACCATTTATATATCAACAGACCATGATTTATGTGCCGCTCGACTTGAAATATTGCGTTGGTTCTATTTATATGTTGTAGGCTGTAGCTGGGCCAGGAATATGGGACAAAAGAAGCGTAAATGTTGTTCGATAAGCAGTCACAGCATTCTTCCACGTTTAATATTTTGACTTGCATGGCTTTTCACCCATCTGGTTTCTTATTTAGATTCTGAATCTGGGGGTTAAATTGAGCCATTGCGAATCAAGATTAGTTTATGCCATTATCAAGAAAGAGGCAACTAGGAGCTGTACTATTAACTCCAATGTTTTGATATACAACTGAACCACAACGATTCGATAGAATTCTGTATCCCTTGTCATCTAAATCATATTCTGAATCAGGTAGGTGTCTGCATATTTGGGGTGGTTGTATTATTTTATCTCGGGTCTTTTCTATTTTTTCTCGAGCCTTGATGCTTATGCTAGAACTCTGATATTTCCGTTTACTGAAATGCAAATGGGGAATCTCTAATTCAGATATAACTAGACCACGTAACTGCCACAAGAAGAGAAGCTTACCTTTCCATGTGTTGTGGCCCTACTTATGTCACAGTAGCGAAGGCAGTCATTGTACAACAACAGTAGCCAAGGCAGTCACTGTAGTGGTCAATGAACATTTTCGTCCCTTCCATATGCTGCAGATGAGAGCTGACGTTCTGCCTTTTCTTCTTCTTTTTTGTTAGCCTACTGCAACCACTTCTTGCACCCAATTTGTCCTTTTTTCCCATACGGGAATAATTCTAATCTAATATATGATGAAACTGGTCATTTGTATAATATATCAACTCTTTAACTCTTAAGTTTATTTTGTTTAGGTACATGCAGCAGACTCTGTTGAAATTAGTGTCGGAACTTAAGAGGACTGCAATCTTTTCTGGGCTTGCTTCATTGAGTGAGAACGTGGATAGGAGGATTGAGGTGCTGGGTCAGCAGGCGGAGGGTACAGAGAGAATGCTAGAGAGGATTGGGCAGGAGGCAGCAGCAAGCCTCAAGAAGCTGGAGGCACACTACTACTCATCCGTGGTGGCCAGCCTATGATTGAGGTAAATATTCTTGAAAGGAAGATTGAGATAAATATTATCTGATGAAAGATTAAATTGTGTGTTCCAGTTGCTAGAGTTGCGCGTTCATAATCCATAAATGAAGATTTACATATTGTTTTCATAGATGGTCTGACAAAGACTGTTGACCTGTTGCATTAGCTGAGGGATCACTAAGTCGGAGCAGGGTTGATGTTTGGGGAATAGTTCAACCGTAGCATTAACTATACCTTGCTTGTGAAATGATATACGGGCATGACAACTGACAAATAACCTTATAAGGCTACATATGAGTTGATGCTTCATCGATTACAGCTTCTTAATATTAAAAGGTTTATATCTAGTAAAGAGTACGTGAATAAATATTCAACATTGGCTTTTCCATGGGAAGCATAGCTGCTGGGATATTTGGAATTAGCATCTTTTGGTTGCTATCAAATTGATATTCTTGGCCCATGCAACTGATTGATGGACTTCCTTGTTTTCTCGTTTTGAACTCTATCAATCTTGGCAATATATATGTTCTGTAGTTATTTTTGATATAATGAAGGGCAGGCCTGGCGCAGTGGTAGAGTCTCTCCACTTGTGTCCTGGAGGTCCTGGGTTCGAATCAGCTTCCTTGCAAAATAAGCAAGGGGAAGGCTGCCTAGAAATTCCCTTCCCCAGATCCCACAACGTGTGGGAGCTTTCAGCACTGGGTATGCCCTTTTAGTTATTTTTGATATAATCTCAAATAGTATAAGCAGTCTCGTAATTGTTTTCTCTGTTCTTCATGGTTTCAGGGTCGTCTCAGCTGATAAGGCTGCACTTTTGAAGTATTACAGTAACATAGCTATTGTATGTAGTGTAGAAATCATTTCAGGCGTTGTTTGAAAGCTCGATGTGGCTCATCCTATAAGGCGCAAAATACTGATCTTACTAGAACAGCTCTAGTCGTATCTCAAGCTGCAGAGTGTTGTATTAGCTACTATACTGTAGTTATCTCATAATGCTACTGTGTTACTTAGGCTTGATGTCAGTTTTGCGGTTCCAAGTCCCAACTGTATCACGTCATTTTCCCATTGATCGCTCACCTTCAACCACTTGCCCAAGTTGAAAGTTGCAGAGAGCCTTAGGACCTGTTTATCCCATGTTTCCATGCTGAACAGTTTTCTAAATTATTTGACAGATCAGTTTGCTCTTAATCTGCTTCGCATTCTCCTGATAAACTGGGATTGCATTTCAACAGACCTGTTTGTAGGAAATTCATTTTGCCCAGTACAGTTGTGATGTGTTTTTTTCTTTCCTTTTCTTTGCGAATTTGTGATGTATATCTGATGAAACTACTTTTGCTGCTGGATGATAACCGTAAAGGCTTTCCTAGAAAAGCCTTTCGACTTCCTCACTCCTCCCTTATCCTGTCAGTTATAGGCAATGCTGTGCATTTGGTTGTATGTTGCGACTGTCGAACCCAAAATAGTAAAGTAAAAAAAACTTTTGCACTCAAACTATTTTCTTGGAAAAGATGGAACAGAAAAACAGTACTACCTCTATATCAAATTATTTGATGCCGGCTAGTTCAATTTTAAACTAATCAATGTTAAATAATTAACGGAGGGAGTACGTGTGAACGGTTCTATTACGCATGCACACGTCCCTGCACATCTACTTCGCATTATCCCACTGGTAAAAGATTTCCGAGCTCCACAAAGGCACAATCCTTCGAACGCAACATAGCCCTGCACAAGAAAAGCAAACAAAGGGACAGAAAAGCGAACTCACCTCACCTACACTACACGCCTTTGCTCGTGTTTCACACGGCAGACGGCACTCGGATTGCAAAGCGTCTGACACTTTCTTCTCTTCACGCCCAGTCAGGTTTCCCCATGCACCTCTAGTTTCTTATGACCAAGAACATGTGTGCCTGCTCAGTTGGCGTTATCTCGGAGGATCCAAGTATTTTCGAGGATTTTCTTATTTGGCAGTGGATGCGGTCTTCGCGTGGAAGCCGAGGAGTGGCACGAGCTGTGTTCTGCCGACACACTTGAGAGGCCAACGTCACTCTGAACTGTCCCGCACTCCCGCTCGAGCTCACCTGGCTGGCTATGTCATGTCCGGGCATTTCGGATGCACTGGCTATGTGCGACGCGCAGCGCGGGGCAGACAGCAGACGCGCCTGAAGAGGAAGTCACGGCAAGTGGCTAAGATGGAAAATAGGGATAATTTTCTATTAATAAGATTTCTAAGATGGAAAATAGATATAACTTTCCATTAATAAAATTTCTAAGATGGAAAAAAGAGAGTTTTCTATTAATGATTTCCTTCCTATTATTAGGGGATTGCTGGCTATATATTCTTGTAACCGCACATGGATGAAGGCAAGCAGAAAGTATTCTCTAATCTCCTATTCTCTCAAGCATGCGGTCGAGGGGTCTAACCTCACCAGAGAAGACGGACGGCGGCTACGAGCTACGTAGCCGAGGTCCGGCCAGTCGAGGGTACAACGACCTTACAGCCTGGTATCACGATCCCGGCGATCCTCGCCTACTCGACCCACTTCGCCTACTCGCTACTTCCTACGCCTCGCCTGCCATGGGAGACGACCTCAAGACCACCGTCGAAAACCTTGCCAAGGCTGTCCAAGCCCTCTAAGCCACCGCCGAGGCCAACGCCAAGGCAATCCAGGACCTGTACACCGATCGGTCGTCGTTCGCAGGCACCCGCCAACCGATCGGCGAGCACCACAACGATCGCCCACCCAGGTTCCAGAAGATGGATTTCCCGCGCTACGATGGCAAGTCTGATCCGCTGATCTTCATCAACCGTTGTGAGTCCTATTTCCATCAACAGCGAACCATGGCGGAGGAGAAGGTCTGGATGGCCTCCTATAACCTCGAGGATGTGGCCCAGCTGTGGTACATCCAGCTGCAGGAGGACGAAGGAACACCGCGCTAGGGCCGATTCAAGGACCTCCTCAACTTGCGGTTTGGACCGCCCCTCCGCTCGGCGCCGCTGTTTGAGCTCGCTGAGTGCCGGCGCTCGGGGACCGTGGAAGAATACTCGAACCGCTTTCAGGCCCTCCTTCCTCGCGCGGGTCGACTTGATGAGACCCAACGCATCTAGTTGTACACGGGCGGTCTGCTTCCGCCACTGAGCCACGCGGTTCGCATCCACAACCCGGAGACGCTCGCGGCAGCGATGAGCCTAGCGCGCCAGGTTGAATTGATGGAAAGCGACAGGTCGGCGCAGGCTCGAGCTCGTCCAGCCCCGCGCGGTCTTCTTTCGGCTCCGGCGCCACGACCAGCGCTCACTGCGCCCCCTCAACCGCTCGCGCTCCCGGCGTCACCGGTGGGCGTTGCACCGACCCATGGTGCAAGAAACCAGAGGCGGCTGACCCCAGAGGAACAGGCGGAGCGGCGTCGTCTTGGGATTTGTTTTAACTGTGACGAAAAATACTCTCGTGGCCACAACAGATTTTGCAGGCGCATTTTCTTCGTTGACGGGGTGGAGATCCACGACACCGATGAGGCCGCGGCCGGGGCTGACAACGAGGCACCTTGCTTCTCCCTGCGGGCCCTGGCCGGGGTGCCCATGGCGGACACCATGCAGATCGCTGTGACACTTGGGGCCACATCCCTCGTCGCGCTCCTCGATTCCGGCAGCACGCACAACTTCATCTCGGACGAGGCGGCGCGGCGCTCTGGTTTGCCGCTCCGACAGCGGCCCCGCCTCACAGCCATGGTCGCCAATGGAGAGCGGATCACCTGCGAGGGCGTCATCCGCGATGCGCCCCTCCTCATCGCTGGTGCCCTGTTCCCGGCGGACCTCTTCGTCATGCCGCTGGCCGGGTACGATGTCGTCCTCGACACCAAGTGGCTTGGCGCGTGGGGACCCATCGTCTGGGACCTCGCTCGCCGGCGCATGTCGTTCTAGCATGAGGGCCAAACCGTATGTTGGCAAGGCGTGTCGTCGCCGGCTGCGCCGCGCCTACAGGCAACCGTGGTCGTGGCAACAGACGCCCTCCTTGACGGGCTGTTGGGCGCCTTCGCTGACATTTTCGCTGAGCCGACCGGCCTACCACCAGCCCAGGGTCACGACCACCGCATCATCCTCAAGCCAGATGCTTCTCCGGTGGCGGTACGCCCGTACAGGTATTCGGTCGTCCACAAGAACAAACTCGAGCGGCAATGTGCCGCCATGATAGAGCAGGGCATCGTCCGCCGTAGTGACTCAGCGTTCTCGTCGTCGGTCCTCCTCGTCAAGAAACCGGACAGGTCATGGTGATTCTGCGTGGATTACCGTGCCTTGAATGCGCTCACCGTCAAGGACGCTTTTCCCATCCCGGTGGTCGACGAGCTCATCGACGAGCTCCACGACGCGCACTTCTTCACCAAACTCGACTTACGGTCGGGTTACCATCAAGTGCGGATGCGGCCCGAGGATGTACAAAAGACCGCGTTCCGCACTCATGATGGTCTGTACGAGTTCCTGGTGATGGCGTTCGGCCTCTGCAACGCTCCAGCCACATTCCAGGCACTCATGAACGATGTTCTGCGGCCGTTCCTCCGCCGGTTTGTCCTCGTCTTCTTTAATGACATTTTAATTTACAGCAAGACATGGGCCGACCACCTGCGCCACCTCCGGGTCGTCTTTTCCGAGCATCGGCACCAGCAACTCTTCGTCAAGCGCACCAAGTGTGCTTTCGACGCCATCTCTGTCGCATACCTCGACCGCGTCGTCTCCGAAGAGGGCGTCGCCATGGATCCGGCCAAGGTGCAGGCCATCCATGACTCGCCGGCTCCACGTTCAGCTCGGGTAGTCCGCGGCTTCCTCGGCTTGGCGGGGTACTACCGCAAGTTCGTCCACAATTACGGGACCATCGCCGCCCCCATGACTGCCCTTCTTACAAAGGATGGTTTCGAGTGGTCCGAAGCGGCAGCAACGACCTTCGACGCCCTTAAGGCAGCTGTCTCCTCCGCTCCGATCCTCGCCATGCCGGACTTCACCAAGCCATTCATCGTCGAATGCGATGCTTCGTCGCACGGCTTTGGCGCGGTCCTCGTCCAGGAAGGCCACCCGGTGGCATTCTTCAGCAGGCCGGTAGCGCCACGCCACCGCTCCCTCGCCGCCTATGAGCGCGAGCTCATCGGTCTGGTCCAAGCTGTCCGCCATTGGCGGCCGTACCTCTAGGGGCGTCGCTTCCTCGTCAAAACCGATCACTACAGCTTGAAATTCCTGTTCGATCAGCGCCTCGCGACGATTCCTCAACACCATTGGGTGAGCAAGCTGCTGGGCTTCGACTTCACCGTCGAGTACAAGGCCGGGCGGCGAACGTGGTGGCCGACGCGCTCTCCCGCCGCGACACACCGGAGGAAGGGACCGTCTTGGTCTTGTCGGGCCCCCGCTTTGACTTCATTGCGCGTCTTCGGCAAGCACAGCTCACCGACCCGGTCCTCGTCGCCATCCATGATGAAGTGCGCACGGGCTCCCGTGGAGCTCCATGGGCGGTGGTCTACGGCATGGTGCAGTATGCAGGCCGCCTCTACATCGCGCCGGCATCCCCCCTCCTACAAGAGATCCTGAGGGCCGTGCATGAAGAGGGCCATGAAGGGGTGCAGCGTACTCTCCACCGGCTCTGGTGCGATTTTCATTTTTCTAACATGAAGCAGGTGGTACAAGATTTTTGTTTGCGAGTGTGTCACATGCCAGCGCTACAAGTCGGAGCACCTGCACCTTGTGGGCCTCCTTCTTCCTCTGCCAGTACCGCAGGGTGTATGGTCGGATATCGCCATCGACTTCATTGAGGCGCTCCCTCGCGTGCGAGGCAAGTCGGTCATCCTCACTGTGATCGACCGGTTCAGCAAATACTCCCACTTCATCTCGCTTGCTCATTCGTACTCCGCGGAGTCCGTCGCCCAAGCTTTCTTCGCCGACATTGTCCGTCTTCATGTGGTGCCGCGGTCCATTGTGTCAGACCGTGACCCAATCTTCACGTCGACATTCTGGCACGAGCTGATGCGCTTGGCGGGCACCAAGTTGCACATGACGACTGCCTTCCACCCACAGTCGGATGGGCAGTCCGAGGCGGCTAACAGAGTCATCATCATGTACCTTTGCTGCCTCTTGGGCGATCGACCGCGTCAATGGCTGCAATGGCTTCCATGGGCGGAGTTCGTCTTCAATACGGCGTACCAAAGCTCGCTTCGGGACACCCCGTTCCGGGTCGTCTACGGCGTGATCCACCTACCATCCGGTCCTATGAGCCGGGGGACACACGGGTGGTGGCCGTTGCTAAGAACATGGAAGAACGCCAGGAATTCTTTGCAGACATCCGCGCTTGTCTCGAGCAAGCTCAGGCGGTTCAGAAGCGTCATTACGACGTGGCCCATCGTGATGTTTCGTACAAGGTCGATGATTGGGTGCTGCTCCGACTTCGTCAACGCCCGGTTGCATCTCTGCCCCAGGCCACCTCCGGCAAGCTCAAGCCGCGCTACTTCGGGCCCTACCGCATCACCGAGATGATCAATGAGGTTGCTGTCCGCCTCGCTCTTCCGCCTCAGGCTCGCCTGCACGACGTGTTTCATGTAGGCCTCTTGAAGAAGTTCCATGGCGCTCCGCTAGAGGCTCCTCCGCCACTTCCACTGGTCCACCATGGCGCCATTGCTCCAGAGCCGGAACACGTTGTCCGTCGGCGCGTCGCTCGTGGCGTCCAACAGGTCCTGGTCCAATGGAAGGGTCAGTCCGCTGCATCGGCCACCTGGGAAGATGTCGAGTCATTCGGTGCTAGGTATCCAGCATTTCAGCTCGAGGACGAGCTGCCTCTCGAGGAGGGGAGAGATGTCATGTCCGGGCATTTCGGGCGCACATACACTAGGCGTCGTCGTGCACGGGATGTGCGACGCGCGGGGCACACAACAAGCGCGCGTGAAGAGGAAGTCACGACAAGTGGCTAAGATGGAAAATAGAGATAGTTTTCCATTAATAAGATTCCTAAGATGGAAAATAGAGATAACTTTCCATTAATAAAGTTCCTAAGATGAAAAAAAGAGATAGTTTTCTATTAATAAACTCCTTCCTATTATTAGGATTTCCTTCCTTATTATTAGGGGGCTGTTGTCTATATATTCTTGTAACCGCACATGGATGAAGGCAAGCAAAAAGTATTCCCTAATCTCCTATTCTCTCAAGCCTGCGGTCGAGGGGTCTAACCTCACCGGAGAAGACGGACGGCGGCTACGAGCTACGTAGATGTCATACCCGGTTTTTCCGAAGAACAACCAAGTGAATATCACATGTATGCCAGGATCATTTTCTCATACATGTGATGACAAATAGTGAAGCATAATTTATTACAAGCCAGGTGTCGAATATAAATAAGTCTTACATATCAAATGTCTCGATGGACAATAATAAGTTCATCACAAGTAAATAAACTAGCAGCGGAATATTATTCTTGAGGGCTCCATCACAGGCGTTGCCCGGGGTCTCCATGAACCTAGAAATCTTCTTCGGGTCTAAAGTCTTGGTCATTATACACCACCTCATTATCTTGACCTGAGCAGCAATATAAACCAACAAATATGCAAGGTTGAGTACCAATGGTACTAAGCAAGTGTGGGAAGGTTATGTCATGCATGGCTAGAACAAGAGGAGGTTGAACTCATGGTTAAAGCACTACGCAATTAATACCTACCATCTTAGCTTATTAAGCACCTACATTACTACACAGGTGAAATGGTCCCAATCTCCCATCCCATCATCATAACCAAATAACCATAACATCATTTTCAATGTTAAGCTCCCCGCTTAACATCCACAACTTCCAAAAACCATCACTCCTATAATCATGAATAAGTCCAAGCCGCTCTTGACCGTGAGCACGGCTGTCATGACAGTTTTGACTCTGCAGAGTTTGCACCACTGTACCCACATGTAGTGATTTCATCCCCCGTTGCCGGGTGGACTAAAAGAACCTCCATTATGCCAGTGGCTACGAACCACATTCACACTTCCCAAGTGTGTAGCCAGGAGATCACTACGAAGCCTTTACAAAGGGATTCCCGACGAGCGTGGGCCCACTGAGGTTTTACCCCTAACAGCATACAAGAGGCTCCAACCCCGCTGCAGTGGCCCCCTCTTGAGCCTTGCGGTTCATATGGTAGTCCAGCTGACACCTATTCCCCGCACCATCCAACACACCCATACTACGCCGGGGATACACCTAATTAATTGGCCAAGCTGCCCCATCTCAGCATGTGGTTGGCATGGTAAAGCCAGGTTACATGCTCCATGAACCGGTCCTTAGGATCCAGGCAAGTACTAAACACAAACCCGAGTATCGTGCACCCAGCACACAACCAAAACATCCAACTTGCCTTGATCCCTACCTCTACATAACTCACAATATCTCATTCAAGAGTATGGTAAAATAAATGGATGATCTCATATCTCAAATATCCCATTCTAAGCATGGCTAAGCATATGAATAATAATAAATGACATGATAAAATAAATCCCAACCCAAGCTACAAGGAAACAAGGTAATGCAATTCTAGGGAAACTTCCTAGCATGGGTTTCATATTTCATTTGACAATGCAAATAATTCTATCTACACATCCTAGTATAGGATCAAAGTAGTCAAGGACACTTGCCTCCTTCCTGCTGCTCTTGAAATGGGTAGTCCTGATCTTGGAAAGGGAGAACTTGCTCTGGAGCAGGTTCTACATCATACCATCACACATAGCAAAAGAAAAACAACAATCCATAAGACATAGTTCACACTTCCACTTCATACAAACCACACATTCATATTTATGAAAGTCATTCACCATTATATGTGTTGTGGTTATTCTATGTGTGTTGATTTGTGGCTTACATGCACTTTTAATCATGTATATATGATTCCTACTTTTGTATTCTCATTTATGCTTGCATACTTTCTATATGAGTTTCCAATTTAAATAAATTCCTTATATTTAATTACTACACCTTTTAGCTACCAAGTATGCATAAAAGGTATTTTCCTACCCCATATGTGTCTTCGAAATTTCTACCAACACTAAACTGAATTCTTTGGATGTTAGAACTTTCATTTATCATTTACTAGTTGCTATATTTTCAGATTTATTTTCCTATGCATAAATGTGTACTTTATTATGAAAATAGTAAGACACATCATCTAAACAGAATAGGTTCTGGTCCTAAATAATTTACTAACATATTTTGACCTTTGCCTCTGATGTAAACTATTTCATAATTATTTTCCCTATTTTCTAGAACTATTCATTACTTAAAAATGTGTCCCTAAATGTGAATAATAAATTAAACAAATTCATTTCAGCCCAAAATATATTTTTATCTCACTCCAAAGTTTTCTAAATACTGAGAAAGTTTTTAATTTAATTATGACAATATGTTTGTCCCACTTTTTAAATTTTAAACACTAGCCACATATTCAATTTTCTAAATTAAATATTAAACAGGGCTAAATTGTAAACTTACCCCACTACAGGGTCTATAATATTTTTTTAAAAATTTTCAAGGGTCTAGCTACTCATAACAGAGGTGTTTTTCCTAATTTTTATTAAGTCCAGGGGCTAAAACTAATTTTTAAATGAATTTACATGATTTTCTGAAGTTCCAGGGGCTAGAACACAAGTTTTCAGGGCTAGCTCTTATTTCCCGAGAACCCCAGGGGGTAGCACATAAGATTTCCAGTCTTTATAACGCGGGGCTGACATGGACCGTCTGATTTGAAACAGACGGCTGAGATTATAACGTCGAACCGGTACGCGGGGATTTAAACCCTACCGTGCGATTTAAAATAAACGGAGCACAAGCGGCCACGTCGCTCTGATCGAGCGCGGGCGGCACTGCCGGCGGCGCACGGCGGCGGGAAGCGGCGATCTCGCCGAGACTTTCGGATCTTCGAGAATACTTCCTAGAACTGTAATTTTATGGCATAGATCGGTAGAGGGGAGGTCGGGGATCTCACCTCGGGGGTTTTCTTGAGCTCGGAGGTCCTGGAAAGTGATCGGCGATGAGGTCCGAGGTGAGTTCATGGCGAGGCTCATCGGCGCTGTGTTTACACCGCAAGTCACCGAGTTTTCTGCACCTGCAAGGTTCCCCGGAGGCGGTGGATCAAGACTAGCGAGTTAGATCGGAATTTCCGAGCTTAGATCGGCTAGAATTCGCCAGAGAAGTCTCGGTTCTCACCGGAGGAAAAACAGCAGATCGCGTGGAAAAACAGAACGAGGCCGGGGTTTTTATAGACGGGGGAGGGCGGCGGGGTGGTTTAGATCGAGTTTGCGTCGCCCCCGAGCGGAATTCGGCTGGGATTCGCAGAAATCCCGATCGGTTTTGATTCGGGTGAGAGAGAGTCCGGCGCTGGCGCGAGGTAGACGATGAACTGGCGGGCCCCGTCTGTCAGTGGGAGGAAGCGGCACGCGCGGCTGCGGTCTGGCGCGGGCGCTGGTTGGGCCAGCTGGTGGGTTTCGGCCCACTGGCCGGTTTTTTTCTGTTTTCTCTTTTTCTTTTTCTATTTCTTTTCTGATTTGAGTTTAATTTGAATTCCAGTTTGAATTTGAATTTTTGCAAAACATGCAACACGTCCAAAAAATTTTAAATTCTCCTCTTAACATGATTTAGGGTCTTAACAATATTTTTGGGGTGTTACAGCTCTACCCCCCTTAAAAGAAATCTCGTCCTCGAGATTGGTGCTTCTAAGAAAATAATTCCGGAAATTGTGCCTTGAGCTCATCTTCCCGCTCCCAGGTGGCTTCCTCTTCTGAGTGATGCTTCCACTGCACCTTGCACATCCGGATTCTTTTATTTCTGGTGAGGCGTTCCATTGTCTCCAAAATCTTGTATGGTTGCTCGGCATAAGACAAATCCTCAGCTACGTTCACTTCATTCATGGGTAACACCTCTTCAGACGTCCTCAAGCATTTCTTGAGTTGTGACACATGGAATACATCGTGCACATCCGATAGACGAGCCGGTAATTCTAGTTGATACGCCACTTCGCCTTTCCTCTCCAAAACTTGAAAGGGTCCGATGTATCGAGGTGACAACTTCCCTTTCACCTTGAACCGACGAAGTCCTCTGATAGGGGACACCTTGAGATAAACATAGTCTCCCACGTTGAAAACGAGCTCTCTTCTTCGTACATCGGCATAACTCTTTTGGCGTGTCTGTGCTATCCTCAAATTGTTGCGAATTTCCCTTACCTTCGCCTCGGCTTCTTGTAGTACTTCTGGACCAAACACTTTACTTTCCCCCGTTTGGTTCCAAAATAGGGGAGTTCTGCACTTCATCTCGTACAAAGCTTCAAACGGTGACATCTTCATACTAGCTTGATAGCTGTTGTTATAGGAAAACTCCGCATACGGTAAGTTCTTATCCCAACTCCGATTGTTTTTGAGTGCACATGCCCTCAGCATATCTTCAAGAATCTGATTGGTCCTTTCCGTCTGCCCATCAGTTTGGGGATGATAGGCAGAACTAAAGTTCAGATGGGTTCCCATGGTTTCATGCAACTTCTGCCAGAACCTTGAGGTGAACTGTGTCCCTCGATCCGACACAATCTTCTTTGGCACTCCATGGTAACACACGATCCTTGACATGTACAACTCTACCAATTTGGATCCGCTGTAGCTTTCCTTCACGTGGATGAAGTGAGCTACCTTGGTTAGCCTATCAATGATGACCCATATCGAATCATATCCTGATTGGGTCCTAGGCAATCCCACGATGAAATCCATGCTGATTTCTTCCCATTTCCATTCAGGCACTTTGAGTGGTTGCAATAATCCCGCGGGTCGTTGATGTTCTGTTTTCACCAACTGACATGTGTCACATAGGGCCACATGTTCCGCGACATCTCGTATCATGCCATACCACCAATACCTCCTCTTGAGGTCCTGATACATCTTCGTACTCCCAGGATGAATGGAATAGTCAGAATCATGAGCCTCCTTCAAAATCAATTCACGGATCTCCTTTACTTCTGGCACACAGATTCTTTTCCCGTGCCACACCGTTCCTTGTTCATCCTCTCTAAAACCAGGAGCTTTATTTTCCTTGATGAGTTGTCTGATCTCTTGTATCTTCTCGTCATTCTTTTGACCCTCGCGGATGTCTCGCTCGAGTGTGGAGTCCACTTACATGGCGATGGCTTCACCACTATTTACCAGGCATAGATTGAGCCTTATAATCTCGTCCTTCAATTCTGCAGGCATGTCCTTCAAGCTCAACTTATTGACCTGCACTTTTCGACTCAAAGCATCGGCCACGACGTTTGCTTTCCCAGGATGATAGTTGATGCCTACATCAAAGTCATTGATTAGCTCTAACCATCTCCTTTGTCTGAGGTTGAGGTCTGGCTGTGTGAATATGTACTTCAAACTCTTATGATCTGTATATATCTCGGTCCTCTTCCCCATCAAATAGTGCCGCCAAATTTTCAACGCGTGTACCACTGCGGCTAGTTCTAGGTCATGTATAGGATAGTTTTTTTCGTGCTTCCGGAGCTGTCGGGATGCATAAGCCACGACGTGCCCTTCTTGCATGAGAACACATCCCAACCCGTTTCTAGAGACATCGCAGTACACCGTAAAGCTCTTTTGCATATCTGGCATAACCAGCACTGGGGCTGTTGTCAATCTTTCCTTTAACTCCTGAAAAATCGTTTCGCACTGTGGCGTCCATGTGAATGTGATTCCCTTCTCCAACAGTTCGGTGAGGGGTCTCGAGATCTTGGAAAATCCCTCTATAAACCGTCGATAGTATCCAGCCAATCCCAAGAAGCTTCGAACTTCCCCGACATTTTCAGGGGTCTTCCACTTCTGTATATCCTCGATTTTGGCAGGATCCACGGAGATTCCTCCCTCCGAGATTATACGTCCTAAGAAGGGAACTCTCTTCATCCAAAACTCACGCTTGCTCAACTTGGCATATAGTTGGTGTTCTCTTAGCCTTTGCAACACCAACCTTAGATGTTTCTCATGTTCTTCTTCATCTTTGGAGAAGACGAGAATGTCATCTATGAAAACCACCACAAATTTGTCCATATATTCCATGAATACCTTGTTCATGAGATACATGAAGTATGCCGGGGCATTAATTAGCCCGAAAGGCATGACAGTGTATTCATACAGTCCGTACTGAGATACGAAAGCTGTCTTGGGAATATCAGATTGCCTTATCTTGAGTTGGTGGTATCCCGACCTGAGATCAATTTTCGAGAACACACAAGCTCCCCTCAACTGATCAAACAAGTCTTCAATGCGGGGTAATGGGTACTTGTTCTTGATGGTTACCTCATTCAAGGCACGGTAATCCACGCATAACCTTTGGGTTCCGTCCTTCTTGGGCATAAATATCACCGGAGCTCCCCATGGTGAGGAACTAGGGCGAATATACCCCTTCTCCGTTAATTCTCTCAAATGATCCTTGAGTTCTTCTAGCTGCTTGGAGTCCATCCGATAAGGTCTCTTGTATATCGGGGTTGTTCCAGGCACTAGCTCAATTGCAAATTCCACTTCATGATCGGGAGGCATACCTGGCAACTCATCCGGAAAAACATCTGGATATTCCCTGATGGTCCTGATCTCCTCAACTTTCACCTCAACTTGATTTAATTTAATGTCCCTCCTAGGCTCGTGTATTGTTATGAACTTTACTCTTGTGCCACTAGGGTGAGTTAGTTCCACCGTTCTGGTCGAACAATGGATGATTCCTTTATGTTTTGTCAACCAATCCATACCCAAGATAATATCTATCCCTTGTGAATCTATCACTATGAGGTTAGCAGTAAATACCACCCCATTAATGTCTAGATTCACCTTGGGACACACTTGTATTGTCCTTATTTCTCCACCTGGAGAGTTTACTGCTAGCATATAATTCATTTGTGTTGTTGCTAGGTCATGTTTCTTAACAAACCCTTTAGCGATGAATGAGTGGGTAGCACCAGAATCAAACAGCAGGGTTGCAAGGTGTAAATTGGTAGGAAACTTACCAACTACCACGTCGGGTGCCTCTTGCGCTTCCTCCATAGTGACGTGGTTCACCCGTCCTCGCATCACATTCTCCTGTTGTGGCTGTGCGGGCTTCTTCTTTGGGCATTTGTGGGCGTAGTGCCCCACTTCACCGCAGCTAAAACATTGCACCCCAACCTTAGGTGCTTGGCCTTTATTGTCTTGGGGTTGGTTTGGGGGTCCTTGCACTGCTGGTCGAGGTGGATATGCGGGGCGAGGTTGCTGTACAAACTGACGTTGTGGCTGTGCTGGTGCTGCGGGAGGCCTGTAGTTCGGGTTGTACCCTCTTGGTGCTGAGTAGGGTACCGCAGCACGGTTCGTCTGCCCTGCAGGTTGCTGCATCAGACGTGGGCGGGTGTTGCTCCCTGAGGCTTGATGTGACCACCCGGCCTTCCTCTTATTCTCATTTTCCAAGGCCTTCAGTTTTCTTTCCACCACAAACGCTCTGTCCACCATCTTTTGGAAACTCTCATACTCATTTGAGGACATTGCACACTGCATTTCTGCGGTAAGTCCCTCCACGAAACAATCTTGTTTCTTCTCATCAGTCTCTATGTCCCGTGGGGCATAGCGGGATAGTTGAGTAAATTTTGTGAGGTATTCCCTCACCGTCATGTTTCCCTGCTGCAGTCCCAAGAACTCCTTCCTCTTGTTTTTGAGTTCACCTCGGGGGATGTAATGGTTGCGGAAGCTACGCTTGAACTCCTCCCAAGTGATGTTCTCAGGGTCATGATGGGCAGCCACGTAGGCGGTCCACCAATCAGCAGCAGGTCCATGCAATTGATGAGAGGCAAACAACACCCTCTCATACCCTTGGCACTGTATGATCCTCATGTTGCTCTCAATGGTCTTAAGCCAATCATCTGCCTCCAGAGGTTCAGCAGCACTTGCGAACTTTGGAGGTTGAGTTCCTAGAAACTCACTCAACCTTGGTTGGCGTGGTGCAGCTTGTGGAGGTGGAACTTGATGCAAGTTGGCCACCACTTGAGTCAAGTTCTGGATGAGCTGATTTTGATTCTCCAGCATTTGGTGGAGGGGATCAACTCCTTCACGGCGACCACCCCTGTCCTGGCCTCCAGAAAGATGAGGGTTGCATGCCTCATCGTTGTTGTTGGTGGGGTTGGCAGCACGTCCTTTTCCTCTTCCGGCCATCTGGCAGAATCAACCAATGTTAATTTGAAAGCATTTAGTATCATCTTACTACTTTCATTTGTTTGTACTTTGAAGTGTTGAGGCTTGGTTATACTTTTCTGAGGGGTTCATTTCTCCCACAAAAATAAATGCAATATTATTTCATGTGGGTTCACACACCAAAGCAAAACAATCTAAAGACGAGGCTGTGGACAATTGCTCATGGCTTCCACAACTCAAGTCACACACCAAGCATTAACACACCATTAATTAATGTAACGACTTGACTACTCGACATCCTTCTAATTTAAGGGAAAGACTCTACGCTACTCGTTTTCTTGAGCTGGCTCCTCGGGATCTTCCTCATCATTTCGGCTGCCTTCTGACTCTGCTTTGGGTGGGGAGGCTGCTGGTGGAGAAGTGCGACGACGCCTGATCGCTCGGCGATCCGGGGAGTCAGGAGTCCATGTATCATTCACGGTGACACACAGTTCATTCCCATCTCCTCTTTCCCTCGCCCTCAAGCAGGCTTGCAGCAACGCCTCCGTTTCCTTCAGGGTGTCCCGAACATCCTGAAGCTCTTGCTGACATTCCTGCAGTCGAGTGCTGAGCATAGCAGCATCCTCCAAGCACAAGTCCATGTGCTCATGAGAAGTCCCTTGCTGCACTGGCAGGTACTTGTATTCCGTGGTACCACTCTCACGCTAGAGGACATACATGTACTCAGTCTTGTCCAGGTGGCGACGATAGATGTGACTCTAGCAGGTGATGGCCTCCCAAGTGACATCTTTCTCCGCATCGACCTGTGTCGCTCTACAAGCTGGAGAGTGGTGGATCTTAAGCAGCTGATTTTCGTGTATAAACCTCATCTCTAAACTCCATTCTTCCCTCTTCTCACGGATGGTCCTGGTGGAGTTATAGTGGATGATTAGCTTGCCCGTATTACCGGCGGCTTCGAGCATACGTCGAAGACGGCGCAACAAGCCTCCTATTGCCAATCCGTAGGAAAGGTACGTCACCGGACGGCTCTCCTCTCTTTGGGCAAGGGCAACTACGGGAACTCTCCCTCCTGTGGACTTGCGAGCGGTGCGAATCATGCGAACCATCTAAAACAAAAAGAATTTAAACTTAGGTTAGATAAACTCTTAAACAAAAATCCTATTTTGAATGAAAGTTGGGGTAAGATGAAGAAAGTGGCTCATTAAATAACACTTTTCAACACACACCTTGTAAAATAGTTTTTAAGAAAATAGGGCCCTTAAATACGTCCATTTCTACCTAGGTCCACGTTCCTACGAGCAACCTTGGCTCTGATACCACTTCTGTCACACCCGGTTTTTCCGAAGAACAACCAAGTGAATATCACATGTATGCCAGGATCATTTTCTCATACATGTGATGACAAATAGTGAAGCTTCATTTATTACAAGCCAGGTGTCGAATATAAATAAGTCTTACATATCAAATGTCTCGATGGACAATAATAAGTTCATCACAAGTAAATAAACTAGCAGCGGAATATTATTCTTGAGGGCTCCATCACAGGCGTTGCATGGGGTCTCCATGAACCTAGAAACCTTCTTCGGGTCCAAAGTCTTGGTCATTATACACCACCTCATTATCTTGACCTGAGCAGCAATATAAACCAACAAATATGCAAGGTTGAGTACCGATGGTACTCAGCAAGTGTGGGAAGGTTATGTCATGCATGGGTAGAACAAGGGGAGGTTGAACTCATGGTTAAAGCACTACGCAATTAATACCTACCACCTTAGCTTATTAAGCACCTACATTGCTACACAGGTGAAATGGTCCCAATCTCCCATCCCATCATCATAACCAAATAACCATAACATCATTTACAATGTTAAGCTCCCCGCTTAACATCCACAACTTCCAAAAACCATCACTCCTCTAATCATCAATAAGTCCAAGCCGCTCTTGACCGTGAGCATGGCTGTCATGACAGTTTTGACTCTGCAGAGTTTGCACCACTGTACCCACATGTAGTGATTTCATCCCCCGTTGTCGGGTGGACTAAAAGAACCTCCATTATGCCAGTGGCTACGAACCACATTCACACTTCCCAGGTGTGTAGCCAGGAGATTACTACGAAGCCTTTACAAAGGGATTCCCGACGAGCGTGGGCCCACTGAGGTTTCACCCCTAACAGCATACAAGAGGCTCCAACCCCGCTGCAGTGGCCCGCTCTTGAGCCTTGCGGTTCATATGGTAGTCCAGCTGACACCTATTCCCTGCACCATCCAACACACCCATACTACGCCGGGGATACACCTAATTAATTGGCCAAGCTGCCCCATCTCAGCATGTGGTTGGCACGGTAAAGCCAGGTTACATGCTCTATGAACCGGTCCTTAGGATCCAGGCAAGTACTAAACACAAACCCGAGTCTCGTGCACCCAGCACACAACCAAAATATCCAACTTGCCTTGATCCCTACCTCTACATAACTCACAATATCTCATTCAAGAGTATGGTAAAATAAACGGATGATCTCATATCTCAAATATCCCATTCTAAGCATGGCTAAGCATATGCATAATAATAAATGACATGATAAAATAAATCCCAACCCAAGCTACAAGGAAACAAGGTAATGCAATTCTAGGGAAACTTCCTAGCATGGGTTTCATATTTCATTTGACAATGCAAATAATTCTATCTACACATCCTAGTATAGGATCAAAGTGGTCAAGGACACTTGTCTCCTTCCTGCTGCTCTTGGAATGGGTAGTCCTGATCTTGGAAAGGGAGAACTTGCTCTGGAGCAGGTTCTACATCATACCATCACACATAGCAAAAGAAAAACAACAATCCATAAGACATAGTTCACACTTCCACTTCATACAAACCATACATTCATATTTATGAAAGTCATTCACCATTATATGTGTTGTGGTTATTCTATGTGTGTGGATTTGTGGCTTACATGCACTTTTAATCATGTGTATATGATTCCTACTTTTGTATTCTCATTTATGCTTGCATACTTTCTATATGAGTTTCTAATTTAAATAAATTCCTTATATTTAATTACTACACCTTTTAGCTACCAAGTATGCATAAAATGTATTTTCCTATCCCATATGTGTCTTCAGAATTTCTACCAACCCTAAACTGAATTTTTTGGATGTTAGAACTTTCATTTATCATTTACTAGTTGCTATATTTTCAGATTTATTTTCCTATGCATAAATGTGTACTTTATTATGAAAATAGTAAGACACGTCATCTAAACAGAATAGGTTCTGGTCCTAAATAATTTACTAACATATTTTGACCTTTGCCTCTGATGTAAACTATTTTACAATTATTTTCCCTATTTTCTAGAACTATTCTTTACTTAAAAATGTGTCCCTAAATGTGAATAATAAATTAAACAGATTCATTTCAGCCAAAAATATATTTTTATCTCACTCCAAAGTTTTCTAAATACTGAGAAAGTTTTTAATTTAATTATGACAATATGTTTATCCCACTTTTTAAATTTTAAACACTAGCCACATATTCAATTTCCTAAATTAAATATTAAACAGGGCTAAAAAGGTAAACTTACCCCACTACAGGGTCTATAATATTATTTTAAGAATTTTCAGAGGTCTAGCTACTCATAACAGAGGTGTTTTTCCTAATTTTTATTAAGTCCAGGGGCTAAAACTGATTTTTAAATAAATTTACATGATTTTTTGAAGTTCCAGGGGCTAGATCAGAAGTTTTCGGGGCAAGCTCTTATTTCCCGAGAACCCCAGGGGGTAGCACGTAAGATTTCCAGTCTTTATAACGCGGGGCTGACGTGGACCGTCTGATTTTAAACCGACGGCTGAGATTATAACGTCGAACCGGTATGCGGAGATTTAAACCCTACCGTGCGATTTAAAATAAACGGCGCACAAGCGGCCACGTCGCTCTGATCGAGCGCGGGCGGCGCTGCCGGCGGCGCACGGCGGCGGGAAGCGGCGATCTCGCCGTAGACTTTCGGATCTTCGAGAATACTTCCTAGAACTGTGATTTTATGGCATAGATCGGTAGAGGGGAGGTCGGGGATCTCACCTCGGGGGTTTTCTTGAGCTCGGAGGTCCTGGAAAGTGATCGACGACGAGGTCCGAGGTGAGTTCACGGCGAGACTCGTCGGCGCTGTGTTTACAGCGCAAGTCACCGAGTTTTCTGCACCTGCAAGGTTCCCCGGAGGCGGTGGATCAAGACTAGCGAGTTAGATCGGAATTTCCGAGCTTAGATCGGCCAGAATTCGCCGGAGAAGTCTCGGTTCTCACCGGAGGAAAAACAGCAGATCGCGTGGAAAAACAGAACGAGGCCGGGGTTTTTATAGACGGGGGAGGGCGGCGGGGTGGTTTAGATCGAGTTTGCGTCGCCCCCGAGCGGAATTTGGCTGGGATTCGCAGAAATCCCGATCGGTTTTGATTCGGGTGAGAGAGAGTCCGGCGCTGGCGCGAGGTAGACGATGAACTGGCGGGCCCCACCTGTCAGTGGGAGGAAGCGGCACGCGCGGCTGCGGGCTGGCGCGGGCGCTGGTTGGGCCGGCTGGTGGGTTTCGGCCCACTGGCCAGTTTTTTTCTGTTTTCTCTTTTTCTTTTTCTATTTCTTTTCTGATTTGAGTTTAATTTGAATTCCAGTTTGAATTTGAATTTTTGCAAAACATGCAACACGTCCAAAATTTTTTAAATTCCCCTCTTAACATGATTTAGGGTCTTAACAATATTTTTGGGGTGTTACAGTAGCCCAGGTCCAGCCAGTCGGGGGTACAACGACCTTGACAGGCTAGCTGTATTTTACTACTAGTCCCTGGATGCATTAAAATCTTATAATGCATTAGCAGACATGTGTGGTTCTGGTCTGTTTATGTAATGCACATCTAATAAGATATAATCTGTTGAGATTTCAGCATCTGAAATTGGCCATAATTCCATACCATATTAATTACTCTCTCTATTTCAAATTATTTGACGCTTGTTAAATATTTCAAAATGGGGAGAGTAATTGATAGTTCTTATCATTAACAGATAATTTACAATTAAAAAATTAATGACTTTTCAATTTCATACCATATTAATTAACTGTTAAATCTTATCATTAACAGATAATTTTACAACTAACAAATTAACAACTTTTTCTATGATCTATATATTGATAAAATTCATTCTAATTGATTATTTTACCACTAGTATAATCCTTACAATTAACATAATTAGTCACCTCTCCTTTCTCGCCAGCGGCCACCGCGGCCACGCCTCTACCGTGCTTGTGGGAGATGTCTGAAGAGGATTAGAGTTGGAAAGAAGAAATAGATTAGTTCACACGAATCCTAAAACGGCTCGCGCATTGCCTGGAATGAGAGGAGATTTCAGACATCTAAAAAAAAGATTTCTGAAAAGATAACATGTTGGGAGCTCGTACAGTACGTTGGTACCGGAAAAATTTTGGGACTATTGGTCTTCTCACCTCATTTTAAGGTCCAATTGTATTTTTGACCTTTTTTTAGGTTTGCATATTTGTTTTGGTTTTTAAAATTGAAATCACCGTTTGACCCTGTTTTAATCTTCTGTTAGCTTCATCTAATCTGGATTAATAAAAAAATAAGAAAATGATATAGATTATAGAAAAGACCAAAATACCCCTATGTACACAAATAATGTGTTTAAACTATTGCTGAATTTTGTTATAATAATATGGATAAGTTAAAACTTTGGTATATAATAGGCTCGTACATAAAGATTATACTGAAAAGTAGGGGCAACGTGCAAGGGTAAAGATGTCTTTTTTAATGAACTTAACACAGTTAAATAGTTTAGACGGAGTAGGGTCATTCTATTTGTTCATTTTGAAAAAAATAGGGTCATATGCACATCCTAAAAAAGAGGGTCAAACGTGCAGTTAGCATTCAAAACAGGGTCAGTTTCGCAAATGCCCAGTTTTTACCACGTAAAGGATTCAAAGTGACGAGTTGAACTGTCGTACATCCATATGGTTTGAAAATGACAACAAGCAAGGAAAATACTCCATTTTTCCCTTGAAGCTCATGTGCGCAAAAAAAAAGAATGGAGAGACTACATTGAGCAGTGACGGAGCGTCAACTATTTTTCGGGAGAGAGGGGGGCTATAAAATTAACACAAATATATACTTCCTCTGTTCTCAATTATTTAGTGTTAGGACAGATTGTTTAGTTTAAATGAACTAAAAATCTTGTCCTAACATCGAATAAAACAGAACGGAGGGAGTAGTAACTTTCCAAACTCAGGGGAGACATGGCCATCTTTGGCCACAATGAAGCTCCGCCCCGGACATTGAGGATGGAACACCAAGCTAAATAAATAAATAGAAAAGAAGAGGTAAACAAAGAAAAATCCACAGAACTAAGTCAAGCTCCAGTCAACCCCAAGGTTTTGCTATTTCCTATCGCTTTTAAATTGTGGGGGTTCATTTTTTCCATTCTTTTTGTCAATGACAACTAGAATGTAAAGAATTCTTTGTTGCAATGGTGCAAACAAAGAGTTTAAGTGATCAACATCCTTACAGTCACTGTATTTTTCACTAAGTCCTTCCAATTGGGAACGGTGCTATATTTATTTTTTGTTCAAGTTATATTGCTGGACGAAAGGGTTTAAGTGAAAAATTACAATGACCATATGATAAAGATTGTGTGTCCTAAAATCTCCGTTTACACTATTATATAAGAGTTGTTCTCACTCTTTGCAAAGGCTCAAGGTCATTCAAGGGATGAAACCCACCCAATGTACGCTCACCATCCATGACCTACATCAAAAACAGTTTTGTTTTGATGAAGCATCTATAAAAGTCCCAAAAAATTAGCTTTATAAGAGCACACAGTAAATTATAAGGGATATTTTTTTGTTCCCTCCCCTAAGAGTCCTCCTTAAAATAGATCTAAAAGTATTTTTAATTAGAACACATATGTATTTGAGACCACAACAACATTCTCTTGAAAGAAATAAGGATTTGAGGTCTCAAGTTTTTTTATTTGTACGTACAAATGAAGGAAAGAATATTGAGTGTGTTTTTGGAGCTTGTTGAAATTGTTTTTTCTGGCTAAACATTGTAATTAAGTTTACCGGTGTTTTGTTTCATCTTTTTGGAGATACTCTCTTTTTCTAAAATATCTGACGTTTAAAATAATTAATTTAGTTTATATCGAACTAGATTTTTTTTAAAACGTCATATATTTTAAAACTGGGTAGGATTAAAACCGTGGTGAGGGAGCCTGACAACTCGTTTATTACATTTACGCATGAAAAGCCTGCACGTAACCTGTACCGCATGACCGGGCCCATCATGGACGAGCCGAGGCCACAACCACAAGGCAACCGAACCGAACAAACCGCGCGGGATCACCAGCTTGGGACGGTCCGTAGCCGGGACCACCTCGGATCAGATGTGTCAACTAAACTCTGGCTCCCGGACAGGTGGGCTCTCCCCGTGCAAAAAAACAGGCGACGAAAAGGCCCTGCCCACCGGCGAGGGCGGTGCCAGGGTTCGTCCAAACTGTTCCGTCGTCGGGCCCGCGTGTCAGCCGAACATTCCGCGCTAAAAGCTATTGGGCCTGCACCGGACTACGCGTCTACACGGCCCTTCGGTAAACCAGGCCACGCCAAACGCCACCCTAGCCGTCGCCGGTATGCGACGAAAAATTACTGAGCTATTACTACTACTAATCACGGCTTGTGCTGTTATGCTTTATTTCAAGATCATAAATTTTCCGAACGATTTCGTACGTCGATTTCTAGTTGAGCAAGGAACTGTACAAAGCATGGAGAACAGTGATGGATCCAGAATAAAAGTATAGGGTGGGCTGCATAATATGTTACATGAAAAAAATAATGTTAATAATTTTAAATACCGTTTTTTATAGACTCAGATTGATTTTTTAAGATTAACTAAATATGTAAATTTTCATTTTAATTGAAGTCGTGGAACATTTATCTAGTTGTCTTCAATCTCCAAATTTTTTAATGCCTCTTTTTTATATTCAAAATAGTAGGAGAAAATAAAATAAAGATTGATTATGCTTAGTACAGCGGTAGGGAGGCTACAGCCCACCTAGACCCTCCGGTGCATCCAATGGAGAAGTAATTAACCAACAGTGGAAATTCAGAGCAGGAAGGTAGGATTAGTACTGGAATCCAGATGTTAACGAACGTACCATCAAAGACAATACTAGCACGCACCAAACTATCCATTACGTTCTTTGTTGCTAGGAAGACCTTACGTTACTGCTAGCCACTCGCTGCTAAGTATCTCTACTGATACTACTACTAGGAAGCAATCTGTTTGATGATCAATTGATAATTTAATGGCAGGCCATGATACCATCATCACCAGCAGAAGGAAGAAGCGACGAGTTAAAGAATAGGAGTAGTGACACCAGATTGTGATTGGTGAAAATTTTGCCTTGCGGTTTCTTAGCTTCCTCCTCGACTGTTCTTGTTGTCGCACCGGCGGCTGGAACCCCGTCGTCGTCCGCCGCCTCACCGACCGTTTGGCACCCGGTAAGTCTCGGCGGTGATCTCCGAGAGCCACGAGCCGGGGAATAGCATCTGGTGACGCCACGATTTTACGAATTTACAAACGGGTCCCTGGAGGAGGGCTGCGGTGCAAGGGAAAGTAAGGAAGGAGGCGAAGCTGGCAGGGGCACTCACATCGAGCTGCTTCTGCACGGGGCGGGGCCGCCGCCGCGGGTGGCGGCGCGCGCGGGCGCCGGTCACGGCGTAGATGTCCTCCTCGATCTCCTCGGCCGTGAGCGTCGCCGAGAACCGCGCCCGGTCGAGAGGCTCCCCGCGGGCGGCCCTCGACGGCCTCCGCTCGGCCGGCGGTGGCGACGCGCTAGCGGGAGGCGCCACGGCTTCGCGCCGCCGCCGACGACGACGGGCACGCAACCTCGATGGCGACGAAGCCGCGGGCTCGGGGGCCTCTTCCGCCTCCGCGTGGTCGGCGTCGGCGTCGGCCGCGGGGGCGTCGCTCCCTGCTGCTTCGACCTCGTCGTGGTGGCGCAGGAGCTTCTCCGTCGGGCGCCTGGCGGTGGCGATGGCGTCGCCGTCGCGGTTGGCGTGGGCGCAGCGCAGGACACGGCTGCTCCTCCACGTCTTGAGGGAGGGAAACGAGGAGAAGGCAGCCTGGTTAGCGGTCGACGTGGCGGACACCACTGCCGCCTCTACCGCCGCGGCCAAGGCGGCGTCGGCAACGGGATCCGGAGGCGGCGGCGGGCGCGGCTCGGCCGAGATCACCATGGCCGTGGGTGACGTGGTGGCGACCCGCTCGGGGGGCGGGGAGGCAACCCTTGCCTACTCAGAGGAGGAGGCGGCGGCGGTGATGGGAGAGGCGGAGCACGAGGGACGTGATGAGGAGGAGGGAGACTAGTCGGGGAGGAGACAGGAGGTGGGCTTCAGCGACGCTAGTGTGGGAGAAAGGAAAAATAGATGGAATTGTGGGTGCTGGTCACGAATAAATATTGGGGGCGTCTGCGTTGTTGAGGGCTTGACGGTAATTTTAGTGTCTGTATTTTTCCTTTTATTTTTTATTACTTCTGGAGATGTTCCGTTGATGTGAATGCACGGTGACTCGAGTTTGGCAACCGCTTCTGCATGGATGGAGCGCGGTGTTCTATTTGCATGCAACATCTCCGGGGAGCGCCAGATGCATATTTTTGCAATGTGATGTTGCCCCGCTTGCAGCTGTTTTAGAAACGGAAAGTACCAATTTACTTAGTCAGTATGGAATCATAATTGTATAAAATGTCGATAAATCTTATATCTCAAAATAATCGATTATTGGTCTGTTGAGCGTAATTTTGCTTTGGATCTTTAAGGAGTCTTAACTGTCCAAACTAGGATGTTGTACATCTCATGCTACTCTAAATTTAGAGTAGAGTGGATTTAGTTGTCTGGAACGTTGTACTCAAACGATTTTCGCACTGGTTGTTAGCTGATTTCATGTCCTGTTTTTTATAGTATACAGTGGATATAGGAAAGTTATACAATATGATGAATTCGCAAATTATAATATGAAATGAATCATTTAGAGTATGTTATAAATAACTAGTAATATTTTTTTAGGGTAGGAATTTAAACTAAGCCGAGTACAATCAGTCTTACCGGTACACCTCGCTACGTGGGTTAGTACAATTGAACAATACACCATGCTTGCAACAACGCTGGGAGATACAAAAAAGAGCGTGACATGGTTACGAAAAGGGGAGATGCAAGGATTCCTTGGTGATGCCTGCAAAGTACCGTGGTCTTGTACGCAAAGAAGCCCCCCGATATGATATGGCAGGGGCAGGACGGGGAGAGAAAAAAAGAAAGGAATTGGGTGTTGCTCTGACCGGCCGGCGCGGTGCGCCGCCGCTCCTCCTGGCTGAGTTGGC
The DNA here is from genome assembly GCA_030760725.1 of Neostapfia colusana. Lineage (NCBI taxonomy): Eukaryota > Viridiplantae > Streptophyta > Magnoliopsida > Poales > Poaceae > Neostapfia > Neostapfia colusana. Next base: position 122,269,794 of record JASWHV010000004.1, read on the forward strand.
CGGCTACGCGGGCGGATCCACTTGCGAGCGCGCGCGTAACGACCTGCATTATGTTACTAATAACGCCGTTACGACCAGACTACCTGTTCAACTGACCAACTGACATGTGGACCAAAAGAAGGTTGCGCCGAGCCGTGGCTTTGAATGTTTTATCGGGGAGCGACGGCCTCCACGTGAGCGCTCGCCGCCAGATCGGGCGAGTTTGCTGTGCCTGCCTCGTGGCCGCGCGGGCGTCGTCGGCCTAGACTGCCATGCGGGGCCCGGGGAAAGCTCCGGGCTGTCCAAGCCATGCAACGCAGAGCAAGAGGGGCTGAGGGGCCTTCGTGACGCGACCGTTGACCCCCCCCTCCCCCGGCTTTGTTATGCCGTCGAGGATTCGTCGGTGGTTGTCGAAAACCACAATGCTCAACGCAGCTTCAGTTGTGTGATCCACTAATGTGGTGTGCGTGTGCGCGGAGGATCACCTCTAATTCGAGACATGTTCCACAGATTTGAATCGTGGTGGCGGCCAGTGCTGGTGGCCCGTGCGCGATCCATCTCGAGGAGTTCAGCGTTTCGCTTGTACGAACGGCCCCACACGGGGAACGCCACTGCACCTAATGACGGTGACCTTACACACAGCACCTCTCAACCATCAAGCGAGTTTGTCATGTCCACTGCATTCACGACGAAATTCGACAAACTAATATATATATATATATATATATATATATAACAACTTATGGAAAACAGCTAGATGTCAACATAAACGCCAATACTTAGGAAAACGAAAATGATTGTTGTCGTTATAACAACTTCAGTTTAACACTTAACTAAAATTATTATCTTACCGATATCAATTTAAAAATGGAATAATTACTTACTATGAATATTAACAATCTACTCGCCCCTACATCAAATGCTGGGCCTATGACTTTTTTGCCTGGGCCATTCAAATATGCAAGTTTGCATGAGAATTCATGGGTGAAGTTAAAGGTCCTACATAGAATATACTTCCCCGTTCTCAAATTAACATCATTAAAACAATAAATCTAGTTTAAAATTACAATGAAATTATTATCTCAAGAAAGTATATTTTAGTACCCTGGAGTATCTATATTGTTTACTTAGCCCCCTTAACATGCACAATGATTGCTAAATGCTAATCAAAGAACTGATGCATCGGGGCCCTGGTCGCTAGTGGTCACCATTATTAATAGAGCTCAGCAAGCTTAGGCAAACCCTCTTTTATTGTAAAGGAAATGCGTAATAAAACGTTCTTCCACATACAACACCAAATGAAACCAAAGCAGAAATATCCAACATTAAAAGTACAACATAGAAATTTTAGAAACGGAGAGGCTAGTGAAACAAATGTTATTCTGTTCAACTGAGTCGTTGTGTATTCTTTACAATTTTTCTCAAGCACGGTACCACTCTGATACAATGTAATATATGCAAAAGATAACAACAATTTACCTTTGAACCTCAATCTGTTCTTCCTCTGCATAGTGGCCAAAACGCACTTTGCAAATAGACTGCATTAGCACGCCTAGTACTTACAACGTTTGAAAATGTAGTTATTGGGCCTCACTCACATTTCCTAATCTTCTCATATCGCCAAAAAGTAATCAAAATAATAAAATATATCATGATAGAAGGGGCCCGTCTGTGAGTTGTCTTGAGAAAGCAAGCAAATCTTTGAACTGTGCCAATGTCTTCTCAGTTATGGGTTTAAATGGTATGCGTTTTATCACATGAGCTCCAAAGAAGTAAAGCAGAGCATCTGTGGCAGTTCTCACATTGATACCTCTCGCTTGAAAGTAGAAAAGCTCATTCGGATCAAGCTCACCACTGATGGCCGCACCATGAGTACATTTAACATCATCAGCGATAATCTGAAGGTTTGGTTTCACATTAACGAGTGCCTTTGGTGATAGTACAAGACACTTGGTTTCTTGCCCAGCATCAGTCTGTTGTGCATATCTGTGAATAAAGAGCATCAACATCAGGAATAGAAGATTATCTGACAACACAACCGTAGACAAAACTGATTTATAACTAAATTGTGGGATATTCCTAATTTTGGAACGTCCTAAGAATTAATGGTAGGAAACTGTTAAAATAGGTGAAACAAATTGCAGCTTTGCACTGTTATATCTGCAAGACTACTAAAAGTGTTTCTAGTTTTCTGGATATATTTATTTAATTATTTTATTTCAGGAATAATTCTACTTCACCCCTCAACTATTGAAGTTGGTCTATTTAACCCCCTCATCTATAAAATCAGGTATTTTGCCCCCTAAACTATCTAAAACCAATTAAATAGAGGTGGTTTTGCCTACATGGCATTAAACGTGGACCATGACATGGCATGAATTTTTTAAACGCCTTCTTTGAAGCACGATGGACCCTGTGCTCGTGATGTCCCAGCAGACCCCGCAGCACATGGTCTACCTTCTATGGGAGGCCAGCGAGGTGGTGCGCCGAAGCGTGCTAACCAAGGCGAAGCGCTCCGTGAAGAGCATCATGCAGTGCAGGGAGGGGTGCGATGTATTCCTTACGCTGCTCTGCGCCTGCCAGGTGTGGTTCGACGAGCTCTATGGCATCACGGACATCGTGTGCAACAACAAGGGTGTTCTGATCTGTAACGTCACATAGACAAAGCCGCCTTTAAAAAAATCTCATGCCATGGCAATGATCCACATGTAAGGCCATGTAGGCAAAACCACCTCTAAAACGTCTAGGGGGTTATTTTGACGGTTTTAGATAATTTAGGGGGCAAGATAATTGGTTACATAGATGAGGGGGTTAAGTAGACCAACCTCAACAGATGAGGGGGTGAAGTAGACTTGTTCCTTTATTTCATGAGCACACCACGAACCCACAATTTCTTATCCAACTACAATTCAGCTACTTTCAAATATTGAACAACTACAGAATTTGTGTGGCCCAGGGCTCCAAACATGAAAGCTTACAATTCAGTAATGCTGGTGAGAAATAAATGAAATCTCTACAAGAACAAAAGAAAGCACTTATGTACCTGTTGACTTTAATATTGCCATCAAATATGCTATTCCCTGCACCACAAGCAATGCATTTGTGGAGTTGCTGTGATTGACCTCTGGGGTGATCAAGTATTAGTCTGCTATGCAGATCATGTATCTGTTTATCCTGAGATGTTAAGTGAAGTGTTGATATTTCCGTCTGTGTCTCTGGACCTAATTGCTGGATATGGAGATTGTGCCTATTCAATTTCGCCCCAGTGCTGACCTCGACAAGCTCATATTTACTAGATGTATCCTGCAAAAGAATAGTTTTGCAACTTATAAAACTGACTTTCCCCGCTGCCAAAAAAAACTTCTTTGATCTACCTCAGTTCAACCGTGCTAGAAAAATCATCGCCCCCTTGCTACACATAACCACTAGTATGATAAGCTCAAACAATGAGAAAGTGATATTGCTACAAATGGGCAACTCACTCTATTACCATGCCCAAAGGGGGGAATATACAACAATGTACAAGGGGAATATTCAAGGAACCCCTTACACTATCAGGGAAATACAATGGAGTATATACATCTAGCAGGTATGACTAATAGCCCCCAGTTCAGAATCAATTGAAGAACTCTTAACGGTATCTCCATAATGTATCAGAATTTCTTATCTTATGATCACTGTTCACAAAGAGCATATCACAACGACACTAACAATTGTTACAAGTAATGTACACCACTAAAACCAGACACAAATATCATATCAAGTTAATAACAAATGCAAAATGCACAACAAAGTAGCACCTGCTGGACGACAGTCCACTTGGTATGCGCTGCAGCAAACGATTGCCGCTGCACATAGGAATGAACCACCCTCGCGCCCTCATCGACAACAATCTCCATCACCGGGTTTGCCCAGTAGCAACTACCTTCTTCTTCTCCTGCCCCAAAGTGCTCCTCCAAGATGGCCACCTTTGCCTCTTTCTCGGCCACCACCAGAACCCTCGGATTGGACATCAGCATGCTCCCACCAGCGCTATTGGCGTAAGTGAACATGATGTGCACTGGCTCGTCAGCCACCTTGACCCCCTCCGGCACGTGCACGACCACGACGTCCCTAACCCCAACGGCATTGAAGTCGTAGAAGAGGTCCTTGTGCGCGAATTCTGCCGAGGCGGCGAGCACGGCGGCGGCGCGGTCTCGGGCGTGGCCGGGGGGAAGGTCGGCGAGGGCGCTGACATGAGCGCCTGAGGCGGAAACGAGGATTCCGTTGGAGAAGTGGACGTGGGAGGCGAAGGGTGAGACGGGCGGCGCGAGGTCCAACGGCCGGGAGGGGAGGGAAACAGGGAGAGAGCGGAGGTAGGAGACGTCGGTGAAGCGGAAGGCCTCGTTGGAGCGGCGGGTGGGCCAGGGCGTGGATAGGAGGGAGAGCGCGGAGGCGGAGCGGAGGGGGTCGAGGAGCGGGGAGGAGGAGGTCACCGAGTCCTCGAGCTGCTCGGCGATTCGGAGGACGAGGTCGTCGGAGACGGCCGGCGCCGCGCGGGCGAGGGAGGTGGAGACCTGGAGTGCGTGGCGGTGTAACCGTAGGAGAGGTGGCGGCGCACGGATAGCGGTGGAGCAGGAGGCGGCGCACAGCGGCGACGGCGACGGCATGGCGGCCGCGAAGCTTCTGCCTAGTGGCTGGCTGCGGAGGCTTTTCCGTGCTCGTGGTCGCTGGGGATCGGGAAATCCGACAGCCTGACAGGTAGGGCGAGAAGGAATTACTAGTAACTGATTGAGGCGGCCCGGCCCACTCAATATTAGGTTATAGGCCTAGATGGGCTGTCACACTTGAGCCTAGCCCAGTACAGCGTCTCGTTGCCGTAGCCTTATCTCTCCGTTGGTTTCCCCGCTCACTCTGCCCACGCCCCGACAAGCAATGGCGCTCCACCTCTCTCCTCCGCTCCTCCCCACCAGCTTCACGCCCTTGCGGGCGGCGCCACGCCGGCGTAACAGGGCCCACCTATTCTCCCCGTCCGCAGAGGTGCGGGCTCCTAGCTTCAGGAGGCCATACACGTCCGTCCTAATCGTTCCCACCGGCGTTGGCGCGGCCATCGGGGGATTCGCCGGCGACGCCCTCCCGGTGGCTCGTGCCCTTTCCGCGGTCTCCGACTGCGTCATATCTCACCCCAACGTAATCGCGTGGCTCCAACGTTTCCCTGCCTTCAATACCATTTGAATTTGGTAGCTCAGAGATGGAAAATTCCGCGTTCGCAGGTGCTGAACGCGGCAATGCTGTACTGGCCGATGCCCAATACGCTTTACGTCGAGGGGTACGCGCTTGACAGGTTCGCAGAAGGGTATTGGGCCCTCCAACCCGTTCACCAAAACAAGGTAAGTGATGCTTCGTGCACAACTGTTACTGAAAGAAAGACATGCTTTTCTTCGTACTGCAATGACGCATTGTACATGATTCACCTAGGTAGGCTTGGTGTTGGATTCTGGGATCGAGGAAGACCTACGGCTGCGGCACTTGCAGGTTGCTGATGCCGCTAGGGCTTCCCTTGGTCTGCCAGTAGTAGAGTACATTGTCACAGATGCTCCTCTGGAGGTGTGAATTCTGTTACGGTGATATTACTGTTAATTGTAAACACAATTCAATGCCTGGTTAATCATGATATTTTCTTATTACATGAACATGTATAATGTAGATCAAGACATGGTTTGATCCAAGGTGTGGGAAATCGACAGGCAGTGTTGGGAATCCTGACTCTTTGTTAAGAGCAGTTGATGCACTAGTGAACTACTCGGATGTGAATGCGGTGGCAGTTGTTGCACGCTTTCCAGATGATGATCCAGAAGATTCAGATTGTTATCGGGAAGGGAAGGTGAATCTTATCTTTCAAATTAGTTCGTTTCTTTTTAATTTTGTATATGGTATTTTTCTTGTACCATTTGACATTGTATCTAGCATCCGGAAGTGGTTTGAACCATAAAAAATGTGTCTTGCAAGTTGTGACTCATAAACTCATAGAAGTATGATAACTACACGGATTCTGGTCTATTAGATGTTAGTAGTACTCCCACCGTTTTTATTTTGTTGTTGTCAGGACAAGAAAGCTAGTACACATTTGAACTAGTTTCCTACTTTCCTTGTCCTAAGGACATCAAAATAAAACCGAGGTATTGCCCCTGATAGGTATCAGTGCTAATGGATCAACTAGAAATAAACAAAATATGCTGTGTTATCATTTTTTTGTCAGGCATATCTTTTGCTGTCCACATTTGGTAGCAGCAGCAGTGTTCAGTGTGCTTCTCGTTTTATGTTCTTGACTGATGTGTCCTTTCAGGGAGTTGATCTATTGGCTGGAGTTGAAGCAATTATCAGTCATCTAATTGTGAAAGAGTTCAAAATTCCTGCTGCCCATGCTCCTGCAGTTTTACCCCCACTACTCAGCCCATTAGTATGCCCTCAGTCTGCCGCCGAAGAGGTATCTATGTCCTTTTATACCCATATAATATGCTTAATAATCACACATCCATGAAAATGTGTATATCAAGCTACCGACATAGGTATGATTTCCTCCACGTATACAGTTTTCCTCAGTTAGCAGCTTGTTTGACTCCTTTGGTCATATATAGAAGTGTACTTCCCTTCATCAAATGTTGTGTCTTAACTCTTTTTAAGCTAAATTATTATTGCTTTTTATATCTACTCGTCCCCAATGTTTTCTCAAACAGATTGGACATACTTTTCTACCGTGTGTGCTTGCTGGGTTATCCAATGCTCCTCAGTATGTAACAAGAAAGCAAGGAACCTTGGACTATGGCTGCATAGTGGCTAGTGATGTTGACAGTGTGGTTCTTCCAAAAGACACTTGTGGAGGAGATGGTACTCTTGCTTTTGCTCGAACAGCAAGAAAGAACAAGGTACAGTTTCCATACTAATCAGAGAAGAATGAGGAAATATTTATTTATCCAGTTGGTCTGCATTTTCAGTATGCTAACATATAGAAGTTCGCCAATGCATGTTATCTGAGCACTATGATTGGATCTAATCACAAAAGGAAGGTGTAACCATAGTTAACTAGGTCAGTAAATGTGTCATTTCTCTTGTGCAGCCATTAATCATTACTGTACAGGAAAATGAGACAGTACTTGATGATACTCCTGACAAGTTTGGCATAGAATCGGTAAGCAATATGCCCTATCCTCCAAGTTCCCTTTGGCTCCTTTTGGTACATCATTTTTTTTCAAAAAGGCTTTTGATACAACATAAGACATTTATCTAAGCAATATAGCAACTTTGCACTTTTCACCTCAGCTCAATGTCCGGAACTATTGGGAAGCCATTGGAATTATCGGTGCTCACAAGGCAGGCGTCAATCCAGATGCACTTAGAAGACAAAGGATTGATCATATTAAGAGCCGTCCACGATTATATTCGGCACACTCTTCTGGTCATAGGCCATCTGCTCTTTCTTCTGTGCATGAGAAAGTGCATGTACAACCACTAGTTAGTCAAACATAGTAATGTAAGGAGCATTACTTATAGTAGAAATCATGTTAGATAGGTCACAGTTAGGAGCCCCCAAATCCCCAATTGTGAAGCCGCAGGTTACAGGTAAATATATTCCACGAAGACCTTGCTGCAGTATGCCACCAGCTTAGCTGCTGATTGTGGTGTCACCCAATCAGTTGAGCTGGTGGCATACTGACACGATGACACGAATGAATCTTTCCTTATTGTCTTACATGTCTCCAGTATTCAATCATTTTGCCATCCATTAACATTCAAGTTGAACCCAGTGCTTGTAACGATTATCTTTACAACAATTGTTTCAGTCAGTGGGATAGAAGCAATATACCAGCAAAACTGTTTGCTTCCCCCAGTCCCCACAGATTCCTTACGCTGAACATGAGTCCAATCAACTCGTTTATGGTGAATCGTAAAGCTTTCATGCTTGATTTACCACGAATCCCCTCAGCTTATCGCTGCCATGTTGTCCTGTGAATCGTGGTGGGGCGGAGGCCTCCTGCTGCGCCTAGGGCTGCGCAGAGGCGGAAGCAGCAGCGAGAGAGGATGCCGGGTCACTGCGTAGAGGGTAGCGTGGGGATGGGGAGAGTTTTCACGGCGGATAGGGTTAGGGTTCGTAGCTACAGTGACACAAGGAGAAGAACAACCCAATGGGGCAATTCTTATTTTCCTGTATGCATTACAAAGGGGGGCTGCGGCTGTTTATATAGGGGTAGGGAGACTCCTGCGCCCCCTAACAGCCGTGCGGCTAGGATAGGGTCGGTTGGGACACCTCTCAACCGACTCTACCTTTTATTCCTTATCTCTCTATTTATTCCATCTAAAACAGATACTATCTCTAATAGATCAATCTGTTATCTTTTATTTCTTATCTCTCTATTTTATTCCATCTACAATCTGCTATTGTATTCCTTTCTAAGAGGTTTCTGCGCCTGGGCTTCATGCGGTTGGGCTGTGGGCGCTATTGGGCCTGCATCGGCTGTAGTGTCAGCCCACAAAGGCGTCCACAACATTTCCCTCCTTCCCGACAAAAAGATCGTCCTCGAGCTTGAAGTGAGGATGCTTTGTCTTGAAGTCTTCCAGCTGCTCCCAAGATGCATCAGCTTTAGAATGATCTGCCCACTTGACAAGCAACTCCCAAACTCCTCGATTCAGTCGCGCCCGTTGGACCTTTTCAGGTGTAGGTACAACTCTTCCATGGAGAAGTGGTGGCAGAGGCGCCACCAGTGCTGGAGCAGGACCTTCAAACTTTTTCAATAAGGACACATGGAAGACATCTTGTATCCCTGCTTGAGGAGGCAACTGAAGCTTGTAAGATACAACACCAACGTATTGTAATATCTGATATGGTCCAAAATATTTTAGACCAATCTTAGATGGAGGCGCCACTATTACTCCCACAGTTGTCCTCTGATGAAGCTGCAGCCAAACCCAATCACCGATCTGAAATTCCACCTCACGGCGAGATTTATCTTCATAGCTCTTCATGGTGACTTGGGCCTGCACAAGTCTGTCCTTAATTTCAGCCAAGAACTCATCCATATCTTTCAGCTGTTTATCCACTACTGCTACTCTAGAGATGCCATGTTGATAAGCACTAAAAGCTGGAGGGTCCCTGCCATAGACCACTCTGAAGGGCGAGCATTTGAGGGTCGTCTTGTAGGAAGTGTTGTAGCAATACTCAGCCCAAGGAAGCCGCTGCAGCCAAGTCTTTTGGTCAGTCACCTGCCAAGCAGCGAAGGTACATAGTGATGACCTTGTTGACGACCTCAGAATGCCCATCAGACTGTGGATGGAAGGGCGAGCTGAGCTAGAGGCGGACACGGCCAGCCGGAACAAGTCCGACCAGAAGAGGCTGGTGAAGACGGTGTCACGATCGCTGATGATGGAGCAGGGGAAACCATGTAGATGTATGATGTCATCGAAGAACGCCCTTGCCACCGATGCAGCAGTGTACGGGTGGCTCACGGCAATGAAGTGCGAGGGCCCCAACGGCCTTGTCGAGCCAAGATCACGCTGAGGGGTGCTGCGTTGCACAACACCGGATAACGCACATCAAAGATACAAAGCGGAAGCAAAGTTTTATTACATAAACAGGTTTATGAACATTTGTACGACAAAATATGTTCAGTCTACACTCACGGGCGTAGACTATGCATCGAGTTCACGTTCAGCCCGTGAACGTGTCCCCGCTAGCACGCACACACACTAACACGGCGGCGTGCACGACTCCCACTTGACGGGGTTCCCCTCCTGGGGTTCCGTCTCCTCCTCGGGAGTCCCTTCCTCATAAACCCCTGCAAAAGCTTCAAACACAAGCAGTGAGCACGATGGCTCAGCAAGACTGACCCGTCTCTTCTATACATGAAACTTCTACATGATGGGTATAGGGTACATGAGGTAAATAATTTGCAAAGGACTCGCCTAATTATTTGAACCTTACTTTCAATGTTTTAGCAGCAGGTTATGGAGAACCCTACGCTAAGGCACATGAGAGAGCCACAATCAAACAAGAAACGTATTTCTCTCATGTACTTTGCCCAAAGTTGAAAAGAATTTTAATTAGCTCTAAACTACAACAAAACATTAACAAGCAAGTATAACTTTCAAATCAGTAAACTTTTAACATGTATCTAGTCTGTTCTTTCTACGTCACGTACAGTGAACAAGTGGTACTCACTGACCGCGAGGGACGGCGATTATAATCGATTTACACTTGCATGGTTACCCGAATAACCCGTCACGTACGCCCGTACTCGATGTTGCTTATAGCAACCATCACGGACGTCGTACGCAACCACCTTTCACCCGTCAGCCAAATGTTGAACCGGTCCAATCGTCCCGAACAAGAGGTCTCTGCGCGCATTCACAGTGCCGCCAGCCGATTTACACCTCGAGCTCTCAACCTACCCTCTGAACGACCAACTATGCCTCAACACCCGTCTACCCGAGTTACATCGGTTTCCCATTTCCCATATAGCCGGTAGGTCTTCAATACTGTTCTAGCTTGTTCAACAGGCCCGCACACGACTCGGTCCTCAATCGACACAAGCTGAGCTATAGCATCCAGGACCCAAAGTCCTGCTGCCCTTACTCTCCGCTCGGTCTCATTTTTCTTGCCATATGTTTCATTTGCTATATTTACCCGAGCGATGTGCCTCTAGCCTATTCTCGCGTGTAGTTCCAACTACTCTACTTGTACCGAATCCTACACTGTCTTAGCATTGCAGTAGCTAACGAGGTTTTCAAACCTAATCCCAATCCAGGGTTTTCTTGGCTATGCATTTGGGTTTCAAACAAGACTCTAATGCAAGAATTTATTGATCGCTCAAAGTAAGTTCTCAAGCGGGAGCTACATGCACCGGGCTGCCCTTTCTTTTTTTTTTTCAAAGTAAGTTCTCAAAATAGTAAAACTTTGTAAAAAGGTTAATGCAAACCGGAGCTTGTCTTGTTGCTCTTGGTCGTAGGCTAGCTGCTCTTCCGGAGTGATGAAGTCTAAGACTTCGTGTTCCTCCTCAACCTTAGCGACTACATGAGATGACATGTATATGTATCAATGCATTTGAATTGAATTTAAACTTATGAAGACTATAGGTCTTACTAGACAGACCCACTGACTCTGAAATTTTTACTGTGGTTTGGATACAATCTAAACAGAGACTTGACCAAGTTTCATTTGCAGCAAATCTCATTTGAGCTCTCCACAAATAATTATGTACTTGACCTTAATTGGAGTTCTTAGGGTATTCTAGGAATTTTTATGGAGTAAGCCATGACTTTCTGTAAACTAGATTTTCAGAGGGTTCTAATAGAGTTGATCTCACTTAATTTGAAGGTTTCTAGCTAAAGATATGAGCTGAATAATTTCAGAGAAATTCTGAAAATGTTTCTAGACATTTTCTATTTTCTCTGGAATAGTTTTATTAATCACACCATAGGTGGATCAAATAAGCTCAAATGGATCTGAAATTTTTATGGTAGCTCAGGGATATTTTGGTGAACATACTGGCAAAATTTCAGAATTTTCCTCTAAAGGGTTCTCTAGTTAAAATTCTAACCAATTTGAACTTTGAAGAATTAATTCTGGAGAAATAATTATTTTCATGAAGTGAAACTTGATTTGCTAGAAATTACTCAGAGAGCTGAATCCAACAAAATTTGGTTCACTCGATTTGGAGTTTCCTAGCCAAAGTTATGTGGGTTTGAAATTTGAACTAAATCTGAAAATTGGGGAAATGTTTAAATTGCTGCGCATGGGACCGGGGCTACGTGTCAACTTCTTAGCTGTCGACACACGGGGCTATGGAATCTTTCGCGCGCAGCCACACCCGATCCAGTGCCACAGCTAATCCCGGGGTTTAAAATATCGGCCGCTGACACGTGGGACCGGGGCTTCGTCTACCTCCGGCCTCTCGCGTTCGGCTGCTGCTCCCCTCGTCGGAGTGCTCGCCGAAGGGATTCTGCCGTGCGCCAAACTCCATGATTTTGGCTGCCTCTGCCTAAATCCATCTGAGGAACATGATACTCGACTCAGCTCGTCGTGACAGTCACCGGAACACGGCCGGCGACGAGCGGCGGCTTCGAAGAACTTCGGCCGTGTCGGCCGGACTTCCTAGCACCCCAAACGATCGAGCAAAAGGCCGTAGAGCATCAGTGGACCCTAGGAAAGACCGACATGAGCTCAAAGCAGCTCGGGAGAGGTCCTAAGTAGGCTCTCACCGTGCGCCCGATGCTTCCCGCATAAGCCGCCGTTGGCAAGCTTGGAAATACGCCATGTACAGGGGTTCTCATGCTAGGTGTTGTGAAGCTAACTTGTGCGCCACTAAGTCTAGATCGTGTAGGAACAGTTTGAGGATCTCTAAACAACTATGGAGTGAGAATTTGGCGGATTTGCACCCAAAGGTTGGTCTGCGCCGAGTGAAAGGGGAAACTGAAGTTCGTCGCCGGTGATCAAACACTCGGGTTGTGGTTCGGGGGTGAGCAGCACCAGCCTCTAACGCGTCCGAGGGCGCCTTAGCTTGGTCGTGACATGCTCCCGTTTGGGCTGTCCACGGGAGCCCGAGGTGCGGCGAACTTAGGTCACCTAAAAGAACCTTGGGTAGGGACGAGATCATCCAAGTTCAGCTAATTTCCTACGGTGGGGAAGAAGAAGGAAATCCTTCCGTACTGTTTTGCAGCTTGGAGGGAGTGGAGCGGCTGTGATCACAGTTCTCCGATCAGTTCCGAGCGAGCGGCGGCGAGGCGATTCTTTTCTTGCGTGAGAGCGAAGCAACAACCGATAACGCCTCGATTTGGCTCAGCTGCGGGGATAAGAAGGCAGCGAGGCGGTTCAGCGGCTCGGGGCGGCAAGCAGCTGCTGGCCTCGATGGCCTAGCGCGGTGGAGACCACGGCGGGAGCCTGAGACCCAAGCACTCGGTGCCTCAATCGGTTCTGGGATCTATGAGGCTGACAGGTGGGTCCCACTAAAAGTTGCCTAGAGGGGGGGTGAATAGGCTAATAAAACCTGAAATTCAAATAAACAGCGGATAAAACCAGAGCAGGCCGGACTAGTCCGGTCTGTGGTTGGACTAGTCCGGTCTAAGCCTAATTTGTGTTTTAGTTTTCCTTTTAAGTTTGTTTGAGCAGAAAATATGTGGTAGTCAAGTGATATCACAAATTAGTTGAGAATGGTTAGATTGCAGAATAATAGAACAATTTGTGAGAAATAACACAATGAAAGCTTGACAAGTAATTTTAGTGAGCTATTTAAATAGTAGAGAGACCAAGAGACATGATTTATCCTAAGGTTCGATTCCACACAGGAACCTACGTCTTCGTTGAGGAGTCCACCAAGGATCGGGTCTTTTCTAACCCTTCCCTCACCGAGCGATCACCAAGATCAAGCCCGGGCTTTTTCACTATCAATCGAATGTGAGTACAATAATCTTAGGGGCTACTCACACTTTGAGGCTCCCTGCACCAACCAAGTAGTTCTAGAATTCAATGTACAACTGTTAAAAACTAAAAATAATAGTTAGAGTGCAAAGGAATCAAACCGAGAGCTCAAACGTCGGTCACCACGTCTTTCCTCTCACAAGAACCACTAACTCCTTAAGATCCAATCTTAGGGGTCTAGAAGGTGAGAAAAGAGGCTTAGAAGAGCTCTAGGAATGAGTTTTCAGCGCTTGGGTTCGTGTCTTACGAATTCTCAACCGGGGGGTCTCCTTTTATAGAAATTCCGGCATTTAGCCGTTACCAACTAAAGTCCGGACTAGTCCGGTCAACCCTGGACTAGTCCGATCTTAAGGGACCACTCACGTCACAGCTTACCAAATAAAGTTTTAATTACCATTGGATTCAAACGGTCATGAAACCCCGGACTAGTCCGCCCAAGAGCGGACTAGTCCGATCTCAATCAGGAACCTTTGTTCCGTATGAGAACGGACTAGTCTGGTAGGGGCGGACTAGTCCGGTCTTACCAGACTTAGTCTGAAAACTCTCTCAACTGGAGCTGTGGACTAGTCCAGCCAACCTCGGACTAGTCCGAGCTCACACAGGAACCTTTGTTCCGTCCTAATTCGGACTAGTCTGAAAAGATTGGACTAGTCCGGCCTGTGGAGCGGACTAGTCCGATGGCACTCAGAGACTTCTTCTCCGGACCTAAGCGGCTTAGTCCGCTTAGCGGACTAGTCCGACCTCTTGGGCGGACTAGTCCGGCCTTCTGAGACTTAGTCTCATAACGGCTCAGACTCACACAACAACGGACTAGTCCGGCCTTTAACGGACAAGTCCGAACTGACTCAGAGACTCTTTATCCGGTCTAAAGCGGATTAGTCCGGGTATGAACGGACTAGTCCGGCCTTTTGTCCGGACAAGTCCGGTCTTCCCTTTTCTTCATATCTATGACTACTTCGTCTCATGATTCTAACTTTCTATTCTTCGTTTGAGCTCTCTAGTGATTCTCAAGCATTCTAAGAGAGAAGACCCTATACACAACTAGAAAAATGTGAAGATTAATAGAAAATGCTAATTTCTACTCTTTCAAGTCTTCTTTTCCCTTTGCTTCTTGAGAGACTCCATATCCATTTCTTTGATAAACACCTGTGCTCATACTCAGTAGAAACTTATTAGCATCATAATTATCGTCATCAATCAACCAAAACCCACGGGGATTATCTAGATGCACTTTCAATCTTCCCCTTTTTGGTGATTGATGACAACTCATTAAGATTTTCATAAAGTAGATACAGTAGATTGTTTTCATAAAGATTTACTCCCCCTAGATGTGTGCATAATGGATTATCAAGAAAGAAAGAAAAATATGCACAAGAGTGAGTTCTTGGGGAATTTCATGCTTACATGTGTTATGGTGGTGTGACTAAGTATAAGCAGTAACCACATTAAGAAAGATATAACATTTACGAGCAATCATATTTCATTATGGCATAATTTGAAGAGATAATAACATAGTCATTACAAAAATAACATAACGTGGCATAATGTAGCATAGTTATTACAAACCAGGATGAAATGAGTTTAAAGACTATGACTATGACTAGACTACTCCCCCTTATTCTCTCCCTCTTTGGCATCAAGACACCAAAAAAGGAAAGAAAAAGGAGAAAACCTAATCACTATCATCTTGATCTTCGTCGTGGTCACTCTGAGTCTCCTCGTCCTCATCCTCATCTTCATCGTCATCCTCGTGATGGGTGTGGGAGGTAGGAGGAGCAGCTGAGGAGGATCTAAAATAGGTAAGCTCATCCTCCGTGAGAGTGGGAAACTCTGTCACGTCGTCATAATCTGATGACGGTGGAGACATAGGTATCTCTATCTTGTCGCACATGGCCTTGAGATACTTCTCTTGGCGTTGCTTCATCTTCTGCGTGCGAACTTCCACCTTCCGACACAAAGAGAATATGGCTTTGAAGATCTTGAGCAGTCCACTAGAGGAGCCACTCGCTGATGGAGGGATGGATGGTCCGGCAGAGGAGGATGGAGCTGCAATGGATCCCCTGACCAAGGATGCAGGAGGGCGAGGAAGAGGAGTCGACATCTGAGGACGTAGCTTCCTGTGCTTCACATCCTTTGCAAACTCTAGCCCTATGACTTTTTCAATCATGCACATGATGTATGGTGCATAGCCACAAGATCTGTTCGGGGTGTGGGAGATGTTGAAGATGTCGTTGTAGATGTAGTCAAAGACATTGAATTTCTCTTCTTCATTGAGCAGTTTCAACAGGTTTCTGAGGTATCCCTGTATCATTCCCGCATCTCTATCTTTTGGAGCTAGAGTCTTCCTAAGAACTCTGTTCATAACTCCAAAGAAGGGTTTGATGTTGTGGTTTGAGGATGCCTCATAGGAGAGATAGGAAGGATACATGAAGTCCAAGTCATCCTTTCCCAGAGTTCTCTCATTGTGAACTACGATCTCATAGTTCAAATGCTCCCCAAGTCCTAGGATGCGAGCAAACTCATCATATAGAACCGAGTACACCACACTATTTGTCATCAACGTGATTTTCCTGTTTCCATAGGTGTGGAAGTAACAGGTGGTGTAGAACTGGACTATTACCTCAATGTTCCAATCATACTGAAAAGCCATCAAGTCTTTGATCCCATGGCGTTCTGTTGCTTCAATTACTACATCAAAGGCTTGATGTTTCTTGTTTGCCATGTATTGCCAGTCCACCCACTGAGCATCAACTACCGGTGTCTTCATTGGGAGATAGACATGCCGGTAGTAGTCACAATGGAAGTCACACCAGAAGCGAGGGTCTGGTGTGGACTTCTCGTACTTGTAAACCTCCTCCTCCCGGAACCTTCTGGCTTTGTCGGCTCCTTTCCCCTTGAAGGTTGCACTTGCCAAATTGGGTTGGCGGTTTGGATTGTGCATGGGAGGTGCCCTTTCAAGGAGCCCAACAGGTCCATGTGGGGGATTTTCCCTTCCCCGTCTAGAGTTGTCACGAATGACGAGTCTCCTGTTGGCTAGAGCCTTTTTCCTGGAAGGATAAGCTGCTTTGCCTTTTCCTTTGTCTTGGGTCGATTTTTGTGGCTCGGCAGGCTGTTTGTCCTTCAGGGTGACTAGTCTTTTCCTCCTTGGAGGATCAACGGACTGGGAGGCTTGGGCTTCCCTGTCAGCCCGTTTCTTCGTCCAAGCCTCCCTTGCAGCAGCCTCAACTGTATCTGCCTCGGCTGCTGCACGATAAGCGGTTTGACGAGCCGCTTCGGCCTCGGAATTCGGAAGAGGGCTGTCGTTGGATCCTGACATGATCTGGTGAGAAAAGAAGTATTTAGCTGATGGAGTATTGCGTTTAAATTAGTTTACAAACCCATTGTATTATCCGGACTTTTCCGGGCAGGAGGCGGACTTGTCCGCTCCGGCCGGACTTGTCTGGTTGGAGTCTCGACTAGTCCGGACTTTACAGTTTTAAGCCCTAACTAATGTGATTTGATTACTAATTCATCAAAGTAGTTGCAATACTATGGGGTTTTGAAATATTATGGCATAGGAATCTCAAAGAAGCCCTAAGGTACCCAAGATATGTTCTAGGAATAGGATTTTTGTGAAAAGTCAAGGCTAGCTTAAAAAGTACCTTGCAGTGAAGGAATGTGATGAAATCCGTGGTTCGAAGGAGCGGAGATGGTCGGAGAAGAGTTCCCCGCACTCCACAAGCCTTGAATCGAGGATGCCTTCGAGGGATTTGAGGGAGAACTCCAAAATCGCCAATGGGGGCGAGTTTTGGAGGAGAGAGGTGGAGTGGAGGTGAATGAGGGAGAGGGAGGGGTGTCAGCCCGACTCTTGGAGGTTAAGTCTCCAGGGGCCGGACCAGTCCGGTCTGTCGGACTAGGTCCGGACTAGTCTATAGTCCGGACTTCTTAGAATGCCCGGACTTGTCCGACATCTAGATCGGACTAGTCCGGTTCTTAAAGTCTAAAAATTCTTATAAATATCAGAATTTTGCCTTTATGTGCGGTGGATTTAATTGCACCTGCTATATGGTCCATATATATATGTTCAACAAATAATTACATGATGACCACAATATAGCCAAAAGTAATATGAGAGAGGAAAATAGAGGAGGAACAAGTTTTTCACAATCATGCATATTTTGGAAGTTGTGGAAGAATTTTGGAGAAGTTCTATTTGCACTATTTTTCAACTCACATTCCTAGAGTCTAGTATGTTTAGCTCATTTCGAAGTTCACAAAATCGTTTTTCATCTAGTGGTTTGGTAAAAATATCCGCTAGTTGTTTTTCAGTTCTTACGTGTGAGATAGCTATGTCCCCCTTTATAGAATGATCTCTCAAAAAGTGATGTCGGATGTGTATATGTTTGGTCCTAGAGTGCTCAACAGGATTGTGGGCTATCTTAATGACACTCTCATTGTCACAAAGGAGTGGAATGTTGTTCATATTGTGACCATAATCCCTTAGAGTCTGTCGCATCCAAAGAAGTTGAGCACAACAACTCCCGGCTGCGACATACTCCGCCTGAGCTGTGGAGAGAGCAATGGAGTTTTGTTTCTTGGATGACCATGATACTAGGGACCTACCCAAAAATTGACAAGTCCCTGAGGTGCTTTTTCTATCTATTTTACATTCGCCGTAATCCGCATCGGAGTATCCGATGAGATTAAACTTAGACCCCTTTGGATACCATAATCCTAGGTTAGGTGTGTGAACTAGATATCTTAGGATCCTTTTAACGGCTGTTAAATGATATTCTTTAGGTGGTGCTTGAAATCTTGCGCATAAACATACACTAAGCATGATATCGGGTCTAGATGCGCAAAGATAAAGTAATGATTCAATCATGGAGCGATATACCTTTTGATCCACGCTTGGTCCATCTTCATTGAGGTCAATGTGACCATTTGTTGCCATTGGTGTCTTGATAGGTTTTGCTTTTTCCATGTCGAACTTCTTGAGTATGTCTTGTGTGTACTTGGTTTGACTAATGAACGTACCTTCCTTGAGTTGCTTGACTTGAAATCTGAGGAAGAACTTCAACTCTCCCATCATGGACATCTCAAACCTATCTGTCATTATCTTGCTAAACACATTGCAAAAAGATTTGTTAGTAGAACCAAATATAATGTCACGGACATATATTTGGCACACAAAGAGATCGTTGTCTACATTCTTTGTAAATAGTGTATAATCTGCTTTGCCTATCTTAAAGCCATTATCAATGAGAAAGTCTCTAAGACATTCATACCAAGCTCTAGGAGCTTGTTTGACGCCATAGAGAGCTTTATGCAATTTAAACACATGATCAGGATATTCTTGGTCTTCAAAGCCGGGTGGTTGCTCCACATACACCTCCTCCTTGATTGGACCGTTTAGGAAGGCACTTTTCACATCTATTTGATAGAGTTTAAAATCATGATGAGTAGTATAGGCTAATAGAATACGAATAGATTCAAGCCTAGCTACGGGAGCAAAGGTTTCATCGAAATCCAAACCTTCGACTTGAGCATATCCCTTTGCTACAAGTATGGCCTTGTTTCTCGTCACCACTCCGTGTTCGTCTTGCTTGTTACGGAACAACCACTTGGTGCCTACCACGTTTGCGTTTAGTCTTTTCACTAGCTCTCATACTTGATTTCTTGTAAAGTTGTCTAATTCTTCTTGCATGGCTACTACCCAATCCGGGTCCTTGAGTGCATCTTCCACCCTAAATGGTTCCAAGGACGACACAAAAGACTAATGTGCACAAAAGTTAGCTATACGAGAACGTGTTGTTACCCCTTTTGTGATATCTCCAAGGATGTTATCAACGGGGTGATCTCGTTGAATGCTTTGATTAACCCTTGGGTGAGGCACTTGATTTCTTGAGTGGTTTTCTTCTTCTTCTCCCCCTTGATCAACACCATGGTTTCGATTTTCTTCCTCAAACTGACTGTCTTGATCTTGGGGTGTTTGATTTTGATCTTGAGTGAGAGGTGCCAATTTTGATGAGCTTGTAGCATCTTGTCCTACATTTTCTTGGGGACGGATTTCTCCAAGCCCCATTCTTCTTAGTGCTTCACTTGGTGCTTCTTCTTCATCTAATACACATTGATCAACTTGCTCCACTTGGGAGCCATTAGTTTCATCAAACACCACGTCACGTGCAATTTCAACGCACCCGGAGTTTTTGTTGAAGACACGATAAGCGTAGGTGTTTGAGTCATAACCAAGTAGGAAACCTTCATCGGATTTCGAAGCAAATTTTGAAATCCTAGGCTTCTTGTTAAGAATATAGCATTTACTTCCAAAAACTCGAAAGTAGGAGATATTGGGTTTGTTACCGGTTAGGAGCTCATATGAGGTTTTCTTCAAGAGTCGATGGAGGTAGAGGCGGTTTGTAGCATGACAAGCAGTGTTGACTGCCTCCGCCCAAAATCGATCTGAGGTCTTGTATTCATCGAGCATGGTTCTTGCCATCTCTATGAGTGTTCGATTCTTCCTTTCAGCTACCCCATTTTGTTCGGGAGTATAAGGGGCTGAAAACTCATATTTGATGCCCTCTTCATCCAAAAACTCTTCTACTTGAGTGTTCTTGAATTCAGAACCGTTGTCACTTCTAATCTTCTTAGTTTTTGAAGAAAACTCGTTTTGAGCTCTCCTCAAGAATTTCTTGAGTTTCTCACTTATCATGCAAGAAAAATACCCAAGTGAAACGAGAATAATCATCAACAATTACAAGACCATACCTGTTACCGCCAATGCTTATATAGGTGACAGGGCCGAAGAGGTCCATGTGAATCATCTCCAATGGTCTTGTTGTCGTCATCACGTTCTTAGCGGGTGAGCTGTTACAATTTGCTTTTCTGCTTGGCACGCACTACATGGTCTATCCTTTTCAAAAACAACACCTTTTAGTCCACGGATGTGATCCTGAATGTGGCCTAGAGGGGGGTGAATAGGCCTTATAGAGTTTCCTGCACACTTAAAGTAGTTGTCAAAAACTTGATTGACCGGACTAGTCCGGTTGTGTGAGCGGACTAGTCCGGTGTGCCTGAAGTGTGTAGATTGTATAAGTGTTGTGCAGGAGAATTAACTTGTTTAGCAGCGGAAATAAGAACAACAATTATTCTATTTTGATTTTACAATGTGAGGTGTGATTATGGCCGTGAATGAGACTTAGCAACTCAAATTATGAAGTTTAGCAACTAGATGTTATAATCAACAAAAAACAAGGAGGCATGCGAGACACAAATTTTACCGAGGTTCGATCTCACCAAAGATCTACGTCCTCGTTGAGGAGGCTCACACAGAGCCGGGTCTCTAACCCTTTCCCTCTTCAAGTCACCACACAAGGCCGACTTGACTCCACTAGCACGTGTAATCACCGAGTTTGTGGGGCAACCTCACACGTTGTGGGCTCCCACAAGAATTACAATGAGAAAGCGATCAAATACACTCAAAAAGATTACAATGCAGAATATGAGTGTAGAGAGATCAAACTCCAAGAGCTCACAACGAAGGAACGACGATCTCCCAATCCCAAATCCAAGTGTTTGATTGATTTTTCACCTTTTTGCACCTTAGATGTGTGGGGAGATGTGTTTTTGGGCTCTTGGGACAGGTGGCGGCGCTAGGGTTTGAGTTTTAGCAGTATGAGTCGTGTATCTATCTTGGAAGGCCGTGGATCACCAATTTATATGGTTTCCAAAAAGTTATCGTTGTAAAACCTAATACTGGACTAGTCCGGTATATGATCGGACTTGTCCGGTCTACTTCTAGTAGGTTAACCAGACTAGTCCGGTCTAAAACCGGACTTGTCCGGTGCTATGTGAAGTGGGGTTCCAGAAAGTTTAGCGGACTAGTCCTGTCGCATGGATGGACTAGTCCGCAGTCCTCTAAAGAGAACAACAAAAACATGAGCGGACTAGTCCGGTCTAAAACCGGACTTGTCCGGTTGCATTCCAGTAAGCTGACCGGACTAGTCCGGTCCATGAACGGACTAGTCCGGTGTCGAGTGGATTTTAGTTGATTATTAACCCCATACCCTTACGAAAAGTCATGAGCTCTTGGGATGTGTCTATCACACACACCCTATACATTTACATCTAATTTGCTCTTCTAAATTTCACTAAAGTCTTCCTTTTCGGGCAGCACTTTATTTTTCACCTTTTTGTGTGCACCGAGCTAGTTCACTTTGTTTGTCCTTCAATCATTTCATTAGGATCTCATATGCTTGTCATCAATTCTCCAAAACCCACAAGGGATACCCTAGATGCACTTTCAATCTCCCCCTTTTTGGTGATTGATGACAACCATTTGAGATATCACAATTAAGAGAAAAAAATTGATTTTTCATAACGTGTGCATATATGAGAATAATGAATAACTTACAAGAAAAAACTTCTCTCATACACACACACCTTATGGTGGGGTGCCTAACAAATGTGTGATCAACAAAAATATGATGAACGAGGATAAAAGATAACAACCATAGATGTAAGCATCACACATAAGGTAAATAGTCAAATTACAATAGTTTTAAAAATAAGTACAAGTCCTCGCTCACAAGTCCTTAATAACTTATACTATATAATCTCTCTCCCTTTGGCATCAAGGCACCAAAAAAGGGAAAAATCGAGTGGAATCACTAATCGCCGTTCCCACTTTCACTCTCAGTCCTATCTTCATCTTCTTCTCCACCTTGATCTTCATCATCTTGACCATGTAGAGGGTTAGCAGCTGAACCACCACAAAACCCAAGGGAGCTCAACTCTTGGTCAGTGAAGGTTGGCATTTCAGTGAAGTCTTCAGCTGAGTCCTCAGAAACCTCAATTGACCCTTGTGGCTCAATTTCCAGTTTGGCACATATGGCTTGGATGTTGGCTTTTACATATCTTTGATGTTTCTTCCTGGCCAATCTCTCTTCATGTTGCTTAACTTCAATTTTGCGGCAAGAGGCAAAGATAGAAGATAGCATCTTGAAGATGTCACTTGAGGATTCCCGAGTAGAGGAGGTTGCATGAGTGGTAGCTGCAGCCTCAGATCTTGGCTCCTCTTGAGCTCTCTTGGATCTTCTTTCTTCTCCGGGTGAGGCAGGAGTAGAAGGGGCAGAATATATAGTAGGATTTTGGGGCCTAAGTCTAGTGTGAGCCACATCCTTTACGAACTCCAATCCTGTCACTTTCTCAATCATGAACATTATGTAGGGTGCATAGCCGCAAGACCGGATGGGATTGATAGAGATATTGACAATGTCATTGTAGATGTACTCAAACACATTGAATTTGCTCTTCTTGCTTATGACTTTCATTAATGTTCTGAGGGTGCCCTGAACAGTTCCTGCATCTCCCTCTTTGGGAGCTATAGTCTTCCGCAATATCCGATTGAGGACTACAAAGAAGGGCTTCATGTATTTTGTGGTTGGAGGCCTGAATGGCATTCTTGTATCATAGAGAAAGTCCAGTTGATCCTTCTCCAGTGGTTTCAGGTTGTGAATCACAAGTTCATTGTCCAAAGTATGCTCAAGATGAAGGATCCTTGAAAATTCTTCATATGTGACACTGTACTGAGACCCATGTGTCATCCAGATCATTCTGTCGTTGTCATCACGAGCGAAGTAGAGAGTGGAGTAGAATTGCGTGATGACTTCATCATCCCAGTCACACTGGAAAGAGAATAGTTCTTTTAGCCCATGAAGCTCGAGGGCTGCCACAACCTCCTCATAAGCTTGACATCTCTTGGACTGAAGATAATCAATATCAACCCACTGACTTTCGACAACGGGATGCTTCATCTTCCGATACACATGTTCATAGTAATCAGCATGAAAATTACTCCAAAATCTAAGGTCAGCTGACTCTCTGGGCTGATTATACACTTCTGCTTTTCTGAACTTGTCAGCTAGTTCACCCCCTTTTCCAGTGTAATCATTATCTGAAGGTTGCCTGTTGTGATGAACGGGATTTTTCATTTTCAGAGGCCCAATGGGGCCACTAGCAAGCCCTTTTCCTTTATTGAGAGTCCTCTTAGGTCCTGAGGAGCTCTCGGCCATAGCCTTCCCTCGAGGCTTCTTCACAATTACTTTCCTTCTTAGGCAAATTTTCGTCGGAAGGTGAAGAGTGGACATTGACATCATGTCTTTTCTTCATCACTCCCTCCTTAGCTCTCCTCACTCTTTCACGTTGAACTTCTTCGTCAAGGTGAAAAGAGTCGTCATCTGAGCCTGAAGACATGGTGCCTGATAGGAGTTCAAGGATTAGATGCAAATGGACTCATTATCGACTTCAAATGGGAATGTAGGGGTTCAGCTGTCAGAGACCGGACTTGTCCGGTTTCAGAGTGCGGACTTGTCCGGTGGACCGGACTTGTCCGCATCTGTGCGTCGAACTAGTCCGGCCTAGCATAAGAACCCTAATGTTTCATTTGAATCAAATCTCCTATCTAAGGACACAAGGGCAGGAAAGTGGTAGGAATACATCTATTGAGGCAATGTACATCCTTTTGAAATCAAAGGAAACTAGCTAGAACTAGAAAAGTTGAGATTTTGGTTTTAGGGGGGGGGGGATTTACCAAGATTTGAAGATTCGCGTTGAAGGAGCAAGAGTCTATCCGGATGAGTCCGGAGAGTAGAATCTCCTCGTCGAGAAGAGACTTTTTCACGGAGAAAACTCCGAGTTTGAGGGCTCAACTCGAAAATCACTTTTGGGAGCTAGGGTTTAGGAGAGGGGTTGAGACAAAGTGCTTATGAGTGGAGAGGGATGGATTTGGTCCGGCCAACTGCTTCTGTATGCGACTGACCGGACTAGTCCGGTCATGGTAGCGGACTAGTCCGGTGCCCCTGAATTAACCTAATTGTCGTCTATCCGGACTAGTCCGGTCGACAACCGGACAAGTCCGGTTCCAGCAGACTTGATGCAGATAGTAGAGTTTAGAGGTGATCCAAGGACACTAATTTTTGCAAATAATCTTGGTAATTACGACCAGTAGGCAAGCAACAATAAAAAATTGGTCATATTTCGCAAGATTTCTTCATTAAAATAGTTTTCTTAGAAGAAAAAAGAGATGAGGAACGGTTTTTACAATAAAATGTAACATTTGAGGTTGCAATCAGGTATGCAACGTTTCAAGCCACATTTCGAGAGTCAAGAATATTGAGTTCATTTCTTAGCTCATAAAACCTTTTCTCATCTAATAGTTTGGTAAAAATATCTGCTAGTTGTTTTTCAGTTCTAACATGTGAAATTTCAATGTCACCTTTTAATGAGTGATCTCTAAGAAAGTGATGACGAATATCTATGTGCTTAGTTCTTGAGTGCTCTACTAGGTTGTGTGCAATTTTTATCGCGCTTTCATTATCACATAGAAGCGGGATATGATTTAGATTGTAGCCGTAGTCTCTAAGAGTCTGTCGCATCCAAAGTAGTTGTGCACAACAACTTCCTGCTGCAACATACTCTACTTCTGTTGTTGAAAGAGCAATAGAGTTTTGCTTTTTTGATGACCAAGAAACTAGGGATCTGCCAAGAAATTGACAGGTCCCTAAAGTGCTCTTTCTATCGACTTTGCATCCTGCATAGTCGGCATCGGAATAACCTATCAAGTTAAACTTGGATCCTTTGGGATACCAAAAGGCCCAAGTTTGGTGTGTGCACAAGATACCTTAGGATTCTTTTTACAGCAATTAAGTGACACTCTTTAGGTGGGGCTTGAAACCTTGCACACATGCATACGCTAAGCATAATATCTGGCCTAGATGCACATAAGTAAAGTAAGGAGCCGATCATTGACCTATATACCTTTTGGTCCACATTTGGACCTTCTTCATTGAGATCGAGATGTCCGTTGATTGTCATGGGTGTCTTGATGGGCTTGGCTTTGTCCATATTGAATTTTTTGAGGATGTCCTGTGTGTATTTGGTTTGGCTTATAAATGTGCCTTCTCTCAGTTGCTTCACTTGGAATCCCAAGAAGAACTTCAATTCCCCCATCATCGACATCTCGAACCTATCTGTCATAATTTTGCTAAATTCCTCACAGAAAGACTTGTTAGTGGATCCAAAGATAACATCATCAACGTAAATTTGACATACAAATAGATGATCATCAAAATGTTCAGTGAAGAGTGTATAGTCAGCTTTACCAATTTTGAATCCATTTTGAGTTAGAAAATCTCTAAGGCACTCGTACCAAGCTCGAGGAGCTTGCTTGAGGCCATAGAGAACCTTACGTAGTTTATAGACGTGGTTAGGATACTCTTGGTCTTCGAATCCTGGTGGCTGCTCCACATAAACTTCCTCCTTGATCGGACCGTTGAGGAAGGCACTTTTGACGTCCATTTGATACAACTTAAAATTATGGTGAGTAGCATATGCCAATAAAATACGAATGGACTCAAGTCTAGCTACGGGAGCAAAAGTTTCATCGAAGTCCAAACCTTCGACCTGAGAATAACCCTTGGCCACCAGCCTCGCTTTATTTCTTGTTACTACTCCATGTTCATCTTGCTTGTTCCGAAAGACCCATTTGGTTCCAACGATGTTCGCCCTTGGTCTTTCCACCAGCTCCCACACTTCATTTCTTTTGAAGTTGTTCAATTCTTCTTGCATTGCCATCACCCAGTCTGGATCCCTTAAGGCTTTTTCTACCCTGTATGGTTCCAGAAAAGAGACAAAAGAATAGTATTCACAAAAATTTGCAACGCGAGATCTAGTAGTTACTCCCTTAGCAATATCACCAATGATATTGTAGACAGGATGGTCTCTTTGTACACTCTGATGTACTCTTGGGTGAGGAACTTGTGTAGCTGCTTGTTCTTCATCATCTTCATGTTCATTGTCTCCCCATAGATCATTGCTTCCATGACTATCTTGATCTTCTTGATCTTCCTCCACTTGATCTTGTGTGAAAGCTCCCCCTTGATCATTGCTTCCTCGTTGAGGTTCACCTTGTGCATTTGAGTCTTGCGTTTGCTCTTGTGGTAGAATATCACCAAGTGCCATTTTCTTCAGCGCTTCACATGGAGGTTCCTCTTTTTCTAGCATGCACTTATCGACTTGCTCCACTTGTGAGCCGTTAGTTTCATCGAACACTACGTCACGTGCTACTTCAACAAGGTCGGACACCTTGTTGAAGACACGGTAGGCGTAGGCATTCGATTCGTAGCCGAGCAAGAACCCTTCATCGGACTTCGAAGCAAACTTCGAAGCCCTCGGTTTCTTGTTCAGAATAAAACATTTACAACCAAAAACTTTGAAATAAGAAACATTAGGCTTTTTACCGGTAAGGAGCTCATATGGAGTTTTCTTCAGTAATCGGTGAAGGTACAGCTGATTTGTGGCATGACAAAATCGATCTGATGTCTTGTATTCATCCAACATTGTTCTTGCCATTTCAATCAATGTTCTGTTCTTTTGTTGAGGAGAGTAGGGTGCCGAGAACTCATGTTTTATCCCTTCTTCATCGAGATACTCTTCAACTTGTGTATTCTTGAATTCTGTCCCGTTGTCACTTCTGATGTTCTTCACGGTTGATGAGAATTCGTTCTGGGCTCTTTTCAGGAACTTCTTGAGGATTCCCTGAGTTTCTGATTTATAATACAAGAAAAATACCCAGGTAAATCTTGAAAAATCATCAACAATTACTAAACCGTATTTATTACCGCCGATACTTATGTAAGCAATTGGACCAAATAGATCCATATGAAGAAGTTCCAGTGGTCTTGTAGTGGTCATTATGTTCTTGGCGGGGTGTGGTGCTCCGACTTGTTTTCCCGCCTCGCAAGCGCTGCACGGCCTGTCTTTCTCAAAAATCACATCCTTTAGACCTCGGATGTGACCACCTTTTAGAAGTTTCTGCAGATTTCTCATCCCAACATGGGCTAGCCGTCTATGCCACAGCCATCCCATGTTGGTTTTAGCAACCAAGCAAATGTTGAGTTCGGCTTTATATTTGTTGAAATCAACAAGATAAAGCTTTCCCTTCAACATTCCCTTGAATGCAATCGAGCCATCGCTTCTTCTAAAAACGGTCACACCCTCATTAGTGAATAAACAGTTATAACCTTTATCGCATAGTTGAGATATTGACAACAGGTTATAATCTAGGGAGTCTACATGTAAAACATTAGATAAAGTGTGTTGAGGAGATATTTCAATGTTACCGCTACCAAGGACCTTTCCTTGGCTATTGTCTCCAAAGTATATGCCTTCACTTGGATCCTTGTTGTACTCGTACTCCACAAACATATCTCTCTCTCCGGTCATGTGATTTGTGCATCCGCTATCTAGCACCCACTTAGATCCACCGGAGGAGTAAGCCTGCAAAACAGAATTATTCCTTAGTTTTAGGTACCCAAGCTTGCTTGGGTCCTCTCAGGTTAGTCACAAGAGTCTTGGGCATCCACACACAAGTTTTCGAGTTTCTATGGCGTGGCCCTGTGTATTTAGCAATAACTTTTCCATATTTGTTTTTTATAAGAACATAGGAAAGATCAAATATACGAAACAATATTTGTAAATTAGATTCATGTGATTTTTCCTTAACAAAGGTGATTCTTTTCTTTGCATGATTAAGAGTGGATATGTGTTTGTTCCTGTCAAACCCAAGACCATCTTTGACGTTGGGAGGTCTAGTGACCATATATGCGCTACGTGCATATTTGATCTTCTCCTTATCAAAGATGTCGATTTGGGAAGGATGCACATCATGAGAAGTTGAAGTATTAGAAATGATATTTTTCTTACTAGACCATGTGCAGGTTCCAATTGTTGTCGAACTCATATCTTTGGAGGAAGAGCTCTTGGAGGAAGATGAGTCACTATGCTTTAGCGACTCAACTTGCACTTCTAGGATCTTGTTAACTCTTGACAAGTTAGCAAGCTCATCCTTGATTGCAATATGTGAGTCCTCTAGCTTTGAGTAAGTCTCCTTACTCAAGGCTAGCTCAACCTCAAGTGACTTGTTCTTCTCTCTTTCAAGCTCAAGAAGTTTTTCAACCTCTTGATATCTCTTCCTTTCACGGATGAGCGTATCTTCTTGTCGGTTGACAAGTTCCTCCTTTTCAAAGATTTCGTTCGACAACATTTCCATTTTCTTTAAAGCAGTTTTACTTAATCCTCTAAACATTTCTTCATTATCACTAGAGCTATCAAAGTCATCAATAGAGGTATTTAACGCAGGAGAAGTAAGTCGAACCTTTTTCTTGCCTTCTTTAGCTATAAGGCAAGTATGGTTGTTCATATCCCGTCCTACCATGTTGGGAAGAGTGTAGCTCTCATGGTGGGTTTCTTAACGGCAATGGTGGCCATCTCCTCTTCTTCATCGGAGGAGGGCTCATCGTTTGAGTCCCACTCCTTGCCAATGTGAGCCTGATGAGCTTGTCTCCTTTTTCTAAATTTTTTTTCATGTGCTTTTGTTTCCTTCTTCTTCTTGTTTTCTTCATAAGTATAGTCCACCATGAAGTGACCGTACTCTCCACAATTATAGCAAGTACGTCGAGCCTTGGATTTTCCTTTATCCTTGCTTTTCCCTTCATTTGAGTTGTTGCCATGTCTTCTCCTCATCATGCGCTTGAACCTTTTGATAAAGAGTACCATTTCCTCATCATCTAGATCGGTACTCACGTCGCTTGTATCTCCGTCATCTTGGTCTTCACGGGTTTCTTTGAGTTTGGGTCTGCACGTTGCTTTGAGAGCAACTTCTTTCTTTTTGGAAGAGGTGAGCTCGGCTAAGTCTTTGACGTATTGAGCCTCCTTCTCTATCATTTTATGATTTATGATCTTCCTCAATAACTCATCGGGAGTCATTTTGTGAAACCCGGGGCTTTCTCTAATCATTGAGCAAAGTGTGACGTTTCTTGGCATGAAGGCTCTTATCATCCTTTTGACCACCTCGTGATCAGTCCATTTCTTACTTCCATAGGCACGGATTTTGTTGATGAGTGCCCTCATCCGGTTGTACATGTCTTGAGGTGATTCACCTTCTTCAATAGCAAATCTCCCCAATTCTCCTTCAAGCATCTCAATTTTGGCTTCACATACAGACCTATTTCCTTCATGAGTTGTTTTGAGTGTATCCCAGATTTCTTTTGCACTCTCTAGTCCATCAATCTTGGTGAATTCTTCTCTGCTCAGTGACGATGTGATTACTGCAACGGCTTGTGCATTTCTGTGAATCTCTTGTTCTTGTTCCGGAGTGAGTTCTTCATCCGTGTCTGGGATATCTATTCCTGTGCAGACAATATGCCAAAGGCTGGGGATTCAAGGATATTAGATGCATTTTCATATTGTACTTCCACATGGTATAGTCACTTCCGTCAAACTGCAGGGGCCTTCCCATAGGAATGGAGAGATAATGATTATTTGAATTGAGACGGTTGTAGTTGTAAGGATATCGGGAGTAGTCGTGATGACCACTCCCCATCGTCTTTTCTTCCTCCTTTCCCTTTTGTGCCATTAATTTCTTTCTCAGTAGTGCCTTTAGGTGTCTCACTTCTTCATCATCATGTGGACTTTCTTTCAGCACATCGAAGGCTTTGGCTTCTTGCTCCTCATCGTTGTTGTTCGTCTTCGGGATATCGTTGTTCTTCTCACAGGCCATTGATCTCTCCGAGATGTGAGTCTCGTTGATGGAGAACTTGGCTCTGATACCAATTGAATGTGGCCTAGAGGGGGGGTGAATAGGCCTTATAGAGTTTCCTGCACACTTAAAGTAGTTGTCAAAAACTTGATTGACCGGACTAGTCCGGTTGTGTGAGTGGACTAGTCCGGTGTGCCTGAAGTGTGTAGATGGTATAAGTGTTGTGCAGGAGAATTAACTTGTTTAGCAGCGGAAATAAGAACAACAATTATTCTATTTTGATTTTACAATGTGAGGTGTGATTATGGCCGTGAATGAGACTTAGCAACTCAAATTATGAAGTTTAGCAACTAGATGTTATAATCAACAAAAAACAAGGATGCATGCGAGGCACAAATTTTACCGAGGTTCGATCTCACCAAGAGATCTACGTCCTCGTTGAGGAGGATCACACAGAGTCGGGTCTCTAACCCTTTCCCTCTTCAAGTCACCACACAAGGCCGACTTGACTCCACTAGCACGGGTAATCACCGAGTTTATGGGGCAACCTCACACGTTGAGGGCTCCCACAAGAATTACAATGAGAAAGCGATCAAATACACTCAAAAGATTACAATGCAGAATATGAGTGTAGAGAGATCAAACCCCAAGAGCTCACAACGAAGGAACGACGATCTCCCAATCCCAAATCCAAGTGTTTGATTGATTTTTAACCTTTTTGCACCTTAGATGTGTGGGGAGATGTGTTTTTGGGCTCTTGGGACAGGTGGCGGCGCTAGGGTTTGAATTTTAGCAGTATGAGTCGTGTATCCATCTTGGAAGGCCGTGGATCACCAATTTATATGGTTTCCAAAAAGTTATCGTTGTAAAACCTAATACCGTACTAGTCCGGTATATGATCGGACTTGTCCAGTCTACTTCTAGTGGGTTAACCGGACTAGTCCAGTCTAAAACCGGACATGTCCGGTGCTATGTGAAGTGGGGTTCCAGAAATTTTAGCGGACTAGTCCTGTCGCATGGATGGACTAGTCCGCAGTCCTCTAAAGAGAACAATAAAAACATGAGCGGACTAGTCCGGTCTAAAACCGGACTTGTCCGGTTGCATTCTAGTAAGCTGACCGGACTAGTCCGGTCCATGAACGGACTAGTCCGGTGTCCAGTGGATTTTAGTTGATTATTAACCCCATACCCTTACGAAAAGTCATGAGCTCTTGGGATGTGTCTATCACACAAACCCTATACATTTACATCTGATTTGCTCTTCTAAATTCCACTAAAGTCTTCCTTTTCGGGCAGCACTTTATTTTTCACCTTTTTGTGTGCATCGAGCTAGTTCACTTTGTTTGTCCTGCAATCGTTTCTTAGGATCTCATATGCTTGTCATCAATTCTCTAAAACCCACAAGGGATACCCTAGATGCACTTTCAGATCCCTCTTTAGAAGTTTTTGTAAGTTCCTCATTCCAACATGGGCTAGTCTTCTATGCCACAGCCATCCCATGTTGGTTTTTGCTATTAAGCATGTGTCAAGCTGAGCTTTATCTGTGGAAAAATCCTTCAAGTAAGGCTTTCCCTTTAACACACCCTTAAAGGCAATTGAGTTATCACTTCTTCTAGAGACGGTCACATCCTCATTAGTAAACAAGCAATTATAACATTTCTCGCATAGTTGAGATATGGACAATAGGTTATAATCCAATGATTCAACGTGTATAACATGTGAAAGAAAGTGTTGAGAGGAGATTGTAATTTTACCAATACCTAGTACCCTTCCTTGGTTGTTGTCTCCAAAATAGATGCCTTCATTTGGATCATCATTTTCTTCATACTCAACAAACATTTTCCTCTCTCCGGTCATATGGTTAGTGCACCCACTATCTAGCACCCATTTAGTGCCACCGGAGGAGTAGGCCTGCAAAACAATTTAAACATTGCTCTTAGGTACCCAAACTTGGTTGGGTCCTTTGAGGTTAGTTACTAGGCATTTGGGCACCCACACACAAGTTTTTGGACTCTTGTGGAGTGGCCCAACATATTTTGCATAAACTTTACCATACTTGCTTTTCATAAGAACATAAGATGCATCGAAATTATGAAATACTACAAATTTTAGATTTTTGGTAATCTTATGTGAGGTAGATGCAAGGTTGTTACTCTTGTCTTGTCTTGAGTTTTCTTTCACGAAGGCTACGAATTTGCTACTGTTTTTAAGGATTCTAGTATTTTGCTTTCCTCCCCTAGTATATCCAAGTCCATCTTTGATGAAGGGAGATCTTGTGATTGTGTATGCACTACGTGCATATTTGATTTTTTTCTTTATCAAAGATCCCACTCTTATGTGTATTCTTGCTTTGTGCCTCTTTGAGCTCACTTTTTAAGTTTAAGACAATGCTAGCACATTTACAAGTTTTAGTGTTGGATTCTATATTTGTTGAGAGAGAGCTTTTGGAGGATGAATTAATTGGGACACTTGACTTAAGTGAGTCAAGTTGTGCTCCAAGATTCTTGTGAGCTTTGGTTAAGCTTACAAGTTCATCTTGAAGTTCTACATTCTCACTTTTAAGCTGAACGCATGTCTCCTTGCTCATGGCAAGTTCGCTTTCAAGTGTTCTACTTTTTTCTTTCTCAAGTTCAAGAAGTTTCTCAATCTCAAGGTTTCTTTCCTTTTCAAGGATAAGCAAATCTTCTTGTTGATTGAGAAGCTCTTCTTGTTCAAATATTTCATCCGATAGCATTTTCATTTTAGCTATAGCCTTTTTGTTTAATCCTCTAAACATGAATTCGTTTTCACTACTACTATCAAAGTTACTATCATCTTTAATATGTAACTTAGAAGGTCTAGTCATTACCTTGCGCTTTCCTTACTTTGCCATGAGGCATGTGTGATTTCGGCTCTTCCAATCACCTTTGTTTGGCAAGAGTGATTTCTTCATGGTTGGCCTCTTGATGGCTACGGTTGTCACTTTTTCTTCATCTTCGGAGGAGGATTCTTCATTTGAGTCCCATTCTTCTCCGATGTGGGCTTGTCCATATGTCTTCTTCTTTGTGAAGAATTTCTTGTCTTGCGACTTCTCATCCTTCTTCTTTCTCTTGTCATATTCCTTGCTATGGGGGCAGTTCACAATGAAATGCCCATGTTCTCCACAGTTGTAGCAAGTCTTCTTTGTTCTTGACTTGCCCTTGTCTTTGCTCTTGTTCTCATAGTGATGGCTTCTCCTTCTCCTCATCAACCTTTTGAATCTTTTGATGAAGAACGTCATTTCTTCATCATCCATGTCTGTGCTCTCATCATCACTTTCTTCATCTTCACTTGTGAGTTGTGTTTCTTTTGACTTGGACTTGGATGTGGCCTTGAGAGCAATGCCCTTCTTCTTGGATGAAGTGATCTTGGCTAAGTCATTGACGTGTTGGGCTTCCTTCTCCATCATCTCATGGTTAATGATCTTCCCTAGCACTTCATCCGGAGTCATCAAATGAAAGTTTGGACTTTCCTGAATTAAGCTGCATAGGGTCACATTGCGAGGCATAAATGCTCTTATCATTCTTTTAACCACCTCATGGTCATTCCATTTCTTGCATCCGTACGCCCGACTCTTGTTGATAAGAGTTTTGAGTCAGTTGTACATTTCTTAAGGTGTTTCGTCTTCTTCCATGGTGAACTTCCAAGCTCTCCTTCTATCATCTCAATCTTAGCTTCCCTCACGGATCGGTTTTCTTCATGTGCGATCTTGAGGGTGTCCCAAATGTCTTTGGCGAGCTCCAACCCATCTACCTTGTTAAATTCTTCAATGCTCAGAGATGAGTTGAGCACGGCTGCTGCTTGTGCATTGTGATGGATTTGTTGTTCTTGTTCTAGGGTGAGTTCATCTTCGTCTTCGGGGATATCTATACCTGTACATATCACATGCCAAAGACTTGGGTTCAAGGAAATTAGATGCAACTTCATGTTGTGTTTCCACATTGTATAGTTAGTTCCATCAAAGTGAGATGGTTTGCCTAGAGGAATTGATAAATAACTGGAATGAGAATTTAGTCGTTCATAGTTAAAAGGATATCGCGAGTAGTCTTGTTGACTACTCTTGAGTTTCTTCTCTAACTTCTCCTTCTTTTTCTTTTTAGCCTCCTCCTTCTTTTTTTTGAGGAGTGCCATGAGACGAAGAACTTCTTCATCTTCTTCTGAGCTTGTAACGTCTTGTGGAGGAGCAACTGCGGGAGGTGGGTTAGAACCTTGTTCTTCAAAGTTGCTCGAACTTGCTCCTTTTCCCTTGTTGATATCAATTTGGCTACCGCCCTTGTCCCCCATCTCCTCTCCAAGCGGTTAAGTTTTTATGGAGAGTTAGGCTATGATACCAATTGAAAGTTTCCTAGAGGGGGTGAATAGGCTAATAAAATCTGAAATTCAAATAAACAACGGTTAAAACCAGAGCAGGCCGGACTAGTCCGGTCTGTGGTCGGACTAGTCCGGTCTAAGCCTAATTTGTGTTTTAGTTGAGAATGGTTAGTCAAGTTTGTTTAAGCAGAAAATATGTGGTAGTCAAGTGATATCACAAACTAGTTGAGAATGGTTAGATTGCAAAATAATAGAATGATTTGTGAGAAATAACACAATGAAAGTTTGACAAGTAATTTATTGAGCTATTTAAATATTAGAGAGACCAAGAGACACGATTTATCCCGAGGTTCGATTCCACACAGGAGCCTACGTCCTCGTTGAGGAGTCCACCAAGGACCGGGTCTTTTCTAACCCTTCCCTCACCGAGCGATCACCAAGATCAAGCCCGGGCTTTTCACTATTAATCGAATGTGAGTACAATAATCTTAGGGGCTACTCACACTTTGAGGCTCCCTGCACCAACCAAGTAGTTCTAGAATTCAAAGTACAACTGTTAAAAACTCAAAATAACAGTTAGAGTGCAAAGGAATCAAACCGAGAGCTCAAACGTCGGTCACCACGTCTTTCCTCTCACAAGAACCACTAACTCCTTAAGATCCAATCTTAGGGGTCTAGAAGGTGAGAAAAGAGTCTTAGAAGAACTCTAGGAATTCAGCGCTTGGGTTCGTGTCTTACGAATTCTCAACCGGGGGGTCTCCTTTTATAGAAATCCCGGCATTTAGCCGTTACCAACTAAAGTCCGGACTAGTCCGGTCCCAACCCCGGACTAGTCCGATCTTCAGGGACCACTCACGTCACAGCTTACCAAATAAAGTTTTAGTGACCGTTGGATTCAAACGGTCATGAAACCCCGGACTAGTCCGCCCAAGAGCGGACTAGTGCGATCTCAATCAGGAACCTTTGTTCCGTATGAGAACGGACTAGTCTGGTAGGGGCGGACTTGTCCGGCCCAAAGGGCGGACTAGTCCGGTCTTACCAGACTTAGTCTAAAAACTCTCTCAACTAGAGTTGCGGACTAGTCCAGCCAACCTCGGACTAGTTCGAGCTCACACAGGAACCTTTGTTCCGTCCTAATTCGGACTAGTCTGAAAAGATCGGACTAGTCCGGCCTGTGGAGCGGACTAGTCCGATGGCACTCAGAGACTTCTTCTCCGGACCTAAGCGGCTTAGTCCGCTTAGCGGACTAGTCCGGCCTCTTAGGCGGATTAGTCCGGCCTTCTGAGACTTAGTCTCATAAAGACTCAGACTCACACAACAACGGACTAGTCCGGCCTTTAATGGACAAGTCCGAACTGACTCAGAGACTCTTTATCCGGTCTAAAGCGGATTAGTCCGTGTATGAACGGACTAGTCCGGCCATTTGTCCGGACAAGTCCGGTCTTCCCTTTTCTTCATATCTATGACTACTTCGTCTCATGATTCTAACTTTCTATCCTTCGTTTGAGCTCTCTAGTGATTCTCAAGCATTCTAAGAGAGAAGACCCTATACACAACTAGAAAAATGTGAAGATTAATAGAAAATACTATTTTCTACTCTTTCAAGTCTTCTTCTTTTTCCTTTGCTTCTTGAGAGACTCCATATCCATTTCTTTGATAAACACCTGTGCTCATACTCAGTAGAAACTTATTAGCATCATAATTATCGTCATCAATCAACCAAAACCCATGGGGATTACCTAGATGCACTTTCACCCACCCAAGGTTTAACCTCTGAAATTAAATTTTTCCCACTGCTCTAAACAGTAGAGACCCAAATACCCTCTCGTTTTTTAATTATCAACCACAAGCCTATTTGAAGTTGATAGAATTCAAATTGTGAAGTGTTTGAAGAAATTTCAGCACATATGCAGTTTAAAAATCAAATAATGTTTGAATTTGCTAAACTTAGCTCATATCAAGATCAACTCCAAATAGAGTGGAAATTGGTGTGTGAGCTCACAAAAATATGCTGAGTAAGAATATGTCTCCCACTTTTGAATTCATGGGATGGAAATAGTTTGAATTTGAATTTGAGTTCAAACCACCCTCTTTCTAGTTATATCCAAAAGGACTTCAAAAAAGTTTTGAATTTAGGTGAAATTTGGCATGAGCATTCCTAGCAAGGTGTTGGAGTTTTTCACAAGCTCAGTCCCTAGATGATGCATGTGAGAAATGCCACTTTTGTATTTTGTGAGTTTATTCTCTAATGAGCATGTTGATGGTGTTTACTTGCTCTTTAAATGTATTCATCAAGTTTCTTCAAATGAAGTGTGTGTGTGGTGATGAACACTTTGAATATGTGCCAAAAACTTAGGCCCTTACATTCCTCCCCCCTTAAAAAATCTCGTCCCGAGATTATAAGGTGAAAGTGAGAGAGAGGATGGTGGAAAATTACCATATATGCGACGTGAAAATGCCGAGGTAGTTAGCGCGAAGAAATCCTTTGCTCCCCCATGTCGCTTCGTCTACGGAGTGATTACTCCATAGCACTTTGTAGAACCACAACGTACGGTTGCGTGTGGTTCGGGCCTTTTCATCAATAATCTGAACCGGCTCCTCCCGATACATGAGATCCGGTTTCAGCTCTGCTATATCCTCTAGCTGAATGGTAGTTGAGAGCTTGAGACACTTCCTCAGCTGGGAGATGTGAAATACGTCGTGCACACCGGAAACTGCTTCTGGTAATTTCAGCCGGTATGCTACCGATCCACATCTTTCTGTAATCTAAAATGGACCGATGAATCAGGGTGCTACCTTTCCTCTCACCCCGAATTTGTTCACACCCTTCATTGGAGACACACGTAAATATATGTGATCCTCGACTTCGGATTGTAATGGGCGTCTTTGCCGGTCCGCATACTGTTTTTGTCGGGATTGAGAGGCTTTTAGGTTCGCTTGAATTAGCCGAATCTTTTCCTCCGCGTTGTTGACAAGATCAACCTCGAAGGTGACCCTTTCGCCAGACTCACACCAATTCAGTGGTCTGCGGCATTTTCTCCCATACATCGCCTCGTAAGGCGCCATCTTGATGCTAGCTTGGTACCCATTGTTGTACGAGAACTCAGCCAATAGTAAGTGATCATCCCAATTCTTACCGTGGTTGATATCACAAGCTCGTAGCATATCTTCTAGAATCTGATTTACCCGCTCGGTTTGTCCATCCGTCTGCGAGTGGTACGCTGAACTACGGATCAGCTTTGTCCCCAATGCAGCATGTAGTTGCTCCCAAAAACGGGACACAAATAAAGTGCCCCGATCCGATATGATGGTGCGGGGTACCGTATAAGCATAGGATCCGTGAGATGTATAATTCAGCATACTTCTTGGCATTGTTGTTGGTATTGACCAGGATGAAATGGGCAACTTTGGTGAGCCGGTCGACAATCACCCACACAGAATCATGCTTCTGAAAAGTGGTGGGTAAACCGACGATGAAGTCTATGCTCACATCCTCCCACTTCCAGGCAGGAACGCCCAGTGGTTGTAGTAATCCCGATTTTCTCATGTGGTCTGCCTTCACCCTTTGACATGTATCACACTCGGACACGTACTTTGCGATCTCCCGTTTCATCCGTGTCCACCAAAACTTGCTTCTGAGTTCTTGATACATTTTATTGCTGTCGGGGTGAATAGAAAACTTTGACAAGTGAGCCTCAGCAAGGATTTTCTTACATAACTCCGGGTTACGGGGTACGACGATCCGGTCCTTGAACCATAAGACGCCGTCTCCATCTTTCCGGAAGCATTTCAGCTCCCCACTGTCTACACGTCTCCGCAAATGCGACATGCCCTTGTCATGTTGCTGGGCTGCCGCTATCTCTTCACGGATGGTGGGGATTAAATCTAAGTTGTAGAGAGTTTCATGCGAAATCACATGTAATGGTGGCTCACTCTCTTCCAACGATGTGATGGTCAGATTATTGACGTGTGACTTGCGACTCATCGCATCCGTCACTACGTTTGCCTTGCCAGGGTGATAATGGATCTCTATTTCGTAATCCTTTATCAACTCTAACCATCTTCGTTGCCTCATGTTCAGCTCTTTCTGAGTGAATATGTACTTGAGGCTTTTGTGGTCGGTATACAAATGCACGAGGTTACCGAGTAGGTAGTGCCTCCACATTTTAAGTGCGAGCACCACGGCAGCGAGCTCCAGGTCATGAGTGGGATAATTCTGCTCATGGTTTCTGAGCTGTCGTGATCCATATGCGACCACTCTTCGGTCTTGCATCAGTACACATCCGATCCCAATGCCGGATGCATCACAGTACACATCGAACGGTTTTGTTATGTCTGGCTGCGCCAAAATCGGTGCTGATGTTAGGTGCTTCACTAATGCCTTCAACGCTGCTTCACATGCTGGACTCCAAACATATTTGTTAGCCTTCTTTAGCAGCTATGTCATAGGCTTGGCAATCTTCGAGAAGTTCGGAATGAACCTCTGATAATATCCCGCGAGTCCGAGGAAACTCGGTACCTCGTGAACAGTTATCGGGGACTTCCAATTCAGCACTTGTGTGATCTTACTCAGGTCTACAGTGATGCCCTCCGCTGAGATGATATGTCCGAGAAAAGGCACTTGCGATATCCAGAATTCGCACTTGTTGAATTTGGCGTATAGCTTGTGATCCCACAGCCGTTGTAAAACTATACGCGGATGCTTCTTGTGTTCTTCCTCCGACTTGGAATATACCAATATGTCATCGATGAAGACCACGACAAACTTGTCCAGCTCCGACATGAATACCGAATTCATCAAATAAATGAAGTGAGCTGGACCATTGGTGGGGCTGAAGGACATGACCAGGTACTCATAAAGTCCGTACCCTCGTCGAAAAAGTCGTCTTCGGAATATCCTCAGCCCATATCTTAATCTGGTGGTACCCGGATCTTAAGTCCATCTTGGAAAAGATCTTTGCTTCGACCAACTGATCGAACAACATGTCGATCCGTGGCAACGGGTACTTGTTCTTGATGGTTACAGCGTTTAGTGGACGATAGTCCATGCAAAGCCGCAACGTCTCGTCTTTCTTCTTCACAAATAATGTCGAGCAGCCCCATGGCGAGGAGCTCGGCCTAATAAAACCCTTTTCCAGCAGGTTCGTTAACTGCGTCTTTAGTTCAGCCAATTCTTTGGGCGCCATCTTGTACGGCCTTCGGGATATTGGCATGGTTCCTGGTGCAAGTTCAATCTTGAACTTCACCTCTCTGTCGGGCGGCATCCCCGGCAAATCATCTGGGAATATGTCAGGGAACTCACGGACTACTGGAATATCTTCCAATCTGATGGTTGTGGACTGATAAACATCTAGAAGTTTTATTTCTGGATTGTCCAGAAATAAGGAATGAGATTCGTGCACTTCTGAGTTCAAGTGCACAACTCGAAGGACGGTGTCTAAAATAGCGTCGTGGCGGGTTAACCACGACATCCCTAATATGACATCGACCTTTTGTCCCTCTAACACTATGAGAGACGTAGGGTATACTC
This sequence comes from Neostapfia colusana, assembly GCA_030760725.1. Lineage (NCBI taxonomy): Eukaryota > Viridiplantae > Streptophyta > Magnoliopsida > Poales > Poaceae > Neostapfia > Neostapfia colusana. The sequence goes on from JASWHV010000004.1 coordinate 122,309,655, forward strand.
TACCCTCTAAGCATAATGGCGCTTTTGGAACCATCATGCTTGCTGAAATTTTCCCACTCGGTGAACAAATCAAGTACGGACTATCGGTGGGTAGAATTTGCAAGTTGTATTTGCAATGAAAGCTTGGCTAATGAAGCTATGCGTAGCGCCTGAATCAAACAATACTATAGAGGGATGCTGGTGGAGTTGGAACATACCCGCAAGGATCGGCTCTCCCTCCGGCACGTCCTCTATGGCAAGTTGATGGATGATGCCGGGCCTAGGGTTTGCCCGCCACACATTAGTAGGGTTTCGGGGCTGATTCCTCCCCGGAAGCTGTGGTGCAACTCCGCCGCCCTGCCTCTCAGGACAATTGTTGGCGAAGTGTCCTGGGCGACCACATTTGTAGCATGTGGCTGCTGCTTGACCGCTGATTGGGGGACGAAAGCCCGACATGCGCTGCTAAGGTGCATACGCACGCGGCATCGCCCGCTGCTGCTGCTGCTGTTGCTGCAAAGGTGGAACTGGCAGTACCGGCCTGAATGCCGGTGGAGAATATGGCCGACTGTGAAATGGCATCGGCCTCTGTGGTGGCTGCCAGCGTGGACCCAATGGTGGGCGATTCACCATCCGATATTTTTGAGAAGGACCACCTCCTTTTCTGCTGCTTTGCGACACGCTTCGCTTCCTTTCCGCTGCCGCTAACTCCTTGCCGGAGTCCTCCTGAACAATCGCAGCATCAATAATGTCATTGAGGCTGCCGCGATTGAACATCGCCAGCTTGTCATTTAGGAGCGGGTTAAGCCTCTGGTAGAAATGATCCCGCCGCTTCTCGTTGGTATCGGCGTGATACGAGGCGTAGAGCGCAAGATCATTGAACGCCCTGGAGTACTCCAGCGCGTTCCGGCTTCCTTGTTGCAGGCATAGGAACTCCTGCGTCTTCCTCTTCATGAGACCCGGTAGTATGTGATAGGCCCTGAAGGCTGTCCGGAATTCCGCCCAGGTCATAACTCGCTCGGTGGGCTGCGAAGCACAGTAGTTAGCCCACCAAGCGCTCGCGGATCCTTGGAATTGTTGGACCGCGAACTGAGTCTTGCGCTGTTCACTCACTTGGAGCAGCCCGAACTTCATCTCCATCGTGCGGAGCTAGTTGTCCGCATCGAGGGATTCATCCGCCCTTGAGAATACCGGGGGATGAGTAGCCAGAAAATCATAGTAGGAGCTTTGTTGGCGCTCCTCGCGATCTTGACGCCTCTTCGATCGAGACGTATTTGCAATGAGAGTTTGCGGCAACTCCGTGCGCTGCTGATGAGAGCCCGCCATCGCTGCCACAATGTCAGCCAAAGTAACCGTTGGCGGTTGCGGTGGAGATTGTTGCTGTTACTGTTGTTGTTGTCCCGAGGAGTCCTCGCGAGGCTCTTGGGAGGCCTCTCCCCGCTGACTGGAACCCCCCAACGTCCGGGTTGGCACGAGTACGAGTCATTCTGAAATTCAAAACAACAACGATCATCACATGTCATACTTAAAATTCCATATGAAACAACGGGTATTGAAGTGACGCATGAATAATTTGCACAACATTAACATATATTGATAAAGTATAAACTTTATACAAGATACATTATTCTCGGGTCTACGAGAAGTCGTGCTCAAGTCGTCATTACCTATCCATACACAACTGTCTACACGACATGTCACCAATTACAAAAGTTTGGCTACATCACCCTCGCTGCCCTACTTGGAAATGGTAACATCCTACTCGGAGTAGAACTCGACCTCCTGCGGGTCGTCCTCCTACGGTACCTCTGCTGGTGGATCTGGGTCCATGACCTCCTCTTCCGGCTCAGGTTCTCCCATTGCCGGAAGACCCAAAACTACAGGTACAGCACCTACCACCGGTATGCCCATTACCGGAGGTACGAGGTACTGCAACGCGTGCACCTCGTCCATGTCTTGGTTGTAGTCCTCTTCCCTGCCTTGCCCCTCCTCAATAGCGTCGTCCCGCTCTTGAGTAAGGACCTCGTTCTGCTGGGTCAGAGCCTGCACCTGTTGTTGCAAAACCGTGATGTCAACACGGCTTTTCTTCTTTGCCTTCTTCAGACGCTGCAACTGATTATATTGTTCGTTTAGTCGTTTAATCGTCAGAAGGATAACATTGCGGATTGCGTTGTGAGAACACTTGAAATGATCTTCACGGCTGGTGCTCTCCTTGAGCTTTGCGGCAAGATAATCCATATGAACAGCTTGGTTGTCCATCACGACTTTTCATGCCCTCAACTGGAGGCTGAGATTCGCTCCCGCGGGATTGCACCTTGGGCAACCCGGATCAGTTGCCTCTGTGTACCTTCCCTCCCACACATGATTAGCTCATCCCTCCACCGGAACGAGCGCGTATGGAGTGTCCTCCATAGCTCTCACGTGTAGTTGGCAGAAACACGACATGGTGTCGCGGGCTGCCACTTGCCACATTTCCTCCAGCTGTCTACCTCTCAACGTAACGGTGAACGGCACCCAACCGAGTGGCGTAGGTCTGGCAGGAACTTCGACATGGATCGTCCACGTCTTTTTCCCCTCCTCACCTTCTTCCTTGGCGAAATACTGCGGCATCTTGCTGTACCCGAAATATTGAAGCATTTGTCTCAACGCTTCCGGATAGCCGCTGTGGTGAGAACAGTGAGATTCCACCCATCCGTTCTTCAACTGTCTATCTGTTGTCATCTGTAGAAACATATTTGAGAAATATCAAATATTTATTTGAACAGTAAACCATTGAGTTATAACATAAAACATGTCATTGAACTCATAAAACTTGGAAACATAGTTTAAACTTAAACAAATTTAACAGCGCTGACCAGTTTCCATTTCAACCTGATTTGGACTATGCTAAATGCAAAATCAATTCCGGAGCTCAACAACAAAGTTAAAGATAACTTCAATAGCTTTCCAGAAAGTATTTGCTTGGCCTAAGATCTGTCCTGGTTCAAAAGTTATGAGATTTCAAAGTTAACAGAATTTCTAGAGAAAATTGAACAGCACCTCCCTGCTTGAGGTACTGATTTGATCCAAGAATTTCAGTTAATTCCACACCAAATCTGAAAAAACTTTATGTTACAAAGTTGTCAACCATCTCATAAACTTTCCAGAACTATCTCATTTTCTATTTTTTGGATTTTTATGCAGGAAGTTATGCTCAATTCACAGAGAGTTACAGAGAGTGTTTGCTCTGCCCTGTTTTGTGGACAGTTTCAACTCCACTACATTTTTTGATTGGTTAAGAGATGAAACACCTCTGAACCTCAACAGAAGAGTTGTAAAGCTCTTCCAAAGATTTCCAAAAATGTATCATATGACCCCAACCTCGAAATAACTCAAACTCTAGCCTCTGATTAACTTCAGCCTTAATCTCAGCTGGAAACATGGGACTCTGTACTTAGTATCCCGTAAGTTGAAAACTTGTTAACTTTGAATATCCTGATTAAGAGAAGGAGTTACATCAAGTTTTAGTACTCTGGATTAAAACTTTCAAGTTTTGCAATGAAGTTGTTCATTTAGTGGAGTGTAACGTCGATGCGTCACCAGATCATGTCGGTATTACGTCCTTACAAAGAAAAACCTATACCGGACTTAGTCGGCTTCGTTAATTCAGTGGCACTAAGCGTCTCTCGCACACGGATACTACACGTATATCGTTTCGTGGTTAGACTACCTCCAAATAACTCACACAATCGTCAGACTCGGCTGCACACCGAGCCCGGTATCCATACAGTTCGTACACCCGGTCGTCATCACACGCCCGAATGTTCTCAAGCCAAACACGCCTTGAGCTACGTGTTCACGTTACTGACCATGTGACGAGGTCTCCCAAATTGCCCAAAGCACGCCAGGGATAGACGTTGCTCGAATACCCCAAACGACATGAAGAGTCGTAGAAGATATTAAAGCGGGTCGGGTTACCTGCCACCCGTAGGGCTCCACCCTTAAGATTGTTCGCACTGGTGGACAGCGCTTACATGCACCCCCCAAAACATAAAGCGTCCCGAGATGCACGTTTTCCGACATAAGCAAATAGGTTAGTATGCCACTTTCTATACTCTAATAACATCCTTATATGGGCTACTAACTCGTTCCTCACCGAATTTTTGAAAAAAAATGACCTTTGTAGTGCGTTAAACCTCAAGCGAGCTCTGATACCTCGCTGCAAGGGCCCCAACGGCCTTGTCGAGTCAGGATCACATTGAGGGGTGATGTGTTGCACAGCACCGGATAACGCACATCAAAGATACAAAGTGGAAACAAAGTTTTATTACATAAACAGGTTTATGAATATTTGTACAACAAAATATGTTCAGTCTACACTCACGGGCATAGACTAGCATCAAGTTTACATTCAGGTCGTGAACGTGTCCCCGCTAGCACGCACACACAATAACACGGCGGCGTGCACGACTCCCACTCGACGGGGTTCCCCTCTTGGGGTTCTGTCTCCTCCTCGTAAGTCCCTTCCTCATAAACCCCTGCAAAATCTTCAACCACAAGCAGTGAGCACGATGGCTCAGCAAGACTGACTTGTCTCCTATACATGAAACTTCTACATGATGGGTATAGGGTACATGAGGTAAATAATTTGCAAAGGACTCGCCTAACTATTTGAACCTTACTTTCAATGTTTTAGCAGCAGGTTGTGGAGAACCCTACGCTAGAGCACATGAGAGAGCCGCAATCAAACAAGAAACACATTTCTCTCATGTACTTTGCCCAAAGTTGAAAAGAATTTTAATTAGCTCTAAACTACAACAAAACATTAACAAGCAAGTATAACATTCAAATCAGCAAACTTTAACATGTATCTAGCTTGTTCTTTCTACGTCACGATACAGTGAACAAGTGGTACTCACTGACCGCGAGGGACGACGATTATAATTGATTTACACCTGCAGTGTTACCCGAATAACCCGTCACGTACGCTCGTACTCGATGTTGCCTACAGCAACCATCACGGACGTCGTACGCAACCACCTTTCACCCGTCAGCCAAATGTTGAACCGGTCCAATCGTCCCGAGCAAGAGGTCTCTGCACGCACATCCATAGTGCCGCCAGCCGATTTACACCTCGAGCTCTCAACCTACCCTCTGAACGACAAGCTATGCCTCAACACCCAGCTACCCGAGTTACATCGGTTTCCCGGTTCCCATATAGGCGGTAGGTCTTCGGTACTGTTCTAGCTTGTTCAACAGGCCCGCACACGGCTCGGTCCTCAATCGACACAAGCAGAGCTATAGCACCCAGGACACAAAGTCCTGCTGCCCTTACTCTCCGCTTGGTCTCATTTTTCTTGCCATGTGTTTCATTTGCTATCTTTACCCGAGCGATGTGCCTCTAGCCTATTCTCGCGAGTAGTTCCAACTACTCGACTTGTACCGAATCCTATACTGTCTTAGCATTGCAGTAGCTAACGAGGTTTTCAAACCTAATCCCAATTTAGTGTTTTCTTGGCTATGCATTTGGGTTTCAAACAAGACTCTAATGCAAGAATTTATTGAGTGCTCAAAGTAAGTTCTCAAAATAGTAAAACTTTGTAAAAAGGTTAATGCAAACCAGAGTTTGTCTTGCTGCTCTTGGTCGTAGGCTAGCTGCTCTTCCGGAGTGACGAAGTCTAAGACTTCGGGTTCCTCCTCAACCTTAGCGACTACATGAGATAACATGTATATGTATCAATGCATTTGATTTGAATTTAAACTTGTGAAGACTATAGGTCTTACTAGACAGACCCAGTGACTCTGAAATTTTTACTGTGGTTTGGTTACAACATAAACAAAGACTTGACCAAGTTTCATTTGCAGCAAAGCTCATTTGAGCTCTCCATAAATAATTATGTACTTGACCTTAATTGGAGTTTTTAGGGTGTTCTAGGGATTTTCATGGAGCAAGACATGACTTTCTGTAAACTAGATTTTCAGAGGGTTCTAATAGAGTTGGTCTCACTTAATTTGAAGGTTCCTAGTTAAAGATATGAGCTGAATAATTTCAGAGAAATTCTGAAAATGTTTCTAGACATTTTCTATTTTCTCTGGAACAGTTTTATTAATCACACCATTAGGTGGATCAAATGAGATCAAATGGATCTGTAATTTTTATGGTGGTTCAGGAATATTTTGGTGAACATCCTGGCAAAATTTCAGAATTTTCCTCCAAAGGGTTCTCCAGTTAAAATTCTAAGCAGTTTGAATTTTGAAGAATTAATTTTGGAGAAATAAAGATTTTCATGAAGTGAAACTTGATTTGATAGAAAGTATTCAGGGAGCTGAATCCAACAAAATTTGGTTCACTTGATTTGGAGTTTTCTAGCCAAAGTTATGTGGGTTTGAAGTTTGAACTAAATCTGAAAATCGGGGAAATGTTTAAATTGCTCCGCGTGGGACCGGGGCTACGTGTCAACTTCTCAGCGGTCGACACACGAGGCTACGGAATCTTTTGCGTGCAGCCGCACATGATCCGGTGCTACAGCTAATCCCGGGGTTTAAAATATCGGCCGCTGACATGTGGGACCGGGGGCTTCGTCTACCTCCAGCCTCCCGCGTTCGGCCGCCGCCCCCCTCGCCGGAGGGCTTCTGCCGTGCGCCAAACTCCATGATTTTGGCTGCCTCTGCCTAAATCCATCCGGGGAACATGATATTGGGCTCAGCTCGTCGTGACAGTCACCGGAACACGGCCGGCGACGAGCGGCGGCTTCGGAAGAACTTCGGCCGTGTCGGTCGGACTTCCTAGCACCCCAAACGATCGAGCAAAAGGCCGTAGAGCATCAGTGAACCCTAGGAAAGACTGACATGAGCTCGAAGCATCTCGGGAGAGGTCCTAAGTAGGCTCTCACCGTGTGCCCGATGCTTCCCGCATAAGCCGCCGTTGGCAAGCTTGGAAATATGCCATGTACAGGGGTTCTCATGCTAGGTGTTGTGAAGCTAACTTGTGTGCCACTAAGTCTAGATCGTGTAGGAACATTTTGAGGATCTCTAAACAACTATGGAGTGAGAATTTAGCGGATCCGCACCCGAAGGTCGGGTCTGCGCCGAGTGAAAGGGGAAACAGAAATTCGTCGCCGGTGATCAAACACTCGGGCTGTGGTTCGGGGGTGAGCAGCACCAGCCCCTAACGCGTCCGAGGGCGCCTTATCTTGGGTGTGACATGCTCCCGTTTGGGCTGTCCACGGGAGCCCGAGGTGCGGCGAACTTAGGTCACCGAAAAGAACCTTTGGTAGGGACGAGATCATCCAAGTTCAGCTAATTTCCTACGGTGGGGAAGAAGAAGGAAAGCCTCCCGTACCGTTTTGCAGATTGGAGGGAGTGGAGCGGCTGTGATCACGGTTCTCCGATCAGTTCCGAGCGAGCGGCGGTGAGGCGATTCTTCTTGCATTGGAGCAAAGCAACGATCGATAACGCCTCGGTTTGGCTCAGCTGCGGGGATAAGAAGGCAGCGAGGCGGTTCAGCAGCTCGGGGCGGCAAGCAGCTGCTGGCCTCGACGGCCTGGCGCGGTGGCAACCACGGCGGGAGCCCGAGACCCAAGCACTCGGTGCCTCAGTCGGTTCTGTGATCTATGAGGCTAACAGGTGGGTCCCACCTGAGGTTTAACTTCTGAAATTAAATTTTCCCCACTGCTCTAAACAGTAGATACCCAAATACCCTCTCATTTTTGAATTATCAACCACAAGCCCATTTGAAGTTGATAGAATTCAAATTGTGAAGTGTTTGAATAAATTTCAGCATATATGCAGTTTGAAATTCAAATAAAGTTTGAATTTGCTAAACTTAGCTCATGTCAAGATCAACTCCAAATAGAGTGAAAATTGGTGTGTGAGCTCAAAAAAATGTGCTGAGTAAGAATATGCCTCCCACTTTTGAATTCATGGGATAGAAATAGTTTGAATTTGAGTTCAAACCACCCTCTTTCTAGTTATACCCAAAAGGACTTCAAAAAGGTTTTGAATTTGGGTGAAATTTGGCATGAGAATTCCTAGCAAGGTGTTGGCGTTTTTCACAGGCTCAGCCCCTAGATGAAGCATGTGGGAAATGCCACTTTTGCATTTTGTGAGTTTATTCTCTAATGAGCATGTTGATGGTGTTTACTTGCTCTTCAAATGTATTCATCAAGTTTCTTCAAATAAAGTGTGTGTGTGGTGATGAACACTTTGAATATGTGCCAAAAACTTAGGCCCTTACATGAAGTGGGCGTACTTTGAAAAGCGATCCACCACCGTCACGATTACCGACTTCCCACCAACCTTCGGAAAGCCTTCAATGAAGTCCATGGAGATGTCACTCCAGACTTTCGAAGGTACAGGAAGTGGTTGTAGTAGGCTGGATGGATGAAGATGATCCGTCTTGTTGCGCTGGCACGTGGCGCAACTACGGACGTACTCACGCACCCGTCGTAGCAGTGCCGGTTGTAGAAGGAGAGGCGTAGTCGGTGCGCCGTCTTCTGGACGCCCTCGTGACCCCCATCATGTGCCTCAGCCAGAAGAGAGGGCCACAAGGAGGATGTGTCAAGGATGAAGAGCTTCCCTTTGTAGAGTAGGAGGTTATCACGCTCGGCCCAGTTGGCAAGCGCGGCTCCCTCCTGGAGCTGGGTGTGTAGCTGCTGCGCCTGTTGGTCTGTGGCGGTCTCCGCGTGTAGCAAGTTGAAGAGGTAGAAAACAGGCGCTGATATGGCGTGAACAGCCATGTACTCCTCGTCGCGACGGGACAGTGCATCAGCTGCCCTGTTGAGACGTCCCGGCCTGTACTCGACCTGCAAATCATAACCGAAGAGCTTGCTCACCCAGGCATGTTGGGGAATTGTAGTTATGTGCTGATCCAAGATATATTTCAGACTGAAGTGGTCAGTTCGAACAGTGAAGGAGCGACCCGAGAGATAGGGCCGCTAGTGGCGCACTGCCTTCACAAGGCCGATCAACTCTTGCTCATACGCCGGTAGCTTCTGGTGGTGAGAAGCTACGGCGCGGCTGAAGAAGGCGACGGCACCGTCGCCCTGGTGCAGTACCGTCCCAAAGCCGGCGCCCGACGCGTCGCAGTCGACGATAAAGCGCTTGTCGAAGTCCGGCATCTGAAGAAGAGGTGCTGTCATCAATGCCTGTTTGAGCTGAGAGAAGGCGTCCTGCGCGTCATCGGTCCAGCGGAATGCCTCTCGCTTGAGGAGGGCCATGAGGGGCGCGGCCACCATGCCATACCCCGCAATGAACTTGCGGTAGTAGCCGGTGAGCCCGAGGAAGCCCCGCAGGTTCGTTGTGACCGAGGTGTAGGCCAACGCTCCACGGCCTCCACCTTAGTGGGGTCCATCGCCACGCCCTGAGAGGAGATGATGTGTCCTAGGTAGGACACAGACTCCTTGCCGAAGAAGCACTTGGACTTCTTCAGGAACAACTTATGCGCTCGGAGTGACTGGAACACTTGTTTGACGTACTGGAGGTGTTCGGCCCAAGACCTGCTATACACCAAGATGTCATCAAAGAAGACAAGTAAGAATTTCCTAATGTAGGAGTCGAGGACGTCGTTCATCAACGACTGGAATGTTGATGACGCATTGGTGAGGCCGAACGGCATCACCAAGAACTCATAGTGTCCTCGATGAGTTCGGAACGTCGTCTTGTCGATGTCGTCCGGGTGCATGCGCACCTGGAAGTAGCCACTGCGGAGGTCGAGCTTAGTGAAGAAACTCGCGCCGCGGAGCTCGTCCAGTAGCTCATCGACCACCGGAATAGGGAACTTATCTTTCAAAGTTCGAGCGTTGAGCTTGCGGTAGTCGATGTAGAAGTGCCACGTGTCGTCGGCCTTGCGGACCAACAACACTAGCGAGGAGAATGCAGAGGTGCATCCTCTGATGATGCCCTGGCAAAGCATCTCGGCACACTGCTTTTCAATCTCGTCCTTGAGAAGTTGGGGGTAGCGGTACGGCCGGACACCTACTGGACCTGTGCCCGGCAGGAGCCTAATACGGTGGTCATGACGTCGTGGAGGAGGAAGACCCCGTGGCTCATTGAAGAGGTCCTTGAAGCCATCCAGGAGGGCGCCCATTATGTCAATGGGTGGCGCCAGAGAGGCGCACACAAGGGTGGGGTTGCGCAGCCCCGTCCAGATCACTTTTCATTCCCCGCGCCACAGCTCCATTGTGAGGTTCGCAAGGTTCCAGAGGATGGGTCCCAAGGGTCGCAACCACTGAACCCCTGGGACGAGGTCGAAAGCGTCAAGCGGGAGCTCGTAGCACGTGACATTAAAGTGATCCCCTGCAATCAACAAAGGTACACGTGGGCAGATGCTTGTGCAGGAGATAGAGTCGCCGTTAGCGACCCGAACGCCGACACCTGGCCGCGGCAACATCATCAAACCGAGCTCCTGGATGAGGGGCTCCCTGATGAAGGTGTGTGTGGAGCCTGTGTTGACCAAGGCGATCAACAGCTTGCCGCGGACGTGGGCTTGAAGCTTCATCGTGTTGGCGAGGTCGATACCGATCAGGGCATGTAACGAGATGCCCATGTCAGCTATGGCCGCGTCAACGTCGTCGTCGTCATCGAGCTCCAAGAGGAAGATCCCCTTGTCGGTGCACTTGTGGTCTGGCATGTATCGCTCCGAGCAGTGATAGCATTCACCACTCACCTGCTTGGTAGCCATCTCATGAGGCGAGAGACGCTTAAGGCGCGGTCGGGATGATGCTGTTGACGACGAGGCTGGTGCAGCCGAACCCCCACTAGGGGTCGTGGTGGGGGCGCGTGACACAGGAGAAGGGCGCGTAGAGCGTTGAGTGGCGACGCCCTTTTGTGTCATGCCGTCTGACGTAGCCGCAAGGTGGCGCTCGAAGGCCCTGGCCAAGCTCATGGCAGCCTGCATATTAGTGGGAAATTGCAGCTCAACGTCAGTACGAAGTGGCTCGCCGAGACCAGCTGTGAAGAGGTTGATCTGCTTACGCTGGTTGTGGTTCTCGCAACGGCAAAGGAGTACCAGGAACTGGCGTTGGTACTCCTCTATCGTACCAGTGCATCGGAGGTCCTTGATCTCAACTAGGTCATTGGAACGGAGTGGGGGCCCGAAGCGCATGTTCACGAAGTCCGCGAACCGTTCCGAGGACACGATGCCATAGTCGCGTTCGAGGGCGGTGTACCACTCGGTTGTGACACCCTCCAGATGCACAGACGCGAGCAACACCTTCTCTTCAGACATTGTACGTGTCCCGCGGAAATGTGTCTCGCACTTGGTGAGCCACGGTAATGGATCGGTTTCCCCGTCGAATTTGGGAAAATTGATCTTGTGACGGTGCATCCCGCCGTCATCGAAGGTCGGGCGCCCCGGGGGGCGCCTGGCACCGTAGTGGTCGTCGTCGCCGCCACCGCCGCCGCCCCTGCTGCTGCCGCCGCTGCGGGGGAGGTTTTTGCCCTGTGAAAATTGCCTAGAGGGGGGTGAATAGGCTAATAAAACCTGAAACTATTGCAAATAGCGGATAAAACTTGGAGGAGGCCGGACTAGTCCGCTCTGAGAGCGGACTAGTCCGGTCTAAGTATAAAATTGCATTTTAGATTCCCTTTTAAGTTTGTTTGAGCGAAAGATATATGGTAGTCAAAAAATATCACTAATTAATCGTGAATGATTAGATTGCGAGATAGTAGAACAATTCACGGGTATTAACAAAATGAAAGTTTAACAAGTAATTCTAGTGAGCGAGTGAGATAGTAAAGGAACCAAGAGACACGATTTATCCCGAGGTTCGATTCCACACAGAAATCTACGTCCTCGTTGAGGAGTCCACCAAGGATTGGGTCTTTTCCAACCCTTCCCTCACCGAGCGATCACCAAGATCAAGCCCGGGCTTTTTCACTATCAATCAAATGTGAATCAATGCTCTTAGGGGCTACTCACAACTTGAGGCTCTCTACACCAACCAAGCAGTTCTAGAAATCAAAATACAATTGTTAAGAACTCAAATAACAGTTAGAGTGCAAGAGAATCAAATCGAGAGCTCAAACATCGATCACCACGTCTTTCCTCTCACAAAAACCACAATCTCCTCAAGATCCACTTTTAGGAGTCTAGACGGTGAGAAAAGAGGCTTAGAAGAGCTCTAGGAATGAGTTTTCAGCGCTTGGCTTGTTGTTGTTCTCATTCTTAGCCGGGGGGTCTCCTTTTATAGAAATCCCGGCATTTAGCCGTTACCAAATAAAGTCCGAACTAGTCCGGTCCTCACACCGGACTAGTCCGTTCCTGAGGGACCACTCACGTCACAGGTTACCAAATAAAGTTTAGTGACCGTTGGACTCAAACGGTCATAAAATCCCGGACTAGTCCGGCCAGGAGCGGACTAGTCCGATCTCAGTCAGGAACCTTTGTTCCGTATGAGAACGGACTAGTCTGGTAAGGGCGGACTAGTCCGGTCTTACCAGACTTAGTCTAAAAACTCTCTAATCTAGGGTTGCAGACTAGTCCAGCCAACTTTGGACTAGTCCGAGCTCACACAGGAACCTTTATTCCGTCCTAATTCAGACTAGTCTGAAGGGAACGGACTAGTCCGGCCTATGGAGCGGACTAGTCCGATGGCACTCAGAGACTTCTTCTTCGGACCTAAGCGGACTAGTCCGATGGCACTCAGAGACTTCTTCTTCGGACCTAAGCGGCTTAGTCCGCTTAGCGGACTAGTCCGGCCTCTCGGGCAGACTAGTACGGCCCTCTGAGACTTAGTCTCATAACGGCTCAGACTCACACGACAACGGACTAGTCCGGCTTTGAACGGACAAGTCCGAACTCACTCAGAGACTCTTTATCCGGTCCACAACGGATTAGTCCGGGTCAGAATGGACTAATCCGGCACATGGTCCGGACAAGTCCGGTCTTCTTTTTTTTTCATAGCTATGACTACTTCGTCTCATGATTCTAACTTTCTACCCTTCGTTTGAGCTCTCTAATGATTCTCAAGCACTCTAAAAGAGAAGACCCTGTACACAACTAGAAAATATGAAAATTAATAGAAAATTCTATTTTCTACTCTTTCAAGTCTTCTTCTTTTCCTTTTGCTTCTTGAGAGACTCCATATCTATTTCTTTGATAAAACATGTGCTCATACTCAGTAAAAACTTATTAGTATCTTAATTATCGTCATCAATCAACCAAAACCCACGGGGATTACCTAGATGCACTTTCACCCTGCGATGTGTTTTGTTACAGATCCTCGTCACCGGAGAGCTCCCGCTCCAGTGCCTTCTCAACGCGCGCAAGGCGCATATCGTGGCGGTCCAAGCACTTGTTGATGGTGTTGATCTGCCCCATCATCTTGCTCATCATGTTGCCGAGATCTTGGAGAGTGAAAGTCCCAGAATCGTCCACGGGGCCGGACATGGTCGCTGCCCCGGAGTCTCTAGATACCAAATGTTATGAATCGTGGTGGGGAGGAGGCCTCCTGCTGTGCCTAGGGCTTCGCAGGGGTGGAAGCAGCAGCGAGAGAGGATGTCGGGTCGCTGCGTAGAGGGTAGCGTGGGGGCGGGGGAGAGTTGTCACGGCGGCTAGGGTTAGGGTTCGTAGCCACGGTGACCCATGGAGAAGAATAACCCAATGGGGCAATTCTTATTTTCCTGGATGCATTACAAAGGGGGGTTGCGGCTGTTTATATAGGGACAGGGAGACCCCTACGCCCTCTAACAGTTGCACGGCTAGGATAGGTCAATCTGTTATATTTTATTCCTTATCTCTCTATTTTATTCCATCTAAAACAGATCCTATCTCTAATAGATCAATATGTTATTTTATTCGACAGTGGTATGCTTCATGCTTGAGCACTGCTATTGATTAAATTAATAAGACGATTGCAAAGCGGTATTTCGAATCCTTTGCCACTCAACCATTCAAGCCCCGGCCCCTCACCTTGTTCCTCGCTTGACAATTTAGACAATTAGACTAGACGCTGGCTACAAAGTGCCAAGAAACACCACAGATCCAGGATCCGGACCCCTCTAACTACAGTGCAAACAAAAAACAGAAACAGAACCAGCAGTGAGGAGATATGCCAGCCAAGATGATCAATGAGCACTGAGGAGGAACAGTTAGGCTAAGAGCCTAATGACTATACCACCATGTCCAAACATTTGTTTATTTCTTCTAATCACGCGTGATGCTTCCAGCTTCGCTAGCCACTGTTCCAGATGCCCCCTACTCCTTGACACCGCCTCCCTCTCTACTACCCAGCTTGTCTTCACCATAATACTATAGCTAGGCACATCAATGGACCAGGTGTGTAACTCTTATTGACTGACAAACGACATGAATTGGTGTGTAACTCTGATCGACTGAAATTGGTGTCCAACTCTGATTGACTGACAAATGACCTGGAATCTTTACACCGGCCTGTGCGTCTCTGCAACATGCTTGCTTCCTACAAAAGTTTTTTCCACAATAATGCAAAGCAAATCAGTTTTGCATGCATGGCGACGCACAAAAGCGAAGGAACGTATGGGAATTATTGAGTGTCGCCATGAGGAAGCATCTATGATGTGTTGCACGACACGTCACATTCAGAAAGTTGAAAACGTCCAGCCACACGGTGCATCGAAAACGTCCGTGCATATGGTTCCATGGATTTTACCAGAACCCTAACTGAGGTACCACCTTTTCATGCAAAAATGAGCAAGTTTTCAGTGTGCTTTTCGCGGTTCCGGTTGAGTGCTCCATTTGGGGTACTCCCCCGCCCCCCCCCCCCCCCCCCCCCCCCCGTTACAAAGGGGAAGGATCGAAGCTTCCTTTCTAGCTCTTTTTGCTGTCTGAAGAGTACTTTAATTTGGAAGCTCTGGTCCTAATGTTCATGAGATAGATTCACGTCGGCCTCCCATCCTTCCGTGTTTTAGCTGGTTCCGTTCATTATTAAGATAGTGACCACATACCCCATCCCTTCCCATCATATTCTGTTCCCCACCAAGTGGTTAACACGGTTTCCCTGTCCATGCCTTGCGTCTTGCCGTACAGCAGCGTGAACACTGAAGCGAGCTAATCTATCCAACACCGCAACCATCTTCGTTTCTTTATCTCCCATAGAGGTCTTGCATCCAAAGTCAATTACTCTCTCTGTTATGAATTAAATGACGTTTAGGACAACTAATTTAGTTTAAATTAAACTAATTTTTTGCCCTAAACATCATTTATTTCAAAACGGAAGTAGTAACTGAGATCTTTGTATTGCGCTAAACCTGTCACATCGCCGTTGCGTCGTTTGAGCAGTTAGATACGGGAATGCCAAAAAGATTTTCAGGCTTCAATGCTTGATCTTAGCAGCACTTCTTCTCCCAGATGCTTCGGGCGAGAGACAGTTACTACAGGTACAGCAAACAGGCCCCGGGACAAGTCTATGGATCAAGCAAGGTTGTCACCGAAATGCCAAGTTAGTTGCCAAATTTTCACGTCGATCGAATAGGTCGAGGAAAAGGCAAAGAAACATGTCACTCGCGTAGGTAGGTGACCGACCAAGGGACCGAGCGCAAGTGAAACTGAATCACCCTCACAAATTCAGGCGCGAAATTTGTACACCACGGGGACCAAGCCTCGACAAGCTCTATTTATCCCTCTCCTTGCCAACTGCTTAGCCGGCGTCCCACTGCCACACCAACACCACTCTGTGATAATCTCACTGACAGTTCAGAGTTTCAGACAGCACCAATGGAAGAAGAGCCAGGGCTGACCAGCCCGAGGATCTCCTTCTCCCATGACCTGGCCACCGTGACGACAACACCTGCCGTGCCTAGCCGGCGGTCCGACACGTCGCCCCTGTCACGCCTCCCCGAGCCAGAGTTCGTCTTCGCCAACGCGGCCGCCGCCGACGTCGCCCCGGCCCATCGCCTCTTCGCCGCCGGCGTGCTGCTGCCAATGCCGCCGTTGCCTCCCGCCCCCAAGCCCAGCCCGTGCAAACAGCTGCCGTGCAGCTGCCACTTGAACCCGCCGGCGTGCCAACAGAAGCGGCCGCTGGGTTCTCGGGCGTCCCCGTTCTCACGTAGCAGCAGCGTGAACTCAGCTACGGCGAGGGACACGCCGCGGTCGCCTGGGAGGTTTGGGCGCCCATCGTTCCCGCTCACGCGCAGCCGGTCGGCCAGCTCGCCGGCGGTCGCGCAGGACGGCTTTGTGGGCAGTGCCGTCGCCTCGGACGGCGGCGCTGGACGTCGGCCGCAGCACAAGAAATTTGGCGCGGCGGCTGCTGCTGCAGCTAGTAACGACGGTAGTAGGTCGAGAGTTTACTATTATGGAAGTAGTAAGAAAGGTGGCAGCCATGGTGTCAGGGTTAGCCCGGTGATCAACGTGCCGTTCGTCGGCACGAGTGTGGTGAACTTGCTAAGCTACTTGCTTTGCAATTGTAGCAGCAGTAAGACCACCAAGGGTAGGAGGGGTTTTTAATTGCCTGCTGGTGGTGCAGAAGATCGGCTCCGTTCGGAACGGGAAACATTTCTCAGCACCTGCGCCTACGGCATCCGAACACGTCATGTGAAAATCTATTGGGAAAAGAACTTACTGTAAAGCTTGACCGATCGACTGGTTTGAATGCTGATCCGGGCGAGGGGACGTGAATTTGGAAGATGGCAATGGTAGAGTAGCATGGTGTTTCTTTAAAAAAGGGTAGCCTTTTTTCGCTGTGTTGCTGATTATTGGTTGCTTGTGGAGGCATGGAGTGTGCTTCCCTTCAAGCATACCCATGTTTTTGTGTGGGGAAACGTTGATGAGCTGATGCACGCACTAGGAAAGGCCGAAAGGGCTAGGATCACCAGGTTTTCGCAGATTTAGCTTGCAATCCGTCAAAATCCTGGGTAATTAGTCGCATAACCTTGCCTCACAAACAAAGATCGCAGCACCCTCTTCCAGGAATGTGGTGCATATGACACGAGCCATGGTGTTGTTGGGCTCTATCCTGTCTTCCGGCCCGTACTAGGATGCGCGTCCACTTTAACTGCCAATTACCATCTCCAAGAAAAAAAATCTGCCGCTTACCAGCTGCAAAAAATCGATATCACCACCCAATCATAACAATCTGTGTTCTGATGTCGGATGCGTGCGGTACCTCCAACCTGACATCGTCGTAAAGGAACGCAACGAGTTATCAGGTTCAGAACACTGAACACTGACTGAGTTGGAGCAAACGGCACAGAAAAGTTGCAATCATATGTTTAGTGCTGCAAGCCCTCGTGGAATCTCCCCTGATAGTTTGTTTGAGGACAGGTCCAGTGACTCCAGCGCAGTCACGCCACCAAATTGGCGTGGAATTTCCCGGCCAGTGAAAGCGTTGTGGGACATGTTTATCACGTGTAGGGTAACGAGCTTTCCCATCGATGCGGGAATACTATACTACCTTCAAGTGTATTATCTGACAAGTTTACTGCAGTTAAAGTAGTTAAGATCCTCTCAAATGTGATAGAAGAAAACTTTGTATGCTATTGTGACAGTGTCTAGGTAAAGCCCAACCAATAAGTGCGCCCTCGTGCAGACATACTCCGGCCTGCAAGCAGTTCAAGTGCACCGACACCTTCCTCGGCACGTGCGCCCGCCGTGCGAGGAATAAACTGATTAAGCCGAGATGATGTGGCGAGTCTGTGATCTGATTTTCAGTCGTTGTGGTTGTGTGTGTGTGTTCTCGACGTTCCACGCGAACAATAAGCAGTCGTCTGCATATTTCGCAATAAGAAATAAAATGCGACCAACGCCGCACCTAGATCCTTCTGCTCCCTCTGTTCCTTCCCAGTCCAGCCGCCGCCTGAGCGCGCTGCCACTCGCTCGTGGGCGCGAGGACGGCGGCGGCGGGGCTCACGTCGATGGCGGTGGTGGGCGGGTTCGAGGCAGAATGGCGACGGTGATTGGGCGTTGGATAGGGGCCGGCGGCGGTGGATCTGAGTGGAGAGTCGCCGGATCCGCGAGGGGCCGCCGGATCCGCACCAACAACACCTTTTTGGGCTCCCTCACGACGATTTACGGCGGTGGACGCCCTTGTTCCACGGTGACGCCGGACCGGAGCTGGCTTGATTGGTGGCTGAACCGCGGGGGGAGCGCAGGCACCAGCGACGAGTGGGTGCCAGGTGTACTCTGCAGTCAACACTAGGAGTTGCAGATGGTGTCGGCAGATGCAGTGGAGATGCCAGCAGGGAAGGACATGGTCAGTGTCGACGCCGCATTGGCCGGCAAAGATTTCTTGGTGGTGCGTGGTCCAGGTCGGCGGCGCGGGTGCTGGCGGATGGACGCAAGCGACTGCTTCGAGCCGGCAGCACCGGCGACTCTGACGCTGGCTCTGTAGGATGGAGCCGAGGACGATGGCGACGGGAAGCTGGTCGGACGATTCTGGTATGAACGTCGTCATGGCTAGCAGCAGCATAAGCTTGCAGGATGTGTTGCGATGCAGACGAAGCCGGCAGCGACGCCTGGAGGGTCGGCAAGAGGAAGAGAGGGTGCGTCGTATGGCAGTTTTCGCCATCGACTTGCTAGGGAGGCATTTTTTGTCCGCGTCTAGTGGGATGTGTGGTTGACAGTAGCATTTATACAGTAGTCAGATGTAAGCGGAAGGGTTGATGAGTACAGCGAAAGCCTAGTTGACCGACAATAACGATGACTGTAGGCACTATGATCTCTCTCGGGATGTTGTCGTGTTTCTCATCACTTCCGATGGTTTCTTCTAGGTGAAAACTCTCATCACTTCCGATGGTTTCCTCTGGGTGAAAACCTAGGTCAAGATCCACTAGACAAGCGACGAGGACACTTCTATGTCGTTTTCCTCCTTGGAGGTTGCCGGAACCATCAAGACCAGGTACTCCGAGTGTAAGAGCAAAATAAGACATATGTCAGCACGTATGTAAAAGACAGAGACCTAGCCTGCAGGCAGGGCCCAATCGCCAGCTAGGGAGCACTCATGAGAAGTCGTGTGCCCTAGGCCTCGGGTCTGACCACCTGCTAAGTAGGACTTCGAGGCTGCCACGTGTCTGCAGGTTATGAGCCTCACTACCGACCAAGGATGGCTCCGGAGCCGCCAAGTGTCCGATGGTGCCGGGCCCGACCTTCCGCCAGGGAGGGCTCCTACACTGCCACGTGTCCGGAACCTCCAAGCCAGGTCTTTTGCCGAAGAGAGCTCTGGAGATGCCATGTGTCCTACGGCTTCGGGCCCGACCTCCAGCATGGGAGGGCTCCAGTTCTGCAACGTAGGCAACAACTCCAGGCGTCTGGAGGTGCAACGTGTCCTACGGCTCCGGGCCCGACCTCCAGCAACGGAGGGCTTCAGTGCTGCCACGTGGACAACAACTCGAGGCGTCCCTTCCCGCTAAGGAGAGCTCCGGAGGTGCCACATGTCCTACGGCTCCAGGCCCGACCTCCAGCATGGGAGGGCTCCTGTGCTGCCACGTAGGCAATAACTCCAGGTGTCCCCTCCTGCTAGGGAGAGCTCCGGAGGTGTCACGTGTCCTACGACTCCGGACCCCTCGCTACTCCGCAAACAGCTCCAAATACGATGCGTGTCCTAGGGACCAGCCACCCGGACGCCGCGCCGACAAGCAACGGGCAGATAGCTAAGGAGTAAAGAGGAAGGTGTGTTGTTCTATCGCGCATTTAGAGTCCGTGTGTTCCCGAGGCAAGCAATCCAGCGTACCCCGGTACAGGCATGTCTGGCAGCAGAGACCAGTTGTCACACCCGGTTTCCCATAAGGAACACCGAGCGTATACTCACATGTATGCCAGGATCCGTTGAGTCATACATGTGCCGACAAGAGTGAAATATTATTGTATTACAAGCCAAGTGTATTATACAACGTAATATTACATCATAAGACATAAAGTATCAATTATGAGTACAAGCACACTAATAATATAACAGCGGAAGACTTCTAGCGGGGTGCTCCAGTTCCACAGGCGTTGCCCGGGGGTTACGCCAACCTAGAACAACTCCTCAGGGTCGAAGTACTCCTCGTCAAAGTCTACGTCTTCATTTACACCTGAGTCAACATATGATATCCAACAAAAGCAAGATTGAGTACCGTAGGTACTCAGCAAGTGTAGGAAAGAATGTTATGAAGGCCAATAGCAAGGGAAGGCTAACATGGTTAAGCACTATGCATTAATCCTAAGCCTTAGCTTTGATTAGCAACCTATCTTACTAAGTGATAATCCCACCATCATCATAATTAAGTCATTAATGTTAGGTTACACCACCCAACAACCTCTTTTGACTCACTTCCATGTTTCTCTAATCATGGACAAGTCCAAGCCGCTCTTGACCGTGAGCACGGCTGTCATGACAGTTTGGTTCTCTGCAGAGATTGTACCACTTTACCCACAAGTAGTGATTTCATCCCCTGTTGCCAGGTGGACTAAGAAACCTCCCTGATATCCGTGGTTGCAAGCCACATTACACACTTCCTTTGGTGTGCGATCAGGAGATCACTACATGGCCTTTACAAAGGGTCTACCGGCAAGTACAAGCCCACTGAGGTTTCACCGCTGTAGTTCCTGGGAGTAACCCTCCCCTACAGAAGCCCCCTCTTGAGCCTTGCAGTTCCCAGGGCAGTCAAAAATGGACTCCCATTCCCCGCACCATCCAAACACTCATACTATACCGGCAAACTCCTAATTAATTGGCCAAGCTGCCCCATCTCAGTCTTGTGGTGGCACTGTAAAGCCGGGTTAACTGTTCCATGAACCGGTCCTTAGAATCTAGGACAGGCACTAACTCATTCCCGAGTCTCGTGCACGAAGCACCAACCAAACAACCAGCCTGTCTAGATTCATAACCACATGACACATACACTTGTGTCTTTCATATAATCCACAAGACTAGTATCAACTATGTTTCATTCATCTCTAAAGTTCTAAGCATGGCTAAGCACATAAAATGATAACCATCAAGTCCTATCTAATTCCCTCCATGGTTTTGCAAGGAAAGATAAAGCAATGAAACTATGGAAACATCCTACACTGGGTTTCATATTAAAGACATCATGCAAATAATCTAACTATTCATCCTAGAATAGGAACAAAGTGATCAAGGAACACTTGCCTTTGAAGGAAGGGGGATTCACTTCAAATTCCTGCTCTTGAAGATTTGGGTGTAGTTCTTGACTTGGGTCTAGTCATTCACATGCACACAAAACAGTGCCAAACATGCCATAAGAATCATACCAAGTCATTTAAGCCACATAGTTTTAGTTACACACATGCAATTATTGATTTCTTGTCATTTTATGTGAGTTAGAATGAAAATATGTTTCAATTGGCTACTTATATCTTTTGATTTTTTCTATTGCCACATCTAAACACTCATTTCCAGTTTGTAAGATGATTTGAATGAATTTTAGAATTTATTAATATATATGTGTATTTATTATAATTAATTATATCCTAGAAATCATTTAAGTTATTATTATAATGATTTCAGAACTCATTTTTCTCATTTTCTGCACTTCAGAACCTATTTAAGCATTTAAAACATTTTCAAAAATTTTTCTTTAATATATATTATTATTATCCATTTTTCAGTATTTATTTAATAATTAAAAATACATTTTCAGTTATTTAAATAATTATTCTGGACTACAGAAACTTAAAATGCATCAAAACACAAAGACAGAATATTTTTGTGCTGTTTAATAAATTCCTACAATTTTTCTGATATTTATATTATTTTTATTTAAATTTTCAGAATTATTTGTCACTATAATTAATTTCAGTCCTTAAAACTAATTACTTTCAATCTCAGATCTAATATTCTGGTCAGAATGTTTAAACATGATTTTTAATAAGTTTTTTAACATTTTTCAGAAATTATTTAACCTAATTTGAGTAATTTCAGAATCAAATTCAAACTTTTAAAACTGATTTGGGTCAATTTGTGATAGTTACAACTTTTCTAGGGTTTAAAGTGAATTTATAAAACTGTTTGACTAATTTGCAAATCACAAAGGGGCTAATTAGCTAATTCCCAGTGAATTTCCAATTTTCTATAAGCCTGGGGTCAGTTCTGTGAATTTCAGGGGCTATTTCATAGTTATTTAAATCTCCAGGGACCTAACCGTGAAATCCTCAACGGTTGCAAGTGTTTTAAATGTGGGCCGTCGGATCTGATCTGAACGGTTCAGATTAGATGAACCGAAGGGGTACGCCCCCTTCTAATCATAGCCGTGCAAAATAAAATGGAGGGCCAAGATTTGGCCACGTCGCCCCCTACCCCTTCTCCTTCGCAGCCGGCGGCTGCGCGCGCCGGCGAGCGGCGGCGGCCTCGCCGCAGGTTTCGGTTTCTTTGAATTCTCTACTAAACCTTGATCTCTCGGTACCAGAAGGAAGAGGGGAGGGTGGGGGACTCACCAAGGGGTTCCTCGGGGTGCAGAAGCGGCCGGAGAGGGCTGTCGACGGCGAGCAGTGCCAAACTCCGGCGATCTTCGTCGGCAGGGCTCCCTAGCCGTGTTTCTTCGGAGAATTTCGTCGGAAAGTTGTTCTGGAGGCCGTAGAAGGGTGTAGGGATCGTTGGAGTTGAGAATCAATGTGAATTTTCGGAGAATTGGAGATGAGGGTCGTTTTTCCGATCGGCTAGGGTTGGGGTGGTTTTCTGCGGGGAAATGACCGGGGGCCGAGTTGTTTAAATAGGTGGGGAGGAGGCGGCGGTTGCTGCGGCGTCGGTTGGCGGAGAGGCGCAAAGGAACGGCCGGTTGCAACGTTTTTCTCCACATGCGATAATAGAATGAAGAGGGGAGAGAGAGAGGAGATCGGCAGCGGTTTCTGGAGGGGAAGGAGCTGACAAGGGGGTCCCGGTGGCAGTGAGGAGAAGAGGGGGTGAGGGTTATCACGTTTTGCATAATTCGGATGTTACAAACTCTACCCCCCTTAAGAAAAATCTCGTCCTCGAGATTGGGTTTACAAAGGGAATAGATCAGGGAATTGTGATCTGAGTTCATCTTCCCTTTCCCATGTAGCTTCTGTCTCGGAATGATGTTTCCACTGGACCTTATGCATGCGAATTATTTTGTTTCTTGTAACTTTTTCCATTGTGTCGAGGATTTTGACGGGGTACTCGGTATATGAAAGATCTTCCTGTATGTCCAACTCGTCCATTGGCAGATGTTCTTCTGGTGTTCTCAAACACTTCTTGAGTTGTGATACATGGAACACGTCGTGTACATCCGACAATCGAGAGGGTAGCTCTAACTGATATGCTACCTCTCCTTTTCGTTCCAGTACCTTGAACGGTCCGATATACCGAGGTGCTAACTTCCCTCTTACTTTAAATCTCCTTAGTCCACGCATAGGTGACACTTTGAGATACACATAGTCTCCCACTTTGAAGACTAATTCTCTTCGCCTTGTGTCTGCATAGCTCTTTTGTCTTGTTTGAGCTATCTTTAAATTATTGCGAATTTCTCTTACTTTCTTTTCTGCATCTTTTAACACTTCAGGCCCAAACACCTTATTTTCACCTATTTGATCCCAAAATAGTGGTGTTCTGCATCTTCTCCCATATAGAGCCTCAAATGGGGACATTTTCATACTTGCTTGGTAGCTATTATTGTAGGAGAACTCTGCATATGGCAAGTTCTTATCCCAACTCCTACTATTCTTGAGTGCACAAGCTCTGAGCATATCTTCAAGAATCTGGTTGGTCCTTTCAGTCTGCCCATCAGTTTGTGGATGATATGCAGAGCTGAAATTTAATCGAGTCCCCATAGACTCATGCAATTTCTGCCAAAACCTTGAAGTGAACTGTGTACCTCTATCTGATACTATCTTTCTAGGTACACCATGTAGGCAGACTATTCTTGACATATATAGTTCTGCTAGTTTGGAACCATTGTAATTTTCCTTCACTGGAATGAAGTGAGCAACTTTTGTCAATCTATCCACTATCACCCAGATAGAATCATACCCTGTTTGCGTTCTGGGCAAACCCACTATAAAGTCCATCCCGATTTCTTCCCACTTCCATTCAGGTATCTTTAGTGGTTGTAATAGCCCTGCAGGTCTTTGATGTTCTGCTTTGACTAGTTGACATGTGTCGCACAATGCCACATGCTCTGCAACATCTCTTTTCATTCCATACCACCAATACCTTGTCTTAAGATCATGATACATCTTTGTACTTCCAGGATGGATAGAATAGTCAGAATCATGAGCTTCTTTTAATATTAACTTCTTTATTTCCTTGATGTCTGGTACACATATTCTTTTACCATGCCATATGATACCATCCTCATCTTCTCTAAATCCCGGGGCCTTGTTTTCTTTGATCAACTGCTTAATCTCTTTAATCTTTTCATCATTCTTTTGACCATTCCGTATATCTTGTTCCAGGGTTGAATCAACTTCCATTGCTATAGCTTCTGTATGATTCACCAAGCATAAGTTGAGCTTTGCGAACTCTTCACATAGTTGGGGTTGTAGATCTTTTATGGTCAACATGTTGACATGTGTCTTCCTGCTCAAAGCATCTGCAACCACATTAGCTTTTCCAGGATGATAGTTGATCCCCACATCAAAATCGTTAATGAACTCCAACCATCTCCTTTGCCGAAGGTTTAGATCTGGTTGAGTGAAGATATACTTCAAGCTCTTATGATCGGTATAGATCTCTGTCCTTTTACCCATTAGGTAATGCCTCCATAGCTTTAATGCATGCACAACTGCTGCCAACTCTAGGTCATGGGTAGGATAGTTCTTCTCATGCTTCCGAAGTTGTCGGGAAGCATAGGCAATAACATGTCCTTCTTGCATAAGCACACATCCTAACCCTTGCCCTGATGCATCACAGTATACAGAGAATGATTTCTCCATATCAGGCATAACCAAGACTGGAGCAGTTGTTAACTTCTTCTTTAATTCTTGGAAACTTGATTCACACTCTTGAGACCATATGAAAGCAGCTCCTTTTTCCAACATCTTTGTGAGTGGCTTGGCTATTTTTGAAAACCCTTCAATAAACCTTCTGTAATAGCATGCCAATCCCAAGAAGCTTCGGATCTCCCCAACATTCTCTGGTGTCTTCCACTTTTGCACACCAGATATCTTTTCTGGGTCTACTGCAATTCCTCCTTCAGAGATGATATGCCCCAGAAAAGCAACTTTCTTAAGCCAAAATTCACATTTACTGAATTTGGCATAAAGTTGGTTTTCCCTTAGTTTTTGTAAGACTATTCTCAGGTGCTCTTCATGTTCTTTCTCATTCTTTGAGTATATGAGGATATCATCAATGAACACTACCACAAACTTGTCCAAGTATTTCATGAACACCTTATTCATAAGGTACATGAAATATGCCGGGGCATTTGTTAGTCCAAAAGGCATAACTGTATATTCATACAGTCCATACCTAGAAACAAATGCCGTCTTCGGAATATCTGATTCCCTTATCCTTAGTTGATGATATCCGGAACGGAGGTCAATCTTTGAGAATACACATGCACCTCTTAATTGATCAAACAAGTCCTCAATACGAGGTAAAGGGTACTTGTTTTTGATTGTCACTTCATTGAGGGCACGGTAATCTACACATAGCCTCTTGGTTCCGTCCTTCTTTGGTACAAATATGACCGGAGCTCCCCATGGTGAGGAACTGGGACGGATATACCCTTTCTCCGATAACTCTCGGATATGATCCTTGAGTTCTGCTAGTTGTTGGGTATCCATCCGGTATGGTCTTTTATATATAGGAGCAGTACCAGGTACTAGTTCTATAAGGAACTCTACTTCTCGGTCTGGTGGCATACCTGGTAACTCCTCGGGAAACACATCCTGGAATTCATTGACCACCTTTATATCCTCAATAACTACTTCAGTTTTGTTGAGTTGTACATTCCCAGAGGGTACTTGAACAGATGTGAACTCAACCTTAGTTCCATCGGTATGAGTTAGTTCCACTGTCCTTGTTGAGCAATGTATAACTCCTTTGTACTTGGTCAACCAATCCATCCCCAAGATAATATCTATTCCTTGTGATTCTATCACAATAAGGTTTGCAAGGAATTCTACTCCATTGACTCCTAGCTTTACCTTGGGACATATTTGTTTTGTCTTTATTTCTCCTCCAGGAGAATTTACTAATAACACTCGATTCATAGATGTAATTGGTAGTTTGTGCTTGGTTAAGAATTCCTTGGCTATGAATGAGTGTGTTGCACCAGAGTCAAATAGAATTGTAGCAGGATGAGTGTTCGCGGAGAACATACCAATCACCACATCTGGTGCTTCCTGTGCTTCCTCCATCGTCACATGATTCACCTTGCCACGCACAAGATTCTGTGCCTGAGGTGGCTTTTTGTTGGGGCACCGGTTGGCATAATGTCCCGTTTCTCCGCAGTTGAAGCATTGCCCCGTGACCTTGTTCATGGGTGCCTTGTTGCCTGTTGGTGCATTTTGAGGGTTTGGCCCTGCAGGACGAGGTTGGAATGCAGGGCGTTGTTGCTGCACTTGTGGTCTCTGCTGTTGTGGTTGGAAAGTTGGGTTCCTAGCAGCAGGGTTGTAGTTTCTCTGAAACTGATTGGGAGCCATAGGTCGATTCATTGCTCCCGCCGGCGGTGATGAGAAACGGGGCCGACTGTTGCTGCTAGAAGCCTGTCCTTGCCAATTCATTTTTCTCTTTCGTTCTTCGACCAACTTCTGCCTTTTCCTCTCCACTATGAAAGCCTTGTTGATAAGCTTTTGGAAACTTTCATAGTCACTTGAAGACATAGCATATTGTATCTCTGAATTCAACCCTTCAATGAAACAGTCTTGTTTCTTCTCATCAGTATCTATGTCTCCCGGAGCATAGCGAGATAACTGTGTAAACTTAGTAAGGTACTCTCGCACGGACATGCTCCCTTGCTTCAGATTGAGGAACTCCTTCCGTTTGTTCTTGATTTCTCCGGCTGTAACATAGTGATTACGGAAGGCAATTTTGAACTCATTCCATGTGATACCCTCAGGATCCTCATGGGCTTCTTTGTATGCAGTCCACCAGTCAGCTGCAGACCCATATAGTTGGTGAGAAGCAAAGAGCACTCTCTCACGTCCCGGGCATTGTATAATCTGCAACTTGTTCTCAATATTTTTGAGCCAATCATCAGCTTCCAATGGCTCAATAGCGTTATCAAACTTTGGGGGTTGAGTGCTTAGGAACTCATTCAGTTTTGGTTGGCGTGGTGCATTCTGAATTTGTGGCTGCATGTTGGCTACCACTTGTGTCAGGTTCTGAATGAGTTGATTCTGCATGTTCATCATCTGTTGTATAACTTCTCCATCTGCCCTACGTGCAACTCGTGGTTGCCATCCAGGCAAAGGAAATTCTGCAGCCTCATTGTTGTTGTTCTCTTCATTGCGTCTCCTTCTTCCTGCCATCTATTGTAAAAGAATGTGTTTAAAATTAAGGCATAGATGTTCTCTTAGATGTATTGGGTTGTATGCTTACTTCATCCATTCTATACAAGAGTTACTAAAGTTTCTACTTCGTTTATTAAATGGTCGTGATTGAAACAAACTAAGCACTTATATTACTTAATAGATAGTTACATACACTAACGTGGTTGTGAACATAAGCCTATGCCTTTCACAACTCACGTTCATCCACTAACATACATTACATCATCATTCTAAACAAGTTCACTAATCAAACATTACACTAGTCAATACATTACCATACACACGTACTACGCGAGTTACTATATGAACAAGGACACCTATCTTAGTTGTCCCCTGGGTTCTGTGCACCTTCCTGTGGGTTCCCACCATCACCACCTGGGTTGCTAGCCTCGGACTCAGCTGTGGAGGCCTCAGGTGCTGGAGAAACATGAGGGCGTTTGGCTGCCCTACGGTCTGGAGAGTCCGGAGTCCAAGTGTCTCCATCTGAAGCATAGAGATCAGTTATTTCTCCATCCCTTATCCTCATCAGTCCACGCATGATGGCCTCCGACTTCTTCAAGAGATCCCGGACGTCTTGGAGTTCCTGTTGGCAGTTCTGTAGCCTCGCAGTGACGTCCACCCCTATCCGAAGACTCATGTCCATCTGCACTACATCACAACCTTCTTGGATAGGCTCATAGTTGAATGTGGCGCTTCCACTTTGTCGCCGGGGAATGTACATGTATTGGGTTCCCTCAAGGCGGCCACGGTTGGTGTAGCTCTGGCAAGTGATTGCCTCCCAAGTGGCGTCCTTCTCAGCCTCTTCCATGGTGGACCTCCATGCTGGCGAGTTGTGTATCTTGAGCAGCTTGTTCTCATGGTAGATCCTCGCCTGCGACTTCCACTCGTCTCGCTCTGTGCGAGAGACTCGAGTGGTGTCGTACTGCACCTCTAGCTTGCCGGTGTAACCAGCACAGCGAAGGAGGTGTCTGAGGCGATCCACCATGCCTCTAGTGGACTCTCCGTGAGTCTGGTAGGTGGCGGGGTTGTCCACCTCCTCGGTAGTGCGCTCAGCCAACTGGTGTCGAGGAACTCGTCCTACGGTGGACTTACGAGCTGTGAGACGTGTGCGTGCCATCTGTTTCAAAGAAAATTTAAAAATGTGTTAGAAAATAAACAATAATATAATTTTGAGTATAGAAGAGGTTAGACCACATATATATAGTTCAAATAATTCTCCTTTTACCAAAATACTTAGCAAAATAGTTTTTAATAAAATAGTGATTTCTATCTCGTCCATTTCTATCTAGGTTTGCGTCCTACGGGCAACCTTGGCTCTGATACCACTTTGTCACACCCGGTTTCCCATAAGGAACACCGAGCGTATACTCACATGTATGCCAGGATCCGTTGAGTCATACATGTGCCGACAAGAGTGAAATATTATTGTATTACAAGCCAAGTGTATTATACAACGTAATATTACATCATAAGACATAAAGTATCAATTATGAGTACAAGCACACTAATAATATAACAGCGGAAGACTTCTAGCGGGGTGCTCCAGTTCCACAGGCGTTGCCCGGGGGTTACGCCAACCTAGAACAACTCCTCAGGGTCGAAGTACTCCTCGTCAAAGTCTACGTCTTCATTTACACCTGAGTCAACATATGATATCCAACAAAAGCAAGATTGAGTACCGTAGGTACTCAGCAAGTGTAGGAAAGAATGTTATGAAGGCCAATAGCAAGGGAAGGCTAACATGGTTAAGCACTATGCATTAATCCTAAGCCTTAGCTTTGATTAGCAACCTATCTTACTAAGTGATAATCCCACCATCATCATAATTAAGTCATTAATGTTAGGTTACACCACCCAACAACCTCTTTTGACTCACTTCCATGTTTCTCTAATCATGGACAAGTCCAAGCCGCTCTTGACCGTGAGCACGGCTGTCATGACAGTTTGGTTCTCTGCAGAGATTGTACCACTTTACCCACAAGTAGTGATTTCATCCCCTGTTGCCAGGTGGACTAAGAAACCTCCCTGATATCCGTGGTTGCAAGCCACATTACACACTTCCTTTGGTGTGCGATCAGGAGATCACTACATGGCCTTTACAAAGGGTCTACCGGCAAGTACAAGCCCACTGAGGTTTCACCGCTGTAGTTCCTGGGAGTAACCCTCCCCTACAGAAGCCCCCTCTTGAGCCTTGCAGTTCCCAGGGCAGTCAAAAATGGACTCCCATTCCCCGCACCATCCAAACACTCATACTATACCGGCAAACTCCTAATTAATTGGCCAAGCTGCCCCATCTCAGTCTTGTGGTGGCACTGTAAAGCCGGGTTAACTGTTCCATGAACCGGTCCTTAGAATCTAGGACAGGCACTAACTCATTCCCGAGTCTCGTGCACGAAGCACCAACCAAACAACCAGCCTGTCTAGATTCATAACCACATGACACATACACTTGTGTCTTTCATATAATCCACAAGACTAGTATCAACTATGTTTCATTCATCTCTAAAGTTCTAAGCATGGCTAAGCACATAAAATGATAACCATCAAGTCCTATCTAATTCCCTCCATGGTTTTGCAAGGAAAGATAAAGCAATGAAACTATGGAAACATCCTACACTGGGTTTCATATTAAAGACATCATGCAAATAATCTAACTATTCATCCTAGAATAGGAACAAAGTGATCAAGGAACACTTGCCTTTGAAGGAAGGGGGATTCACTTCAAATTCCTGCTCTTGAAGATTTGGGTGTAGTTCTTGACTTGGGTCTAGTCATTCACATGCACACAAAACAGTGCCAAACATGCCATAAGAATCATACCAAGTCATTTAAGCCACATAGTTTTAGTTACACACATGCAATTATTGATTTCTTGTCATTTTATGTGAGTTAGAATGAAAATATGTTTCAATTGGCTACTTATATCTTTTGATTTTTTCTATTGCCACATCTAAACACTCATTTCCAGTTTGTAAGATGATTTGAATGAATTTTAGAATTTATTAATATATATGTGTATTTATTATAATTAATTATATCCTAGAAATCATTTAAGTTATTATTATAATGATTTCAGAACTCATTTTTCTCATTTTCTGCACTTCAGAACCTATTTAAGCATTTAAAACATTTTCAAAATTTTTCTTTAATATATATTATTATTATCCATTTTTCAGTATTTATTTAATAATTAAAAATACATTTTCAGTTATTTAAATAATTATTCTGGACTACAGAAACTTAAAATGCATCAAAACACAAAGACAGAATATTTTTGTGCTGTTTAATAAATTCCTACAATTTTTCTGATATTTATATTATTTTTATTTAAATTTTCAGAATTATTTGTCACTATAATTAATTTCAGTCCTTAAAACTAATTACTTTCAATCTCAGATCTAATATTCTGGTCAGAATGTTTAAACATGATTTTTAATAAGTTTTTTAACATTTTTCAGAAATTATTTAACCTAATTTGAGTAATTTCAGAATCAAATTCAAACTTTTAAAACTGATTTGGGTCAATTTGTGATAGTTACAACTTTTCTAGGGTTTAAAGTGAATTTATAAAACTGTTTGACTAATTTGCAAATCACACAGGGGCTAATTAGCTAATTCCCAGTGAATTTCCAATTTTCTATAAGCCTGGGGTCAGTTCTGTGAATTTCAGGGGCTATTTCATAGTTATTTAAATCTCCAGGGACCTAACCGTGAAATCCTCAACGGTTGCAAGTGTTTTAAATGTGGGCCGTCGGATCTGATCTGAACGGTTCAGATTAGATGAACCGAAGGGGTACGCCCCCTTCTAATCATAGCCGTGCAAAATAAAATGGAGGGCCAAGATTTGGCCACGTCGCCCCCTACCCCTTCTCCTTCGCAGCCGGCGGCTGCGCGCGCCGGCGAGCGGCGGCGGCCTCGCCGCAGGTTTCGGTTTCTTTGAATTCTCTACTAAACCTTGATCTCTCGGTACCAGAAGGAAGAGGGGAGGGTGGGGGACTCACCAAGGGGTTCCTCGGGGTGCAGAAGCGGCCGGAGAGGGCTGTCGACGGCGAGCAGTGCCAAACTCCGGCGATCTTCGTCGGCAGGGCTCCCTAGCCGTGTTTCTTCGGAGAATTTCGTCGGAAAGTTGTTC
This sequence comes from Neostapfia colusana, assembly GCA_030760725.1. Classification (NCBI taxonomy): domain Eukaryota; kingdom Viridiplantae; phylum Streptophyta; class Magnoliopsida; order Poales; family Poaceae; genus Neostapfia; species Neostapfia colusana. The sequence continues at coordinate 122,341,112 of JASWHV010000004.1, forward strand.
TGGAGGCCGTAGAAGGGTGTAGGGATCGTTGGAGTTGAGAATCAATGTGAATTTTCGGAGAATTGGAGATGAGGGTCGTTTTTCCGATCGGCTAGGGTTGGGGTGGTTTTCTGCGGGGAAATGACCGGGGGCCGAGTTGTTTAAATAGGTGGGGAGGAGGCGGCGGTTGCTGCGGCGTCGGTTGGCGGAGAGGCGCAAAGGAACGGCCGGTTGCAACGTTTTTCTCCACATGCGATAATAGAATGAAGAGGGGAGAGAGAGAGGAGATCGGCAGCGGTTTCTGGAGGGGAAGGAGCTGACAAGGGGGTCCCGGTGGCAGTGAGGAGAAGAGGGGGTGAGGGTTATCACGTTTTGCATAATTCGGATGTTACACCAGTCGCGTGGCAACAGTGCGGCGTCGTAGGATAAGACGCATTCCTACCGCCTTCGTCAGACAACATTCAAGGAAGCCGATGTGACAAGCCGACGCGCCCGACGGCTTCATTGAGTACGCTACTGCTAGCAATGAGCGCTCACCCGTTGTAGGGGTTGCCGCCCATACCGGGACGGCCTATCAGGCCTCGGGCCCACTTGTAAGGTTGTCTAGCCTTGAGCTATAAAGGATCAGACAACCAACGGGCAAAAGGATTCGATTTTCATTCTAGATCACACCATTGTAAACTCGCAAGCTCGAGCCACCCACAAACTCAAGCAACAAAGAACAACCAACACTCCGTGGACGTAGGGTACGCTCAGGCGGCCCGGACCACGTAAATCCTCGTGTCCTTCTCGCCATCGTGCTACGACGCTCGAAACCACTAAGCCCCTCCCAAAAAAGAACCTCCGTGGGCCGCTCCAGAGCGGACCGGGGGAACTATCGTAGAAAACACTTTGATAGAGGCTTTGTTATTGGAGGTCCACTTGCAATCCATTCTCAACTTACTGACAGGGCAACTAGTCGCGTGTTGTTAGCCTCTGAACTGCTTGGATGGCGGCATGGCTATGGAGAAGGAGCGGATTTTCTTCTCTCTCGCCTTTCTCTCTTTGCAGTTTGTTGCCATTGGGCAGCTAGGAGGTTCATCAATTTGGGGTTTGGTCGCCGTTACATAGAGATCAGTGTCAATTAATATATATCTAGGTTGGTGTGAGCCTCCTTTCTAGTTTGGGAAATGGGTTTGTGTTTGTTTTGTGTTGGGTTATTGGCAGTTGAGCTGCCGGTAACCATGTTCGTGTTTTGTATATTCTCTAATTTTCTCCTTTTTTAATGAATAGGTAGAGCACCTGCCATTTGCTTTAAAAAAATACAACCGACTGGCAGAACATGCCTGAAGATCAGGTTCCTAGATACTATTTCCTTCAGTTTTGAGAGAGACATGGCGCCGATCTTATTGATCGTGTGCCAATAATTGAACAGCTAACACAACATGTAGAGCCAATTATAGTTGTGCGATCCTAAGCCAACACCTTCAGCCCCGTCGGAATTAAGCACGTGTGAGCTGCCTCCACGGCAGAATTCCTGTTCATGGTGTCCGGGACATATATTTTATTAAAAAAATGCGGATATATGCAGTTCACAGCTTCAGCGCCTTAGCCTATCTGGACGCATATATAGAGCAGCTCGACGACGCTTTGGGCGGCACCACACTCACAACATTGTAAGAGTAGAGGCAGAGTAAGCGGGAAGCTCTGAATCAAGATGAAGAACAACAGCACCACGCTTTTGGTGATCCTGGTCCTCCAGGCCGTTCTGGTCATGGGGATCTTCGCAGCCGTGGTTAAGGAAAACGGTACGTCTATAGCCTTATCGTGAATAATTATCTCAAATTTCGTGGTCCGATTGATTTCAATTAGTTACGTGAACTGTGAGGGATGAATTACTGAACGCGATGCAGCCGTGGGCGAGAGCAAGGCCATTGACATCAACTCTGGCAAGCTCAAGTGCTGCACCAACTGCAACTTCTCCTCGGGCTGTACACCTGCGACGACGTCGTGGCCAAGAGGTGCGACGCCGTCTGCAAGAAGTGCGTCGCCGTGCAGACGGGAGCGGCGGGGAAGAGGTTCAGGTGTACCGACACCTTCCTCGGTATGTGCGGTCCCAGCTGCAAGAAGAACGCTTAGCCGAGAGAGATGAGCTGCAGCTAGCTAGCGAGCTCCGTTCCATGCCATGAGTGTCTACGTGAATCTGTGTTGTGCGTGCGTGTTCGCGTGTGTTCTCGACGTTGCAGGCGGCGAACAATAAGCAGTTGTTTGCAGTAATAAAAGGTATGGTAGGTCGTCACATTTGTGTTTCCTTGAGTATTTTTGTAGAAACCCTGTTTCCTTGAGCATGGCATGGCACCGATCTTATCCGGTTCCCTGTTTGCCATTAAAGGAACTATATTATCCGATCATGGAGACGGTGGTTCTTGTATGCAGTGTCGCTTCGCCACGGCAGCATGCATGCGGGTGCACGCGTGCTGCCGGATCGCCGAGCCACGAGTTCCGCCGCCTTGGGCCATCGCCTTCTGTTTAGCAATCTCGGTGGAAACGTGTTCATTTAGCCATCCACTGGATCGAGGCGGGATGCTCCCGGGCACTCGGTCTCTCTGACTTGTATCGGGTTTGGGTCACCTCAAGTCTAGACTCTAGTCACTAACTACAGCTGGTGTAAATGACATACGGAGTACATCAGCGACAGTGTGACTATTGGAACCATTTTCTTCGGACTACGTAGATGTTACATTGTCCACCCTTACTTAGAGAGCAATTGAACAATACGCAGTTTATCCAAATTCATAGACAGAATGGTAATTATTTTGGAACGGAAGTAGTAGCAAATAGCAATACTATCACTCATCTGAACTTATGAGGTATGTGTGTTTATATGGACACCGTGTTGGTCCAAAATTCCCAACGCGTTTATGAATGAGCTCCGTGGAGTTAAACCTAACAACTTTGAGTCTTATTTCCTTTTATTACATTCTTTTTTTCATTTGTTTATGAACATGCAGGAGAAATCTGACTTTGTATTAATTAAGATCTAGGAGCGTATGCCATTGATCCTATGACCTGGGATACAATGGTAACCCTTCATTCTGCAGCTCCTTTACTTGCCTGGAAAGAAACTTACCACCAACTTATATACTGCAATCCAGCTGTCTTAGCCACAAAACATGTATGACGAGGATTTTTTTAGAAAATGGAGTTATTTTTTTGGGGGGGGGGGGGAAATATGTATGACGAGGATGGTTGTAGGATCACCACCGATGTCCACTATGGACCATGCTCGTGAAGACGACGACAGGCCATATTAGAAAATGCAGCTCAGCCGCCTCGGCCGGGTCAAAGAGCCGCCTAACAGATGTCTCCCAAGAGATATTCAACCTCAGGCGTGACAGGCGTGTGCCATGTAGTCATGTACTACGTAATGATCCTGACGCCTATATATAAAGCAGCAGCTCTAAGACGACGCTTTGAGCGGCAACAACAGCACAGAGCATTCTATCGATCTATACGAGTAGTAGAAGCCGGCAGAGTAAGCTGAAAGCTCTGAATAATCAAACGTTTGGGAGAAGTGAAGATGAAAAGCAGCACGCTGTTGGTGATCCTGGTTCTCCAGGCCGTTCTGGTCATGGGGATCTTTGCAGCCGTGGCTAAAGAACACGGTATGTGCTTCTTCATATGCTGAAATCTCGCCGAGGTTAGCACCAGCCAGATCGAGAGGCCACACTGCTATGTCCAGTACGTCTTGCACTGGAGGATCTTAGTTGGGGCCAAGGTGATTAGATGTTCTGTTTGTTAGCCTTTCTTTTTCTGATGAAGATTTTCCAAAGTCGCCGTCAGGTGGATAGGCTTGTAGGTCTTTCCATATTGGCAAATTGGCTTCGACCACTCGTTGCGAGTCCACTTGCTATACACAAAAAGACACTCCATCATGCCAACCTGTGCCCCTGTACGTAGACGGAAAACGAGGGACCGCCTTACCATCGCATGGTTTCACAGCTACATTCAAGTTAACGAGTAGCTAGAAAAAACTAGTTAACCGCAAGTGTGGTAGACTGGCATGAACTCAAACGCGACTCTGTTGACGATGCAGCGGTGGTGGGGGAGAACAAGGGCGACCGGGAGACCAACGTCGGCAACCTCAAGTGCTGCACAAACTGCAATTTCTCCTTCTCCGGGCTCTACACCTGCGACGACATCGTCAAGAAGTGCGACCCCGTCTGCAAGGCCTGCTCCGCCGTGAGGACGCATGCGGGCAAGCGGTTCCAGTGCACCGACACCTTCCTCGGCGTCTGCGGGCCCCCGTGCAAGAAGAACTAGGGTCGGCATGGTCTGAAGCCCATGCATGTGTTACACGTCAATCGATAAGCTTCTAAGCCGATGGAGCTTTCATATCTATGTGCGTCCCTGCTCAATCGAGCATGAATAAAACAATAAACCGATGTCTGTTACTCTGAACCATTAGCACCTCGCGTGCTGCACTGCTTGAATGCTGGATCCAACATCCAAACAGGTGCAAAGCTAGAAAGAGCAATCACGCGTATGCTGTAAATGTTTCATGTTTCATATCGCACTGTTCCAAGTTCAATACATATTTGCTTTCAAGAAGTACAAGTGTCAGGCAGCTTCAACTCCGAAAGAGCCTTCCGATCTCGAATCATTGGGCCGGCCTTCGGCATAACATGCCAGTGGAGAACAAGCTGAACCTTCTTCCCGCGCAAACTTTTTCCCTGATGTGAGGAAATGCGTATTGTCAAGCAACTGTGAAGCCAACACGCGCCTTATGAAATGCTGTATAGCAAGACGAGAAATTTACCTGGTCAATCAGAGGATACTTGTTCTTCAATTCCGATCGCAGATTTGCATGGTCCTTGTCAGGTATAATATGGTCCCATAATGAGACCTGTCACAATAATTTGAATATAATAATGTATCCATCAACCATTTAGATATAATAGTTGGAGAGCTTCATGATATATTAACCTAAATAGCTTGAGAACATATTTCAAAATAAAGCAACGGAAAATTTTACTTCTTGCCAACAGGAACCTCAGAATACTAAATGCATATGCGAGAGTAGTGCTACAGATTTTACTCAGATGTTCCTAGAAGTGTTTAGAAGGATAGCCATATCGCCAAATTAAGCAGATGAAGGGGAGAAAACAGAGAGTGGCCGACGTTCCTAATTGTAAAGTTGATAGTTTCCCCATGAAATATTTGGGGATTCCCATCAATGATAGGAAACTAGAAGTCAAGGACCTGATATTTCAATATCTGTGCATAAAAAGATAGAGAGGTGATCACCAGCCTCAAAAAGTATGTACTACTTATTTTCTGGAGGTAAGGCCATCCTCATAGAAAGCTGCTTAAGCTAACTTACAAACTATACAATGTGAGTATATATGCTCGCAGGCTCTATTCACCATAAGATGGACATGGCTACGGGAAATTTCTATCGGAACAATGGAGTAAAAAGTGGGAGATAATGGTCTTACCAAAATATGAGAGGGGTTTGGGCTTCACTAATACTAAGATGATGAACAAATATCTGCTTTCGAGATGGATTTTAAAATTGAGAGAGGGGATCAGGATATCTGTTGTAGCAAGCTAAGGGAAAACTACCTAACGGAAGGGGGCTTTTATAATAGCAACAATATAGGGGGGATCTCAATTTTGGAAAGGATTGCATGCATTAAAGGGACACTGCTTGAAAAGACCTAAAATACATAGTTGGAAATGGGAAGAAAACAAAATTTCGGATAGATGTTTGGCTAGGACAGTGTCAGCGAAAGGTGAAATATGAAAAGCTTTCAAAACTAGTGAACGGCAAGAAGAGACTGTACCAGACTATGGGGGGTGTTAAGTGAACTTATCATTTAGGAAAACTTTCAGTCAGAATGAAGCTGTAGACTGGGAAGAGATGATGGAAGAACTTGCAAATGTTCAGCTGAGTGGACAGGATGACACTGTGGTATGGATGTTCGAAAAATCGATACAATATTCTACTAAATCGTCGTAGCACATGCTAAGCTTTGAGGGGGTAAAATACCTGAGAAGGATGGAGGTGTGTAAAGCTAAACTACCGCTTCAAGTTAAGAATTTCCTGCGGTTGCTTTTCCGGAACAGAATCCAGTCGGCGGAACAATAAAAACATACTTGCCCATAAGGGTGATTATATCGTGAAATCAGTGTCTAGATACTTTCATCTGGAATACAGAAGCACAATAATGTCGAAAGGAGCATCTGGATAACTCGATGATTCAAGCGTCATTTTGTAATCGCTCAATTCCCACCATTTTACCACACGAATCACCTCCGAAACATTACCCAACCCTAAACCCTATCAAGAATACATAAGGATTGTGTTCGCGGATGAGACATAAGAAGTCGTTGTGCTCCAGTCTGAAACACTGCACCATGCACCAAGGACGATTTATACCCAGCTCAGCTGCGGGACGGTAGGATCGCACTAGGGAATAGGGATCGCTCGAGTACATGTATATCCAACATCTTTCTCTGGAACCCATAAGCGGACTCCAGAGTCCCCGTTCTCATCTCTTTTCACCGACCTGAAACCGGCAGGTCTCCCTTTTGTCAAATCTGAAGATCTCTTCATCATCATTCTCGACGATGACACCTCCCGAAAACTGCAGAGAAATAGAGAGAAATAACTCATGTTCTGCAGTATTGTTGCTGATCTCTTTTTTTTTTCTTCCAAAAGCTTGTCTGGCTGGGCACCGGTCTCTCCAGGAGTGAGAGAGCAAAGCAACCACCTACTACACCTGACAAGCACAGGCCAAAAAAATCAGAGATTCATAGCATGAGGTTATGACGCCGGAGTGCTCCACAGACGGCCCGTGAATGATTGATTCCACAGGCGCTGTACAATATATTTTCAATAATGCGCGCCTCGTCTACTCCATCTGCCCAACTTGGCCTGCTACCTGTCTCCCGTCTTTTGACCCCCTCCCTCTCCCCAGATCGCAGTCAGAGGTGTTCCCCTCAGCTCAGCTCAGTCTCGGCCGTCACGTGCGAGAGATGGTCAATGGCCCCTGCGCTCGGACAGCCGGCGCGGCAGGATTCACAGGAAAACGTTGAGAAACCGGGCGGAACCTACGATGTCGTCCACCACCAGCTCGCCAGTCAGATGGTGTCGCGGTCGTGTCCGGGGCGCCTGGACTCCTTTTACACGATTCGGTTGTGGAGCTTCTCCTGCCGCTTACTTGTCCTGGTTAGTGTTAGCGCACGCTGGTGATTTTGATACTTTTCTGTCATCGTCGTAGGTCGTCACTCGTATGTGGTTTAGTAGCACTATGCAGTAGTTTACCATATACTCTGGCCGGCCTATGGTCCTGTCACAGCTGATCCGGAAACGTGTGTGCTAGGAATTGAAAGAAAGAAAGAAAGAAAGAAAGAAAGAAAGAAAGAAAGAAAGAAAGAAAGAAAGAAAGAAAGAAAGAAAGAAAGAAAGAAAGAAAGAAAGAAAGAAAGAAAGAGCTTGGAAGATGTCACGGGCGCTTGTGGAAATTTCGGTACCCTGCTCGCGCTGATTTGACGTCGGGGATGTCGCCGGCGATGGGGACTGTCTACTTGCCGGGGACAGAAATATGGATCCATTCGAATCGGACTCTCCCCGAACCCCCCAAACAGCCAACTGTTTCCACACCGAGCAGCCGCGCGGCTCCGCTGATCAGTCGTCCCCCGTCGCCGGCGTGTGTCCGTGCTCGGCAGCAGCTCCAGGCGACGAGCAGCGTCTCGATCGGCCGTGCGCTCCCTGGGGCCTCGGATCGCGATCGGTGGATAGGGCCCTGGGATGAAGATTCAACGAACCGGCGGCGATAACTCGTCAAACACGCAACCAGCACGGCCCCTGCTGCCACCAACGGCTTCATTCATGAGCGAGCGGTGACGAGTGTACAAGCGAGAGGCGGACGAGCGAGTTAAAATCATCAGTTTTTTTTCGCACGGATTCGTTCCACTTGGGGGGCGGCTGCAACGTGCTACTTGGTAAGGTTCCGTAGCATAACGTTCGAAGAACCTTTGACGTACTCGTCTTCCAGCAGCCGTGACGAGTTTTAGGATTTTGAACTGGACTCTTAGTCATCAAATTGTATTATTATTTCGTAAAAGGTAGGTCGCATGGTCACAGCTTTTCAACTCAAGTTCAGCTCCATTCACAGCTTTTTCAATTGACAGGCTCACGATTTCCAACTATACCTTGATTCCAATATTCAGCTGAAAACTTTAAAGGTCACAGCGAAACAGAGCCAACGATCATCACTTGACTGAGGACGACCTAGCGCAAAATCATCTGCAAAAGAGTTTCGGTTACATGTCAACGTCCAGCAAATTGAAGTGAGCTTCTGAGATTATAGTTGCGCGGCAGGGCCCAGAGCCGAACTGACGAAGCACACGCGCCCGCGCGCACAGGTCGCGCCACCTGCTCAACTAGTGCGGACTGCCGAGCACAAGCCTTCACTGACACACAGTGTTACGCGCTCCAGTGACACCGTGAGCCCCGGCTACGACGACGGTGTTCGGTCCAATAACTCAGCATCCACCCCGACCCAAGCAACCACCCCCGCCCGCGCCAGCGCGGACGCACTCACTTTTCCGGCGAGTTCCCTCCTCCCGGCTGTCGCGCTCAGTCCAGTCCTACACACGCCTGGCTCGGCCACTCCCTCACTCCCCCAACCCAAGCCACAGTCCACCACGCCGGCGGCATTGCGCCAGCTTGTCTGGCCACGAGCGCTTTGCGGAAAGCTCCCAACAGAAACGGTAAGCGAGGAGGACCCGGCCCGGCGGAAAGAGAACAAGCGCCACGCCGCACACGACGTCGACCGGCGTCGTGGCGCGCGCCTACCAGCCGGTCCTAGAATAGGATAGCCGGCCGCTCCACAGTCCATCTCCGTCCGCAACCGCACAGGGATGGCGCCACCGCCGCGTCGCCTTTCCCAACTTGCGTCAGAGGACGACGGGCCCTCCGGGTACGGGTAGGGCGGAGCTGAACCCCCAAGCGCCACAGGACGCGGCCTCATCGGGAACCTTACCCCCCTGTGCGCCGCGCGCGGCGGCCACCTCTTCCACCTCGCACGCGGCGCACACGCGTACGGCGCGACACGACACGGTCCCTCCATCTGGCCCGTACGCCGTACCCCCGTCCGCGCGCGCCGCGCCAAGCACGCGGCGTCGGACGAGAGCGGGACAAGGGCCGAGCCGGATCGGCTGCACGGGGTCTGAGTCGAGCCGCGCGTATCTGTGCCTATCCTACTCACCACCATCCATGTGGTGTTGGTTAGCCAGCCAGCCGACCGGTTCCGCGCGGGGACTCGTGAGCGCGCGAGGCAACAGCTGGTGCCTGCCTGCCGCCCGGTCCACCTCCACCCGGCGGAGGTGGCGCCTCGCCTCGGGGAAGAGACAAGCGCGCGCGGCATGGGAGGCGCAGAGCCCACGCCGAGCCGAGTCACGCGCCGATGCGTCCGTCCAGTCCTCACAAGATACACGCGCTCGCTCGCATCTGATATTCGCCAACGCGACGATGAGAGGAAGAGAGTGCCCACCACCGGACAAACCGCCCGCATCGTGGAAAAGTCCAACGACATCAGCGCATCGTGTTTACGCCACGTCTCGATTTGTTTACGCCATGCCCCGTGCAACCAACGAGCTTCGCACATAAACTACTCGTACGACGAGCGAAAACGAACCCGTCCAATGCCAGTGCCACATTGGATCTAGCCGCATACAAATTATAACCACTGTTGTCAACTTCCACACCCGCGCAAAAAGAATCTCTGGTGTTCAGAATCTCTGCTTAACAACACGATCAAAGCACAACTATCCTGCCGCAGTAGACAACACCGGCATTTACTCGCACGTAGTCGATTCTGTAATCGAACTACGAAAGCTCGCACCATATAAGAAATGGAATAATGTAACATAAATGAAGCAAATAAGAGGTCTTTGCACAGGGATGTAATTCGAACTTATTTTCTTTCCATAACTCGATAGCAACAGCTCAATGGCTTGTCCACTATAATGTCTTCGACAAGCATACCAAATAGTAACATTAACGAACCTAACATAATAGCTAGTAAAGTCTTACCATGATGTAACCTACCAAAATTACGGACTCTGTAGAAACGCTAACAATGTGCTTTTGCTTCGGGAAACAGAGATTCCCTGGGCACGAGCCGATCGAAACGCCCGGGGAAAAACCCAAGAAATCTCCCTCCCAAGCACACTTACAGCCACATCGTCACACCAACAATAACAGTAAAGCGAAAGCTTGGTTCAGACGCAGAAATTCATGGTATGCAGGAAGTCGTCCATGCCTCGGCCGAGGTCGCCGTCGGGTACCTCCGGGAAGGCGTCGGCGATGTCGTCGAGGTCAAAGTCCAGGTCCAGATCCTCGTCCCCGAAGTCACCAAGCAGCAAGTCTTGTTTGTCGTCTTCCAGGCAAAACGCAACCTCGGAAACATCCAAGGCGTCCAGGCCGGCGCGGAAATCCATCGGGTCGATGTCCGGTAACTGTAGCCCGCGAAGAAGATCCTGGTAGAACTCTGGGTCGTCCGGCAGCTGTGTAGAATCGGTGGGCGGAGGATTAGGGATTGGAGCCGGCTCGGGGGACGGCGGCTTCGGCGCTGCCTTGGTGGCTTCGAGGACTGACGACGGTGACGGGTGGGCGAAGGGAGCGGCCGAGGTGGACGACGAAGAGGACGCCGTCGGGGTGATGCAGGGCGAAGGAGTTGTCGATGACGCGGCCACGGGCTGCCCACGGCGGCGACGCTTCTCCTCGGCGAAGGTACGCGAGGCAGTCAGGTAGGCGGTAGAGGCCGCCGCCGCGGTGTCGAAGGTGCCAAGCCACTGCCTCTTGCCGGTGAACGGGTTGCGGATTTCCGCCGCCCACTTGCCCCACTTGCGGAGCCTCACGCCGCGGTAGCTCTCTGGCTCGCCGCCGCTGGTGCTTGCAGCCACAGCAGCCGCCGGAGTCACGGGCTTCGGGGTCGCCTTACCGAGGAACGCCTCGAAGTAGAAGCGCTTGGACTTGACAGCGGCCGATGCATCGGTGGACTCGTCGTCATCAGAGTCCGAGTCAGTTGCGTCGGGGTCCTCGAACAGGACGCGGACGCGGCGCCTCGGCTGGACCATTGCCGGCGGCTGCTGCGACTTGGCCTTCAGGGGAGCGGTGGAGGGTTTAAGGCGAAAACCCGAGATCCTCTTGGTCTTGGGCGTCATCGCCTGGACCTTCTCGTTGAGCATCTGCTGGTGGTTCGATGGAGCCATCTCTTTCGATCTCTGACGGAAAGAACTCCAAAATCTCTAGCCAAAATTGCCAAAACTGATGTGGAAAAACTCTAAAAAAAGTTTTTTCTGATGGGCGCAAAAAATTGACGGAGCCGAGCAAGGATCCACCGAATCCGTCAGTCCCCTCGACAGAATCCACACGGCCTTATGTGGAGGAACCCGGAATACTTGACCCCGAACCCGTCCCTGAAACAACCGATGCAACAATCAGCCAAAACCCAATGAAAACCCAACCACAAACTCGCCGGATCTGGACGAACATGTCCTAAAAACCCGGTCAAAACCTCCTAGAAAGGTGGAAACACGAGGTAAAAAGATCATTTTTTTCTGACGGCACACGGACCTGAGCATCGACGAGGACTTGTTCCAGCCGTTGAGCCGCAGGCGCATAGATCGGCGGGTGCCGGCGTGGGGGTGGCGAAGGAGGACGGCGACGGCGGCGCAGAGGAGGACGACCAGATCGGAGAAGGGGCAAGAAGACATATACGAGAGTTCCCGCGCGTGGTGTGGTCACGGCTCCTGCTGCTACTTCTCCGACGCCGGCGCCGTCGCCTCCGGCCTCCCTCGCACCAGCTTAAACCCCAACCCAATGCGGCGAGAGGAGCAAAAGGTGTTGGCCAAGCCTCCTCCTCCGATATTTAATCCCCTTCCCCGATCCACGAGGTTGTCCCGCTGCCCCCCGCTCGAAACGATAGCTACCCATCAATCCCTACTCTCACAAACGGACATGTGGGTCCACAAGCTACCCGACCCACATGTCATCGTACCTTTTTCTCCTAACGGAAATCGCCAAAAAGGACGGCCGTGATGCGCTGGCCCCCGACGTACCTAGACCCGCGACAGCTGTTCGGTACGCGTACGATGACACTGGGACCCGTACCGCTGCCCGGTCCGGCCTGCAGTCTGAAACGTGTTCGGCTTCCAGTAAGGAAACTATTCAGCACCAGACTCTGGAATTGGTCTGAGGTTTCGGATGACATGTGGGGTCACCGTCGTTGTCCCTACCTATCATCCTGACAGGGACGTCTCAGGCTAATGGCCGTGAGTTTTTGTCCGGGTTTATGGGTGTGTTGGAACGGGCGGCGAGAGGGAGGGCGGCTTGGGAAAGTGATAACGCTTCGCCAACACGCCTGCCATGAGAATATCCTAATCACCTGATGACAGGTGGGGCCACCGAGATCTCCGGCCCTCTCTGGAGACGGCGCCGTGACCAGATCCGGTGATACGGTTCCGCCGCTCATCGAGCGGTGGGGATCGGGATTCTTTGGCTGAGATCCCGCGGGTTCCGCCTGGCCAGGGAGCGTTAGTTAGCCGAGATTAGGCTTCGAATCGCCTAATTAAAGAGGCAGGTTTTTACGGAGTTTCCGCACGATAATTACGGAGATTTTGACTAGCGGATGGGCCCGATGTCAGCCTAGCTAAACTCGTGTTTTACCGGTTCCGGAGGCCGGTACTATTGCAGCGATGGGGCGGTTTTGAAGCTTCCGTTCCGTGGGAGCCAAGATTAACGGAGTAGGAGGGAAAATGGGATGGAATATTTTGTTTTTCGGAAAGTGGGAGGGGAACGAAAGGACACCGAGATTTGGTGCCGTTCGGTGTTCCCGGGTGCCGCACATGACATGTGGACGTGTTTAGAGGTGGGACTCCGGCCCGGCACGGCCCGTTCGTGCTTCGGGCCGTTTCGGCCCGAGCCCGAAAGCACGTCGGGCTGGTTCATGCCGGGCCGGTCGGGCTGGCTGCTGGAAATCCCGGCCCAAGCACGGCACATGGCCTGACGGGCTGCTTTTGTGCTAGGCCGGGCCCGAGAATGGCCCAAAGAGATGTTACATTGTGCCTTTAACAAGTGGGGCCTAAAAGTCATAGACTATATCACCAAAGTGACAGTTCTACAATGTAAAAAAAATCTGAAAATTTTTTTGTAGTTTAATATAGTTATATTTCATGTTCCAAAAAAATTTTGTTCAGAAATTCATAATATACGAAGTGTAACAAAAAAGTGTTTTTGTCTTTTTATATATATCAAAATAAAATGAATTTGGAAGTGGGATTTCTTGTGGGAGTTGTATATGAGAGTATACACCTATGATATTTTTGTGGGAATTTTTAAAATTAAAATGAATGAATGTGTGTTTGATTTTTATAGAGTGGCACATATGTTATAAGCCTTTTACTCAAATGAGGATAAATTTGAATTTGCACAGCTTGAAGTGTTTCAAAAAAATTACAAAAAATTCATACGCGCAGATAAATATAATGCACACCTACACAAACAAAAATGAATTCATTTTGCTAATTATTTTGAGATTTAAAAATAGTGAAGAATATATACATATGATTTGTATTGGTTGTTTATAAAAGTACAAAAAGAACTATATTATTTTGAAAAGAATTGTTCCAAGTGGTAGAGAGTATTTTTTAAGAATATAGAAAAAAAGAATCATTAAATTTGGACTTAATTTGTGGAATATAAACAAGATTGAATATTTAAATAGGAATATAAAAAAAGGAACACCCGGCCCCATTGGGCCGCCGCGCGCCGCCTATTGGGCCTCTCCCCGCCCACGCTCCGTATTTAGTCTCACATCGGGAGTTCAATGCGCGGTTGCCGTGCTTATAAGGCGGAGCGCGGTTCCTGCTCTGAACTTCGATCTCCGCCTACTGGGTCCCGCCTTGGCCCGACCCGCCCCGCCTACTACGTCCTCGCTGTGGGCCTCGTTACTTACTCTTGCGCCTGGTGCGCTTGGGCTAGTGGTGCTGCCTGGGCCTAGTGCCCTCGTGGCTGCCCAAATTTGTTTGCTTTTTTGTTTCCAAAGAGACAGATATACATATATCTATTTTTTTGTTTTTTTATTTCGAGAGACACAAATATACTCATATAAACATCACATTGACATAAACATCAATATACTCAAAATTTCTTTGTGAGAATATCACAAATCACATAACACATCCACAAACCACAAAGCACATTCAAAAATCACAAATCACACAAATGTAGGGGGAATAAAATTCTATTGAAAGTTTTAAAGCTTTTTACAAACTGCCTCATTAAAAACCTTACACTCATTGTGAGCTTCCCCCGTAAGGAAAAGAGTACAGTTTGTTTAAAATGTTCTAATCATTCGGGTTCTTTAAGGTCAAGATCCTCCAACGCCTTTAAAATTTCCGGATCCTCTAGGCGGTGTTGATCTCTAGTTTTCGCCGCCTCCTAATTTTTAAGGCATGTGAGACACTAAACCATATCGAGCGTAAGAGAGGACCTACAACATTGAATAAAAATGACATAAGTTGAATGAAATGAATATGAGAGAACACAATATGAATTATTATGAAAATCACCTTCTTTATTCTATAATTCTTTCGGCTGAGCTAAATATAGCTTCGGAGGAAACGCTAGAAACTAGAATAAGTAGCACATCACGTGCAAATTGGGAGAGCACCGGAAATTGACGTCATTGTCTTTCCACCACCCTAAGAGGTCCACTTCAACATCATCCCGAAGATTCAACATAGATAGAAATCAAAATATATATTCACGTTTAGATGTACAAAAAAGTAAAATACATACCTCAAGCATTGGATCATGAGCCACATGATCTGTTTCGAGATAGTGAGTCAACTCCATAATTGGATTCCAATTTAACATAGAGGAGGACTTTTAGGAGGATGAAATAGTTTCCTTGGACTTCAACTTTTTCCACATTTGAGACGCCATACTTTTTTTCTTGTCAACTTGTGGTGCATCCATTCTAGGGCGAGGTTGACCAAATTTCTGGTAATACAAACAAAATACTCGAAATATCTCGAACTTAACATGTGAGTAAGCATTTGAGTAATCAATATCAAGTTGTTGACCAATAAAATGTAAAGCACCCTTTAATTGCTCTAACTTCTTGCGTGTATCAAAAATGAGAGCAAAACAATAGAGATGTGGAACACCATCAAAATATTTAAGGTACTTTTCTCTCATTTCATAAACAATTGGACCTAGAATTTCATCATATTCCTTTTCTTTAAAATTTTCAACAAATATCATGAGCCACTCAAATAAAGGAGGAGAAGTAGGATTATAAATACCGGACATCAGAGTTGTTGCATTATAAAACGGTTTCAAGATCTTTCGAAGCCCTTTTGCAACTTCCCAATCATGCTCATGTAGCACAATACCTGCATTTTGAGCATTTATAAATGCAGTGAAGATGCTCTCATACCCTTTTAATTGTGTCAACATGATATAGGTCGAGTTCCATCGCACTTTTGTGTCCAGAGAAAATATCTTTGCTTTCTTTTCCTTCACTTTGCAATAATCCCTGAAATGTCTATAAAGCTGTGGACAATCCATGAGAAATCGAACAACAGAACGTATATTTTAAATACATGAACTTGCATTCACCAAGCCAGCCTGCACAATAAGATTAATGATGTGACACACACATCTTTGATAAAGCACAAACCCATCAATGTAGCTTTGTATGTGTGGCTCATGTATTTCCATAGCCCTGGTGTTAGCCGATGCGTTATCAAGAGTTATAGACACAATCATATTTTCAATGCCATAATCTTGAATGACAAATGGTGTGGTCTACTCGGTGTTGTATGATGAATTTGCTAGGACCCTTGGACTTGAGGAGCATTTGAACCTTGAGATCATAGTTAACAATGAGAAGACCTTAGGAAAGGGTGACTTGGATTTCATGTATCTCTCATATTTCACTTATGAGCCATCCTCAACCCACAACATCAAACACTTCTTTGGAGTGCTAAACAGAATTCTGAGTAAGACTCTAGCTCCAAAAGATGGGGATGTGGGGATGATACAGGGGTACCTCAGGAACTTGTTGAAGCTGCCCAATGAAGAAGAGAGATTCAATATCTTCGACTACATATACAATGATATCTTCAACATCTCTCACACCCCGAACAGGTCATGTGGATATGCACCGTACATCATGTGCATAATCGAAAAAGTCACAGGCCTAGAATTTGCAAAGGGTGTGAAGCAGAGGAAGCTACGTCCCCAGATGTCGATTCCTCTTCCTCGCCCTCCTGCGTATTTGGGTAGGAGCTCTTCTGTAGCTCCATCCTCCTCAGCTGGACAATCCGTCCCTTCATCATCGAGTGACTCCTCTAGTGGGCTGCTCAAAATATTCAAGACTATATTCTCCTCGTACCGGAAAGTGGAAATTCGCACGCAGAACGTGATGAAACGCCAAGAGAAGTATCTCAAGGCAATGTGCGACAAAATGGAGATACCTATATCGCCACCGTCATCAGACGATAACGCGGTGATGGAGTTTCCTACTCTCACCGAGGACGAGCTTGCCTACTTTGGATACTCCTCAGCTGCTCCTAGTGTCTCCCACACTCATTAATAGGATGACAATGAAGACGAAGATGAAGATGAGGACGAGGAGACTGAAAGTGACCAAGACAAAGATCCAGATGGAGATGATAGCGATTAAGTCTTTCTCTCTTTTTTTGCCTTTTTGGTGCCTTGATGCCAAAAGGGGGAGAGAATAAGGGGGAGTAGTCTAGTCGTAGTTGTCGAAGTGTGTAGCTGACACTTCCGTCGGGCCTGCTCTGGGCAGCCCGCGGAGGTTCTTTGTCGGAGGGGCTAGTTACTCATGGAGAGCTTACATGTTAGGGATGATGGAGGGAGAAGCTTGACACAGGGATTTTTACGTGGTTCAGGCCGCCAGAGCGTAATACCCTACGTCCACGGTGAGCAGAGATGCTCGTTGTATTGCTTGGTGCTCAGGAGCGAACCCTGCGTGAGAGTGTAAAATGTCGAACCCTTGCTAACGTCGCTGTTGGGTCCGCGGCGGTGACGATGACGAGACGGTCTACCTCGCGAATCCACTGCTGGGTCGCTGAATGGGGTGCGTCCCCGGCAGGTGGGTTGCGCAGTAGCACTCTTGCTGCAGCTAGCGCACCCCCGTGGGGTACGCTCAGCACTTCAGAAGATCTCACACTAGTTGGAGCCTGCATCGCCGAAGTCGGCGTTACCGGAGTCGGCTGCTGGCTTCCAGCTTGCGCCGACACACTCCGTCCTGAGTGTGTCGACACGTATTCCTCACTGGTCACGGTCCACCGTGAACGCGGGGAAGGAGAGCTTGCCGCTGAGGGAAGCTTCGTCATCTTCGTCGGCAGAAACTCGTCGCGCAAGGGAAAAGCCCCCTACCTGGCGCGCCAAATGTCAAAGTGTGTGGTCGACACTTCCCCCGGACCTGCTCTGGGCAGCCCGCGGAGGTTCTTTTTCGGAGGGGCTAGTCTCTTGTGTAGAGCTTAAGCGTAGGGACGCGTTTGGGAGGAGCTTGACACGGCGAGTTTTACGTGGTTCGGGCCGCCGGAGCGTAAAACCCTACGTCCACGGCGAGCTGAGGTGCTCGCTGTATTGCTTGTTGCTCACAACCGGAGTCTTGAGCTTGAGGATGAGTTATGCCTGGGGTATGAGTTGCTGGAGTGCGAACCCACGATGCGAATGGCTACAGTGCGAACCCTCGCTAACGTCGCCTACCCGAGCCATTTATAGTCCAAGGCTCGTGTGGCTTACAAGGGGGGCCCGGGACCCGACAGGTGGTCCGGGGGGATTACGTGCCGACTATCATATCTGCAGTTATGTCGGTAGTTGTCTCTGGCGAAGGCTTCTAAGTCTTTGTCTTGCCGCCCTGCCCATGTCGCATGCTAGTCGTAGTGGTTGATGACGGCGGGAGCGGCAGGGGATGTCTTGTCGCTGTGTTTATTGGCTGGTAGGATCTGACACCGCGCACCAGTCTGTGATGCGACTGGGCGCAACGGCACCTGACAAAGGCGTGCTCCGCGTCTTGGGAAGGCGCGGGCCTTGAATACCTTGTACGGGCAAGGTATGGGGC
Organism: Neostapfia colusana; assembly: GCA_030760725.1. NCBI lineage: Eukaryota > Viridiplantae > Streptophyta > Magnoliopsida > Poales > Poaceae > Neostapfia > Neostapfia colusana. Next base: position 122,359,249 of record JASWHV010000004.1, read on the forward strand.
GTCTTTATGCCCGCTGCCTACCGATCGGGGGCAGGCAACGCTGTTCTGCTGGACACGTGGCGGGCCCGGAGCCCTCCTCACAGGAGAGGGGGTCCGGCCCCGCAGGACACGTGGAGCCTTCGTACCTCTCCCCGCGGAGGGGGAGGTCCGGCTTCTGTCGGCCAGGCGGCGGGCCCAGAGCTCTCCTCTGAGGAGAGGGAGGTTCGGCCCCGCTGGACAAATGCGCCTTCGGACCTCTCCCCCACAGAGGGGGGAGGTCCGGCTTCTGCAGGCCACGTGGCGGGCCCGGAGCTCTCCTCTGAAGAGAGGGAGGTCCGGACCCACTGGACGCGTGGCGCCTTCGGAGCTCTCCCTGCAGAGAAGGGCGAGATCCTCAGGCATTTTCCCCTGTGCGCGGGGGTACCCCATATCGCGGGTATCGATAGTGTCCCCCGGGCCCATCTTGGGGGAGATAGCGAGCCCGAGGTGGGGCCTCCGTCTCCTCTGTTCCGCGCACTTTCTCTAAGTCCCACATTGACCGCTGCCGGAACACGAACAGTCGTGGGATTGTGGGAGCGTGCGCCCACTTGATGGTTGCCTTTACTGTGGCGGTTCCCAAGGCTGCCACCTCTGCACGTTGCGGCGCTTTCTTCGGGAACCGCCGGAGTGACTTGCCGGCTAGTCTTCTTGGGAGACTGACTCCTTGACTCACCGCTTCGGCTGGGCGGCTTGGGTCCACCTGTCATTGGCGCTCGGTCTTGGAGCTGAAGCGGTTGCTGATGCGGCGTATTCGAAGAGTTTCGAATCGCTTGAAATCGCACCTGGGAAGTTTTAAGAGGGTATCTCACCCGCATTGCGGCTTCCCTTCGCACTTCCCAGCGCTTTTCCTTGGACTCTTGTGCCTTTGTCTTCTTGCCTTTGAGTCCTCCCTCGTCATGGCTTCCAACCGGCCCTAGAGAAGAAACGCGATCGATCTCCTCCAGTGGCGGCATCTGTGCCAAGTCGGGGATCCGGGGTGCCTGCACCACCTGCTTCTGGATATGGCACACCTTCCGGTGGCGACACAAAGAGGTCCCGGGCTGATGCGTCGAGGGGAGCTTCTGGAGCATCTTCTGCTCCGTTAGTCCAGGCAACTGCGGAGCGGCCGTCAGTGACGACGGCGTGCTCTGGGAATACTACCCCGGCTCAGTAGTCGGGGTTCAGGGCCCGCTCGAGTGTTCGTGCTTCCCGGTCGTCCCACGACTGGTGGGGAGTCTGCTCCTTGCGCTCGGAAACCGGGACGGCTGCCGCGGCCCCCAAGCCAGCGCGAGTTTCTCCTGCTCCGGTGTGCCCGGATTCCACGGCAGCGTCATCTCCTCCTGCCGAGACGGCTGCCGCGGCCCCCAAGCAAGTGCAGGTCGACCCTGTACCAGGCGGTCCGGCTTCTATTTAAGCGTCTACTTCCCCCGCTCGTCCCTCTCCACGGGCCAAGGAGCCAGAAGTTAGTGAGAGTCCGGCGGGTCCGGCTGTCGAAGTCCCGACGCCGGCCTCTCCTGACCGGCGTCTCATCCCGGTCCCTGGCGCATCACCTTTTCTTGAGGATGATGTGATGGAGGAGGTCGGGGGTGCTGCTCCGGCCTCTGCTGCCCCACTTTCCCTGGCAGATGCCCTCACGCTCGCCCAAGCGAGCGTTCGGCAGGTCTTGGCCGCACTTGGCCATGAGCGAGAGGAGCATACGGTTGAAAGGGATCACCTCCTCATCTGGGGGAACCTTTTGCGGGAGCGGACCGCGAAGGTCAAGAGCGAGCTTAATTCCAGGCGGGAGTTGCTTGACTTTAGGGAAGCGCTCCTCGACCGGCTGAAGCGGTCTGTCGACCGCCTGGACGCCGAAACGCGGCGGCTCCACAGGGAGGCCCTTGAGGCACACGCCCGGGCCGAGGAGAGCCTCTATGCCGTGGAGGAGATACGGCAACGGTTGGAGCGCCGTAAACTCGCCGTTGAGGACCGGGAGCGTTCCACGGCAGCCGAGGCGGAGAGGGTCGCCGCACAGCTGGCGGCGAGCGAGGACGACCTGCGAGCTCGGGCCAGAGAGCTAGAGGCTCGGAAGGCAGACCTCGCCACGAGGGAGGAACAGGTCTCCCACGAACGCCAGGCGATCCTGGATCGGGAGTTGGCTGCCGACTTCAGGGCTTCTGAGTTGGAGCGGCTCGCCCAGACTCTCCGCCTTCGGGAAAGCTCCCTGGCGGCCAAGGAGAAGGAATTCTCCGAAGGAAACCACGACGCCCTGCACGCAGCCCGCCGCGAGGTAGAGGAGCTCTTGGCCTTGCGGTCATCCGAGGCGCGTGCGGTCTCAAGCTTCGTCGATCAGGCGGGGTCCGCCTTGATCCCCCTTGGCTTCAGTCCGGTGAAGGCAGCGGCTCCTGCGCTGAAGGTGGCGGAGGTGATCCCCGCGCTGGAGTCGATCAGCGCCAAGCTGGACAGGCTAGACTCGGTGGTCGCCAGCGAGCTTGAGGCAGAGGGACGGGGCTTGGCCTTAGAGGTCGTCGCACATGTGTTGGCATGATTCAGAAGCCGGGACCCTTCTTTCTCCCTGCAGCTAGCGAGAGAGGGCCCTGCCATGGAGCGGGAGGACACTGCCAGGGCCGAAGTCGGGGACGTGGCCGCCCTTGTAGCCTCTAGGTTCCCGCGTGAACCGGTATGACCTTAGGACTTGATTCTTCCTTTTTATCGAGTCTGTAGTCCAGCTCATGGAGCCATGAATAAATAGACTCTCTTGAATGTTTGTGCTTGTGATGCCTTTTATCTCCTTCTTGGTTTTGCCTCACTGAGTCCTTAGCTCCGCAAGGTACTCAGAGGCCTTCACCAATCTCAAAGCTCTGCACAGACACCTTCCCCGGGTCCTAACTGTATTTAGGGCTCCCGGGGGTCTCCGCAAGCTCGCCCCATGGGGAGGTCCGGATCTGCCGGCCACGTGGCGGGCCCGGAGTTCCCTTCTAAGGAGAAGGGGTCCGGCCCGGCGGGACACGTGGAGCCTTCTGAGCTCCTCCCCCGGAGAGGGAGGTCCGGCTTCTGTCGGCCACGCGGCGGGTCCGGAGCCCCTCCTGAGGAGGCGGGTGCTCTGGCCGTGCTGGACACGTGGGGCCTTCGGAGCCCCCCCCCCCAGAGGGGGAGGTCCGGTTTCCGCCAGCCACGTGGCGAGTCCGGAGCAGCCCTCTGCGTAGGCGGGAGCTCCGGGCCCGCTAGACACGTGGGGCCTTCGGGCCTCGCCCCTGTTGAAGGGGCGGGACCCGGACCTTCCGGTCCTATGCTGGAGTAGTTGGTAGCTCCTTGCCCCCCGCTTCATGCAGCCCCCGTTGCTGTAACCTGGAGGTCCTGCACACAGGTAGAGGAAACATAATTCTCCTCAGGGGGTCCTCCCCTCCCCGCATCTTAGTCTTATTCGGCTTACGGTCCTAGTCCGGTATACGAGGCTTGGGCAATTCTGTGCGCGAGGCACCGGGCTCCGGCTCCCTCCAAGGTCCGGGTACGATCGTCCGATCCCTAGTACCGGACCGTGCGCCGGACTCCCGTGGACCTCCGGAGGGCAGGGTGCGCATGCTTTGGGCACAGAGTCGGCTAAGCGGGATACGCACCCTGGACACCCCATGCACGGCGCAGGCCTTTCTTGGAGGTGACCAACTGGCACCGCAACACCTGACTAGGGGAGGCCCGAGAGGCCCACCTGGCCATCGTGTAACACCCCAAATTTTGATTCAAAACTCTAAACCATGTTCAGAGGGGAATTTAAAAATTTTTGGACGTGTTGCATGTTTTGCAAAAATTCAAATTCAAACTGGAATTCAAATTAAACTCAAAACAGAAAAGAAATGGAAAAAGAAAAAGAGAAACGGGAAAAAAACCGGCCAGTGGGCCGAAACCCGCCAGCCGGCCCAGTATCCCCGCGCCAGCCCGCCCCCGCGCGCGCCGCGCTGCCTCTCACAGACGGGTGGGACCCGCCTGTCATCCCTAACCCTGAGCCCCCGCGACCCCGGACTTTTCCCCCGAGCGCGCGCGATCTTAACCGATCGGAAAACCCGTTCCGTAGCCCGAATTCCGGTCCCAGAAGAATCCAACTCGATCACAACTGACCCACCGCCCTCCCCCGGCTATAAAAACCCCAGCCCCGATCAGTTTTTCCCACGCGATCGCCGATTTTCATTCCGGTGAGCACCGAGACTTCGCCGGTGAATTCTGGCTGATCTAAGCTCGGAAACTCTGATCTAACTCGCTGGTCTTGATCCACCGCCTCCGGGGAACTTTGCAGGTGCAGAAAACTCGGAGAGTTACGGTGTAAACACAGCGCCGACGAGCTTCGCCGTGGTTTTGCCTCGGACCTCGCCGCCGATCACTTTCCAGGACCCCCGAGCTCGAGAAAACCCCCGAGGTGAGATCCCTGACCTCCCCTCTACCGATCTAGGCCATAAGATCACAGTTCTAGGCAGAATTCTCGAGGATCCGAAACTTTCCGGCGAGATCGCCGCTTCCCGCCGCCGTGCGCCGCCGGCAGCGCCGCCCGCGCTCGATCAGAGCGACGTGGCTGCTTGTGCGCCGTTTATTTTAAATCGCACGGTAGACTTTAAAACCCCGCGTACCGGTTCGATGTTATAATCTCAGCCGTCGGTTTAAAATCGGACGGTCCACGTCAACCCCGCATTATAAAGACTAGAATTCTTACGTGCTACCCCCTGGGGTTCTCTGGAATTGAGAGCTAGCCCCGGAAACTTCAGATCTAGCCCCTGGAACTCCAGAAAATCATGTAAATTCATTTAAAAATCAGTTTTAGCCCCTGGACTTAATAAAAATTAGGTAAAACACCTCTGATAAGTGTAGCTAGACCCCTGGGAATTATGAAAATAATATTATAGACCCTGTAAGGGGGAGAGTTCATTATTTTAGCCCTGTTTAGTATTTAATTTAGAAAATTGAATATGTAACTAGTGTTTAAAAATTTAAAAAGGGGGACAAACATAATTGTCAAAATTAATTAAAAACTTTCTCAGTACTTAAAACTTTGGAGTGAGATAAAAATATATTTTTGGGCTGAAATGAATCTGTTTCATCTATTATTCACATCTATTAGTATAGGGACACATTTTTAAGTAAAGAATAGTTATAGAAAAATAGGGAAAATAATTATGAAATAGTTTACATCAGAGGCCAAGGTTAAAATATGTTATTAAATTATTTAGGACCAGAACCTATACTGTTTAGATGATGTGTGTTACTAATTTCATAATAAAATACACAATTATGCATAGGAATATAAATCTGAAAATATAGCAACTAGTAAATGATAAATGGAGTTTCTAAAATACAAAGAATTCAGTTTAGGGTTGGTAGAAATTATGAAGGCACATATGGGGAAGAATAATACTTTTCATACACACTTGATAGTAAAAAGGTGAAGTAGCTGAATATAAGAAATTTATTGGAAACCCATATAAATAGTATGTAAGTATAAAGGTGGACACAAAAGTAGGAATCATATACACATGGTTAAAAGTGCATGCAAGCCACAACTCAACACACATAAAGTAACCACAACACATATAATGGTGAATGAATTTCATAAATATGAATGTGTGGTTTGTATGAAGTAGAAGTGTGAACTATGTCTTATGATTGTTGTTTTTCTTTTGCTATGTGTGATGGTATGAAGTAGAACCTGTTCAAGAGCAAGTTATTTCTTTCCAAGATCAGGACTACCCATTTCAAGAGCAGCAAGAAGGAGGCAAGTGTCCTTGACCACTTTGATCCTATGCTAGGATGTGTAGATAGAATTATTTGCATTGTCAAATGAAATATGAAACCCACGTTAGGAAGTTTCCCTAGAATTGCATTACCTTGTTTCCTTGTAGCTTGGGTTGGGATTTATTTTGTCATGTCATTTATTTCCATGCATATGCTTAGCCATGTTTAGAATGGGATATTTGGGACATGAGATCATCAGTTTATTATACCATACTCTTGAATGAGCTATTGTGAGTTATGTAGAGGTAGGGATCAAGGCAAGTTGGATGTTTTGGTTGTGTGCTGGGTGCACGAGACTTGGGTTTGTGTTTAGTACTTGCCTGGATCCTAAGGACCGGTTCATGGAGCATGTAACCCGGCTTTACAGTGCCAACCACATGCTGAGATGGGGCAGCTTGGCCAATTAATTAGGTGTATCCCCGGCGTAGTATGGGTGTGTTGGATGGTGCGGGGAGTAGGTGTCAGCTGGACTACCATATGAACCGCAAGGCTCAAGAGGGGGCCACTGCAGCGGGGTTGGAGCCTCTTGTATGCTGTTAGGGGTGAAACCTCAGTGGGCCCACGCTCGTCGGGAATCCCTTTGTAAAGGCTTCGTAGTGATCTCCTGGCTGCACACCTGGGAAGTGTGAATGTGGATCGTAGCCACTGGCATAATGGAGGTTCTTTTAGTCCACCCGGCAACGGGGGATGAAATCACTACTTGTGGGTACAGTGGTACAAACTCTGCAGAGTCAAAACTGTCTTGACAGTCGTGCTCACGGTTAAGAGCGGCCTGGACTTATTCATGATTAGAGGATTGATGGTTTTCGAAGTTAAGCGGGGAGCTTAACATTGGAAATGATGTTATGGTTATTGGATTATGATGATGGGATGGGAAATTGGGACCATTTCACCTGTGTAGTAATGTAGGTGCTTAATAAGCTAAGGTGATAGGTATTAATTGCGTAGTGCTTTAACCATGAGTTCAACCTCTCCTTGTTCTAGCCATGCATGATATAATTTTCCCACACTTGCTGAGTACCATTGGTACTCAACCTTGCATATTTGTTGGTTTATATTGCTGCTCAGGTCAAGATAATGAGGTGGTGTATAATGACCAAGATTTTGGACCCGAGGAAGGATTTTAGGTTCATAAAGACCCCCGGGCAACGCCTGTGATGGAGCCCTAAAGAATAATATTCAGCTGCTAGTTTATTTACTTGTGATGAAGCATTAGTGTCTATTGAGATATTTGCGATGTAAGACTTATTTATATTCGACACCTGGCTTGTAATAAATGATGCTTCACTATTTGTCATCACATGTATGAGAAAATGATCCTGGCATACATGTGATATTCACTTGGTTGTTTCTTCGGAAAAACCGGGTGTGACAGATGTGGTATCAGAGCCAAGGTTGCCCGTAGGAACGTGGACCTAGGTAGAAATGGACGTAGTTAAGGGCCCTATTTTCTTAAAAACTATTTTCCAAGGTGCGGGTGGAAAAGTGTTATTAAAGGAGTCATTTTCTTCATCTTACCCCAACTTTCATTCAAAATAGGATTTTTGTTTGAGAATTTATCTAACTTAATTTTTAAATTCTTTTGTTTTAGATGGTTCGCATGATTCGCACCGCTTGTAAGTCCACAGGAGGGAGAGTTCCCGTAGTTGCCCTTGCCGAAAGAGAGGAGAGTCGTCCAGTGACGTACCTTTCCTACGGATTGGCAGTAGGAGATTTGTTGCGCCGTCTTCGACGTATGCTCGAAGCCGCCGGCAATACGGGCAAGCTAATCATCCACTATAACTCCACCAGGACCATCCGTGAGAAGAGGGAAGAATGGAGTTCGGAGATGAGGATTATACACGAGAATCAACTGCTTAAGATTCACCACTCTCCAGCTTGTCGAGCAACACAAGTTGACGCGGAGAAAGATGTCACCTGGGAGGCCATCACCTGCCAGAGTCACATCTATCGTCGCCACTTGGACAAAACTGAGTACATGTATGTCCTCCAACGTGAGAGTGGTACCACGGAGTACAAGTACCCACCGGTGCAGCAAGGGACTTCCCATGAGCACATGGACTTGTGCTTGGAGGATGCTGCTATGCTCAGCACTCGACTGCAGGAGTGTCAACAAGAGCTTCAGGATGTCCGAGACACCCTGAAGGAAACGGAGGCGTTGCTGCGAGCTTGCTTAAAGGCGAGAGAAAGAGGAGATGGGAATGAACTGTGTGTCACCGTGAATGATACATGGACTCCTGACTCCCCGGATCACCGAGCAATCAGGCGTCGTCGCACTTCTCCACCAGCAGCCTCCCCACCCAAAGCAGAGTAAGAAGGTAGCCGAAATGAGGAGGAAGATCCCGAGGAGCCAGCTCAAGAGGATGAGTAGTGTAGAGTCTTTCCCCTAGCTAGCAAAAGGTCGAGTAGTCGAGTCGTTACGTAGTTAATGGTGTGATGATGCTTGGTGTGTGACGTGAGTTGTGGAGGCCATGAGCAATTGTCCACAGCCTCGTCTTCAGATTGTTTTGCTTTGGTGTGTGAACCCACAGGAAATAATAGTGCATTTATTTGGTGTGAGATATAAACCCTCGTAAAATTTTAACAAAGCCTCAACACCTCAAAGCACCAACAAAGGAAAGTAGTAAGATGATACTAAATGATATCAAATTAACATTTGTTGATTCTGCCAGATGGCCGGAAGAGGAAAAGGACGTGCTGCCAACCCCGCCAACAACAATGATGAGGCATGCAACCCTCATCTTTCTGGAGGCCAGGACAGGGGTGGTCGCCGTGAAGAAGTTGATCCTCTCCACCAAATGCTGGAGAATCAAAATCAGCTTATGCAGAACTTGACTCAAGTGGTGGCCAACTTGCATCAAGTTCCACCTCCACAAGCTGCACCACGCCAACCAAGGTTGAGTGAGTTTCTAGGAACTCAACCTCCAAAGTTTGCAAGTGCTGCTGAACCTCTGGAGGCAGATGATTGGCTGAAGACCATTGAAAGTAAGATGAGGATAATACAATGCCAAGGGTATGAAAGGGTGTTGTTTGCCTCTCATCAATTGCATGGACCTGCTGCTGATTGGTGGACCGCCTACGTGACCGCCCATCATGACCCTGAGAACATCACTTGGGAAGAGTTCAAGCGTAGCTTCCGCAACCATTACATCCCAAGAGGTGAACTCAAAAATAAGAGGAAGGAATTTTTGGGACTGCAGCAGGGAAACATGACGGTGAGGGAATACCTCACTAAATTTACTCAACTATCCCGTTATGCTCCACGAGACATAGAGACTGATGAGCAGAAACAAGATTGTTTCGTGGAAGGGCTTACCGCAGAAATGCAGTGTGCAATGTCCTCAAATGAGTATGAAAGCTTTCAAAAGATGGTGGACAGAGCATTTGTGGTGGAAAGGAAGCTAAAGGCCCTGGAAAATGAGAATAAGAGGAAGGCTGGGTGGTCACATCAAGCCTCAGGGAGCAACACCCGCCCACGTATGATGCAGCAACCTACGGGGCAGACGAGCCGTGCTGCGGTACCCTATTCAGCACCAAGAGGGTACAACCCAAACTACAGGCCTCCCGCAGCACCAGCACAGCCGCAACGTCAGTTTGTGCAGCAGCCTCGCCCCGCATATCCACCTCGACCAGCAGTGCAAGGACCCCCGAACCAACCCCAAGACAACAAAGGCCAAGCACCTAAGGTTGGGGTGCAATGTTTTAGCTGTGGTGAAGTGGGGCACTATGCCCATAAGTTCCCAAAGAAGAAGCCCGCGCAGCCACAACAGCAGAATGTAATGAGAGGACGGGTGAACCATGTCACTATGGAGGAAGCACAAGAGGCACCCGACGTGGTAGTTGGTAAGTTTCCTGCCAATTTACACCTTGTAACTCTGCTGTTTGATTCTGGTGCTACCCACTCGTTCATTGCTCAAGGGTTTGTTAAGAAGCATGACCTAGCAACCACACAAATGAACCATATGCTAGCCGTAAACTCTCCAGGTGGAGAAATAAGGACAAGACAAGTGTGTCCCAAAGTGAGCCTAGACATTAATGGGGTAGTATTTACTACTAACCTCATAGTGATAAATTCACAAGGGATAGATATTATTTTGGGTATGGATTGGTTGACCAAACATAAAGGGGTCATCCATTGTTCGACCAGAACGGTGGAACTGACTCACCCCAATGGCACAAGAGTAAAGTTCATAACGATACACGAGCCTAGGAGGGACATTAAATTAAATCAAGTGGAGGTGAAAGTTGAGGAAATCAGGACCATCAGGGAATATCCAGATGTTTTTCCGGAGGAGTTGCCAGGTATGCCTCCCGACCGTGACGTGGAATTCGCAATTGAGCTAGTACCGGGAACAGCCCCGATATACAAGAGACCTTATCGAATGGACTCCAAGCAGCTAGAAGAGCTCAAGGACCATTTGAGAGAATTGACGGAGAAGGGGTATATTCGCCCTAGTTCCTCACCATGGGGAGCTCCGGTGATATTTGTGCCCAAGAAAGACGGAACCCAAAGGTTATGCGTGGATTACCGTGCTTTGAATGAGGTAACCATCAAGAACAAGTACCCATTGCCTCGCATTGAAGACTTGTTTGATCAGTTGAGGGGAGCTTGTGTGTTCTTGAAAATTGATCTCAGGTCGGGATACCACCAACTCAAGATAAGGCAATCAGATATTCCCAAGACAGCTTTCGTATCTCGGTACGGACTGTATGAATACACTGTCATGCCTTTTGGGCTAACCAATGCCCCGGCATATTTCATGTACCTCATGAACAAGGTATTCATGGAATATTTGGACAAATTTGTGGTGGTTTTCATAGATGATATTCTCGTCTTCTCCAAAGATGAAGAAGAACATGAGAAACATCTAAGGTTGGTGTTACAAAGGCTGAGAGAACACCAACTATATGCCAAGTGGAGCAAGTGTGAGTTTTGGCTGAAGAGAGTTCCCTTTTTAGGACATATAATCTCGGAGGGAGGAATCTCCGTAGATCCCGCCAAAATCGAGGATATCCAGAAGTGGAAGACCCTTGAAAATGTCGGGGAAGTTCGAAGCTTTTTGGGATTGGCTGGATACTATCGACAGTTTATTGAGGGATTCTCCAAGATCTCGAGACCTCTCACCAAACTGTTGGAAAAGGGAATCACATTCACCTGGACGCCACAGTGCGATACGATCTTTCAGGAGCTAAAGACGAGATTGACAACAGCCCTAGTGTTGGTTATGCCAGATATGCAGAAGAATTTCACAGTGTGCTGCGATGCCTCTGGAAATGGGTTGGGATGTGTTCTCATGCAAGAAGGACATGTCGTGGCATATGCATCCCGGCAGCTTCGGAAGCACGAGAAGAACTATCCTACACATGACCTAGAACTAGCTGCAGTGGTACACGCGTTGAAAATTTGGCGGCACTATTTGATGGGGAAGAGGACAGAGATATATACGGATCATAAGAGTTTGAAGTACATATTCACACAACCAGATCTCAACCTCAGACAAAGGAGATGGTTAGAGCTAATCAATGACTTTGATTTGGGCATCAACTATCATCCTGGGAAAGCAAACGTCGTGGCCGATGCATTGAGTCGGAAAGTGCAGGTCAATAAGTTGAGTTTGAAGGACATGCCTGCAGAATTGAAGGACGAGGTTATAAGACTCAATCTATGTCTAGTAAATAGTGGTGAAGCCATCGCCATGGAAGTGGACTCCACACTCGAGCGAGACATACGCGAGGGCCAAAAGAATGATGAGAAGATACGAGAGATCAGACAGCTCATTAAGGAAAATAAAGCTCCTGGTTTTAGAGAGGATGAACAGGGAACGGTGCGGCACGGAAAAAGGATCTGTGTGCCAGAAGTAAAGGAGATCCGTGAGTTAATTTTGAAGGAGGCTCACGATTCTGACTATTCCATTCATCCTGGGAGTACGAAGATGTACCAGGACCTCAAGAGCAGGTATTGGTGGTATGGCATGAAGCGAGATGTCGCGGAACATGTTGCCCTATGTGACACATGTCAGTTGGTGAAGCTGAACATCAACGACCCGCGGGATTATTGCAACCACTCAAAGTGCCTGAATGGAAGTGGGAAGAAGTCAGCATGGATTTTGTCGTGGGATTGCCTAGGACCCAATCCGGGTATGATTCAATATGGGTCATTATTGATAGGCTAACCAAGGTAGCTCATTTCATCCCTGTGACAGAAAGCTACAGCGGATCCAAATTGGTAGAATTGTACATGTCAAGTATTGTGTGTTACCATGGAGTGCCAAAGAAGATAGTGTCGGACCGAGGGACACAGTTCACCTCGAGGTTTTGGCAGAAGTTGCATGAAACCATGGGAACCCATCTGAACTTCAGTTCTGCCTATCATCCCCAAACTGACGGGCAGACGGAGAGAACCAATCAGATCCTTGAAGATATGTTAAGGGCATGTGCACTCAAAAACAATAGGAGTTGGGACAAGAACTTACCGTATGCGGAGTTTTCCTATAACAACAGCTATCAAGCTAGTATGAAAATGTCACCGTTTGAAGCTTTGTATGGAAGGAAGTGCAGAACTCCCCTATTTTGGAACCAAACAGGAGAAAGTAAAGTGTTTGGTCCAGAAGTGCTACAAGAAGCCGAGGCGAAGGTGAGGGAGATTCGCAACAACTTGAGGATAGCACAAACACGCCAGAAGAGTTATGCTGATGTACGAAGAAGAGAACTCGTTTTCAACGTGGGAGACTATGTTTATCTCAAGGTGTCCCCTATCAGAGGACTTCGTCGGTTCAAGGTGAAAGGGAAGTTGTCACCTCGATACATCGGACCCTTTCAAGTTTTGGAGAGGAAAGGCGAGGTGGCGTACCAACTAGAGTTACCGGTTCATCTATCGGATGTACACGATGTATTTCATGTGTCACAACTCAAGAAATGTCTGAGGACGCCTGAAGAGGTGTTACCCATGAATGAAGTGGATGTAGCTGAAGATTTGTCTTATGCCGAGCAACCATACAAGATTTTGGAGACAATGGAACGCCTCACCAGAAATAAAAGAATCCGGATGTGCAAGGTGCAGTGGAAGCATCACTCAGAAGAGGAAGCCACCTGGGAACGGGAAGATGAGCTCAAGGCACAATTTCCGGAATTGTTTTCTTAGAAACACCAATCTCGAGGACGAGATTTCTTTTAAGGGGGGTAGAGCTGTAACACCCCAAATTTTGATTCAAAACTCTAAACCATGTTCAGAGGGGAATTTAAAAATTTTTGGACGTGTTGCATGTTTTGCAAAAATTCAAATTCAAACTGGAATTCAAATTAAACTCAAAACAGAAAAGAAATGGAAAAAGAAAAAGAGAAACGGGAAAAAAACCGGCCAGTGGGCCGAAACCCGCCAGCCGGCCCAGTATCCCCGCGCCAGCCCGCCCCCGCGCGCGCCGCGCTGCCTCTCACAGACGGGTGGGACCCGCCTGTCATCCCTAACCCTGAGCCCCCGCGACCCCGAACTTTTCCCTCGAGCGCGCGCGATCTTAACCGATCGGAAAACCCGTTCCGCAGCCCGAATTCCGGTCCCAGAAGAATCCAACTCGATCACAACTGACCCACCGCCCTCCCCCGGCTATAAAAACCCCAGCCCCGATCAGTTTTTCCCACGCGATCGCCGATTTTCATTCCGGTGAGCACCGAGACTTCGCCGGTGAATTCTGGCCGATCTAAGCTCGGAAACTCTGATCTAACTCGCTGGTCTTGATCCACCGCCTCCGGGGAACTTTGCAGGTGCAGAAAACTCGGAGAGTTACGGTGTAAACACAGTGCCGACGAGCTTCGCCGTGGTTTTGCCTCGGACCTCGCCGCCGATCACTTTCCAGGACCCCGAGCTCGAGAAAACCCCCGAGGTGAGATCCCTGACCTCCCCTCTACCGATCTAGGCCATAAGATCACAGTTCTAGGCAGAATTCTCGAGGATCCGAAACTTTCCGGCGAGATCGCCGCTTCCCGCAGCCGTGCACCGCCGGCAGCGCCGCCCGTGCTCGATCAGAGCGACGTGGCTGCTTGTGCGCCGTTTATTTTAAATCGCACGGTAGACTTTAAAACCCCGCGTACCGGTTCGATGTTATAATCTCAGCCGTCGGTTTAAAATCGGACGGTCCACGTCAACCCCGCATTATAAAGACTGGAATTCTTACGTGCTACCCCATGGGGTTCTCTGGAATTGAGAGCTAGCCCCGGAAACTTCAGATCTAGCCCCTGGAACCCCAGAAAATCGTGTAAATTCATTTAAAAATCAGTTTTAGCCCCTGGACTTAATAAAAATTAGGTAAAACACCTCTGATAAGTGTAGCTAGACCCCTGGGAATTATGAAAATAATATTATAGACCCTGTAAGGGGGAGAGTTCATTATTTTAGCCCTGTTTAGTATTTAATTTAGAAAATTGAATATGTAACTAGTGTTTAAAAATTTAAAAAGGGGGACAAACATAATTGTCAAAAATTAATTAAAAACTTTCTCAGTACTCAGAAAACTTTGGAGTGAGATAAAAATATATTTTTGGGCTGAAATGAATCTGTTTCATCTATTATTCACATCTATTAGTATAGGGACACATTTTTAAGTAAAGAATAGTTATAGAAAAATAGGGAAAATAATTATGAAATAGTTTACATCAGAGGCCAAGGTTAAAATATGTTATTAAATTATTTAGGACCAGAACCTATACTGTTTAGATGATGTGTGTTACTAATTTCATAATAAAATACACAATTATGCATAGGAATATAAATCTGAAAATATAGCAACTAGTAAATGATAAATGGAGTTTCTAAAATACAAAGAATTCAGTTTAGGGTTGGTAGAAATTATGAAGGCACATATGGGGAAGAATAATACTTTTCATACACACTTGGTAGTAAAAAGGTGAAGTAGTTGAATATAAGAAATTTATTGGAAACCCATATAAATAGTATGTAAGTATAAAGGTGGACACAAAAGTAGGAATCATATACACATGGTTAAAAGTGCATGCAAGCCACAACTCAAAACACATAAAGTAACCACAACACATATAATGGTGAATGAATTTCATAAATATGAATGTGTGGTTTGTATGAAGTAGAAGTGTGAACTATGTCTTATGATTGTTGTTTTTCTTTTGCTATGTGTGATGGTATGAAGTAGAACCTGTTCAAGAGCAAGTTATTTCTTTCCAAGATCAGGACTACCCATTTCAAGAGCAGCAAGAAGGAGGCAAGTGTCCTTGACCACTTTGATCCTATGCTAGGATGTGTAGATAGAATTATTTGCATTGTCAAATGAAATATGAAACCCATGCTAGGAAGTTTCCCTAGAATTGCATTACCTTGTTTCCTTGTAGCTTGGGTTGGGATTTATTTTGTCATGTCATTTATTTCCATGCATATGCTTAGCCATGCTTAGAATGGGATATTTGGGACATGAGATCATCAGTTTATTATACCATACTCTTGAATGAGCTATTGTGAGTTATGTAGAGGTAGGGATCAAGGCAAGTTGGATGTTTTGGTTGTGTGCTGGGTGCACGAGACTTGGGTTTGTGTTTAGTACTTGCCTGGATCCTAAGGACCGGTTCATGGAGCATGTAACCCGGCTTTACAGTGCCAACCACATGCTGAGATGGGGCAGCTTGGCCAATTAATTAGGTGTATCCCCGGCGTAGTATGGGTGTGTTGGATGGTGCGGGGAGTAGGTGTCAGCTGGACTACCATATGAACCGCAAGGTTCAAGAGGGGGCCACTGCAGCGGGGTTGGAGCCTCTTGTATGCTGTTAGGGGTGAAACCTCAGTGGGCCCACGCTCGTCGGGAATCCCTTTGTAAAGGCTTCGTAGTGATCTCCTGGCTGCACACCTGGGAAGTGTGAATGTGGATCGTAGCCACTGGCATAATGGAGGTTCTTTTAGTCCACCCGGCAACGGGGGATGAAATCACTACTTGTGGGTACAGTGGTACAAACTCTGCAGAGTCAAAACTGTCTTGACAGCCGTGCTCACGGTTAAGAGCGGCCTGGACTTATTCATGATTAGAGGATTGATGGTTTTGGAAGTTAAGCGGGGAGCTTAACATTGGAAATGATGTTATGGTTATTGGATTATGATGATGGGATGGGAAATTGGGACCATTTCACCTGTGTAGTAATGTAGGTGCTTAATAAGCTAAGGTGATAGGTATTAATTGCGTAGTGCTTTAACCATGAGTTCAACCTCTCCTTGTTCTAGCCATGCATGATATAATTTTCCCACACTTGCTGAGTACCATTGGTACTCAACCTTGCATATTTGTTGGTTTATATTGCTGCTCAGGTCAAGATAATGAGGTGGTGTATAATGACCAAGATTTTGGACCCGAGGAAGGATTTTAGGTTCATAAAGACCCCCGGGCAACGCGTGTGATGGAGCCCTAAAGAATAATATTCCGCTGCTAGTTTATTTACTTGTGATGAAGCATTAGTGTCTATTGAGACATTTGCGATGTAAAACTTATTTATATTCGACACCTGGCTTGTAATAAATGATGCTTCACTATTTGTCATCACATGTATGAGAAAATGATCCTGGCATACATGTGATATTCACTTGGTTGTTTCTTCGGAAAAACCGGGTGTGACACATCGGCAGGTGCCTCAAGCGCAACCGCCTTCGGTAGGATAGCAAATAATGACTATGGATGAGCGCGGGAGAGAGGGAGCTAGATGTACGGTGAGCATACATAGAGAGTGCGACCATAAAAATTAATGCGTAATTTAAATGAGCACATGAGAGAGAGCGAAGTAGAACATGTTTCTGTGTTAATGCCCATAGGTGGAAGTCAGGCTGTATATGGAGGCAACGACCCGCCTCGTCAAGAAGGGAAGCAAGACTCTACGAGCTTATGTTCGGAACCAGGCCAAGCTGGACGTAGTCCTGGACCGTCCCCTGAGACTTAGCTGCCCCAAGCGCTGTTCCTAGACTCTATGGGATTTGTTACACAAGGATATGGCCCTGTTCTACTAACGCTCGGAGGGTAGGACTTACAGTGTTGTTCCATGCCAAGGGTTTTGGGAACGGATCCCATACTCTGTTGAAAGGCATGTGTATCTGGGACGGCAACTTTCGTGACTCGGAAGGGACCTTCTCGGCTGGGGGAGAGTTTATAGGTTCTTCACGGGAAAGTGCGTGCCGCGGCACCAGGTTGCCTTCCTGCAGGTCCCTGACGCGTTTGGTCCTTTGGCGGTAGTGCTAGAGCACCAGCCGAGACCGTGCGTTGTGGGGTGTCACCTGTAGCCGAGCCTCGTCGACGAGGTTGTCATCTTCACGCTAGATCAGGTCCTGCGTGGCTTCTCCTGGGCACCCCGGGGTACCCTCCCCTTCTGGCTAAGGCCTTCAAGGGGTAGGAGAACCTGGACTCTTCTTGGGAGACCCAAGGCGTCTTTCCCCTTCTGGCTAAGGCCTTCAAGAGTGTCGACAGACCCTGGGCGGCCCCCCGGAGGTACGGCCGAGGCACAGAGGCGTGCTCTCGGGTGGGGCTGGCCCGGTCCTGCACCGTAGGGATTGGTGCTTGGGATGCTGCGACTACTTGGAGCTTCTCCAAGGTTGACGACGCAGCAGTGCAGCCTCCATTGACTTTTCGGGGTAGCCACAGTCAGCTACCGCGCGGGACCGTCACCATCGGAGCTGGAGTCCTCACCATTGTGCACCGTCTTTATGACGCGCTGAGGCTCCTAAAACCCCACCTGGTGGCCGACACTGACTGAGGCGTCGCCCTTCTGCTTGCCCTCCCTCTAAGGGAGGGGCGGGGCCTCAGCTCTCTGCTGCCTCCCTTTACGGAGGCGCTCTGCGAGCCTCTGGATATCCCAACACTCGGCAGCAGTATGATTGGTGGTGCCATGCACTGGGCATAGCTCGCCTTGGTCGCCATCTGGGGCTGGTGACTGCCGCTGCCTTTTGTCGGGGCGTGGCCCCCGAGCTCCACTGGGTGCTGCTGCTGCGGCAACGGGAGCTGCGGTCGATAACTTCACCTTGCCACTCCCCCGGTTCTTGGCCTTCTTGCCGCCTCCATAGGAAGCAGCGCCGGACCCGGGTTGCCCTCCTAACTTGGAGGCTGGCAGAGAGTGCCAGTTCCGCCCTTCGGCTGCTGAAAGCATCTAGGCCCCCGTGAGGTATGGTTTCGGTGATTAATGACAACCGTTCGTGATTACTCATGAGTTTGTGGATGCGAGGTTTCATGTATATCACATCAAACGTTAATGAACTATCTATTCACACCATCTACTGCTCATTGGATACAAATGGAGACCCCTCAACGATCTATTCTAAGGGGTTATTCGATACTCATGAAGACTAAATAAAGAACTCATACAACGACTCTATTCTATTAAAATTGGCAACACAAGAAACTTACACTTCATCATAATGTCATTTCAAACAAGTGTCAAAGAGGTCACTCAAGAAGATTCCAAAAAGATCAACTCAAAACAACTCGAAGCAAACAAGTTGCACTCACCGGATCATCCGATGTCTTGCAGAATGACTACATCGGTCGAGTTTGAGTTGGCAGAAGAAGAAGACCTCAGAGCCCAGTACACACCGGATCATCCGATGTGAAGGAAGTGGCACATCGGTTGATTTCACCCGAAGGATGATATCTGAGTTATTCTGAAGAAGTACACACCGGATCATCCGATGATGAAGTAAGTGTACATCGGTCAATTTCAACCGAGACATTATTTCTGAACCAATTCTGAAGATCAACTCACCAGATCATCCGATGATGAATTGAAGTAACATCGGTCGATTAAAAGATCCAACGGTTATATCCAACGGTCACATCTGACACATGACATCAGCTAATTTGGAATTCGACCGATGCTCATATAAAGGGGTGCATCGGAGGATCCGATGTTCACTGAAAAAGTCTGCCCACTTTTCCAACGGCTATCTCGTGTGGGCTGGCTATAAATACCCCTCCAACCGGCCATTTCGACAAGTCTTGACCACCAGAGCCTCACTACACATTCTCAAGCATTCAAGACCAAGAGCTACCACTTCCACACTTCAAAACCTCTTGTACTCCAACTATAGGTTATGTCTAGCTAGAGAGAAGCTTGTGTGCGTCCATTCTTGGTGATTGGAATCTCTAGGCTAGTGAGAGAGAGTGTCTTGGTGACTTCTCTCACCTTGTAAGAGTTGGAGGAAGAAGAGATCGCTCCGGAGCTTACCAAGACGTTTGTGGAAGCCCGGAGGATCACCATTGTACAAGGCTTGAGCTCCACCTTGCCGGAGAAGGCGAACGGAGAAAGATAGTGGATTCCCTTGTCTTGGTGACTTGGGAGTGGCTATACCCTTTGGTGGGTGCCACAACGTAGACGTAGGTAGATTTTTGTGATCTTACTGAACCACGGGAAAAATCGCCGTGTCTCCAAGTCTCTGCGGGAGTTTGCATCTCTCTTCTCACCCCCTTACTATTACGCATTTACTATTCCACACTTAACACTCTTGCTTGCGTAGTTAGTTCGCATAGGGAATTGGGCTTCAATCATTAAGTTTTAAATTGCTTTAAAATTTGAAAAAGCCCAATTCACCCTCCCCCTCTTGGGCGTTTCGATCCTTACAATTGGTATCAGAGCAAGGTTGCTCATTGGATCATTCTAGCTTCACCGGACCCATCCTAGGACACATATGGGCAGTCTTAGGTTTTCTGTAGTCATCGGATTATCCGATGCTAGGGCCAGCAGATCATCGGATTAATTGGTGCTTTAGTTCAGTGCTCAGATCAAGTCAGATGTCACAAATCAACCGATGAGTTCATTTCAGAAGACATCGGAGCATCCGGTGTTCAGTTTTCTGGTGCCCTGCAGAAATTGACCGATGATCGACACCTCAACGTCGGCTCATCCGGTGTTCAAAGAGAGTTTTTGGAACAACTCTCTGTTGAACTCGACCGATGCATCCTCCGATGATCATCGGTCCATCCGGTGTTTTGTGCGCGGCTAGGGTTTGCCCGTACGGTTTAAATTGCGGCTCGGCCGCCCCTCTTTTTTCTTCTTCTTTCCCGACCTCCGCCGCCGCCCGACGCCCTCGCCGCCACCTCTCCCACGCGCCTCCGCCTCCCAGTCACCGCCGCCGTCTCCCAGCCGCCACCGCCGCCTCCCAGGCGCCGCCGCCGCCGCCTCCCAGGCGCCTCCACCGCCGCCTCTCCCATGCGCGCCGCCTCCCAGCCGCCGCCGCCGACTCCAGGCGCCGCCGCCGCCGCCTCTCCCACGCGCGCCACCTCCCAGCCGCCGCCGCTGACTCCAGGCGCCGCCGCCTCTCCTGCGTGTGCCACCGCCGTTCCACCGCGCCGCCACAGTTCCCTCCTCCGCCGCGTCTCCCTCGCCGTCTCCCCTCCACCACCGCGCATCACCCTCTCCGCTAGGGTTTCGCCGTGGTTCGCCGTTCGTCGATAAGATGGGTCGCGATCGCAAAGGAAAGGGCAAGGCTATTGAGGAGCCCGCCGCGAAAAAGGCGCAAGATGTCCAAGGACGCTCGTCGTGCGGAGTTGGCCGCTCGCGCCGCCGAGGAGCGTGAGCGCGGCCATCGCGGTTCCTTACGGATCCGCGAGTCCCGGCAGAGGCAGGAGCAGCCTCCGGTCCAGCCAGTGCCTCCCGAGGGCTCCGACGAGGAGGAGACCGAGGTGCCGCCACTCATCCGCCGGCGCACCCCGAGGACTTGTGGGGGTGGACAGACCCCTACGGCGAGTCGGCGCCCCTCTGCGGCTGACCGCGCCGAGGACAGAGAGGCCGAAAGGGCCATCCACCTGATGGACACAGCAGTCCGAGTTGCCGAAGATGTCAGACTCACCGACTACAGGAAGATGAAGGCGAGGCAACTTAAGAGGCTCAGATGGTCAGCGCTGCTTGAGGAGTGGTTCCCGCGGCCTAGGGACGCTCGAGTTGACTCCCGCTTCTGGACCCTGACACAGGCGTCCCTGTACGAGACTTACAGGCGTCGGGGCCACAAGCTCTTCCATCATAACAGCATCGACTGGGATCAGCTTGCAGTGGCAGCAGGACACGGGATCAAGCCACTTTTTGAGAGATACAGAGGACTTGTGGACCTGCTCTCGCACCAGAGGAGTGCGTACGTCGAGGAGTGGGTCATGGTGTTCTACGCGACACTCTACGTCTCTGAGGGCCGTCGCTCGATTCACTTCATGTTCATGGGGCGGATCCACGACGTATCTCGAGACTTGTTGGGCAGACTGCTTGGTGTGGAGCTCTCTACTACGTGCCTGCACCAGATAGTCTACGGAGACGCAGACCCGCCGAGGAGGCCACTGACTAGAGGGGTAGCACCGCCCTTCGAGGAGATCAGAGGTCTGTTCACTCAGCCGTTCACTCCTGACCAGCCGAGGGTGCCAGCGCTTCTCACCCCAGCAGCTCGGACAGTTCACCACGTCCTCAGGCGTACTCTACTACCGAGGTCTGGCTACTTGGAGGGCTTCACGAGCCTTCAGCTGACCATCCTGTTCTATGTGATGAACGGGATGGAGTTTGACATCGTAGATATTCTAATCTGCGAGATGGAGGACGTGATCACCGACGGAGTTGGGATGCTGCGACAGTTGGTCTTCGATCACTGGATCTGTCACCTTCTCCACCAGTTGGTTCCAGAGGACACTCCAGGAGTCTCTCAGCTGACCGAGATGCACGTGACCTGGTTCAGCCACTACCGAGTCCCCACTCCAGGAGACCGCCGCCTTGGCCGTCCAATCGAGCATGAGGTTTGAGCCAGACTGTCAGAGGACTGGGCAGAGCTGACTCAGGAGGACGCAGAGCTGGCACAGGCAGAGGCTCAGGGAGGAGACCTACAGCACATATGGTCGGACAGCGACACCAGCGACAGTGTCGAGGAGTACCTCCCTCCTGCTCCTCCTTCACCGAGGCAGCACGACGCAGAGGCAGGAGGCTCAGCAGCTCCACCACCTACACCTCCTCCAGTGTCAGAGGCTCAGGTGACTCAGCCGTCAGAGCTCACTGCCTTACTTCAGCGGATGGCTCAGCAGCAGTAGCAGCAGGCAGCTCGACAGGAGCAGCTTCAGAGGCAGCAGCAGGAGATGCAGCTGGAGATCGCCCGTCAGAGGCGAGAGGACACCGACAGGTTCACCAACCTTGTCGACCAGATGACACGACGCACTCTAGACCAGCAGCAGCAGACTCAGCAGATGTTGTTGGGCATCCTGGGGTTGGTCACCAACCTCTACCAGCAGACGGGAGTCGCCCTTCCACCTCAGCACTTGGGACTCAGTCAGGCTCCAGGTGCACCCCCACTGGCACCAGCTCCAGTACTGCCGCCGACGTCGTTCCAGTCCTCACCTCCTCCGGCAGTACCTTCTCCACCAGCGCCAGCCGTCTCAGCGGATCCCCCAGCAGCTCCAGCTCCAGCTCCCCCGGCTCCAGCTCCAGCACCAGCAACTTCCACCTCCAGCAGCTCCGGCGACAGCACCGTCGACGCCGACCGCTTCACCATCGCCAGGAGCGCGCCTAAGTCGTAGGCACTCGACTTCCCTTTTTGGTGTCTTGATGCCAAAGGGGGAGAAGAGTTAGAGTCAGGGGGAGGGTTAGCTCAGTTCTAGGGGGAGTGTCTATCCTTTTGCTACTTATTGTTATCTATTTGAGATTGCCTGTTACTATTATTTGCTATTATTGTACTCCGGGTGCTACTTTGTGCTCTTACGCTTTATTGTTTATTATTTGAGCCTTCGAGCCACTTGTGTTGCAATTTGTACTTGTTATATTTCCTTTTTGAGCATTGCGTTTTAATTCCATCAATTCTATGCTCTACTCGTTGTGTTGTCATCAATCACCAAAAGGGGGAGATTGAAAGCATCTAGGCCCCCGTGAGGTATGGTTTCGGTGATTAATGACAACCGTTCGTGATTACTCATGAGTTTGTGGATGCGAGGTTTCACATATATCACATCAAACATTAATGAACTATCTATTCACACCATCTACTGCTCATTGGATACAAATGGAGACCCCTCAACGATCTATTCTAAGGGGTTATTCGATACTCATGAAGACTAAATAAAGAACTCATACAACGACTCTATTCTATCAAAATTGGCAACACAAGAAACTTACACTTCATCATAATGTCATTTCAAACAAGTGTCAAAGAGGTCACTCAAGAAGATTCCAAAAAGATCAACTCAAAACAACTCGAAGCAAACAAGTTGCACTCACCGGATCATCCAATGTCTTGCAAAATGACTACATCGGTCGAGTTTGAGTTGGCAGAAGAAGAAGACCTCAGAGCCCAGTACACACCGGATCATCCGATGTGAAGGAAGTGGCACATCGGTTGATTTCACTCGAAGGATGATATCTGAGTTATTCTGAAGAAGTACACACCGGATCATCCGATGATGAAGTAAGTGTACATCGGTCAATTTCAACCGAGACATTATTTCTGAACCAATTCTGAAGATCAACTCACCAGATCATCCGATGATGAATTGAAGTAACATCGGTCGATTAAAAGACCCAACGGTTATATCCAACGGTCACATCTGACACATGACATCAGCTAATTTGGAATTCGACCGATGCTCATATAAAGGGGTGCATCGGAGGATCCGATGTTCACTGAAAAAGTCTGCCCACTTTTCCAACGGCTATCTCGTGTGGGCTGGCTATAAATACCCCTCCAACTGGCCATTTCGACAAGTCTTGACCACCAGAGCCTCACTACACATTCTCAAGCATTCAAGACCAAGAGCTACCACTTCCACACTTCAAAACCTCTTGTACTCCAACTATAGGTTATGTCTAGCTAGAGAGAAGCTTGTGTGCGTCCATTCTTGGTGATTGGAATCTCTAGGCTAGTGAGAGAGAGTGTCTTGGTGACTTCTCTCACCTTGTAAGAGTTGGAGGAAGAAGAGATCGCTCCGGAGCTTACCAAGACGTTTGTGGAAGCCCGGAGGATCACCATTGTACAAGGCTTGAGCTCCACCTTGCCGGAGAAGGCGAACGGAGAAAGATAGTGGATTCCCTTGTCTTGGTGACTTGGGAGTGGCTATACCCTTTGGTGGGTGCCACAACGTGGACGTAGGTAGATTTTTGTGATCTTACCGAACCACGGGAAAAATCGCCGTGTCTCCAAGTCTCCGCGGGAGTTTGCATCTCTCTTCTCACCCCCTTACTATTACGCATTTACTATTCCACACTTAACACTCTTGCTTGCGTAGTTAGTTTGCATAGGGAATTGGGCTTCAATCATTAAGTTTTAAATTGCTTTAAAATTTGAAAAAGCCCAATTCACCCCCCCTCTTGGGCGTTTCGATCCTTACAATTGGTATCAGAGCAAGGTTGCTCATTGGATCATTCCAAGTGACACCATTCCAGTTCTGTCCTCAGGTCCGGCGACGGAAGCCTGGTGGAGTTGGAATCCGCTGTCTGTCCATCAACCATTGGCGTGCGCGACAGCGACACAGCCGGTTGGCCGGAGCGTCGTCCCCGCCGAAGCCGAGGGTTTGCGGCGGCGACGACGAGACGATATACCTCACGAATCCACTGCTGGGTCGCTGAACGGGGTGCGTCCCCAGGAGGTGGGTTGCGCAGTAGCGCTCTTGCTGCAGCTAGCGCACCCCCGTGGGGTACGCTCAGCACTGCAGAAGATCTCACACTAGTTGGAGTCTGCATCGCCGGAGTCGGCGTTGCCGGAGTCGGCTGCTAGCTTCCAGCTTGCGCCGACACACTCCGTCCTGAGTGTGTCGACACGTATTCCCCGCTGGTCACGGTCCGCCGTGAACGCGGGGGAGGAGAGCTTGCCGCTGAGGGAAGCTTCGTCATCTTCATCGGTAGAAATTCGTCGCGCAAGGGAAAATCCCCCTACCTGGCACGTCAAATGTTGAAGTGTGTGGTCGACACTTCCCCCGGACCTGCTCTGGGCAGCCCGCGGAGGTTATTTTTTGGAGGGGCTAGTCGCTTGCGGAGAGCTTAAGCGTAGGGACGAGTTTGGGAGGAGCTTGACACAGCGAGTTTTACGTGGTTCGGCCACCGGAGCGTAAAACCCTACGTCCACGGTGAGCTGAGGTGCTCGCTGTATTGCTTGTTGCTCAGAACTGGAGTCCTGAGCTTGAGGATGAGTTATGCCTAGGGTATTAGTTGCTGGAGTGTGAACCCACGATGTGAATGGCTAGAGTGCGAACCCTCGCTAACGTCGCCTACCCGAGCCCTTTATAGTCCAAGGCTCGTGTGGCTTACAAGGGGGGCCCGGGACCCGACAGGTGGTCCCGGGGGGATTGCCTGCCGACTATCGTATCTGCAGTTATGTCGGTAGTTGTCTCTAGCGAAGGCTTCTGAGTCTTCGTCTTGCCGCCCTGCCCATGGCGCATGCTAGTCATAGTGGTTGATGACGGCGGGAGCGGTAGGGGATGTCTTGTCGCTGTGTTTATTGGCTGGCATGTTCTGACACCGCGCGCCAGTCTGTGATGCGACTGGGCGCAACGGCACCTGACAGAGGCGTGCTCCGCGTCTCCGCGTCTTGGGAAGGCGCGGGCCTTGAATACCTTGTACGGGCAAGGTATGGGGCGTCTTTACGCCCGCTGCCTACCGCTCGGGGGCAGGCAGCGTTGTTCTGCTGGACACGTGGCGGGCCCGGAGCCCTCCTGAGAGGAGAGGGGGGTCCGGCCCCGCAGGACACGTGGAGCCTTCGGACCTCTCCTCGCGGAGGGGGAGGTCCGGCTTCTGTCGGCCACGCGGCGGGCCCGGAGCTCTCCTCTGAGGAGAGGGAGGTCCAGCCCCGCTGGACACGAGGCGCCTTCGGACCTCTCCCCCGCGGAGGGGGGAGGTCCGGCTTCTGCAGGCCACGTGGCGGGCCCGGAGCTCTCCTCTGAGGAGAGGGAGGTCCGGCCCCACTGGACGCGTGGCGCCTTCGGAGGTCTCCCTGCGGAGAAGGGCGAGATCCTCAGGCATTTTCCTCTGTGCGCGGAGGTACCCCATATCGCGGGTACCGACAGTCGCCTACCCGAGCCTTTTATAGTCCAAGGCTCAGGTGGCTTACAAGGTGGACCTGGGACCCGACAGGTGGTCCCGGGGAGATTGCCTCCATCTACCGTATCCGCAGTGATGCCGACAGTTGTCTCTGGCGAGGGTTTCAAAGTCTTCGTTCTGCCGCCCTGCCCATGCCGCAAACTAGTCGTAGTGGTTGGCAGGGGCGGTAGGGGATGTCTTGTCGCTGTGTTTATTGGTGTGCAGCCTCTGACGCGGCGTGCCAGTCTTCACTGCGATTTGATTGGGCGCAACGGCACTTGACAGAGGCGTGCTCCGCGTCTCCGCGCCTTGCGAAGGTGCGGGTCTTGAATACCTTGTACGGACAAGGTATGGCGCGTATTTACTCTTGCTGCCTACCGCGCGGGGGCAGGTAGCGCTGCTCTGCTGGCCATGTGGCGGGCCCGGAGCTCTCCTCTGAGGAGAGGGAGGTCCGGCCCCGCTGGACACATGGAGCCTTCGGAGCTCTCCCCGCGGAGGGGGAGGTCCGGCTCTGCTTGCCATGTAGCGGGCCCGGAGCTCTCGTGTGAGGAGAGGGAGGTCCGGCCCCGCTGGACACGTGGAGCATTTGGAGCTCTCCCCGCGGAGGGGGAGGTCCGGCTCTGCTGGCCACGTGGCGGGCCCGGAGCTCTCCTCTGAGGAGAGGGAGGTCCAGCCCAGCTGGACACGTGGAGCCTTCGGAACTCTCCCCGCGGAGGGGTGAGGTCCGACTCTGCTGGCCACGTGGCAGGCTCGGAGCTCTCCTCCGAGGAGAGGGAGGTCGGCCCCGCTGGACACGTGGAGCCTCCGGAGCTCTCCCCGCAGAGGGGGGAGGTCTGGCTTAGTTGGCCACGTGGCGGGCCCGGAGCTTACCTCTGAGGAGAGCGATGTCCAACCCCACTAGACACATGGCGTCTTCGAAGCTCTCCCTGCGGAGAAGGGCGAGGTCCTTAGGCAGTTTCCCCCGTGCGCGGGGGTACCCCATATTGAGGGTACCGACAATAGTGTTTAGTCTTGTTCTTTAAACACTCATTTTATGTTGGTTTGTAATGACTATGCCACGTTATGACTATGCTATTTTATGTCTTCATATTATGCCATATTTAAATGTGTTTGTTCGTAAATGTTATATCTTTCTTTAATGTGGTTAATGCTCACTTCAAACATCACACTTAGCCACCCCACCATAACACATTTATGTATGAAATCCCCAAAGAACTCACTCTTGTGCATAGTTTTTCCTTGACAATCTTTTGTGCACACATTTAGGGGGAGTGAACCATACACATGTGTTATGAAAATAATCTATCATATCTATTTATTGAGAATCATAATGTGTTGTCATCAATCACCAAAAAGGGGGAGATTGAAAGTGTATCTAGGTAATCCCCGTGGGTTTTGGATGATTGATAACGACAATTAAGATACTAATGAATTTTACTGAGTATGAGCACAGGTGCTTATCAAAGGAATGCATATGGAGTCTCTCAAGAAGCAAAAAGAAAAAGAAAAAGACTTGAAAAAGAGTAGAAAATAGAATTTTTCTATTGAGATTTACATCTTTGAGTTGTGTAAAGGATCTTCTCTTTTAGAGTGTTGAGAATCATTAGAGAGCTCAAACTAAAGTTAGAAAGTTAGAATCATGAGAGAAAGTAGTCATAGGTATGGCTGAAAAAGGAAAGACCGGCTTTGTCCGGACTAAGGGCCGGACTAGTCCCTTCCAGCACGGACTAGTCCGTTTTAGACCGGACAAGAAGTCTCTGAGTGAGTTTAGACTTGTCCGTTTTAGACCTGACTAGTCCGTTATCGAGCGAGTCTGAGCCTTTATGAGACTAAGTCTCAACAGGTCGGACTAGTCCGCTAAGCGGACTAAGCCGTTTGGGTCCAGAGAAGGAGTATCTGAGTGACTTCGGACTAGTCTGCTCCATAGTCCGGACTAGTCCGGTTTAGGACGGAACAGAGGTTCCTGTGTGAGCTCGGACTAGTCCGAAGTCGGCTGGACTAGTCCGCAGCCCTAGATTAGAGAGTTTTTTAGACTAAGTCTGGTAAGACCGGACTAGTCCGCCCTTACCTGACTAGTCCGTTCTTATGCGGAACAAAGGTTCCTGACTGAGATCGGACTATTCCGCTCTTGGCCGGACTAGTCCGGGGTTTTATGACCGTTTGAATCCAACGATCACTAGACTTTAGTTGGTAGTCTTGTGACGTGGGTGGTCCCTTAAGAACGGACTAGTCCGGGGTTTGACCGGACTAGTCCGGACTTTAGTTGGTAACAACTAGATGTCGGGATTTCTATAAAAGGAGACCCCCCGGCTTAGAATTGGAACAACAACCCATGCGCGGAAAACTCATTCCTAGAGCTCTTCTAAGCCTCTTTCCTCACCTTTTAGACCCCTAAGATTGGATATTAAGGAGTTTGTGGTTTTGTGAGAGGAAAGACGTGGTGATCAACGTTTGAGCTCTCGGTTTGACTCTCTTGCACTCTGATTGATAATTTGAGTTCTTGATTGTTGTATTTTGATTCCTAAAACTGCTAGGTTGTTGAAGGGAGCCTCAATTGTGAGTAGCCCCTAAGAGCACTGTATTCACATTTGATTAATAGTGAAAGAGCACGGGCTTGATCTTGGTGATCGCTCGGTGAGGGAAGGGTTGGAAAAGACCCGGTCCTTTGTGGACTCCTCAACGAGGACGTATATTCCTGTGTGGAATCGAACCTCGGGATAAATCGTGTCTCTTGGTTCCTTTACCTTCTCGCTCGCTCACTAGAATTACTTGTTAAGCTTTCGTCTTGTTAACACTTGTGAATTATTCCGTTGTCCTGCAATCTAATCATTCACAACTTATTAGTGAGATTGTTTGACTACTATACATCCTACGCTTAAACAAACTTAAAAAAAATCTAGAAACGAAACTTTATACCTAGACCGGACTAGTCCGGCCTCCTTCAAGTTAAATCCGCTGTTTGCTATAGTTTGAGGTTAAATTTGCCTATTCACCCCCCTCTAGGCAACTTTCAATAATATCGATTTAGGTGGCCCGTGCCACTACTAGATGCTGCAGTAAGAACCTTTTTACAATATTTACAAGTAGCAGAAGATACTAAATCCTTACCATTGACATTTTCTATGTGCTCAATGAAGTGATCCCAACATTTGGCTCTTTTCTTCTTGGGTTTCGAAGTAGTAGATGTTTGAATTTCTACATGTGAAGATTCGGGTTG
The DNA here is from genome assembly GCA_030760725.1 of Neostapfia colusana. Lineage (NCBI taxonomy): Eukaryota > Viridiplantae > Streptophyta > Magnoliopsida > Poales > Poaceae > Neostapfia > Neostapfia colusana. The sequence goes on from JASWHV010000004.1 coordinate 122,388,221, forward strand.
TGGAGGCATGTCGCTTGCGGTAGCGGGCGCATCGACGGAGAAACTAGCACCACCTGCATTATTTAAACCAACACAATCATCATCTTGGTACTCATCATATGCATCATCTTCCAAATCGACATCATCCATCCCGTAATCTCCCATGCTTGGAGATAGACGATGTGGATCGGGCTCCTCGTAGCCACGACCACGACCATGCCGCGATGATGTGCCAACCTTCTTCCTAGTACCACTACCCCTAGTTGGCAACATGGCTGTGGACTTATGGTTGCGGCGCGCGGCTAGCCGTCTAGGGCAGGTGGGACCGGGAGGTCGGGCGCGTGGCAGGCAGGGGGGACCGGGCGGCCAGGCGGGGGCGCGGGCTGGGCGGCCGGGCTGCCGGGCGGATGCACTGGATTGGGGCGGCCGGGCGCCGTGCTGGGGCTCCGGCGGGCGGCTTGGCCGCTCGGGGGGGGGGGGGGGGGGGCTGGGGTGGGCCGCGCGGCAGCCGGGCGTCGGCGGGTAGGGGGCGGGGGCGGCGGATGAGGATGTGAGGACCCCGCCGTCCCGATCACTCACGGGAATGGGGCACCTCACCCGGGAATCGCATTGGGTGGTGTCGTGTGATACGGCACCCAACAGCACACATAATAAAGCATCATATTACATAAATCAGGCGGAAGCTTACAAAGTGTTAATTTTACAAATACTTCTCAAAATAATCTACAGCGGAAGACTATTACAACTCACGTCTCATACCTATGCTAAGCAACGGAGAAGGTGTCCAACCCGCGGACCCTTCTCACTAGCAACACTATCACAGTAGCAGCGGCAAGGGTTGTACTGAGTTCACCACTCGGAGAGCTCCGAGTCTCATCAGACACCCGTACTTAGCAGCATACAGTTATTACCTGCAAAACAACTTATGCAGTATCTGTGAGCACGAAGCTCAGCAAGACTAACCCGTCACACTAGCCATGAAACTCTACATGATGAAATTAGAGGGTTGATTATAGCAGTTTGCACAAAGTATAGACTTGAGCATAAGGAGAGTCCTTACTTCTAGTTTTAGGCAACTTGTATAGCCCTCGCGCAACCTACATCGAGACTCCACAATCAAACAAGAAACGCTTCATCTCGATGTCACTTGCCCGAGGTGAAAGTAACTTTAGTGAGCTATTCTAGACTCATACAAACCTTACGCCATTAACGTCGAGACTCCACAATCAAACAAGAAACGCTTTGCCTCGACGCTACTAGCCCAAGGTGGAAATTAAATTTAGTGAAGTGTTGATCGTTCCTCATCTCCATTATGAGGATTACTCACGAAGCATATTAACGTGTCCCAGTTTAGTACTACGTCACGACTCAGTGTAAAAGTATGCTCACTACCGCGAGCGACGGTGATTGCAATAAAAAACACCCGGCTGACACGACACGTACGCCCATACTCGACGTTGCACACAGCAACCGTCACTGACGTCGTACGTGGCCACCTTTCACACGACACCCAAATGTCGAACCGGTCCCACCGACTGGGATTAAGTCTCTCTACGGCAAACCCTTGTAGAGCCGACTTCTCTATCCTTTCACCATCGGCATCAGACGGTGAGGTATGCCTCCACAACCAGGTTAACATGTTACATCGGTTTCCTAGGTCCCATATAGCCAGTATGCATCCGGTACACAACTCAAACTTGTCCAACGGGCCGCACACGAGAACGGGCCTTAATCGACTCAGACATAGACTAGGTTCACAGGACCACGTCTTGAGCCTTCCATCCACTGCCCAGTCTCCATTCCCAACTATGGGGATCAATTCCCGACTCTTCCGATTGATCCCCCTTAATCTCTGTTCACGAGTAGGAATCTGCCTACTCGAGTTATGCCTCTTTTTAATCCATTTTTGTTGAGATCAGCAGTCATAATCAATGATAACCTATTCTACATTTAAACTCCATGGTTTTCTGGGTCATGCATTTGGGGTGTCATACCACCTAGACTTAATGCAATAAACAAAATGCTAGACCAAGTAACGTGAATACAAATAAAAGCTGGTAAATTTAGATGCAAACCGGTGCTTGCCTTTGTTTTGCAGGTGACTTATATATAAATGCAGTTAGTGAAGACCACTTGACTTGATCTCTTGCCTCCCTCCTTTGATCTCTGCTCCAATGACTTCAAGTCCTTCACGTAAATGCTACACGTAATGAATATGCACATATATTTATTTGTAAAGATTTTGCTACCAGTTCTAATGACAATTTTACAAAAACTGGAACCCTGTTTAACAATTTAAAATGACACTGGTGCTAGTGGTTTGGGTTTTGATCTAAGCACATGATTAATGCTAAGTGGTTTCCCCCTCTTCTATATTGATCACCTTAAGAGGTTAAACATAACTGGGGTGATCCAGAGCTCCAATGGAGCTGAGAATTTTCAGGTGAGTTCCTGGTCACAAGAAAACCCTCTGGACCAAGAATTAGCACTTTTCATTGAGCGGTTTGTTCAGAAAAAAATTCTAAGAAATTAAGCCAAAAAGAATTAATTCTGAGATCACACCAATGTTCATGCCAAACTTAGTGAACTAAAATTTCAATTATAGCTCATAGAGTTTGCATGAATTTTCCTTGCATTTCTGGAGCTAAGATCTGCCCAGAACTGAATTTCCAAGTTTTTGGAATTTCTCTAAAAAAGTTTCTGTATTCAATTGAACACAGCAACTTAAATCCTGAATTGCCCTGATCACATCAACTCCAATTGATCTGAAACTTTTACAGGGATTCACAAACACCCTAAAGACTATTCTGGCAAAATTTGAGGATTTTTGGATTAGCCAAACTCCCTCTAAAATTCTTTTGCTGAAAAGCTTTAAAGAATTTTCCAGAATTAAATAATGAGTTTCATACAAATTGGGTTGTAGATTTGGACAGAGCTATTCAATAGGAATCCAACCCAATTTGAATCACTAAATTTGGGGCTTCCTAGCAAGAGTTATGAGGTTCTAAAGTTTGGGAAAATTTTCTGAAATTGAACTCTGTTTATTTTCCAATTTTCAGAGACATAAGGAATTAACACAACATTTGGCCAAGCAAATGATGTCCAATGCTTCTGAAAATTTTACTGGAGTTCAGGCATTTTTGGAGTAATCTCCTGCCCAGATTTGGGAATTTTCCAATACACATAGAGCAACGGGCAAGTTGAGAGGGCCAACGCGGAGATTCTCCGGGGCCTTAAGACTCGTACCTTCGCCAGCCTGAAGAAACATGGTGCCAGTTGGGTAGATGAGCTTCCGAGCACACTATGGGCTGACCGGACATCCCAGAGCCGGGCTACCGGGGAGACACCCTTCTTCATGGTGTACGGGGCTGAAGCTGTACTTCCCCCAGAAATCACCATGAAGTCTCACCGTGTCCGGGCTTACGACGAAGCCACGCAGGACAACCTCCGACGTGGAGAAATCGACCTCGTCGACGAGGCCCGATTACATGTGGCACTCCGTAACGCGCGGTACACACAAGCGCTTTGGCGCTACCACCAGAGGTCTGTGCGTGCCCGGGAGCTGCAGGAAGGTGACCTGGTGTTGCGGCGCATACTTTCTCGCGAAGGGGCCCACAAACTCTCCCCTAGTTGGCAAGGCCCCTTCCGAGTCGCAAAAGTATGCCGCCTCGGGTGTGTGCACCTTTCCACCGAGGATGGGGACCTGCTCCCGAACCCTTGGAACATAGAACACCTCCGTAAGTTCTACCCCTAGAGCAAAAATCGGAGAGTACTTTCTTTTCGTAATAAACTCCATAGAGTCCAGGAGCAGCGCTCGGAGCAGCTAAACCCCAGGGGACGGTCCAGGACTACGTTCAGCTTTGTCTGGTTCCGACTCCAAGCGCGTAGAGTCTTGCTTCCCCTCTTAATGGGGTGGGTCGTGGCCTCCATGTTTAGCATGCCTGCCTCCTGTGGAAAGTTGTACGAAAAGAAATCTGCTCTACTTGGCTCTTTCCTTGTACTCATTTAAATTGTGAACTGAGTTTTTTAATCACCCTTGCGGTGCATGGTTGCCATGTGCTCAGCTCCCCCTCTCTACAAGTCCCCAAGCACCAAGCATATGGTTAGGGGCCATAAGTCAAGTAAGACTATGAGATAAGGGAGGGGGAGCCCCCAAGGAGAATTACGTTTCCTCTACCTATGTGCAGGACCTCCAGGTTGCGGCGACAGGGACTGCATGAAGCAGGGGAAAAGGGGCTACCAACTACTCCGACCTAGGACTGGAAGGACCGGGGCCTGCCCCTCCAGCTGGGGCGGGACCCGAGGGCCCCACGTGCCCAGCAGGCCCGGAACTCTCACCTCCCTTGAGGAAGGCTCCGGGCTTGCCACGTGGCGGGCAGAGACCGGACCTCCCCCCCCCCCCCCCGGTGGGAGGGCTCTGAAAGCCCTACGTGTCCGGCATGGCCGGAGCTCCAGTCTCTTGAGGAGGGGCTCCGGACCCGCCACGTGGCAGGCAGACTTGGAGCTCCCCATGGGGCGAGATCCGGAGACCCCCGGGGGCCCCTAACACGGTTAGGACCCTGGGAAGGTGTCTATGCGGAGCTCTGAGATTGGAGATGGCCTCCGAGTACCTTGCGGAGCTAAGGACTCAGTCGGGCAAGGCCAAGAAGGAGCACCACAGACGCAAATATCTTAAAGAGTCAAACTATGCGAGGCTCCATGAGCTGGACTACAGACTCGATAAAAAGAAAGAAACCAGTCCCAAGGGTCTTCTGACACGACCAGAACCCAGAAGTTACAAGAACAGCCGCATCACCAGGCTTCAGCCCTGGCGGAACTCTCTCGCTCTATGACCTGAGCGCAGGAATCGCCTTCCTCATCACCGGCGCAAAAACTGGTGACACCAAGGGAGCACCTGAGGCCCCCTCCGCAGTACTCAGCGGTCTTCCTGGAGACTCTGCCGTCTGGGATCCTCCATGGTGCATCGGCAACTCCCTTCTCCTGAAGTTCCCTCATCATCGGCGCAAAAGCCGGTGTCGTCAAGGGTGCCCCTGGAGCCTCCTTCCCTCATCACCTGCGCAAAAGTTGGTGTCAGCAAGGGTGCTCATGAGCCCCCGCCCCCTCCGCAGCTTCAGCGGTCTTCCCGGAGACTCAGCCGCCTGGGATTCTCCTCGGTGCTCCAACGGTTTCTTTGAAGACTCCACCGCCTGGGAAGGGACGCAACGCCAAGGAGCTTTCTGCCTGCCGTCACCAAGGAAGTGCCCCGTCGGGAGGACAAACCAGAGACCCCTTGGTGGCGCCACCCTCAGAGGCAGGGCAGGCAGGCTCCCTGAGTCCCAGGCATGGTGCAGACGCCATCGCTGGAAGGAACCGAGAGCGATTCCCCCCCCCCCCCCATAAGGCGGGTTAAGAGCCATGGGAGAAGACAAGACTGCAGAGATTCGAGGGAGGCGCAGGGGCTGGAAGCCTTATAAGGGGAGTGTACCCACATGGGGGTTTCATTTCACACCTTCCCGGGTGCAATCCCAAGCGATTCGGAACTCTTCGGATGCCCCGCGTCGGCGACCGCTTCGGTTCCTAGACCGAGTGCTGATGAAGGGTGGGCCCAAGCCGCCTAGCTAAAGCGGTGGGGTCAAGGAGTCAGTCTCCTGAGAAGATAAGCCGGCAAGGCACTTCGGCGGTTCCCGAAGAAAGTGCCGCAACGTGCAGAAGTGGCAGTCTTGGGAACCGCCGCAGTAAAAGCAACCATCAAGTGAGCGCACGCTCCCACGATCCCGCGACCGTTCGTGCTCCGGCAGCGGTCAATTCGGGACTTAGAGAAAGTGCGCGGATCGAAAGAGACGGAGGTCCCACCTCGGGCTCGCTATCTCCCCCGAGATGGGCCCGGGGGCCACTGTCGATACCTGAGATATGGGGTACCCCCGCGCACAGAGTAAAATGCCTAAGGAACTCGCCCTTCTCCGCAGGGAGAGCTCCGAAGGCGCCACGCGTCCGGCGGGGCCGGACCTCCCTCTCCTCAGAGGAGAGCTCCGAGTCCGCCACGTGGCATACAGAAGAAGGACCTCCCCCTCCGCGGGAGAGAGGTCCGAAGGCGCCGCGTGTCCAGCGGGGCCGGACCTCCCTCTCCTCAGAGGAGAGCTCCGGGCCCGCCACGTGGCCAACAGAAGCCGAGCCTCCCCCTCCGCGGGGAGAGGTCCGGAGGCTCCACGTGCCCCGCGGGGCTGACCCTCCTCTCCTCTGAGAAGGGCTCCGGGCCCGCCACGTGGCAGCAGAACGACGCTGCCTGCCCCGAGCGGTAGGCAGCGGGCGTAAAGGCGCCCCATACCTTGCCCGTACAAGGTATTCAAGGCCCGCGTCTTCCCAAGACGCGGAGCACGCGTCTGTCAGGTGCCGTTGCGCCCAGTCGCATCACAGACTGGCGCGCGGTGTCAGAACCTGCCAGCCAATAAACACCGCAACAAGACATCCCATGCCGCCTGCGCCGTCATCAACCACCACGACTAGCATACGGCATGGGCAGGGCGGCAAGAGGAAGACTCAGAAGTCTTCGACCAGAGGCAACTACCGGCATAACTTCAGATACAGTAGATAATAGACAATCTTCCCGAGACCACCTGTCGGGTCCCGGCTCCCCTTGTAAGCTGCCCGAGTCTTGGACTATAAAAGGCTCGGGTAGGCGTCGATAGCAGGGCTTCACACTTTGCAACTCATACGCTAAGCCATACACTTTCAAGCTGTAACTCACCCCCGAGCTCAGGCCTCCGGTCCTGAGCAGCAAGCAATACAGCGAGCTCCATAGCTCGCCGTGGACGTAGGGTTTTACGCTCCGGCGGCCTGAACCACGTAAAACTCGCCATGTCAAGCTCTTACTAACTCGTCCATCTGCGCAAGCTCTCCGCTAGAGACTAGCCCCACCTAAAAAAGAACCTCCGCGGGCTGCCCAGTGCAGGCCCGGGGGAAGTGTCGACTGAACACTTTGACAAATGCTTTGCAAGGGTTCAAAAATGGGATTTAAACTTCCCTCCCCTCTACTCATAGAGAATGTGCATATGAGTTAGGTGTTTGGGAGTGAAATTCTTTCTTAGGTTAACATGTGTTCAGTAGGAGCTAAAGAACATTTTTGCTCTCACCACATGTCCATGTTCGAGTTTATCATTTTATGTGACATAACTCAAGTCCTTCCCTTGCCATAACCTGTTCGAATCCTTCATGAATTCAACATGATCATAGTCCATTCCCTTTTTGGCTCACCCTCAAATCAGAAAGTTGCCACCATAATCTCCTCAATTTTAAATGTATGAGGCTCCATGTGTGTTCAAAAGTTTGGCAGCAATTTGAGCTGAGCCTTTGAGACTAAAGACCTTATTTTTGTTCTTTCTCATGTACATGTATGATTACACATGAGTTTAACTCCACCTTGGTCCAACACCTTCAAAGGCATGCTTGAACCCATGTGGTTGCACCTCATGTATACCATCCCATGTAAGAAAATTTTTGTAAGTCCCATTTTTCATGAACAGAAACATAATGACGTTCCATCATCCGTTCTTTTGCATTCACATTTTTGGGACTTTTACAGAGAAGTGAGGAGAGGAGGAGAAATGAACTAGAAAACTAGACCGAACCAAGCCGGGTTAAGTCGAAACCCTTCGGGCCAAACCGGGTCGATGGGCTGTATCGGGCCATTTTCAAATTTTTGGGTCAACCGGGCCCGGCCAGCCCGGGCACGGCCGTGCCGCCCGTCGTGCCCGATTTCTAGGCCCGGCAAAGCCCGAAGCTTCAGGCCGGGCCGGTCCGATTCTATTTCGTGCCGGACCGGACCTCGTGTCGTGCTTTTCGACCGGGCCTCATGCCGCCCGAAAGTAGCTCCGGCCAAGTCCCACCACTAGACGTGTTTGCCCGAGTATCTTGCTGGCACGACGAAACGACGCCGTCAAGGAATTGGTGTGGAGATATTTGGTAAAGAAAAACGCCCGCGAAGTTAGGATCGCGGGCAGTAAATGTCATGCAGATATTACTTCGTTTGGAATTGGGACCGCCGGAAGATAGGATTTGAATTCTCACGGGAAATTCTGCTGCACTATGACGGGAGATAGAACTAGCGGAAATGCAGGCACATGAGACTAGGCGCATGTGTATGGTTTGAGGAATAAACGTGATGTGGCAGCACATTTTCAGTGTGTGTTTGGTTCTTCGTTTTTGTTTGGTAGGAGGTACCGTCGTCTTCCACAGTCTGTTACTAGCTTGCATGCCACCCGTTCAAGAATTTCGTCGAACGCCATGCCATGTTCGCGCACGCACCAGCGTCCTCGTGCCACGTCGTTCACTCCCGCGTGGCGCGGCGCCCGTGGTTGGAGTTCGCCGACGTCTCGAGCAGCTCGCCCGTGGCAGCCTTCCCCCCTCGATACAGGACCCGAGCAGAGGCGTCGGACACCGAGGCGCTTCGCCGGGGCGACCGTGGGCGTGGGGTCCGCGCGTGCCGTGTCGAGGAAGTGAGCGGCGAGGGACGGCGCGGGGTCGCCGCCATCGCCGGCTCCTCGTTGATCGCGTTGGACCCACCAGTCCTCAATGTGGCAGGATTTTGACTTGCAATGTGAAGAGTGAATCCAGGACGAGTTTGGCTTGCAATGCAATATCTTTTTAAGTAGTACTACGAGAGAAGATGGTACTGGGTTCAGAGTTCTAACAAATCAGAGCTAGCTAATTGGTTTTAGAGGAATGAATAGAATGTATATATCAAAAATTTACTTGTCTATATGTCAACAAAAATATTGTTCACGTTCTTCTTTGTTCTTAATTTTTAGTGTTTACAGATTGAAGAATTCTAGATAGCAACGTACGGATCCTCATCCATATCCTGATTCAAACACTCTGAGAAAAATAGGATGGTCCCGTCTCTGGTCCCTCACGACCAAACCTATGCCTCGAGTGCAACCGCGAAAACAACGGCTAACACTTCATTGGAGCAGAAAACAGCAGATGCCGAATACGCGGCTGTGCATTGAGCCCATCACTTAGCAGCAGGACGAACCCCGAGACGCGTGTCCGTGTGGACGCTTCTGGGGCGGCCACCACCCAAACCACCCAGGTGAGGGGCGTGCGCCTGCCCGGTGGTCACGTGAACAGAAAACACTGGACTCCTGTGGGGCCCGGCTGGAAGTCGCTGTCGGTTGTTGCGTGCAAATTGACTATTCATATCCCCCCTCTTCCCTTTCCACGTGCCGCCTTTTCGAGGCGTGCCGTCTGCCGTCGTGACTGGGATGCACGCGAGAGGCTCGTGAGATATTTGGAGTTGTGTCCCGGTTCGGGGAGATATTTCGGCCTTAATTTATTTTATCTCCCTTTCTTTCCCAGGTTCTCCTGGTATGCATTCCAGTCATGTAGTGTAGTGTTCCGGTTCGGCGAGAAAGGCACGGGCGTGGCCGGCGTGGTACACGTACGCGCGCACGCCCGTCGCATGCGCGCCACGTTACATCGCGAAGCTGCGACGCACTTGGACGCGCACGAGACTACAAAGCTTAGGTGTACGTGCACAGTCGGATCCCCGCTCCCCGTTCAGCCGTGTGACGTGAACTCGCAAGGTCCGCTTTCGCTCAGGCGCGGTGCAGCTGTGCACGCGCAACGTGCTTGCATGTGGACGTGGCAGTAAAAGATACCCGTACTCCGCGGTAGAATACATCGGGAGGCGAGAACCCTCGTGGCCTCGCTGCGCGTCACGATTTACCGTTAAGAACGGGTCCTTGTGCTAGCGACCAGAGCGTGGTAAGCTCAGTGATGTTGCTTGGTCTGCTTCGTGATTGCTGCCGGGAACTTGTTTACGGGTGAATGCAAAGCCTCTGCAAAACGAGTGGCTGTTATAAATCGGCGACTGCCACTGATGGTATACACCTCTCTTGCTTGTAGCCAACAGTTTGACTTTGGGATAAAATGGAAAGCTGTTCCACCAAAAACAATATGGGAACGAAGAAAGAAAACAATCGGGAAGAACGTTTTCTCTGGACCTTATTTTTTTATAATGAGAGAAAACGGGCAAGGAAAAAGCCTGTTCTAGTACTAGCGGGAAAATACTACTGTGGACCTGCCAAGTGCCCACCTTAAGATGGGCCTTCATTGCAATGGCCTGCAGCGGCGAGATTGGGCCCTTGTGCGTTACGGATACACCGTGAGACTATTTGGGCCGTTGTGCGGCCCAGCGGAATCAAAATAATTTGAGCGTCAGCTCGTGCTCTCTTTAACCTTGACGGGCGTGCTGTCGCCGAGTATTGCACGGAGAATCGTGAGTGATGGCGCGGATGCTGTCTTCACGGGTGTGAATTGGCTAACAATTTACTGCGAACATCGTACTGCAATCACTATGGTGCTGGTCCTGCCAATGTTCTGGTAATGTACAGCCAAGGACGCTAAACGAAATGTAAATAGAGCATGGTACCGTTGGATGCTCGGCTTGGAGTATGGGAAATTCAGGCGATTCACGATGAAAGTTCCATTTGGTGACTGTAAGTGGACTGTTCGGAATTCCTACAGCAATTGCCATGCAATGCCTCACAATTCCCGTGTCGAGACCCTACCACGATTGTAAGAACACAAGTCAGATTGTAGGTGGAGCACGCGGCTCATCCACCTCGACGGAACGACGGAAGCACGGTCACGGTAGCGGGCGCACCAAGGAAAGCGTCTGCCGCGGGTTTCGTCGGTTAAATTCAGATCCGATAACCACCGCCACCACGCGCAGGCGCAGCTCCATGCATGTGCCGCTGGTGGCTGGCTCCAACTGTTGCCGCGCACGACCTTTTTAATTCCACCAGCCGTGATTGCCGCTGTTACAGTGATGCGGTGCGCGGCCTCCGGGGACGGCCCCGTCGCGCACCGCGGCACGTGACCGCACATTCGCGCGCGCGCACGCCTCCGCCTAGACTCCTTCAGCCGGGGTGCATATCCTCTGCAGTACTGCACATGCAGTACTGCAGAGGATTTGAGTCCCCTTCAGCCGTCGCGAGACCAGACTCCAACGCCTAGCTAAACTGTTGGCGCCGAGCCGGGGCGTGGCGGGGCCCGTCCGTGCGTTCCGATCCGTGCACGCCGCGGCGACTTGGGTCGGTGGCCACCGTTCAGATCCGTTGCGTCTCGACGAGAGGAAAGGGAAAAGATAAGGCAATGCCCGGGACAAGCGCGAGTCGTTCAGATCCAGCGATCTACGGACGCCGCGGCTCCTCTAATGCCACACACAGGTGACCCACACGATGCGTCGTTCGTCTTGATTGGGCCGTCTTTTGTTCTGGTAACAGCACCACCACCACCACCACTCCAGCAGGCTTCAATTTCACGGCGCGAGTTTATACGGTAAAAATAACCGTGGGCTGGGTACGAAAACGCTGGGGACCCTGCACACCTAGGGCCGCGACGCAACGAAACGAAGGCACCTCATCCGCGCGACTCGTCCCAGACCCACCCGAAAGAATACAAACAGGACAACGCGTCGCATCCTACGTGCTCAATATAATGCGCGTAAAGAAAAAAAGCACGCCGTCGATGTCATGCGAATTATTTCTCGCTTTATAAAGTTTGGCACAGATAAGATGTCGATTTGTTTTTCTGTGGCGCACGGCTGATCTCCGCAGGGAGTTATTTCATTTGTTCGCTCAACGTTTCACAACTTGTCTGCCCGGCACCTTCGACGACGGAGGGACACTTGGTCGATCGTGAGTACTGACGATGGCTGCACCGTGAAAAAAGCTGTTTATCTTTCGGAAAAAAAAGAAAGGAACAGTATAACAAAGGTCGATTCCGTCATCCACTACGACGAAGAACCACGAGCCATCGGGCTCTGGAGTTTTGACAGACACGACACGGAGTTCTTCCTAGGCTGTTCCGTGACAAACATTTTCCAGTGTGCGCGCCCATTGCCTCACGGCGACGGCAAGGGGCGAAAAACGCTGCATCCGGTGGATCACGTCCTTTTTCCCGTGGGCTTATATTGTTCCACGGAAAGGCAAGCTACTTTGGTTTTGAGGTCTACCAGGAGCCAGAATAATCCTCCCAGTCCAATACGACTATTTTTTTATTTTTTCAAAACACCTGAGAAACTCGGCAGAGTGCTGGACCTTTCTTCTAGATCTTTTTTCTAAAGATTTCCATCCGCCATGTGAGAGGCCGAGCACTTAGCAACGTTCCTTCATATGCACCCACCTCGGTCCTTCACGCAGCCAGCGTGGCGGCATCTTTCTTTGACTTCACTAGTAGGGAGTATTTTTTTTTGCACTTGCCTTCTTTCTGTTTGATAAGAAAAATAAATTGAAAGGACAGAAAATGGAAAACCATGTCAGGTTCTTTCTTAACCATGCTTTTTCCTGGCCTGCAAGGCTGCAATCCAAAGAACCTTCCGGAGTTTCCATGCGTCTGTTTTACCCACGTCTAAAAACTTTACACCAAGGTTAAAAAAAGGGTAACGCTAAGGTTAGCCAACGGTAAAAGAAAAGAGAACGCTAATTCCACTGCCTGGCTGGCTAGCTGGCCCGGGCCCCCATCAAACGGCCGGCATGGTCTCGTGGCGAAGCGCCGCGAGATCCGACGCTCCGCACGCCTCGTCGCCGAACATGAACAGCCCGGCGTCGAAGCCCTCGTCGTCCCAGCCGGCCGCGGCCGCCGCGGCGATGGCAGCGGCCGCCTCCGGCGACGACCCGCCGTACCCGCCGAAGCCTCCGGCTATCTCGTCCTCGAATCCCCAGAGCTGTCCGTCGAGCCCCGCGGCCACCTCCGGCCCTGCGGCGCCGGCGTCGTCCGACGAGGAGGACGCCCCCGCCGGCGGCAGGCCCAGCTCGTCGTCCGACGCTTCCAGGAGGAACCCGAGCTCCGGCTGCGGCGCCGCAGCCGTGATCCCGCCGCCGGCGGCGGCAGCCTCGTCGTCGAAGCTGCAGATCTCATCCTCGAGGCTCCGCATGACGGACGCGAGGTCGCCCGTGGCAACCGCATCGGTGTCATCGTCGAGCAGGTCCAGCAGGTCCTCGGGCCGCAGCCTCTTAGAGGACTCGTCGGCGGCGGCCTCCGGAGAAGCTGGCTCGCCGCCGGCGGCGGACTCCCGAGCCCGCTTATGAGAAGAGCTATCCATGAGCTGGTGAAATGAAAAGACTCTCTCCCACTCGCTGCGTGTGTGTACGTACGCCACCACCGCCGAACGGTGCAAGGGCAAAGATGGAAGAGCACGAAAAGCAAGGTGTTCTGCGCAGCGACGCCGAGTTGGGGGAACATCTTATATAGCGTGGGGGCGGATGGGCAGGTTGCGAGGCGGGCGACTCTCGCAGGGAGGTTTCCGCAAATGTAACGGGCGCTGTTAGGTTACGAGTGCGGTGGTGCATCATCCAGTGCTCCTTGCCCCTCTCTCCGCGGCCTGCAGCTGCGTCGCTTTTTTTCTTTTCTTTATTTGGTTGGTTTGGAGAATGGGCGGCGGCGATGCGTGCGCGCCATCTGGAAGACCGGCCGGGTCGTATGGGCGTGGCTGCGTCCCCGTCCGCACCTGCCCGGTTTGTCCACGCTCGAGATGGGTGGTGGATTGGAGTCCCCGCTGTGCCTGTGGTGTGTGAGAAACGGCGACGGCTTCCGTTCGATATTTTCTTCTAGAACGAAAACTGCCTGGCTGTATTGGTCCGTGCTGTTGTTTTTTAGGGAAAAAACTATTTTAGTTTGTGTCTAACTACAGTATGTTTTTAAGGTCGATCCGTAACAAAAAACGTGCATACCTTGTGCCGAAAGTACACAAGTCTAAATATGATTTAAGAAGAAATAAGGTTGCGTCGAACCATATATAGTTAGAGACGTTTAACTATTCTTTACCTTAGAATGCGTTGTCATAATAAAAGTCAAAATCGGTGACGAGATGGTTACCCGTGCTAATGGAAATTTATTACTAGTTCAGTAATTCTACATCACTTCGACCGCAAGGTTGCTCCCCTTTGCAGATTCGGGGCACCGTGCACGACGGACCGCGGCTGTGATGCGACGGGAACACAACGAAACCCACGGCGAGTACTCGACCCAACCACCTTCACACATCAAGGAAGGCCACGGCCCCAAGCAAGCGCCAAGCATGTGACTCAACGTCCATGGGTCCGCGAAAACCAGCTCTTCCGAGGACCTCGACATAATAATTGTGTGGGCCACGAGGACCTGCGCGGGGCGCATTTCGGAATAGAAAAAACCGTGAGAGCCGCGATATAAACACGTCGTGGTAGGGGGGCCTCGGCGCAAAAGGCTCGCGGCAGCGTTGAGATCGGGATTCCGGGGCCATCCGTCACGGGCGCGTCGCCTTTTCCAGTTTCCGCCCCGCATTTTCCGATTTAAATTCGATTCTCAGGCCCGCTATACGCTGCGTTTCAAGTCCGGCAACTGGGAGCTTCGCGTCCGCGAGCCGAGCCGAAAACTAGTTTGTTGGAGCTGGCGCGTCCGAGTTGCGAGCTAAGCCTGGGATGAGCATGGGACCCGGCTAGCCAGCTCAGATGCGTCTCCTCAGCTGATGCACGGATTTAAGGTTTGCTGTTGGTTTAACGGTTTAACAGTTTCTCGGCTGGAAGCATCCTATTCTTGACTTGTATACCTTCTACCATCGGCTAGGCACAATGACAGAGTAATCTAACTAGACCAAAAATAATGTAGGACTGGTGCAACTCTCTCTTTACATGTGATTGTAATTCAAATAAGGAGATATTTCTTGTCAATATAACACGGACCTGCTATACAGGAAGTCACGTGGTTTAATAAAAAATTCTGCACCTCTATGTTATTATACATGGTAATGAGGGTCAGAAATTTCATATAATTCAAACTACAAGGCCGTTGTTGCGATTCTTTCAGAACATTAAAATTTGTAGAAGGGACTCAACGAGTGTCCCCATGGGGATTATATCAGCGTAAGCGATCTAAAAGATGTTATGAGGCGCTCGCCTAGGCGCGCCGCAGCGGATCGCACGGGGGGCAGGCCGCCTAGCCTTGGGGGATAGGCGGGTGCAAAGCGCTATGCAGGGGGGGGGCGGCGGGGGCGGGGGGAAGGAACGCAGCAGGGCCGGAGAGGTATAGGGGCAGGCCCGATCTGGTCGCGTAGGGGGGGCGGAGGAAGGCAACGAGGGAGACAAGACATACATTAATTTTTAAAAATTTATCTATTACTGCTACAGTATCGACCGCCTAGACTATAGCCGGCGGAGGGTCACGGTTCCCCTAACGACTAGCATCTTTTGTAATCTTGATTGACGCTGTTAACTAGCATTTTTCTTTCTTAGAGGCGTGCTATCCTGAACTTATTTGAAATAACAGACAAATTGTAGTGCACGAGGAATTTCGAACGGACGTGGAAATGCAGTGCCTTTTGTTTTTTTGCCACGCACACGTGAGTCGGAAAGCGGTGGATGGGCGTGTTGGTGTGTGCCGTGGTCCGGCTAGGCCTGGTAGAGCTGATCCGGATCCAAAATCTGACGTGTGTGTTAGGTGTGCTGTGTCCATACCCCTATCCCCACGAGTCGAACCACGTGACGTGACCCCGCCTACCGCGCCACCAGCCGTGGCTCGCCGACCGGCTAGCTCGTCCGCTCGTCATCCGGCTAACCTACAGTTCGTCGCGTCCGCACCGCCTCGGCCTCGGGCGCCGCGTGCCCCCCCCCCCCCCCCACCGCCTGCGGTGCCCACCGGCGGCACCGGCTCAGCCATCGCGCGCCGCACGTCGGGGCGCGCGGTACCGCGCCTGCCGCCATGGGCCCCGCGAACAATTGAATGCGTGCGCGTGCCTATCTACCTCGCGAGCGGGTCCCACCGGCCCCGTCCGGTTCCGCGGAACTGAGAGGCGGGGCGCGGAGAGCGGTGGGCTCAAGAGCCTCACTAAAATCTCGCTCGGGCCCATGTTTTGTTCGGACGGGGTTAGAGGTTGTACGGTTTTACCCTGTCAAATCCACCGCCTACCCCGCCACGTCAGGGGCATCCGAGGGTACGGGCGTCATTTCTTCAATGCGAGGCGACGTACTCCAACCCGTTGTTTTGCGTGGCCCGGCAGGACGCCGGGTCTGTCGCCCAGCCCCTCCGTTCGTAATCCCTTGTCGGGTAGACTAGTTTAGTTGCGCCACTACCACCGCCACCAGATGCAGATATGCTCGTTCACTGTGGCGACGTCGACCTAAAAATAATCGTTACACAAATATGTGTAGTCATGAGCATGACAAGGCAGCAGCGGTTACGTTCAAGAGGAGCATCAAACCTGCAGTGGTTACGTTCAGGAGGAGCACAAACAAAAGGCAGATCATTAATCCCGCGGCGGCAGAGAGTTCATTGCTGCCGTTGCTGTGGGGCGGTTCACGTGAACCGGATCCACGGAGGCGGGTTCGTACCGAACGCCCGGGCGCATTTATCGTGGGGCCGGTAAGGGCGTGGGCGTCAGGGACGCAGGGGGTGGTCTTGACATTTCGTACCACCGCTGCCGTTGGGGGCGTGGTCCTGGTCCTCGTGGAATCGCGTGACAGCTCTGCTATGCGTGAGGACTCGAGTGTCAGGTTACCAGTGGCTGAACTACTCTTTCCGACGTTTCGTGGGTCCGAGTTGTTCAGGGTCGCTCTGTCAGCGCCGATACGGTGGTGACGTCGGTGAAAGTTGGGAGTACTGAACGGAGGACGCCGGAGGGAACAGGTCGTCGCGCACGTCGACGTCACGAGCGGTGGGGGAGGAGTGTGTGTAGCGAGGCGTTTGCTGTTCTCGTCACGCCAGCTTTTCGTGTTCTTGGCGTCTGCCGGCACCGTTCCACGGTTTGGCTGGCGTGTTCTTCGGTTCCAGCGGCAACGAGTCTTGGGTACGCGTTCCCGTCGTAGGTAGTGTTCCGACCTGTGTGCCACGGTTGATTCGATGCGCGGCCGGGATTCGCTGTCGAACTGGCTCGGATCGGAAGACGCTTCCGCTGGGGCAAACAAAAGAAGCGAGAGAGGCAAGTTGTTCCTTGCTTCTCCGGCACGACGCTGGATCCCCAGATCAACCGGCACAGATGATTCGCCACGACTCAGGGGCGCGGAGGACGGATCAGATCTCGACCCGCCGGTCCATCCGTCCGTCGGGATCGTGGCGGGTGCACGAACGTGAACGTGCGCGCATGTGCGGCCCGTTCGCGGACGGGGAAGGCCCGCGCCGGTCGCGCACGCCCGCCACGCCGTTCCGATCGAGAATACGCCCGGCGGAGGCGGGACGGGCAGTCCCCCCCACAACGTCGCGACGCCGACGGCTCACCGAGCGCGCCCCGCCCGAGACGTGCCGGAGTTTCCTATGCAGCGGCGCTATGGTTCCAGCTGATCAGTGTCGTGCCCATCTACGAGACCTTTGGACACGGTCAGTAGGGTAGCGCCGACCCGTTGCTATTCTGGACGTCCAAGTCGACCCTGACCGTCCGTCAAGAAAGAAGAAGAAGAAGAAACCGACCCTGCCTGCTCGTTTCAAGGCTTGGAGCTTTGCCTGCCAACCACTCGTCATCAACGCTGCCAGAAATTTCCTCTTCTCACTCCGCGACTCCCAGAAGCAGATCGAAAGCGCGTGCCGGCAAGCACCATCCCAACGCCGGAGTCGTGCCGTGCCTTGCTTGCACGGTTGCGCCGATCGTCCGTCCGTCACAGGTTAGGCGCGCAACTTGCGTGACTTGAGACCGAGGCGACGATCCGTAGGTAAGGAATATTCTTCGATACTGTGCACGGACAAGAAGACGTCGACCCAGCAGCTCTCTCTTTCGTGGCGTTTTTTTCTTCCAAGAAAAGAGGATATCGAAGCTTCGGCCGGACAGGGGCGCACCCGCACTGGCTGGTGGTCAAAGAGGAGGTCGTCAAAGATTATCTCCGGTCTTTGATTTGGTTGTCACATGTAATCCGCAGTCTTCGTTTCCGTTACTTGTTCTCCGTCCTGCCGTTGGACCGAATTTCACAAAAACTGCCTCCAACTCCAAGGAGGCTGTTCCAAGGTCATCGATCGTGTCATCTTCTCCCCTATTCTTCGTCCCGTTGCAGAGATCAAAGTCACGAGCGTGAGTGAATGTTGAACGAGTCCGGGGAAACCCGGGATTAGGCCAACAAGGAGAGGTCTATGTCTGACGAACAAGTGACAAGTGCAGGAAAACTTGGATTATGCGGTACGGCACTGCGATTCTGCGAAGGTAATCAGTACTGCATGCTTACGACGATTCATATTGAACTCGAGATTGCGTTCGACAAAACGAAACGGATGCGCACGTATCAACGGCAGTGCAAGTGCAATCTAGAATCTTACAGCTCTAGCTAGTTTCCCGACTAATTAGTTGGCACCGGGAGACGATACATATATGCATGAAAAAATGGATTAAAAAAGAGACATGGGACTGTAGGAAACAAAATTTAATGATTTAATCTGGTGGCGACGTGGTGCGTGATACACACCCATATGTTCCATCAGTCGAGTTTCGATCAATATGATACTTGCGTAAGGTGAATTGATTCCTGCCGTTGATTTCCGTCCCTACAAAAGTTTTCTTTCGGATTTATCAGATCCACAACAAATCGTTTGTAACGAGAGAAGCCCACCTCTTACTTAAAAAAAAGGCAAAAAAGATCACATGTCCTGTCCTGAGAGCACACATCAAGGAAGCACGACCGTTCATCCAGACAGGGAGAAAAATATCGTGCCACTCATAGTTCCAACCGTAAATAAATAAATAAATAACAGTGTGCTCCGTCAAGGTTCAGCTGGTCATCCCTTGTGCCGGCCTGCATCTGCATGTACTTAAACATAAAAAATTTATATCTGCCAGTTACAAAAGTCCAATCGATCACTCATCCGCGTCACAAGTGCTCGCGTTTCATACGAAACAGGCACAATAATCTACAGTTTCTTTTGTTGTAAAGTCGCACGGCTTCGTGCAAGTCCTAAACGACATCGTTGTCACACACGGCACATGTTCCTTAAGCAGCCACCAGTTTATCCACAAATAAAACGGTGAGGGAGAGAAATAAAGCAGTAATTCTTGAGCGGCAGATGCCACGCCAATACAACACCTTTTGATCGCTTCCTCAAATACGTATAATGAAAAGGAAGATAAAACAGCCGAGTCGTGCGTATGAGGTCATCTCCGGCGTTTACGAGCGATTTTGAATATTCAGCACTCGGGACGCGAATTGTGGGATACTTTTCTGATGGTGATGTGATATAGCACCTCTGCTGCCACAAAATAAAAGTCATTTTTTTTCAAGAGGAAAATAAAGCTTTTGACGTGGGTGACGGTTTGAACAAACAATTGTAGTCTGCAATCGGTAGTATTTTTTCAGAAACACTTCAACTATTGTGGTTTGACTTGTAGTTGCAAATCCCAAGTTTGACATTTCTACTCCAATAATTGTCAGGCTGTTGTGGCTGGCTTTATTAACAGATGAATTGAAGCAAAAAAATTCCATGATAGATATAGGTACCTGGAGCTACCAAACATGCCTGTGTATATCATGGAATCAATAAAAGGGGAATAGTCTAAAAGCAGTTTCCGAAAAGATGAAAACTCGTATATGTGTGGAGTTTTGCGTAAAAACATAGTATCGTATAATTTATTTACTACCTATTGGTGTTGTAAGGTATTTCAATACTTCATTTTTACATAAGTGTTCTAAGGTAATATATTGGAAACCTTGTGACCCAGCAATGTTTAAAATTTAAGATCTTTTTCATTTTCTATATGCATGGCGGCTAGGAAAAACATGGTGAAGTGAAAGGCATCATTGAGAACATCGTTGAATTCAAGTTTTTTTTTCCCTGAAGAGATAACCTGCTCAAATCGGTGCTTCATTTTCTATCTGCGAGACGGGCATGAAAAAAAATACGATGATGTCAAAGGCATCATAACAAGCATAAATGGATTTATGTAAATTCTCTAGTATTTCTTATTAACCCCCAGTGGAGATCGTTGAATTCCGCTTTTGACAGTATAATCCTGAGCTTATATCGCCTTATAGGACATCTACAAATTCCCTTTTCATTAGAGGCTGGATCCAGCCTATATATTATAGAACAGTCTACAAATTAATTATTCACGAACGCACCAATATTTTAGTAGGTGTTAACAGAGTTTAGTGATAGAGATCACATAATATAACATCTGTATTTACCGCTTTGGATACAAGGTCTAAACAAGAGTTGATGAAATGTATTCCCTCCGTTTCAAAATTTTAACGCTAGTTAGTTTACTTTTGAATAACCAGTGTCAAATAATTCGAAACGAGGAGAGTATTCAATTAGCACTACAAGTGGCGAGTATTACTCTATATATCATTGAATCACACAACGACACAACGTCCGACAATACTGTAGAATTTTTTGTTATCCGTTTGAGTGGTCCTTACGTCTGTTGAACATAAAGAGCTAACTTAATATGTACTACTAGAACTAAAATTGTTTGAGAAAACACATTTATCGGTACCATGCGAACCAGGTACCCCGCGTAGCGGATAAAAAGCACCTGGGCCCCGCCTTCCCCGCTTAGGCGGGCCCCAGGGTAAGCCACACGCTTTGGGCCCCTTGGGCAGTCCCGGGGTTGCCACATGTCTTCACGTACTGAGCTCGGAGACCGGCCGAAGGTGGCTCGGGAGCCGTCACGTGTCTAGTTGTGCCGGACCCCATCTTCTACCAAGGAGGGCTCCGACGCTGCCAAGTGCCCGAAACCTCCGAGCCACACCCCCCACCAGAGGGAGCACCGGAGGTGTCACGTGTCCTGCAGCTCCGGATCCCATCTCCAGCCTGTTAGGGTGAAATTGCCTAGAGGGGGGTGAATAGGCTAAAATACCTGAAATGACTTAATTAAACGAGATTAGAACTCAGGAGCCGGACTAGTCTCGCTCTGGGGCGGACTAGTCCGATCAACCTGCTGGAAAGGCCTAAAAGGCCGGACTAGTCTGCCTTGGAGGCGGACTAGTCTGGTCAAACTCCCGGAAAGATCTAAAACTTGATTTTTAAGGGTTTTTCTCCAAATTTTAGTTTAACAAAATGTGGATGAGACAACTAGCACTTCTATACGACAAGTGTGACAAAATATTAAAATGAATTGCAAGAGTGTGACAATGTATAGCGAAATAATTAAAACATACTCTAAGCAATCTTGATCTTCAAAGAAATGTACATGCAAGAGAGACACTGAGGATTTTTTTTCGAGGTTCGATTCCACTCGGGAATCTACGTCCCCGTTGAGGAGTCAACAAAGGACCGGGTCTAACAACCCTTTCCTCACCAAGTCGCCACTAAGGCCAATCGGGTTCTTCACTATCTCAAGAGTGAACTTATAAAGTTTTGGGGCTGCTCACAATCTGAGGCTCCCACTTGATCACTTCCACAAACTTCACAGATCTCACAAGCCACAGATCACACCAAGTGCACGAGATCACTCCAAGAGCCTAAACGCGAAGTTCTTCCTTCTCCTCTTCTCACACACGCAAATTCACTTAAGAATTGGCTCTAGAGAGTGAGTAGGCAAGAGAGAAGGATTAGGGGGGCTCTTGGATCGCTGTGGCGGTGCTACGGTTCTAGTATTTTTTTTTAAATGACGTCGGAGCATCTCCTTTTATAGAAGTCCCGAAGCCAACCGTTGCCACCTACCAAAAGTCCAGACTAGTCCGCCTCACACCGGACTAGTCCAATCTCACACAGGAACTATTTGTTCGGTGAGAACGGACAAGTCTAGAGGATCCGGACTAGTCCGACCACTAAGGCGGACAAGTCCGGTCCACCAAGACTTAGCCGTGGGAGCTCTCATCTCACACCCATACGGACTAGTACGCCTTAGAACGGACTAGCCCGAACTCACACAGGAACTCTTAGTCCGTTTGAAAACGGACAAGTCTGGCTAGCGCGGACTAGTCCGGCCACTCAGGCGGATAAGTCCGGTCTACCAGGACTTAGCTGTAAAAACACTCTCACCTAGAGAGAAATGGACTAGTCCGTCCAAAACGGACAGGTCCGATCTCAGTCAGGAACTCTTAGTCCGCCCTAAAACGGACTAAGCCGTAGGACTTCCGGACTAGTCCGGCCTCTTCCCCCGGACAAGCCGGCCTGCCCAACTTTACCTTTCTACCTCTCTCTACTAAGGATTTGACACTTCTAACGCTTTGAGCTCTCTTCTATGATCTCAATGCACTTGACACACACACACTCTTTCTTTTACACGACTAGCCTACTAAAGACTAAAGTGAAACCCTAATTTTTACTCTTCGAGTCTTCGACGCCGTTCTTCATATTTTTCCTTTTTTGGAGAGTTTAGGTGCCCGCCTTGGAAATGTCCTGTGCTTATGATCATCTCAGCTCATTAGTATCTTAATTTGTCGTCATCAATCATCCAAAACCCACGTGGATGCCTAGATGCACTTACAATCTCCCTCTTCTTGGTGATTGATGACAACACATTAAGTTTCAACATAAGAGATAAAAAAATTATTTTTATAACAAGTGTACGTATGCAAAACCCCCCCTGAATGTATGGAAGAGTAAAAGAGGGGAGTTGGCATACATTCACATGTTATAGTGGGGTGCCTACGTGTTGTGCTCAAAATAAAAAATGTGATAAGACAATAAGCATAAAACAGCCATAAAATCCAACATGTAGTGTTACAGAAAAGATAGGCATGCATAAAACATAAAACATAGATAGCCACGTCCAAAAGATCTATTACGAGACTAGAAGATGATAAAAATAGGACATCCTTTTCACATTTCTCTCCCTTTGGCATCAGGGCACCAAAAAGAAAAGGAGGGAGGAAGATACGCCTAAGTATGCTCGTCATCTTCTTCGTCTTCTTCTTCATCGCCATTTTCACCGCTCTCCGTAGCCTTCGTATCCTCTTCTTCTTCGTCGGCGGTGGTGGATGGAGGCACGGACTTGGAAGAGCTTCCATCTTCCCTGAACTGGGCGTGCTCATCAGCGGTGAGCTCTAGATATGGAGTGGGTTCCCCATCACTCTCCTCACGGGGAGACATGGGTACCTCAAGCTTGTCACACACAGCCTTGAGGTACTTCTCCTGACGCCTCTCCATGCGTCAAGTCCGGACCTCCACACGCCGACAGGAGGCGAAAAGTGTGTTGAAGCACTTGAAGAATCCGCTCATGGACTGCGGAGGAGGAGATGATGGGGGAGCCGCTAAGCTAGAAGGGGCTGCTGAGCTGGACGGAGTTTGAGCATTTTTTCTCCTTGAGGGTTTTGGCATAATGGGGGGTAGCTGAGGACGGAGAGGTCGATGAGTGACATCCTTGACAAATATTATCCCTAACACCTTCTCAATTAGGCACATGATGTAGGGTGCATCACCACATGAGCGGTTGGGAGTGTGAGAGATGTTGAAGATGTCATCATAAATATGCTCAACAAGGTTGAACTTCTCTTCACCATCTATCAAGAGGAGGAGATGTCTTAAGTTTCCTAGAATTACCCCTGCATCTCCATCCTTGGGGGCAATGGTCCTCCTCAGAATCCGGTTGAGGATGCTATAGAATGGCTTGATGTTCCTAGCAAACCCGACCTCATAGGGAACATGACTAGGATACATATAGTCAAGCTTATCCCTATCCACTGCTTTGAGATTAGACATGGTAATCTCATGATCCAAGTGCTCCTCGAGGCCAAGTATCTGTGCAAATCTCTCATAGGTGACTGAGTACTGCTCTCCATGAGTCATCCAGGTGATTTTCCGGTCACCGTAGGTGGAGAAGTACACAGTGGTGTAGAACTGCACAATTACCTCAATGTTCCAGTCATACTTGAGGCTCATGGTTTCCTTGATTCCATGGCGCTCTGCGGCTTCAATCACTGCATCAAAAGCTTTGTGCTCCCTTTTGGCCATGTAGTCACAATCTACCCATTGAGTTTGAGTGACTAGGGTATTCATTTTTAGATACACCAAGTGGTAGTAATCGCAGTGAAAGTCACACCAAAACCTAGGGTTGACTGTGTGCTTCTCATATTCATAGACTTTATCCATCCTCAGCCTTCTCGCCTTTCTAGCCTCCTTTCCTTTGAATATAAATGCCGGATTGTTGGGCTGCCATTTTGGGTCTTTAGCAGGGGCAGCCATCTTTATGGGTCCGATGGGCTTCAATTGCCCTTTCTCTCTTATTTTTATCCCTCCTGCTCTGTTTGTCGGTGCTTTGGCAGTTGTCTTTTTATTATTGGGCTGCTCAGGAAGTGGAGCCTTACCCTTCTTTGGATCACGAGGAACCCTACCCTCGGATTCCTTTTCCTTCTCTTTATCTCCCAAGGTGACCAGCCTCTTTCTCTTGGGCTCTGAGGCACTAGCAGCTTGGGAGCTCTGGGCTTCACGTTCGACCCTTTTCTTTCTTAGTTGATCCTTCAAGGATTCTTCAACGCCTTGGGCAATTTGTGCCTCCTCGTCGAGATCATGCTCCTTCTTTGTTCTTGCCTCTCGACGGACAGCTTCTTTAGCCACTTGGGCCTCCTTTGCTACCCTTTCTTCAGCAATGCGCCAATGAAGGGCTTGTCGAGCCTCCTAGGCCGTGGGACTTGGAAGGGGAGAGCTTTGGTCAGAGTTCGACATATTTCCTGAGAGACAGGATATTAGAGGTCAAGGAAGTGGAATATTGCAAGAGAATTCATGATAAATGGCTAAAGTTGGGGTTTGTTCTGTGTAAACCGGACTTGTCCGTTAAAGGACCGGACTAGTCTGCTCGAGAACGGATTTATCCGCTCAAAACCAGACTAGTCCAGGTTATACAGAAAGAAACCTAACCCTAACATTTTTTTTGCAAGAACTTCGAATTAAGTTTCAATACTCTTAGGCTATGATCGCATCGACACTAAGAACAACATTTGTGAAGAGGTTTTTATCAAAAGACCTAAGAGTGAAGAAAAGGAAGGATTTTTGGTTATGTCAAGAATACCTCTTGAAATGTTCAAATGTGATGAATTTTGGAGTTGAAACTTGAGTAACGGAGCCCGGGGAAGGGTTTCCGCACTCCTTAGGTCTCCAATCCGTGAATTGGACAAGATTTTTGGTGGAGGAAAGCAAAAATCACCAATTTGTGGGTGCTCCCGACTTGAGAGAGGATATGAGCGGACTAGTCTGTGAAGAGAGAAGTTTGGCTGCCCCTGGGAGGTTAAGTCCCCACGGGCCGAACTAGTCCGGGTTAAGTGTCCAGATAAGTCCGGTTGGCGGACCAGAGCCGGATTTCTCTGGGGCCGGACTTGCCTGCTGCAAAGTCCGACCTTGCCACGTGGCCAGTGCTAGGGTGAGCTCTGAAGACACCACGTGTCCAGCGGGGCCGGGCCTCCCCTCTCCACAGAGGCGAGCTCCGAGGGCGCCACGTGTCCGGCGGGGCCGGACCTCCCCTCTCCTTAGAGGCGAGCTCCGAGGGCGCCACGTGTCTGGCGGGGCCGGACCTCCCCTCTCCTCAGAGTCGAGCTCCGAGGATGCCACGTGTCCGACCGGGCGGGACCTCCCCTCTCCTTAGAGTCGAGCTCCGAGGACGCCACGTGTCCGGCGGGGCCGGACCTCCCCTCTCCTCAGAGGCGAGCTCCCGTGGCGACATGTGTCCAGCGGGCCGGGGCCTCTCCTCCCCTCGAAGGCGAGCTGCCGTGGCGACATGTGTCCAGCGGGCTAGGGCCTTTCCTCTCGTCGGAGGCAAACTCCCGTGGCGACATGTGTCCAGCGGGCCGGGGCCTTTCCTCTCCTCAGAGGCGAGCTCCGGTGGTGACACGTGTCCCGCGAGACCGGACCTCATCCCTTCCACAGTGGTGAGCTCCGGTGGCGACACGTGTCCCGGGGGGCCGGACCTCATCCCTTCCACATGGGTGAGCTCTGGTGGCGACACGTGTCCTGCGGGGCCGGACCTCATCCCTTCCACACGGGTGAGCTCCGGTGGCGACACGTGTCCCGCGGGGCCAGACCTCATCCCTTCCACAGAGGTGAGCTCCGGTGGTGACACGTGTCCCGTGGGCCGGACCTCATCCCTTCCATAGGGGGTGAAATCCGGTGGTGACACGTGTGTGGCGGGGCCGAACCTCATCACTTCCACAAGGGTGAGCTCCGGTGGTGACACGTGTCTGGCGGGGTCGGACTAGTCCGGGTTCGGTGTCTGGACAAGTCCGTTTGACGGACCAGAGCCAAACTTCTCTGGGGCCGGACTTGTCCGGCCTCATAGGCGGACTAGTCCGGCTACAAGCTGGAATTCATATAATTTGAGTTTTAGTTCAATAATATGATCCTTTTGGACAAGTTATTGCAAATATCTTTGGCAAACATGGTCAGTAACCATACATCATTCAAACAATGACCATATTTGACCAAGGGTCCTTTTGAACATAGTTTTCATAGAGTAAGAGAGATTAGGGTAGTATGTTCAAAACATGTTGTTTTTGAAGTTTATAAACAAGCAACAACCAGATGTGCACACTTCAAGCAACATTTCGAGAATCTAGGATATTCAGTTCGCTCCTTAGGTCACAAAAGTGTTTCTCATCAAGGGGTTTTGTGAAGATGTCCGCCAATTGCTTTTCACTCCTAACATGAGAGATAACGATATCTCCCTTGATAGAGTGATCTCTCAGGAAATGGTGACGGATATCAATATGTTTGGTTCTAGAATGCTCCACGGGATTGTGAGCAATCTTGATGGCACTCTCATTGTAACATAGGAGTGGAATATGGCTCAAATTGTAACCATAGTCCCTAAGAGTTTGTCGCATCCATAGGAGTTGTGCACAACAACTCCCGGCTGCGACGTACTCCGCTTCGGCTGTGGATAGGGCAATGGAGTTTTGTTCTTTGAAGACCACGAAACCAAGGACCTACCAAGAAATTAACAAGTCCCTAACGTGCTCTTCCTATCTACCTTACAACCGGCATAATCGGTATCGGAGTATCCAATGAGATTGAACTTGGATCCTTTGGGATACCAAAGTCCTAGGTTAGGAGTGTGAACCAAATATCTAAAAATTCGCTTAACGGCCGTCAAGTGGCACTCCTTAGGAGCTGTTTGGAACCGTGCACACATACACATACTAAGCATTATGTCGGGCCTAGATGCACAAAGGTAAAGTAAATAGCCTATCATGGAACGAAATACCTTTTGATCCACACTTGGACCATCTTCATTAAGGTCAAGATGTCCGTTGGTTCTCATGGGAGTCTTGATGGGTTTGGCTTTGTCCATGTCGAACCTCGTAAGTATGTCTTGAGTATACTTGGTTTGACTTATGAACATTTCTTCCTTGAGTTGTTTGACTTGGAATCCTAGGAAGAACTTCAATTCCCCCATTATTGACATATCGAAACTTTCAGTCATTATCTTTGAAAACTCATCACAAAAAGCTTTGTTAGTAGAACCAAATATAATGTCATCGACATATATTTGGCACACAAATAAATCATTGTTAAAATGCTTAGTGAAGAGTGTATAGTCTGCTTTTCCTATCCTAAAACCATTTTTAATAAGAAAATCTCTAAGACACTCATACCAAGCTCTAGGAGCTTGTTTGAGGCCATAGAGGGCTTTCCGAAGTTTAAAGACGTGGTTAGGATACTTATCGTCCTCAAATCCGGGTGGTTGCTCCACGTACACTTCCTCCTTGATTGGACCGTTGAGGAAAGCGCTTTTCACATCCATTTGGTATAGCTTGAAATCATGGTGAGTTGCAAAAGCAAGCAAGATACGAATTGATTTAAGCCTAGCTACGGTAGCAAAAGTTTCATCATAATCCAAATCTTCTACTTGTGCATATCCCTTTGGAACAAGTCTTGCCTTGTTTCTCGTTACAACCCCGTACTCGTCTTGGTTGTTGCAGAATACCCACTTGGTTCCCACAACATTTGCGTTGGGTCGCTTTACAAGTTCCCACACTTGATTTCTTTCAAAATTATTGAGTTCCTCTTGCATGGCCACCACCCAATCTGGATCTTGTAGTGCTTCTTCTACCTTGCGGGGCTCCAAAGAGGAAATAAAAGAGTAATGTTTACAAAAATTAGCCATTTGAGAGAGAGTGGTCACCCCTTTGGAGATATCTCCTAGTATGTTATCGACGGGGTGATCCCGTTGAACACTTTGGTGCACTCTTGGATGAGGTGGTTGAACTCTTTGATCTTCATCTTCATTTTCACTCTTTTCTTCATCTCCCCCTTGATCCGATCCTCTATATTGACTTTGATCATTTTGATCTTGTTGAGGTTGGCCTTGCTCATCTTGAGCTTGATCATGGGATGGAGACATATTTTCGTTTGTTGGATGATCATTTGAGTCTTGAGGATGTTCTTGAGAAAAAATTTCTCCAAGTGCCATCCTTTTAAGTGCTTCTCGTGGAGCCTTTTCTTTATCTAGCAAACTTTGATCAACTTTCTCCACTTGGGAGCCATTAGTCTCATCAAACACTACGTCTCTCGCTATTTTAACAATTCCGAAAGTTTTGTTAAAAACACGATAGGCGTAGGTGTTTGAGTCATAACCAAGCAAGAAACCTTCATCGGACTTTGAAGCAAACTTCAAAGTCCTAGGCTTCTAGTTGAAAATATAACACTTGCTCCCAAAGACACGAAAATATAAGATGTTTGGTTTGTTACCAGTTAGAAGTTCGTAAGACGTCTTCTTCAAAAGTCGATGAAGATACAACTGGTTTATGGCATGGCAAGCGGTGTTAACTGCTTCCGCCTAAAACCGGTCCGACGTCTCGTACTCATCAAGCATGGTTCTTGCCATTTCAATGAGAGTTCTATTCTTCCTCTCAGCAACCCCATTTTGTTGAGGGGAGTAAGGGGCTGAAAACTCATGCTTGATGCCTTCTTCATCCAAGTATTCTTCCACTTGAGTGTTCTTAAACTAGGTGCCGTTATCGCTCCTTATGTTCTTAATTCTTAAGGAGAACTCGTTTTGAGCTCTTCTCAAGAATTTCTTGAGCACACCTTGAGTTTCTTCTTTGTCATGCAAAAATAACACCCAAGTGAAATGAGAATAATCATCTACAACAAGACCATATTTGTTACCGCCGATGCTTATGTAGGCGATTGGACCGAAAAGGTCAATGTGAAGTAGCTCCAAGGGTCTTGTGGTCGTCATGACATTTTTGGATGGATGTTGAGCTCCAACTTGCTTTCCGGCTTGACAAACACTACATGGCCCATCCTTATCAAAAACAACATTTTTCAAGTCTTGAATGTGTTCTCCCTTGAGAAGTTTTTGCAAGTTCCTCATCCCAACATGGGCTAGCCTTCTATGCCAAAGCCATCCCATATTAGTCTTTGCCATTAAGCACGTGTCAAGTTGAGCTTTATCCGTGGTAAAATCCACAAGGTAAAGCTTTTCCTTGAGCACACCCTTAAAGGCGATTGAATCATTGCTTCTTCTCAAGACAATCACACCCTCATTATGAAAATACAATTATAACCTTTATCACATAGTTGGGATATGGATAGAAGGTTATAATCAAGGGAGTCAACATGCAAAACATTTGAGAGAGTATGATGGGGAGAGATAGAAATTTTACCGATGCCAAGGATTTTTCATTGGCTATTGTCCCAAAAATATATTCTTTCACTTGGATCTTCGTTATCCTCATATTCAACAAACATCCTTCTCTCTCCAGTCATATGGTTTGTGCATCCACTGTCAAGCACCCATTTTAATCCACCGGAGGATTATGCGTACAAAATAGAGTTATGCATTACCTTTTGGTACCCAAGCGGGGTTGGGTCCTTTCATGTTAGTCAAGAGGCACTTGGGCACTCACACACAAGGTTTTGGACTCTTGCGGAGTGGCCCAACATACATAGCATAGATCTTTCTAAATTTATTTCTCAATAAAACATATGAGGCATCAAAATCAGGAAAGAAAGGATGATGTTTATTTTTAGACATGTTAGATCAGTTTACAATGTTCTTTACATTTTCTTTGTTGGATGAACCTTTCTTAACAAAAACAATGAAGTCTTTTCTCTTCTTGGGAGTTTTATCATGTTGCCTCCACTCTCGAGAATAGCCAAGAGCATCTTTGACATGTGGAGGTCTTACATTGTATATGCACTTCGTGCATATGCCACTTTTTCCTTGTCAAAGATACCACCTTTCGGTGACTGCTTGTTTTGTGCTAACTTAAGTTCATCTTTGGGTTTTAGGATTAAGTTTGAGCACTTGCAAGTTTGAGTTGCTTCGGGAGATTTCTTTGAGGAGGGTGAAATCATAGAGGAAGAAGGTGCATTGATCTTGAGAGACTCAACTTGTGTTTCAAGGATTTTGTTGACTTTTGTCAAGTTAAGAATTTCATCCATGAGCACAATAGTTGTGTCTTCAAGATTTAAGCAAGTTTCCTTGCTCAAAGCGAGTTCACGCTCAAGTGCCTTGCTTCTTTCCCTTTCAACCTCAAGGAGCTCTTCAAGCTCATGGCATCTCTCCTTTTTAAAGATGAGCATGTCATCTTGACGGTTGATGAGTTCATCCTTATCAAAGATTTCTTTTGACAGCAATCTTATCAATTTCAAGGTGCTCCTACTTAGATTCTTAAGCATGGATTCATTATCACTACTACTATCAAAGCTATCAGGTGAAGAGGTAGAGGAGGATGGTTTAGATTTAACCTTTCTTCTTCCGTCCTTAGCCATGAGACATGTAGACTTGAAGTCTTCAATTGTTGAGAAGAGCTTGCTCCTTCCAATGGCAAGTGTTGCCACTTTCTCTTCATCCTCGGAGGATGAGTCTTCGTTTGAGTCCCATTCCTTCCCAAGGTGAGCATGTCCTGATGGCTTCTTCTTCTTGAAGAATTTCTTCTCTTCAGACTTGCCATCTTTCTTCTTCTTACTCTCTTCATATGGACAATCCACAATGAAGTGTACATATTCACCAAAGTTGTAGCATGCTCTTTTCGTCTTGGGCTTGGACCTTTCCTTGTTCCTGTTCTCTTAATAGTTGCTTCCCTTCCTTCTTCTCATCATCCTCTTGAATTTGTTGATGAAGAGCGCCTCTTCTTCATCGGTGTCAAGACCCTCATCATCAATTGCTTCGAAGTCTTGTGATGAGGATGTTGCTTTGAAAGTAACATCTTTCTTTTTTGAGGAGGCGAGCCTTTGGACGTCACTGTAGAACATGGCTTCCTTCTCCATCATCTCGTTGTTGATGATTCTTCCAAGCACTTCCTCCGGGGTCATTTGAACATATCCCGGGCTCTCACGGATCAAGGAGCAAAGAGCAATGTGTCGAGGCATGAATGCCCAAAGCATCCTCTTCACCACCTCATGATCCGTCCACCGGGTGCATCCATACGATCGGATGTTGTTGACGAGGATCTTGAGACGGTTGTACATGTCTTGAGGGGACTCACCATCCATGATGGTGAACCTCCCAAGCTCTCCTTCAATCATCTCGATCTTGGCTTCCCTAATGACTCGGTTTCCTTCATGCGTTGTCTTGAGTGTGTCCCATATGTCTTTGGCCACCTCTAATCCATCGACTCGGTTGAACTCTTCTCGAGTCAAGGATGAGTGATCACCCCAACGGCTTGAGCATTGCGATGAAGTAGAATGGCTTGCTCCGAGGTAACGTCTTCTTCATTTCTTGGAAGATGGACACCTGTTAAGACAATTTGCCACAAGCTAGGGTTTAAGGATATTAGATGCATCTTCATATTATGCTTCCACATTGAGTAATCATTTCCATTGAATTGAGGAGGTTTGCCCAGAGGAATAGATTAGTAGTGATTGTTGGAAGTTAATCGTTCAAAGTTGAAAGGATATTGGGAGTAGTCCGATTGACCACTCCTTTCTTGATCCCGCGGCTTCTTGTTCTTCTCTTTACTTGAGTGACCTAGCTTCTCGCGAAGTCGTGCCTTGAGCTGGCGAACTTCTTCATCGTCACTCGTGTGGTCCTTTAGCACACCCGTGTCCTTTTTCTTGTCATATGTGTTGTCACCTTGTGACGTTGACAAAATCTCGTATTCCTCCACTCTGGCCATCTTTTCTCCAAGCGGTTAGACTCAGGAGCCGGACTAGTCTGGCTCAGGGGCGGACTAGTCCGATCAACCTGCTGGAAAGGCCTAAAAGGTCAAACTAGTCTGACTTGGAGGCGTACTAGTCTAGTCAAACTGCCGGAAAGATCTAAAACTTGATTTTTAAGGGGTTTTCTCCAAATTTTAGTTTAACAAAATATGGATGAGACAACTAGCACTTCTATACGACAAGTGTGACAAAATATTGAAATGAATTGCAAGAGTGTGACAATGTATAGCGAAATAATTAAAACAAACCCTAAGCAATCTTGATCTTCAAAGAAATGTAAATGCAAGAGAGACACTGAGGATTTTTTCCCGAGGTTCGGTTCCACTCAGGAATCTACATCCCTGTTGAGGAGTCCACAAAGGACCGGGTCTAACAACCCTTTCCTCACCAAGTCACCACTAAGGCCAACCCGGTTCTTCACTATCTCAAGGGTGAACTTACAAAGTTTTGGGGCTGCTCACAATCCGATACTCCCACTTGATCACTTCCACAAACTTCACAGATCTCACAAGCCATATATCACACCAAGTGCATGAGATCACTCCAAGAGCCTAAACGCGAAGTTCTTCCTTCTCCTCTTCTCACACACCCAAATTCACTTAAGAATTGGCTCTAGAGGGTGAGTAGGCAAGAGAGAAGGATTAGGGGGGCTCTTGGATCGCTGTGGTGGCGCTAGGGTTCCAGTTTTTTTAAATGACATCGGGGCATCTCCTTTTAAAGAAGTTCCAAAGCCAACCGTTGCCACCTACCAAAAGTCCGGACTAGTCCGCCTCACACCGGACCAGTCCAATCTCACACATGAACTAGTTGTCCGGGTGAGAACGACATGTGTGGAGGACCCGGACTAGTCCGGCCACTAAGGCGGACAAGTCCGGTCCACCAAGACTTTGCCGTGGGAGCTCTCATCTCACACCCATACGGACTAGTACGCCTTAAAACGGACTAGACCGAACTCACACAGGAACTCTTAATCCGTGTGAAAACGGACAAGTTTGGCTAGCCCAGACTAGTCCGGCCACTCAGGCAGATAAGTCCGGTCTACCAGGACTTGGCCGAAAAAACACTCTCACCTAGAGAGAAACGGACTAGTCAGTCCAAAATGGACAGGTCCGATCTCAGTCAGGAACTCTTAGTCTGCCCTAAAACAGACTAAGCCATAGGACTTCCGGACTAGTCCGGCCTCTTCCTCCGGACAAGTCCGGCCTGCCCAACTTTACCTCTCTACCTCTCTTCACTAAGGATTTGACGCTTCTAACGCTTTGAGCTCTCTTCTCAATGCACTTGACACACACACTCTTTCTTTTACACGGCTAGCCTACTAAAGACTCAAGTGAAACCCTAATTTCTACTCTTCGAGTCTTCGACGCCGTTCTTCATCTTTTTTTCTATTTTTGAGAGTTTATGTGCCCTCCTTGGAAATGTCATGTGCTTATGATCATCTCAGCTCATTAATATCTTAATTTATCGTCATCAATCATCCAAAACCCACGGGGATGCCTAGATGCACTTACAGAGGGCTCCGGTGCTATTATGTGGGCAAAAACTCCGGGTGTACCTTCCACCTAGGGAAGGCCCCGGATGTGCCACGTGTCCTTCATCTTCAGGTCCGACCTCCAGCATGGGTGGGCTCCGGTGCTGCCACGTGTCCAACAACTCCGGACCACCTGCTAACTCCGCAAGACCACTCCGGTGGAGACGCGTGTCTCGGGGGCCACCCGCCCGGGAGTCGCTCCAACAAGCAACGGGCAGATGGCCAAGGAGTAAAGAAGAAGGTACGTTGTCAGGCCGAGCATTCAAGGCTCGCTCCTTCCCCAGAAGCATGGCCGCACGACACATGCCTCCGTCCTGTGTCTGTTCGCCATTAAAGTGAAAGACAGGGCGGCGAGGCGTGATGGCGCAACAGTGTCTCCCAACA
This sequence comes from Neostapfia colusana, assembly GCA_030760725.1. NCBI lineage: Eukaryota > Viridiplantae > Streptophyta > Magnoliopsida > Poales > Poaceae > Neostapfia > Neostapfia colusana. The sequence goes on from JASWHV010000004.1 coordinate 122,422,083, forward strand.
GCGCTGAACCGCCCTGCAGAGCAAGGAGACACTACAACAAGACGGGTACTTCATCATCACGTGCTACCTTGACAGAGGCGCCCGACGGGATAGGTGGCACACCGTAACTCCACCGACAGCAACGATACGTGTAGCTGTAAATGCCTAGATCATGTATAGGCGCAGATAGCCACGGGACCACTTGTCGGGCCCTGGGCCGCGTTGTAGCTGCCCCGACCTTAAGCTATAAAAGGACCGGGGCAACCTCTTGGTGAAGGGTTCGCAACCCAGCCAACTCACTTACTCATACGCGCGAACAATACAATGGACACACCCGTGGACATAGGGTATTATGCCCCAGCGGCCCGAACCACGTAAATCCTTTTGTCATCACCGTTGTGCATCGCTCTTCGAGATCCTCTAGCCCCACCAAAAAAAGAACCTCCGCGGGATGCTTCTGAGCAGACCGGGGGAAGTGTCATAGCGAACACTTCGACATTTGGCACGCCAGTAGGGGGGTTTTGGTCCTTGAAGCTGTCTGTGACCAGCAATGGCGAGCATCAGATCTGACGGAGGGCCTTCCCGCTCCTCACGCTGCCAGTGGTGGGGGAAGCAGGAGACGCCCTGTGGCCCCAAAGCGGGACCATCTGTGTTGATGCCAGTCCCAGCGATAATGGTGCTAGTTCCCTTTTGGCAGCCTTCGGTTGCCACGGTGTCGTAGGCGCCGGCCGAGGCCGGCCCGGAGAGCGCGCTACTAGTAGCCCGCGCACTCCTTCACAACCCCCCCCCCCCCCCCCGCGTGGGAGCGTCCCCATTCGCTGTTGAACAGTGGCGCAAAGACGTCGACCACGTGGTCATCGCCGCGCTCAAATCATTAGCAGCGGCGGGGGGCCGGGGGCCGTGCACCGCCAAGCGCCCGCGACAGCAGCTCGACAATGATAGCAGCGACTGGCAGTGCCCGGTCCACAACTCCAAATGGCACAGTGCCAGGGAATGCCGGGAGATACAAAAGCTAGCGGAGCATTTCCGAGAACTTCGGCAGCGGCGCCAAGATGGTGTGCCCTTTCACCAGCGGGAGGACAAGCAGAGAGGTAACCCATAGGTCAGCAATGGTCAGGAGACATAGTGCCAAGATGTCGAACGAGTGTCGAAGGTAGTCTATGGTGTTATTGTTATGTCTCTATGCCATACGACCTTAAAAATACCGTGACTACCTTTGCGCGTACCATGCATAAGACATTCGAAGATCTGATAAGGGAACTAGTGGAGGTGTACGTTGACGACATCGTGGTGAAGGTCAAGTCGCGTACATCTCTGTTGGACAACTTAGCCTTAGTCTTCGATAAGTTACGCCCCGCTCGGACAAAGTTAAACTCAGATAAGTGCATATTTGGAGTTCCTGCCAGGAAGCTCCTCGGTTTCCTGGTCTCGCACCGAGGAATCGAAGCTAACCTTGACAAGGTCAAGGCTATAGAGATGATGCAACCCCCACCCGAGTCAAGGACGTACAGAAGCTCATCGGATGCTTGGCTGCACTCAGTCGGTTCATCTCCCGACTAGCAGAGCGCGCCCTTCTGTTCTTTAAGCTTCTACGGAGGTCTGGGCCTTTTTTCTAGACTGAAGAAGTTGACAGGGCGTTCGAAGATATAAAGCAGTACCTCACCTCGCCGCCGATCATGGTCGCCCTGGAGCCGGGAGAACATCTTCTGCTCTATACTTCCTCAAAGAAAGAAGTTGTCAGCATGGTCTTGGTCGACGAACGGCTAGAACCTGAGCGACCCCAAGCACCAAGCAAAGGGCTTACTGCTAGTCGCGATCCTCAGAACCCAGGTCCTGTAGGGGAGCCTGACATAACTCCGGCCCAGGATACTCCTGGTCCCAGCTCCCGGGGACCGGACACTAAGACCAAGAAGTTGTAGACCTCTCGCAAATGGAGGAAAATGTTCCACACCCCTCCGACAGGGTCTGGACCACCCAGCGACCAGTCTACTATATCAGTGAGGTCCTCCACGATGCCAAGACGCTGTATTCGGAGGTCCATAAGTTGCTCTAAGCAGTGCTGATTGCGTCAAGGAAACTCCGCCACTACTTCCAAGCTCACAAGGTGTCGATGGTAACGACCTACTGACTGAAGCCAATACTTCACAGCCCCAACGCACGGGGAACATAGCAAAGTGGGCAGCTGATGTTTCGGAGTTCGACCTCGACTTCTTACCGCGCCACGCCGTCAATAGCCAGACGCTGGCAGACTTCGTGGCAGAATGCACCCTGGCACCATGCCGTCCAGGGGGTCAAGACGACGGAGACCTGGAGCCCAGACCTCCGGTGCTCACTGGACCTCACTGGACACTCTACTTCGACGGTTCCTCATGAAAGTAGGGAAACGGAGCGGGGGTCCTGCTCATCTCACCAGTGGGGGAGTAGTTCAAGTACATGGTGCACCTCGACTTCAAGGCTACAAACAACATGGAAGAATATTAATCCCTCATATTTGGGATGAGTACTGCCTTGTCTCTGGGCGTGCGGCAGATACTAGTTAAAGGAGATTCTCAGATTGTCATCACACAAGTCAGACGTGAGTGCTCCTGTAACGACCCTCAACTAGCTGCCTACCTTATCCATGTGTAGAAGATGGAGAAGAAGTTCCATGCCTTGGAGTTGTGCCATATCCCCCGCGCCAACAACACAGTAGTAGACGACCTTTCAAAGAAAGCCTCTACATGGGTTACAGTCCCCGTAGGGCATGTGTGAAAGGAAGCTATTGCGTCCAACAGCCTAGCCTGCCAAACCAGTCGAAGGGGGCGAGTCTAGCACCTCGAAGCTCGCAGTCCTGGCGGCCCTGCAACCATGGCACCCGCCAGGGATCATATGCGTCACTAGGGACTCCGTGCAACCCGGCGCCCAAGATCCAAATGCTCAAGCAGTACCCGATGCATGGATCACAAAGATCTTGGCCTACTTGAAAGAAAATATCCTTCCTGATGAACATGTATCCGCTGAACGGATCATTCGTATGGCTAAAAGATACACACTCGTGGATGAGGATCTCTACCGCTGTGGTACCAACAACATTCTATTGCGGTGCATAACCCGAGAGGAGGGTTGCGAGCTACTCGTAGAGATCCATGGAGGCGAGTGCGGCGGCAACCACGCTTCTTCCCGCACGCTGGTCGGTAAAGCCTTTCGTCATGTCTTCTACTGGTGGACAACTCTCATGGATGTTGTCGAGCTGGTTAAGAGATGCAAGGCGTGTTAGATCAATGCCAAGCAGGTCCACACACTGGCTCAGACGCTGCAGATGATCCCGCCCTCATGGCCATTTGCAGTATGGGGGCTGGATATCCCGGGGCCATTCCCTAGGGCCGTCGGAGGGTATCGGTACCTTTACGTCGCCGTAGACATGTTCACCAAGTGGTCGGAAGCAACCCTTGTAGTCACCATCAATGCAGTCCGCAGTAAAATTCATCAAGTCAATAATCTGCAGATTTGGGGTCCCAAACAGGATCATTACTAACAACAGGACCCAGTTCACCAGTGCAGTGTTTCAAGGATACTGCAAAGACCTCGGTATCCAGGTCTATTATGCGTCGTTGCTCACCCAGAGAGCAACGGCTAGGTCGAGAGAGCCAATGCTGAGATACTCAGGGGTCTTAGGACACGTACCTACGCTGACCTGGAAAATCATGGTGCCAACTGGATTGAGGAGCTTCCGGGCGCACTATGGACTAGTCGGACATCACCCAACCGAGCCACACGGGAGACTCCCTTCTTTCTGGTCTACGGAGCTGAGGCGTCCTCCCTTTGGAGATCACCCTGGGCTCTCCTCGTGTCAAGGCATACGACAAAGCTACGCAGGACCAGGGCCGGCGTGAAGATCTCGAGCTCGTTGACGAGCACAGATGGCAGGCTGCAATCTGAAACGCGTGGTACCGCCAGGCGCTCCGACGCTACCGCCAGCAGTCCGTGATGAGCAGAGAGCTGCAGGTCAGTGACCTCGTGCTCCGATGAATACTTACCCGAGAGGGGTCTAACAAGCTTTCCCCCTATTGGGAAGGACCCTTCCGGGTGACGCAAATATGCCAATCAGGATGCGTCCGCCTGGCGACGGAGGACGGCAACCTGATTCCAAATCCTTGGAACATTGAGCACCACCGCAAGTTTGACGCGTAGCTTAGAGTAAGGCGTTTTTCCCCCTAATAGCCAAACTCCGGGGGGGGGGGGGGGGCGGCTGCCCTTGCTACTTCGGGATAAGTCACTCCGACCTTTGTACAGCCTGACTGCTCCTGTGTACCACTGTCGAAGTGTGTGGTCGACACTTCCCCCGGACCTGCACTGGGCAGCCCGCGGAGGTTCTTTTTCGGAGGGGCTAGTCACTTGCGGAGAGCTTGAGCGTATGGACGAGTTAGGAAGAGCTTGACACGACGGGTTTTACGTGGTTCGGGCCGCCGGAGCGTAAAACCCTACGTCCACGGTGAGCTGAGGTGCTTGCTGTATTGCTCGTTGCTCAGAACCGGGGTCCTGAGCTTGGGGATGACTGATGTCTAGCGTATGAGTTGCTGGAGTGCGAACCCTTGCTAACGTTGCCTACCCGAGCCTTTTATAGTCCAAGGCTCGGGTGGCTTACAAGGGGGGCCCGGGACCCGACAGGTAGTCCCGGGGAGATTGTTTGTTATCCACCGTATCTGCAGTTATGCCGGTAGTTGTCTCTGGCAAAGGCTTCTGAGTCTTCGTCTTGCCGCCCTACCCCTGCCGCATGCTAGTCGTAGTGGTTGATGACGGCGGGAGCGACATGGGATGTCTTGTCGCTGCGTTTATTGGTTGGTAAGCTCTGACACCGCGCGCCAGTCTGTGATGCGACTGGGCGCAACGGCACCTGACAGAGGCGTGCTCCGCGTCTCCGCGTCTTGGGAAGACGCGGGCCTTGAATACCTTGTACGGGCAAGGTATGGCGCGTCTTTACACCCGCTGCCTACCGCTCGGGGGCAGGCAGTTCTGTTCTGCTGTACACGTGGCGGGTCCGGAGCCCTCCTCAGAAGAGAGGCGGGCCCGGCCCCGCAGGTCATGTGGAGCCTTTGGACCTCTCCCCGCGGAGGGGTAGGTCCGACCTCTGTCGGCCATGTGGCGGGCCCGGAGCTCTCCTCTGAGGAGAGGGAGATCCGGCCCCGCTGGACACGTGGCGCCTTCGGACCTCTCCCACGCGGAGGGGGGAGGTCAGGCTTCTGTAGGCCACGTGGCGGCCCCGGAGCTTTCCTCTGAGGAGAGGGAGGTCCGGCCCCGCCGGACGCGTGGCGCCTCCGGAGCTCTCCCTGCGGAGAAGGGCGAGTTCCTTAGGCATTTTCCCCTGTGCACGGGGGTACCCCATATTGCGGGTACCGACAGTGGCCCCTGGGCCATCTCGGGGGAGATAGCGAGCCCGAGGTGGGACCTCCGTCTCTTTTGTTCCGCACACTTTCTCTAAGTCCCGCATTGACCGCTGCCGGAGCACGAACAATCACGAGATCGTGGGAGTGTGTGCCCACTTGATGGTTGCTCTTACTGCGGCGGTTCCCAAGGCTGCCACTTCTGCATGTTGCGGCGCTTTCTTCGGGAACCGCCGGAGTACCTTGCCGGCTCGTCTTCTTGGGAGACTGACTCCTTGACCCACCGCTTCAGCTGGGCGGTTTGGGTCCACTTGCCATCGGCACTCTGTCTCGGAGCCGAAGCGGTTGCCGATGCGGCGTATTTGAAGAGTTTCGAATCGCTTGGAATCGCACCTGGGAAGTTTTAAGAGGGGATCTCACCCGCATTGCGGCTTCCCTTCGCACTTTCCAGCGCTTTTCCTTGGACTCTTGTGCCTTTGCCTCCTTGTATTTGAGTCCTCCCTCGCCATGGCTGCCAACCCACCCTCCGAGAAGAAACACGCTCGATCTCCTCCGGTGGCGGCATATGCGCCTGTCGAAGTGTTCAGTCGACACTTCCCCCGGGCCTGCACTGGGCAGCCCGCGGAGGTTCTTTTTTCGGTGAGGCTAGTCCCTAGCGGAGAGCTTGCGCAGATGGATGAGTTAGTAAGAGCTTGACACGGCAGTTTTACGTGGTTTAGGCCGCCGGAGCGTAAAACCCTACGTCCACGGCGAGCTATGGAGCTCGCTGTATTTCTTGCTGCTCGGGGCCGGAGGCCTGAGCTTGGGGGTGAGTTACAGCTTGAGAGTGTATGGCTAGCGTATGAGTTGCAAAGTGCGAACCCTTGCTATCGTCGCCTACCCGAGCCTTTTATAGTCCAAGACTCGGGCGGCTTACAAGGGGAGCCGGGACCCGACAGGTGGTCTCGGGAAGATTGTCTATTACCTACCGTATCTGCAGTTATGCCGGTAGTTGTCTCTGGTCGAAGGCTTCTGAGTCTTCATCTTGCCGCCCTGCCCATGCCGCATGTCAGTCGTTGTGGTTGATGACGGCGCAGGCGGCATGGAATGTCTTGTCGCGGAGTTTATTGGCTGGCAGGTTCTGACACCGCGCGCCAGTCTGTGATGCGACTGGTCGCAACGGCACCTGACAGAGGCGTGCTCCGCGTCTCCGCGTCTTGGGAAGACGCGGGCCTTGAATACCTTGTACGGGCAAGGTATGGGGCGTTTTTACGCCCGCTGCCTATCTCTCGGGGGCAGGCAACACCGTTCTTCTGGCCACGTGGCGGGTCCGGAGCCCTTCTCTGAGGAGAGAAGGGTCCGGCCTGCGGGGCACGTGGAGCCTCCGGACCTCTCCCCGCGGAGGGGGAGGCTCGGCTTCTGTCGGCCACGCGGCGGGCCCGGAGCTCTCCTCTGAGGAGAGGGAGGTCCGACCCCGCTAGACGCGTGGCGCCTTCGGACCTCTCTCCCGCGGAGGGGGAGGTCCGGCTTCTGTATGCCACGTGGCGGGCCCAGAGCTCTCCTCTGAGGAGAGGAAGGTCCGGCCCCGTCGGACGCGTGGCGCCTTCGGAGCTCTCCCTGCGGAGAAGGGCGAGTTCCTTAGGCATTTTCCCCTGTGCGGGGGGGGGGGGGGGGTACCCCATATCTCAGGTACCGACAGTGGCCCCTGGGCCCATCTCGGGGGAGATAGCGAGCCCGAGGTGGGACCTCCGTCTCTTCCGATCCGCACACTTTCTCTAAGTCCCGAATTGACCGCTGCCGGAGCACGAACGGACGCGGGATTGTGGGAGCGTGCGCTCACTTGATGGTTGCTTTTACTGCGGTGGTTCCCAAGACTGCCACTTCTGCACGTTGCAGCGCTTTCTTCGGGAACCGCCGAAGTCCCTTGCCGGCTCATCTTCTCAGGAGACTGACTCCTTGACCCACCGCTTCAGTTGGGCGGCTTGGGTCCACCCGTCATCGGCACTCGGTCTAGGAGCCGAGGCGGTTGCCGATGCGGTGTATTCGAAGAGTTCCGAATCGCTTGGAATTGCACCCGGGAAGTTTTTAGAGAGGGTCTCACCCACATTGCGGCTTCCCTTTGCACTTCTCTGCGTTTCTTCTCGGACTCTTGTGTTTTTGCTCTCTTGCCCTTGAGTTCTCCCTCGCCATGGCTTCCAATCCGCCACCAGAGAAGAAGCACGCTCGATCTCCTCCAGCAGCGGCGTCTGTGCCAAGTCGGGAATCTGGGGTGCCTGGCACTCCCTCCGGTGGCGACTCGAAGAGGCCCCGGGCTGATGCGCTGGGGAAAGCTTCTGGGGCGTCCCCTGTTCCGCCAGTTCAAGTGACTGCGGAGCGGCCGTCATTGACGGTAGCGGGCTCTGGGAGTCCTACCCTGGCTCGGAAGTCAGGGTTCAGAGCCCGCTGGAGTGTCCGCGCTTCCCGGCCATCCCCGACTTGCGAGGAGTCAGTGCCGTTACGCTCGGAGCCAGGGGAAACTGCCGCGGCCCTCAGGCCAGCGCAAACTTCTCCTGTTCCGGTGTGCCTGGACTCCGCGGCGGCGTCGTCTCTTCCTGCCTAGACGGCCACCGCGGCCCCCAAGCCAGCGCAGGTCGACCCTGCACCAGGCTGCCCGGCCTTTACTCCAGCGCCGCCTTCCCCGGCTCGCCCCCCTCCACAGGTCAAGGAGCCAGAAGTTGAAGAGAGCTCGGCAGGTCCGGCTGCCAGAGCTTCGGCGCCATCTTCTCCTGATCGACGTCTCGTCTCGGTTGCTGGTGCGTCGGCTCCTCTTGAGGAAGAGGTAATGGAGGAGGTCGGGGGGACTGTCCCGGCCTCTGTTGCTCCATTGCCCCTGGCGGATGCCTTTGCGCTTGCCGAGACGAGCGTTCGGCAGGTCTTGGCTGCACTAGGTCGCGAGCGGGAGGAGTATATGGTTGAACGGGATCGCCTCCTCACCTGGGGGAACCTTTTGCGGGAGAGGACCGCGAAGGTTAAGAGCGAGCTCGACTCCACGCGGGAGTTGCTCGACTTCAGTGAAGTGCTCTGTCGGTACCTGAGATATGGGGTACCCCCGCGCATAGGGTAAAATGCCTAAGGAACTCGCCCTTCTCCGCAGGGAGAGCTCCGAAGGCGCCACGCGTCCGGCGGGGCCGGACCTCCCTCTCCTCAGAGGAGAGCTCCGGGTCCGCCACGTGGCATACAGAAGCCGGACCTCCCCCTCCGCGGGAGAGAGGTCCGAAGGCGCCGCGTGTCCAGCGGGGCCGGACCTCCCTCTCCTCAGAGGAGAGCTCTGGGCCCGCCACGTGGCCAACAGAAGCCGAGCCTCCCCCTCCGCGGGGAGAGGTCTGGAGGCTCCACGTGCCCCGCGGGGCTGACCCTCCTCTCCTGTGAGAAGGGCTCTGGGCCCGCCATGTGGCAGCAGAACGATGCTGCCTGCCCCGAGCGGTAGGCAGCGGGCGTAAAGGCGCCCAATACCTTGCCCGTACAAGGTATTCAAGGCCTGCGTCTTCCCAAGACGCGGAGATGCGGAGCACACATCTGTCAGGTGCCGTTGCGCCCAGTCGCATCACAGACTGGCGCGCGGTGTCAGAACCTACCAGCCAATAAACACCGCGACAAGACATCCCATGCCGCCTGCGCCGTCATCAACCACCACGACTAGCATACGGCATGGGCAGAGCGGCAAGAGGAAGACTCAGAAGTCTTCGATCAGAGGCAACTACCGGCATAACTGCAGATACGGTAGATAATAGACAATCTTCCCGGGACCACCTGTCGGGTCCCGACTCCCCTTGTAAGCTGCCCGAGTCTTGGACTATAAAAGGCTCGGGTAGGCGTCGATAGCAAGGGTTCGCACTTTGCAACTCATACGCTAGCCATACACTCTCAAGCTGTAACTCACCCCCGAGCTCAGGCCTCCGGTCCTGAGCAGCAAGCAATACAGCGAGCTCCATAGCTCGCCGTGGACGTAGGGTTTTACGCTCCGGCGGCCTGAACCACGTAAAACTCGCCGTGTCAAGCTCTTACTAACTCGTCCATCTGCGCAAGATCTCCGCTAGAGACTAGCCCCACCGAAAAAAGAACCTCCGCGGGCTGCCCAGTGCAGGCCCGGGGGAAGTGTCGACTGAACACTTCGACATTTGGCGCGCCAGGAAGGGGCTTTTCTCCTAGCGCGACGAGTTTCCGCCGACGAAGATGACCAAGCTTCCTTCAGCGGCGAACTCTCCCCCCTCACCTCTGCGGCAGACCGTGACCAGGGGGGAGTACATGTCGACACACTCGGGACGGAGTGTGTTGGAACAAGCTGGGAGCCAGCAACCGGCTCTGGCAGCGCCGACCCCGACAATGCAGGCTCCAACCAGCTTCGAGTCTTCAGTAGCGCTGGGCGTGCCAAGTAGGGGTGCGTTAGCTGCAGCGAGAGCGCTACTGTACAATCCGCCCGCTGGGGACGCGCCTCAGGCAGCGACCCGGCAGTGGATCCGCGAGGTAGACCGTCTCGTCGTCGCCGCCGCAAACCCTCGACCTCGGCGGGGATGACGCTCTGGCCAATCAGTCATGTCGCTAATGCGCGCACCATTGGATGACGAGCAGACGGCAGACTCCAGCTCTACCAGCCACCAATCAACAGATCTGAGGACAGAGCTGGAGCGGTGTCACCTGGGTCAAGATGCCCGGGTATACCTCGAGCGGCGCCGAGAAAGGCGTCGCCACCAAGAGGCTGACGACAGCATGACATCGGCCTCGACCCAGCCTGAAGAGCAGACCTTTGCCACGCGATCTCTGCCCCACACCTGCGCCGTGCAGAATATGCCACAGTCATATGTCCTGCATATGGCGCCCCCGGCCTATGGTGCAGCCTTGCCCGTACCGGGGTACACTGTGCCCAGTGCGAACCTAGCGTTCGCGGCACCAGAACCTGCGGCGACAGAAGCAAGGTGTGCGGCCCTCGCGCCACTCCTTCGCTTCGCGAAGTGGCCGCGCAAGTTTCAGCCGCACCTGCCCGAGAAGTACGACGTCAGCGTCAACCCGGAGTTCCTCCAAATATACTCCACCGCCGTACTCGCCGCAGGAGGGAATGAAGCCGTCATGGCCAATTACTTCCCTGTCGCCTTGACCGGTCCAGCCCGGTCTTGGCTCATGAACCTCCCCCAGGGTTCCGTCACTTCCTGGGGAGAGCTTTGCCGACAGTTCATAGCCAACTTCGGCAGTTCCTACACCCGGCCTGGCACGGAGCTCGACCTCCACGCCATCCAGCAGCAACCTGGGGAGTCGCTGCGCTCTTTCATCCAGCGGTTCTCCCAGGTGCGCAACACCATCCCACACATTCAAAATGCTTCTGTGGTGGTGGCGTTCCGGCAAGGTGTCCGGGACAAGAAGATGCTCGAGAAGCTCGCGACCAGGGAGGTCCGCGACGCCTCAGAGCTCTTCAGTTTGGCAGACAAGTGCGCCAGAGCAGGCGAAGGATGGAACTGGCACTCACTGCCGTCCTCCGAGTCGGGAGGACTGCCCGGATCTGGTCCTACTCCCTGTGGAGGCAGCAGGAAGGCCAAGAACCGAGGCAGAAGCAAGATAGAATCACCGACCGCAGCCCTAGTCGTCACTGCAGCGACGCTCAGTGGGGCTCGGGGGCCGCGCCCCAACAAGAAGCAGCGAAGATCACCAATCCCAGAAGGTGATCAAGACAATACGTGCCCCGTGCACGGCAGCTGTCACCACACTACTGCCGAGTGCCGGGAGATCCGAAGTCTCGCAGAGCGCTTCCGCAAGGGGAAGCGGCAGCGGGCTGATGCCCTGCCCTTCCGCCCAAAGGAAGACGAACAGGGGGTGGATGTTCCAGACAACATCGACCACTCAGAGGAGATCCAGGAGTCTCAGCATGTCGTGAAGGCGGCACGTAATCATGAGGACTCTGGCTCCAGTGACGATGAGCGTCGGAAGAAGCTCTACGTCATATACGGTGGGTCCGTCGACCCCTCGTCCCGAAGCGCCGTGAAGACTCTGCGCCGAGCGGTAGCGTCGGCGGCGCCACTCCCAAGTGCTGCACCGCACCTTAAGTGGATGGGGACCCCCATCAGCTTTGACGCCACCGACTGCCCCAGGAACATGGCTGGGGCCGGCCAACTGCCGCTCTTGGTGGCCCCTACCATCACCAACGTGAGAATGTACCACGTTTTGGTAGATGGAGGGGCTGGGCTGAACCTCATCAGCCGTGCAGCTTTCCAGAAGCTGCAGGTCCCGATGGCCAAGCTCACCCCGTCGAGCCCGTTCTCAGGGGTAGGGCCGGGACAGGTTATCCCCTACGGCAACATTAGTCTCCCGGTGACCTTCGGGGCTCCGGACAGCTATCGAACAGAGTACATTCTGTTCGACGTAGCGGAGATAGACCTCCCCTTCAACGCCATAATCGGCAGGCCAGCCCTGTACCAGTTCATGGCTGTAGCCCACTACGGCTACCTCATCCTGAAGATGCCAACACCGACGGGCGTTCTCAGGATTCGTGGGGACCGCACTGCTGCGGTGTCGGCCCTAGAGAAGCTCCAAGCGCTCGCAACAGCTGGGGCATCTGCCCCCGGCAATACGGAGCCGGACCAGCTCCGCCGGAGCGCACGTCACCGTGCTTCCGCCACAGCACCACGGGTGCAACCTCTTGACGAGGGCGACATCTCCTTAAAGGTCGTCCAAGTCGGCGCCAAAGCTACCCAGACCACCCGGGTAGCCGGGGGCCTGGATAGCAAATAGGAAGGCGCGCTCGTCACCTTCCTCCGGCACAACGTCGACGTGTTTGCATGGCAGCCGTCACAGATGCCGGGGATCCCCAGGGAGGTGATCGAGCACCACTTAAAAGTCTTCCCCGACGCCCGGCCGGTTCAATAGAAGCCCCGCAAGCAGTCCATCGAGCGGCAAAACTTCATCCGTGAAGAAGTCAAGAAGCTGCTGGACGCTGGCTTCATATGGGAGGTCCACCACCCCCGATGGTTGGCGAACCCCGTCGTTGTCCCGAAGGCCGGCGGGAAGCTCCGGATGTGCATCGACTACACCAGTCTCAATAAGGCATGTCCCAAAGATCCATTCCCTCTCCCTAGAATAGATCAAATAGTAGACTCAACGTCAGGCTGTGATATGCTGTGCTTCCTAGACGCCTACTCGGGTTTCCATCAGATCCCCATGTCTAGGGAGGACGAGGAGCACACCTCCTTCATCACAGTAGACGACCTTTATTGCTATGTGTCTATGCCTTACGGCCTAAAGAATGCACTCCCCACCTTTATGCGGGCGATGCACAAAACTTTTGGGGAGTTAATAAGAGACCTAGTTGAGGTGTATGTCGATGACATAGTTGTCAAGGTCAAGCAGGGTTCATCCTTACTAGATAACCTAGCTCTAGTCTTTGACAAGTTGCGCTCTACGCGCACCAAGCTGAACCCAGATAAATGTGTGTTCGGCGTGTCCTCCGGGAAGCTCTTAGGGTTCCTGGTCTCGCACCGAGGGATTGAGGCCAACCCAGAGAAGATCTAGGCCATCGACTTGATGCGGCCCCCTGTCCGCGTCAAGGATGTTCAGAGACTCACGGGATGTCTAGCCGCGCTGAGTCGGTTTATACCGAGGCTAGCAGAGCGGGCACTCCCTTTTTTTAAGCTCCTGCGCAAGTCAGGCCCCTTTGCATGGACTGACGAAGCAGAAGAGGCTTTCCAGGAGTTGAAGCGACTCCTAACGACCCTACCTATCATGGTAGCCCCTGAGCCCGGGGAGCACTTGCTGCTCTACATTGCGGCGACAACAGAAGTAGTGAGTATGGTCCTTGTCGCGGAGCGGCCAGACCCCTCACCCTCGCAACCTGCTCCGGTAGCAGAAGACAGACGCCAGGGGGCCCCGCAGGGCCAAGACGGTCTCCCGGACCCCCTGGAGGTCCAAATCGACCTCCCGGAGGCCCAGGACGGCCTCTCGGACCCCCAAGATAAATCTCCAGGGTCCAATTGGGATCTCCCGGAGGTCCCTCAAGACCCCCCGGAGCTCCCGGATGATCAAGAAGGCTTAAGGGCCTCCGGGTCCCAGTTCCCGGAGGCCCCCGTGGGTCCACCCACCTCCAGCGGGCCGGTGCCAATGGACGAGGAGCTCCCAAGCCAAAGAGAGAGGGTCCGAACCATACAGAGGCCTGTCTACTACATCAGCGAAGTACTTCATGAGGCCAAGACAAGGTACCTAGAAGTCCACAAGCTGCTGTATGCAGTGCTCGTGGCCTCCAGGAAGCTCCGCCATTACTTCCAGGCCCACCGGGTCTCGGTAGTCACCTCGTATCCGCTGAAGACAATTCTTCACAGCCCCCATGCGACTGGCAACGTTTCTAAATGGGCGGCGGAGCTGGCGGAGTTTGAGCTGGACTTCCTCCCACGTCATGCAGTCAAGAGCCAAGCACTAGCTTACTTTGTGGCGGAGTGGACACCAACGAAGACTGGCCCAGGGGGCCATGAAGGCGGTGAGCCAGAGCCCAAAGCTCCGGTCTTCACCGAACCCCACTGGACACTCTTCTTCGACGGCTCCTCGCGAAAGCAGGGGGCCGGTGCCGTCGTACTGCTCCTCATGCCATCGGGGGAACAGTTTGGGTATATGGTGCGTCTAAATTTCAAGGCAACCAACAACATGGCGGAGTATGAAGCACTCATCTTTGGCCTGCAGACAGCCCTGTCTTTAGGCACTCGCCAGTTGTTGGCACAGGGCGACTCCCAACTGGTCATCAAGCAAGTCAAGGGCGAATGCTCCTGCAATGACCCGCAACTAACTGCGTATCTGCTCCACATACAGATGTTGGAGAAAGAATTCCTCGCCTTGGACCTACATCACGTACCGCGCGCTGGTAATGCCACAGCCGACAACCTTTCAACGAAGGCTTCCACCGGAGCCCCCGCGCCCGAAGGAGTTTTCGAGAGGATGTTGCTGCGGCCCACAGCCCGGCCCGCCGAGCCGGGCGAAGGGGGCTTGACCAGCACCTCGAAGCTGGCGGTCCCGGCGGCCCTACAACCATGGATGCCGCCAAGGATCGTAAGCGTCACTGGGGACTCCGTGCAACCCAGCGCTCAAGATCCAGAAGCTCAAGTCAGACCCGATGCATGGATCACGGAGATCCGGGACTACTTGAAGGACAATATCTTCCCTGATGAACATGCAACCGTTGAACGGATTGTGCGTATGGCTAAGAGGTACGCGCTGGTAGAGGGGGATCTCTACCGGCGTGGCGCCAACCACATCCTATTGCGGTGCATAACCCAGGGGGAAGGCTGCGACTTGCTCGCTGAGATCCATGGAGGCGAATGTGGAAGTCATTCTTCCTCATGCACGCTTGTCGGTAAAGCCTTCCGTCATGGCTTCTACTGGCCGACAGCACTCCAGGATGCCGTCAAGCTGGTCGAGAGCTGCAAGGCGTGCCAGTTCTACGCCAAGCAGATCCATACACCGGCTCAGGCGGTACAGATGATCCCGCCCTCGTGGCCATTTGTCGTATGGGGGCTGGACATCCTGGGACCATTTCCCAGAACCGTCGGGGGATTCCGGTACCTCTATGTCGCCATCGACAAGTTCACCAAGTGGCCAGAAGCTACACCAGTTGTCACCATCAACAAACAATCCGCAGTAAAATTCATCAAGTCTATTTTCTGCCGGTTCGGGGTCCCAAACAGGATCATCACCGACAACGGGACCCAGTTCACCAGCGCAGCATTCCAAGACTACTGCGAGGACCTTGGTATTCAGGTATGCTATGCCTCTGTCGCCCACCCGAGGAGCAACAGGCAAGTTGAGAGGGCCAACGCGGAGATTCTCCGGGGCCTTAAGACTCGTACCTTTGCCAGCCTGAAGAAACATGGTGCCAATTGGGTAGATGAGCTTCCGAGCACACTATGGGCTAACCGGACATCCCAGAGCCGGGCCACCGGGGAGACACCCTTCTTCATGGTGTACGGGGCTGAAGCTGTACTTCCCCCAGAAATCACCATGAAGTCTCACCGTGTCCGGGCTTACGACGAAGCCACGCAGGACAACCTCCGGCGTGGAGAAATCGACCTCGTCGACGAGGTCCGATTACATGCGGCACTCCGTAACGCGCGGTACAGACAAGCGCTTCGGCGCTACCACCAGAGGTCTGTGCGTGCCCGGGAGCTGCAGGAAGGTGACCTGGTGTTGCGGCGCATACTTTCTCGTGAAGGGGCCCACAAACTCTCCCCTAGTTGGGAAGGCCCCTTCCGAGTCGCGAAAGTATGCCGCCCCGGGTGTGTGCGCCTTTCCACCGAGGATGGGGACCTGCTCCCGAACCCTTGGAACATAGAACACCTCCGTAAGTTCTACCCCTAGAGCAAAAATAGGACAGTACTTTCTTTTCGTAATAAACTCCATAGAGTCCAGGAGCAGCTAAACCCCAGGGGACGGTCCAGGACTACGTTCAGCTTTGCCTGGTTCCGACTCCAAGCGCGTAGAGTCTTGCTTCCCCTCTTAATGGGGTGGGTTGTGGCCTCCATGTTTAGCCTGCCTTCCTCCTGTGAAAAGTTGTACGAAAAGAAATCTGCTCTACTTTGCTCTTTCCTTGTACTCATTTAAATTGTGAATTGAGTTTTTTAATCACCCTTGCGGTGCATGGTTGCCATGTGCTCAGCTCCCCCTCTCTACAAGTCCCCAAGCACCAAGCATATGGTTAGGGGCTATAAGTCAAGTAAGACTATGAGATAAGGGAGGGGGAGCCCCCAAGGAGAATTACGTTTCCTCTACCTATGTGCAGGACCTCCAGGTTGCGGCGACAGGGACTGCATGAAGCAGGGGGAAGGAGCTACCAACTACTCCGACCTAGGACTGGAAGGACCGGGACCTGCCCCCCCCAGCTGGGGCGGGACCCGAGGGCCCCACGTGCCCAGCAGGCCCGGAACTCTCACCTCCCTTGAGTAAGGCTCCGGGCTCGCCACGTGGCGGGCAGAGACCGGACCTCCCCCCCGGTGGGAGGGCTCTGAAAGCCCTACGTGTCCGGCATGACCGGAGCTCCAGTCTCTTGAGGAGGGGCTCCGGACCTGCCACGTGGCAGGCAGACTTGGAGCTCCCCATGGGGCAAGATCCGGAGACCCCCGGGGGCCCCTAACGCGGTTAGGACCCTAGGAAGGTGTCTATGCGGAGCTCCGAGATTGGAGATGGCCTCCGAGTACCTTGCGGAGCTAAGGACTCAGTCGGGCAAGGTCAAGAAAGAGCATCACAAACGCAAATATCTTAAAGAGTCAAACTATGCGAGGCTCCATGAGCTGGACTACAGACTCGATAAAAAGAAAGAAACAAGTCCCAAGGGTCTCCTGACACGACCAAAATCCAGAAGTTACAAGAACAGCCGCATCACCAGGCTTCACAGCCCTGGCGGAACTCTCTCGCTCTATGACCCGAGCGCAGGAATCGCCTCCCTCATCACCGGCGCAAAAACCGGTGACACCAATGGAGCACCTGAGGCCCCCTCCGCAGTACTCAGCGGTCTTCCTGGAGACTCTGCCGTCTGGGATCCTCCATGGTGCATCGGCAGCTTCCTTCTCCTGAAGTTCCCTCATCATCGGCGCAAAAGCCGGTGTCGTCAAGGGTGCCCCTGGAGCCTCCTTCCCTCATCACCTGCGCAAAAGTTGGTGTCAGCAAGGGTGCTCCTGAGGCCCCCCCCCCTCCGCGGCTTCAGCGGTCTTCCCGGAGACTCAGCCGCCTGGGATTCTCCTCGGTGCTCCAGCGGTTTCTTTGAAGACTCCACCGCCTGGGAAGGGACGCGACGCCAAGGAGCTTTCTGCCTGCCGCCACCAAGGAAGTGCCCCGTCGGGAGGACAAACCAGAGACCCCTTGGTGGCGCCACCCTCAGAGGCAGGGCAGGCAGGCTCCCTGAGTACCAGGCTTGGTGCAGACGCCATCGCTGGAAGGAACCGAGAGCGATTCTCCCCCCATAAGGCGGGTTAAGAGCCATGGGAGAAGACAAGACTGCAGAGATTCGAGGGAGGCGCAGGGGCTGGAAGCCTTATAAGGGGAGTGTACCCACGTGGGGGTTTCATTTCACACCTTCCCGGGTGCAATCCCAAGCGATTCGGAACTCTTCGGATACCCCGCGTCGGCGACCGCTTCGGTTCCTAGACCGAGTGCCGATGACGGGTGGGCCCAAGCCGCCTAGCTAAAGCGGTGGGGTCGAGGAGTCAGTCTCCTGAGAAGATAAGCCGGCAAGGCACTTCGGCGGTTCCCGAAGAAAGTTCCGCAACGTGCAGAAGTGGCAGTCTTGGGAACCGCCGCAGTAAAAGCAACCATCAAGTGAGCGCACGCTCCCACGATCCCGCGGCCGTTCGTGCTCCGGCAGCGGTCAATTCGGGACTTAGAGACGGAGGTCCCACCTCGGGCTCGCTATCTCCCTCGAGATGGGCCCAGGGGCCACTGTCGGTACCTGAGATATGGGGTACCCCCCCGCACAGGGTAAAATGCCTAAGGAACTCGCCCTTCTCCGCAGGGAGAGCTCCGAAGGCGCCACGTGTCCGGCGGGGCCGGACCTCCCTCTCCTAAGAGGAGAGCTCCGGGTCCGCCACGTGGCATACAAAAGTTGGACCTCCCCCTCCGCGGGAGAGAGGTCCGAAGGCGCCGCGTGTCCAGCGGGGCCGGACCTCCCTCTCCTCAGAGGAGAGCTCCGGGCCCGCCACGTGGCCAACAGAAGCCGAGCCTCCCCCTCCGCGGGGAGAGGTCCGGAGGCTCCACGTGCCCCGCGGGGCTGACCCTCCTCTCCTGTGAGAAGGGCTCCAGGCCCGCCACGTGGCAGCAGAACGACGCTGCCTGCCCCGAGCGGTAGGCAGCGGGCGTAAAGGAGCCCCATACCTTGCCCGTACAAGGTATTCAAGGCCCGCGTCTTCCCAAGACGCGGAGACGCGGAGCACGCATCTGTCAGGTGCCATTGCGCCCAGTTGCATCACAGACTGGCGCGCGGTGTCAGAACCTGCCAGCCAATAAACACCGTGACAAGACATCCCATGCCGCCTGCGCCGTTATCAACCACCACGACTAGCATACGGCATGGGCAGAGCGGCAAGAGGAAGACTCAGAAGTCTTCGACCAGAGGCAACTACCGGCATAACTGCAGATACGGTAGATAATAGACAATCTTCCCGGGACCACCTGTCGGGTCCCAGCTCCCCTTGTAAGCTGCTCGAGTCTTGGACTATAAAAGGCTCGGGTAGGCGTCGATAGCAAGGGTTCGCACTTTGCAACTCATACGCTAGCCATACACTCTCAAGCTGTAACTCACCCCCGAGCTCAGGCCTCCGGTCCTGAGCAGCAAGCAATACAGCGAGTTCCATAGCTCGCCGTGGACGTAGGGTTTTACGCTCCGGCGGCCTGAACCACGTAAAACTCACCGTGTCAAGCTCTTACTAACTCGTCCATATGCGCAAGCTCTCCGCTAGAGACTAGCCCCACCGAAAAAAGAACCTCCGCGGGCTGCCCAGTGCAGGCCCGGGGGAAGTGTCGACTGAACACTTCGACTTGCTCCTCGACCGGATGAAGCGGGCTGTCGACCGCATGGATACCCAATCACGGCGGATCAACAGGGAGGCCCTGGAGGCACACGCCCGGGCCGAGGAGAGCCTCTCTGCTGCTGTGGAGATACGGCAGCAGCTGGAGCGCCGTGAACTCGCCGTTGAGGAACGGGAGCGTTCCACGGCAGCTGAGGCGGAGAGGGTCGCCGCGCAGCTGGCGGCGGGCGAGGATGACCTCCGAGCTCGGATCGAGGAGCTGGAGATTCTGAAGGCAGACCTCGACTTGAGGGAGGAACAGGTCTCCCGTGATCGTCGGGCGGTCTTGGACCGGGAGTTGACCGCCGACTTCAAGGCTGCTGAGTTGGAGCGGCTCGCCAAGACTCTCCATCTTTTGGAGAGCTCCCTGGCGGCCAAGGAGAAGGAATTCTCCGAGAGGAACCTAGAGGCCCTGCAGGCGGCCCGCTGCGAGGTGGAGGAGCTTTCGGCCTTGCGGTCCTCCGAGGCTCTTGCGGTCTCGAGCTTCGTGGATCGAGCGGGGTCCGCCCTGATCCCTCTTGGCTTCAGTCCGGTGAGGGCCGCGGCCCCTGCGTTGGAGGTGATCCCCGCGCTGGAGTCTATCGGCGCCAAGCTGGACAGGCTAGACTCGGTGGTCGCCAGCGAGCTTGAGGCCGAGGGACGCGGCCTAGCCTTAGAGGTCGCCTCACATGTGCTGGCATGCTTTAAGAGCCGCTACCCCTCTTTCTCGCTAGAACCAGCGAGAGAGGGCCGAGCCGCAGAGCGGGAACAAGCTGCCAGGGCAGAAGTCGAAGATGTGGCCGCCCTTGTAGCCGCAAGGTTCCGGCGGGAGCCGGGAGGTCCTTAGGACTTGTTTCTCCCTTTTTATCGAGTCTGTAGTCCAGCTCAAGGAGCCTCGCTTAGTTCGACTCTTTTAGACATATGTGTCTGTGATGCTTTTTCTCTCCTTTTTGGCTCTGCCTGACTGAGTCCTTAGCTCCGCAAGGTACTCAGAGGCCATCTCCAATCTCAGAGCTCCGCATAGACACCCTCCCCGGGTCCTAACCGTATTAGGGGCCCCCGGAGGTCTTCGGATCTCGCCCTATGGGGAGCTCCACATCTGCCCGCCACGTGGCGGGTCCGGAGACTCTCCTTAAGAGGCTGGAGCTCCGGCCATGCTGGACACGTAGGGCTTTCGGAGCCCTCCCACCGGGGGGGAGGTCCGGTTTCCGCCCTCCACGTGGCGAGCCCGGAGCCCTCCTCAAGGGAGGTGAGAGTTCCGAGCCTGCTGGACACGTGGGGCCCTCGGGTCCCGCCCCTGCTGGAGGGGCTGGTCCCGGTCCTTCCAGTTCTAGGTCGGAGTAGTTGGTAGCTCCTTCCCCCCTGCTTCATGCAGTCCCTGTTGCCGTAACCTGGAGGTCCTGCACACAGGCAGAGGAAACGTAATTCTCCTCGGGGGGTCCTCCCCTCCGTCTCCTAGTCTTATCCGTCTTACGATCCTGATTCGCTATATGGGGCTTGGGAAATTCTGTGCACGAGGCGCCGGAGCTCCCGCTCCCTCCGAGGTCCGGGTACGGCCGTCCGATCCCTAGTACCGGGCCATGCGCTGGGGAAGCAGAGTGCACGTGCTTTGGGTTCATGACCAGGCAAAGCGGTTGTACTCCCCTGTACCTCCAGAGGGCAGGATGCGCATGCTTTGGGCTCATGGCCGGCTAAGCTGGATACGCACCCTGGACCCCCCATGCACAACGCAGGCCTTTCCTGGAGGTAACCAACTGGCACCGCAACACCTGACTAGGGGAGGCCCGATAGACTCACTCGGCCATTGGCAGGTGCCTCAAGCGCAAACGCCTTCGGTAGGATAGCGAATGCCGACTATGGATGAGCGCAGGAGAGGGGGAGCTAGATGTACGATGAACATACAGAGATAGTGTGATTATAAAAATTAATGCATAATTTAAATGAGCGCATGAGAGAGAGCTAAGTAGAACAGGTCTCTGTATTCGTGCCCATAGATGGAATTCTGGCTGTACGTGGAGGCAATGTTCCGCCTCGTCTACAAGGGAAGCAAGGCTCTACGCGCTTAGGGTCGGAACCAGGCTAAACTGGACGTAGTCCTGTATCGTCCCTTGAGACTTAGCTGCCCCAAGCTCTGTTCCTAAATCCTATGGGATCCATTACAGAAGGGAATAACCCTGTTCTTCTGATGCTCGGGAAGTAGGACTTACAGTGTTGCTTCATGGCAAGGATTTTTGGGAATGGATCCCACTCTCGGTTGAAAGGCATGTGTACCTGGGGCGGCAGCTTTCATGATTCGGAAGGGACCTTCCCTGCTGGGGGAGAGCTTTGGGTCCTTGGAATAGAGCGTGCCGCTTCACCAGGTTGCCCTCCTGCAGGCCCCCGACACGTTTGGTTCTTTGGCGGTAGTGCTTAGAGCATTAGCCGAGACCGTGCATTGTGGGGTATTCCCTGCAGCCGAGTCTTGTCGAAGAGGTTGTTATCTTCGCGCTGGATCAGGTCCTGCGCGGCTTCTCCTGGGGGCCCCCGGGGAGTTCTCCCCTTCTGGCTAAGGCCTTCAAGGGGTAGGTGGGCCCGGGCTCGTCTTGGATGACCTAAGGCGTCTTCCCCTTCTGGCAAGGCCTTCAAGGGGTTGACAGACCTTAGGCGGCTCCCGAGAGGTATGTTCGAGGCACGGAGGTGTGCCGCAATTGGCTAACGCCCTGGCCCGTCTCCGTCGGAACTGGAGTCCTCACCGTTATGCACTGTCTTCATGACACGCTGAGGCTCCTGGAACCCCACCTGATGGGCAGCTGTGACTGGGGCATCGACAGTCTGTTTGCCATCCCTCTGAGGGTAGGACGGTGCTTCAGCCCTCTGCTGTCTTCCTTTGCGGAAGCGCTCTGCGAGCCTCTGGATCTCCCAGCACTCGGCAGCAGTATGGTTGCCGGTGCCATGCACGGGGCATAGCCCGCCTTGGTCACTGTCTGGGGCCGGTGATTGCCGCTGCCTTTTGTCGGGGCGTGGCCCCCGAGCTCCACTAGTCGTCGCAGCTGCGACGACGGGAGCCGTGAACGGTGACTTCATCTTGCCACTCCCCCGGTTCTTGGCCTTCTTGCCACCCCCATAGGCAGCAGCGCCGGACCCGGGCTGTCCTCCTGACTCGGAGGTCGGCAGAGCGTGCCAGTTCCGTCCTTCAGCTGCTCTAGCGCACTTGTCCGCTAGGCTGAAGAGCTCTGATACGTCGCGGACCTCTCTGGTCGCGAGCTTCTCAAGCATTTTCTCGTCCCGGACACCCTGTCGGAACGCCACCACCACAGAGGCACTTTGGATATGTGGGATGGTGTTGCGTACCTGAGAGAACCGCTGGATGAAAGAGCGCAGCGACTCCCCAGGTTGTTGCTTGACGGCGTGGAGGTCAAGCTCCGTGCCGGGACGGGTGTAGGAGCTGCCGAAGTTGGCGACGAATTGCCGGCAGAGCTCTCCCCAGGAGGTTATGGACCCCTGAGGTAGATTCATGAGCCAAGACCGAGCTGGGCCGGTCAAGGCGACGGGGAAGTAGTTGGCCATGACAGCCTCATCCCCTCCTGCGGCAAGTACGGCGGTGGAGTAGATCTGGAGGAACTCCGCCGGGTTGACGCTACCGTCTTACTTTTCGGGCAGGCGCGGCCGGAACTTGCGCGGCCACCTCGCGAAGCGAAGGTGGGGTGCAAGGGCCGCACATCCTGCACCTGCTGCTGCAGGTACTGGCGCTGCGAACGCTTGGTTCGCACTTGGCACCGCGTATCCCGGCATGGGCAAGGCTGCACCATAGACCGGGGCCGCTGCTTGCGGCGCATATAGTTGTGGCATATGCTGCGCAGCATATGCCTGAGGCAGGGCTCGCGTGGCGAAGACCTGCCCTTCAGGTTGTGTCGAGGCCGACGACATGCTGTCGCCAGCCTCATAGTTGCGGCGCCTTTCTCGGCGTCGCTCGAGGTACACCCGGGCGTCCTGGCCCAAGTGGCACCGTTCCAGTTCCCTTCGCAGGTCCATCAACAGGAGCCTGGAGGAGCTGGAATCCGCCGTTAGCCCGTCAACCGTGGGTGTGCGCGTCAGCGACACAACCGGTTGTCCTGGGCGCCGTCCTCGTCGAAACCGAGGGTTCGCGGCGGCGACGACGAGGCGGTCCACCTCGCGGACCCATTGCTGGGTCGCTAAATGGGGCGCATCCCCCGCAGGTGGGTTGCGCAGCAGCGCTCTTGCTGCAGCTAGCGCACCTCCATGGTGTACGCTCAGCGCTGCAGAAGATCTCACACTGGTCAGGGCCTGCATAGCCGAAGTCGGCGTTGCCGGAGTCGGCTGCTGGCTACCAGCTTGTGCCGACACACTCCGTCCTGAGTGTGTCGACATGTACTCCCCAGTGGTCACGTTTCGCCGTGAACGTGGAGGGGGAGTGTTTGCCGCTGAAGGAAGCTTGGTCATCTTCGTCGGCGGAAACTCGTCGCGCTAGGAGAAAAGCCCCCTTCCTGGCACGCCAAATGTCGAAGTGTTCAGTCGACACTTCCCCCGGGCCTGCACTGGGCAGCCCGCGGAGGTTCTTTTTTCGGTGAGGCTAGTCCCTAGCGGAGAGCTTGCGCAGATGGACGAGTTAGTAAGAGCTTGACACGGCGAGTTTTACGTGCTTCAGGCCGACGGAGCGTAAAACCCTACGTCCACAGCGAGCTATGGAGCTCGCTGTATTTCTTGCTGCTCGGGGCCGGAGGCCTGAGCTTGGGTGTGAGTTACAGCTTGAGAGTATATGGCTAGCGTATGAGTTGCAAAGCGCGAACCCTTGCTATCGTCGCCTACCCGAGCCTTTTATAGTCCAAGACTCGGGCGGCTTACAAGGGGAGCCGGGACCCGACAGGTTGTCCCGGGAAGATTGTCTATTATCTACCGTATCTGCAGTTATGCCGGTAGTTGTCTCTGGTCGAAGGCTTCTGAGTCTTCATCTTGCCGCCCTGCCCATGCCGCATGCCAGTCGTAGTGGTTGATGACGGCGCAGGCGGCATGGGATGTCTTGTCGCGGAGTTTATTGGCTGGCAGGTTCTGACACCGCGCGTCAGTCTGTGATGCGACTGGTCGCAACGGCACCTGACAGAGGCGTGCTCCGCGTCTCCGCGTCTTGGGAAGATGCGGGCCTTGAATACCTTGTACGGGCAAGGTATGGGGCGTTTTTACGCCCGCTGCCTATCTCTCGGGGGCAGGCAACACCGTTCTTCTGGCCACGTGGCTGGTCCGGAGCCCTTCTCTGAGGAGAGAAGGGTCCGGCCTGCGGGGCACGTGGAGCCTCCGGACCTCTCCCCGCGGAGGCGGAGGCTCGGCTTCTGTCGGTCACGCGGCGGGCTCGGAGCTCTCCTCTGAGGAGAGGGAGGTCCAGCCCCGCTGGACGCGTGGCGCCTTCGGACCTCTCTCCCGCGGAGGGGGAGGTCCGGCTTCTGTATGCCATGTGGCGGGCCCGGAGCTCTCCTCTGAGGAGAGGGAGGTCCGGCCCCGCCGGACGCCTGGCGCCTTCGGAGCTCTCCCTGCGGAGAAGGGCGAGTTCCTTAGGCATTTTACCCTGTGCGCGGGGGTACCCCATATCTCAGGTACCGACAGTGGCCCCCGGGCCCATCTCGGGGGAGATAGCGAGCCCGAGGTGGGACCTCCATATCTTTCGGTCCGCGCACTTTCTCTAAGTCCCGAATTGACCGCTGCTGGAGCACGAACCACGGGATCGTGGGAGCGTGCGCTCACTTGATGGTTGCTTTTAGTGCGGCGGTTCCCAAGACTGCCACTTCTGCACATTGCGGCGCTTCCTTCGGGAACCGCCGAAGTGCCTTGCCGGCTCATCTTCTTAGGAGACTGACTCCTTGCCCCCACCGCTTCAGTTAGGCGGCTTGGGCCCACCCGTCATCGGCATTCGGTCTAGGAACCGAAGCGGTTGCCGGTGCGGGATATTCGAAGAGTTCCGAATCGCTTGGAATTGCACCAGGAAGCTGCTAAATGGAACCTCCATGTGGGTACATTCCTCTTATAAGGCTTCCTTCCCCTGCGCTTCCCTCAGGTCCTGCAGTCTTGTGTTCCTCTATGGCTCTCAACCCGCCTTACTGGGGGAAGAATTGCTCTCAGCTCCCTCCAGTAGTTGCGTCTGCACCAAGCCTGGGACTCAGGGAGCCTGCCTGCCCTGCCCCTGAGGGTGGTGGAGTCTACAAAGGAACCGCTGAAGCATCGAAGAGAATCCCAGGCGGTAGAGTCTCCAAGAAGACCGCTGAATACTGCGGAGGGGGCCTCAGGAGCTCCCGTGGTGTCACTGGTTTTTGCGCCGGTGATGAGGGAGGCGATTCCTACGCTCTGGTCATAGAGCGAGAGTGTTCCGCCAGGGCTGAAGCCTGGTGACGCGGCCGTTGTTGCAACTTCTGGATTCTGGTCGTGTCGGGAGACCCTTGGGGCTTGTTTCTTTCTTCTTATCGAGTCTATAGTTCAGCTCATGGAGCCTTGCTTAATTTGACTCTCTTGGATATTTGTGTCTGTGATGCTTTTCTTCTCCTTCTTGGCTTTGCCTGACTGAGTCCTTAGCTCCGCAAGGTACTCAGAGGCCATTTCCAATCTCGGAGCCTTGCTCAGACACCCTCCCCGGGTCATAACCGTATTAGGGGCCCCCGGAGGTCTCCGGATCTCGCCCTATGGGGAGCTCCAGATCTGCCTGCCACGTGGCGGGTCCGGAGCTCCTTCCTAAGAGGCGGGAGCTCCGGCCATGTTGGACACGTAGGGCTTTCGGAGCCCTCCCACCGAGGGGGAGGTCCGGCTTCCGCCCACCACGTGGCGAGCCCGGAGCCCTCCTCAAGGGAGGAGAGAGTTCCGGGCCCGCTGGACACGTGGGGCCCCCGGGTCCCGCCCCTGCTGGAGGGGTAGGTCCCTGTCCTTCCAGTCCCAGGCCGGAGTAGCTGGTAGCTCCTTTCCCCCGCTTCATGCAGTCCCTGTTGCCGTAACCTGGAGGTCCTGCACACAGGCAGAGGAAACGTAATTCTCCTCGGGGGGTCCTCCCCTCCCGTCTCCTAGTCTTATCCGTCTTACGACCCTGATCCGCTATACGGGGCCTGGGCAATTCTGTGCACGAGGCGCCGGAGCTCCGGCTCCCTTCGAGGTCCGGGTACGGCCGTCCGATCCCTAGTACCGGGCCATGCGCTGGGGAAGCAGAGTGCACGCGCTTTGGGTTCATGACCAGGCAAAGAGGACGTACTCCCCTGGACCTCCGGAGGGCAGGATGCGCATGCTTTGGGCTCTGGGCCGGCTAAGCTGGATACGCACCCTGGACCCCCCATGCACAACGCTGGCCTTTCCTGGAGGTAACCAACTGGCACCGCAACACCTGACTGGGGGAGGCCCGAGAGACTCACTCGGCCATCGGCAGGTGCCTCAAGCGCAGCCGCCTTCGGTAGGATAGCAAATGCCGACTATGGATGAGCGCAGGAGAGGGGGAGCTAGATGTACGATGAACATACAGAGATAGTGCGATCATAAAAATTAATGCATAATTTAAATGAGCGCATGAGAGAGAGCTAAGTAGAACAGGGCTCTGTATTCGTACCCATAGGTGGAATTCTGGCTGTACAGGGAGGCAATGTTCCGCCTTGTCTTCAAGGGAAGCAAGACTCTACGCGCTTAGGGTCGGAACCAGGCTAAACTGGACGTAGTCCTGTACCGTCCCTTGAGACTTAGCTGCCCCAAGCGCTATTCCTAAATTCTATGGGATCTTTTACAGAAGGGAATAACCCTGTCCTACTGATGCTCAGGAAGTAGGACTTACAGTGTTGCTCCATGGCAAGGATTTTTGGGAACGGATCCCACTCTCGGTTGAAAGGCATGTGTACCTGGGGCGGCAGCTTTCGTGATTTGGAAGGGACCTTCCCTGCTGGGGGAGAGCTTATGGGTCCTTCTTGGAATAGAGCGTGCCGCTTCACCAGGTTGCCCTCCTGCAGGCCCCCGACGCGTTTGGTTCTTTGGCGGTAGTGCTTAGAGCATTAGCCGAGACCGTGCGTTGCAGGGTGTTTGCTGCAGCCGAGTCTTGTCGATGAGGTTGTAATCTTCGCGCTGGATCAGGTCCTGCGCGGCTTCTCCTGGGGGCCCCCGGGGAGTTCTCCCCTTCCGGCTAAGGCCTTCAAGGGGTAGGTAGGCCCGGGCTCGTCTTGGATGACCTAAGGCGTCTTCCCCTTCTGGCAAGGCCTTCAAGGGGTTGACGGACCTTAGGCGGCCCCCGAGAGGTATGTTCGAAGCACGGTGGCACGCCGCAGTTGGCTAACGCCCTGGCCTGTCACCGTCGGAACTGGAGTCCTCACCGTCATGCACTGTCTTTATGACACACTGAGGCTCCTGGAACCCCACCTGGTGGGTAGCAGTGACTGGGGCATCAACCTTCTGCTTGCCATCCCTCTGAGGGCAGGGCGGCGCTTCAGCCCTCTGCTGTCTCCCTTTGCGGAAGCGCTCTGCGAGCCTCTGGATCTCCCAGCACTCGGCAGCAGTATGGTTGCAGGTGCCATGCACGGGGCATAGCCCGCCTTGGCCACTGTCTGGGGCCGGTGATTGCCGCTGCCTTTTGTCAGGGCGTGGCCCCCGAGCTCCACCGGTCGTCGCTGCTGCGGCGACGGGGGCCGTGAATGGTGACTTCATCTTGCCACCCCCCCGGTTCTTGGTCTTCTTGCCACCCCCATAGGCAGCAGCACCGGACCTGGGCTGTCCTCCTGACTCGAAGGTCGGCAGAGCGTGCGAGTTCCGCCCTTCAGCTGCTCTGGCGCACTTGTCCGCCAGGCTGAAGAGCTCCGAGACGTCGCGGACCTCTCTGGTCGCGAGCTTCTCAAGCATTTTCTCGTCCCGGACACCCTGTCGGAACGCCACCACCACTGAGGCACTTTGGATATGCGGGATGGTGTTGCGTACCTGATAGAACCGCTGGATGAAAGAGCGCAGCGACTCCCCAGGTTGTTGCTTGACGGCGTGGAGGTCAAGCTCCGTGCCAGGACGGGTGTAAGAGCTGCCGAAGTTGGCGACGAACTGCCGGCAGAGCTCTCCCTAGGAGGTTATGGACCCCTGAGGTAGATTCATGAGCCAAGACCGAGCTAGGCCGATCAAGGCGACAGGGAAGTAGTTGGCCATGACAGCCTCGTCCCCTCCTGCAGCAAGTACGGCGGTGGAGTAGATCTGGAGGAACTCTGCTGGGTTGACGCTACCGTCGTACTTCTCGGGCAGATGCGGGCGAAACTTGCGTGGCCACCTTGCAAAGCGAAGGTGGGGTGCAAGGGCCGCACATCCTGCACCTGCTGCTGCAGGTACTGGCGCTGCGAACATTTGGTTCGCACCTGGCACCGCGTATCCCGGCATGGGCAAGGCTGCACCATAGGCCGGGGCCGCTACTTGCGGCGCATATAGCTGTGGCATATGCTGCGCAGCATATGCCTGAGGCAGGGCTCGCGTGGCGAAGGCCTGCCCTTCTGG
Organism: Neostapfia colusana; assembly: GCA_030760725.1. Lineage (NCBI taxonomy): Eukaryota > Viridiplantae > Streptophyta > Magnoliopsida > Poales > Poaceae > Neostapfia > Neostapfia colusana. The sequence continues at coordinate 122,450,404 of JASWHV010000004.1, forward strand.
TTGTGTTGAGGCGGACGACATGCTGTCGCCTGCCTCATGGCTGCGACGCCTCTCTCGGCGTCGCTCGAGGTACACCCGGGCGTCCTGGCCCAAGTGGCACCGTTCCAGTTTCCTTCGCAGGTCCGTCGACAGGAGCCTGGAGGAGCTGGAATCCGCCGTTAGCCCGTCAACCGTGGGTGTGCGCGTCAGCGACACAGCCGGTTGTCCTGGGCGCCGTCCTCGCCGAAACCGAGGGTTCGCGGCGGCGACGACGAGGCGGTCCACCTCACGGACCCATTGCTGGGTCGCTGAATGGGGTGCATCCCCCGCAGGTGGGTTGCGCAGCAGCGCTCTTGCTGCAGCTAGCGCACCTCCATGGTGTACGCTCAGCGCTGCAGAAGATCTCACACTGGTCTGGGCCTGCATAGCCGGAGTCGGCGTTGCCGGAGTCGGCTGCTGGCTACCAGCTTGTGCCGACACACTCCGTCCTGAGTGTGTCGACATGTACTCCCCAGTGGTCCCGGTTCGCCGTGAACACGGAGGGGGAGAGTTTGCCGCTGAAGGAAGCTCGGTCATCTTCGTCGGCGGAAACTCGTCGCGCTAGGAGAAAAGCCCCCTTCCTGGCGCGCCAAATGTCGAAGTGTGCGGTCGACACTTCCCCCGGGCCTGCACTGGGCAGCCCGCGGAGGTTCTTTTTTCGGAGGGGCTAGTTCCTAGTGGAGAGCTTGCGCGGATGGAACGAGTTAGTAAGAGCTTGACACGGCGAGTTTTACGTGGTTCAGGCCGCCGGAGCGTAAAACCCTACGTCCACGGCGAGCTATGGAGCTCGCTGTATTGCTTGCTGCTCAGGGCCGGAGGCCTGAGCTTGGGGGTGAGTTACAGCTTGAGAGTGCATGGCCAGCGTATGAGTTGCAAAATGCGAACCCTTGCTATCGACGCCTACCCGAGCCTTTTATAGTCCAAGACTCGGGCGGCTTACAAGGGGAGCCGGGGCCCGACAGGTGGCCCCGGGAAGATTGTCTATTATCTATCGTATCTACAGTTATGCCGGTAGTTGTCTCTGGTCGAAGGCTTCTGAGTCTTCATCTTGCCGCCCTGCCCATGCCGCATGCCAGTCGTAGCGGTTGATGACGGCGCAGGCGGCATGGGTTGTCTTGTCGCGGTGTTTATTGGCTGACAGGTTCTGACACCGCACGTCAGTCTGTGATGCGACTGGGCGCAACGGCACCTGACAGAAGCGTGCTCCGCGTCTCCGCGTCTTGGGAAGATGCGGTCCTTGAATACCTTGTACGGGCAAGGTATGGGGCGTATTTATGCCCGCTGCCTATCGCTCGGGGCAGGCAGCGTCGCTCTGCTGCCACGTGGCGGGCCCGGAGCCTTTCTCAGAGAAGAGAAGGGTCAGTCCCGCGGGGCACGTGGAGCCTCTGGACCTCTCTCCGCGGAGGGAGAGGCTCGGCTTCTGCTGGCCACGTGGCGGGCCCTGAGCTCTCCTCTAAGGAGAGGGAGGTCCGGCCCCGCTGGACACGCGGCGTCTTCAGACCTCTCTCCCGCGGAGGGGGAGGTCCGGCTTCTGTATGCCATGTGGCGGGCCCAGAGCTCTCCTCTGAGAAGAGGGAGGTCCGGCCCCACCGGACGCGTGGCGCCTTCGGAGCTCTCCCTGCGGAGAAGGGCGAGTACCTTAGGCATTTTACCCTATGCGCGGGGGTACCCCATATCTCAGGTACCGACAACTGTGATGAAGGAGGTGTGCTCTTCATCCTCCCTAGACATGGGGATCTGATGGAAACCCGAGTAGGCGTCTAGGAAACACAGCATATCGCAGCCTGATGTTGAGTCTACTATTTGATCTATTCTAGGGAGAGGGAATGGATCTTTGGGACATGCCTTATTGAGACTGGTGTAGTCGATGCACATCCGGAGCTTCCTGTCGGCCTTCGGGACAACGATGGGGTTCGCCAACCACCGGGGGTGGTGGACTTCCCGTATGAAGCCAGCGTCCAGCAGCTTCTTCATTTCTTCACGAATGAAGTTTTGCCGCTCGATGGAGTGCTTGCGGGACTTCTGCTGAACTGGCCGGGCGTCGGGGAAGACTGTCGGTACCCGCGATATGGGGTACCCCCGCGCATAGGGGAAAATACCTAAGGGTCTCGCCCTTCTCCGCAGGGAGAGCTCCGAAGGTGCCATGCGTCCGGCGGGGCCAGACCTCCCTCTCCTCAGAGGAGAGCTCCGGGCTCGCCACGTGGCCTGCACAAGTCGGACCTCCCCCTCCGCGGGAGAGAGGTCCGAAGGTTCCGCGTGTCCAGCGGGCCCGGAGCTCCCTCTCCTCAGAGAGGAGCTCCGGGCTTGCCACGTGGCCAACAGAAGCCGGACCCCCCCTCCGCGGGGAGAGGTCCGAAGGCTCCACGTGTCCTGCGGGGCCGGACCCCCCCTCTCCTCTAAGGAGGGCTCCGGGCCCGCCACGTGGCTAGCAGAACGGTGCTGCCCGCCCCCGAGCGGTAGGCAGCGGGCGTAAAGACGCCCCATACCTTGCCCGTACAAGGTATTCAAGGCCCGCGCCTTCCCAAGACGCGGAGACGCGGGGCACACCTCTGTCAGGTGCTGTTGCGCCCAGTCGCATCATAGACTGGCGCGCAGTGTCAGAGCCTGCCAGCCAATAAACGCAACGACAAGACATCCCATGCCGCCCCCGCCATCATCAACCACTACGACTAGCATGTGGCATGGGCGGGGCTGCAAGACGAAGACTCAAAAGCCTTCACCAGAGCCAACTACTGGCATAACTGCAGATACGGTAGATAACAGTCAATCTCCCCGGAACCACCTGTCGGGTCCCGGGCCCCCCTTGTAAGCCACCCGAGTCTTGGACTATAAAAGGCTCGGGTAGGCGACGTTAGCAAGGGTTCGCACTTTAGCCATTCGCACCCTGGGTTCGCACTCCCGCAACTCATACACTAGACTTCAGTCATCCCCTAGCTCAGGACTCCGGTTCTGAGCAACAAGCAATACAGCGAGCTCCATAGCTCGCCGTGGAGGTAGGGTTTTAAGCTCCGGCGGCCTGAACCACGTAAAACTCGCCGTGTCAAGCTCTTCCTAACTCGTCCATACACTCAAGCTCTCCGCAAGTGACTAGCCCCACCAAAAAAAGGACCTCCGCGGGCTGCCCAGTGCAGGCCCGGGGGAAGTGTCGACCGAACACTTTGACATTTGGCGCGCCCGGAAGGGGGCTTTTCCCTTGCGCGACGAGTTTCCACCAACGAAGATGACCAAGCTTCCTCCAGCGGCAAACTCTCCTCCTCCACGTTCACGGCGAACCGTGACCAGCGGGGAGTACATGTCGACGCACTCAGGACGGAGTGTGTCGGCACAAGCTGGTAGCCAGCAGCCGACTCCGGCAACGCCGACTCCGGCAATGCAGGCTCCGACCAGCGTGAGATCTTAAGCAGCGCTGAGCGTACACCATGGGGGTGCGCTAGCTGCAGCAAGAGCACTACTGCGCAACCCACCTGCTGGGGATGCGCCCCATTCAGCGACCCAGCAGTGGGTCCGCGAGGTGGACCACCTCGTCGTCGCCGCCGCGAACCCTCGGTTTCGGCGAGGGCGACGCCCCGGCCAACCGGCTGTGTCACTGACGCGCACGCCAACGGTTGACGGGCAGACGGCGGATTCCAGCTCCTCCAGGCTCCCGTCGACGGACCTGAGAAAGGAGCTGGAATGGTGCCACTTGGGCCAGGATGCCCGGGTGTACCTCGAGCGACGTCGAGAAAGGCGTCGCAACCAAGAGGCTGACGACAACATGACGTCGGCCTCGACCCAGCCTGGAGGGCAGATCTTCGCCACGCGAGCACTGCCCTAGGAATACGCCGCGCAGCATATGCCACAACCATATGCACTGCAAGCGGCGCCCCCGGTCTATGGTGCAGCCTTGCCCATGCCGGGGTACACGGTGCCAAGTGCGAACCAAGCGTTCGCAGCACCAATACCTGCGGCAATAGGAGCAGGATGTGCGGCCCTTGCACCCCACCTTCGCTTCGCGAGGTGGCCGCGCAAGTTTCGGCCGCACCTGCCCGAAAAGTACGACGGCAGTGTTAACCCGGCGGAGTTCCTCCAGATCTACTCCACCGCCGTACTTGCCGCAGGAGGTGATGAGGCTGTCATGGCCAACTACTTCCCCGTCGCCTTGACCGGCCCAGCCCGCTCTTGGCTCATGAATCTCCCTCAGGGTTCCATAACTTACTGGGGAGAGCTTTGCCGGCAGTTCATCGCCAACTTTGGCAGCTCCTACACCCGTCCCGGCACGGAGCTTGACCTCCACGCCATAAAGCAACAACCTGGTGAGTCGCTGCGCTCTTTCATCCAGTGGTTCTCCCAGGTACGCAACACCATCCCGCATATTCAAAGTGCTTCTGTGGTGGTGGCTGTCGAAGTGTGCGGTCGACACTTCCCCGGGGCCTGCACTGGGCAGCTCGCGGAGGTTCTTTTTTTGGAGGGGCTAGTTCCTAGCAGAGAGCTTGCGCGGATGGAACGAGTTAGTAAGAGCTTGACACGGCGAGTTTTACGTGGTTCAGGCCGCCGGAGCGTAAAACCCTACGTCCACGGCGAGCTATGGAGCTCGCTGTATTGCTTGCTGCTCAGGGCCGGAGGCCTGAGCTTGGGGGTGAGTTACAGCTTGAGAGTGTATGGCTAGCGTATGAGTTGCAAAATGCGAACCCTTGCTATCGACGCCTACCCGAGCCTTTTATAGTCCAAGACTCAGGCGGCTTACAAGGGGAGCCAGGGCCCGACAGGTGGCCCCGTGAAGATTGTCTATTATCTACCGTATCTGCAGTTATGCCGGTAGTTGTCTCTGGTCGAAGGCTTCTGAGTCTTCATCTTGCCGCCCTGCCCATGCCGCATGCCAGTCGTAGCGGTTGATGACGGCGCAGGCGGCATGGGTTGTCTTGTCGCGGTGTTTATTGGCTGACAGGTTCTGACACCGCGCGTCAGTCTGTGATGCGACTGGGCGCAACGGCACCTGACAGACGCGTGCTCCGCGTTTCCGCGTCTTGGAAAGACGCGGGCCTTGAATACCTTGTACGGGCAAGGTATGGGGAGTATTTACGCCCGCTGCCTATCACTCGGGGCAGGCAGCGTCGCTCTGCTGCCACGTGGCGGGCCCGGAGCCATTCTCAGAGAAGAGAAGGGTCAGTCCCGCGGGGCACGTGGAGCCTCCGGACCTCTCTCCGTGGAGGGAGAGGCTCGGCTTCTGCTGGCCACGTGGCGGGCCCGGAGCTCTCCTCTAAGGAGAGGGAGGTCCGGCCCCGCTGGACACGCGGCGCCTTCGGACCTCTCTCCCGCGGAGGGGGAGGTCCGGCTTCTGTATGCCACGCGGCGGGCTCGGAGCTCTCCTCTGAGGAGAGGGAGGTCCGACCCCGCCGAAAGTGTGGCGCCTTCGGAGCTCTCCCTGCGGAGAAGGGCGAGTTCCTTAGGCATTTTACCCTGTGCGCGGGGGTACCCCATATCTCAGGTACCGACAGTGGCGTTCCGGCAGGGTGTCCGGGACGAGAAAATGCTTGAGAAGCTCGCAACCAGAGAGGTCCGCGACGTCTCTGAGCTCTTCAGCCTGGCGGACCAATGCGCAAGAGCAGCTGAAGGGCGGAACTGGCACTCTCTGCCGACCTCCGAGTCAGGAGGACAGCCCGGCTCCGGCGCTGCTGCCTATGGAGGTGGCAAAAGGCCAAGAACCGGGGGAGTGGCAAGATGAAGTCATCGTCCGCGACTCCCGTCGCCGCAGCAGCGACGACTAGTGGAGCTCGGGGGCCACGCCCCGACAAAAGGCAGCGGCAGTCACCAGCCCCAGATAGTGACCAGGGCGGGCTATGCCCCGTGCATGACGCCGGCAACCATACTGCTGCCGAGTGCTAGGATATCCAGAGGCTCGCAGAGCGCTTCCACAAAGGAAGGCAGCAGAGAGCTGAAGCACCGCTCCACCCTCAGAGGGATGGCAAGCAGAAAGTTGACGCTCCAGTTAGCGCCGGCCACCAGGTGGGGTTTCAGGAGCCTCAGCGTGTCATAAAGACGGTGCATAACGGTGAGGACTCCAGCTCCGATGGTGACGGGCCGGGGCGGTAGCCGGCTATGGCTGCCGTCCCAGGTCAGTGGAGGCTGCACTGCTGCGGCGTCAACCTTGGAGAAGCCCCAAGTAGTCGCAGCAGCCCAAGCACCAATCACAATGGTGCAAGATCGTGCCAGCCTCACCCGAGAGCACGCCTCCGTGCCTCGGTCATACTTCCCGGGGACCGCCCAAGGTCTGTCAACCCCTTGAAGGCCTTGCCAGAAGGGGAAGACGCCTTGGGTCTTCCAAGACGAGCCCGGGTCCACCTACCCCTTGAAGGCCTTAGCTAGAAGGGGAGAACTCCCCGGGGGCGCCCAGGAGAAGCCGCGCAGGACCTGATCCAGCGTGAAGATGACAACCTCGTCGACGAGGCTCGGTTGCAGGTAACACCCCACAACGCACGGTCTCGGCTGCTGCTCTAGCACTACCGCCAAAGAACCAAACGCGTCAGGGACCTGCAAAAGGGCAACCTGGTGACGCGGCACACACTTTCCCGAGAAGGACCTGTAAACTCTCCCCCAGCCGGGAAGGTCCCTTCCGAACCACGAAAGCTGCTGCCCTAGGTACACATGCCTTTCAACCGAGTGTGGGATCCGTTCCCAAAACCCTTGGCATGGAGCAACACTGTAAGTCCTACTCCCCGAGCATTAGTAGAACAGGGTCATTCCCTTCTGTAATAAAGCCCATAGAATTTAGGAACAACGCTTGGGGCAGCTAAGTCTCAAGGGACGGTTCAGGACTACGTCCAGCATAGCCTGGTTCCGACCCTAAGCGCGTAGAGTCTTGCTTCCCTTGTAGACGAGGCGGGTCATTGCCTCCATGAACAGCCAGACTTCCACCTATGGGCATGAACACAGAAACTTGTTCTACTTCGCTCTCTCTCATGTGCTTATTTAAATTATGCATTAATTTTTATGATCGCACTATCTATGTATGTTCATCGTACATCTAGCTCCCTCTCTCCCGCGCTCATCCAGAGTCGGCATTCGCTATCCTACCGAGGACGGACGCGCTTGAGGCACCTGCCGTTGGCCAAGTGAGTCTCTCGGGCCTCCCCCAGTCAGGTGTTGCGGTGCCAGTTGGTCACCTCCAGGAAAGGCCTGCGTTGTGCATGGGGGGTCCAGGGTGCGTATCCCGCTTAGCCGGCTCCGTGCCCAAAGCGTGCGCATCCTGCCCTCCGGAGGTACAGGGGAGTACAACCGCTTTGCCTGGTCATGAACCCAAAGCACGTGCACTCTGCTTCCCCGGCGCACGGCCTAGTACTAGGAATCGGACGGCCGTACCCGGACCTCAGAGGGAGCCGGAGCTCCGGCGCCTCGCGCACAGAATTGGCCAAGCCCCGTATAACGGATCAGGATCGTAAGCCGAACAAGACTAGGAGACGGGAGGGGAGAACCCCCCGAGGAGAATTACGTTTCCTCTGCCTGTGTGTAGGACCTCCAGGTTACAGCAACGGGGACTGCACGAAGCAGGGGGAAAGGAGCTACCAACTACTCTGGCCTAGGACTGGAAGGACCGGGTCCCACCCCTTCAGCAAGGGCGAGGCCCGAAGGCCCCACGTGTCCAGCGGGCCCGGAGCTCCCGCCTCCCCTGAGAGGGGATCCGGACTCGCCACGTGGCAGGCGGAAACCGGACCTCCCCCTCGGCGGGGGGGGGGGGGGGGGGGGGCTCCGAAAGCCCTACGTGTCCAGCAGGGCCAGAGCTCCCGCCTCCTCAGGAGGGGCTCCAGACCCGCCACGTGGCCGGCAGATCTGGACCTCCCCATAGAGCGAGATCCGGAGACCCCCGGGGGCCCCTAACACAGTTAGGACCCGGGGAAGGTGTCTGTGCAGAGCTCTGAGATTGGAGAAGGCCTCTGAGTACCTTGCGGAGCTGACGACTCAGTCAGGCAAAGCCAAGTAGGAGAGAAAAGGCATCACAGACACAAACATTCAAGAGAGTCTATTTGCGCGAGGCTCCATGAGCTGGACTACAGACTCGATAAAAAGGGAGAAACAAGTCCTAGGGTCCTCCCGGCTCACGCTGGAACCTAGCAGCTACAAGGGCGGCCACATCCTCGACTTCAGCCCTGGCAGCTTCCTTCCGCTCCGCGGCTGGGCCCTCTCTCGCTGGCTCCAGGGAGAAAGAAGGGCCGCGGCTCTTGAAGCATGCCAGCACATGCGAGGCGACCTCTAAGGCCAGGCCGCGTCCCTCGGCCTCAAGCTCGCTGGCGACCATCGAGTCTAGCCTGTCCAGCTTGGCGCCGATCGACTCCAGCGCGGGGATCACCTCCGCCACCTTCGACGCAGGAGCCGCTGCCCTCACCGCACTGAAGCCAAGAGGGATCAGGGCGGACCCCGCTCGATTAACGAAGCTTGAGACCGCATGCGCCTCAGAGGACCGCAAGGCCGAGAGCTCCTCCACCTCGCGGTGGGCTGCCTGCAGCGCCTCTTGGTTTCTCTCATATAATTCCTTCTCCTTGGCCGCCGGGGAGCTTTCCCGAAGGTGGAGAGTCTTGGCGAGCCGCTCCAACTCAGAAGCCTTGAAGTCGGCGGCCAACTCCCAATCCAGGACCGCCCGGCATTCGCGGGAGACCTGTTCCTCCCTCATGTCGAGGTCCGCCTTCTGAATCTCTAGCTCCTCGATCCGAGCTCGAAGGTCATCCTCGCCCGGCGCCAGCTGCGCAGCGACCCTCTCCGCCTCGGCTGTCGTGGAATGCTCCCGTTCCTCAACGGCAAGTTTACGGCGCTCCAACAGATGTCGTATCTCCTCAGTGGCAGAGAGGCTCTCCTCAGCCCGAGCGTGTGCCTCCAGGGCCTCCCTGTTGATCCGTCGCGATTCGGCGTCCATGCGGTCGACAAACCGCTTCAGCCGGTCGAGGAGCACTTCCCTGAAGTCAAGCAACTTCTGCCTGGAGTCGAGCTCGCCCTTAACCTTCATGGTCCGCTCCCGCAAAAGGTTCCCCCAGGTGAGGAGGCGATCCCGTTCAACCGTATGCTCCTCCCGCTCATGACCTAGTGCGGCCAAGACCTGCCGGACGCTCGTTTCGGCAAGCGCGAAGGCATCTGCCAGGGGCAATGGAGCAGTAGAGGCCGGGGCAGCTCCCCCGACCTCCTCCATCACCTCGTCCTCAAGAGGAGTCGATGCACCAGCGACCAAGACGAGACGCCGCTCGGTAGAAGCTGGCGCCGGGGCTCCGGCAGCCAGACCTGCAGGACTCTCTCTAGCTTCTGGGTTCTTGACCTGTGGAGAGGGACGAGCCGCGGAAGGCGGCGCTGGAATAAAGGTCGGGCCGCCTGGTGCAAGGTCGACCTGCGCTGGCCTGGGGGCCGCGGCGGCCGTCTCGGCAGGAAGAGATGACGCCGCCACGGAGTCCGGGCACACCGGAACACGAGAAGCTCGCGCTGACTTGGGGGCCGCGGCAGCTGTCCCGGTTTACGAGCGCAACGGCGCAGACTCCCCGCTAGTCGGGGATGGCTGGGAAGCGCGAACACTCCACCGGGCTCTGAACCCCGGCTTCCGAGCCGGGGTAGGACTCCCAGAGCCCGCCGCCGTCACTGACGGCCGCTCCGCAGTCGCTTGAACTGGCGGAACAGGGGACGCCCCAGAAGCTCCCCTCAACGCATCAGCCCGGGGCCTCTTTGAGTCGCCACCGGAAGAAGTGCCATCTCCAGAAAAAGGAGATGCAGGCACCCCAGGTTCCCGACTTGGCACCGACGCCGCCACTGAAGGAGATCGAGCGTGCTTCTTCTCTGGTGGCGGGTTGGAGGCCATGACGAGGGAGGACTCAAAGGCAAGAAGACAAAGGCACAAGAGTCCAAGAAAAAGCGCTGGCGAGTGCGAAGCAAAGCCGCAATGTGGGTAAGATCCCCTCTAAAAACTTCCCGGGTGCAATTCCAAGCGATTCGAAACTCTTCGAATACGCCGCATCGGCAACCGCTTCGGCTCCAAGACCGAGCGCCGATGACAGGTGGACCCAAGCCGCCCAACTGAAGCGGTGGGTCAAGGAGTCAGTCTCCTAAGAAGACAAGCCGGCAAGGCACCTCGGCGGTTCCCGAAGAAAGCGCCGCAATGTGCAGAAGTGGCTGTCTTGGGAACCGCCGCAGTAAAAGCAACCATCAAGTGGGTGCACGCCCCCACAATCCCGCGACTGTTCGTGCTCCTGCAGCGGACAATGCAGGACTTAGAAAAAGTGTGCAGATCAGAAGAGACGGAGGTCCCACCTCAGGCTCGCTATCGGTACCCGCGATATGGGGTACCCCGCGCACAGGGGAAAATGCCTAAGAATCTCGCCCTTCTCCGCAGGGAGAGCTCCGAAGGCGCCACGCGTCCGGCGGGGCCGGACCTCCGTCTCCTCAGAGGAGAGCTCTGGGCTCGCCACGTGGCCTGCAGAAGCCGGACCTCCCCCTCCGCGGGAGAGAGGTCCGAAGGTGCCGCGTGTCCAGCGGGGCCGGAGCTCCCTCTCCTCAGAGAGGAGCTCCGGGCTTGCCATGTGGCCAACAAAAGCCGGACCTCCCCCTCCGCGGGGAGAGGTCCGAAGGCTCCACGTGTCCTGCGGGGCCGGACCCCCCCTCTCCTCTGAGGAGGGCTCCGGGCCGCCATGTGGCCAGCAGAACGGCGCTGCCCGCCCACGAGCGGTAGGCAGCGGGCGTAAAGACGCCCCATACCTTGCCCGAACAAGGTATTCAAGGTCCACGCCTTCCCAAGACGTGGAGACGCGGGGCACACCTCTGTCAGGTGTCGTTGCGCCCAGTCGCATCACAGACTGGCGCGCAGTGTCAGAGCCTGCCAGCCAATAAACGCAACGACAAGACATCCCATGCCGCCCACGCCGTCATCAACCACTACGACTAGCATGCGGCATGGGCAGGGCTGCAAGACGAAGACTCAGAAGCCTTTGCCAGAGACAACTACCGGCATAACTGCAGATACGGTAGATAAAAGTCAATCTCCCCGGGACCACCTGTCGGGTCCCGGGCCCCCCTTGTAAGCCACCCGAGTCTTGGACTATAAAAGGCTCGGGTAGGCGACGTTAGCAAGGGTTCGCACTTTAGCCATTCGCACCCTGGGTTCGCACTCCCGCAACTCATACACTAGAGTTCAGTCATCCCCTAGCTCAGGACTCCGGTTCTGAGCAACAAGCAATACAGCGAGCTCCATAGCTCGCCGTGGACGTAGGGTTTTACGCTCCGGCGGCCTGAACCACGTAAAACTCGCCGTGTCAAGCTCTTCCTAACTCGTCCATACGCTCAAGCTCTCCGCAAGTGACTAGCCCCACCGAAAAAAGAACCTCCGTGGGCTGCCCAGTGCAGGCCCGGGGGAAGTGTCGAACGAACACTTCGACACCTTTAAGTGGTGCTCGATCACCTCCCTGGGGATCCCCGGCATCTGTGACGGCTGCCATGCAAACACGTCAACATTGTGCCGGAGGAAGGTGACGGGCGCGCCTTCCTATTTGCTATCCAGGCCCTCGGCTACCCGGGTGGTCTGGGTGGCTTCTGTGCCGACTTGGACGACCTTTAAGGGACGCCGCCCTCGTCGAGGGGTTGCACCCGGGGTGCTGTGGCGGAGGCATGGTGGCGTGCACTCGGGTGGAGCTGGTCTGGCTCTGCACTGCCAGGGGCTGGTGCTCCAGCTATTGCGAGCGCTTGGAGTTTCTCCAAGGCCGACACTGCAGCAATGCGGTCTCCACGAATCCTGAGGACGCCTGTTGGTGTAGGCATCTTCAGGACGAGGTAGCCGTAGTGGGCTACTGCCATGAATCGGTACAGGGCTGGCCTGCCAATTATGGCGTTGAAGAGGAGGTCAATCTCCGCTACGTCGAACAGAATGTATTCTGTCCGATAGCTGTCCGGAGCTCCGAAGGTCACCGGGAGGCTGATGTTGCCGTAGGGAACGACCTGTCCCGGCCCTACCCCTGAGAACGGGCTCGACGGGGTGAGCTTGGCCATCGGGATCTGCAGCTTCTGGAAAGCTGCACGGCTGATGAGGTTCAGCCCAGCTCCACCATCTACCAAAACGTGGTACATCCTCACGTTGGCAATGGTGGGAGTGTCGAAGTGTGCGATCGACACTTCCCCCGGGCCTGCACTGTGCAGCCCGCGGAGGTTCTTTTTTCGGAGGGGCTAGTTCCTAGCGGAGAGCTTGCGCGGATGGACGAGTTAGTGAGAGCTTGACACGGGAACTTTTACGTGGTTCAGGCCGCCGGAGCGTAAAACCCTACGTCCACGGCGAGCTATGGAGCTCGCTGTATTGCTTGCTGCTCAGGGCCGGGGGCCTGAGCTTGGGGGTGAGTTACAGCTTGAGAGTGTATGGCTAGCGTAAGAGTTGCAGAATGCGAACCCCTGCTATCGACGCCTACCCGAGCCTTTTATAGTCCAAGGCTCGGGCGGCTTACAAGGGAAGCCGGGACCCGACAGGTGGTCCCGGGAAGATTGTCTATTATCTACCGTATCTGTAGTTACGCCGGTGGTTGCCTCCGGTCGAAGGCTTCTGAGTCTTCATTTTGCCGCCCTGCCCATGCCGCGCACTAGTCATAGTGGTTGATGACGGCGTAGGAGGCATGGGATGTCTTGTCGCGGCGTTTATTACCTGGCAGGTTCTGACACCGCGCGCCAGTCTGTGATGCGACTGGACGCAACGGCACCTGACAGGCGCGTGCTCCGCGTTTCCGCGTCTTGGGAAGTCGCGGGCCTTGAATACCTTGTACGGGCAAGGTGAGGGGCGCCTTTACGCCCGCTGCCTACCGCTCAGGGGCAGGTAGCACCGTTCTTCCAGCCACGTGGCGGGTCCGGAGCTCTTCTCTGAGGAGAGGGAGGTCCGGCCCCGCTGGACGCGTGGCGCCTTCGGACCTCTCTCCCGCGGAGGGGGAGGTCCGGCTTCTGCATGCCACATGGTGGGCCCGGAGCTCACCTCTGAGGAGAGGGAGGTCCGGCCCCGCTGGACGCGTGGCGTCTTCGGACCTCTCTCCCGTGGAGGGGGAGGTCCGGCTTCTGTATGCCACGTGGCGGGCCCGGAGCTCTCCTCTGAGGAGAGGGAGGTCCGGCCCCGCCAGACGCGTGGCGCCTTCGGAGCTCTCCCTGCAGAGAAGGGCGAGCACCTTAGGCATTTTACCCTGTGCGCGGGGGTACCCCATATCTCAGGTACCGACAGTGGCCCCCGGGCCCATCTCGGGGGAGATAGCGAGCCCGAGGTGGGACCTCCGTCTCTTCCGATCCGCGCACTTTCTCTAAGTCCCGACTTGACCGCTACCGGAGCACGAACGGCCGCGGGGTCGTGAGAGCGTGCGCCCACTTGATGATTGCTTTTACTGCGGCGGTTCCCAAGGTTGCCACTTCTGCACGTTGCGGCGCTTTCTTCGGGAACCGCCGAAGGGCCTTGCCGGCTCATCTTCTCAGGAGACTGACTCCTTGACCCCACCGCTTTAGTTAAGCGGCTTGGGCCCAGCTTTCATTGGCACTCGGTCTAGGACCTGAAGCGGTTGCGGGTGCGGGGTATTCGAAGAGTTCCGAATCGCTTGGAACTGCTCCGGGAAGCTTTTTAGAGGGGGTTTCACCCACATTGTAGCTTCCCTTCGCACTTCTCTGCGTTTCTTCTTGGACTCTTGCGCTTTTGCTTTCTTGCCTTTGAGCTCTCCCTTACCATGGCTTCCAACCCGCTGCCAGAGAAGAAACGCGCTCGATCTCCTCCAGCAACGGCGCCGGTGCCAAGTCGGGATTCTGGGGTGCCTGACACTCCCTCCGGTGGCGACTCGAAGAGGCCCCGGGCTGATGTGCTGGGGGAAGCCTCTGTGGCGTCCCCTGTTCCGCCAGTCCAAGCGACTGCGGAGCGGTCGTCGAAGACGGTAGTGGGCTCTGGAAATCCTACCCCGGCTCGGAAGTCGGGGTTTAGAGCCCGTTGGAGTGTCCGCGCTTCCCGGCCTTCCTCGTCTTGCGGGGAATCTGTGCCGATGCGCTCGGAGCCAGGGGCGACTGCTGCGGCCCCCAGGCCAGCGCGGACTTCTCCTGTTCCGGTGTGCCCGGACTCCGCGGCGGCGCCGTCTCTTCCCGTTGAGACGGTTACCGCGGCCCCCGAGCCAGCACAGGTTGATCCTGCACTAGGCGGCCTGGCTTCTTCTCCAGCTCCGTCTTCCCCGGCTCGTCCCTCTCCTCAGGCCAAGGAGCCAGAAGCTGAAAAGAGCCCAGCTGGCCTGGCTGCCAGCGCCACGGAGCCAGCTTCTCTTGATCGACGCCTTGACTTGAGGGATGAACAGGTCTCCCATGATCGCCGGGCGGTCTTGGACCGCGAGTTGACTGCCGGCTTCAGGGCCGCTGAGTTGGAGTGGCTAACCGAGACCCTCCGCCTTCGGGAGAGTTCCCTGGCGGCCCAGGAGAAGGAATTCTCCGAGAGGAACCTGGAGGCTCTGCGGGCGGCCCGCCGCGAGGTGGAGGAGCTCTCAGCCCTACGGTCCTCCGAGGCCCTTGCGGTCTCAAGCTTCGTGGATCGGGCGGGGTCCGCCCTGATCCCTCTTGGTTTCAGTCCGGTGAGGGCCGCAACTCCCGCATTGCAGGTGGCAGAGGTGATCCCTGCATTGGAGTCGATCGGCGCCAAGCTGGACAGACTCGACTCGGTGGTCGCCAGTGAGCTTGAAGCCGAGGGCCGCGGCTTAGCTTTAGAGGTCGCCTCGCATGTGCTGGCATGCTTCAAGAGCCGCGACCCCTCTTTCTCACTGGAGCCAGCAAGAGAGGGCCCAGCCGCGGAGCGGGAGGAAGCTGCCAGGGCTGAAGTCGAGGATATGGCCGCCCTTGTAGCCGCAAGGTTCCGGCGAGAGCCGGGAGGTCCTTAGGACTTGTTTCTCCCTTTTTTATCGAGTCTGTAGTCCAGCTCAAGGAGCCTTGCTTAATTTGACTCTCTTGGATACTTGTGTCTGTGATGATTTTCCCTCCTTCTTGGCTTTGCCTGGCTGAGTCCTTAGCTCCGCAAGGTACTCAGAGGTCATTTCCAATCTCGGAGCTTCGCACAGACACCCCCCCGGGTCCTAACCGCGTTAGGGGCACCCGGAGGTCTCCGAACCTCGCCCTATGGGGGGCTCCAAGTCTGCCGGCCACGTGGCGGGTCCGGAGCTCCTCCTCAAGAGACGGGAGCTCCGGTCATGTTGGACACGTAGGGCTTTCGGAGCCCTCCCACTGAGGGGGGAGGTCCGGTTCCTGCCTGCCACGTGGCGAGCCCGGAGCCCTCCTCAAGGAAGGAGAGAGTTCCGGGCTTGCTGGACACGTGGGGCCCCCGGGCCCTGCCCCTGCTGGAGGGGCAGGTCCCGGTCCTTCCAGTCCCAGGCCGGTGTAGCTGGTAGCTCCTTTCCCCCCGCTTCATGCAGCCGCTGTTGCCGTAACCTGAAGGTCCTGCACACAGGTAGAGGAAACGTAATTCTCCTCGGGGGGTCCTCCCCTCCTGTCTCCTAGTCTTATCCGTCTTATGGTCCTGACCCGCTATACGGGGCTTGGGCGATTCTGTGCACGAGGCGCCGGAGCTCCGGCTCCCTCCGAGGTCTGGGTACGGTCGTCCGATCCCTAGTACCGGGCCATGCGTTGGGGAAGCAGAGTGCACGCGCTTTGGGTTCATGACCAGGCAAAGCGGACGTACTCCCCTGGACCTCCGGAGAGCAGGATGCGCATGCTTTGGGCTCTGGGCCGGCTAAGCTGGATAAGCACCCTGGACCCCCCATGCACAACGCTGGCCTTTCCTGGAGGTGACCAACTGACACCGCAACGCCTGACTGGGGGAGGCCCGAGAGAGACTCACTCGGCCATCGGCAGGTGCCTCAAGCGCAGCCGCCTTCGGGAGGATAGCAAATGCCGACTATGGATGAGCGCAGGAGAGGGGGAGCTAGACGTATGATGAACATACAGAGATAGTGCGATCATAAAAATTAATGCATAATTTAAATGAGCGCATGAGAAGGAGCTAAGTAGAACAGGTCTCTGTATTCGCGCCCATAGGTGGAATTCTGGCTGTTCGTGGGGGCAATGTTCCGCCTCGTCTATAAGGGAAGCAAGACTCTACGCGCTTAGGGTCGGAGCCAGGCTAAACTGGACGTAGTCCTGTACCGTCCCTTGAGACTTAGCTACCCCAAGCTCTGTTCCTAAGTTCTATGGGGTCTATTACAGAAGTGAATAACCCTGTTCTACCGATGCTCAGTAAGTAGGACTTACAGTATTGCTCCATGGCAAGGATTTTTAGGAATGGATCCCACTCTCGGTTGAAAGGCATGTGTACCTGGGGCGGCAGCTTTCATGATTCGGAAGGGACCTTCCCTGCTGGGGGAGAGCTTATGGGTCCTTCTTGGAATATAGCGTGCCACTTCACCAGGCTGCCCTCTTGCGGGCCCCCTTCGCGTTTGGTTCTTTGGCGGTAGTGCTTAGAGCATTAGCCGAGACCTTGCGTTGTGGGGTGTTCCCTGCAAGCCGAGTCTTGTCGAAGTTGTTGTCTTCACGCTGGATCAGGTCCTGCGTGGCTTCTCTCGGGGTCCCCCGGGGAGTTCTCCCCTTCTGGCTAAGGCCTTCAAGGGGTAGGTGGAATCGGGCTCGCTTTGGATGACCTAAGGCGTCCCCCCCTTCTGGCAAGGCCTTCAAGGGGTTGACGGACCCTAGGCAGCCCCCGAGAGGTATGTTCAAGGCACGGAGGCGCGCCGTGGCTGGCTAACGCCTTGGCCCGTCATCGTCGGAACTGGAGTCCTCAGCGTCATGTACTGTCTTTATGACACGCTGAGGCTCCTGGAACCCCACCTGGTGGGCAGCGGTGACTGGGGCATCGGCCTTCTGTTTGCAATCCCTCTGAGGGTAGGGCGGTGCTTCAGCCCTCTGTTGTCTTCCATTGCGGAAGCGCTCTGCGAGCCTCTGGATCTCCCAGCACTCGGCAGCTGTATGGTTGCAGGTGCCATGCACGGGGCATAGCCCGCCTTGGCCACTGTCTGGGGCCGGTGATTGCCGCTGCCTCTTGTCGGGGCGCGGCCCCCGAGCTCCACTGGTTGTCGCAGCTGCGGCGACGGGGGCCGTGAATGGCGACTTCATCTTCCCATTCCCCCGGTTCTTGGTCTTCTTGCCACCCCCATAGGCAGCAGCACCGGACCCGGGCTGCCCTCCCGACTCGGAGGTCGGCAGTGCGTGCCAGTTCCGCCCTTCGGCTGCTCTGGCGCACTTGTCCGCCAGACTAAAGAGCTCCGAGACGTCGCTGACCTCTCTGGTCGCGAGCTTCTCGAGCATTTTCTCGTCCCGGACACCCTGTCGGAACGCCACCACCACAGAGGCGCTTTGGATATGTGGGATGGTGTTGCGCACCTGAGAGAACCGCTGGATGAAAGAGCGCAGCGACTCCCCAGGTTGTTGTTTGACGGCGTGGAGGTCGAGCTCCGTGCCGGGACGGGTGTAGGAGCTGCCGAAGTTGGCGACGAACTGCTGGCAGAGCTCAACCCAAGAGGTTATGGACCCCTGGGGTAGATTCATGAGCCAGGACCGGGCTGGGCCGGTCAAGGCGACAGGAAAGTAGTTGGCCATGACAGCCTCATCGCCACTGCAGCAAGTACGTAGGTGGAGTAGATCTGGAGGAACTCCGCTGGGTTGACGCCTCCGTCGTACTTCTCGGGCAAGTGCGGGCAAAACTTGCGCGGCCACCTTGCGGAGCGAAGGTGGGGTGCAAGGGCCGCACATCCTGCACCTGCTGCTGCAGGTACTGGCGCTGCGAACAGGTGGTTCGCACCTGGCACCATGTATCCCGGCATGGGTAAGGCTGCACCGTAGGCCGGGGCCGCTACTTGCGGCGCATATGGTGATGGCATATGCTGCGCAACATATGCCTGAGGCGGGGCTCGCATGGCGAAGGCCTGCCCTTCTGGTTGCGTCGAGGCTGACGACATGCTGTCGCCTGCCTCATGGTTGCGACGCCTTTCTCGACGCCGCTCGAGGTACACCCGGGCGTCCTGCCCCAAGTGGCACCGTTCCAGTTCCCTTCGCAGGTCCGTCGACAGGAGCCTGGAGGAGCTGGAATCCGCCGTTAGCTCGTCAACCGTGGGTGTGCGCGTCAGCGACACAGTCGGTTGCCCCGGGCGCCGCCCTCGCCGAAACCGAGGGTTTGTGGCGGCGACGACGAGGCGGTCCACCTCGCGGACCCATTGTTGGGTCGCTGAATGGGGCGCATCCCCTGCAGGTGGGTTGCGCAGCAGCGCTCTTGCTGCAGCTAGCGCACCTCCATGGTGTACGCTCAGCGCTGCAGAAGACCTCACGCTGGTCGGGGCCTGCATAGCCGGAGTCGGCGTTGCCGGAGTCGGCTGCTGGCTACCCGCTTGTGCCGACACACTCCGTCCTGAGTGCGTCGACATGTACTCCCCGCTGGTCACGGTTCGCCGTGAATGCGGTGGGGGAGAGTTTGCCGCTGAAGGGAGCTTGGTCATCTTCGTCGGCGGAAACTCGTCGCGCTAGGGGAAAAGCCCCCTACCTGGCACGCGAAATGTCGAAGTGTGCGATCGACACTTCCCCCGGGCCTGCACTGGGCAGCCTGCGGAGGTTCTTTTTTCGGAGGGGCTAGTTCCTAGCGGAGAGCTTGCGCGGATGGACGAGTTAGTGAGAGCTTGACACGGGAAGTTTTACGTGGTTCAGGCCGCCGGAGCGTAAAACCCTACGTCCACGGCGAGCTATGGAGCTCGCTGTATTGCTTGCTGCTCAGGGCCGGGGGCCTGAGCTTGGGGGTGAGTTACAGCTTGAGAGTGTATGGCTAGCGTAAGAGTTGCAGAATGCGAACCCCTGCTATCGACGCCTACCCGAGCCTTTTATAGTCCAAGGCTCGGGCGGCTTACAAGGGAAGCCGGGACCCGACAGGTGGTCCCGGGAAGATTGTCTATTATCTACCGTATCTGTAGTTACGCCGGTGGTTGCCTCCGGTCGAAGGCTTCTGAGTCTTCATTTTGCCGCCCTGCCCATGCCGCGCACTAGTCATAGTGGTTGATGACGGCGCAGGCGGCATGGGATGTCTTGTCGCGGCGTTTATTACCTGGCAGGTTCTGACACCGCGCGCCAGTCTGTGATGCGACTGGACGCAACGGCACCTGACAGGCGCGTGCTCCGCGTTTCCGCATCTTGGGAAGACGCGGGCCTTGAATACCTTGTACGGGCAAGGTGAGGGGCGCCTTTACGCCCGCTGCCTACCGCTCGGGGGCAGGCAGCACCGTTCTTCCAGCCACGTGGCGGGTCCAGAGCTCTTCTCTGAGGAGAGGGAGGTCCGGCCCCGCTGGACGCGTGGCGCCTTCGGACCTCTCTCCCGCGGAGGGGGAGGTCCGGCTTCTGCATGCCACGTGGCGGGCCCGGAGCTCACCTCTGAGGAGAGGGAGGTCCGGCCCCGCTGGACGCGTGGCTGCTTCTGTATGTCACATGGCGGGCCCGGAGCTCTCCTCTGAGTTGAGGGAGGTCCGGCCCCGCCAGACGCGTGGCGCCTTCGGAGCTCTCCCTGCGGAGAAGGGCGAGCACCTTAGGCATTTTACCCTGTGCGCGGGGGTACCCCATATCTCAGGTACCGACAGGGAGCTACCAAGAGCAGTAGTTGGCCGGCCCCAGCCATGTTCCTGGGGCAGTCGGTGGCGTCAAAGCTGATGGGGGTTCCCATCCACTTGAGGTGCGGTGCGACACTTGGGAGTGGAGCCACCGACGCTACCGCTCGGCGCAGAGTCTTGACTGCTCTTCAGGACGAGGGGTCGGCGGACCCGCCGTATATGACGTAGAGCTTCTTTCGACGCTCATCGTCGCTGGAGCTAGAGTCCTCATGGTTGCGTACCGCCTTTACGGCGCGCTGAGTCTCCTTGAACTCCACTTGGTGGCCGACGCTGTCTGGGACGTCGACCTTCTGCTTGCCCTCCCTTTGGCGGAAGGGTGGGGCATCAGTCCGCTGCTGCTTCCCTTTGCGGAAGCGCTCCGCGAGCTTCCGGATCTCCTGGCACTCAGCTGTAGTGTGGCGACAGCTGCCGTGCACGGGTCATAGCTTGTCTTGGTCACCTTCTGGGGCTGGTGACTGTCGCTGCCTCTTGTCGGGGCGCGGCCCCGGAGCTCCAATGGGTGCCGCTGCTGCGGCGACGAGAGCTGTGGTCGGTGATTCCATCTTGCCTCTACCTCGGTTCTTGGCCTTCTTGCTACCTCCATAGGAAGTAGCGCCAGATCCGGGCTGTCCTCCTGACTCGGAGGTCAGCAGTGAGTGCCAGTCCCGCCCTTCGGCTGCTCTGGCGCACTCGTCTGCCAGGCTGAAGAGCTCGGAGACATCGCGGACCTCTCTGGTCGCAAGCTTCTCAAGCATCTTCTTGTCCCGGACGCCTTGCCGGAACGCCACCACCACAAAAGCGTTTTGGATGTGTGGGATGGTGTTCCGCACCTGGGAGAACCGCTGGATGAAGGAGCGCAGCGACTCCCCAGGTTGTTGCTAGATGGCGTGGAGGTCGAGCTTCGTGCCAGGCCGGGTGTAGGAACTGCCGAAGTTGGCGATGAACTGCAGGCAGAGCTGTAGGTACCCGCGATATGGGGTACCCCTGCGCACAGGGGAAAATGCCTAAGGATCTCGCCCTTCTCCGCAGGGAGAGCTCCGGAGGTGCCACGCGTCCGGCGGGGCCGGACCTCCCTCTCCTCAGAGGAGAGCTCCGGGCTCGCTACGTGGCCGATAGAAGCCGGACCTCCCCTCCGCGGGAGAGTGGTCCGAAGGCGCCATGTGTCCAGCAGTGCCGGACCTCCCTCTCCTCAGAGGAGAGCTCCGGACACGCCACGTGGCCGACAGAAGACGGACCTCCCCCTCCGCGGGGAGAGGTCCGAAGGCTCCACGTGCCCTGCAGGGGTGGACCCCCTCTCCTCTCAGGAGGGCTCCGGGCCCGCCACGTGTCCAGCAGAAGAGCGCTGCCTGCCCCCGAGCGGTAGGCAGCGGGCGTAAAGACGCCCCATACCTTGCCCGTACAAGGTATTCAAGGCCCGCGCCTTCCCAAGACGCGGAGACGCGGAGCACGCCTCTGTCAGGTGCCGTTGCACCCAGTCGCATCACAGACTGGCGCGCAGTGTCAGAGCCTGCCAGCCAATAAACGCAACGACAAGACATCCCATGCCGCCCCCGCCGTCATCAACCACTACGACTAGCATGCGGCATGGGCAGAACGGTAAGACGAAGACTCAGAAGCCTTCGCCAGAAATAGCTACCGGCATAGCTGCAGATACGGTAGATGACAGACAATCTCCCCGGGACCACCTGTCGGGTCCCGGGCCCCACTTGTAAGCCACCCGAGCCTTGGACTATAAAAGGCTCGGGTAGGCGACGTTAGCAAGGGTTCGCACTCCAGCAACTCATACGCTAGACATCAGTCATCCCCAAGCTCAGGACTCCGGTTCTGAGCAATGAGCAATACAGCGAGCACCTCAGCTCACCGTGGAAGTAGGGTTTTACGCTCCGGCGGCCCAAACCACGTAAAACCCGCCGTGTCAAGCTCTTCCTAACTCGTCCATATGCTCAAGCAACTACCTGGGGAGTCACTGCGCTCCTTCATCCAGCGGTTCTCCCAGGTACGCAACACTATCCCACATATTCAAAATGCTTCCGTGGTGGTGGCGTTCCGGCAGGGTGTCTGGGACGAGAAAATGCTTGAGAAGCTCGTGACCAGAGAGGTCCGCGACGTCTCTGAGCTCTTCAGCCTGGCGGACAAGTGCGCCAGAGCAGCTGAAGGGCGGAACTGGCACTCTCTGCCGACCTCTGAGTCAGGAGGACAGCCCGGGTCCAGCGCTGCTTCCTATGGAGGTGGCAAGAAGGCCAAGAACCGGGGGAGTGGCAAGATGAAGTCATCGTCCGCGGCTCCCGTCGCCGCAGCAGCGACGGCTAGTGGAGCTCGGGGGCCACGCCCCGACAAAAGGCAGCGGCAGTCGCCAGCCCCAGATAGTGACCAGGGCGGGCTATGCCCCGTGCATGGCGCCGGCAACCATACTGCTGCCGAGTGCTGGGATATCCAGAGGCTCGCAGAGCGCTTCCGCAAAGGGAGGCAGCAGAGAGCTGAGGAACCTCCCCTCCCTCAGAGGGAGGGCAAGCAGAAAGTCGACGCTTCAGTCAGCGCCGACCACTAGGTGGGGTTTCAGGAGCCTTAGCGTGTCATGAAGACAGTGCATAACGGTGAGGACTCCAGCTCCGATGGTGACAGGCCGGGGCGGTAGCTGACTGTGGATACCCCGAAAGGTCAGTGGAGGCTGCACTGTTGCGGCGTCAACCTTGGAGAAGCTCCAAGTAGTCGCAGCAGCCCAAGGACCAATCACAACGGTGCAGGATCGGTCCAGCCCCACCCGAGAGCACGCCTCTGTGCCTTGGTCGTACCTTCTGGGGGCCGCCCAAGGTCTGTCAAACCCTTGAAAGCCATGCCAGAAGGGGAAGACGCCTTGGGTCTCCCAAGAAGAGCCCGGGTCCACCTACCCCTTGAAGGCCTTAGCCAGAAGGGGAGAACTCCCCGGGGGCGCCCAGGAGAAGCCACGCAGGACCTGATCCAGCGTGAAGAAGACAACCTCAATGGATACTGTACTGCTGCGATATCAACCTCGGAGGAGCTCCAAGTAGTCGCAGCAGCCCAAGCACCAGCCTCGATGGTGCAGAACCGGGCCAGCTCCACCCGAGTGCACGCCTCCGTGCCTCGGTCGTACCTCCTGGGGGCCGCCCAGGGTCTGTCAACCCCTTGAAGGCCTTGCCAGAAGGGGAGAGACACCTTGGGTCTCCCAAGAAGGGTCCGGGTCCACCTACCCATTGAAGGCCTTAGCCAGAAGGGGAGAACTCCCCGGGGCGCCTAGGAGAAGCCGTGCAGGACCTGTTCCAGCGTGAAGATGACAACCTCGTCGACGAGGCTCGGCTGCAGGTAACACCCCACAATGCACGGTCTCGGCTGGTGCTCTAGCACTACCGCCAAAGAACCAAACGCGTCAGGGACCTGCAGAAAGGCAACCTGGTGCCGCAGCACGCACTTTCCCGAGAAGGACCTATAAACCCTCCCCCATCCGGGAAGGTCCCTTCCGAGTCACGAAAGCTGTTGTCCCAGGTACACATGCCTTTCAACCGAGTGTGGGATCCGTTCCCAAAACCCTTGGCATGGAACAACACTGTAAGTCCTACCCCCCGAGCATTAGTAGAACACGGCCATTCCCTTCTGTAATAAATCCCATAGAGTCTAGGAACAGCGCTTGTGGCAGCTAAGTCTCAAGGGACGGTCCAGGACTACGTCCAGCTTAGCCTGGTTCCGACCCTAAGCGCGTAGAGTCTTGCTTCCCTTGTAGACGAGGCGGGTCATTGCCTCCATGTACAGCCTGACTTCCACCTATGGGCATTAACACAGAAACTTGTTCTACTTCGCTCTCTCTCATGTGCTCATTTAAATTATGCATTAATTTTTATGATCGCACTCTCTATGTATGTTCATCGTACATCTAGCTCCCTCTCTCCCGCGCTCATCCATTGTCGAAGTGTTCAGTCGACACTTCCCCCGGGCCTGCACTGGGCAGCCCGCGGAGGTTCTTTTTTCGGTGGGGCTAGTCTCTAGCGGAGAGCTTGCGCAGATGGACGAGTTAGTAAGAGCTTGACACGGCGAGTTTTACGTGGTTCAGGCCGCCGGAGCGTAAAACCCTACGTCCACGGCGAGCTATGGAGCTCGCTGTATTTCTTGCTGCTCGGGGCCGGAGGCCTGAGCTTGGGGGTGAGTTACAGCTTGAGAGTGTATGGCTAGCGTATGAGTTGCAAAGTGCAAACCCTCTCTATCGACGCCTACCCGAGCCTTTTATAGTCCAAGGCTCGGGCAGCTTACAAGGGGGGCCGGGACCCGACAGGTGGTCCCGGGAAGATTGTCTATCATCTACCGTATCTGCAGTTATGCCGGTAGTTGCCTCTGGTCGAAGGCTTCTGAGTCTTCATCTTGCCGCCCTGCCCATGCCGCATGCTAGCCGTAGTGGTTGATGACGGCGCAGGCGGCATGGGGTGTCTTGTCGCGGTGTTTATTGGCTGGCAGGTTCTGACACCGCGCGCCAGTCTGTGATGCAACTGGGCGCAACGGCACCTGACAGACGCGTGCTCCGCGTCTCCGCGTCTCGGGAAGACGCGGGCCTTGAATACCTTGTACGGGCAAGGTATGGGGCGTCTTTACGCCCGCTGCCTACCGCTCGGGGCAGGCAGCGCCGTTCTGCTGCCACGTGGCGGGCCCGGAGCCCTTCTTAGAGGAGAGGAGGGTCAGCTCCGCAGGGCACGTGGAGCCTCCGGGCCTCTCCCCGCGGAGGGGGAGGCTCGGCTTCTGTTGGCCACGTGGCGGGCCCGGAGCTCTCCTCTGAGGAGAGGGAGGTCCGGCCCCGCTGGACGAGTGGCGCCTTCGGACCTCTCTCCTACGGAGGGGAGGTCCGGCTTCTGTATGCCATGTGACGGGCCCGAGCTCTCCTCTGAGGAGAGGGAGGTCCGGCCCCGCCGGACGCATGGCGCCTTCGGAGCTCTCCCCGCGGAGAAGGGCGAGTTCCTTAGGCATTTTACCCTGTGCGCGGGGGTACCCCATATCTCAGGTACCGACAGTGGCCCCCGGCCCATCTCGGGGGAGGCAGCGAGCCCGAGGTGGGACCTCCGTCTCTTTCGATCCGCGCACTTTCTCTAAGTCCCGAATTGACCGCTGCCGGAGCACGAACGGCCGTGGGGTCGTGGGAGCGTGCGCTCACTTGATGGTTGCTTTTACTGCGGCGGTTCCCAAGACTGCCGCTTCTGCACGTTGCGGTGCTTTCTTCGGGAACCGCCGAAGTGCCTTGCCGGCTCATCTTCTCAGGAAACTGACTCCTTGACCCCACCGCTTTAGCTAGGCGGCTTGGGCCCACCCGTCATCGGCACTCGGTCTAGGAACCGAAGCGGTCGCCGACGCGGGGTATTCGAAGAGTTCCGTGTCGCTTGGGATTGCACCCGGGAAGGTGTTAAATGAAACCCCCATGTGGGTACGTTCCCCTTATAAGGCTTCCAGCCTCTGCGCCTCCCTCGGGTCCCTGCAGTCTTGTCTTCTTCCATGGCTCTTAACCCGCCTTATGGGGGGAGAATTGCTCTCGGTTCCCTCCAGCGGTTGCGTCTGCACCAAGCCTGGGACTCAGGGAGCCTGCCTGCCTTGCCTCTGAGGGTGGCGCCGCCAAGGGGTCTCTGGTTTGTCCTCCCGACGGAGCCCTTCTTTGGTGACAGCAGGCAGAAAGCTCCTTGGCGTTGTGTCCCTTCCCAGGTGGTGGAGTCTTCAAAGGAACCGCTGAAGCACCGAGGAGAATCCAAGGCGGCAGAGTCTCCGAGAACACCGCTGAATACTGCGGAGGGGGCCTCAGGAGCACCCTTGATGACTCCAGCTTTTGCGCAGGTGATGAGGGATGGGGGCTCCAGGGGCACCCTTGACGACACCGGCTTTTGCGCCGATGATGAGGAAACTTCAGGAGAAGGAAACCGCCGATGCACCATGGAGGATCCCAGACGGCAGAGTCTCCAGGAAGACCGCTGAATACTGCGGAGGGGGCCTCAGGAGCCCCCGTGGTGTCACTGGTTTTTGCGCCGGTGATGAGGGAGGCGATTCCTGCGCTCTGGTCATAGAGCGAGAGAGTTCCGCTAGGGCTAAAGCCTGGTGACGCGGCCGTTGTTGCAACTTCTGGATTCCGGTCGTGTCGGGAGACCCTTGAGACTTGTTTCTTTCTTTTTATCGAGTCTGTAATCCAGCTCATGGAGCCTCGCATAGTTTGACTCTTTTAAGATATTTGTGATCGTGATGCTTCTTCTCGGTTTTGCCTGACTGAGTCCTTAGCTCCGCAAGGTACTTAGAGGCCATCTCCAATCTCGGAGCTCTGCATAGTCACCCTCCCCGGGTCCTAACCGCGCTGGGGCCCCAGGGGGTCTTTGGATCTCGCCCCATGGGGAGCTCCAAATCTGCCTGCCACATGGCGGGTCCGGAGCCCCTCCTTAAGAGACTGGAGCTCCGGCCATGCCGGACACGTAGGGCTTTCGGAGCCCTCCCACCGGGGGGGGGGGGGGGAGTCCGGTTTCCGCCCGCCACATGGCGAGCCTGGAGCCCTCCTCAGAGAGTGCTCTGGGCCCACTGGACACGTGGGGCCTTCGAGCCTCGTCCCTGCCGAAGGGGCGGGGCCCGGTCCTTCCAGTCCTGGGCCGGTACTGCTGACGGCTCCTTTCCCCCCGCTTTATGTAGTCTCTGTCGCCATAGCCTGGAAGCCCTGCGCACAGGTAGAGGAAACGTAATTCTCCTTGGGGGCTCCCCCTCCCTTATCTCATAGTCTTATTTGACTTATAGCCCCTAACCATATGCTTGGTGCTTGGGGACTTGTAGAGAGGGGGAGCTGAGCACATGGCAACCATGCACTGCAAGGGTGGTTAAAAAACTCAATACACAATTTAAATGAGTACGAGGAAAGAGCAGAGTAGAGCAGATTTCTTTTCGCACAACTTTCCACAGGAGGAAGGCAGGCTAAACATGGAGGCCACGACCTACCCCATTAAGAGGGGAAGCAAGACTCTACGCGCTTGGAGTCGGAACCAGGCAAAGCTGAACGTAGTCCTGTATCGTCCCCTGGGGCTTAGCTGCTCCGAACGCTGCTCCTGGACTCTATGGAGTCTATTACGAAAAGAAAGTACTGTCCTATTTTTGCTCTAGGGGTAGAACTTACGGAGGTGTTCTATGTTCCAAGGGTTCGGGAGCAGGTCCCCATCCTCGGTGGAAAGGCGCACACACCCGGGGCGGCATACTTTCGCGACTCGGAAGGGGCCTTCCCAACTAGGGGAGAGTTTGTGGGCCCCTTCGCGAGAAAGTATGCGCCGCAACACCAGGTCACCTTCCTGCAGCTCCCGGGCACGCACAGACCTCTGGTGGTAGCGCTGAAGCGCTTGTCTGTACCGCGCGTTACGGAGTGCCGCATGTAATCGGACCTCATCGACGAGGTCGATTTCTCCACGCCGGAGGTTGTCCTGCATGGCTTCGTCGTAAGCCCGGACACGGTGAGACTTCATGGTGATTTCTGGGGAAGTACAGCTTCAGCCTCATACACCATGAAGAAGGGTGTCTCCCCGGTGGCCCGGCTCTGGGATGTCCGGTTAGCCCATAGTGTGCTCGGAAGCTCATCTACCCAATTGGCACCATGTTTCTTCAGGCTGGCGAAGGTGCGAGTCTTAAGGCCCCGGAGAATCTCCGCGTTGGCCCTCTCAACTTGCCCATTGCTCCTCGGGTGGGCGACAGAGGCATAGCACACCTGAATACCAAGGTCCTCGCAGTAGTCTTGGAATTCTGCGCTGGTGAACTGGGTCCCGTTGTCGGTGATGATTCTGTTTGGGACCCCGAACCGGCAGACAATAGACTTGATGAACTTTACTGCGGATTGTTTGTTGATGGTGACAACTGGTGTAGCTTCCAGCCACTTGGTGAACTTGTCGATGGCGACATAGAGGTACCGGAATCCCCCGACGGTTCTAGGAAATGGTCCCAGGATGTCCAGCCCCCATACGGCAAACGACCACGAGGGCGGGATCATCTGTACCGCCTGAGCCGGTGTATGGATCTGCTTGGCGTGGAACTGGCACGCCTTGCAGCTCTCGACCAGCTTGACGGCATCTTGGAGTGCTGTCGGCCAGTAGAAGCCATGCCGGAAGGCTTTACCGACAAGCGTGCGTGAGGAAGAATGACTTCCACATTTTCCTCCATGGATCTCAGCGAGCAAGTCGCAGCCTTCCCCCTGGGTTATGCACCGCAATAGGATGTGGTTGGCGCCACGCCGGTAGAGATCCCCGTCTACCAGCGCGTACCTCTTAGCCATACGCACAATCCGTTCAGCGGTTGCATGTTCATCAGGGAGGATATTGTCCTTCAAGTAGTCCCGGATCTCCGTGATCCATGCATCGGGTCTGACTTGAGCTTCTGGATCTTGAGCGCTGGGTTGCACGGAGTCCCCAGTGACGCTTACGATCCTTGGCGGCATCCATGGCTGTAGGGCCGCCGGGACCGCCAGCTTCGAGGTGCTGGTCAAGCCCCCTTCGCCCGGCTCGGCGGGCCGGGATGTAGGCCGCAGCAACGTCCTCTCGAAAACTCCTTCGGGCGCGGGGGCTCCGGTGGAAGCCTTCGTTGAAAGGTTGTCAGCTGCGGCATTACCAGCGCGTGGTACGTGATGCAGGTCCAAGGCGAGGAATTCTTTCTCCAACATCTGTACGTGAAGCAGATACACAGCTAGCTGCGGGTCATTGCAGGAGCATTCGCCCTTGACTTGCTTGATGACCAGTTGGGAGTCGCCCTGTGCCAACAACTGGCGAGCGCCTAAAGACAGGGCTGTCTGCAGGCCAAAGATGAGTGCTTCATACTCCGCCATGTTGTTGGTTGCCTTGAAATTTAGACGCACCATATACCCAAACTGTTCCCCCGATGGCATGAGGAGCAGTACGCCGGCACCGGCCCCCTGCTTTCGCGAGGAGCCGTCGAGGAAAAGTGTCCAGTGGGGTTCGGTGAAGACCGGAGCTTGGGGCTCTGGCTCACCGCCTTCATGGCCCCCTGGGTCAGTCTTCGTTGGTGTCCACTCCGCCACAAAGTCAGCCAGTGCTTGGCTCTTGACTGCATGGCATGGGAGGAAGTCCAGCTCAAACTCCGCCAGCTCCGTCGCCCATTTAGCAACATTGCCAGTCGCATGGGGGCTGTGAAGAATTGTCTTCAACGGATACGAGGTGACTACCGAGACCCGGTGGGCCTGGAAGTAATGGCGGAGCTTCCTGGAGGCCACGAGCACCGCATACAGCAGCTTGTGGACTTCTAGGTACCTTGTCTTGGCATCATGAAGTACTTCGCTGATGTAGTAGACATGCCTCTGTATGGTTCGAACCCTCTCTCTTAGGCTTGGGAGCTCCTCGTCCATTGGCCCCGGCCCGCTGGAGGTGGGTGGACCCACGGGGGCCTCCGGGAACTGGGACCTGGAGGCCCTTAAGCTTTCTTGATCATCCGGGAGCTCCGAGGGGTCTTGAGGGACCTCCGGGAGATCCTAATTGGACACTGGAGATTTATCTTGGGGGTCCGAGAGGTCGTCCTGGGCCTCCGGGAGGTCGACCTGGACCTCCGGGGGGTCCGAGACCGTCTTGGCCCTGCGGGGCCCCCTGGCGTCTGTCTTCTGCTACCGGAGCAGGTTGCGAGGGTGAGGGGTCTGGCCGCTCCGCGACAAGGACCATACTCACCACTTCTGTTGTTGCCGCAATGTAGAGCAGCAAGTGCTCCCCGGGCTCAGGGGCTACCATGATAGGTAGGGTCGTCAGGAGTTGCTTCAATTCCTGGAAAGCCTCTTCTGCTTCGTTAGTCCAGGCAAAAGGGCCTGACTTGCGCAGGAGCTTAAAGAAAGGGAGTGCCCGTTCTGCTAGCCTCGGTATAAACCGACTCAGCGCGGCTAGACATCCCGTGAGTCTCTGAACATCCTTGATGCGGACAGGGGGCCGCATCAAGTCGATGGCCTTGATCTTCTCTAGGTTGGCCTCAATCCCTCGGTGCGAGACCAGGAACCCTAAGAGTTTCCCAGAGGACACGCCAAACACACATTTATCTGGGTTCAGCTTGGTGCGCGTAGAGCGCAACTTGTCAAAGACTAAAGCTAGGTTATCTAGTAAGGATGAACCCTGCTTGACCTTGACAACTATGTCATCGACATACACCTCAACTAGGTCTCTTATTAACTCCCCAAAGGTTTTGTGCATCGCCCGCACAAAGGTGGGGAGTGCATTCTTTAGGCCGTATGGCATAGACACATAGC
Organism: Neostapfia colusana; assembly: GCA_030760725.1. Classification (NCBI taxonomy): domain Eukaryota; kingdom Viridiplantae; phylum Streptophyta; class Magnoliopsida; order Poales; family Poaceae; genus Neostapfia; species Neostapfia colusana. The sequence continues at coordinate 122,480,233 of JASWHV010000004.1, forward strand.
AATAATGGCCGTCTACTGTGATGAAGGAGGTGTGCTCCTCGTCCTCCCTAGACATGGGGATCTGATGGAAACCCGAGTAGGCGTCTAGGAAGCACAGCATATCACAGCCTGATGTTGAGTCTACTATTTGATCTATTCTAGGGAGAGGGAATGGATCTTTGGGACATGCCTTATTGAGACTGGTGTAGTCGATGCACATCCGGAGCTTCCCGCCGTCCTTCGGGACAACGACGGGGTTCGCCAACCATCGGGGGTGGTGGACCTCCCGTATGAAGCCAGCGTCCAGCAGCTTCTTGACTTCTTCACGGATGAAGTTTTGCCGCTCGATGGACTGCTTGCGGGGCTTCTGTTGAACCGGTCGGGCGTCGGGGAAGACTTTCAAGTGGTGCTCGATCACCTCCCTCGGGATCCCCGGCATCTGTGACGGCTGCCATGCAAACACGTCAACGTTGTGCCGGAGGAAGGTGACGAGCGCGCCTTCCTATTTGCTATCCAGGCCCCCGGCTACCCGGGTGGTCTGGGTAGCTTCGGCGCCGACTTGGACGACCTTTAAGGGGACGCCGCCCTCGTCGAGAGGTTGCACCCGGGGTGCTGTGGTGGAAGCATGGTGACGTGCGCTCGGGCGGAGCTGGTCCGGCTCCGTATTGCCGGGGGCTGATGCCCTAGCTGTTGCGAGCACTTGGAGCTTCTCCAGGGCCGACACTGCAGCAGTGCGGTCCCCACGAATCCTGAGAACGCCCGTCGGTATTGGCATCTTCAGGACGAGGTAGCCGTAGTGGGCTACAGCCATGAACCGGTACAGGGCTGGCCTCCCGATTATGGCGTTGAAGGGGAGGTCTATCTCCGCTACGTCGAACAGAATGTACTCTGTTCGATAGCTGTCCGGAGCCCCGAAGGTCACCGGGAGACTAATGTTGCCGTAGGGGATAACCTGTCCCGGCCCTACCCCTAAGAACGGGCTCGACGGGGTGAGCTTGGCCATCGGGACCTGCAGCTTCTGGAAAGCTGCACGGCTGATGAGGTTCAGCCCAGCTCCTCCATCTACCAAAACGTGGTACATTCTCACGTTGGCGATGGTAGGGGCCACCAGGAGCGGCAGTTGGCCGGCCCCAGCCATGTTCCTGGGGCAGTCGGTGGCGTCAAAGCTGATGGGGGTCCCCATCCACTTAAGGTGCGGTGCAGCACTTGGGAGTGGCGCCACCGACGCTACCGCTCGGCGCAGAGTCTTGACTGCGCTTCGGGACGAGGGGTCGGCGGACCCGCCGTATATCACGTAGAGCTTCTTCCGACGCTCATCGTCACTGGAGCCGGAGTCCTCATGATTGCGTGCCGCCTTCACGACACGCTGAGACTCCTGGATCTCCTCTGGGTGGTCGATGTTGTCTGGAACATCCACCCCCTGTTCGTCTTCCTTTGGACGGAAGGGCAGGGCATCAGCCCGCTGCCGCTTCCCCTTGCGGAAGCGCTCTGCGAGCCTTCGGATCTCCCAGCACTCGGCAGATCCCTTCTCAGGTCCGTCGACGGGAGCCTGGAGGAGATGGAATCCGCCGTTTGCCCGTCAACCGTTAGCGTGCACGTCAGCGACACAGCCGGTTGACCGGGACGTCGCCCTCGCCGAAACCGAGGGTTCGCGGCGGTGACGACGAGGCGGTCCACTTCGCGGACCCACTGTTGGGTCGCTGAATGGGGCGCATCACCAGCAGGTGGGTTGCGCAGCAGCGCTCTTGCCGCAGCTAGCGCACCTCCATGGTGTACGCTCAGCGCTGCAGAAGATCTCACACTGGTCGGAGCCTGCATCGCCGGAGTTGGCGTTGCTGGAGTCGGCTGTTGGCTACCAGCTTGTGCCGACACACTCCGTCCCGAGTGTGTCGACATGTACTCCCCAGTGGTCACGGTTCGCCGTGAACGCGGAGGGGGAGAGTTTGCCGCTGAAGGAAGCTTGGTCATCTTCGTCGGCGGAAACTCGTCGCGCTAGGAGAAAGGCCCCTACCTGGCGCGCCAAATGTCGAAGTGTTCAGTCGACACTTCCCCCGGGCCTGCACTGGGCAGCCCGTGGAGGTTCTTTTTTCGGTGGTGCTAGTCTCTAGAGGAGAGCTTGCGCAGATGGACGAGTTAGTAAGAGATTGACACAGCGAGTTTTACGTGGTTCAGGCCGCCGGAGCGTAAAATCCTACGTCCACGGCGAGCTATGGAGCTCGCTGTATTTCTTGCTGCTCGGGGCCGGAGGCCCTAGCTTGGGGGTGAGTTACAGCTTGAGAGTGTATGGCTAGCGTATGAGTTGCAAAGTGCGAACCCTCTCTATCGACGCCTACCCGAGCCTTTTATAGTCCAAGGCTCGAGCAGCTTACAAGGGGGCCGGGACCCGACAGGTGGTCCCGGGAAGATTGTCTATCATCTACCGTATCTGCAGTTATGCCGGTAGTTGCCTCTGGTCGAAGGCTTCTGAGTCTTCATCTTGCCGCCCTGCCCATGCCGCATGCTAGCCGTAGTGGTTGATGACGGCGCAGGCGGCATGGGGTGTCTTGCCGCGGTGTTTATTGGCTGGCAGGTTCTGACACCGCGCGCCAGTCTGTGATGCGACTGGGCGCAAGGGCACCTGACAGACGCGTGCTCCGCGTCTCCGCGTCTCGGGAAGACGCGGGCCTTGAATACCTTGTACGGGCAAGGTATGGGGCGTCTTTACGCCCGCTGCCTACCGCTCGGGGCAGGCAGCGCCGTTCTGCTGCCACGTGGCGGGCCCGGAGCCCTTCTCAGAGGAGAGGAGGGTCAGCTCCGCGGGGCACGTGGAGCCTCCGGGCCTCTCCCCGCGGAGGGGGAGGCTCGGCTTCTGTTGGCCACGTGGTGGGCCCGGAGCTCTCCTCTGAGGAGAGGGAGGTCCGGCCCCGCTGGACGCGTGGCGCCTTCGGACCTCTCTCCCACGGAGGGGAGGTCCGGCTTCTGTATGCCACGTGACGGGCCCGGAGCTCTCCTCTGAGGAGAGGGAGGTCTGGCCCCGCCGGACGCGTGGCGCCTTCGGAGCTCTCCCCGCGGAGAAGGGCGAGTTCCTTAGGCATTTAACCCTGTGCGCGGGGGTACCCCATATCTCAGGTACCGACATCCATAGTCAGCATTTGCTATCCTACCGAGGGCGGCTGCGCTTGAGGCACCTGCCGATGGCCAAGTGAGTCTCTCTGGCCTCCCCCAGTCAGATGTTGCGGTGCCAGTTGGTCACCTCCAGGAAAGGCCTGCGCTGTGCATGGGGGGTCCAGGGTGCGTATCCTGCTTAGCCGGCTCCGTGCCCAAAGCGTGCGCATCCTGCCCTCCGGAGGTCTAGGGGAGTACAGCCGTTTTGCCTGGTCATGAACCCAGAGCCTATGCACTCTGCTTCCCCGGCGCACGGCTCGGTACTAGGGATCGGACGGTCGTACCCGGACCTCGGAGGGAGCCGGAGCTCCGGCGCCTCGCGCACAGAATTGCCCAAGCCCCGTATAACAGATCAGGATCATAAGCCGAATAAGTCTAGGAGACGGGAGGGGAGGACCCCCCGAGGAGAATTACGTTTCCTCTCCCTGTGTGCAGGACCTCCAGGTTACAGCAATGGGGACTGCACGAAGCGGGGGGAAAGGAGCTACCAACTACTCCGACATAGGATTGGAAGGACCGGATCCCGCCCCTTCAGCAGGGGCGAGGCCCGAAGGCCCCACGTGTCCAACGGGCACGGAGCTCCCACCTCCCAAGAGGGGGGCTCCGGACTCGCCATGTGGCAGGCAAAAACCGGACCTTCCCCTCTGGGGGGGCTCCGAAAGCACCACGTGTCCAGCGGGGCAAGAGCTCCCGCCTCCACAGGAGGGCCTCCAGACCCGCCATGTGGCCGGCAGATCTGGACCTCCCCATGGGGCGAGATCCGGAGACCCCCCAGGGGCCCCTAATACAGTCGGGACCCGATTAAGGTGTCTGTGCAGAGCTCCGAGATTTTTGAAGGCCTCTAAGTACCTTGCGGAGCTAAGGACTCGGTCAGGCAAAACCAAGAAGTAGAGAAAAGGCATCACAGGCAAAACATTCAAGAGAGTCTATTTATTCGAGGCTCCATGAGCTGGACTACAGACTCGATAAAAAGGGAGAAGCAAGTCCTAGGGTCCTCCCGGTTCACGCCGGAACCTAGCGGCTACAAGGGCGGCCACGTCCCTGACTTCGGCCCTGGCAGTCTCCTCCCGCTCCGCGGCTGGGCCCTCTCTCGCTGGCTCCAGGGAGAAAGAAGGGTCCCGGCTCTTGAAGCAGGCCAGCACATGTGTGGCGACCTCTAAGGCCAGGCCGCACCCCTCAGCCTCAAGCTCGCTGGCAACCACCGAGTCTAGCGTGTCCAGCTTGGCGCCGATCGACTCCAGTGCGGGGATCACCTCCGCCACCTTCAACGCAGAAGCCGCTTCCCTCACCGGACTCAAAGACAAGGGGGCAAAGGCACAAGAGTCCAAGGAAAAGCGCTGGAAAGTGCGAAGGGAAGCCGCAATGGGGGTGAGATCCCCTCTTAAAACTTCCCAGGTGCGATTCGAAACTCTTCGAATACGCTGCATCGGCAACCGCTTCGGCCCCGAGACAGAGCGCTGGTGGCAAGTGGACCCAAGCCGCCCAGCTGAAGCGGTGGGTCAAGGAGTCAACCTCCCAAGAAGACGAGCCGGCAAGACACTCCGGCGGTTCCCGAAGAAAGCGCCGCAACATGCACAAGTGGCAGCCTTGGGAACCGTCGCAGTAAAAGCAACCATCAAGTGGGCGCACGCTCCCACGATCCCTCGACTGTTCGTGCTCCGGCAGCGGTCAATGCGGGACTTAGAGGAAGTGCGCGGAACAGAAGAGACGGAGGTCCCACCTCGGGCTCGCTATCTCCCCCGAGATGGGCCCGGGGGCCACTGTCGGTACCCGCGATATGGGGTACCCCCGCGCACAGGGGAAAATGCCTAAGGATTTCGCCCTTCTCCGCAGGGAGAGCTCCGAAGGCGCCACGCGTCCGGCGGGGCCGGACCTCCCTCTCATCAAAGGAGAGCTCCGGGCTCGCCACGTGGACGACAAAAGCCGGACCTCCCCCTCCGCGGGAGAGAGGTCCAAAGGCGCCACGTGTCCAGCAGGGCCGGACCTCCCTCTCCTCAGAGGAGAGCTCCAGGACCGCCACATGGCCGACAGAAGCCGGACCTCCCCCTCCGCGGGGAGAGGTCCAAAGGCTCCACGTGCCCTACAGGGCCAGACCCCCTCTCCTCTGAGGAGGGCTCCGGGCCCGCCACGTGTCCAGCAGAAGAGCGTTGCCTGCCCCCGAGCGGTAGGCAGCGGGCGTAAAGACGCCCCATACCTTGCCCGTACAAGGTATTCAAGGCCCGTGCCTTCCCAAGACGCGGAGACGCGGAGCACGCCTCTGTCAGGTGCCGTTGCGCCCAGTCGCATCATAGACTGGCGCGCAGTGTCAGAGCCTGCCAGCCAATAAACGCAGCGACAAGACATCCCATGCCGCCCCCGCCGTCATCAACCACTACGACTAGCATGCGGCATGGGCAGAACGGCAAGACGAAGACTCAGAATCCTTCGCCAGAGACAGCTACCGGCATAGCTGCAGATACGGTAGATGACAGACAATCTCCCCGGGACCACCTGTCGGGTTCCGGGCCCCCCTTGTAAGCCACCCGAGCCTTGGACTATAAAAGGCTCGGGTAGGCGACGTTAGCAAGGGTTCGCACTCCAGCAACTCATACGCTAGACATCAGTCATCCCCAAGCTCAGGACTCCGGTTCTGAGCAACGAGCAATACAGCGAGCACCTCAGCTCACCGTGGACGTAGGGTTTTACGCTCCGGCGCGTTTTACGTGGTTTGGGCCGCCGGAGCGTAAAACCCTACGTCCACGGTGAGCTGAGGTGCTCGCTGTATTGCTTGTTGCTCAGAACCGGGGTCTTGAGCTTGGGGATGACTAATGTCTAGCGTATGAGTTGCTGGAGTGCGAACCCTTGCTAACGTTGCCTACCCGAGCCTTTTATAGTCGAAGGCTCGGGTGGCTTACAAGGGGGGCCCGGAACCCGACAGGAGGTCCCGGGGAGATTGTCTGTCATCTACCGTATCTGCAGTTATGCCGGTAGTTGTCTCTGGCGAAGGCTTCTGAGTCTTCGTCTTGCCGCCCTGCCTATGCCGCATGCTAGTCGTAGTAGTTGATGACGGTGGGAGCGGCATGGGATGTCTTGTCGCTGCGTTTATTGGCTGGCAGGCTCTGACACCGCGCGCCAGTCTGTGATGCGACTGGGCGCAACGGCACCTGACAGAGGCGTGCTCCGCGTCTCCGCGTCTTGGGAAGACGCGGGCCTTGAATACCTTGTACGGGCAAGGTATGGAGCGTCTTTACGCCCGCTGCCTACCGCTCGGGGGCACCCAATGTTGTTCTGCTGGAAACGTGGCGGGTCCGGAGCCCTCCTCAGAAGAGAGGGGGCCCGGCCCCGCAGGTCACGTGGAGCCTTCGGACCTCTCCCCGCGGAGGGGGAGGTCCGGCCTCTGTCGGCCACGTGGCGGGCCCGGAGCTCTCCTCTGAGGAGAGGGAGGTCCGGCCCCGCTGGACACGTGGCGCCTTCGGACCTCTCCCACGCGGAGGGGGAGGTCCGGCTTCTGTAGGCCACGTGGCTGGCCCGGAGCTTTCCTCTGAGGAGAGGGAGGTCCGGCCCCGCCGGACGCGTGGCACCTCCGGAGCTCTCCCTGCAGAGAAGGGCGAGTTCCTTAGGCATTTTCCCCTGTGCGCAGGGGTACCCCATATCACGGGTACCGACAACCACCATTAAAAAAGGGAACAATAGCCTCCCTTTTGAGCTCGCGTGTATTTTTCCACACATCTCAACGTGTACATATTTGTATTTCCCTGCCTCGCCCTTGTTGAAAGTTGTGCGACAAGGAGGAAACATCAGAAGCACGTGTAAGTGTCTCCATACCCCTTTGGTTACCTTCCTGGTTGGGTCCGGTGGTGCCAATACGACGTCCCCCCCCCCCCTCCGGAGCGCCAGGTCACGCGACGCCTAGGGTGTGTACCCCGCGTAGCTTGCCCTATGCACTGAGTGCACATGCTCTGCCTTGGAAGAGCAGCACCCAGGTGCTGGGTGCCTGGGAGAGGACTCCGATACGATAGGCTAGAACCTCACGGACCCCCGAGGCAGGAGTCTCCCAAGGGGTCCAAAGCTGATGTCTTGTACCTTTTTGGCAGGTGTGCTCAATCACTTGGGCACACCCGCTAGGGGGCCATCACAACGGGTCAAGCCAAGCAAGATGAAAGGCCAATAAAAACTCTTCCATTCATCATAGGGATACAAGAAAAAACGCAAAAGATAAAGGAAAAGATACAAGAGTCGGGGGCGCGTATGACTCGCCCGTGTTACGCCTAAACCGCCCGGCGACGAGAGCTCCTAGGCCCTCGACCGCAGACTGGGATGCCGCCTCTCTCGCAGCGACGAGGCCTTGGATGACTAGCTCCAGGGAGACATTGGGGTCCTAGCTTCGGAAGCAGGTCAACACAGGTGTCGCCACCTCCTTAGTCAGGGCTTTTCCTTTCGTCTCCAGCAGGTCGATGACAACGTCTTCCAACGCTGCCATCTTCGAGCCTGCAGAGTTGAGCGCATAGAGGAACCAGTATCCCCTGACGGCTCTGGGGCTTGCCTCTGAGGAGAGGGGCCCCAGGATATCCAACCCACATACCGCGAACGACCACGAGGGTCGGATCACCTACAGCGTCTGCGCCGGTGTGTGGATCTACTTGGCATGGAACTGGCACGCCTTGCATCTCGTAACCAGCTTGACAGCGTCCAGGAGGCTGTCGGCCAGTAGAAGTCATGCCGGAAGGCTTTACCGACCAACGTGCGGAAAGATGCGCGTTTCCCGCACTCGCCTCCGTGGATTACTGCGAGCAGCTCGCAACCTTCCCCCTTGGTTATGCACCGCAATAGGATGCCGTTGACGCCACGCCGGTAGAGATACCAGCGTGTATCTCTTAGCCATCCGCACGATCCGTTCAGCAGATGCATGTTCATCAGGAAGGATGTTGTCTTTCAAGTAGTCCCGGACCTCCGTGGTCCATGCATCGGGGCTTACTTGAGCTTCTGGATATTGGGCGCTGGGTAGCACGGAGTCCCTAGTGGTGCATACGATCCTTGGCGGGAACCATGGCTGCAGGGCCGCTGGGACCGCCACCTTTGAGGTGCTGGTCTCGCCCCCTTCGCCCGGTTTGGCAGGATGATCTGTGGGTTGCAGCAACGTCCTTTCAAAGGCTCCTTCGGGCACCGGGGCTCCGGTGGAGGCCTTCGTTGACAGGTCGTTGGCGACGGTGTCGTCGGCGCGTTGTACATGGCACAGGTCCAAGGCCATGTTGTTGGTTGCCTTAAAGTTGAGGTGCACCATGGACTCGAACTGCTCCCCCGTCGGCGTGAGGAGCAGTACGCCAGCACCAGCCCCCTGCTTCCGCGAGGAGCCGTCAAAGTAGAGCGTCCAGTGAGGCTCGGTGAATACCGGTGCCTGGGGCTCCGGTTCTCCACCTCCAAGGCCCCCTAGGTTGCTTGGTGATGGCGTCCACTCAGCCACGAAGTCAGCCACTGCTTGACTCTTGACTGCATGACGTGGTAGGAAGTCCAGCTCGAACTCCGCCAGCTCCGTGCTGCCCTCCTACTTCGGAGGCTGGCTATGAGTGCCAATTACGCCCTTCTGCTGCTCTGGCGCACTTGTCCGCCAGACTGGAGAGCTCCAAGACGTCTCACACCTCCCTGGTAGCCAACTTCTCGAGCATCTTCTTGTTCCTAACACCCTGTCGAAATGCAACTACAACTGATGCATTCTGGATGTGGGGGATGGTGTTCCGTACCTCGGAGAATCGCTGGATGAAGGAGTGCAGCGATTCCCCCGGTTGCTGTCGCACGGCGTGGAGGTCCAGCTCCATGCCGTGACACGTGTAAGAGCTGCTGAAGTTCGTTGTGAACTGTCGGCATAGCTCCCCCCAAGAAGTTATAGAACCCTGGGGCAGGTTCAAAAGACATGACCGTGTCGGGCCTGTCAAGGCGACGGGGAAGTAGTTGGCCATGATGACCTCATCCCCTCCTGCCGCAAGGACGATAGTAGAGTAGATCTGCAAGAACTCTGCAGGGTTGACGCTTCCGTCGTACTTCTCCAGTAGGTGTGGCCGGAACTTGCGTGGCCACACTACGAAGCGGAGGTATGGCTCCAGGGCCGCACACCTCGTCCCTGCTGCTGCAGATCCTGGTGTCGCGAACCCTTGGTCCGCTGCTGGCACGGTGTACCCTGACATGGGCAATGGTGCACCATATACCGGGGGCGCCGACTGCAAAGCATATGACTGTTGCATATGTTGCGTGGCGTACGCCTGGGACAGAGGTCGCATGGCGAACGCCTGAGGTCCAGGCTGAGTCGAGGCAGTCGACATGTCCCTACACACCCCGAACCTGTCCCTACACACCCCTTCCTGAGCGTGTCGAGACATGACCCTCACTGGTCATGGTTCGCCGGGAATGAGGGCACGAAGAGCGAGCCGCTAATGGAAGTTTGGTCATCTTCGTTGGTGCAGACCTATCTCTAGAGAAAAAAGCCCCCTTCCTGGTGCGCCAAATGTCGAAGTGTGTCGTCGACACTTCCCCCGGGCCTGCTTCAAGAGCAACCCGCGGAGATCCTTTTTCGGAGGGGCTAGTTCTCTCGTGAGGTCACGTTGGTTGTGAGAGGATTGACATAAGGATTTTTACGTGGTTCGGGCCGCCGGAGAGTAATACCCTACGTCCACGAGAGTTGTATTGCTCGGAGCTTAGAACCGGAGTTCTAAGCTCGAAGATCTGGATGAGCTGAGTTGCCAAAATGTCGAACCCCTTGCAACGTTGCCAACCCGAGTCTTTTATACTTCTAGGCTCGGGCGGCTTACAAGGTGGGCCCCGGGGCCTGACAGGTGGCCCCGGGGACATTTCCTGCTATCTACCATTTCTTGCAGTGGATGCTGGTAGTTGTCTCTGGCAATGGCTTCTTGGTCGTCAACCTGCCGTCCTGCCCGTGCCGCAAGCTAGGCGTAGTGGTTGATGATGGTAGGGACGGCAGGGAGTGTCTTGTCACTGTATTTATTGGTCAACAACTTGTGACATGGTGTGCTCGTCTTCACTGTGACGCGACTTGTCACTGTGCCACCTCACAGGGGCGTGCGCCGCGTCTCTGCGTCTTGGGAAGGCGCGGGTCTTGAATGCCTTGATCGGACAGGGCATGGTGTGCCTTTACTCCTGCTGCCTACCGAGCCGAGGTGGGCAGCACGACACGTGGCGCCTTCGGAGCTCACCCCTGCGGAGGGCGTGAGGTCTGGCACTGCTTGGCCATGTGGCTGGCCCGGGTGTGACGCCCTCAATTCTGTGGAAAACCACAGAACCGAGAACTAATGCATATGTGTGCCCAGGATGTTTATCACACATACACGTACGTTCCACAAACTGAATTCAGATTATATATTACCACGAATAACAGAGTTTTTTACAGCACCTCATGAGTCTTGGACTCATGCTCACAGCGGAAGTCCTTATTTCTACGCAGCGGAATTCTTATTTAAATGCGGAAGCAAAAACTAATGCGGAAGCAAAACTAAGCAGAAGTGGCTCCATCTCTATCCCCTCCACAGGCAAGGTTGAGAACAGATCACACGCCATAATGCTCTACTCGGTCTTCATAGTAGCCTTCTCTTGCTGTTGATGAAGAAATAAAAATGCAAGTTTGAGCACAATGATGTACTCAGCAAGTGCGGAAATAACACATGATATGCAGCTTATAAACAAGGTAGGTATAAAAGGCTCATTTGCAGAAAAGCAAATTTATAAAACCATCGATAAAACAGCAACTTAACTTTAGATGAATGTGGTCTCAGCATGTGTTAAAGTACCAACATACCTCCATCACTTCCCGTGTTCCATCCGAACATTAACCAATCCTTTACTCATACTCACGAATACCTCCTCGTATTCACTACCATCTCACCTCATAAAACAACCTTGTCTCGCACTGAGACCAATCTCATGTCATGACCCAACAGTCATGCAACCATCTCATCATCCAGACTTAACAGTTCCAAACCAATAACCATAACCGAGAACCTTCCCAATAACCATTCCAATAACCATCCCAATAATCATCCCAACTAATCATGGCAGTTTAGCCAGGTGCTCATGACCGTAAGCTCGGCTATCATGATAGTTTTAGACCCTACAGAGTTTGCACCTCTTTACCCACAAGTTTGTGATTTCGTCACCCGTCGGCGACTGCAGAACCTCCATTATACCAGTACACATCCGTTGGTGTATGGTCAAGAGATCACAAAATAGCCTTTACAAAGGGGTTACTAGATGTATGGACTCACTAAGGTTTCACCGGCAGGCTAGAATCTCCAATTCTCCCACCCACGGGCCCCCTCTTGTGCCATGCAGTTCCCAGGGCAGTCCTCACTCGACTCCCATTCCCCGCACCTTCCACAGTCCATGACACTCTAGCAAATTACCTAATTACTCAGCTAAGCCGCACCCATACTTGGCCTTGTGGTGGCACTGTTATCCTGGCATGTGCATACATGAACCGGTCCTTAGATCTATGGCAAGCAAAACCACCATCACATGCTACCTCATTCACAAATACAGTCTTGCCTAGATCTCCCTCCGATCCATGTTCATTATTAACATCAGTTTCCCCTTATTATTATGAGTGCAGTTAGCTAGACACATCTATCTCGCTTCCCAATTCCATGGACTCAGCGAAGCATAAAACAAAAACCATAACCGACTCATAAAACTTCCTAGGTGACAAGGGTGGTTTAACCAAAACTAGTAAACTCCTATAAAAAGGGTTTTCCCATCATGTTTGACTCAGCACACACACCTTTTCGCAAAACAAAATAGTTCTACCCAAAACATAGGATCAACATGGTCAAGGAGCACTTGCCTTGTTCTTGTGGTTCCGGTTGTTCTGGATTCTCAAAACCTTGTTTCTGCAGCTTGTCGTAGACAGCTTCCTGAACCTGTCCTGCTATGTAGGATTTACGTGCATACAAGATTCACAGCAATCAATATCATTCACAAAATCCTAAACTAGATGCGATGATGTACATGCATGCTATCCTATGATTAGATTGATTTGTACGTGTTCTTGCATGGCTTGCATGGTCAGAGGTGTTCGGATCAAAGGCGGTCGTGGCGATGATCTTGTTTTTAGATCAAACTGATCATCGAGTGATCTGTCCACGAAAAGGCTTCTGTTCGAAAGGAATCGAAGAACAGATGCAAAGAGATGAACAACATGATGTCGTAAGGTGGTATTGAAGTCCTACCTCACGTTCATCTTGTCTTCGAGGTCCTCCTCAGACCACTCGGTTCTTCTCCGATGATCTCCCTTGTTGCGCTTCGGCGATGTTTTGCTCGGCGAGTTAGGGCTAGAGCTCTAAGTCGTCGGCTCAGGAGATGAAAGAGAAGTTTGTGGTTTCGGCCAGAGGTTTTTGGTTCTATTTATAATCGGGAAGGGAAGAGTCCTAATCTGATTGGATCCCGAATAAAAGTCTTATTCAGATCTTGTTGGATCCTGACGTCTTATCTTTGGTAACATTGTGGAGTTTGGATCGGTTTTCGTTGCGTACTGGTATCTTTACGCGTGAAAACTGCTCCAGACTCGTTACCTTCGTGATGATGAGCTCCGGAAGCTCCACGTGTCCTTCCGAACCTGGTATCTCTTCTCCCACAGAGACGAGCTCCGGTTGTGCCGCGTGTCACGGGCGAGACCTCCCTCTTCTTCGGAGACGAGCTCTGCGCACGCCACGTGTGGGTGCCGGTCTTTCCGCCTTTCCTTCCCTCAGGGACATGCCCCGAGGTCGACACGTGTTCAGCAGCGACGTACCTCCGAAGATAAGCTCCAGTGGCGACACGTGTTCAATAGATCCGGACTTCTCTGAGATGAGCTCCGAGATTGACACGTATCCCCCGCGACTGATCCTCTTATTTCCGCGAGGACTAGCTCCGTGGATGACACGTGTCCTATGAAAAATGCCTTTGCTTCTTCCGCAGAGGCTATCTCCGCGGGCAGCACGTGTCCCACAGGGTCGGACCTCTTTCCAACTGCGGAGGTGACCCCCGAGCCTGCCACGTATCCAGTTTAGCATCGGACCTCTCCAATCTCTTCGGGGATGAGCTCCGAACGCGCCACGTGGTCTGCTGGTCGTGAAAGTTGCTTTCGGTGCTCTCAGAAAGCTTTACTGGCTATCCTTTTGATACTTGTTTCTGTTCCCTATTTTCTAAAAATGTTCTTCTTCTTCATAAACATGAACATATGCTGACACCCGAGATGAGGGTGTCACAAATCTACCCCCCTTAAATTGAATCTCGCCCTCGAGATTCGTTAGTAGAAAATAGATAGGGGAATTCAGCCTTAATATCCTCTTCACGCTCCCATGTGGCTTCAGCTTCAGTGTGATGGCTCCATTGTACCTTGCACCATCGAATCACTTTGTTTCGGGTGACCCTTTCTTTTACGTCCAAGATTCGGATAGGGTGTTCTGCGTAAGTCAGGTCCTCTTGAAGTTTAAGTTCTCCCATTGACACTTGTTCCTCTGGTATTCTCAAGCACTTCTTGAGCTGAGATACATGAAACATGTCATGTACGTCGGAGAGGTGGTTTGGGAGCTCTAGTTGATAGGCTACTTCTCTTCGCTTGTCCAAAATCTTAAATGGTCCGATGTAGCGAGGCGCTAGTTTGCCTTTGACGTTAAAACGTCGTTGGCCTCGGATAGGCGATACCCTAAGGTATACGAAGTCTCCAACTTCAAAGGTCAACTTCCTACGCCTGTTGTCCGCATAGCCTTTCTGTCGTGACTGAGCAGCCTTTAAGTTCTCCCGTATCGTTTGGACTTGCTTTTAAGCTTCTTGTAGTACTTCGGGTCCAAACACCTGGTTCTCTCCAGTCTCGTTCCAGAACAGTGGCGTTCTACACCGTCTACCATATAAGGCTTCGAAAGGCGACATCTTCAAGCTAGCTTGATAGCTGTTGTTATATGAGAACTCTGCATACGGTAAACTCCTATCCCAACTACGCCCACGTTTCAAGGCGCAAGCTCTCAACATGTCTTCCAAAATTTGGTTCGTCCTTTCGGTTTGCCCATCTGTTTGTGGGTGATAGGCAGAGCTAAAATCTAGTCGTGTACCCACGGCTTTCTGCAGCTTCCTCTAGAATCTAGAGGTAAACTGAGAACCTCGATCTGAGACTATCCTCTTTGGAACTCCATGACGGCACACGATCTGCTCCATGTACAACTCTGCCAACTGTGTAACGTTGTAACTGGCCTTTACCGGAAGAAAATGGGCGGTTTTCGTCAACCGGTCCATAATGACCCAGATGGAGTCGTATCCTGACTGAGTTCTTGGCAATCCGACAATAAAGTCCATACTGATGTCCTCCCATTTCCATTCAGGTATTTTCAAAGGTTGCAACAATCCAGCGGGTTTTTGATGTTCGGCTTTTACCCGTTGGCATGTGTCTCATAGGGCAACGTATTCGGCTATATCCCTTTTCATACCATCCCACCAATAGCAAGTTTTCAAGTCCTTGTACATTTTGGTGCTCCCCGGATGTATGGAATAGGGTGAATCATGTGCCTCCCTTAATATCATGTCGCGAAGGTGTCTTAGGTTTGGCACACAAATCCTTTTTCCTAGCCAAAGTGTACCCTTTTCATCCTCTTTGAAATCCTTCTCTATCCCTTGTCGGATTCTTTCCTTGATTTCCTTGATCCCCTCGTCCGTTGCTTGTCCCTTTCTTATTTCTTGCTCCAATGAGGAGTGTATCTCCATCATTTCCATGTTATTCAAGAATCCGAGGTGTAACCGTTCGAACTCCTTTCAAAGTTCGGGTGGTAGCTCCCGAACCGTGAGTTGGTGGCATGCTCCCTTTCTGCTTAATGCGTCAGCGACCATATTGGCCTTCCCGGGATGGTAGTTGATTCCCACATCATAATCCTTTATAAGTTCTAACCATCGACGTTGCCTCAAATTCAAGTCCGTTTGTGTAAATATGTACTTGAGGCTTTTATGATCCGTATAGATCTCACATCGATGACCAAGGATATAATGTCTCCAAATCTTCAATGCATGCACCACTGCTGCTAACTCCAAATCATGTGTAGGATAGTTAAGCTCGTGCTTCTTTAATTGTCGTGAGGCATAGGCTACCACTTGTCCTTCCTGCATGAGTACACACCTGAGCCCTTGTCTGGATGCGTCACAATATATGTCAAAGCTCTTGCTTTCGTCTGGCAATACCAGAACTGGTGCTGTGGTTAGCCTTTTCTTGAGTTCCTCAAAACTTTCTTGGCAGGCTTGTGTCCATTGAAAGATCTTCCCCTTTGTTAGCAACTCCGTCATAGGCTTCGCTATTTTAGAGAAGTCTTTAATGAAGCGCCGATAGTATCCTGCCATCCCAAGGAAACTCCGAACATCCCTCACACTCTTCGGTTGGTCCCATTTCATAACATCTCTCACCTTTCCAGGATCAACCGATACCCCTTCCTTGGAGATGATGTGGCCTAGGAAAGATATTTCCTTAAGCCAAAATTGACACTTGTTGAGCTTGGCATACAACTGATGCTCACGCAACTTCTGCAATGTCAATCTCAGATGTTCTTCATGCTCCTCCTTACTTTTTGAGTACACCATAATGTCGTCGATGAAAACCACGATGAACTTGTCCAAGTACTCCATGAAAACCTTATTCATAAGGTACATGAAGTATGCGGGTGCATTCGTTAATCTAAAGGACATAACAGTATATTCGTATGAACCATACCGCGTCCGAAAGGCTGTCTTAGGTATATCGGAGGGCTTAATCTTCAGCTGGAAATATCCCGACCGAAGATCAATCTTGGAGAACACTTGGGCTCCTTTCATTTGATCGAACAGGTCCCCTATACGGGGCAGAGGGTATTTATTTTTGATTGTTACTTCGTTGAGAGACCTGTAGTCCACGCACATTCTTTGGGTTCCGTCCTTCTTGTCCACGAAAAGTACCAGGGCTCCCCATGGTGACGAACTTGGCCGGATAAAACCCTTCTCCAACTGTTCTTGAATTTGCTTCTTTAGTTCAACTAACTCGTTGACGGGCATCCTATACGGTCTCTTAGCTATGGGTGCAGTTCCAGGTACCAAATCTATGGCAAACTCAATATCCCGGTAAGGTGGCATACCTGGAAGTTCTTCCGGGAACACATCCGAAAATTCCTGAACCACTGGAATGTTGTCCAATGCTACTCCTTCAACATGGTTCAGATCCGCTCGTTCGGTCGCCTGCGGGGCTGACTCAAACTCGACACGGATACCGTGTTCGTTTGTCAACTGCACGCTTCTCTCAACGCATTGGATTACTCCATTGTGCTTGCTTAACCAGTCCATTCCGAGTATGATGTCAATTCCATGGGAGTCCAAGACAATAAGGTTGGCAAGGAAATCTACCCCCCTTATTTTAAGGCTTACCTTAGGACATACTATACTAGTCCTCATTTCTCCTCCGGGAGAATTAACTAACATAGCACATTCTAGGTGGGATACGGGTAGATGATGTTTGGCAACATATTTGGATGATATGAAGGAATGCGATGCTCCGGAATCAAATAAAATGGTGGTTGGGTTGGAGTTGGCAAGGAACATACCAATTGCGACGTCCTCAGCCTGTTGTGCTTCCTCAACAGTGACATGGTTAACGTGGCCATGAGCATAGTTCTGCGGTCCACGGTTCCCTTGGTTGTCTCCTCCGTTTGGTCACTGGTTCTGCTTGGGCACGTTACCTTGCTGTCCAGGGCCTCTCTTCGGGCACTGGTTAGCGAAGTGGCCTACTTCCCCGCATGGAAAGCATGCCCTGTTGCCTACGGCAGCAGATACGTTGGGGCGGGGGTTTTGAACAGGAACGCCATTGTTAGGCCGGGGCGCAGGAGGCATGGGCACATGAGGTGCCGGTGCAACGGGCCGTAGCTGTGGTGGCTGACCAAGGCGGTACGTAGGAGTGATCGATCCATACTGCGGTGCAGGGGGCATGTATCTAGGTCGTACGTTGCTCCCTTGGGGCTGGTATGGGATCTTCCTTTTGCACTCGCGCTCGATCTCTCGGATCTTGTTTTCAACCACAATAGCCTTATCAACTAGCTTCTGGAAGCTTACGTAGTCATTGTTGAGGAGCTGAACCTGGATCTCATTGTTCAACCCTCTCATGAACAGGTACTGCTTGCTTTGATCTGAGTTGACATCTTCGGGGGCATATCGGGACAGTTGTATGAACTTGTTGAGATACTCGTTCACACTTTTCTGCCCTTGGCGGAGACCTTCAAACTCCTGCCTCTTGATCATCATTACGCCAACAGGGATGTAGTGGGAGCGGAAACTTTCCTTGAACTCAGTCCAAGTGATTGTCTCCGGGTTGGCATGGGCGTTGCTCAAGGCATCCCACCAGTCAGCAGCTGCTCCCATCAGTTGGTGCGATGCAAAGAGAACCTTCTCTCGGTCATTGCACTGAACAATGGCAAGCTTCTTCTTCATGGATTTCAACCAATCATCGGCCTCCATTGGATCGCTTGCTTGAGCAAAGGTGGGTGGTCGAGTCCTCATGAACTCTCCCAGCCTGTTATGAGCCGGTGGTGGTGGTGGCGGTGGTGCCGGAACGGGGTGTTGGTTGGCCTGCAACTGACCCAAAGTTTGGATCATGGTTTGCATAAGCTGGTTTTGCATGGCCATCAACCTTTCTAGGTTGTTTTCGCCAGCTCCGGGGTTAGCAGGAACTTCCTCGTGGTCATCTTCCCGGACGTTCCTTCGGCTGGCGTTTCCTCTCACCATCTGTGAGGGGGAACGAAATAGAATAGAAGGTTAGATAGGTCCTTTCAACTATATGCATCAAGGTGAGTTGGACTATATATATTAGTCCTTATGAGGATGTGATCAAGTGCCGAAGCATTTCACTCCTCTTTCTTCTTACGTGTGGATATGGACAACGTGTTTGAGACGTCCCACAACTCACACTAAACACATATTCACAAATAATCATAACAATGGCCCACTCAACTCCTATTCAAGGATGGTTCCCTATGCCAAGGTGGTTTCAAGGCCAATCTAAGCTATTCATCCTAGGATGATTCCCTTGGTCAGTGTACCTTAGCTACCTATGACTTCTATTCAGGGGTGTAACTTGCTGTTCACCCGTGGCTCTAATATCAATCTAAGGCTTCTATCTTAGGCGTGTAACCTACTGTCAACCCGTGGCTCTGATACCAATCTGTGACGCCCTCAATTCTGTGGAAAACCACGGAACCGAGAACTAATGCATATGTGTGCCCAGGATGTTTATCACACATACACATACGTTCCACAAACTGAATTCAGATTATATATTACCACGAATAACAGAGTTTTTTACAGCACCTCATGAGTCTTGGACTCATGCTCACAGCGGAAGTCCTTATTTCTACGCAGCGGAATTCTTATTTAAATGCGGAAGCAAAAACTAATGCGGAAGCAAAACTAAGCAGAAGTGGCTCCATCTCTATCCCCTCCACAGGCAAGGTTGAGAACAGATCACACGCCATAATGCTCTACTCGGTCTTCATAGTAGCCTTCTCTTGCTGTTGATGAAGAAATAAAAATGCAAGTTTGAGCACAATGATGTACTCAGCAAGTGCGGAAATAACACATGATATGCATCTTATAAACAAGGTAGGTATAAAAGGCTCATTTGCAGAAAAGAAAATTTATAAAACCATCGATAAAACAGCAACTTAACTTTAGATGAATGTAGTCTCAGCATGTGTTAAATTACCAACATACCTCCATCACTTCCCGTGTTCCATCCGAACATTAACCAATCCTTTACTCATACTCACGAATACCTCCTCGTATTCGCTACCATCTCACCTCATAAAACAACCTTGTCTCGCACTGAGACCAATCTCATGTCATGACCCAACAGTCATGCAACCATCTCATCATCCAGACTTAACAGTTCCAAACCAATAACCATAACCGAGAACCTTCCCAATAACCATTCCAATAACCATCCCAATAATCATCCCAACTAATCATGGCAGTTTAGCCAGGTGCTCATGACCGTAAGCTCGGCTATCATAATAGTTTTAGACCCTGCAGAGTTTGCACCTCTTTACCCACAAGTTTGTGATTTCGTCACCCGTCGGCGACTGCAGAACCTCCATTATACCAGTACACATCACTTGGTGTATGGTCAAGAGATCACAAAATAGCCTTTACAAAGGGGTTACTAGATGTATGGACTCACTAAGGTTTCACCGGCAGGCTAGAATCTCCAATTCTCCCACCCACGGGCCCCCTCTTGTGCCATGCAGTTCCCAGGGAAGTCCTCACTCGACTCCCATTCCCCGCGCCTTCCACAGTCCATGACACTCTAGCAAATTACCTAATTACTCAGCTAAGCCGCACCCATACTTGGCCTTGTGGTGGCACTGTTATCCTGGCATGTGCATGCATGAACCGGTCCTTAGATCTATGGCAAGCAAAACCACCATCTCATGCTACCTCATTCACAAACCCAGTCTTGCCTAGATCTCCCTCCGATCCATGTTCATTATTAACATCAGTTTCCCCTTATTATTATGAGTGCAGTTAGCTAGACACATCTATCTCGCTTCCCAATTCCATGGACTCAGCGAAGCATAAAACAAAAACCATACCCGACTCATAAAACTTCCCAGGTGACAAGGGTGGTTTAACCAAAACTAGTAAACTCCTATAAAAAGGGTTTTCCCATCATGTTTGACTCAGCACACACACCTTTTCACAAAACAAAATAGTTCTACCCAAAACATAGGATCAACATGGTCAAGGAGCACTTGCCTTGTTCTTGTGGTTCCGGTTGTTCTGGATTCTCAAAACCTTGTTTCTGCAGCTTGTCGTAGACAGCTTCCTGAACCTGTCCTGCTATGTAGGATTTACGTGCATACAAGATTCACAGCAATCAATATCATTCACAAAATCCTAAACTAGATGCGATGATGTACATGCATGCTATCCTATGATTAGATTGATTTGTACGTGTTCTTGCATGGCTTGCATGGTCAGAGGTGTTCGGATCAAAGGTGGTCATGGCGATGATCTTGTTTTTAGATCAAACTGATCATCGAGTGATCTGTCCACGAAAAGGCTTCTGTTCGAAAGGAATCGAAGAACAGATGCAAAGAGATGAACAACATGATGTCGTAAGGTGGTATTGAAGTCCTACCTCACGTTCTTCTTATCTTCGAGGTCCTCCTCAGGCCACTCGGTTCTTCTCCGATGATCTCCCTTGTTGCGCTTCGGCGATGTTTTGCTCGGCGAGTTAGGGCTAGAGCTCTAAGTCGTCGGCTCAGGAGTTGAAAGAGAAGTTCGTGGTTTTGGCCAGAGGTTTTGGGTTCTATTTATAATCGGGAAGGGAAGAGTCCTAATTTGATTGGATCCCGAATAAAAGTCTTATTCAGATCTTGTTGGATCCTGATGTCTTATCTTTGGTAACATTGTGGAGTTTGGATCGGTTTTCGTTGCGTACTGGTATCTTTATGCGTGAAAACTGCTCCAGACTCGTTACCTCCGTGATGATGAGCTCCGGAAGCTCCACGTGTCCTTCCGAGCCTGGTATCTCTTCTCCCACATATACGAGCTCCGGTTGTGCCGCGTGTCACGGGCGAGACCTCCCTCTTCTTCGGAGACGAGCTCTGCGCACGCCACGTGTGGGTGCCGGTCTTTCCGCCTTTCCTTCCCTCAGGGACATGCCCCGAGGTCGACACATGTTCAGCAGCGACGGACCTCCGAAGATAAGCTCCGGTGGCGACACGTGTTCAATAGATCCGGACTTCTCTGAGATGAGCTCCGAGATTGACACGTATCCCCCGCGACTGGTCCTCTTATTTCCGCGAGGACTAGCTCCGTGGATGACACGTGTCCTATGAAAAATGCCTTTGCTTCTTCCGCAGAGGCTATCTCCGCGGGCAGCACGTGTCCCACAGGGTCGGACCTCTTTCCAATTGCGGAGGTGACCCCCGAGCCTGCCACGTATCCAGTTTAGCGTCGGACCTCTCCAATCTCTTCGGGGATGAGCTCCGAACGCGCCACGTGGTCTGCTGGTCGTGAAAGTTGCTTTCGGTGCTCTCAGAAAGCTTTACTGGCTATCCTTTTGATACTTGTTTCTGTTCCCTCTTTTCTAAAAATGTTCTTCTTCTTCATAAACATGAACATATGGTGACACCCGAGATGAGGGTGTCACACCGGGGCTCGCCTGTGAGGAGAGGGAAGACCCGACCCTGTTGGACACATGGCGCCTTCGGAGCTCGCCCCTGCGAAGGCGGCAAGGCCCGGCTCTGCTGGCCACGTGGCAGGCCCGGGGCTCGCATCTGAGGAGAGGGGAGGCCCGGCCTCGCTGGACACGTGGCGCCTTCGGAGCTCGCCCCTGCAAAGGCGGCGAGATCCGATTCTGCTGGCCACGTGGCAGGCCCGGGGCTCTCCTCCGAGGAAAAGGGAGGCTCGGCCCCGCTGGACACGTGGCGCCTTCGGAGCTCACCCCTGCGGAGAGGGCGAGGTCCTTAGGCGGTTTTTCTCCTGTGCGCGGGGTACCCGGTATTGTTCTAAGGGGGGTGGATTGTGTGATATCCTGACTCCCGGTTTAATAGGATTGATATAGTACTCATATCATCAAGTTTTCCTCGATGCGCACGAGTAAGGACAAAGTGCGCCGAAAAGATGAGTGGTGGTATGTGAGGCCAATCTATAATCCTAGAGAGTTGTTACATATAACCTTTGTCTGCTAGAAATGAATATCAAGCACCAAATAAGAACTTTCAAGGAACAACGTTAGAGCTTCATTATCCTCCTGTTTCCAACGATCTCAGTCCAAGTGTTTATACGAAAAGGCAATTGTTTGAAATGTTTTTTTTACGGGCTGAGTCAGCCGTGATGATTAATCTATCCGGAAAGTACGTAGAACGGAGTTGATAGTGCTTGTTGCGCTAAGTATGGAGTGGACTACAGCACTTGCATATGTGGAGCCGTGGAGGTGCGAGACAAACGAGACCAGAGATTATGGGTGACTGCCAACCTTGTTGTTGACCTAACACATAACATTATCTGGCCACTATCTTCTATCCCCTAATCATGATTTTCCAGTATCATTTCCGACTGTCTTAGCTACTTTTCTGTTGATGAAGTATCGGACCAATTCCCTCAATTTTCGGACTTTGAAATGAAGTCTTGTCAGCATGAGTTGTTCAGTTTCAGTACTGAAAAGTTGGTGCAATCCTAGACCTGGTTAGCCGAACCTGAGGGGTAGCCATGAGCCATCTGCCACTAAAACTCTTGTCTTGGCTCGTCAGGTCTTTTAAAATTCCATTTGGCTCTAGGCGTTCCCATTGATGTGAAATCAAGCAAACACTAGCCTTCAATCAAAGAGACCATATCTTTATTTTTTCATGTCAATCACGAAAGCTCGCTTCCTAAAGCTATCCTGGTGAGTGCCAAGAAAATGCTGGTGCCAATCCATCCATCCAATAGCTAGGAACCTAAGCAAGATACAGAGGTTGACTACTGTTCCAGAAGCAGGGCCCCGATTTTTCTGCCACTTCTGTCTCTCGACATGCCATAGCTTTCTGTTTTATATATAATTTGCTTTGGAAGGCTTGAGCTTCTCTGCGACTTTCATCTGGACTTGCCGACACAACACGAGAACAGAAAAGTACTTAGGAAGATTACAAGTGCAGCTTCGTTTGGTATTCTTAACCTTTGGCTCTGAGGTCCGATGCCCCTAGGTTAGGTAAAGATCTTCTGAAACAATGCCGCGTGAGATCGCACGTAGCTTTAAGAAACGAAGCGGACCCGCCTTTATCCAGGTCACCGTCGGTGCCTGCGTTTCTCACGCTGGTTATCGGGCGATCTGCTTCTGATTTCATGCGGCCTGGCCTTTGGATCAGGGCTAAGGCAGCACGGAAAAAAGAGGCCGGGACGCCACGCCACGCGGTTGCGTCGGAAGATGCCGCGCGCGGACAAGGAGCAAATAATTTGCGCTTTGTTCCTTGTGAAAACTTCTGGGAACTTGTTGCGGGATCGTTCCTTTACTTAGCAACCCTGACTTTTGCTTTTCTCGGGAAGTGCTTTGTCCTTGCCTTATTCCCGCCCAGGATACGTGTTGATCTTCTGCAAACGCGAGGAAAGCCCCGTGTGGCTACACACTCGTCAGATTTAATGTTACTGAGTTGCTCGTGTATCTCTTTGATTTTAAGCACTGGAATCAAATGGAGAGACCGTTGCTTCTCCTGCCAATCTTCTTTCAAAGTCAGAACTGTACCCTAGTTTCTTCAGAGAAAACAGGTGTCCGTAGTGTAAAGCTGGGGGAGAACCGGAGAAAGAAACGGGTAACCTTTTTGGTGAGACCAAGTTAATTTACTTGGATCTGGTAGACCAACCCTTCCAGTTCTGTACTCTTGCTTTTTTTTAAAAAAAAAGAAAAAGATCCTACTCCGCCACACCCACCCCTCTCAACCTCGTTGCCCCGCCACGAACAAGCAACTGGTGTGGTGCCCAGTCGCTAGCTCGTAACACGACTGCAAATCTGCCGGCGAGACCGGAAGACTAATAACTATTCAGTTGCATCTTTGTTTATGTATGTTTGTTGAAGGGGCAGGAGGAGGAGGAGGAAAAATAACTTTGTCACAGGTTCGTACAGCCAGGTGGAGGTTCGCTCGATGCGAGCAACAAGTTGCCTGGAACAAAGTTAGAGAGAGCATCATTGAGATAGGCAAGCGGCAGGGCAGCCGCAGGTCGAACAAAGGTGGACGGATCACTGATGGAGAAGGACCAGGACTGTGTCTGTTTTCTTTTCCCTTTCTTTTTTTTTGAAACGACCGGGAATGTTTTCCGGCACCAAATCATATGATGTTATTCGCACTCGTGGACCTCTATATTGGCCTCTAAAGTAATATTTTTAGCCTTTTACAGTTGACTCTAAAAGATTTCTACCTTTACAGTTTATTTGTCCGCACTCATTCACCTATAGATCAGATCTCTATATCAACTATCAACTATTTTATATTAGATAATACAACTATATCATAATTTATATTATTTCATATAACTACTTATGTTAATAATATTATATTTATAACATATATAAATTCATTAAATTTATTTTTTACTTCTTTTTTTCTTATTTTCTCCCTTTCTCTTTTTTTCCCTCACATCTTTTTTTTCTTATTTTCCTTTTCCTTTCTTTTCCCTCCTCTTTTTTCCTTTCTTTTCTCCCTTTTCCTCCCTTCTTATTTTTTTCTTTCCTTTTTCCCTCCCTTCTTTCTTTCACTCTCTCCTCTCTCTCCACAGGCGCTACAGGCGCCTTCACATGTGGCGGCGCTATCTCCCAGCCGCTGCTACCAACACCGCTGCAGGCAGCCGCTAAGCCACCGGCCGGCAAATTAGCCGTGCCGGCCGCTTTAGCGTGCTGCGCTGCGAGCAGCCTGAGGCGACAGGGACGCGTGCACCGAAGCGTGGCAGTGGCACGCGTGCGAATGCGAACCCGTCCCCTGACCCACCGGACGAGGGCGCACTGCTGGTGATTCGTACTGGACCGGAGGGAGACGCCTTTTACGCCTTTGCCATTTCTTCTCGCTTTCTTTTGTGTGTGCGTGTGTTTTACACAGATCATGCTGGTATCCATCTACGTCGATTCGATCTTCGTGATGTTGTGGCACGATGGGAGGGAGGGAGGGACGCAGGCAGGCGAGACGCGTGACGGGTAGAAAAGACCGTCTACTCGTTCTTGCTGTCGATTTACTGGTACGAGTACCATTACTGCCTTCTGGTAGAAAAAGGCCGTCCGCTGGTTTGTGCTTCCGTTCGGCGAGTTGTTCAGCGATTACGAAGCCCGCGCATAATATCGTAGGTCCAATGGCTGCTCGCTTCGTTGTTCACACGTACGGGTACGGCCCAGCAGAGATCTTGCTGGGCCTTCTTCCCTGGGCTGGGCCTGGATTTAACCAACATACCCTTTGGTTGTGGGCAACTCCTCCGAAAAAGTTGCGATTCCCCAGCCCAGCTCGCCCGTCGGTGCACCGGCTCGAGTTTATTACGGATAGTTGCCTGTTGAGTGGAGTCGCCGAGTCGGCGGGCAGAGAGAGCCAAGACAGAGAGAGAGAGAGAGAGAGCGCTGGGGGCTGCGTGCCGTGTGCCGCTTGCATACAGGTGCTCGTGAGCTCCATCTCGTTCCAGTTTAATACACCACCGGCTTTGCCGACATGCGGCCACGCCATGTCGGCCCTTAAATACTCTCTAACCGATTCCTAACAAGATGCTACTACTCCGCCGACGCGACTCATGCGGCCACGTACGTTTGTACCGGAGCGAAGCGTACATACCCGTACAGAGATTCTCATGTTGGGCCGAACCTGCGCGGCGAAGCTTCTACCCCGCTGTTCGTTCGCATGGTGTGTAGCTCACGATG
Source organism: Neostapfia colusana (assembly GCA_030760725.1). Classification (NCBI taxonomy): domain Eukaryota; kingdom Viridiplantae; phylum Streptophyta; class Magnoliopsida; order Poales; family Poaceae; genus Neostapfia; species Neostapfia colusana. Next base: position 122,505,734 of record JASWHV010000004.1, read on the forward strand.
TCGGCGCGCACGCGATCCTCCACGCTCGCCTCCCAACTTGCCGGCGGTTTCCCACGTGAACGAGCGCCCGGGTTCGGATGCTGCGCGCGCGCCCCGGTTCGTGCCCGCCGCGCCGGCCGTTGCTTGGTTCAAACGACGTTCGTTGCGAGACAGAGCATCAGGCTGGCTTGATGTGAGAGGCGCGCCATTGCCGTGGACCTTCGCTTGGGAATGCCCTCTCCGAGCCAGTGGCGAGTCACGACGGTTCACGAGTCCAGAAGAATTGTGCCAGGCGCTTGAGCCCCACACCACCCGCCCTCGACTACAAAAGGCGCGCGCGCCGCGCGCCCACCCGAACGCCTCGCAGCCCACCACCCGGCGGCCGAGCCCAGTCTCCAGAGCTGAGCACCACGCCATGAAGCGAACCAGGGCGCAGCAATACAAGGCCCCGGAGCCGCAGGACGCGGCCGTCGCGGACGCCGGCAACCCCAAGCCCCAGCGCCGGGCCAAGCAGCCGCGGCAGCCCAGGGGCGGCAAGAAACCCGCCGCCGCGTCCGTTTTCGCCCCGCCCGGGCCGGAGACGGTGCCCGCCGTGCCGGACGTGCGCGGCGTCGGGGAGGCGGGGCCCCAGGCTGCGGAATGGGACCTCGACGCCGGGCTCGGCGACGGGGCGTGGTGGTGGACGTGGGGCGTCGACGAGGACAAGCTGCTCGGGTGGTTCCCCTTCGTGGAAGAGGACTTCCGGTGCCTCGGCGGTCGCGCCGGCGACTGGGAGCTGGCCTTCGACGACGACATCTGGAGGATCCACCAGATCCACGAGATACCCAATTACGCCGCCAAGTGATCGGACCGCTCGCATCGCGTCGGCCTTAGCTAGGAACCGAGCTTGCTGGTTGGCGCTTCCTCTGCTTATCTCGCCTTCTCGTTGGGAGACCATTTTGGTACAGGGATGGGGAACGTGGCGATCGCGACTTCGCCAGTCTGTAGCAGGTGATGAGGCAGCTAGTAGTACGTAGGTTATTAGGGATGTTATGCCACTCGCGATGATGCAGATGAAATCCAATGCTCTTCGTTGTTTACAACCGCATCTTTGGTCACACTCTGCGATAGCTTCTCGACTTTTCACTGTTAAGCAGTCGACCTGTTCTTCTGATTCGCTTACGACCAGAGGGTCGAACGCACCCTTGGGGGCACCTAGTCCCTTGGATCCTACCCAAACATTCGCCGGGTGATTATAAGTCCGGGCGCTATCACGGCGTTAGCCAGTTTATGAACGTTTCAATCAGGGTTGCAAGGCTGTATTTGCTGCTTTGTCATGCCGCTTATTGTGAATAATGTATATTATTGAGAAGGACGGAGCCTCAAATATATAGAGTATATAGAGTACATGATGAGTATAAATATGCAAATAAGCCCCTAATACATCATCTAATATAATATCATTATTATATCTCTAACACCCCCCTCAAACTAAAGGGTTTGTGCCTTCGTGAAGAAATCCGTCAGCCGAAGCTCTGAAGGCACATACTGAAGATCAACAACACCATCCTGTACCTGTGCTCGTGTATAAGAAGCATCAACACCAATATGCTTGGTAAGCTCATGCTTGACCGGATCACGAGCAATACTGATAGCACTTGTACTGTTAGACAAGAGAGGAGTCGGCATCCCAACAGAAACACCAAAATCCTCAAGCAACCATCGCAACCAAGTAACCTCTACACTCACAAGAGCCATAGCATGCAACTCAGCCTCTGCACTCGAACGAGAAACTGCTACGTGCTTCTTAGTCTTCCAAGCAATGAGGGAAGCACCAAGAAAAACACAATAGGCAGAAAGTGATCGACGATCAGAGGGATCACTAGCCCAAGTAGCATCAGAGTATGCTTTGAGCTGTAAAGAACTAGAGCGTGAAAAAAACAAGCGTCTAGAGATAGTACACGAAGATAACGCAAGACACGAAGCAAGTGACTATAGTGGACCTGAGTGGGAGCCGAAACAAACTGACTCAGAATGTGAACATAGTACGAGATATCAGGACGAGCGACACCAAGATACACTAGACTACCAACAATATGACGGTAACGAGTAGGATCATCAAGAGGCTCACCATTAGTGGCACGAAGATGGACATTGAGTTCCATGGAAGTCTCAACAGTCTGGTGATCAGTGAGTGAAGCCCGATCAAGAAGATCCTGAATGTACTTTTCCTGAGATAGATAAATTCCCTCAGAGGAAGAGGAAACCTAAATCCCAAGAAAGTAGCGAAGAGGACCAAAATCGGACATAAGAAACTGCTCACTGAGACGGGCCTTCACAAAGGCAATGTACTCAGAATCGTCTCCGGTGATGATCATGTCATCAACATAGAGAATAAGAAGAGTGCGACCACGAGACGAAGTGTGCACAAAGAGTGCGGGATCATGAGCACTGGCAGAGAAACCAGCAGCAGCGACCACAGTCATAAAACGCTGAAACCAAGCACGAGGAGCCTGCTTAAGGTCGTAAAGAGAACGACGAAGGCGACAAATCATACCCTCAGGAACAGAATACCCAGTTGGTGGATGCATATAAACCTCTTCTCGCAGCTCACCATTAAGAAAGGCATTCTTCACATCAAGCTGAGAGATGGACTAGGTACGAATAGAGGCTACAGCAAGTAGAGTGCGAACAGTGGTCATATGAGCGACAGGAGCAAAAGTCTTATCATAGTCACGACCATGTTCCTGCTGGAAACCACGAGAGACTAGTCGAGCCTTATAGCGCTCAAGTGATCCATCAGAGCGGGTCTTAACCTTATAGACCCACTTACAGGTGATAGGGCGAACACGTGGGGGACAGGGCACAAGTTCCCACGTGCCGGTGCGCTCGAGAGCAGCAATCTCTTCGGCCATCGCATGTTGCCATTCCTGATGAGTAACAGCATCACGATACGTAGCCGGCTCAGGTAGAGCAGTAGCAGCAAAGCTAGAAGGAGAAAACCGATCAGGAGGATGTCGAGAACGATGACCACGTCCAAGGGGTTGTTCACGAGAAGAATCATCAGAAGGAGATGATACCTTAGGAGAAGAAGGCGTACCAGGAGAGGCAAACTGAGCTGGAGTAGACGGCTCATTAGAAGAAGATGACACATCTGAGCGAGAAACAACTCGTCGAGTATAGACCTGTGTCACAGGAGTCTTCAAAGTATAATCGGGAACCAAAGAAGAAGGTTCCGAAGAGGGAGGAACCATGGAACGAGATACTGAGTGTGAAGGAGGTACAATCGCAACTGGAGCATCAGGAAGGAACAGAAACGAAATAGGATCAATCACAGATACAGAAGAAGTATCAGAAGATGGTCGAGGATAGAAAGAGCGTGTCTCATCAAATACAACATCTCGTGGAATCCTCATCCATCGACCAACCGGATCCCAACAACGATATCCCTTATGCTCCGAACTGTACCCTAGGAAGACACACTCGATAGACTGAGCAGTCAGCTTAGTGCGCTCACGTGGTGCGAGCAACACGTAGCACACACAGCCAAAGAGACGAAGGCTGGTGTAGTCAGGCATTTTGCCTGTAAGGCGCTCAAAAGGAATCCCACCATTAAGAGCAGACGAGGGTTGAATGTTAATTAAGTAAGTGGCAGTAGAAACAACCTTGGCCCAAAAATGAGGTGGTACAGAAGAAGCAATAAGAAGAGTACGAGCTGTCTCAAGGAGATGACGATGCTTGCGCTCAGCAACGCCATTCTGAGCATGAGCACCTGGACAAGAAAACTGAGCAAGAGTACCTTGCTCAGAAAGAAATTGACGAAGAGCATCAGAGAGATACTCGCTAGCAGAATCGGCTCGAAAAATACGAATAGGAGTGTCAAACTGAGTGCGGATCATAGTCGAGAAGGACTTTTAGATAGATAGCGCCTCACTACGATGTTTCATAAAGTAAACCCATGTGTGGCGAGAAAAATCATCTATAAAAATGATGTAATATCGATGTCCTCCTTTCGAAGCAAAAGGAGCAGGGCCCCATACATCAGAATAAATAAGATCAAAAGGGCGCGCAAACACTGACTCGCTAGAAGAATAAGGAAGTTGAATCTGCTTCCCTAACCGACAACCCTAAAACTGAGCTAAAGACTGAGAACTAGAGACTGATCCTAAAAGACCATGACGAACTAGAATGGACAGACGAGAGGCACAAGGATGACCCAAACGGTGGTGCCATTGAGTAATCGTTGAAGTGGACGAGGCAGCAAGACTGGAGCCGACTGATCTCGCACGCGCAGCGGAAGGAAGACGAAGCTAGTCAAGCTCCCAAAGACGTTGTGAATCACGATGACGAGGGCCAGTACCAACCAGGTGACCCGTGCGACGATCCTGAACGTAACAAAGATCATGATCAAGAATCACTCGACAATTATTATCAATGAGTTGACCAGCGGATATAAGCTGCATTGTAAGTCCAGGAACTAAGGAAACATCAGGAACACCAAAAGAGTCAGATAAAAGAGTGCCCTGTCCAACAACCGAAAGAGGAGAACCATCGGCAGTATGAACAGTAGAAGAAAGATATGAAGGACTCAAGGAAGACAAACTGGTACGATAGGGAGTCATATAGAACAAAGCACCAGAATCAAGAATCCATGGACAAGTACCTGGAGCAGAAGTAAGATGTGGTCCCTCAGTGGAAGACAAAGAAGCAGCAGCAGTACTTGAAGGTAAAGAAGACAAAGTCACAGAACTAGTAGCTCCCGATGGTGCAGAAGTAGCGAGGCGACGAAGAAGCATGAGCAATTGTGCATCCGTAGTTGCAGAACCCCCCTGAGATCCTCCAGTACTAGCACCACCAGTACTCTGTAAAGACCGACGAGACTGAGCCTTCGTCTTTCTGAAACAATACGCCTCCACATGACCATCTTTACCACAATAATCACAATGAAGAGCACCACGTCCCCCAACTGTAGAAGGAGGCGCAACCGAAGACGGGACGGTCGGTGGAGGAGTCATGTGCATAGGTGTCGTAGAGCGAGCCGCTAACACTGAAGAAGTAAGCAGCAACCCAGCAGCCTGAAGACGAGTCTCCTCATTACGAACACTCATCAGAGCGTCCATAAGAGAGACACACGGGTGACGAGCAAGTAGCTGAGCACGAAGAGGCTCAAATTCGGCACGAAGACGAGTCAGAAAATCATAAGTGCGTCGAAGCTCAAGCGCAACCTTCTGACTCTGACAAGACTGACAAGTACCTGTGGACAATCGAGGACCAAGAGTATCAAGCTGACGCCAAATAGCAGACATCTGACCGAAGAACTCCTCGACTGTAGCATCTCCCTGCTGTAACAGCTGCTCTTGACAAATAGCAGCAAGGTAGGTAGACTGTCCAGTAGGCTCGTAACGAGAGCGTAGAAAATCCCACATCTGATATGCATACTCAAACTCAACTATATCCGCAGCAAGACGATCCTCCATACTAGCAGCAAGAATAGCAGCAGCTCGAGCATCATCATCCAACCAAGTCCTGTATAAGCTGAAGTGAGACTCGTATGCAGACAAACGAGTCTCATAATCCGCAAGTAACTTCCTCTTATCATCATCGGTTGCCTTATCTGAAATAACAGGCTGAGAAGGAACTGCAGGACAGGGCGGACATTTGAGATCGCCCGTGAGGAACTCCCAGAGTCGTAGACCACGCATATGTAGACGCATACGAGGACCCCAATCACGGTAATTGGTGCCATTGAAAAGCACTGGACACCTCACAACTGGGACCCCGGCCGAAGAAGAAGTTGTCGGTACCCTCGATATGAGGTACCCCCGCGCACAGGGGAAAATGCCTAAGGATCTCGCCCTTCTCCGCAGGGAGAGCTCCGAAGGCGCCACGCGTCCAGCGGGGCTGGACCTTCCTCTCCTTAGAGGGGAGCTCCGGGCCCACCACGTGGCATACAGAAGCCGGACCTCCCCCTCCGCGGGAGAGAGGTCCGAAGGTGCCGCGTGTCCGGAGAGGCCGGACCTCCCTCTCCTCAGAGAGGAGCTCCGGGCTCGCCGCGTGGCCAACAGAAGCCGAACCTCCCCTCCGCGGGGAGAGGTCCGAAGGCTCCACGTATCCTGCGGGGCCGGACCCCCCTCTCTTCTGAGGAGGGCTCCGGGCCCGCCACGTGGCCAGCAGAACGGCGCTGCCTGCCCCCGAGCGATAGGCAGTGGGCGTAAAGACGCCCCATACCTTGCCCGTACAAGGTATTCAAGGCCCGCGCCTTTCCAAGACGCGGAGACGCGGAGCACGCCTCTGTCAGGTGTCGTTGCGCCCAGTCGCATCACAGACTAGCGCGTAGTGTCAGAGGCTGCCAGCCAATAAACACAGCGACAAGACATCCCATGCCGCCCCCGCCGTCATCATCCAGTACGACTAGCATGCGGCATGGGCAGGGCGGCAAGATGAAGACTCAGAAGCCTTCGACTAGAGGCAACTACCGGCATAACTGCAGATACGGTAGATGATAGACAATCTTCCCGGGACCACCTGTCGGGTCCCGCCCCCCTTGTAAGCTGCCCGAGTCTTCGACTATAAAAGGCTCGGGTAGGCGACGATAGCAAGGGTTCGCACTTGGCAACTCATACGCTAGCCATACTCTCTCAAGTTGTAACTAACCCCCAAGCTCAGGACTCCGGCCCTGAGCAGCAAGCAATACAGCGAGCTCCATAGCTCGCCGTGGATGTAGGGTTTTACGCTCCGGCGGCCTGAACCACGTAAAACTCGCCGTGTCAAGCTCTTACTAACTCGTCCACCTGCGCAAGCTCTCAGCTAGGGACTAGCCCCACCGAAAAAAGAACCTCCACGGGCTGCCCAGTGCAGGCCCGGGGGAAGTGTCGACTGAACACTTCGACATTTGGCGCGCCAGGAACGGGGGCTTTTCCCCTTGCGCGACGAGTTCCCGCCGACGAAGATGACCAAGCTTCCTTCAGCGGCAAACTCTCCCCCCCTGCGTCCGTGGCAAACCGTGACCAGGGGAGAGTACATGATGACACACTCAGGACGGAGTGTGTCAGGGCAAGCTGGGAGCCAGCAACCGGCTCTGGCCGCGCCGACCCCGGCAATGCAGGCTCCAACCAGCGTCAGTCCTTCAGTAGCGCCGGGCGTACCCGGTGGGGGTGCGCTAGCAGCAGCAAGGGCGCTACTGCACAATCCGCCTGCTGGGGACGCGCCTCAGACAGCGACCCAGCAGTGGATTCGCGAGGTAGACCGTCTTATCGCCGCCGCCGCAAACCATTGACTTCGGCGGGGATGACGCTCCGGCAAACCAGCTGTGTCGCTGACGCGCACGCCAACGGTTGACGGGTAGACGGCGGGTTCCAGCTCCACCAAACTTCCGTCGACGGACCTGAGGACAGAGCTGGAACGGTGCCACTTGGGCCAAGATGCCCGAGTGTTCCTCGAGCGACGTCGAGAAAGGCGTCGCACTCAAGAGGCTGGCGACAACATGACGTCGGCCTCGACCCAGCCTGGAGGGCAGACCTTCGCTACGCGAGCTCTGCCCCAGGCGTACGCCGCACAGCATAAGCCACAACCATGTGCTCTGCAAGCGGCGTCCCCGGCCTATGGCACAACCTTGCCCATACCGGCGTACACTGTGCCAGGCGCAACCAAGCGTTCGCGGCACCAGTACCTGCACTGGGAGCCAGCAACCGGCTCTGACAGCGCCGACCCCGGCAATGCAGGCTCCAACCAACGTCAGGTCTTCAGTAGCGCTGGGCGTACCCGGCGGGGGTGCGCTAGCCGCAACAAGAGCGCTACTGCACAATCCGCCTGTTGGGGACGCGCCTCAGGCAGCGACCCAGCAGTGGATTCGCGAGGTAGACCGTCTTGTCGTCGCCGCCGAAAACCCTTGACTTCGGCGGGGACGACGCTCCGGCCAACCGGCTGTGTCGCTGACGCGCACGCCAATGGTTGACGGACAGACGATGGATTCCAGTTCCACCAGGCTTCTGTCGACGGACCTGAGGACTGAGCTGGAACGATGCCACCTGGGCCAAGACGCCCCAATGTTCCTCGAGCGGCGACAAGAAAGGAGTCGCAGCCAAGAGGCTGGCGTCAGCATGACGACTGCCTCAACCCTGCCTGAGGCGCAGACTTTCGCCACGTGAACTCTGCCCCAGACATACGCCACGCAGCATATGCCACAGCCATATGTCCTGCAAACGGCGCCCCCGGTCTATGGCGCAGCCTTGCCCATACCGGAGTACACTGTGCCAGCGGCGAACCAAGCGTTCGCGGCACCAACACCTGCAGCAACAGGGGCAGGATGTACGGCCCTGGAGCCCCACCTCCGCTTCACGAGGTGGCCGCGCAAGTTTTGGCCGCACCTGCCCGAGAAGTACGACGGCAGCGTCAACCCGGCGGGGTTCCTCCAGATCTACTCCACCGCCGTACTTGCCGCAGGAGGGGATGAGGCCGTCATGGCCAAGCTACTTCCCCGTCGCCTTGACCGGCCCAGCCCGGTCTTGGCTAATGAACCTCCCTCAGGGTTCCATAACTTCCTGGGGAGAGCTCTGCCGGCAGTTCATCGCCAACTTCGGCAGCTCCTACACCCGTCCCGACACGGAGCTTGACCTCCAAGCCATCAAGCAACAACCTGGGGAGTCGCTGCGCTCCTTCATCCAGCGGTTCTCCCAGGTACGCAACACCATTCCGCATATTCAAAGTGCTTCTGTGGTGGCGGCACTTCGACAGTGTCCAGGACAAGAAGATGCTTGGGAGGCTTGCAACCAGAGAGGTCTGCGATGCCTCCGAGCCCTTCAACCTGGCGGACAAGTGCGCCAGAGCAGCCAGAGGGCGGAGCTGGCACTCACTGCCAGCTTCCGAAGACGGAAGACAGCCCGAAGACGGCGGAGTTCAAGCTGAGCTCCCAACCACGTCAGACAGCCAAGAGCCAAGCACTGGCTGACTTCGTGGCTGAGTGGACGCCAACAAAGGCTGACCCAGGGGGCCGCGAAGACGGTGAACCAAAGTACCGAGCTCCGGTCTTCACCGGGCCTCGCTGGACGCTCTTCTTCGACGACTCCTCGCGAAAGCAGGGGGCCGGTGCCAGCGTACTACTTCTCATGCCATCGGGGGAGCAGTCTGGGTACATGGTGCGTCTCAATTCCAAGGCAACCAACAACTTGGCACAGTATGAAGCACTCATCTTTGGCCTAAAAGACAGTCCTGTCTCTGGGCGCTTGCCAGTTGTTGACGCAGGGCGACTCCCAGCTAGTTATCAAGCAAGTTAAGGGTGAATGCCCCTGCAATGACCCACAGCTAGCTGCTTATCTGCTTCACGTGCGGATGTTGGAGAAAGGATTCCTCGCCTTGGACCTGCGCCATGTACCGGACACTTGCACGGCCGCAGCTGACAACCTCTCAACGAAAGCCTCCATCGGAGCCCCTGCGCATGAAGGAGTCTTCGAGAGGACGTTGCTGCGGTCCACAGCCCAGCCCGCCGAGCCGGGCGAAGGGGGCTGAACCAGTGCCTCGAAGCTAGGCAGTCCCGGCGGCCCTGGATGCCGCCAAAGGATCGTAAGAGTCACGGGGGACTCCGTGCAACCCAGCGCTCAAGATCCAGAAGCTCAAGTAGTCCCGATGCATGGACCACGGAGGTCCGGGACTCCTTGAAGGACTTCCTTCCTGATGAACGTGCATCCGATGAACGGGTGGTGCGGATGGCTAAGTGCTACGTGCTGGTATCTTTACTGGCGTGGCGCCACGACATCCTATTGCGGTGCATAACCCAGGAGGAAGGATGCGATTAGCTCGCAGTAGTCCAAGGAGGCAAGTGCTGGGAACGCTCATCGTCCCGCACGTTGGTCGGTTAAGCCACCCGGCATGGCTCCTATTGACTGAGAGCCACCTGGACGCCGTCAAACCGGTTAGGGATGCAATGCGTGCCAGGTCCACGCCAAGCAGACCCACACAACCGGTGCAGACGCGCACCCAGAGCCGTCGGGGGATACCGGCTCCTCCATGTCGAGGGCCAGCCGGACTTCCCACGGCCGGGTCACGGGAACTACCCTTCCACATGGTATGCGGGGCCGAAGCCATGCTTCCCCTGATATAGCCATGGGGGTCCCCCCGTGTCCGGCGTACGACGAAGCCACGCATGACCCGCTCTGCGTGAAGACAGGTGCTCCGACGCTACCCAGTAAGTTCACCATGCTTACTTAGATGTTTATTTAAATTACGCATTAATTTATATGAACACCTCCCCACGCTCTAGACAGTGTGCGTCCATTGTACACTCTGCTCCTCTTTCCTGCTTTCATGCATAGTCGATATTTGTCGTCCTGCCGAAGGCGGTAGTGCTTGGGGTACCTGCCAGAGGCCCGGTGGCCTTTTGGATCTCCCCCTATAAGGGTACTGCACCGCGAGTTGGTCTCCTCCGAGAAAAGACCAACTCTAGAACGGGGGGTCAGGAGCCTTGCTTTGCCCGGTCTTGCACCCAAAGCATGCGCACTCTGCCTCCCGGCGCTACGGTCTCAGTACCAGGGGGCCGGGAGGTTACACCCTGACTGGGCTGGGGCCAGACCTCCGGGACCAAGTGCACTGGATTGGAAAGCCCTGTATTCCGGCCTGGGACAGTAAGCCAAATGAGACTAAGGGATAGGAAAGGGGGGACCACTGAGCAGTTCCGGACCTCCGCCCCCACAGCTGGGCCGATCTCCGAGGCCAGCCCTCGCCCTCCTTTCAGAGGCGAGCGCTGATGCCGGACCTCACGCCCTTCGCTGGCCTGAGCTTCGATGACTTCCGGACTCCGCCCCCATAGCTGGGCCGAGCTCCGAGGACAGCCCTCGCCCTCCTTTCAGAGGAGAGCGCTGACGCCGGACCTCATGCCCTTCGTTGGCCTGAGCTCCGATGACTTCCGGACTCCGCCTCCACAGCCAGACCGAGCTCCGAGGCCAGCCCTCGCCCTCCTTTCACAGGCGAGCGCTGATGCCGGACCTCACGCCCTTCGCTGGCCAGAGCTCCGATGACTTCCGGACCTCCGCCCCCACAGCCGGGCCGAGCTCCGATGCCAGGCTTCACCCTCTCCTAAGAGGCTGAACATCGAAGCCGTCAAGACCCTGCCAGGACAGGGAGTACTCAAGACAAGAAAGTGCACGGATCAGAAGAGACGAAGGTCCCACCTCGGGCTCGCTATCTCCCCCAGAGATGGGCCCGGGGGCCACTGTCGGTACCCTCGATATGGGGTACCCCCGCGCACAGGGGAAAATGCCTAAGGATCTCGCCCTTCTCCGCAGGGAGAGCTCCGAAGGCGCCACGCGTCCAGCGGGGCTGGACCTCCCTCTCCTCAGAGGGGAGCTCCGGGCCCACCACGTGGCATACAGAAGCCGGACCTCTCCCTCCGCGGGAGAGAGGTCCGAAGGTGCCGCGTGTCCGGAGAGGCCGGACCTCCCTCTCCTCAGAGAGGAGCTCCGGGCTCGCCGCGAGGCCAACAGAAGCCGAACCTCCCCTCCGCGGGGAGAGGTCCGAAGGCTCCACGTATCCTGCGGGGCCGGACCCCCCCTCTCTTCTGAGGAGGGCTCCGGGCCCGCCACGTGGCCAGCAGAACAGCGTTGCCTGCCCCCGAGCGATAGGCAGCGGGCGTAAAGACGCCCCATACCTTGCCCGTACAAGGTATTCAAGGCCCGCGCCTTTCCAAGACGCGGAGACGCGGAGGACGCCTCTATCAGGTGCCGTTGCGCCCAGTCGCATCACAGACTGGCGCGCAGTGTCAGAGGCTGCCAGCCAATAAACACAGCGACAAGACATCCCATGCCGCCTCCGCCGTCATCATCCAGTACGACTAGCATGCGACATGGGCATGGCGGCAAGATGAAGACTCAGAAGCCTTCGACCAGAGGCAACTACCGGCATAACTGCAGATACGGTAGATGATAGACAATCTTCCCGGGACCACCTGTCGGGTCCCGGCCCCCCTTGTAAGCTGCCCGAGTCTTGGACTATAAAAGGCTCGGGTAGGCGACGATAGCAAGGGTTCGCACATGGCAACTCATACGCTAGTGTAAGGATCGAAACGCCCAAGAGGGGGGGTGAATTGGGCTTTTTAAAATTTTAGAGCAATTTAAAACTTTAATGGTTGAAGCCCAATTCCCTATGCAAACTAAGTACGCAAGTAAGAGAGTTAAGTGCAGAATAGTAAAAGCGTAATAGTAAGGGGTGAGGAGAGAAATGCAAACTCCCGCGGAGACTCGGAGACACGGCGATTTTTCCCGTGGTTCGGTAAGATCATAAAAATCTTCCTACATCCACGTTGTGGCACCCACCAAAGGGTATGGCCACTCCCAAGTCACCAAGACAAGGGAATCCACTATCTTTCTCCGTTCGCCCTCTTCGGCAAGGTGGAGCTCAAGCCTTGTACAACGGTGATCCTCCGGGCTTCCACAAACACTTTGGTAAGCTCCGGAGTGATCTCTTTTTCCTCCAACGTTTACAGGGTGAGAGAAGTCACCAAGACACTCTCTCTCACTAGTCTAGAGATTCCAATCACCAAGAATGGACGCACACAAGCTTCTCTCTAGCTAGATATAACCTATAGTTGGATTACAAGAGGTTTTGAAGTGTGGAAGTGGTAGCTCTTGGTCTTGAATGCTTGAGAATGTGTAGTGAGGCTCAGGAGATCAAGACTTGTCGAAATGGCCGGTTGGAGGGGTATTTATAGCCAGCCCACACGAGATAGCCGTTGGAAAAGTGGGCAGACATCGGATCCTCCGATGCACCCCTTTATATGATCATCGGTCGAATTCCAAATTAGCTGATGTCACGTGTCAGATGTGACCGTTGGATATAACCGTTGGATCTTTTAATCGACCGATGTTACTTCAATTTATCATCGGATGATCCGGTGAGTTGATCTTCAGAATTGGGTTAGAAATATTGTCTCTGTTGAATTTGACCGATGTACACTTACTTCCTCATCGGATGGTCCGGTGTGTATATCTTCATAATAACTCAGATATCAACCTTCGGGTGAACTCAACCGATGTGCCACTTCCTTCACATCGGATGATCCGATGAGTACTGGAATCTGAGGTCTTCTTCTTCTGCCAACTCAAACTCGACCGATGTAGTCATTTTGCAAGACATCGGATGATCCGGTGAATGCAACTTGTTTGCTTCGAGTTGTTTTGAGTTGATCTTTTAGAATCCTCTCGAGTGACCTCTTTGATACTTGTTTGAAATGATATTACGATGAGGTGTGAGCTCCTTGTGTTGCCAATTTTGATAAAGTAGAGTCGTTCTATGATTTCTTCATTTAGTTTTTATGAGTATCGAATAACCCCTTAGAATGGATCATTGAGGGGTCTCCATTTGTATCCAATGAGCAGTAGATGGTGTGAATAGATAGTTCATTAACGGTTGATGTGATATATGTGAAACCTCGCATCCACAAACTCATTAGTAATAACGAACGGTTGTCATTAATCACCAAAACCATATCTCACGGGGGCCTAGATGCTTTCAATCTCCCCCTTTTTGGTGATTGATGACAACACAACGAGTAGAGCATATAATTGAATTAAAACACAATGCTCCAAAAAGAAATATAACAGGTACAAATTTGCAACACAAGTGGCTCGAAGGCTCAAATAATAAACGATAAGGCGTAAGAGCACAGAGTAGCACCCGGAGTACAATAATAGCAAATAATAATAACGATCAATCTCAAATAAAGTAGCAAAAGGACAATCTCAGATATAGTAGCAAAAGTGTAGACATAGACACTCCCCCTAGAACTGAGCTAACCCTCCCCCTGACTCTAACTCTTCTCCCCCTTTGGCATCAAGACACCAAAAAGGGAAGTCGAGTGCCTACGACTCAGGCGCGCTCCTGGCGATGGTGAAGCGGTCGGCGTCGACGGTGCTGTCGTCGGAGCTGCTGGAGGTAGAGGTCGCTGGTGCTGGAGCTGGAGCGGGAGCTGGAGCTGGTGCTGGAGCTGCTGTGGGGACTGGAGCTGGAGCTGGAGCTGCTGGGGGATCCGCTGAGGCTGCAGGCGCCGGTGGAGGTACTGCCGGAAGAGGTGAGGACTGGAGCGACGTCGGTGGCAGTACTGGAGCTGGTGCCAGTGGGGGTGCACCTGGAGCCTGACTAAGTCCCAAGTGCTGAGGTGGAAGAGCCACTCCAGTCTGCTGGTAGAGGTTGGTGACCAACCCCAGGATGCCCAACAGCATCTGCTGAGTCTGCTGCTGCTGGTCCAGAGTGCGTCGCGTTATCTGATCGACAAGGTTGGTGAACCTGTCGGTGTCCTCTCGCCTCTGACGGGCAATCTCCAGCTGCATCTCTTGCTGCTGCCTCTGAAGCTCCTCCTGTCGAGCTGCCTGCTGCTCCTGCTGCTGAGCCATCCGCTGAAGTAAGGCAATGAGCTCTGACGGCTGAGTCACCTGAGCCTCTGACACTGGAGGAGGTGAAGGTGGTGGAGCAGCTGAGCCTCCTGCCTCTGCGTCGTGCTGTCTCGGTGAGGGAGGAGCAGGAGGGAAGTACTCCTCGACACTGTCGCTGGTGTCGCTGTCCGACCACACGTGCTGTAGGTCTCCTCCCTGAGCCTCTGCCTGTGCCAGCTCTGCGTCCTCCTGAGTCAGCTCTGCCCAGTCCTCCTCGGACAGTCTGGCTCGTACCTCACGCTCAACGGGACGGCCAAGGCGGCGGTCTCCCGGAGTGGGGACTCGGTAGTGGCTGAACCGGGTCACGTGCATCTCCGTCAGCTGAGAGACTCCTGGAGTGTCCTCTGGAACCAGCTGGTGAAGAAGGTGACAGATCCAGTGACCAAAGACCAGCTGTCGTAGCATCCCAACTCCATCGGTGATCACGTCCTCCATCTCGCAGATCAGAATGTCTACTATGTCGAACTCCATCCCGTTCATCACATAGAACAGGATGGTCTGCTGAAGGCTCGTGAATCCCTCCAAGTAGCCGGACCTCGGCAGCAGGGTACGCCTGAGGACGTGGTGAACTGTCCGGGCTGCTGGGGTGAGAAGAGCTGGCACCCTCGGTTGGTCTGGAGTGAACGGCTGAGTGAACAGACCTCTGATCTCCTCAAAAGGTGGTGCCACTCCTCCAGTCAGTGGTCTCCTCGGCGGGTCTGCGTCTCCGTAGACTATCTGGTGCAGGCACGTAGTAGAGAGCTCCACACCAAGCAGTCTGCCCATCAGGTCTCGAGATACGTCGTGGATTCGCCCCATGAACATAAAGTGAATCGAGCGACGACCCTCAGAGACGTAGAGTGTCGCGTAGAACACCCTAACCCACTCCTCGACGTAAGCACTCCTCGGGTGTGAGAGCAAGTCCACAAGTCCTATGAATCTCTCAAAGAGGGGCCTGATTCCGTGTCCTGCTGCCACTGCAAGCTGATCCCAGTCAATGCTGTTATGCTGGAATAGCTTGTGACCCCGACGCCTGTAAGTCTCGTACAGTGACGCCTGTGTCAGGGTCCAGAACCGGGAGTCAACTCGAGCATCCCTAGGCCGCGGGAACCACTCCTCAATCAGCACTGACCATCTGAGCTTCTTAAGTTGCCTTGCCTTCATCTTCCTGTAGTCAGTGAGTCTGACCTCTTCGGCAACTCGGACTGCAGTGTCCATCAGATGGATGGCCCTTTCGGCCTCTCTGTCCTCGGCGCGGTCAGCTGCAGAGGGGCGCCGACTCGCCGTAGGAGTCTGTCCACCCCCACGAGTCCTCGGGGTGCGCCGGCGGATGAGAGGCTGCACTTCAGTCTCCTCCTCGTCGGAGCCCTCGGGAGGCACCGGCTGGATCGGAGGCTGCTCCTGCCTCTGCCGGGACTCGCGGATCCGTAAGGAACCGCGATGGCCACGCTCACGCTCCTCGGCGGCGCGAGCGGCCAACTCCGCGCGACGAGCGTCCTTGGACATCTTGCGCTTCTTCGCGGCGGGCTCCTCAATTGCCTTGCCTTTTCCTTTGCGATCGCGACCCATCTTAGCGATGAACGGCAATGCTCGACGAGACCCTAGCGGAGAGGGTGATGCGAGCCGGCGGCGAGTGGAGGAGGGGAGACGGCGAGGGAGGCGCGGCAGTGCGTTGGAACAGCTGCGGCGCTCGCGGGAGAGCCGGTGACGGCGACTGGAAGGCGGCGCCCGGCGACTGGAGGTGGCGTGCGTGGAGAGGCGGCGGTGGTTGCGCCTTGGAGGCGGCGGCGGCCGGGGAGGCGGCGACGGCGGCCCTTGGAAGGCTGCGGCGGCGGCTGGGAGACGGCGCGCGCGGGAGGCGGCGTGCGCGGGAGAGGTGGCGGCGCCTGGGAGCCGGCGGCGGTGGCTGGGAGACGGCGGCGGTGACTGGGAGGCGGAGGCGCGTGGGAGAGGCGGCGGCGAGGGCGTCGGGTGGCGGCGGAGGTCGGGAAAGAAGAAGAAAACGGGCGGCGGCCGACCCCTCCTTTTTAAACTGTTGGGCAAACCCTAGCCGCGCATAACACACCGGATGGACCGATGATCATCGGAGGATGCATCGGTCGAGTTCAACAGAGAGTTGTTCCAAAAACTCTCTTTGAACACCGGATGGACCGATGTTGAGGTGGCGGTCATCGGTCGACTTCTGCAGGGCACCAGGAAAACTGAACACCGGATGCTCCGATGTCTTCTGAAATGAACTCATCGGTTTATTTGTGACATCTGATTTGAACTGAAGCACCAATTGATCCGATGATCTGCTGGCCCTAGCATCGGATAATCCGATGACTACAGAAAACCTAAGACTGCCCATATGTGTCCTTGGACTTAAACACACAAAGATGAGGATGGGTCCTCGGACTTTTTGGGCAACTCCTAACCTCTAATATAAGGCTTTAAATATAGTGCCACATATTGGCTAAGCCCTTAAGCAAAGAGAACACAAAAGGTTAGGAGTGAAACCATGAAAATGTAAGGCCCATGCTTTGTGAGCTAGAGTATAGAAAACTTCTATCTCCTTAAAGCACGTACTTTAGAATTTTGCTCTATCCACATTATATGAGTTGAGATATTGCATTTTGAACAGGTCTCCTTCTCATGATGTGGGTTCCCCTTTGTGACAATCTACCGTATGCAATGCCAAACAAAATAATGCAAGATATTAAATGAGTGCAAGTCTATATGGCAGGAATCATGCAAGGCATAATGTAAATCTATCTTGCCAAGTTTAAACCTGCCAAAGGCTTCCTCAGGAAAAGCTATTTCTAGCTTGCCCCTATCCTTTGGGAGTTAGACAAGACCTATTTGATATGCAACCTTACATGAACATGGCAACTTACATGACGTTAGATGCATCTAGCACATTTAATTCACTTCTTAGTCTAGAAAAAGTTTTCTCATCAAGTGGTTTAGTGAAGATATCCGCCAATTGTTCTTCGGACCTTACACCTTGCAAAGAGATGTCTCCTTTAGCCTCATGATCCCGCAAGAAGTGATGGCGAATATCAATGTGCTTAGTGCGGGAGTGTTGAACGGGGTTTCTAGCTATCTTAACCGCACTTTCATTGTCACAAAGGAGAGGCACACAATCAAACTTAATTCCAAAGTCCAAAAGGGTTTGCTTCATATATAGAATTTGGGCACAACATGCACCGGCCGCTATATACTCTGCCTCCGCGGTGGACAAAGCCACGGAGTTTTGCTTTTTGCTCGACCAAGATACTAGGGAACGCCCAAGTAAGTGGCACCCACCGGATGTACTCTTGCGATCCACACGGCATCCGGCAAAGTCCGAATCCGAGTAACCCAAGAGATGAAAACTAGCGTTCTTGGGGTACCACAAACCTACACTTGGGGTATGCTTGAGATACCTAAGTATCCTAAAGACCGCCTTACGATGCGATTCTTTAGGTGCTGCTTGAAAGCGAGCACACAAGCACACACTAAACATGATGTCGGGCCTAGATGCGGTAAGATATAATAATGAACCAATCATGGAACGGTAATGAGATTGATCAATAGGTTTACCGTCCATGTCCGCGTCGAGATGACAATTTGTTGCCATTGGAGTGCTTCTTGAGCTGCAATCTTCCATTTCAAACTTCTTCAAGAGGTCTTTGGTGTACTTTTCTTGGTAGATGAAAGTCCCCTCTTGAAGTTGCTTGATTTGAAATCCTAGGAAGAAATTGAGTTCTCCAATCATTGACATCTCGAACTCCCTAGACATCATGGTGCCAAACTCAAGACTAAGAGATTTGTTAGTTGAGCCAAAAAATAATGTCATCAACGTAAATTTGACAAAGAAATAAATCCCCGTTGATGTCCTTGGTGAAAAGTGTAGTATCCACCCTCCCGATCTTGAATCCTTGCATGACTAGGAAATCCCTAAGACGTTCATACCATGCCCTAGGTGCTTGCTTGAGCCCGTAGAGCGCCTTGTGTAACCTATACACATGGTTAGTATTCCTCGGATCTTCAAACCCGGGAGGTTGCTCAACGAAAACAAGCTCGTTAATATAACCATTGAGGAAGGCACTTTTCACATCCATTTGATAAAGCATAATATTGTGATGTGAAGCAAAAGCTAGGAGTATACGAATAGCTTCTAACCGTGCGACCGGGGCAAAGGTTTCTCCAAAATCTAGTCCTTCTACTTGTGAAAAACCCTTGGCCACAAGCCTTGCCTTGTTGCGGACCACCACGCCATTCTCGTCTTGTTTGTTGCGGTACACCCACTTCGTTCCGATGACGTTCTTGTCCTTAGGTCGCTCCTCCAATACCCAAACTTTATTGCGGGTGAAGTTGTTGAGTTCTTCTTGCATAGCCATCACCCAATTGGGATCTTGGAGTGCTTCCTCAATATTTGTGGGTTCTACACACGAAACAAAAGAGTAGTGCTCACAAAATGAAGCAACATGGCGAGAGCGAGTACTTACTCCCCTTGACGGACTTCCGATGATTTGATCCATCGGATGTGCCTTGGAGACGCGCCCATGCCTCATAAGAGGTTGTGAGGCACTTGGTGGTGGTGAAGCATCTTGCTCGTCTTGTGGTTGGACTTGATCTTGGACTTCTTCTTCTTCTTGTTGTTGTGTGGCATGTGAATCTTGCATTGGCAATGGATCATTTTTCTCTTCTTCTTCATCAATTTGAGGCGCCATGGAGGTGTTGATGTTGGAACTTGAGGCTCCCCCTTGATCATGGCTCTCCTCAACTTCGGGCTTGATGTCTCCTATGGTCATGTTCTTCATAGCTTCTCGTAGAGGCTCATCATCTATATCATCATGACCAAAACTCTCCTCTTGGGAGCCATTAGTCTCATCAAACTCAACATCACAACTTTCTTCAACTAACCCGGAGGTTTGGTTGAATACTCGATATGCTTTTGAGTTTGACGCATAACCAAGAAAGATACCAACATCACACCTTCTTTCAAACTTACCGAGCCTTTTCTTGCGGTAGATGTAGCACTTGCACCCGAAGACTCGGAAGTAGGAGATGTTGGGCTTTCTACCAATGAGGAGCTCATATGGGGTCTTTTGAAGTAGTCGATGAAGGTAGACCCTATTTGCGGCATGACACGCCGTGTTGATTGCTTCGGCCCAAAACTTCTCCGACGTGCCATAGTCATCAAGCATTGCTCTTGCAAGGGTGATGAGAGTTTTGTTCTTCCTTTCAACGACACCATTTTGTTGAGGGGTGTATGTGGCCGAAAACTCGTGCTTCACGCCTTCACGATCACACCACTCCCCAATGTTGTAGTTCTTGAACTCGGTGCCGTTGTCACTCCGGACCTTGATGATGGGAAGTTGAAATTCCCTTTGAGCTCGTTTAGCGAAGGTCTTGAAGATTTCCGGAGTTTCACCCTTGTCGCCTAGGAACAATGTCCAAGCATAGCGAGAGTAGTCATCAACAATAACAAGACAATAGAGGTTACCGCCAAGGCTTTGATACGTGGACGGTCCGAAGAGGTCCATGTGAAGTAGTTCAAGTGGCTTGGAGGTTGACACCATTGTCTTCAACGGATGGTGTGAGGCGACTTGCTTCCCGGCTTGACATGCGCTACAAGGCTTGTTCTTCTCAAATGTGACATCCTTCACGCCGGTCACCATCCCAAGCTTGAATGACTTCTTGAGCTTGCTCATCCCAATGTGAGCAATGCGCCGATGCCATAGCCATCCCAAACTAGTCTTGGTGAAAAGACAAGTGGTCAAGCTAGCATTCTTGTTGGAGAAGTCCACCAAGTAAAGATGTCCATGCCGAAAACCTTTGAATATTAGTTCTTTGCTTGACTCACTAGTCACCACAACACCATTCTTGTCGAATGTGCATGTTAGTCCAAGATCACATAATTGTGGAATAGAAAGTAAATTGAAGCTAAGAGACTTAACGTAAAGCACATTAGAGATGGACAAATCATGAGAAATAGCAATTTTACCCAAACGAATTACCTTCCCCTTTGAGTTATCACCAAAGGTGACTTGTTCATGATTGCCGGGGTTTTCTATGGAGGTGAACATACCATCATTGCCGGTCATATGTTGAGTGCACCCACTATCGAGTACCCAATGCTTTCCTCCGGCTTTGTAGTTCACCTACACACATGAAGTTAGTTTTTGAGTTTAGGAACCCAAGCCAACTTAGGTCCTTGTATATGTGATACAAGTGATTTTGGAACCCAAAGTTGCTTGGGGAGCTTCCCCTTCATGCCCTTGATGTCTTTGCCGATGAACCTTGCCTTCACCTTTCCACCTACTTTGCTCAATAGATAGTGATAATCATTGAAAGTAGATTTGTAGTTAGGAGGCAATTTGGGAGAAGGACGGTTGGGAAGAGGACACTCCCTCGTGTGATGTCCGGTGACCTCACAATGTTGGCAATATGACCCAACTTCCTTGATGAAGCTTGTCCTAAGCTCCGGTGAGGGCACCTTTCCTTTGTTGGGTACCGGGAAGGATCCAAGTCCTCTCTTGTTGAAGCTTTTCGCTTGTTGGTAGAGGATTTCCTTGTGCTTATCCTCCCCCTTAGAGAGTCTTGCCACACTAGTGCGAAGACTTTCAATTTCGTCCATTAGCTCCTTCTCCCTAGGGCTTGCTTTCAAAGGCAAAGACTTATCCAAAACATTAGTGGCATGTGAATTAGATGATATTTTGCCATCAAGGGTTTCTTTCTTTGTGTTTTTCAATTTAAGTTCAATAGCTTCATAAGCACGGTTAAGCACTTCATGTTCTTGAACCAACTCATTGTGCTTTGCCAAGAGTGCTAAGTTAGCTAAGTCAAGCTCATGATACTTAAGCTTGATTGTAGTATTTTCATCCTCGATTTGTTTGACATTTAATTTGAGCGTGTCATGCTCTTTAAGTATGGTTACATACTTGTCATGCAAATCGAGGTTAGCACTTTCAAGCTTAGCACGAGCTAGCTCAAGAGCCTTAACCTTAGCCTTTTCCCTTTTTATCATGGCATGATATTCACTAATCATGGATGCTAATTCATCGGGTGAAAGCTCCTCATCATCATCGCTAGAGTCTTCACATACCTTTGAGTTACCTTTCGCCATTAGGCACATAGGAGGTGGGCGAAGAGGGGAGTCATTCTTGTTGACGATGGCGAGGCCCGCCAAGTTTTCTTCATTTTCACTATCTTCGTCGCTTGACTCTTCATCCGTGATCCACTCATTTGCTTCACACATGAAGACCTTTTGAGGCCCTCTTCTTTTCTTTGGAAAGAGCTTGGTTTTCTTGCCTTTGTCAAACTTCTTCTTTCCAAAGGAGCGCTTGGGCTTGACCTCCTCTTCATCATCACTTTCTTCTAGCTTGTGATGCTTGCCAATTTCCTTTCTTTTGTCCGGTCTTGGGCAGTCATATGATATGTGGCCTAGATCACCACAATTGTAGCACGTCTTGTTTTCATCTTTTCTTGGCAAGAAGGCTTTCTTTTTGGGATCAAAAGAGTATCCCTTCTTTGCAATCTTAGAGTTGAGGCGTGAGAATTTTCTCATCATCAAAGCAAGCTCATCATCATCATCTTCACTTGTTTCTTGCTCTTCTTCACTTGAGCTAGGCTCAACCACTTTCTTCTTCTTGGGAGTTATCTTCTTGGTTGACGCCTTGAGAGCAATGGTTTTTGATGATGACTCCTCCATCATTCCAAGTACGCTCATTTCATGAGCATGAATTTCTCCAATGAGCTCCGAAACTTCAATGTTGTCTAGTGACTCTTTTTGGAGCATTGAATTGATAATGTTGTACTTGGGCTTGGGTAGAAGCATGAGGATCTTGCGATTTATAAGTCCCTTGCCAAGAGAAGCAATATCAAGTGCGTTAATTTCCTCAATGAGCACATTTAAACGAGAAAACATTTGATTAACGTTTTCATGAGGAAGCATCTTAAATTCATCATATTTTGATTTAAGCATGTGATATTTGAGTTCTTTGACACGAGATGAGCCCTCATGTATTTCAACTAGACATGCCCAAATTTCACATGCTTTTTCCTTGCTAGCAATCCTAGCAAAAACATCTTGACTAATGCATTCATATATGGCATTTCTAGCCTTAGCATCCCATTTTAATTGGTCTCCAACATAGTCAAGATTTCCAAACCCCGCATGGGTCGCTTCCCACACTTCGGGAGCAATTGCCTCAAGGTAAGCGCGCATGCGTGCTTTCCAATAAGCAAAATTCTTGCCCTCGAAGGTAGGAACCGAACCCCCATTCTTGGCCATTTTTGCTCTCTAGCGGTGAAGCTAGAATGATCCAATGAGCAACCAAGCTCTGATACCAATTGTAAGGATCGAAACGCCCAAGAGGGGGGGTGAATTGGGCTTTTTAAAATTTTAGAGCAATTTAAAACTTTAATGGTTGAAGCCCAATTCCCTATGCAAACTAAGTACGCAAGTAAGAGAGTTAAGTGCGGAATAGTAAAAGCGTAATAGTAAGGGGTGAGGAGAGAAATGCAAACTCCCGCGGAGACTCGGAGACACGGCGATTTTTCCCGTGGTTCGGTAAGATCATAAAAATCTTCCTACATCCACGTTGTGGCACCCACCAAAGGGTATGGCCACTCCCAAGTCACCAAGACAAGGGAATCCACTATCTTTCTCCGTTCGCCCTCTTCGGCAAGGTGGAGCTCAAGCCTTGTACAACGGTGATCCTCCGGGCTTCCACAAACACTTTGGTAAGCTCCGGAGTGATCTTTTTTTCCTCCAACGTTTACAGGGTGAGAGAAGTCACCAAGACACTCTCTCTCACTAGTCTAGAGATTCCAATCACCAAGAATGGACGCACACAAGCTTCTCTCTAGCTAGATATAACCTATAGTTGGATTACAAGAGGTTTTGAAGTGTGGAAGTGGTAGCTCTTGGTCTTGAATGCTTGAGAATGTGTAGTGAGGCTCAGGAGATCAAGACTTGTGAAATGGCCGGTTGGAGGGGTATTTATAGCCAGCCCACACGAGATAGCCGTTGGAAAAGTGGGCAGACTTTGTCAGTTAGCATCGGATCCTCCGATGCACCCCTTTATATGATCATCGGTCGAATTCCAAATTAGCTGATGTCACGTGTCAGATGTGACCGTTGGATATAACCGTTGGATCTTTTAATCGACCGATGTTACTTCAATTTATCATCGGATGATCCGGTGAGTTGATCTTCAGAATTGGGTCAGAAATATTGTCTCTGTTGAATTTGACCGATGTACACTTAATTCCTCATCGGATGGTCCGGTGTGTATATCTTCATAATAACTCAGATATCAACCTTCGGGTGAACTCAACCGATGTGCCACTTCCTTCACATCGGATGATCCGATGAGTACTGGAATCTGAGGTCTTCTTCTTCTGCCAACTCAAACTCGACCGATGTAGTCATTTTGCAAGACATCGGATGATCCGGTGAATGCAACTTGTTTGCTTCGAGTTGTTTTGAGTTGATCTTTTAGAATCCTCTCGAGTGACCTCTTTGATACTTGTTTGAAATGATATTACGATGAGGTGTGAGCTCCTTGTGTTGCCAATTTTGATAAAGTAGAGTCGTTGTATGATTTCTTCATTTAGTTTTTATGAGTATCGAATAACCCCTTAGAATGGATCATTGAGGGGTCTCCATTTGTATCCAATGAGCAGTAGATGGTGTAAATAGATAGTTCATTAACGGTTGATGTGATATATGTGAAACCTCGCATCCACAAACTCATTAGTAATAACGAACGGTTGTCATTAATCACCAAAACCATATCTCACGGGGGCCTAGATGCTTTCAGCTAGCCATACTCTCTCAAGCTGTAACTCACCCCCAAGCTCAGGACTCCGGCCCTGAGCAGCAAGCAATACAGCGAGCTCCATAGCTCGCCGTGGACGTAGGGTTTTACGCTCTGGCGGCCTGAACCACGTAAAACTCGCCGTGTCAAGCTCTTACTAACTCGTCCACCTGCGCAAGCTCTCCGCTAGGGACTAGCCCCACCGAAAAAAGAACCTCCGCGGGCTGCCCAGTGCAGGCCCGGGGGAAGTGTCGACAGAACACTTCGACAGAAGTCATCATGAAAAAGATGACGGCTGAAAATAAGCGGCGCAAGCTTCAACACAGAGATACACAGACCTGGACGTTATGTGTTGTTGGGCACGCAGACCGGTGCAGTAGCACAGAGGCAGGTGCACAACAGCCAGAACTGGTCGCTAGGTGCTGTTGAGCACGCAGACCGATGCAGCAGCACACAGGCAGGTGTGGCGCTCGGCAGCCTGTTGGGCACGAAGATCAATCTGGCCAGCAGGTTCCTAGAGCAGCTGATGTGGACAGAGGCCGGTAGGTCCCGCTGCTGGGTACTTCGGGGCAGAACCAGAGCGCACCGCGGTGGGAGCGCGGTGCAGAGGAGGCACGCGGATCGGGGAGAAGGAACCGAAAGCGGCGGTGGCGCTGAAAAATCTGGCGACGGCATAAGTCACCGGCTAGGGTAGAAACAAAACATTGTATTTTGGCTCTGATACCATATTGTAAATAACGTATATTATTGAGAGGGCCGGAGCCTCAAATATATAGAGTACATGATGAGTATAAATATACAAATAAGCCCCTAATACATCATCTAATATAATATCATTATTATATCTCTAACAGTTGTCATCTCCCGGGTTGCATGAATTGGTAAACTTAGTCATCCGTCATAACCAAAGCAACCAGTAGCATGTCAACTCCGCGCAAGGAAGGCGACGAGGAGAGTGCCTCTTGATGACGATAACTCGGGTGAAAGGTCGCTCACAGCAGATGCATGGGAGCCATCATTTGAACAGAACAGAGGTAAGCATGGCTTTTGCTTGTCCGAGTTGAGCCGAACAGCGGCATTTAATAGACGAACCGAAATGGTGATTTATGCAAAGACGTGTTTTGTGTTGATCTGGCGCTTCTATTTTGATTCATTTTAAGGAGACATGTTTGTGAACTTTGTGCAAAATGCATTCACTTTGCGCGTGCTCGGGGTCTGGCCTGATTGTTGGGCTTGTCAGGCGCCGATCGGATCAGTTGCAGCTGCCCCGATCAGTTCGGCTGGCTGCAGCTGAGCCGATGGAGCTGCCATTTCACTCGTCACTGCATGATGTGCGCATGCGGCGGTGCCAGCGGTACGTTCCCCGTCGGTGCATGCGGCGGACGGCACATACTGTCATGGCGTGATGCGCGCGAGTACCGCAACTGGGAGTAGTGCGCAAAAGCAATGCTCCCGTGGGTGCGATCTACGGTCAATGGGCTAATCTCCTCGGATCCTCCCCTGAGTGATGTGACGGTGCAGTTCTAGAGCTGTGTCCGACGCAAGCCTGATCAATCACGGCCAGCAGCAGACAGCAGCAGCTCGGGACGTGGCTGGTGCCGTGAGATGATTTGTACCGCCGTGGCCGGACGAGCACGCGCTCATGTCCTTTCTTCTTTTTCTTGTACAATCTTCTCGTGATCCCAGGTACTCTCCAGCACTGCACTCTCTGTAAAGTGTAAACGGATGAGTGCAATTGTCGTTGCTAAACCCAGTTAGGATCCTCTGCATTTATCTTTCATGCATTAGCAGATGAGCATTACTACCAAAGAACCAGTTGCCGAGGAAGCAGGGAGTACCGTTCTTCCGATCCCACGTCGCTCTTGCCGCCGTCCGGGGCCGGGGAGCCAGCTAACATGCGCCCCGCGGCGCGCCGACACTGGGAAAAGGGGGTGTGCAACTTGAGCTTAGGTCCAATCCAATCTAATCAGTGTCCATTCGCCTGTCACGCCGCATGGTGGCATCACGGATGTCCGTCCCGGTCTCGCATGTCGGGGCTCCTTACCTGCCATCTTTATGGGCAGCCGCAGTGCCTCGCATGCGCGGTCCAATCAACCAGTCTCGCCGTCTTTATGGGCACGCAGCTCCGAGAGTCCTTTGACCCGCAATAAACAAACCCGGACCAGCGGTTCATGCGAGCTGGATCTATGGTCGGGTCGGGTCGATATGGCACCGTTTTTGATGATGATGATTCGGTCGTTTGTTCGGTTCCCGTCTCAGCTGTTGCCAATCATCAGCGCAAATGTTGCCGCGTCGTCTCGCCGGAGATTGCGTCGCTTTTCCATGGTCTCAGCGGCGAAGCTGGAGTTACTAGTAAGACCGTATTAGAAAGAGCACCACTAGCACGTCAGGACCATTGTGAAAAGGAGTGGCTAGACGACGCAGACGGTAGTAGTCGTTCGGATAAGATCATACGACAAACCCCGGAAGGGCCACTGTTCTTTGGAGATTTGGAAGGACCGCGTATCCTACACGTCCGGCGTAGTACAGGAAATGACAGTGTCGGCATGAGAGGTCGTACGTACTGCGGCGTCACGTCACGTGCCCGCTCGCCGGAAGCAACAATCGACGCCGCAGCTGTCCGGCTCCGAGAAGGAAATACCGGGCACGTACGACATCCATTGCTACGGGCGCCATCCCTGGAGGTCGACGTGGCCGCGCGCGCGGCGGTGTCGCTCGTCTGCCCCCCCCCCCCCCCCCCGGCCTCCGTGCGATCAGCTGCCGCTCTTCTCTGCCGTCGTGTGGCGCCCCGCGCACGTCGTGTACCACGGCGTTCCAGCGCGGCGACAAACCAGTGCCGGCTCCGGCCGGTCGGGTGGGCGGCAAAGCTTCGGCCGGTGCGCTGGACCACGACCGCCGACGATTCGCAGCGTTCGTTGGATGGAACAGAAACCAGCGCGCGCGCGCGCGATGTCCGGGTGGCGCGGGCAGTCGGCAGTCCGGAGGGCGACGCGGGTCCGACGGGTCACCTGGGTTTGCCGCAACCTTACCCGACATGATGGTTTTGTAAAGGGAGCGGTAGGCCGTGGATGCAGCCGGGCACTTACTACTAGTACAGCTCTGGGGATTCTGGTTTCTGATGGGGACGGCACAACAGGAATACGGACGTGCCCGACGTGGGACTGTGCTCCTCCTGTCCGCCACGCCGAATACGACGACGAAATCAGATCGGATCCTGGTTGCAAGGACTGCCACCGTATCTTCACTCCTGCCTGGATCGAAAAGACGGATCAACTGCATGCAAATTTAAGGTCGACGACACGTTACCGTAGTACTTTTACCAGCCATCCACGTTAAAAAAAAACAAATGAGACTAGTACGGTAGCCATGGCAGTTCAAGTACTACTCCAGTAGTAAACTCTGCAAGGCACTGCACAGCCTGTAAAGCGCGGTCCCCGCAGCGGCGCTTTTGAAGGGTCGTCACCGACAGAGGCATCCATCATTCTGGCTTCGGATCTCGATCTCCGCGACGAAGGCTGCTGCGTCGAGTCCGGTCGGGCGCGCACCACGAGGACGACGGATGGCACGGCATGCGACGTGGTGTGGCGACAGCTCCGTTCTTTTCACACTTTTTTAAGGGCGGATGCGACGCGCGGGCCAGGTCGGGAGCCCACGCCGTTGGCTGCAGCGGGCAGCGGCCTCGGAGGTGGAGCCGTTCGCTGCAGCGGCGCGCCAGCTTCGCTACCTCGTATCGGGAAGGGCCCACGCGTGCATTTTGAAAAAAAATACACACACACGGTGGGAAAAGACGTTCGCGCCAGGAGGGGGAGCAGAGCAGAAGCAGCACGGTGTTCCACCTGGCTCCACCCGAGATGATTGTGTGCGGTTCCGTGCGCCGGGACGGGATGCCGTCGGTACACGGAGATGTCCTGGATCTTACTGGTAAATGAACGCTACGGCGTTCACGTGTGTGCAGCGTGACGTGCGATCGCGTTCAAGGGGGCGCGCTGATGTTGAAGCCTGGAACACCAACTGGCTCAAGGAGTGCGGAGCTTTGTCGAGCGTGGATCGCTCAGCAACAGACGAGGAATGGGACGAAGGGCCTCCCAAACCGAAGAGGATCGCGTTCGATCGGGTACGACAGGCCACGTCGCGTCGGAAAGAGGCGCGGCCAGCCTAGCCCAGCCCGCATCTCTGGCCGCGCCGCATCAGGCGTTAAGCAGCCCGCGCGCCTCGGGGGCTCGTTGAACCCGGGGCTCCTCGAGCGGCGGCAACGGTGGCGGGAACGCGAACCGCGGCGGAACCGTATCTCGCGGCGAGGTAGTGCCCGCGTCGCCTGGCGTTCGGCGTTCCCTGTCCACCCGCCACCGCCGTCCGCCGCTGCATTCGCGACCTGGCGACGTGACAGGACGGCCTGTTCTTTGGCGGTCGTCCGCCGCGCGGAACCATGGCGTTTCTTCGCGCGTGAAAAAGGGATTTAATGAAAAGGCAGAGTACCACGCTTCTCACGAGCTTATCATTTTTGGTAAATCTGGCTTTACAATCGGAACGGGCCATATTACTCAGAAGCGGGCCAATCTAATCTTGCTAGTGGGCAAGAAAACAGCCCGTATACTTGATATATCCTGTGTTGAATATGGGCTCTCAGCAGTGCGTTTGGGCCCCTTACAAGAGTGAACGATGCAAGTTGCCAAGCACTCTATCTGCCCTAGAACCATAGAACTCCCACGGTAAAACGATCACTCCGAGTTCTTTATCTGTACCTTTTGTTCTAATAAGTGCATCACGTGTTGATCAACTAAATCAAGCCAACGTGAAATTCCAGTCTTATTCCATCAAAGATTAAAAATGCAGAAGATAAATAGCAGCCTGTGACTGTCTTGTCTCGTTGGGCTGCTCCTTGCATAGCGCACACTCCGATGAGGAGTTGACTAGCGGCAGCGACGCTGGCCGAGATCTCCTCTAGCGTCTAAATCAGATACGGACTGATGCTCGAGCAAATGCAGACGGAAGCGCAGCTCGCCTATACTCCGATCTGCATGTTCCAAGTCACGGTGAAGCTCTTGCCTAGCGGCAACGCCAGCCCGCTAACCTCCACCACGACGCTCTTCTTGGCTCCCTCGACGCCTTCGTGCCGGCGCTGCCCCTCGCTGTCGCCTGCTGCGAAGTAAGGGCTAGACGTAGCGATGGCGGTGGCGTCCGTGCCCTCCACCTGAACGGCGAGGTGTGTGCCGGTCCCCTCCAGTCCTAGCACCGACAGCTTCTCGATGACCATCCCCTTCCGCAGGGCGTAGCTCCCCATCTGCACCTCCGACCGCACGGTCACGACCCTGCCGCGCACGCTGGCGTAGAACCTTACGTACGTCGCCTGCCCTTCGGCGAGCACCATCTCCGGCCGCTCGTCGTCGTCCACGTACACCGCCCCCTCCGCATCCGCCTCCGTGGCCCCGAACGGGAACGCGACCACGAGCGTGAACGGCGTCGCCCGAGCGTCCTTCGAGATCACCCCGCCACGCTGCATCGGCAGGATCGTGTTCTGATACACGTGCACGTTGATCTCGTTCAGCGGCGCGTCCAGCTTCACCTTGCCTGCACCCTCGGACACCACCACCTTCGTCGTGTCGAACAGGTTGTACCAGCTGCCCGGAGGGAACATTGCGCTCACGGAAGTGGCGCCCTCCTCGAGCACTGGCGACACCATGACGCTCTTGCCCAGCAGGTACTGCGTGCTCAACCCGTAGCACGGCGTGAAGTCCGGGAAGGAGAAGAACACCGGCCACGCCACTGGAGCGCCGGTCAGGTGCGCTTGGTAGTTCAGCGTGTACAGGTAGGGAAGCAGCTTGTACCTCATGCCGAGTGCATTCCGTGCTGACTTCGCCACGGACTCCCAGACATAGAGTTCCTGCCTAGGAGATGCGAAGTTGGCATGGTCCCTGGAGAACGGGTAGAATGCGCCAAGCTCGATCCACCGGTTGCAGAGCTCCTCTGTTGGCGAAGGGTAGAAGCCACAGATGTCTGCGCCAACCATTGGCATGCCAAAGATGCCAAAGTTGAGCATTGTTGAGATGGAATACCGGAGATTCTCCCAGGTGCCCTTGTTGTCGCCGGTCCAGTGCGCGGCATAAGCACCCGACCCAACGAACGTGGAGCGCGTCAGGATGAACGGCCTCTTGCCCTGGAGCCCCTGCAGCGCCATGTGTGTGGCAATGGCCTGTGAGAAGCCATACAAGCTGTGAGCGTTGTACTCCAGGATGCCATTGTAATGTGTAGCACTGGTTGCAATGGTATTGAAGCCGAGACGAGCTGTCTGCCCAGAGGCATTGATCTTGTAAGGTGGCTCATCCCATCTGGTGTTTGTAAGGTTCTTGCAATCCAAGCAGCAGACCCATGGCGTCTTTGAGTCCGGGATAGGGCACTCGTGTGTCTTTGGGATTGTGCACTTGCCCGTGCAGAAGTTAGAGGCCTCATTCATGTCAATCCAGAGCCCATCCACCGGGACAAGATCATGGAACCTCCGCACCTCGTCAATCCACCATGACACACCGTTCGGATTAAGGAAATCTGGGAAGTAGACAGGCCCAGGCCAGACCTGGGCAAGGTATGGCTGCCCATCTAACTTGATGAAGACGTCACGCGCCATGCCACGCTGGTAAACACCATAGGAGTTGTTCACGGCAATGCCAGGGTCAATGAGGACAATGTATTTCATTCCTTGTGCATGGATTTTGTCGAGGAATGCTAGCAGCTTCGGACGTGGGTAATTGACAGGGTCAAGTGTGAAATCCTTGGCGGCATCCATGTGGTCGTCGTCATTCCAGATCACATCCAGGGGTATCTGGGCGTTCCTGTAGCCCTCGACAACACTCTCTACCACTGATAGGTTCTTGTATCCCCACCTACACTGGTGGAACCCTGAAGACAAAAATGTATATTCAGATATCTGAAGAATTCAGAGTACAAAAAGTGCATTTGGTACAGCAGACAGTGATTTTTTTTATTTTGTGGGGAAGCTGCTATAATTGATACAGAAAGCTAGAAATCATGCAACTCAAATTTGAATGTTCACATTGACTTATGCAAGATCTGTATCTACGAACATGCATATTTGCAGTTTTCCTGTCACTAAAAAGGTAAAGGAAAATACAGTCCCGGTGCTACTTGTTATCAGGTTTCGTACCTTTTTTCAGGCCAAGATGGACACTTTTCTTATCAGTATTAATGTCTCACTGGAAACGTTAAAATGAAGAGGGAGTTTTTAAGTATATGTTTAGGTTTTCTTTCTCAGAAAAAGTATATGTTTAGGAAGGCAGCTTTGTCAGATTATATACCTGGTACGGACATCAAGTGGGCAATTCAGAAAACGAAACAATATACCTTTGCCATCTTACGAATAGAATGCATATTCCTAGAAAGGTACATCGGGATACTAGATTATATTATAACGTCAAAGTGCAAATGAGCTGAGATGAATGAGTATTCTATTTGTTAGCAGGGAGACCTAGCAGCTTTGCATGCCTTTCCTTTTCCTCAAATGAAGTTAACATGTTAAAAGGTGTACCCACTGCTGAAGACTCTGACACATTGTGGGGTCCGAGAAGGGTTATTTCTAGACAACCTTACCTCTGTTTTTTTGCAGATACGCTAGTTCGAACCCAAGACCTCAATACACAAGTGAAGACACATTAGCACTGTGCCAGGCACGAAACAAAAATTATATAATATTGCTATGGAACAAGACGTAGTGCACACTTGGCACAGTGCAGACAATGTACAAATAAAATGCTCTCTTCTGTCTCCAAACACCTAAATAAGCACGCATGCCAGAGTGGGAATGTTTCATCGATGGCATTAGAGAAGATTATATATATTAGCAGCCAATATGGAGTAGTGGACGCCTAAAATACCACGGTAAAATAATATATAGTTGCATACGCTACAAGTTATTCAGAAATAAGGACATGACAATTTACGGTAGTTTCGTGTACTGAAGAAAATTGATTGGAAAAAGAAGTAGCTCTACGTGCTGCAAGAAATTCAATGCAATACAGCTAAATCAGACAAAGTTCAATGCAGCACGACTTGTTCTCACGTTTCTCAACTTCTTCCTAATAAGTGAGGTGGGTGAATGGCACAGTACATGCATATCTTCAACATGCACTTTGTTACGTATCAAGAAGTTGCAGGAGTACGTGATGGTGTTATACTTGGTTGTGAAATTTGCATTAACTACAGTCCCAGTAGTGTATTCTACTTGCTAACAAGACTAACAAGTCTACATGTCTTCGTTTTTTGTGCATAGAAGTTTACAAGATACCAGCATCCATTTGTAAACTAGTTATAGCAGAACGAGCATACAATAAAAATGGCATACCCAGTGTTGAAAGCTCCCACACGTTGTGGGGTCTGATTGTAAACTAGTTATAGCAGAACGAGCATACAATAAAAATGGCATACCCAGTGTTGAAAGCTCCCACATGTTGTGGGGTCTGAGAAAGGGGATTTCTATGCAGCCGTCCCCTTGCTTATTTTGCAAGAAGGCTGATTCGAACCCAGTACCTCTAGGACACAAGTGGAGAGACTACAACTGCGCCAGACCTGTCCTAAGATCTACACTAGCACATGATGGAGAAACTATATATTGTCACTTAATCTAGAAGTTAGCTAACCATACTCATCCGATTATCGAATGGAATAATGGATCAGCCTAATTCGATGGCATGTACAGGACAACACAAATAAAAGATTAAAATACTCTGGCGGGGAAGTGTTTTTCTTACCAAATGCCCAGTATGGCATGGGCGCAGGGCGGCCGATCATCGACGTGTACTGGTCCACGATGGCCAACGGCGTCGGCCCGGCAAAGAAGTAGAAATCAAGAAGGCCTCCGATGACCTTGTACTTGAGGGAGGTCCCCTTGTAGAAGACGTCCATCCCGTTGCTGTTGAGCAGCAGCACGGCGTGCGCGACGCCGCGGCCGCCCAGGTTCCTGAGGTCCATGTACACCGGGTGCGAGCCGTAAAGGTCGGTGTTAAGGTTGATGGCGCTGATGTCCGTGGTGTAAATCGTGTAGGGGTCGTTGGGCCGCAGCCGGATGCCGCCGGGCTGCGTGTTCTCCCCGAGCCCGTACAGCGCCGCGTCCCGAGGCAGCGCCGTGGACACCTCGAGGTACTGGTCCTTAAACACCAGCGCGCCGGCGCTGGTGTTGAAAAGCTGCTGCCCGGTGGACTTGCGGTGCACCGCGAACCAGAAGGGGTCACGGCCATATGTGAACACCAACTCCTCGCCGGGGTACTCGCCGGCGGTGAAGGGAGCACCGGTGACCTTGGCGTCGGTCACTGGCGGAGCTGGTTCCCTGGGCAGCAGGTTGTAGGGGACCTCCCACCTCTGCTTCTCCGCATCGGTGATCTGTACTCGTACCCTGTCCGTCGTCTCGTGCCTGCATAGCATTGTCCCATTAGAACATGACATCAGGCGCTTATCTAAGTTGTGGCACCATGATTAGAAGTCTTAAAATACTTGGAAATCATGATTGGGAACGTATGAACAGAAAATATCGCAGGGCGGCACCACAAAAGGAAGCAAAGCATGGAACATCAAGGTTCAATGTACATGCACTGGGGGATGTTTCCCTCTAATTTGCTAAGCATGAAAATCTTATTAACCCACTAGCTCTGCACCAAAGGAGAAGCCGATTTTATCAAGAAAAAAAAAAAGAAGCCGACCCATCTATAATTGCATCCACATTCTCCTTAAAACTACTGTAGATGTGCATGAACAATTGAGTAACATCAACTGGACATAGAACATACACTGTTATAATAGAAAATGTAAGAGCGTGAACTACTGATTTATAGATTGATGAGTGCAGAAATGTTCATCTTACTTGACGAAGAGCCTGAGGCGAGGGATGTCAGGGCCATAGGTGGAGGTGCGCTGCTTCACCTGCAGGTAGCCCACAAGTCCTCCCCCGTTGGGTAGCTGAACCAAGGACACCAGCTTGTACCCGAACCCAGCCTTTGGCGCTGTGGCAAGCACGCCATTGCTGGCCGTCAAGGTCACCGAGAGAAGACACCCCAGGAGGAGGTAGAAGAGGAGGGGCGAGCGAGATAATGGCAGCATTTCGTTGCGCTCTGTTTCCCGTTTGTTTTCTCCTCCCCCGCTCGCTCACTCGCTTTGTACAGCAACCCTGTGGGCACTGAGCCTGTGGAGACAGCGAGAGGGAGAACCACCGCTGTGATAAAGATGCGAGTAATGGCGGGGAGTGAGCAGTGGCAGCAGAGCTCCGCATCCACTGAGTGGCATGACCAGAGGATGCAGATCCTTTTTCCTATTCTTTATAGGCTCCATGACCAACCACGGTGCTATGTATCAATTACTCCCCCTGTTTTACAAAAAATTATCGTTCTACAGAGAAGCTATGAGTGCATAAAAAATTGACGTTGAAGTAGAACCGAGAAGTTTGTCTCGTGAAAAAACGTAATAAACGCGTGGTAATGTGTGTGGCTAGGAATTGAACTTGCATTAGAGGCCTAAGAACTAGTGAAGTGGACCAGTCACTATTAAAGGGACTACGATAGTAATGAAAAGAAAGTTTGCTTAATACTTCCTTGGTATGCGAGAACATGTCTAAAATAACAATTTTTTGTGCACCGGAGGGAGTACTGAGGAGTAGTTACTGAGGAGTCTTTTGTCATCACTAGTAGAACTCTTGTCAGTTGTGCTTCTTAGAAAGAGGACTTGCACTCTTCACGCTCAAGCTCAACAAAGAAAGACAAAAGACTCATGAGGCACCATGGGCTATGAGTAATGAGGAGGATTTTCTGCTTAAGAAGGAAAAGATCATGAAGAAACCAAACCAATTCTGACAAAGACTTATCGCAATACACAATTCAATATTCTCCTCATTTAAAATTATTTAATGTTGGTTAGTTCAACTCCGCCTATGTTGTAATGACATAACCGGTCTTAAGCCCGGGTAAAGGAGGAGGGGGTTGTGATAGGCTTGGCGAGCCAACAACTACACTTAGTCATTCTTATGGAAATGAAACCCAATAAAAATTCGTTGGGGCGTAACCCTCTTAGCGACGCGCCATATCGGAACCCGGGTATGGTGTTAAGTGGGCAAGGGCCGGGTCGCCACCGCCTTAGTGGCGCGCCATATCGAAACCCGGATATGGTGTTAAATGAGCAAGGGCCGGATCGCCATCACCTTAGTGGCGCGCTACATCATCGCCCGGATGTAGTGATAAGTGAGCAAGGGTCTTTGTATCATACTCGACGGGTGCAAAGCGTAAGGAAGCTAGCCGAGGAACATAGATTTCGGGTGGGTAGTTGGAATGTAGGATCCTTGACGGGGAAGCTACGTGAGTTAGTAGATGTTGCCATTACGAGACGAGTAAATATCCTTTGTGTACAAGAGACTAGATGGGCGGGTCAAAAGGCGAGGGAAGTCGAGAATACCGGTTTCAAACTTTGGTATTCTGGTTCGGCTGGGACTAGGAATGACGTAGGTGTTCTAATAGATAAGAGTCTTAAGGATGGAGTAGTGGATGTTCGAAGACGAGGGGATAGGATCATCTTAATCAAGAAAGTAATTGGGGACATTGTCTTGAACGTCATTAGTGCTTATGCCCCACAAGTTGGGCTCAACATGAGTGCTAAGAGGCAATTTTGAGAGGACTTGGAGGATATGGTTAGTAGTGTACCGATAACCAAGAAACTCCTCATAGGGGGGATCTCAATGGTCATGTGGGTGCAACTAACCTAGGATTTGAGGGAGTACATGGAGGTTTTGGATGCGGTGATAGAAATCAAGAGGGTAAGGACATCCTAGACTTTGTCGTAGCCTATGATCTGTTGATAGCTAACACCCTCTTTAGGAAGAGACAATCTCACCTAGTGACCTTTAGTAGTGCCCAACACTCTAGCCAGATTGACTTTGTCCTCACTAGGAGAAAGGATAGACGGGAGTGTCTAGATTGTAAGGTGATGATGGGGGAGTGTGTTGTGACATAACATAAGCTTGTGGTAGCTAACTTTCGCTTTCATACATGTTCTTTGCGGGACAAAGGTGTCAAAATCACAAGAACAAAGTGGTGGAAGTTGAAGGGAGAATCACAAGAATCCTTTAAAAATAGGGTGATCACAGAAGGACACTGGGCAGAAAATGGAGATGCAGATAGTATGTGGATGAAGATGGCAACTTGCATTAGGAAGGTAGCTAGTGAGGTGTTCGGTGTGACAAAGGGAAAGAAACTTATAGATAAAGACACTTGGTGGTGGAATGAGGATGTACAAAAGACCATTAAGGAGAAGAAGGAGTGT
Source organism: Neostapfia colusana (assembly GCA_030760725.1). Lineage (NCBI taxonomy): Eukaryota > Viridiplantae > Streptophyta > Magnoliopsida > Poales > Poaceae > Neostapfia > Neostapfia colusana. The sequence continues at coordinate 122,542,185 of JASWHV010000004.1, forward strand.
TACAAGAGTTGGCATAATGATAGAAGCGCAAGCAACATGTTCAAGTACAAAGAGGCTAAGAAGAATGCAAGACGGGTTGTGAGTAAGGCAAGAGGACAGACCTATATGAGAGACTAGGGACAAAATAAGGTGAAAAGGACATATACAAGGTAGCGAAAATCCACGAGAGAAAGGTGAGGGATCTCAATCAAGTTAAATGCATCAAAGATGAGACTGACCGCATTCTAGTGAAGGATGAAGAGATTAAGAATAGATGGCGTGATTACTTTAATGGGCTATTCAATGATGGGAATGGGAGCACTATGGTTGAGTTGGATGACTCCTTTGATGACTCCAACAGGCGGTTCGTGCGGAGGATACAAGAGTTTAAGGTTAAGGAGGCCTTAAAAGGGATGAAAGGAGGAAAGGCCCTCGGCCCTGACGATGTACCTATTGAGGTGTGGAGATGTCTTGAGGACGTCGCAATAGTATGGCTCACAAAGCTATTCAACCACATTTTTCGGTTAAACAAGATGCCTGAAGAATGAAGGAAAAATATATTAGTACCTATCTTCAAAAATAAAGGAGATATTCAAAGTTGTACTAATTATCGAGGTATTAAGCTTATGAGTCATACTATGAAGCTTTGGGAGAGAGTGATTGAACACCGTCTGAGGAAAGTGACCAATGTCACTAAAAACCAGTTTGGTTTTATATCTGGGAGGTCTACAATGGAGGCGATTTTCTTGCTTCGTCAGCTTATGGAGAGATATAGGGAGCAGAAGAAGGACTTGCATATGGTGTTCATCGACTTGGAGAAGACGTACGACAAAATACCAAGGTCAGTCATGTGGTGGGCACTAGAGAAACATAAAGTGCCAACAAAGTACATTACCCTTATCAAGGATATGTACAATAATGTTAGGACAAGTGTGCGCGTAAGTGAAAGTGAGACTGATGCATTTCCTATCACGGTAGGATTACATCAAGGATCAGCTTTGAGCCCATACATCTTTTTCTTGGTGATGGATGAGGTGTCGAAGGATATACAAGGGGATATCCCTTGGTGCATGGTCTTTGCTGATGATGTAGTGCTGGTAGATGAAACTAGAGATGGTGTCGATAAGAAATTAGAGTTATGGAGACAAACCTTAGAGTCCAAGGGGTTTAGACTTAGTAGGACCAAAACCGAGTATATGAGGTGTGACTTTAGTGGTGTTGGTCGTGAAGAGTGAAATGTTAGTCTACAAGGACAAATAGTACCTAGAAGGGACTCTTTCCGATACTTAGAATCAATGTTACAAAGCAATGGCGATATTGATGAGGATGTTTGCCACAGGATCAAGGTAGGGTGGATGAAATGGCGACAAGCCTCTGGAATCCTAGGAAAGTCTCATAAGAGATAAAAGGGAAGTTCTATAGGACGGTAATCAGACCTGCGATGCTCTATGGGGCGGAATGTTGCCCAACTAAACGGCAACATATCCAACAAATGAGTGTCGCAGAGATGCGCATGCTACGGTGGATGTGTGGGCACACGAGAAGAGACCAAATAAGGAATGCGACGATTCGTGATAAGGTAGGGGTGACGCCGATTGAAGAGAAGTTAGTCCAACATCGACTTAGATGGTTTGGACATATCCAACGGAGATCTCCAGAAGCACCGGTTAATAGTGGGATTTTAAGAGGTAGAGAAAATATTAGGAGTGGTAGAGGACGATCAAAGTTGACCTGGGAGGAGACGGTAAAACGAGATTTGAGAGGTTGGAATGTATCAAGAGACTTAGCTCATGATAGGACCGCATGGAAAGTAGCAATTCATGTGCAAGAATCGTAGTCTTGTTTTTTCTTTTTTCTTTTCCTTTTTTCTTTTCTCTTTTTCCTTTTTCTTTTTTTCTTTTTTTTTTCTTGTTCTTATATCTCTTCCTCTCTTTTACTTCATTGATATTAGGTTTCATGTCTAGCCGACCCTATTAGACTTGGGATAAAAGCTCAGATCTTGTTCCTTCATAAAACTCGGACTCAAATTTCCCAGACAAGATAAAAACTTGTTCTGGTGGGCTTGACGCGCTGGACCGTCTCCAAGATGCGTTCTCTCTCTTCTAGGAACTGAAAAGACGCGATGCTTTGTGATAAGAGGAGAGAGAAAGCTGCGGCGCACACGGCAATCAAGGAGCGGATGGATAGATAGATAATCACCGAAAAGCTTACTAGGTAGGCCCCGAAGGGCGCTATAGTCCATGAGGCATGTTCGTTCTCGAGGCGCTGCACCCATCCGGTTTTCACATGCGCGACTGCCTCGACGAACGAACAGTTGTGGTCATGGTCACACCCCACTGACACACGTACGTACTGATTTAAGATGAATTTGGATGTCCCATCTTGGCAGCTTGCTCCTCCCCTCCTCCTTCAACCTCCGGTTCAGAAGTAAGAGAGCCCCCTCCCTCGGTGGCCGTGTGTTGCTGGTCTTGCCGGCGCCGACGTCTCTGGCAACTGGTGGCTGAGAGTGGTGCAGACTTAGTAATATAATACTTCCCTTTCGAAATAAACGATGTTTAGAAAAAATAGTTTAAATTGAACTAATTAGCTGTTTTAAATGTTATTTATTTTAGAATAAAGGAGTATCTTTATTTACAAAAACAATAGTGATGATGATCACCCACTTACACATGTTCTTTACTGATTTAAAGAGGAAAATGGGGGAACCAATTGAGGGCAGTTGGTTCGCTTGAAATCAGGAAAAATAAACCGCTTGCTGAAGAAACTGACGAATTTGGCGCAGGTCTCACACAAGGCACTGAAACTGAGACGGCTGACGGAGCGTGGAACATGGGCTGATGGGCACGCCACCTAATCCAGGCCACGGACTGGTGGAGCACGGCGGGCAGCGGTCCTGCGTCCGCCGGCATCGTGCACCTCTATATCCGATATCTAAAAGAATATTCTTACCCTTTTACAGTTAACTCTAAAAGATTCTCAGCTTTACAGTTCAATTCACCGCACTCGTGGACCTCTAAATCAAAACTCTATATCAACTATCATCTATTTTATATTACATAACACAACTAACTGATATTTATATTATTTCATATTACTATGTTTATATTAATAATATTACATTTACAACTTATAAAAACATTAAATTTATTTTTTTTGTTTCCTTCTTTTTTCTCTTTTCTCCTTTTCCCTCTCTTCTTTTTCTTTTTCTTTTTTCTTTCTCCCTTTCCCCTCTTTATTTTTTTTCTTTCCATTTTTTCCTTCTCTTTTTTTTTCTTTTCTTTGCTTTTTCTAGTCATCTCTGAAAATAGAGGCGCACTGTACGCGCCTGCATTTTGCAGTGCCGCTACCGGAGTCCGGTGCGGACGGCCACTTCGACGGCAGCCGCTGTATTTGCCGTAGCGGAGTGGGATAAAGGGCCCCGCTGCTAGCAGCCTCAACATCGTGCGCAGCGTGAGCAGACTGAAGCCGCGCCATGCGGATCGAAATCAGGAACACGCAAATGCTGGCAGGCAACACGTCGAGCGAATCCTGGGACAAAGCGACACCCCGAAGCAGGAACGCCGCCGGCATCCGGACCGGACACCGCGAGCTGCCGGCCTGCTTACTCCCCCCTCCGCGTCAGTCGGCCGAGCACGCCACGGGCACGGGAGACCCCGAATCGACGGGGCCGCGAGATGATTGCCGCGCCAGCCTCCGCTCCCACCGTGTCAAAGGCAGCCGCTTTCTGGTTTCACGGTACGCAATCCGCGTCGTCCTCCGCGGCGTCGTCCCGTCGCGACGCGACCTCCCTTGCTGGTGGCCAGGCACGGGCACGCCTCGGCATGTGACACCTTCGCGTGTGGCCAGGCACGGGCGCTGCGCCGTCCTTGTCCGTTCCCACGGCCCCCGCCTCACATGCGAGCGAGTTACTACTACTCCAGCTCACGGGCCCGTTCGGTGGTCCTGCTGCTCTGCTCTGCTCAGTGCTCTGCCCATACGGGATACCGCCATTTTTCGGGGTAGTGCACGGTGCGGCCGCGGCCGCGGCCGCGGAGCACGCAGCTTGTGGCCCCCGCCCTGCTCTCCTCTGCAAACGGCCGACGCCTTTCGTTGCCTTTTAATCCAGTGTTCTACTGCCACCTTGCAACGGCCCAATCGTGTCGCACCGCACCAACGTGTCGATCGCCAGGAGGCCCAACACAAGAAGAGGCCGGGTCGCGCTCAAAGCTTCTGCCGTAAGGGCCGGCGACGCAGACTCCGACCCACGGTCTTCAGAGTCCAGAGCGATTCGCCGCGGCGGACCCAGGTAGATCTAGATTGCCGGCCGGTAGGCCGTCTAAGGCTGGGACCATGGATGTGAGGCCGCCTGTCCAGGTCGTAACCACGCATCATTGTGTCAAAATGATCGACGGCGACTAGGTTCCACCGGTAAAAAATAAAGATCATCATCGCCATTCGCCAACCAACCATTCCACGGAGACTCAATTGCTATTATAGAATTTGTATTGAGCGGCTTCGACAAAATATCACTTATATCGTGAGCTCCGATAAAAATGACATTTTTATTGTTGACACACCGTTAAAATAGAATTCTATTCTAATTCACCTCCTTTTAATATTTTTTTTCTAATTATTATAAAATCTAAAATGACCATAAAGTGGATGAGAAATGACCATAGAAATCTACACACTCCGTAAGCGCCAATGAACAGGTGCAATCCATCCACGGCATCCCCATGCTGATCCAAAGTCCTGTTTGTCACGCTGCACACGGAAACATGTTGGGAGATGGGAGAGTACGGTACAAGAAAAAACAATAAAGGGTAGTATGAACATTTTAGATTTTATAACAATTAGAAGATAAAATAAAAATATTAAAAAGAGGTAAATTAGACTAAAATTCTATTTTAATGGTGTGTCGATGATAAAAATGTTATTTTATCAAAGGCTACAACGTAAGTGCTATTTTGTCGAAGACATTTGATAAAGGTTCTATAATAACAATTGACTCTTCCACGGACTACTACTTGCTTGTTGCCCTCTCGTCAAAGAGGATTCGAAGGGCGCGGATCTAGTACCCCAAATGCTTGCGATGGAGCCCGCGGCCGAGAAGACCTTGACCTGGTGAGGTCGTGAGGAGAACAGCTTGATGTCCGCTGCGACTGACGTCATAGGTCTGACTTCGTAGTGCTATTTTACAATTTATTTTAGTTTTCATTAAATATTAGTTCAAAATAAATATAAATTTGGCTGGATCCTTCACATTATTCGTTTATTTTTGATCCGCTTATCAGCCCAGCAAGTCACGGCCAGAAGCACGTACTCATTGCCGAATTTCCCCCCTTCCGACAAAATCACTTTCGATCACTCGAATCGTGTGGGATTTGGGGGATCGCTAAACGTCCCCACTGAACAACCAAGACCGCATTTTGTCAGTCTTTCTAGTACACTCGGCGATGCTTTAGAAAGTTTAGAGATTCCTGACCGAGCATGTGCCATCCCAGCTTTACACTTTTTTTTTTCGTGCAAATTGTCCGCGAAGTCGCGCAGCTCATGGGACCGTCGTATCGAAGGAAAAAAAAAAGAAATAAAGGGATGAATGGCCGGGGAGCAAAGCATCCGAAGGCGACCTGGCCCTGATCGGAGGCGTCAGTTTCCGTGGCGACGCTGACGCCCGCGTGGCGTGCGCGGGGAGCCCTTCGGTGACGTCGTCGCCGGACCTCCGGTGGAATCGACACGCCCCACCGCGTGGCCGTCAGCTTCTCGGGTCCAGACGGGCGAGCGCGACCTGACACGGAAAAGGGCGCAGGATTTGCAGTTCCTTCTCCCGTGGGCGGTGGGCCGTTGCACAAAAGCTTGTTCCACCCCGCAAAGGAATCATCGAGTCGGGTCTATCTTATCGAGTACCTGCTGCCAACCAGTGTGGACTTTGTAAGCAAAACTGCCCTCGGATGAGAGGTTATCTCATGTTTACAGTTTCGTATTTGAGGGCAATTGTGACACACCAGGTACAAAAAGGTACAGATCTAAACAAAACATTGTAGCCACAAATCTTAGATGGTTTGCATGTCACGGCTACCACCATATAGATCCACGGCTACTAGATATAAAATATTTTATAAAAGAATAACACCAGGTTAGTCCTAACTAAATGCTCGCCGTGACAAGAAAATAAGACCACTAATTGCAGAGTGCAGACGTTTCCAAGAGGACATCTGCCAGTATCCTTTATTTTCTCATCCCTTCTCCATTCCCTTGCTTTATAGACCAACTTTTTTATTCTTTTCTTCCAAAAACAATTGTCAGCTACCAAACGCCTCCCGCTCCTCCCTCCGCTGAGAGACAGCGAGCGCGACCATGGACGCCTGCCGACAAGCGCAAGCGCCGCGCCACCGATATCGCCGGCGCCGCGTCCGCGTCAGCCGCTGCAGCCGTCGGGGAGATCTCCGATGCGGAGGTCGAGGAGTTCTACGCCATCCTCCGCCGCATGCGCGACGCGTCACGCCGCGTCCGCAGCGCCGGCGCGCCCTCCCGCGCGGGCGCCGGCGTGGCGACCCAGCTTCTCCTGGGAGGACTTCGCGCTCGCGCCTTCGTCCCTCAGCGCCGGCCTCGACCTCAACGCCGTGCCGGAGCCCGACACCCCTTCGTCCGCCTCAGCGCCGGCCACGCCGCGCGCCCAGGCGTAGCGCGGGTCGCGCACATCGGACACCGCCCGATGCGACGACGCGTGGCGCGGGTCCGCGCCGCACGGGTGCGCACACCATCGCGTGCGTCAGCGTCTGGTTGAGCGATGGCGATGCTCACCCTTCCATGACGTGCCGCGCACCCCCGCTTTGATCAGCTCATGTTATCGGTACGCGTAACTAGACACCTCTCCATTTCTTCTCCGTGACAATGACGGGTGAGACTGGTTAATCTTCATACTATCCGGCACTCGCAGGAAGACTTGATCGCAGCAATTATTAACGTACCGCCCGGTATTGGAATGTTTAAGTACTTACTATCTGTGTAATACTGTATTAATTTGTTGCTTTTAACACCACGGTTGTGTTTACAGCTGTTGGTGGTTTGTTAACACACTCGCTCGTTCACTCTGCATCTTTTGTGATGAGTACTGTAGGAAAAGATAAACTTTTGGAAAGCTATTCGGGTTTTGCTTGTTTGCAAAGCTCTCATGGTCCCGTGTGTATGAGCACAGTTCTTACTACCGCCGAGTCCTGACGAAGAGACGATCGGGAAAGGTTTGTGTTATCATCCTTTATAAAAAAAAACAATTGCAAAATCGATCGGCGAACCAAAGCGGTCATCAGATCTTCTTTCTTCAATGCGTCAGTGGAAACCTTATTTTTGAATTGAAGTCCAAAAGATGTCTGTTTTACAGATGCCCCTGAAATAGGGTCCTTGTGCCTAGCTTTTCTTTTAAAAAGGAAGTAAAAATAGATTCCAGCCTAGGCAGGACAAACTACAAGTTACAAACATCGAAATGTCGGGGAGGCCTTGCCCGCACGGCTCGACCGCTCCGCCGCACGGAGCCGTTGTAGACTCGAACGGCGGACGCAGCCAAGTCGTGGTCGCCGAAAGCACATGGGCTGGCTAGGAGACTACTCCGTCAGGCCGGCGCGTACCACCACCACCAGCTACCGGGCATCAGCAGCGACGGCAGCAGACACGTCGCGGCGTGACGTTACGTACGTGGCGCGAGCACACGGACTGTGACGCATGTGGCGGGGGGCTTGGCCGGTGCCCTACTGTTTGTGCGCGGCCCACCGCGACGTGGATCGCGAGGCGCCCGTCACGCCGCGTCGCTGCCAGAATCGAGCGTTATGTGCCGCTGGACCAGCGGACAGCGGTGGTGGGTCGGTGTCGGCGCTGGATATTTTATAAAAATCTTGCATTCGATAGCTGAGCGGCTCCAAGCTCCGTCGTCCGTGTGTTCCGGGTACACAGGGTGGTGATACCGAGAGCGACAATTCTTGAAAATTCGGATGACGTCGCTTTGATTCCCCTTCTTTTTCTAACGAAGCACATGTGCATTTTGTGGCAGGCACAGTGTGAACGAGGCTTGCCATCAGCCCATCACCATGTCGCCACCAGTCCCTTTCACTGTCCACGGGCCCGACCCGACCAGGTTACCACAAACCATTATCTCGGTTAGGCCCATATCGCAGCTACGCAATCGGTCCACGTCGAAGAATTTAGGTCGTGATCGCAGAGCTCCAATCATGGCCCATATAGACCCCTGGCTACAGTCAAATTTTACAGGCCCGTAATCCACTTCCTCTCTGCCTCGAGCTTTAACTCTGGCGGTGAACCCCGGTCCACGATCATAAACGTATACTGGATCAGGTTAACTGGAAAACTCACTCGCCGTCATAGTGCAGTTTCCTAAATTTTATCAACGTATTATTTCAATGCATAAACATATAATGGAGATCGGTTGAAACAGCTCACGTTCCCCGAGATACACCTACCACCACGGTAGCCGCTAAGGCAAGTTCAAAGGACAGCAAAAGCCTTCACGATAGGCCACAGCATCGCGCATATAGATCCTGTCATGATGCAAACCTTTTGTAGGCTTGCCCTAGATCTGGACCACACTATTTCGGTTTGGATTCAGGTTTGTCGTAAGCCGCTATGTTCTGAGGCTCACACTCCGGGCTGAAGAGCCGCACAAGCAGGGCTGACGTCGCGCTCATGGAGACTGCTCCGCATGACGCCCACCTGAGACTCCGTGGAACTGTTATTCTTGGACCTAAAGGATCGACCACAGGGTCAGAAAAAGGATCAAACTCCCTGGAGCTGCCATGTTCTGTTATTCTTGGAACAGTTCATTCGAAGGGCTTGCAATCGAAAGAAATGAGTCAAACGCAATAACTAATGGCTAATGCATTTTAGGTGTATCGAATTATACCGAAAATATAGTACAAGGGAAAAACTGGATGGATAGGACCACTTACCATAGTGAAGGCGACAGAGTACCCAGAATGCAAGACCGCCACCGACCGAGAAGATGCCAGCAGTCTGCCGCATCAACCGAGAGCAGGGCTTTGACTCTTGCCGCATTACTTCCCCTTCCGACCATCCTAGTGCTCGCCGCAGCGACATCGAGATCCTTGGCTTCTTCGGTGATGGATATTCTGCTGACCTTCTGAAGTTGATAAAAGGCTGAGTTGTTCAAACTTTGCTGCGTGTTGTTGGAGTGCCTCCTGGTTCTTGAAATAAGAACAGTTAGCTTAATATTCATCAAATGATCTACAACAACAATAACAAATCCTTTGTCCCAAGCACATTGGCATATGTTAGATATAAAACCTGACAAAAATATACGAAAGTAAAAGAAAGAGAGAGGAGTAAAAAAAGTACGAGTAATTCATCAAATGATCTATGAGTAAGAAAACGGTAAAGTTAAATCAGACGCAAGAACTATTGGCAAAACTTAACACAAACAATCTGGTAGGATGAAGACAAGTGGATTTATAAATCGATTCAATTTGAATCGAGGAAAGTCCACCACATCCAACAGATCGTCGTACAAACTCCTCCATGATCTCAGGAATACATTGTCTGTTACAACATGTTTCGGAAAATGATGCAAAGTATAAATCTAATCCTGGTCTGAACTGCGCATTTATCCTATGAAACATACTGCAATGTCAAACAAGAGGAAAACTATTCAATACTTGCAGAACAGGCAGTTTAGCCAAACCTTTTTTGAAACTTTCACAGGGGAAAAATCTAATTAGAAAAAAAACAATTCCCCATATGCTCATCCGCAGCAAGCGTCACCCGCCCACTAGCTGTTCGACGTATTGCCGCTGCAAACAAAAGGTGTACCAAAGCCAACAGCTTGTTCCACGAAGTTGTCCAGGCCATAGAGAGACCGAATAGACGCTAATAGATGGACTCGGCGTGAGGACCCACGAAAGCTGCTACTTTCCGTGCGCAGAGGTTGGGTGACGTACCGCCGCCTCCGCCGGTGGGAACGGCACAGTTTCCGTGCTCGCCGTGCAGCCCTGCGTGCACTGGAATCCCGAGGCGCAAAGCCTCCGGGAGGAGAGGGAGGGGAGGGACGACGGATCCTTCCTTCCCAACTGCGGCGAGGGGCGTCGTCGTTGGAGGAGGTGAAGCGAGCGGAGAGGAGCGCTGGTTGCGAGTTGGGTGGGCTGCCCCTGACTGTGGGGGAACGGGCGGCATCGGGTTGGGTTGGTCATACTCAAGAGGACCAACCCAGAGCTTTCGGCCCATAAACCTTGGTGTTGTTTCGGCCTGTTTTACAGGTGCAATGCCGTTCAATTTTTTCCCACGATCGATCGAAACAAATGAGCCTTGGTGTCATTCGCATGTTCGTGTTGGCTGGCAACTATGCATCGGTCTGAACGAACCCTAGCGGACGCCACAAGGGAACCGGGCTTTCATCGTGAGAGGTCACGTCGCCACAACTGTAAACGGGAACCACGGACATGCCAACTCAAGGCCGCTTAATTGGGTCCGTCCCATGGGCTACAGAAAATCGAAACCGTACAACGCCGGCCATACACGTGCTGCATCTATGTGTCAGCGCGCGTGTCCGTTCGGATACATTCAGCTCGCTCATCACTGTGCGTGCGTGACCAGGCACGAGGACGGATTTAAAACCTGCAGACAGCTAGACGACGACGGCACTGTTCCGGACTCCGGAGCGGCCTCGGGCGCTGTCATTTTCTGGCGAGCCGGCGCGCGGGCCGCCCCTCGCCGGACCCGAAACCCCCCGGCTGAGCCGGCGGGCCGTACCTCGCCGTCAGCCCCAAACGCGGCACGGTGCTCCGCGTCGTCCCCGGCGCGCATGTGCACCAGCGTATGGATCCAGTAACAGCTAAGCTGCGTCTGCGTGACGGTCCTACGTCGTACTGCCGGAGATTAAACAAGAGGGGACGATCTGTCTGTAATGCTTCGAGAGACGGGCATACGATACTGTGTGCTCTGCGGTACAACAGTGGTGGGAAACAGAGCTAGCGGTCGCAAAGGCCAGTAGTAGTGCTGCTGGCTGGATCTTGAGCAGCTCATGGTGGAAGCATGCAGTGATCACATCGCTTTAGGCACTCAAGTTCAATTACTAGGACATCCTGATTTATGATCTGGTTAATTTGTCTCGTCTTATGCCATCCCAATTCTTCTTGTTCCCGTAGGGACAGCAGAGCACATAGATTTCCTACTGACTACTCCTTCCATTCTTGAATTCTCGTAGTTAAGATAATAATTTCAATTTAATTTTGACATTAATTTGTGAACAAAGCCCGTGTATTCTCTCTTTGGCATATCATCGGAGGCATCCTCCCTGATTCCCGCTTCTCACGCTCAGTACTATTTTCGTTCCGGTGCGGAAAAATAGAGTATACAAGGTAAACACAAGGGCCTCGTCTCTCTCTCTCTCTCTCTCTCTCTCTCTCTCTCTCTCTCTCTCGTGCGTGCGTGCGTGCGTGCGTGCGAACGGACGTCGATGCAACCGGCGAAGAGAAGATCGAGGAGGAACTCATCAGCATGGCCACTCCGGGGCTGCCTTGTGGTACACATCTTCATGACGTACCTCATGTGGCTGTGCGTCCATGGCGGCGGCGCTAACCTAGCAGCTGCGGTTCCGGTGCGCCGTCCAAGCGCGGCCGCAGGGTTCCACATCGTCGGCTCCCGGCCGATACCACCCGCAGTGGCCGGGCGCTCCTTGCCGTGGGCAGCCCGGTTCGCCGACGACAAGCGGCCGATCCCAAGCTGTCCCGATGCCCTCCACAACAGGTAGTAGCATGGAGCTCGAGCTAATACCAGCTGCAACCAGAGGTTAGTGGTAGTAGTGTGACTAGGAGTTTTGCTTATCTATAAGGCATTCATGTACGCCTATAATATAAGCCGAGGTGATGCTGCGTCGCAGAATCATGCTTACCTGTTGAACATGTAATTGCATACCCTTCATATATTATTTATTGCTTCGATATTGTACAGGCTTTGGATCGCAGCTCAATTAACATGGAATTTGAGATGTCAGATTATTTACTATAAAAAGTGATATATGAATTTCAAATGTTGGATTTCTTCTACTTCATTTTGTGACTGTTTATGGATATGTTGATTCATGGTTAAAGATGCATAGCATCATTATTTTCTATTGACTAGTTAGATGACCCGAGCATTTATGTGGCTAGAATCAATGAATCAACTACAATAGTATTATCAACAATTCAACTATATAAAAAAGTTATATTACATTTATATGTCTTATTGTTTGTCGCCTCATCATTATTTTTTCTATCACTGTTATTTTTTGTTCATTGTATTGCTAATGGTAGTGGCAGATAATTTATAAATATTTAGATATTTTGGATTTTTTGGTAATGCCAATGTTAATTAAAAAATATATGGAGGGATGTTTTAGTATATTATTTTTGTAATGACAGTGGTGGTTAATTTACAAAATCATTTAGGTATTTTAGACTATTTTTTCTAATATCAATTATGAGTAATTTTAAAACTATATATAGGAGGATTTAGACCATTTTTTGCATAATGACAATGGTGGATCAGTTTTTTTGCCATTCTATTTTATTTGTCATCCTGTCTTTGTACATGAGAATTAAGGAGAGGTGGAAAGGATGTGTACATACGAAATAAGGAGGATATGGAGATGCATTGGGAAAAGAGAAAGATATATTAAGGAATAAGAATGACAGTTAATTTGTGAAATCTGTAAAATGTTAAAATAACAGATAATCTGGGACGAAGGGAGTAGATTACAAGGAGATCTCTAGTAGTGACTGATAAGAACTAGAGCTGGTCACTAAATTCAGAACTTGCGTCAGGTATATAGTTGCCATGTGTGTAGATTAGATACATCCGAAGTACAAGGTACCACCTGAAAATGGTAGCTTCTTCTGTTCCAAATCGGAGCTGTATACAGTTTTGGAAGTGAAATTAGAGCACTAAATGATCAAAATACAAAGCATCTCCTGTCACATCAATATGCATTATTCATCGATACACGATGCTAGAATATTAATATATGTACTATACTATTTTCTAAAAAATCTCACGTCTAACACAGGTGGGATCCACCATGTTAGGTGCATGCTGGTTATACGCACTGTGCTTACAGGTAGACACCCGCATATTTTTTGGATGCGTCTCTCCAATTGAACCAGCTGACTCAAGTTGGGCTGCCGCAGCGTTAAGTTTAAGCAGGTGCTAGCAGGGAGAAACAAAAAGATTGCTACTGCGTATACTGGGCAGCGAGAGCCATGCATACACTACGGGTAGAGAAGATGATAGTTTATTTTTTCTTATTTTGAATAGGACCCGTACATAGAGGCTGGTGCTAAAGAATCATGCATACCTGCTGACGACATGCCATGTATAGCAAGAGCTATATAAGAAAATTATACACTACTGCGGCCAAGAAGATGTCTCTTCCTGGGAGCAATCATCGACGGGACAAGCATCAATTTCAGCGAGCTGGCATGGACGGTCGAGGTCGAACAGCTATTATCATAGAAATTGGTCACGCCAGCTAGATTTATCGACGAAGCTGAAAAGTATAATAATATAACGGGACAAAATACACATGCATGTTTGGTCTTGCGTGCAAGCGACAGGCTACCACATCTTTGGACTCTATTGTGACCCCAAGCTGGCGAGACAATCGATCGATTAGTACGTGCTTGTCTCGCGAAAGCTTGTGTGTGTTTCTGGACCTGGTCGAGAATGCTCTTTCTGAAACGGAAGCAGCACCAGTGTAGTACACACCACGGTGCTGCCTGCGCGCGCGCGCGACTAGTGTCGTCTGTTTGATATAATCAATGTTTGTGATGACACATGCCGTAACGGTGCCGATTCCGGCCCACACGCCAGCGTCCACCCCAACCCTGTTCTGCAGACATAGTTTTTCTTTGAACTAGCACCAAGCCACCAGCAAGAGCATTGCCGGTCTTATATTGGATTTTTTATTTTTGGCACTGTTGTTAAAAATTTAATATTAATAACATCCAAATATTTCTCGCGGATCCCTCTGTAACACCTAGACTACACGATTTCAACAAAAGAAAAAAAAAGTATTCCCTACTCTTTTCCTCCCTACCTCGAACAGAGCTAATTGAGCTATTTCACTACTTTTCTTATCATTTCACTACTTTTCCTTTCTATTCCATCGCTTGTATGGGCGAGGGCCTTCCTTTTCTCTACTTCACCTCCCGCATGGTATGTTTTTGTAAAACTAGCCACCCAATCATCCACGACGTGGACGATTTGTCCAAGTGGACGTCCTGTCGTCCACGTGGACTCCACGTCGGCCCAACGTCCTATCGTCCACGCCGCGAACGACAGGATCTATCTCCTATATAAACAGCCCCCCTGGGGGGACCATCTCCACACAAAAACACCACAAAGAGAGGGAAGGGGAAGGAGAAGAGGAAGAGGAAGAGGAAGAGAAGAAAGAGAAAGAGAAGAAAAGAAAAGAAGAAAGAAAAGAAGAAAAGGAAAAAGAAACGGTAAAAAATTGTAGAAATAAATAAAAAATATGAAATTACCTATTTTAATTATGCATTTAGATAGTTTATATTTAAATACTAGTTTATTCTTAGTTAGTTTCATATTAGGACTTAGTTAGATTGTTTTTAGAATTAAGTTAGATTGTAATATAATTCATTAGTTAGTTTGCAATCTAAATTTTATATTAGTCGTCAATTTTAGTTTATGTTATCTTTTATAGGTTCCTAGCTTAGTTTATTTTGTTTATTATGTTTAGTTAAGTTATATTGTTCACTAGGTAAAATTAATTTATGTTAATTTAGTTGAAATTTTAAATTTTTATTTTAGCATTACTATTAGATTTAAACAAATTTTTTAATTCACTTTATAGTTTAGTTAAGTTATCCTGTTGATTACGCTAATTTAGTTTATAGTTCAGTATATATTATTATTTTAATATAATTTGTTTTAATTCAATTATGGTTACTCTTGTTGTGGCAATTATTAAATTACGTATATACGTATGCTAGGTATATCAAATAAAGTAGAATTTCAAATCTTTTATGGAGATGACAAAATTAGCTATAATTTGAGTAGAGTAGATCTATCAGGACTCCTTTTTATAAATCGAGGAATAACTAGTCCAACGGAATGAACATTTATGGGTATATACAGATGGTTGTTGAAAGTTTTTAAACTGAGTGAGGATGAATATGATTTAAAAATAAACGGAGTTATCAGCCGTTCAAGTGACGTTCATTTTTGGGAACTACTGCCGCTAAACGAAATACCTGTGTGGCGTGCTTATGTTTCAAGAGGTATGCAATATGGCTGGCCTCTCATACTTCTTATTCGGGTTGAATCCAAGGAAGTAGTCGATGAGACGCAGGATCAAAATGATGATGGGAAAGACAATAATGGTGGTGAAGCTGAAGAGGATGATTATAATGAATTGTCACATACGGTTGTTACTGAGGCAACTGGTCAAGCAGATGAAAGAGAGCATATAGAACATATAGTTCATCAGATGGTTGTTGAGGATAGGGATTATAATAATGTTCTTGATTACGATTCATCTGACGAAGAAGTTCAACCTCTTGTCCCTGCCGATTGGAGTAATCCAAATTTTTTAAATCTAAGAGTAACCGAATGTTATCATTTGCCGTTGGATTACCACGGCAATACGATAACAGCGGGGTCTCTTTTTCAAAAATAAAGAAGCTTTGCAAGATTTTAAGTACATAATACGTTATTCTAAAGCTTGGAAGGCAAAACAAAAGGTTATTGAGGCAAAATTTAATACTTATGAAGCATCTTATGATAATCTTCCTAAATTACTTAATACTATCAACAGTCGGAATGTTGGCACAAACATGGATATCGTGGATGTTTCAAACCCTTGATATGCTGGGAAACTTATTCTTCACCATGCATTCTTTTCACTAGGTCAATGCATAAATACATTTCGATATTGTAAGCCCGTTCTGTATATAGATGGCACATTCCTAACCGAAAAGTACAAAGGTCAAATTCTCACAGCTATTGGAGTTGATGGCGATAATCAAATTTTACCTGTGGGCTTTGCATTTGTGGAGAGTGAAAATGTTGACAGTTGGTACTGATTTTTGAAACGAATTAGAGTTGATATAGTTCAAGGCCGAGAAAATGTATGTGTTATACACGACCGTCACGCTGGCTTGTTGAAGACAATAACAGATATTAAATACGGCTGCGCAGAGAGCTCTCTCACACCAGTTTGGCCGGACATACAATCAAGGTGGTGTATGAGGCACTTGGGTGTAAATTTTTATAGTCACTCGAAGAACAAACAGGTCATGAACATGTTTAAGCGTCTCTGTAGTCAAAATCAAGAGAGAAATTTTTATGGCGTCGTCTTGATGAGCTCACTAATAAACAAACCGATGATTTACTTGGAAGGGATAGTAATGAAGACGCCTCTGATTCACTCTCCACCGTTCCTTCAACCGAACAAACTATATCTCGTAGGGATGGATCATCTATCAAATGTTTCTCACATTGGATTCATAATGAGCCGAAAGAGAAATGTCATTGTTATATGACACATATGGTGCTAGGTACGGAATTATGATAACTAATTTAGCAGAGGTATGTAATTATTTGTTATACTTTAAATATATCTTAGCAATAGTAAGACTACAAACTAATGCAACTTTCATATAGGTCTACAACTTTGTACTACGTGGGTTAAGAGTTTTACCACTAGTTCGTATCGTTGAAGGAATATTGAATGAAACGATGAAATACTTCCGTGAGCGTTTTGCAAAAGCTTCTCTATTGATGGCAGATCCTAATTTAGTCTTCTCAAGATTATTTCTGACTACATGGACGAGAAGATTAAAAAGGCTCATTTGCATAGTGTTAAACAAACTGGAATTGTGCAGAACAGGTTTGAGATCACATGCAGAGACAGAGGCACACGTTGTGGCACGAGTGAACGGACTGTGCATGAGTGCGTTCTTCATGAGAACTCTGTCATATGTACATGTATGAAGCCAAAGCTACTGCATAGACCTTGTTCTCATGTCATTGCTGCCTGCAGTTGGAGTCAATTATCTCCAACTATATATGTGCCACAATATTGTTTGAAAGAGACTTTGCACATAACCTGGCACGCAGAGATATATGGTTACCAGATTTTTGGTGCATTCACCAACGATACTGGACCACAATTCGAAAGAAACCCTGATTATCTGAGTTTAAAGCAGACTCGTGGCCGTCGTAAGACTCGACGTATAAGAAATGATATGGATGAGTGCTCATCATCACAACAAGTGAGATGCAGCAACTGCAATGAAGTTGGCCATAGTTATAAGAATTGCGTTCGACGTAATGTTCCTGGAGCAGCAGAAGCGGGACCTTCAGGAAATCCATATGACGGGGACGTCCTCGTGCTCGTCGCTCACGGCAGGATGATCAATAATTAGAATTGTAATATTTTTGTTTCAACATCACCATGTATTACAGATTTTGCTGTTTAAGAACAATATTGCTTGTTAAGACTTTACATAAGTTAATAATGAATAACAATTTCATGTATTTCAACCCTGCAACCATGGCTGCGAGTGACAGTGGCACTTACGAGCTCCTAGACGCTCAGTTCAACTCTCGACACCGCTCGTACTTGAGCAGTGTTCGAGGAGTCGAACTCACCACGTTACGGCCTAGGGTGCCGAAGACGCTGTTACACCTGGACGATTGGTGGATCGACAGGTACGAAATTATATAATTAACTAATTAATAAATGTTAGATTGTTTCGTATTAATTTAATATCGTGTATTGCAGGTTGAATGCAGCGGGGCTCCTACCACTATGTAGGATGTTGGAGCCCTAGGTAGTGGAACAGTCTAAAAAAAAGTTCATGCGACTAACCTACGACCGTTCCCTACTTACTGTGTTGGTCGACCGTTAGAGACCAGTGACACACACTTTCCACATGCCTTGTGGAGAGATGACAATCACGCTAAAGGACGTGTCCTACCTGCTAGGGCTTCCGCGCGTGGGGCAGGCGGTTTGTAGGCCTGACTTGTCGGACGGATGGCGCGAGGACCTATAGGCCCGTTTCTCTAGCGTCGTGCTACACCTGAGGTACACTCAGAGGCATGGACCGGTGAGACTGATCACAGATAGACAAGACCACGGTCCGCCGAAGACTTGGTTGCAGCAAATTGAGGTAAATTTATTTGGATTTTTTATATAATATATCGTTATTACTAATTAAGATAACAGTACGTAATTATTTGTTCCTTTTAGCCCGAGAATATCCACCCGGACGCAGATGAGTACATGATCTCCAGACACTTGGAGGCGTACCTTCTGTAGCTTTTTAGGTGGATCCTGTTCACAGACTCACAGGACGACACGGTCGACAAGCGTTTGATCTACTTCGCCAGAGAGATAGTGGACAATCCCCCTCACGCTGTTACGCAGTATAGTTGGGGTTCAGCTGTGCTAGCGGCCACGTATTGAGGTCTTTGTACGACATGTATAAAGGTAAGTTACTATAAACACATTGTTTAAAACTTGTCATTTCTTAACCAAATGACATCTAATATTTGTATTGTTCATAGGTGGCGACGGATGGCATACTGTGTGGTTGTCCGTTGTTGCTGATCCTCTGGGCGTACGAGCGTTTTTGGATAGGTCGGCCTAGGGTGGACGTCACCCCATACGGTGATGCCTTGTATGGGAACTCTCAGGAGGACAGGCCAACAATGGGTACATTGTGGACTCGACGCAGGGTACGTAAACTTGTAAAACATGTATGTTCATTATTAACATAACTATATGTTTCGTTATAATATTTTTTAGCGTACTTGGGGTGACCACACCGTGCACAGAGGTTACCCCGAGTATACGATGTCGTTTGACCGCCTACAGGCGGATAGCGACATCGTATGGACTCCATTCTCGTACGAGGCCGTGGAGTGTCGCGCACCCGCTGGGTTGTCGTCGTTGTGCACGAGAGATGCGCACATGTGGTGGACACGGAAGACTCTCGTGTACGACATCTGCGTGGAGGAGTACTCTCCTCACAGAGTTATGCGACAATTTGGACGACAGCGGGTCTTCCCAGTTCCTAGGGGTCTCGCAATTCCGCCTACTGCACACACGTAAGTACTTTGCTTTATTTATATTTAACTTACATAAGTTTTAATCGCTGAGAAACGTTATTTTTTACTCGCAGGCACACACGGAAGGGTTTCTCTACGCCCATTTTCTGTCCTCGCATGGAGGCTTGGGTACAACAGTGGGCAGAGGCACCTCAGGACGTAATCGCGGATGTCTACCCGTTCAGCGCGGAATCGTACGATGAGTACCTACGTTGGTACGTCTCTCGTACACGTACGCGAGTTTCGTACATCCCAGCAGAGCCGGAGGTACACGTCGCGTCGACGACAGACATGTACCCTCGACACAGAGATCGTAACACTTTACTAGTAGTAAGTTTCCAATTACTATTTTCTTAGTTGTGTAAGTTTTATTATAATTTGCTTTACTTACATGTTTTCATTTACAATTTCAGATGCTTAGGAATCCCGAGATCGATGCGAGTGCTATGGTGCAAAGGTCGGATCAGGGCTTGCACATCCCGGCAGAAGAGAACGCAAAAGTGCATAGCCGACGCCATCAAGCATATGTCTCTGTCTTGCACGGAGTCTTGTCGTCAAGACTCCTCCGGACATGCAGCCGTTCTACGCACCGGCGACGACTGTTCCACCACCAGGTACGACGTAGATATATTACTTATTTATACAAATAGGTTCAACATAGTCATTAATATTGTTTTATGTGCAGTGTCTTGGACGTGTCCCAGTGACATTATTGGGACATCCAACTGGTGCAGTGGTACGTGTCACTTTAATTTATATTATTAATCTTTATAGATATTCAATAATTTGACAAATAACATGTTTTGCGGGTTTTGAGGACCCGTCTTACGAGTCCGATGCTACGCAGCAGGATTTGGGAGTCTCCTTTGACTGGGAAGCGTATGTCGCCGATGCTATGGAGGACATGCTTCCTCAGACGCAAGGAGCTCTGGAGCCGACGCAGCCTATGGACGACGCGACCCCGCCAGCACCTCCTAGGCCCAGAAACCCTCCTGATACGCTGACTTACGATGCGGACGACGTACGAGCGGCGCGTAGGGCTGCTAGGGAGCACGTGGAAAGCGTGCTAGGTATTGATTTATTGTGTCATTTATTTTTTTGTTTTTGTTTCATTCTATGTATCATACTTTTACGATAATGAATTTATATCTCTACTTTTGTACGTTACTTTATATCACAAATAATAAATCTTTTAATATCAAAACACCCAACTACAAATGAAAAAGTGTTCCTAATAACCGATTCAAAATCGTCCACGAGTTGGACGAGTAGCACACGACGTGTACGACTCGTCCATATAATGAAGGAGTGGACGACTCTTCCATATAATAAACGAGTCGTCCACGACGTGGACGACTCGTCCATATAATAAACACGTCCACGGTATGGACGATATTAGCCTTATAAAAGTCGTAGCGTCTTGAAGAGTCACCATTACAAACTCAGAGTGAGCAAAGAGAGTACTAAAACAATGGCGAGCAGAGGTCGTGGTAGGACAGAGGTGGAAAACATTAGATCGGTATGTCCCGACTACTTGGTGGGTGGTCCTGATTGGTATGAATCACTGGTAGACAGATTCCCAGTTCTAAGCAAGAATGATTTTGGTGTGTTCAATCCTCTTCGTCCATATGATAGCACGAAAGAAGAGTGGCCCAAAAGCCGCTGTGGCATTGATTGCGTTATGCAAATGAAGGATGGAAGGGAGGACAGCGGTCGTCGATTCTTTCGTTGTCCTAACGGTGGAGTTGTTCAAAATACATATTAATTTTTCGGTAAATTATTGTCATTTTTGACCATATTTTGCTTTTTAACTAGTGTTACTTCAGTGATGATAATTGCGTATACACACTCTAGTTTGACCCACCGTCAATCAAGCCAACTGAAGATTACATTAAATATTTACAAGATCGAAACTGAGAGATGGTTGGTGAACTAGCGGAAATGGAGTCACAGCTATTCGACTACATAGGTGCTACGCCCGTCTGCGACAACAAGGATTGCGAATGTCCTCACCACAAACCAAACCATAACCGTTAGAAATAGGTTTCACTAATGTAGAGTAACATGTATGCTCGCAATGTATCCTTGTAATGTATGATTTTGTACTAAGAATTTTAATAAATATAGACCAGAGTGACTATTATTGTTCTATAATTTTCACATTGTAGTGAAATGAACCGTTGATGGACGAGAGTAACTATTATTTTCCACCTAATAGATGAGTCGTACAACTAATAAACGAGTCGAACAATTGATGGACGAGTAGTACAAGTGATAGACTAGTCGTGCACCTACTGGACAACTCGTCCACATGGTGGAAGACTCGTGCACGTGATGGACGAGTCATACAAATAATGGACTAGCCGTACCGCTGATGGACTTGTCGTCCACATAGTGGACGGCTAGTCCACCCGTTCGACGAGTCATACAACTAATGTACTAGTCATCCACGTACTGGAGGAATCGTCCACCTCGTGGACGAATCGTCTATCTTCGATTGTCTATTTAAGAGCACCCCGGACATTCGCCACAACCACACTTCACAGACCCAACTCTCGCGGACATGGACTCACCGTACTCACCACCAAATCAAAAAGAGAGAGTTCGCGTTCCAGAGGGATTACAACCGCCAATGTGTCTATGTGGCACTGTTTGTCGGTTCGTGGAAGATTTGAGGCTGGGAGTCACTTACGATTTGAGACTATGGATGTGCAACAACTATGAATATGACCCCCCGCATAGGACCACGCCATTTTTCCCGAATGGTAGACGTCAGGTAACATGTGTACTTCACGTATTCATATTTTAGCTCTAATATTGATACCAACACATAACTAATCATGCAGTCTCCACCGCCCCTTTGTGAGTTCATCCGGTACATCGACAACAAACAAACACCGGAAGACGTCGAGTACGTACACGCGATGCACAGAGCTGCTTGGGACAAGTTCCACTCTGAGATGGAGTTCGAAAAGCGGGTTGAGCAGGAGAGGAAGGATGCGGCTGAACAGGTGGAGCGTCGATGCAAACGTCAGGAAGAACTTCAAAGAACCGACGAAAAGTATCGTCGCCAGGCTCAGGAGGAAGAACGCATTGCTCGCCATGCGAGAGAGGATGAACGGGAGCGCTTACGCGAGAGATCACGTCGCGCAAGTGATGCCGGACCGGATGCATTGCACAAGGGAAAATATCCTCGTAGCACTCAGTAGAATCTATATTTGCAGTTTAATAAACTTCGTAATGTATCCGAATGTTTTAAATGAAGTGTTGTTGTTATTTTACTAAATTTAGTTACATTTACATCCATAACAAGAAATAATAAAATTTGTGATCGTGTTGCATAATTCAAAATTCCGTAACATAGAATCTATTAAACAAAAATCAAATTAAACAACTTACATAAAAATATAACATAATATACTATATTAAATTATGTAAAAACATTTTATAAAAATGTCTCTAAGCATTTTTAAATGGATGCTAAAAACTAATCTTATAATATTTGCTGCAGAGAGCAATCAGGCCTCCCTGTCCCGTCGTCCACGGCGTGGACGACAGGATGGTCCACGTGGCCTAGTCATCTACGCTGTGGACGACAGGGCAGCATACGTGACACAATCGTCTACGGCGTGGACGACAGGACGTCCACGTAGACAAACCGTCCACGCCGTGGACGATCGGGTGACTAGTTTTGCAAAAAAAAATTTAGATCTTACTAATATTAAATTCTTTAACAACAGTGCCAAAAATAAAAAAATCCTTATATTGCCATGGTCAGCTGCAAGCCTGCAAAAGTGCCCAACTTGACGGTTTTATCGTTGATTTTCTTGGCCCATATGACGGCTATTCATGTGTACATGGACGGTCCAGTTGCTCGCGAGCAGGATTAGATTTTGATATTGAGTTACTTTGCCGAGGCTTTTCTCCATCAGGCGACGGCAGCCATTTAGAACTAATCATATAGACACAGCCATTTCAGACTAATCATACAAACACAGCCATTTGGGATCCACGTCCTTTGTCTTCTTGGAGTTTAGATGGTTCGAGTTCGCTCTTTAGGCGAGGGAGAAGAGGAAACTATATCTCCCATGACTAAGGGACGTCCGTTTGGTTCAGCTGCACCAACCAGATTTTCTACAAAAATTAGAAATCTGAACCAAAAGGGTCCACATGAGAATCAGATTCTCCAGAATCTACAGATTTTCCTAATGGAAATGAAAATCTGCCAGAATCCGAGATTATCCACCATGTCACTGATTACACAACCAAGTGGCATGCACTACAGGAATCGCGATAATAGACGACGGCCAGAAACCGTCGTCTATAAGGACCAAACCGTCGTGTATACCTTATAGACGATGGTATACGCTTATAGACGACGGTTTCCGACCGTCTACGTTTTTTGTCATCTATAAGCTTATTGACGACGGTTACCGTAGTCTATAAATTAATTGACGACGGCCAAATTTAGCTGTCGTCAATAAGTGATTCCTTCCACGTGGCAGCTGTGGAAACTTATCGACGATGGTTTATAGGGTACCGTCGTCGATACTGGACTGTTATCGTCAACGGTGTCTGAAAGCCATCGATGATAACAGTCTAGTATGGACGACGGCCGCTAACCGTCGTCGATAAGGTTTTGCAGTTTTTAAAAAAAAACAGAAAATGCTTCCCTGGCTTCGAGTCCAGCCCTGACTCGATGGCCAGATCACACAGGCATATAAAAATAGACATCACACAGGCATATATATCACAATAAGCATTTCAAAACACTATACACACGCCACTACACACTTTGCGAGTTCGTGACTATGAGACGATACCCTGTCCGCTGCCACCAGAGTTCGAAAAGTCGTCCTACCGCAGTCGTCCAAGCACCGGAATTTGAGGCGACAAAGTTTGAGCCTCCGTTCCCGATCCCTGTGATGTGCAAGTGTGGTTAGACATGATACAAGTAAAAAATGTATATTTTACTAAATTTGAACAAGTTTAACTAGTTTAAGCTATTTTGAATAATTTTGTACCTAGGCTGCTGTTGTCGGCACTGATGGTAACTCTATCACTGGTGGCGCCCATTGCAGAAAGACAACCGGCTGTCCTGCACATATAGCCTGCAAACATAAAGGAAATTAATATACATATCGATTATATATTAAAAATATTAAGTACATCATCTAGAATTTACCTACATGGCAGCCTACATCTGTAGCATGAACGAGTTTTGATACTCGTCCCTAGCCCTCTGCGCCTCGTCACTAGCCCTGATCTCCACTTTCCGCATCTCGTCCCTAGCGTTGAGCGCTTCTTGCGTCCTCTGGAGCTCCTCTTGAAGACCCTGGAGCTCCAGATCTTGGCTCGCACGGCTGCTGTTGGACCCGCCCTGATGTGATGAAGAGGCTCTCGAGAAAGCCCGCTTCTGCCTCGAGTCGACCACTCCACCGAAAATGTCTAACCTGCATCACAAAGTAAAATTATTAAATTTTTGTATCTGGAAGTTCGTAACAGTAAATTAAAAATAACAAAGCTCACCGTCCGTGAGGTTCCCCACCACAACTTGCATACGCGGCCTCGGAGATGATTGGCGCGCTCTGCCAATCGAACTCTTCGCCTCGAATCCTCCGTGCCTCCTCCCCGTACTATTTCTGAAAATACAGAAATATAACGTCATAAAAACTATTAAAGAGAATTCAATTAAGTTGAAAAAATAACTCGCCAAATTTGCTGTCGCCGTCTGAGAAGACAGATGGTAAGGCTGCGACGGGTCACTTACCAAGTGACCCCTCTTCCACACCTCGATAGGTATCGGCCGTTGACCGCTCTTGTGCTCCTATCGATACATGTTAGCACAGTGAAAATTATAAAATTACCTAATAGAATGCGAGTAACACTTACCATACGTTTAGCGAAGCGTATATAGCTGTCCCCACCCAAACGATATTTTCCCCCCGTCCCTCTACTCTCTAGACGGGTTTTAGAAACTGCATGGAAGCCCTCACTCGCTCAAAGAGCACACAGGGCACGATACGCGTCCGGATGGCTGTCAAGCCACACTACACCGACCTGCACACATTTATTATTGAATGAAAACATTGATCACGATCAGCTAATGAAGCAAAGTAAACTAAAAACTTTACCTCTGCGTACTGCGCCTATGTCAAGTATGTGTCGCCCGATTCCTTCCCTGGCTCACACTCGTCTGGATTTAACTTGAACTACGCGTTCATAGCTTGAATGCGAGCCGTCGATAGTGACTACGTCACGATCTTCCTGGCGCAGTTATGGAAGACGAGACGAGCGTGACACGTCTGCTCGGCCTCGTTCCCCAAACGACACCGTGCGTGAAAAAAAGAAATATACAACTAAATGTACGTAACTTATAATAAATTTATATTATACAAGTATTGTTCATACTTACCATGAAGTCATGTCAAACAACCTCATGGTGGTTGGCGTGAAGAACATCCTGGACCGTAAAGTAGTTGTCCCAAGACGTGGCAGCGCCTTTCACTATACTGGGGTAGTGCAAACGGACTAGACGACCCAGGACATTGTTTACCAGCGATTGGCGTCCCTATCCCGTGAACGAAGCATCCTCCCAAGTCCCGATACATGATTCTTAATTAATATATATATAAGTCTAAAAGTATCTAAATTGAATTGTTAGAGATTTACTTACCTATCGCCAATCGGACGAATAAGAATCCGATTGTTTGTGTTTGAACCAGCTCCAAAGAAGGCTCTGAAGAAAGAGGCTCTGAACAGGCACCCTAGCCTCTGTGTCCTCGGACATAGAGTCGCCCTGACAGTTTTAAAGATTCATATTATAGAATAAAAATTTACTTATATCATTTATGTAATAAAATATTATTTACCTATCGTGACCGTTGTACAGGTATATGTCTCAACAACTAAGCCTGTATACCCCCGCTAAGCTGAGTGCCGTGGAAGACCTCGTCTCCTCTCGTGGTTGTCGGTGACAGAGAGCTCTGCGCCCCTGCCCATCGTCGTCTGCTGCTGCTCGACGACATCCTGTTTAAAGGAAAATTTGCTAATGAATTAAATGGAAAGTATAGAAAAGAAAAGAAGAGATGAAAGAAACGTTACTTGTACTCAATTTTCAAATCCATCAGCATCACGATGTACTCTACTACGTAAACCGGACCATCGATCATCTGTCATAGTAGTTGGCCGTTTTTGTTTTCGTTTTCACATCTCACTAGTCTCTATGTCTTCTGCATCTCTAACTAAGTCATCGAGTGCTAAATCACGCTCGGACGACAAAAGAGTCCGACAATACTTGTTCTTGGTAAATAACATCAACATCATCATCAAGGTATCCAATATTGTGTGGTGTATATAACCGCTCACAAGGATTCACCTTGTGTACAACCCACCAAACTTTAATCTTTTCGCATGGATAATATAGATAATACACTTCCTCGAATTGGTGTGCAACTATGAAGGTGTCGCAACCTCATAGGCGGTCCTTGTGTTTGACTTCTACCATGCCAAATTAGTTTTGTCGAGTTCCATTGTTAGGATGAAACCAATCGCTGTCAAAGAAGACTATATTAAGGACCTTATTCCCAACAAAACTGAATTCAAGGGTTTTTTAATGATCCCATAATAATTACTTTCACGTCCTTGGACATCAACTGCCCTATTCACAACTCTGGTGTTACATGTTGCTCTGAAAGGACATTGAGCTTCAAATTCAGTTGAACAAAATAGAAACCCATTAACATCATATCGACTGTAGCTTTTAATTTTAATCGATCCGTAGGACAGTTGTCGCAATTCTTCGTGTACGTCGGCTTCATTTTTGCACTTTTTAACATATGAAGTTAAAAGACTATTTTATGCTATACACGTAATTACTAAAGAAACAAGACATGAACATGTTATATGTGCATGAAACCAGGATAGGAAGTTATGCCCTCCATTTACTCCATAATATCGCATTGATTGTATTTGTCTGCTCGTAGGTTGCTGCTTAGATTTCCAATTTTATTGATAGAACTCACTAAATCAGGAAAAACATAATGATTAGCATAGATGTAGAACACACCATGCTAATTATTATAGATGTTAAATAAACACTTACTGAAAATATTCATGCATCCCTTTTATATTAGCGTACATGTACATCAGAGCAACCGTCTTTTTATCTATTTCAGCATCGTAGCTCGTGCCACTACCAACAGTGGTGCCTCTCATTTGAAAAATGGAGAGGCTGCTAAAGGGGGTGCTTCATCCATATTTTACCGCAACGTGAAAACATTGATATTGTGTTCTTCTGCAAAATAGACGCTTGAAAAGTATCCTATCTCCTAAATGGCGTATGCTTCGGCGATGCATCCTTCAACCCTTGCCCGATTACGAACCATTGGTTTAAGACACCTGAGTGCTCTTTCAACGTGATGCATCCATCTATATTGCACAGGACCGCCCACTTTAGCTTCATATAGAAGATGGATTAGGAGATGTTGCATTGGATTGAATAACCCTAGGGGGAAAACTTTTTCCATGTTACATAAAAGCACTGGTATTTTCCTTTTCAACTTCTCCATCATCTTAGGTGTGATTTTTTAGCATAAAGCTGTCTATAAAAGTAGCTAAGCTCGGCTAACACCTTCCACACCGCATCGTCAATGTAGCCTCGAAACATAACCGACAGAAGTCTTTCCATTATTATGTGATAATCATGACTTTTCAACTCTGTGATATTTCTAGTCTTAACATTTACTGCTCGTCTCAGGCTACCAGCATAACTGTCTGGGAATTTTAATGTTTTCAACCATTCGAAGGCTTCTTTCTTTTCTTTTGCTCGAAGACAGAAAGAACACGTGGTTTGCCACCAGCTTCGGTTAGCTCAAGAGTTGGACGTTTACAAATCTCTGCCAAATACTTACGAGCCTTTATATTATCTTTTGTTTTTCCCGTCAGATTGAAGCATATGCTTATGATGCTTTCGCCCAAATTACGTTACTGGTGCATGACATCAATGTTATGCATTAGGATTAAGGACTTCACATACGGTAGCTCCCATAGTGCACATATATGAGTATAATTGTAATCCTCTCTGTAACCAACAAAATATACAGGATGACCTTTATCTGCCGCTAAGTTGTTCAACTGTTCAACAATCTCTAACCCGTTGATACGTTGCGGTGGTCCTTTTTGACAACATTGTCCTTCCTAAAAGCATTTTTCTATTGCCTAAATACATAATTAGGCGGTAACCAACGTCTGTGGCAATCGAAGTAGCGAATCTTGCCACCATGATTTAAATGAAAACATTCCATAACCAAAAGCACATATCGGACATGTCAAAAGACCATGAGTGCTCCAGCCAGAAACCATGCCGTAAGATGGGAAATCATGGATAGACCACAAGTATGCAGCTCGAAGGTTGAATTTCTGTTTTTTGTAACAGTCGCACGCTTCGATTCCTGTCCATAACATTTTTAACTCTTCAATCAACGGCTTCAACATCATGTTCAATCGTGAACCAAAATGATCCGGTCTAGATACAATAAGTCAAATGAACATGAACTCGTACTTCATAAAAAGAGATGGTGGTAAGTTGTACGGATAGTGAACACGAGCCATCAAGAGTACAATGTTGTATTTATACTGAACAGTGAGAAGCCATCTGTCGCCAACCTGATGCGAATATTTCTCGCGTCATTGGCAAAATCTGGATTGAAGCGGTTAAGCGCTTTCCGTGCCTCACCGTCGGACGGATGCAACATCATTGTGTCGTTCTCACGTAGACATTTTTTGTGCCACCTCATGTGTCTGACTATTTTTTTTAAAGAAACAAGCGCTTCAACCTAGGTGTGACAGACAAGTAGCGAATGTGCTTTTGTGCGACTTCAGTCATTACTTTTGTACCGTCGTTATTAACAACTTCGACAAATCTCGCTTTATTACATTTTAAACACTTGTTCTCGTTTGCATACTCTTTCCAGAAAAGGACGCAGTTGTCTGGGCACATATTAATCTTCTTATAGTCCATACCAAGCCCAGAAATCATTTTCTGACTGATACTGTCGGTACCCTCGATATGGGGTACCCCCGCGCACAGGGGAAAATGCCTAAGGATCTCGCCCTTCTCCGCAGGGAGAGCTCCGAAGGCGCCACGCGTCCAGCGGGGCCGGACCTCCCTCTCCTCAGAGGAGAGCTCCGGGCCCACCACGTGGCATACAGAAGCCGGACCTCCCCCTCCGCGGGAGAGAGGTCCGAAGGTGCCGCGTTTCCATAGAGGCCGGACCTCCCCCTCCTCAGAGAGGAGCTCCGGGCTCGCCACGTGGCCAACAGAAGCCGAACCTCCCCCTCCGCGGGGAGAGGTCCGAAGGCTCCACGTGTCCTGCGGGGCCGGCCCCCCTCTCTTCTGAGGAGGGCTCCGGGCCTGCCACGTGGCTAGCAGAACGGCGCTGCCTGCCCCCGAGCGATAGGCAGCGGGCGTAAAGACGCCCCATACCTTGCCCGTACAAGGTATTCAAGGCCCGCGCCTTCCCAAGACGCGGAGACGCGGAGCACGCCTCTGTCACGTGCCGTTGCGCCCTGTCGCATCACAGACTGGCGCGCAGTGTCAGAGCCTGCCAGCCAATAAACGCAACGACAAGACATCCCATGCCGCCCCCGCCGTCATCATCCACTACGACTAGCATGCGGCATGGGCAGAGCTACAAGACGAAGACTCAGAAGCCTTCGGGAGAGACAACTACCGACATAACTGCAGATATGGTAGATATCAGTCAATCTCCCCGGGACCACCTGTCGGGTCCCGGCCCCCCTTGTAAGCCACCCGAGTCTTGGACTATAAAAGGCTCGGGTAGGCGACGTTAGTAGGGGTTCGGACTCTAGCCATCCGCACCCCTGGGTTCGCACTTTGCAACTCATACGCTAGCCATACACTCTCAAGCTGTAACTCACCCCCAAGCTCAGGCCTCCGGCCCCGAGCAGCAAGAAATACAGCGAGCTCCAAAGCTCGCCGTGGACGTAGGGTTTTACGCTCCGGCGGCCTGAACCACGTAAAACTCGCCGTGTCAAGCTCTTACTAACTCGTCCATCTGCGCAAGCTCTCCGCTAGAGACTAGCCCCACCGAAAATAGAACCTCCACGGGCTGCCCAGTGCAGGCCCGGGGGAAGTGTCGACTGAACACTTCGACATTTGGCGCGCCAGGTAGGGGGCTTTTCTCCTAGCACGACGAGCTTCCGCCGACGAAGATGACCAAGCTTCCTTCAGCGGCAAACTCTCCTCCACGTTCACGGCGAACCGTGTCCAGCGGGGAGTACATGTCGACGCACTCAGGACGGAGTGTGTCGGCACAAGTTGGTAGCCAGCAGCCGACTCCGGCAGCGCCGACTCCGGCAATGCAGGCTCCGACCAGTGTGAGATCTTCTGCAGCGCTGGGCGTGCACCATGGGGGTGCGATAGCTGCAGCAAGAGCACTACTGCGCAACCCACCTGCTGGGGATGCGCCCCATTCAGCGACCCAGCAGTGGGTCCGCGAGGTAGACCGCCTTGTCGTCGCCGCCGCGAACCCTCGACTTCAGCAGGGACAACGCTCCGGTCAACCGGCTGTGTCGCTAACGCGCACGCCAATGGTTGACGGGCAAACGGTGGACCCCAGCTCCACCAGGTTTCCGTCGACGGACCTGAGGGCAGAGCTGGAGCGATGCCACCTGGGTCAAGATGCCCGAGTGTTCCTCGAGCGACGTAGAGAAAGGCGTCGCACTCAAGAGGCTGACGACAACATGACGTCGGCCTCGACCCAGCCTGAAGGGCAGACCTTCGCCACGCGAACTCTGTCCCTGGCGTACGCCGCGCAGCATAAGCCGCAACCATGTGCTCTGCAAGCGGCATCCCCGGCCTATGGCGCAACCTTGCCCATACCGGGATACACTGTGTCAGGCGCAACCAAGCGTTCGCGGCACCAGTACCTGCACTGGGAGCCAGCAACCGGCTCTGGCAGCACCGACCCCGGCAATGCAGGCTCCAACCAGCGTCAGGTCTTCAGTAGCGCTGGGCGTACCCGGCGGGGGTGCGCCAGCCGCAGCAAGAGCGCTACTGCACAATCCGCCTGCTGGGGACGCGCCTCAGGCAGCGACCCAGCAGTGGATTCGCGAGGTAGACCGTCTCATCGTCGCCGCCGCAAACCCTCGACTTCGGCGGGGACGACGCTCCGGCCAACCGGCTGTGTCGCTGATGCGCACGCCAATGGTTGGCGAGCAGACGGCGGACTCCAGCTCCACCAGGCTTCCGTCGACGGGCCTGAGGACAGAGCTGGAACGGTGCCACTTGGGCCAAGATGTCCGAGTATTCCTCGAGCGACGTCGAGAAAGGCGTCACACTCAAGAGGCGTGCGACAACATGACGTCGGCCTCGACCCAGCCTGGAGGGCAGACCTTCGCTACGCGAGCTCTACCTGAGGCGTACGCCGCACAGCATAAGCCACAACCATGTGCTTTGCAAGCGGCGTCCCCGGCCTATGGCGCAACCTTGCCCATACCGGGGTACATTGTGCCACGCGCAACCAAGCATTCGCGGCACCAGTACCTGCACTGGGAGCCAGCAACCGGCTCTGGCAGCGCCGACCCCGGCAATGCAGGCTCCAACCAGCGTCAGGTCTTTAGTAGCGTTGGGCGTACCCGGCGGGGGTGCGCTAGCCGCAACAAGAGCGCTACTGCACAATCCGCCTGCTGGGGACGCGCCTCAGGCAGCGACCCAGCAGTGGATTCGCGAGGTAGACCGTCTTGTCGTCGCCGCCGCAAACCCTTGACTTTGGCGGGGACGACGCTCCGACCAACTGGCTGTGTCGCTGACGCGCACGCCAACGGTTGACGGACAGACGGTGTATTCCAGCTCCACCAGGCTTCCGTCGACGGACCTGGGGACTGAGCTGGAACGATGCCACCTAGGCCAAGACGCCCGAGTGTTCCTCGAGCGGCGACGAGAAAGGCGTCGCAGCCAAGAGGCTGGTGTCAGCATGACGACTGCCTCAACCCTGCCTGAGGCGCAGACTTTCACCACGCGAACTCTGCCCCAAACATACGCCACGCAGCATATGCCACAGCCATATGTCCTGCAAACGGCGCCCCCGGTCTATGGCGCAGCCTTGCCCATACCGGGGTGCACTGTGCCAGCGGCGAACCAAGCGTTCGCGACACCAACACCTGCAGCAACAGGGGCAGGATGTACGGCCCTGGAGCCCCACCTCCGCTTCACGAGGTGGCCGCGCAAGTTTCGGCCGCACCTGCCGGGGAAGTACGACGGCAGCGTCAACCCGGCGGGGTTCCTCCAGATCCACTCCACCGCCATACTTGCCGCAGGAGGGGATGACGCCGTCATGGCCAAACTACTTCCCCGTCGCCTTGACCGGCCCAGCCCGGTCTTGGCTAATGAACCTCCCTCAGGGTTCCATAACTTCCTGGGGAGAGCTCTGCCGGCAGTTCATCGCCAACTTCGGCAGCTCCTACACCCGTCCCGGCACGGAGCTTGACCTCCAAGCCATCAAGCAACAACCTGGGGAGTCGCTGCGCTCCTTCATCCAACGGTTCTCCTAGGTACGCAACACCATTCCGCACATTCAAAGTGCTTCTGTGGTGGCGGCACTTCGACAGTGTCCAGGACAAGAAGATGCTTAAGAGACTTGCAACCAGAGAGGTCTGCGATGCCTCCGAGCTCTTCAGCCTGGCAGACAAGTGTGCCAGAGCAGCCGGAGGGCGGAGCTGGCACTCACTGCCTGCTTCCGAAGCCGGAAGACAGCCCGAAGACGGCAGAGTTCAAGCTGAGCTCCCGACCACGTCAGACAGCCAAGAGCCAAGCACTGGCTGACTTCGTGGCTGAGTGGACGCCAACGAAGGCTGACCCAGGGGGCCGCGAAGACGGTGAACCAAAGTACCGAGCTCCGATCTTCACCGGGCCTCACTGGACACTCTTCTTCGACGGCTCCTCGCGAAAGCAGGGGGCAAGTGCCGGTGTACTGCTTCTCATGCCATCGGGGAAGCAGTCTGGGTACATGGTGCGTCTCAATTCCAAGGCAACCAACAACTTGGCAGAGTATGAAGCACTCATCTTTGGCCTAAAAGACAGTCCTGTCTCTGGGCGCTCGCCAGTTGTTGGCGCAGGGCGACTCCCAGCTAGTTATCAAGCAAGTTAAGGGTGAATGCCCCTGCAATGACCCACAGCTAGCTGCTTATCTGCTTCACGTGCGGATGTTGGAGAAAGAATTCCTCGCCTTGGACCTGCGCCATGCACCGCGCGCTTGCACGGCCGCAGCTGACGACCTCTCAACGAAAGCCTCCATCGGAGCCCCTGCGCACGAAGGAGTCTTCGAGAGGACGTTGCTGCGGTCCACAGCCCGGCCCGCCGAGCCGGGCGAAGGGGGCTGAACCAGTGCCTCGAAGCTAGGCAGTCCCGGCGGCCCTGGATGCCGCCAAAGGATCGTAAGAGTCACTGGGGACTCCGTGCAACCCAGCGCTCAAGATCCAGAAGCTCAAGTAGTCCCGATGCATGGACCACGGAGGTCCGGGACTCCTTGAAGGACATCCTTCCTGATGAACGTGCATCCGCTGAACGGGTGGTGCGGATGGCTTAGTGCTACGCGCTAGCATCTTTACTGGCGTGGCGCCACGACATCCTATTGCGGTGCATAACCCAGGAGGAAGGTTGCGATTAGCTCGCAGTAGTCCAAGAAGGCGAGTGCTGGGAACGCTCATCGTCCCGCACGTTGGTCGGTTAAGCCACCCGGCATGGCTCCTACTGACCGAGAGCCACTTGGACGCCGTCAAACCGGTTAGGGATGCAATGCGTGCCAGGTCCACGCCAAGCAGACCCACACAACCGGTGCACACGCGCACCTAGAGCCGTCGGGGGATACCGGCTCCTCCATGTCGAGGGCCAGCCGGACTTCCCAGGGCCGGGTCACGGGAACTACCCTTCCACATGGTGTGCGGGGCCGAAGCCATGCTTCCCCCTGATACAGCCATGGGGGTCCCCCCGTGTCCGACGTACGACGAAGCCACGCATGACCCGCTCTGTGTGAAGACAGGCGCTCCGACGCTACCCAGTAAGTTCACCATGCTTACTTAGGTGTTTATTTAAATTACGCATTAATTTATATGAACACCTCCCCACGCTCTAGACAGTGTGCGTCCATTGTACACTCTCTCTCCTCTTTCCGGCTCTCATGCATAGTCGATATTTGCCGTCCTGCCGAATGCGGTAGTGCTTGGGGTACCTGCCAGAGGCCCGGTGGCCTTTTGGATCTCCCCCTATAAGGGTACTGCACCGCCAGTTGGTCTCCTCCGAGAAAAGACCTACGCTAGAACGGGGGGTCAGGAGCCTTGCTTTGCCCGGTCTAGCACCCAAAGCATGCGCACTCTGCCTCCCGGCGCTACGGTCTTAGTACCAGGGGGCCGGGCGGTTACACCCTGACTGGGGCTGGGGCCAGACCTCCGGGACCAAGTGCACTGGATTACCCAAGCCCCGTATTCCGGCCTGGGACAGTAAGCCAAATGAGACTAAGGGATAGGAATGGGGGGACCACTGAGCAGTGCCGCACTCCGCCCTCACAGCTGGGCCGAGCTCCGAGGCCAGCCCTCGCCCTCCTTTCAGAGGCGAGCGCTGATGCCGGACCTTACGACCTTCGTTGGCCTGAGCTCCGATGACTTCCGGACTCCGCCTCCACAGCCAGACCAAGCTCCGAGGCCAGCCCTCGCCCTCCTTTCAGAGGCGAGCGCTGATGCCGGACCTCACGCCCTTCACTGGCCTCAGCTCCGATGACTTCCGGACCTCCGCCCCCACAGCCGGGCCGAGCTCCGATGCCAGGCTTCACCCTCTCCTAAGAGGCTGAACACCGAAGCCGTCAAGACCCTGCCAGCACAGGGAGTACTCAAGACAAGAAAGTGCGCGGATCAGAAGAGACGAAGGTCCCACCTCGGGCTCGCTATCTCCCCCGAGATGGGCCCGGGGCCACTGTCGGTACCCTCGATATGGGGTACCCCCGCGCACAGGGGAAAATGCCTAAGGATCTCGCCCTTCTCCGCAGGGAGAGCTCCGAAGGCGCCACGCGTCCAGCGGGGCCGGACCTCCCTCTCCTCAGAGGAGAGCTCCGGGCCCACCACGTGGCATACAGAAGCCGAACCTCCCCCTCCGCGGGAGAGAGGTCCGAAGGTGCCGCGTTTCCATAGAGGCCGGACCTCCCCCTCCTCAGAGAGGAGCTCTGGGCTCGCCACGTGGACAACAGAAGCCGAACCTCCCCCTCCGCGGGGAGAGGTCCGAAGGCTCCACGTGTCCTGCGGGGCCGCCCCCCCTCTCTTCTCAGGAGGGCTCCGGGCCCGCCACGTGGCCAGCAGAACGGCGCTGCCTGCCCCCGAGCGATAGGCAGCGGGCGTAAAGACGCCCCATACCTTGCCCGTACAAGGTATTCAAGGCCCGCGCCTTCCCAAGACGCGGAGACGCGGAGCACGCCTCTGTCAAATGTCGTTGCGCCCAGTCGCATCACAGACTGGCGCGCAGTGTCAGAGCCTGCCAGCCAATAAACGCAGCGACAAGACATCCCATGCCGCCCCCGCCATCATCATCCACTACGACTAGCATGCGGCATGGGCAGAGCTACAAGACGAAGACTCAGAAGCCTTCGACAGAGACAACTACCGGCATAACTGCAGATACGGTAGATATCAGTCAATCTCCCAGGGACCACCTGTCGGGTCCCGGCCCCCCTCGTAAGCCACCCGAGTCTTTGACTATAAAAGGCTCGGGTAGGCGACGTTAGCAGGGGTTCGGACTCCAGCCATCCGCACCCCTGGGTTCGCACTTTGCAACTCATACGCTAGCCATACACTCTCAAGCTGTAACTCACCCCCAAGCTCAGGCCTCCGGCCCCGAGCAGCAAGAAATACAGCGAGCTCCATAGCTCGCCGTGGATGTAGGGTTTTACGCTCCAGCGGCCTGAACCACGTAAAACTCGCCGTGTCAAGCTCTTACTAACTCGTCCATCTGTGCAAGCTCTCCGCTAGAGACTAGCCCCACCGAAAAAAGAAGCGGGCTGCCCAGTGCAGGCCCGGGGGAAGTGTCGACTGAACACTTCGACAGATACATATCTTTAGACAATTTATGAGGTTGTGGAGGGACATCACTGATCAATTTGATGAGATTATTGTAGCAGTTATTAGAGAAGAAATACTTAGACTTATTTGTCATAAATCTAGTAATGAAGTTGAGGATCCACACTTTGGTGTGTTCATGCAACGGCTGTTCAGAAGCTTCGACAAGCTTGAAGAACGTTTTAACCTCCATTGTAGGAGGATCCTCCGTCAATTCAGGATTTATGGATTCAAACATCTCGTCCATCCTATCGACCCGAGTGTCATCATCATCATCATCTCGATCTTCTACGACTTGAGAAGGTGTCTCGCAACTCATAATGTTGTATGAAACCGTTTCCACACAAGTGATACGTCAACGTCACTTTGTCGAAACACTTCGCATTCTAACATTTGATACATGGGCACCGCACCTTACTGTTGTTTGACAATGAGAAAGCTCTTTCTATGAAAGCATTCGTCTTGGTGAACCACTCCTCTGAGTGCCTCCTATTTTTTTTTCAACCAGTATACATCCAAGTGCGATCTTCAGCCATGCTTGAGTGTATATCTTCAAAGCAGACAAATCATTATTAGTTTCATTGTTATGTCATGTCACGACCCTACAACTAGGCAGATAGGTCCTAAACCCACCCAATAGTGACCGAGTGGAGCGTTCTCATGACGAGACACGCGGTCCGGATCCGGACGAAATTTTGGCAGCATAACCCTGCTATTCTCCACTGCACGCCCGAAAAAGGTGCAACAGAGAACAACAGGGTTATGCCGTCGAAATTTCGTCTAGATCCAGACCCGCGTCTTGTCACAAGTCATGCCCTCTCGGTCACTCTCAGGCTGTCCAAAAAGGGACAATTCCGAACCTTCATGTCTCACATGCCAATAGCATGTGAGACGTGTCGATCCGAAATGGGTGACACATTGCTATAGGTTACATTACTCATTTTCATTTTCAAGTCATTTACGAGAGAGGAAAGAACGAGAGAAAGAGAAGAAGAAAAGTTGGTCTTAGATGACAATTCTAAGTCCGAATTCACCGTCCACGCAATCACGGGTGATTGACGTCCTCACCATCGCCGTTCGCTTCCGTGTCGTCTCGACGCATACGTTCGACTACAACTGTCTATACGACATGAACACATTAATTGCGTGTCGTGTCGGGTCGGGCTGGGCCGACCCAAAACCCGTTTTTTACATATTAATAAAAATAACTAACTAATAAACAATTATAAATATTAAACAATACTAATAAAGCAAAAATGTAAATCTCATATATATCATAATGCCTAATTAAGCCCATTGTTCCTCATACATGTAAAAATCAACTATAGAGCAAAAATGGCTAATCAAAGTGCTAATAAAGCAAAAATGGTCCTCATCAACTATATAACATGAATAAAGAAAAAATGGTGCTAACCAAAGTGCTAATAAACTCTAATAAACATTTCTAATCAAACATTAATATCTAAACATTGCTAATCAAAGTGTTTGGCCATGGCGGGGATGTAGCAGCCATGGTGGGGGGGAGGGGGGCAACCACGTTGGGGTGCGGGGCGGACACGCGCGGTGGGGGGGGGGGGGGGGGGGGGGGGTTGGGCAGCAACGGTGTGGGGTGTGGGGAAGCCACGGTGGGGTGGGGGCGGACACGGTTTGGGGGGCAGCCACGGTGTTTTGATGACTTCAAAACATTGGGCGACGGCTGGCGGGGGCGGTCGTTGGCAGGGTACACAGAGGTGGCGGCGGCTGGCAGGGGCGCAGGGGCAGCGGTGGCCGGGGGGTGCACGGGCGCGCAGGGGCGTCCGGCGGTGGCTTGCCGGCGAGGCACGAAGCGGCTGCGGGGGCGCAGGGGCGGCGGCCGGCGAGGGCGCAGGGGCGCAGGCGCAGGGCTGGCAGGGGCGCATGGGCGGTGCCGACCGACGGGGGCGCAAGGGCCGGTGGCGGCCGGTGAGAGCGCAGGGACGGCGACGGGGACGAAGGGCCGGCGGTGGCCGGCCATGGCACAGGGGTGGCGGGGCCGGCGAGGGCGCAGGGGCCAGCAGGGCGGCGACGGTCAGCGGGGGCGTAGGGGCGGCGGCGGCCGGCGCTGCGCGCACAGGGACGGAGGAGGGAGGGAGGTGGCGTACCTGAGGTCGGCGGTCGGCTGCGACGGTCAGCGACGGCGGCGCGAGTGAGAGAGAGCGGCGGTGCTGAGTATATCGTGCCTTAAAGACGACGGTGCACTTACACCGTCGTCTATAAAGCCCAAACCTTTATTGTCGACGGTGTACCGCCATCTGTAAGTCCCGAGAACTTATAGATGACGATACTAGGTTAACCGTTGTCAATTAATAATTAATTGACGACTATGTTTTCCGGCCGTCGTCAATAAGTTTATTGACTACGGCCCCGTCGTCAATAATTTTGGTCGTCGTCTATTGTTGCGATTCCTATAGTGATGGTCGTGGTCGCCACTTGTCATTTTGGGGGGGGGGGGCATTGTGGGACATAGCCAGGATGACTTTAATGTAGAGGTGGATGCCTTCCACCGATCCGTACGGGACAGGGCAAACTCCAAAAGTGGGCATCATCACATACCAAGAGTGTGTGTTAGATGGTGGCTACATCATATACTAGACGAAATAGTGTGTGCCATCTGAAGCTCGAGGAAGATTGAGATCGAAAATGTCTACAGCCAATGTGACGGGTCCTTCCCACTTGGCCCCTAGGACAAGTGGGAGGATTTGTCGTTAGCTCATGGTCGGTGAGGATGTGTAGGACATATACGATGCCTCTATAGTGGGCCCGCTTTAGATCCCACATCACATGACGAATGACATCATGTACACCATCGCTACCTGACGGGTGTCAGTTGACGCGAGGTCGATAGTATATTATGCGCTCTATTTGCCTAGTTCAAACTACAGGATGGAACAAGACTTGACATGAATTGAATGAAGCCACCGAAGGGCCTTGTACCGTGGATGACCCCCATGAAATATAAAAGGGAAGGGCTAACATTTGCAGAAGAGATTGCACTCTAACCATGTTTTACACATGCACTCTATACTAACTCTCCAACTCTTAACAAGAAACACAAAGTACAACATAGGGTTGTTAGGCCTGAACCTACGTAAACATCATCTCTTTAGCTAATCTAAAACAAACTTGTGATTCATCGCTTGCTCCCCGACCAAGTCCCAAAGAAGGTTTGTCTAACCCCCAATATTAGTTGCTTGCAAAAAGACAACTACCTTCAGAAAAATTCCTCATATCCAAGAACAAAAAAGATCATATATACTCTGATTCCGATTGTTGTGGATACACATTCCTAAGTAGAAATAGTGCACACAACAAACATGAATGAGCATGATATCCCTAGAGTTAATAAGAAACCAACGGACACCCTCCTGGTCTCCTACACTTATCACAAGGAGGATTTATGCTGCCTAATAAAAATTAGTAGTTCACTATGAAACATGACTCAATTCTCACTAATTATGATAATTTTTGTTTCTACAACACTAAAGTTTAAGGGGGTTTCTTCCTCTTTTTGAAAACAAAACATACATTGTTACTTTTGAAATGCCATTATCAAAGACTCAGTACCATAATTTAGAAATCTATGCAAATCGACTTGAGTGTTTGACAGAGAAATTTCATATACACAACAAACCAGGATGCATATTTCAATCGTATTCCTAACCATAAGAACTAAAAACATTTTTAACTATCGTAATCCACGTATGGACAAACACACACATCATCTGTGCATGTTTACATCTAAACTGCATTGATAACACTGATCACAGATACTTAATCCACTACTTGGCAAATTGGTGAGAATTTTTTGCACCTGCATTTGTCTGATCTTCCACAACCGTTTATTGGAGATAATCAAACCCTAGCTAACTTTTGCATTTTGTATATGCAACTTGACCTCCCCATCTGCACGCTTTCTCCATATGCATTGAACTCCCTTGTGGGGGCGCCGCGTACACCAAGAAAAAGGTCCTCTCTCTCTCTCTCTCTCTCTCTCTCTCTCTAGTCTTGGGTCATAGCTGAGAGAGTTGAATTCTATTGTGGACCTTTTCCTAAACTTTAGCTCCATTGTTTATTTGTGAGAACAAACCTTGGTTTTAGGACATTGAGTTGGCCAGTTCCAAAGCTATAAAAACCCTAAATTTATCCAATAGATGTATTTTTTTCTAAAAAAATGGATGGTTTCCATTCAAGCTCATGCCAGATTTTATCCACAACGCGGGTGTGAGACAACCCGAGACCCAGGCCAGGTGCAAATTTTGAATTCTAGCCCAAGAGCAGTGGTCCATGTACAGAAAGCAGTAATACCAAACTATCAACTTGTTTGCAACTTTATCCCATAGATGACTAACTTGAATTGAAATGACCAAAGTTGATGTTCATGAGTAATACATTTAACCAAACATACGTAGAGACGATTGCAATTCATATAGATCATAGGGAAATCATTATATATGAGCATGAGAAACGGCGTATATATCATACATTGGAAATAAGAAAAAGAGGGCATGCATGCATTATTTTTACATGATGTTTTCAGAGATGGAAAACATCAAGGCGACTCCTAGAAACATTATTAAGAGCGGTTCCTGGCAAACAAAAGTCCCTCGTGATTCGATCACTATATCTGTGACTTCAATATATTCGTCATCTCGCTCTCGAAGCAGATTTCCACTGGCCCGCCTCTGTGATAATGCTGGTCGTCGTTAACATGTGACGGCTTGATTTTGTGCGCCGTCGGCAGAATACCTAGTGCGAGGTCCAAGCCAACCTCACACCCATCGGTTTCTCTTGGTGCGTCTGGCTCGGACTGCTGGCTGACATGAGAGACTGCCACGGTGTCCACCGAGGTGTTGCTATCGGTCTGCCGCACAACGCCATGGCTCCCAGAGTACTCCTGGTGACTGGGCTTGCCTGGTGCCCAGTAGTTCAGTGGCTGCGCCTGCCGGACATCGACCTGCAGCATGGCTGTTGGCCACTTGGTGGCAGTGTCGGACCTTGCCAACCTTTGGGCGCCCCGTCGCTTGAACTGCCCCCGCGAGCTGGTGGCCACTTGGTGGATGTCGGCAGCCACGCCGCCGTCATCGCCTCGCCTGGCTACGTGGCGGATGTCGCATGTCTTGAGAGGAGGGACGGCCGTGGCGGCTGGCGGTGGCTGCACGATGGGCATGCCGCGGAGGACGTTCTCGACGGCGGCCTGGCAGAGCTGCCAGTTCCCCGACCAGAGCAGGCCGACGGAGCCGTACACCGGGTTGAGCATGCGGCCGCACGCTTCGTATAACAGCGACCGGAATATTGCTGCGAACACATCATGGAGATCACATGAGCAGAGTGCCGTAGTGGGGGACGGTTCCGGCCGGCTGCTAGCTAGGCTGTACGCTTATTATACAGATGCGCGTATATATATACCGGGTCTGACGTTGTCGGGGCCAGCGGAGATGAGGTTGATGAGGCCGGCGCGGCCGTAGAACTTGGCGAGGAACACGGTGGCGTTGCCCTGCGCGTCGGGGCTGCGGATCCACTGCAAGCACGGCCGGATGGCGCACCCGTCGCTGCATCCCTTCCGCAGCACGCGGCACCCGTTGCAGCTCATCCGCATCCTGATGATGATACACTTGTATCGCTGTGTGCTCGCGCTTAATTCGTCGATCCAGTGATCCTCCCCGGGTCACCGGCCGCTCTGAGTAAAGGGCCGGGAGAGGGAGGAGGAAGAAGACGAGGAGCAAAGGGAGATCGGCCGGGAATGACGAGTGTGAGGCGAGACACGGAGGTTCGAGGGTGCGGCGTATATGAAGCATCGGGAGGTGGAGCTGTTAGGTTCTCGCGGCAGGGTGGACACGTACCGGACCTGAAAGCCTCCGGTTTCCCTGGGAGTGGAAAGGCGGTTTCTGGTGGGGGCTCCTGGCCTGACAGACGATTACACGAAAGCCCCGTATCTAACTAGGCGATGGAGATTGGGAGAGCCTTTGATTTTAATTAGGGCGCGAGGTTTCATGCACATAGATTGATGGGAGACACGAAGGTTTGGAGTTTAAAAATGTCGGGAAGAACTGGTCCTAATGACCTCCTAGGACTGACTAAGCTGGGGGTTGAATATGACTACTAGTTGCTCAAAAAAGAAAGAATCTAGTGGAAGGTTGTCTAAGAAACTAGTACCGTTCCCTAACTATTTTTAGTACATCAATGCGTAGTTATCCAGAAAACCGCCCTTACAACTGAATCTACCATTTTCGCATCGTGTCTTCATCATCACGGTCGCATACACCGAAGACCATGAGCATATAGTAAACGAGACCGGCACAACAAGTTAGAGTCGGCGTTAGTGTCCTGTAAATTCATGTGGCGCCGATCAAGCGCGTGCCGGGGCTCGTGTCAGCGTGTGGCGCCCACGCCCAGGGTTCCGAAGCTCGCGCCAGATCCATGCATGCAAACGCATGGTGGATTCGCGCGGACGAACAGCCGCGCGCGCTTGATTGCTCTCTGCTTCCGCTCTCCGCGACTCCACGAGCATCGTGCGCGCGCGCGCTTAGGAAGAAGGTCTCCTCTCTGGCCGGCCGGTCGGAGAACGGCGGGGCAACCGCGTGAGCTAGGTCTCCGCCGTGTACGTGTCCCTATCGATTTCCGGCGACCTCGGGGCCCGTCGTACGAGCGTACCACAGCGGTTTCCTGGGGGGAGCGGCGGGCGTCGTGCATGTCCGCAGCCTCATCGGGTCGCCTCGCCCCGATCTATGGGCGGCCGCGGCCCCGGCCCCGGCCCCGATCCATGGGCGGTCTTGCGACACCATGTCACTTGTTTATTCTGAGCGGATTCTCCTTTTCGATCCTACTTGGTAGGAGCAACACGTCTCTCCTTCGTGTTCGATGTGTATGTTCTGCTTTGTTATCTACGAAACACACCCTTGCAGAGCTATTTTAGTCCGTGTGTCGACGACTCGAAACCAGGTATGTAAGTTATAACATCAACAGTCTAACCAACAAAGTTATACTCAGTTCAAAATTTAGCTGACGTCCTTGCATGCAGAGCTATTTTAGCTATATATCCCCCCTAATCTTAATTGACTGGTGAATATAATTCGCCATGAAATACCACTCCTCTGACAGAGAACAAGTACAATCTTATTTCAAGTTGTAGATATATGCTTTAACCTACTCCTAATTGTTAATGTGTGGTAGACATGGTCTGAATCTATCTGCAAGTACACACCTTGTCTAAATTATCTGTGGGTTACAATGGACCAATAA
This sequence comes from Neostapfia colusana, assembly GCA_030760725.1. Lineage (NCBI taxonomy): Eukaryota > Viridiplantae > Streptophyta > Magnoliopsida > Poales > Poaceae > Neostapfia > Neostapfia colusana. The sequence goes on from JASWHV010000004.1 coordinate 122,585,658, forward strand.
ACGCAAGTTGAGTTATGTTTTGTATGCACTTAATCATCAGAGCCCATATTCTGTACCATATCCCTATTCATTTTTTTCCAGACAAAGCAAATATATCTTTCATTCTAGGATCCTGCTTATATTAGAACATGGAGAGTGGTGATTAAAAAGAAAAGATGAAAAGTTATCCGGTTCTCATGAGAAATATGCTGCGTGTACAACATACTTGTGGGTAACACAATGAAAAGCAAACAAGTGATTCTCTTTCCTTGTACTGAAAAGCTATTCTGGCTACTGCCAAATTACATTTAATTTGTTTCTTTTAAATTTTGCATGCCTTAGTTGAGTATTTATTAAGGTTGTCATGCATGTACCAAGCTAGGAAAATTGTACCGTGCATATTGTTTTTGTTGTTTCGATATAGAACAATTTGGGAACACCGGAATGAGTTTGTCTTCCGTTCTGAGCCTCAATCTCTGCTATGTCAGCAAATGCAATGCAAAGATGAAGCCCATTCCTGGCCCTGCCGACTTCCACGACAGGATACTTCTTTCTGCTCGGACTCTTGTGATGTCACTTCTCATCCCATATGTAATTACCATATTCTGTTTTCCTTTCGTGTAAACAAACTCTGTCGGTTTGGGCTGCCATTTGATATGGATGGAAAACTCAGGTGTGGAAACTTCCACCCCCGTTGATAGTAAAAAAACCTCCCCGTCATGAATGGCATCTAACATGTAGGACAGAAAGCCAAGTTGTGTTAGTATATTCATGAAAGGGTAGGACTTACTCCAGCAATGCTTTTGTAACAAATTCATGCATTTTGCATCGATCGTCGGCCACTTGTACTCCAAGCATCGATCCCTTCTCTTTTGGCTGTCGGTTTTGCTATCCATCATGAAACACTGCTCTCTCCGATTGTTTTTTATTGACGTTCAATTCAAACAAGGTAATTCGTTGCAAATTGTACAAAGTTGGTCAAACGTAAAGGAAACACATTCGGAGGAAGTATTAAGGAACCAGCTCCCGTTCACCCCGTCATAAATGAAGAATTATAATTAGGTGCCCATCTACACTAAAAAATCCCACAAATTTACGATGGCCGTTGTTATTTACGACGGCTAACCTACAGCCGTCGTAAAAAATGTAATTTACGACGGCCGGTTCAGCTGTCGTAAGTAAAAGCTTGTTTACGATGGCCTAACCTAGGCCGTCGTAAATAGCACCTTATTTACGACGGCCCTGGTCTGGCCGTCGTAAATAGGCTGTATATACACGCGGATCCAGGGTCGGTGCGCGCATTCACGCCCGCGCCGACCCCGAGCCCGCCGCCGCCGCCCCGGCGTCTCACCCGCCCTCCCCCGACCCCGGCGCTCCTCCCCGACCCCGACAGTCTCGACACCCTGCCACGACCCCGGCGGCCCCAGACGCTCCTCCCGGACCCCGGCGTCACGCTGCCCCCCCTAGCCCCGAGCTCCCGCGACATCGAGCACGTCGCATCCGTCGAGAAAGTTAGTGTCTTTAATTTTGTTGATAATTAGATTTAGTTTAGTTAATTGAGTTATTAGTTATTATTGTTTAATTTATGTAAATTGTTTGTATTAGTTTTAAATTGAATTTAGTTTAGATGTAAATTGTTTAGTTTATGAATTTTGTTTAATTTAATTGTAAATTGTTTGTATTAGTTTTAGATTGAATCTAGTTTAATTGTAAATTGTTTAGTTTATGAATTTTGTTTAATTTAGTTGTAGTTTGTTTGTATTAGTTTTATATTGAATTTAGTTTAGTTGTAAATTATTTGGTTTATGAATTTTGTTTAATTTAGTTGTAATTTGTTGTAATTTAGTTAGATTTGGATTGAATTTAGCTTCTCTCCCGCCCACCTACGCCTCCGCCACCACAGCCGCCCCCGCCACGTCGTCGGCCGGCCCGCCGCGCCACTGCCCAGACGCCCCCAGCCTCCTCCACGCCGCCCGCCGCCGCCCCCGCGCCCCGCGCCTCTGCCGCCCCGCCCCGCCTAAACCCATAGAGCCCCTTGGTGTTTTATATTTTGGATGATTATCTTGCTTTGTATATGAACTGTTCAGCCAGTTGACCATCATGCCAGAGTAGTTGTTTTCTGTTTTTTTAAATAAAACTTTATTTACGATGGCCAGCTATACTGGGCCGTAGTAAGTTAACCAGAATAACTTACGACGGCCTGTGGCCAGCCGTCGTAAGTTAACATACACAACTTACGACGCCTCGCCTACTTATGATGGCTAGAGGCCAGCCGTCGTAAGTTAGGTGCCCAGTCCGCCACGTGGCACGGTTACGAACGACGACCCTTTGTTTACGAGGGCTGGGAACTACCACCGTAAGTTAGTTATTTACGATGGTGACCGTCGTAATTAACGTTATTTGCGACCAATTAATAAAAACAGCCAGAAACGATCCTAAATAACGGGAAATCATCGTAAATTACTAATTTATGATGGTTTTCTCTTATTTACGATGGTTTCTGGCTGTTGTAAATTGATCGGTTTTCTGTAGTGCTAGCAAGCTTATGATTACTCCTTTAGGCAAGGATTGGTTGCAAATTATCAGGACTAACTCGGTAACAAGTACATATATCAGATGATATCTAAACAATATCTGACTTTAAAAATCAAATTAAATATCACTGATGCATGCAATCAAAACCTGTATTAAACTCTAACCAATAATTTTCTATATGACTACTTAGATATTTATTGAACAAAAAAACAATGACCATATTTTTGGTGGAAATATTTCAACACTGTCGTAACTTATTAAGTAAAAAATCATTTTACTACCTCTAAACATATATATATATATTATTCACTTAACTCTGTAAAGAAAAAATTGGTACTTTACTCCCCCAAACTATTTGATTGGTTTGATTCAACCTCAATTTTTTTTATTTCCCTATGCACATATCGTGTTTAAGGGTAAAATTTAGTAATATTATAGGTTATAACATACCGTATGCCAGAAAAAAATTAATATTTTTTAATTATTTTATATGTTGTAATCGTGTAATAAATATATTATATGAGAGGTGGAATAATACAAAAGAAACGGTTGAATAATTTTTCTAGTATAGTGTATGATGTCACCTACCATCCTACAAAATTTTAACTTCAAACTAACTCATATAAAGAGAAACAAAAAAGAAAAAATTATCAGAATGCAAATTGAGCAAATCTAAATATATCTAGAGAGTAAATCAAATAAAAAATTGTTTAGGGTGTTACGCGAACAACAAATGCTTAGAGGTAGTAAAATAGTTTTTTTCTTTGTGTTAAATTAGTGTGCATAGAGACTTTGTCGGAACTTACAAATAATAACTATAAATTGGGGAGGGCATCTTTGACCTAATGGCACATGCCGCCCATGCAAGCCCGCTGCTAAAACTTACGGTCTGGAACATCAATAATGAAGTTGGCGTAGACACGTGAGCCAATAATGCATCCAGGTGGACTCTCCGGGCATCTCGATGCCTGGGCTGTGGCATACTCCCGTGCTACCTTGAAACCTCAGCGTCCCAGAGCACACCTCAGGGTCATACGTGTTCAGCACCGCACCGTGAAGTCGACCCAATGTGCGCGATCGAGGACGCTAGATTTCCCTGGGTTGGGTCGTTCCTGGACATTATCTAAAAGTGGTTCATATTATTGTTTTGTAGTAATATTACTAGTGAAAATAATTTTCCTTCTCTATAGAGAGAAAACCCACACCTCTTATTGAACTGATAAAGTCATACATATAGCGGGGAGTGGCAGCGAGGCGCTGGACGTGAGCAACCCACAATCCGAAGAAGTCGTGCGTCCGCAGCCGAACGCCACGCACGCGGTGAGTCCGCAATAGAAACATTAACGGTGCATGCATGCTGGGCTCAGTCATGCAATACGCAAGCACGTATTCCTACACCCCCCTCAGCTGCAGCATCGTCGCGGGAGACGCAGAGGCTGGTCCGGAAATCTTCAAAGACAGATGTTGGCAAGCCTTTAGTCATCACGTCGGCGAGCTGGAGTTGTGTTGGAACATGGAGAACTCGTAGCTGACCAATGGACACCTTCTCTCGGACGAAGTGGATGTCGAGTTCAACGTGCTTGGTGCGGCGGTGATGCACTGGGTTTTGCGTCAGGTACACGGCCGAGACATTGTCGCAGTACATCACGGTTGCCTTTGAAATGTTGACGTGGAGTTCCTGAAGCAGTTGCCGTATCCAGCAGCACTCCGCCGCAGCGTTCGCGACAGCGCGGTATTCCGCCTCCGCGCTGGAACGCGAGACGGTGGTCTGGCGTTTTGACGACCATGACACAAGAGTGTCCCCGAGGAAGATGCAGTAGCCGGAGGTCGATCGGCGTGTGTCCGGGCAACCTGCCCAGTCCGCGTCGGAGTAGGCAGTGATGTCGACTCTCGAAGAAGACTTGATGTGAAGACCGTATTGCGATGTTCCCTTGACATAGCGAAGTATCCGCTTCACCAATGCCCAATGAATATCGCGTGGCGCATGCATGTGTAGACATGCTTGATTAACAGCATAGGAGATGTCGGGGCGGGTCAGCGTGAGATACTGCAATGCACCAGCGATGCTCCTGTAGCAGGATGCGTCGGTGGCCAGTACGCCGTCTTCTGCAGAGACCTTGGGCTTGGTGTCGACCGGAGTTGTGACTGGTTTACAGTTCGCCATGCCTGCACGCTCCAGAATGTCAGTGGCATAGGCAGCTTGGCTGAGGAAGAAACCGGACGCACTGCGCTGCACATTGATGCCGAGGAAGTAGTGCAGTGGTCCGAGGTCCTTCATCGCGAATGTCCGACTGAGTCGCTCAACGATCTGATTCAGCAAGTTGGTGGAGGAAGCAGTAAGGAGGATGTCGTCGACGTAGAGCAGAAGGAAAGCCGTAGTGTTGCCGTCCCGGAAGGTGAACAGGGACGAGTCGGAGAGCGCTGACTTGAACCCGATGGCATGTAGCTCCTTAGCAAACGTGCTGAACCATGCACGCGGAGCCTGTTTAAGTCCATACAGGGACTTAGACAGGAGGCAGACGTGATCCGGAAACTTGGCGTCGACGAAGCATGTCGGTTGACAGCAGTAAACATGTTCCTGTAGTTCGCCGTGCAGGAACGCATTCTTGACGTCAAGCTGATGTACCGGCCAGCTTCGAGAGGAAGCCAGGTGAAGCACGGTCCGTATTGTGGCTGGCTTAACGACCGACGAGAAGGTTTGATCAAAATCAACCCCCGGTCGCTGTTTGAAGCCTCGCACAACCCAGCGTGCCTTTCGCCGAGCCAGTGTTCCGTCAGCATTTGTCTTGTTTTTGAACAGCCACTTTCCTGTAATAACATTGACACCAGCTGGGCGGGGAACAAGAACCCAGGTTTTGTTAGCACCAAGAGCGGAGTATTCCTCCTGCATCGCGACGCGCCAGTCTGGATCACGCAAGGCAGCGCGCACAGAAGTTGGTGGCGGCGGCACCGACGTGGCTATTCCGGCGTATCTTGGATTAGGTCGGGAGATGCCGGCTTTAGCGCGCGTGATCATAGGATGGTGAGCACAGGTGGGCGGTGGCTGCACAGTGGGTGGATGCTGAGGTGCATGAGATGGAAGCGTGCATGGGAATGTGAGTGGACCAGGTGTTGCGCGAATGTTGGATGCATGGGGAGGTGGTGCGCTCGTGATTTGGTCTGGATGGTTGTGCATGCCGGGTGTCGATGGTGAGGGTGCCGGATTATCTGCAGCTTGCGTTCGAGCCGGTATCGGGGTAGGTGTCAGTTGTGGATTTGCGGCCGGTGGTTGAGGCATGCAGACATGCAGACGTGTAGCCCGTTGCTGAGAGGCCGCTGGGAGAACCAGCAAATCGGTGGTTTGTGGCCGGAGTTGGGATGGATTAGGCACGGGTGGGACTGAGGTCGTGTGACGGAAAGGAAAGACGGCCTCATCAAAAGTAACATGCCGAGAGGTGTGGACACGTTTGCTTGAAGGATCAAAACAACGATATCCTTTGCTGCTGGTTGGATAGCCGATGAAGATACAGGGCAGCGAGCGTGGGGCCAACTTGTGCGGTGCAGTAGCCGATGTGTTGGGGAAGCACAGACAGCCGAAGGTGCGCAAGTGATCATATGTTGGTGCTCGCCCAAGTAGAAGTTCATGTGGTGTGTGGTTGCCACGGACACGGCAGGGACGCCGATTCAATAGATAGGTTGCCGTGGCAAGTGCGTCTGGCCAGAAGCTTGGGGGTGCACCGGCGTGAAGGAGCATGGTGCGCATGCTGTCATTTAGAGTGCGAATGGCACGTTCTGCACGCCCATTCTGTTGAGAGGTGTATGGGCAAGAGAGTTGGAGCAGGATGCCATGCGTGGTGAGGAAGGAGCGAGACGCTAGATTGTCGAACTCCTTGCCATTGTCGGTTCGAATGCACGAAATGGGTTGCCGGAACTGTGTTAGTACAAAGGCGTGGAAAGAAATGAGTGTGGGCAACACATCCGATTTGTGGCGTAATAGGAAAGTCCAAGTAAAATGCGTGAAATCATCAAGAACGACGAGATAGAATTTAAAGCCGGAATTACTTGGAACAGGGGATGTCCATACATCACAATGCAGAACTTGGAAAGGAGTGAATGCAGTGGTGTCTGAAGTCTGAAAGGGCATCCGAACATGCTTGCCTATCTGGCACCATGTACAGGAGTGGCAATCAGTCTTAGTGCAACGAAAATCAAACGTGGAAAGAAGATGCTGAAGCTGTCCGTGCCCAGGATGGCCCAACCGAGCGTGCCAAAGCGCAGAGTCAAGGGTGGCACTGAAGCTTTTGTGCGTCTTCGTATTATTTGGTGTCTGATGAAGATGGTAAAGGTCGCCGGAGGAATCACAGCGGAGAAGCGTCGTCCCCGTGCGGAAGTCCTTAATGGAGAAGCCAAAAGGATCAAAAATCACAGAGACAGAATTATCACGAGTGAGGGCACGGACTGAGATGAGATTTTTGACCAAGTGAGGTGAAATCAGAATATTACGAAGATGTAATGGATTTCCGTTGGTGGCAATATTGGACGTCCCGACGTGCTGGACAGGCAGGAGTGCACCATTGCCCACAACGATATTTGTGGAGGGAGGTGGAGGAAGGGAGGAAGATAATATACCAGAAGAGTTGGCCATATGGGTGCTGGCGCCGGTATCCAGAACCCAATCTGTGCCGTCGTAGGTACCGAGCTGTGGGAGGTTCTGGAGAGCAGCAACAAGTCCCGGTGGCATCTGTGCCTGATGTGCGCCGTGCACCGTCATGTCGTTGTACGAGGGCGTGGTGACCGCATGCAGAGCCTGCTGGCTGTTCGCTCCAGGACGAGCACCGAGGATGCCTGGTGCGGCCGGGCGCCAGAGTGGCATTTGCCACGCTTGGACGACGCCCGTCCACGGGTTGAAGTTGGCCGCCCATGGTGGACGCACGGACGGTGTATTCGGCGCGGCACCACCAGTGTTGGAGCCCGAAGCAGGGTTGTTAGACGAGCGGCCGCCGCCCTGTTTGCGACCTCGTCCTTTTTTCCCACCACTGTTACTCTTAGCAGGGTTATCAGAGGTGCTCGCCGGTGCAGATCCGGTAGACGTGGAGCCGGAGCCCATTTTTGTTGTGGCAACGAGGGCAGAACTAGCCTCCATTTTTGCTGTGTGCGCCTGGCGTGCTTCATCCTGGAGAAGGTAGTTACGGACGAAGAGGAAACTGGGCAGGGGCTTCATGGCCGTCAGAACGGAAATGGCGTGGCTGAACTTGGCGCACAGGCCACGGAGGGCATTGAGAACCATCGAAGCATCCGAGATCGGATGGCCGACGTCACGCAGTAGGTCCGCAAGTTCCTTCAACCTGCTAAAGTAAGCAGATATGCTAAGATCACCTTGGAACAGGCTGTGGAACTCCTGGAGCGCGTAGACCGCGCGTTGATCGCCGTTGTCGAGGAAGAGGCCGCGGATGGCGTTCCAGAGCTGGTAGGCCGTCGGACGCGGTTACTGGATCATCTGCATCAGGTTGGGCGTGATGGAGTTGTACAACCATGAGACGATACACTGGTCAGTTTGCAACCAGTCGACATCATGCCACATGGATTGTGCATCGACGGTGCCGTCGACGTGCTCTACGAGCCCGAACTTGCGGAAGGTGGCATCGAAGAACGCCGACCACATGGAGAAGTTTGGTTCGCCGTAGTCCAGAACCATTGGAACATGGTTGCGGATATTGACGTGCTGGATGACGGAGACAGGTGCTGTGGTGGAGATGGGATCGGCGAAGGGATTGGTGTTGGCCGAAGAGCGAGCAGAGGATGGCGGCGGGCTGGTCGACATGTCCGGCGGCGAGGCGGAAGCAGTAGGGATCGAAAGAAAGCTGATACCATATAGAGAGAAAACCCACACCTCTTATTGAACTGATAGAGTCATACATATAGCGGGGAGTGGCAGCGAGGCGCTGGACGTGAGCAACGCACGATCCGAAGAAGTCGTGCGTCCGCAGCCGAACGCCACGCACGCGGTGAGTCCGCAACAGAAACATTAACGGTGCATGCATGCTGGGCTCAGTCATGCAATACGCAAGCACGTATTCCTACATTCTCATGCTCTATTTAGTATTGTTGTGATGCTCTTAGCTTCCACATATGAAGATGATATTTCTTTCTCAATTTTATCTGAATAAAGCATTTAGTTAGAATAATTATTAAGGAGCCAACCACCATAATAAAACATATTCCACCGAATTAACATTCACAGTGCAGCTCTCATACATACTGGTATAATATATTTTTGTTGCCATTCCTAAAAAATAGCTAATATCCATAGTATCTTCTTCCAAACATCATTTGCTTCCTGACCACGGAAGCTACATTCCTTATTACCTAAAGTTGACACATATTTCCTCCGTTTCAAAATATTTGATGCTGATTAGTTTAATTTTCAACTAACCCGCGTCAAATAATTTGAAATGAGATATATATATAAAATAAGCTATAGTACACGTTGCTACTGAAACTTGACACATAAAATGTGGTTGCTCAAGTAGAGAAACCACTAGAAACTTCTAGACCGAGTTATTTAAAAAGCAAACCATGCACGGTGCGGAAACCTGCAACCGAGAAAGAATCTTGACATCAGAGTAGTTTTTGTCCATTTTTTTATTTTTGACGTATGTGGAGAACAATAGCTAAGCACTGACATAAGCCCGACCAACATATGGCAATATGGCATTTTATTAGACGCATCCTGTAGCAGCGTACATTGCACCCTGCAGATGGTGGTTAGGTCAAGGAGGGGACTGGATTAGTGGGGGCGTGTGGTCTCCACGGGAACACTGGCCACGCGGCATGACCAGATGCAGCTCATCGAGCCTATCTTACTTCCATTGGTTGGCCATGACGTCGGTAAAAAAAATGATCAGACTTGGCAAAAACAACTACTGTTTGGCATGCTTAATGTCTACTGCGTCTTATCGATCTATAATTTCTTCTGATAAATTTTATGTCCCCTCTCGTATAGTACATATACTTTTCTGTACCCAAGGCAGAGCCAAATTTAAAAACCGCTAATCTGACAGTTTGATCTGATCCTCCATATTTTCTGGGACCTATTATCGAGCACACGAATCTCCTCGTGCCACACACAGATTCCTGCCACCCAAGTCATCATGTGATCGACCGCTGGATGCATGCACCTGGCCTAGGAATTATCAACAAGGGCGAGCGACTAGGCGCCGATAATATTTGCGAACTGTAAAGGATTCTTCCAAGGCACCAGCAGGCACAAAAAAGTCTACTTTTTCTAGTCAAATTGTTCTAAACTGGCGTTGTTTGCATCGATCTCATCCCATTGTGGCCATATTTAGATACGGAGGCATGGAGCAATTGGACATTTTTTCTCGCCCATTGGGTCTGAAAAGATGGAAAAAATGGTTGTTTATCCCATTGTCTAGGTACTTATTTCTGGTTGTTTCATATTAATATTTTTATTGGCAAGTTGGTTACATCACGAACGATCTACGGTACCTCGGCCAGACGAGCTTAATAAATCGATCGCCGCGATGCGAACTGGTTTGCAAATGGGCTGGATTGACTGGACCCTTGGTAGGCCTAGTGCTGGTGCGGTATCCAGCACCGGCAATCCATATATGGGCTCAAAATCTGTATAGCCCGGCCCACGGACTAATGGGGCCCAACTAAATGTCCTCTGGCTCTGCCTAATCGTTCGAACACTCGTACCCAGGGTTATTAAGAGGCCACATTAGCCTTGTCTCAAAAAAAAAAAGACTCACATCAGCATGGACGATAATATGGGCCCAAAATCTCCCAAACTCACTTTGCGTTCCTCTTATTATGACACGATGTGTCAACAGAAAGAAACTTGGTCTAGAAAAAACAGATCACTTATACGAATTCAAATATTCCGCAGGCACACATGTTTAGATCGACTAAAGAGATAGAGATGAAAATTACGTACAGTACACTGTGAATCTGTGACTGAAGCTAGGTTTTACCTGAATAAAGCGTATGAAAGCAAAAGTCAATTTGATCCCCTTGCCAAAAGCAGAACAACCACGCTTTGGCTACTCAAAATATCTAAACTAGCTCCAGAACTGAACCAGTATGGCAAGTAAGAAGAATTTTTCACTCACAATTTTTTGGTAATGGACGGGCGTGCTTTAACACTCGAGGCCCTGGACTTCCCAACTAACAAAGATACCCACACGCCGGGGTTTCTAGGATGGTTCTGTTTCTGGCTACGACAACCATGCTAGATTTGTTCTTTGACCTCCAAGGCTGCAACCAGATTACACTAATAAAAAAACAGATGCTGGTAATGAGAGCAGAGATCGATCATGAGGCATTATACCAAAACCCCAGGTGATGAAACGCATATCGCATATGGGCTTACCTCATAATGCAAGTCACCTCTCACCAAATAGTTTACTGATCCGGCTGTGTGCTAAGAAGATTGCTTGCTTGCAGCTTTTCTCACCAGTTTTCACGTCATTTTCCCATCTTTGTATCACGTTGGGCCCCATGCATGCCCATCCACCTCCAGCTTTATGGAGGCCTATAAGCTATGTGTCTCCTTGCCCAAACCGTCTGCTAGCTTGCGTGAGCTCGTCGATCTCTCTCGCACTGCCACTTTACTTTCCTCTGCAACAAAGTGCTTGGGCGGCGCCGCTGGGCTGGTGACCGCGTTCCGTTTGTGCCATTGCGGTTGGGCTCCGTCGTGTCCATCCATAATAGCCAAAGCCAAAGCATAAAAGCGAGCTTATTGATCGTCTCCTCGCTAGAACAATCACGATTTGCCACGGTAGATGCGCAATGCGAGCGGCAGCTGCTGGTGCTCCCGTGTGGCGTTGTTGCAGCAAGTGCTTGGCTCGCAGGCTGCTTCTCATGGCTTCGGCCTGCAGCTTCTTATTGGCGCTGCCTCGCCCGGCATGGAAGAAGGTGGTTGTGGTGAAGTGAGGCCGCCTCCTCTCCTCTTCCGTGCCCTCGCGTCCCTCAACCTCCACCTCCTCATCGTCTACCTCCTGCTCTTCGCCCTCGCCAAGCTCTTCGCGCGCCTAAACGCTCGGGCCGCCGCCAAGGCCAGTGCAAGGTAAGTAGTAGATGATCTTAGGAGATCCTTGACATGTGTGTTTTCTGTCGTGTCCAGGTTACATTCTTAATTTTTTGTTTGCACGCACGCGCAGTTGGGATCATGGCTGCCACCACCGCCGCGCGGAGATCACCGAGACAGAGGACGTCGCCGCCGACGACATCATCGGCGGACAGCAGGCGGACATGCTGTTCTGGTTCGATGAGGCCGTGCTCGAGGACAGCACCTTGCTTAGCGACGACGGAAAGGATCGGCTGATGTACACCCCTACTGCCGCTGCACGTTGCTTGCAGGTGGAGAGCGGCACCTTTCATACGGAGGAATCTGCCCGCATCTCGCGGCGCAATGAGGATCACCACATCGATGCCGAGCAGCAGCAGCGGCGGCCGGAGGAGACGAAGGACATCGCTGTCGATGTCATCCCGGCGGTCCCGGTCCCGGATCAGCGGGATGTTCCGGTGGTCACATCACAGGAGAATGTTCCCTTTGAAGGTAACCATCTAGATGCTCTGCTTCTTATCACTGCTTTCAGTCATTTCGGCTCGGTGTCATCTGACACCTGACGTCACTATATGGCTGCAGCCGAGAACGAAAGCGACCGAGAAGAAGAAGACGCTCGTTGTGACGCCGATGAGAACCGTGACGAGCACGCAAACGAGACGGAGGGGGAAAGCTTTTCTGAAGGCCGCCACGTGGAGCTGTTCGTTAACACCCGCGCGCTCGCGGACACCAGGAAGCTCCTGCTCGAGGGCGTGGTGGCCGGAGGAGGAGGAGGAGCGCAGCTGCAGGAGGAGAAGGACAGGGACAGGGACAGCAGCCGGTTCGGCGCGTCGACGCTAACGAGCGAGTCGACGTCCAAGAGCTCGGTGGAGTGGCGGAGCTCGACGGTGACCAAGGACTCGGAGACGCAGTACCCCTTCTCGTCGTCCTCGCGGCGGAGCTCCGCGCGGTGGGAGTCGTACACGCTCTTCCGCAAGTACGACGAGGACATGGTCTACTTCCACCGGGTCGGCGCCCAGAAGCTCACCGAGACAGGTAAGCGATCAACAAACTTGCTTGATCTGTTCATACACCAAACACTGAAAGTAATCTCAGCTTATGATTACAACTCATTACCTAAGATTAGCTTTCGTTTACAAAAGGCTTAGATGACGCGTAATTCATGTGACCTGCAACTTTCCTCGACATGTGGGCTCAAACAAGAACATTCTTTTACAAATATCTTGATAAACGACGTAATATACTCCCACAATCCTAACCTACCATATTTGCAACGACGACAGAATGATTTTTTGTTCGTGTGTTCGTCCATTCTCTTTAGTTTAGTATATCATACTTGAGTTAAATATTTGTTTGTATTTGGCTTGTTGTTTCCTGCAGAGTCCTTCAGGTCCATCAAGTACCAGCCAAGATCGATGTCGGAGCGGATCGTGCACAAGCTGACGCCGAAGCCGAGCGCCCCGATCGGGCTCCGGGACCCGTACCCGGACCTGGAGCGCGCGTACGTGGCGCAGGTCTGCCTGACCTGGGAGGCCCTGAACTGGAACTACACCAGCTTCCGGCGGCACAACGGCGTCGACGGCAACATCGCGGCCCGGTGCTGCCCGGCGCGCGTGGCGCAGGAGTTCCAGCAGTTCCAGGTGCTGCTGCACCGGTTCGTCGAGAACGAGCCGTACGAGTACGGCAGGCGGCCGGAGGTGTACGCGCGGATGAAGAACTCGACGCCCAAGCTGCTGCTGGTGCCCGAGTTCAGAGGTCCAGTAACTCGCATGCCGCAGTGCTCCGCCCGCTTCTTTCGTTCTCACTTGGATATATATATATATATATATATATATATATATATATATATGTGTGTGTGTGCACCGAGCTAGTAACGGAAACGGCTACTGACCGCGTGACCGATCGATGTGCAGAGGAGGAAGACGAGAAGGATGACCTGATATCGGCGGTTCAGTTCCTGCTCATACTGGAAGATTCGATTCGGACGTTCATGAACTTTCTCCGCGCTGACAAGAGGAGCCGCTACGAGATGTTCAGGGAAATGACTAAAAGGAGGTCGTCGTCAGGCGCCGGGGATCAAAGCCTGGTCATCACGCTCAAGAGAGCCAACAAGAAAGTGAGTCCTCACGTGCACATATTACATATTTTCCGATCCTAGCTTGCCGATGAGCACGCATATCATCAACGCTTTTATCCTCTGCTGGTTGTTGATCCTCAGAAGACGAGCCGGCTCAAGGACCTGACGCGGCCGCGGCGGTGCCTGAGGAGGACGAAGCTGAGGGAGGAGGAGGAGCTGTCCATCCTGCTGGGCCTGATCGACCTCAAGGTGGTGGCCAGGGCGCTGCGCATGCCGGAGCTCACCGACCAACAGCTGCACTGGTGCGAGGAGAAGATGAGCCGGGTCAGGGTAGATCTGGAGGGCAGGATGCAGCGGGATCCGTCCCTTCTTTTCTTCCCCGCACATTGACTGGGACCTCCTCCGATCCCGACAGCTATCTCGTGCAATCTACTCCTTTTTTTTTCTCGTCTTCTTTTCCTCCCCTCTTGTTAATCACGTCGATGATGTGTCGTAGAAGTGACCAAAGGTAAAAGCTGTATCGCACTTAGCCTCATCTTAGCACTGTAAAAAGAGGGGGAGAGAGAGAGTGATCAGTCGGACGGAGACTATGTTCTTGTAAAGGCACACATAGATAAATAAGTGAGCCACATCTTGTAAGTAGTAATCAGTTGGGCGCATGTGGCAACAGTGAACAAACAGACATAGCTAGAAGGAGATCGATATGGATTCGTAGATGGGGACGCATCAATGCATGGCACGTACTAGTATTCATATGCCTGGTGACGACGCCACCCGTGCATGGCATGGAAGGCAAACTAAAGTGGCGAGGATTGGGACAAGCACGACGGCTCCGACGCGCTTTTTCCAACTCCTCGCTTTGGATGCCATGTGTTTGTGCTTTACGGAACGGATGAGCCTTGGATTGGATCACGGGATGATGCGAGCAAGAGCAGCACTAGATTTTGATTCGACCGTTTCGGGATCACCGCGTCATCTTGCCCCCCTTTTTTGTCACTCTCTTTTGTGGATGTCGGCGCGCTTCCTTCCGGTGTCATCCAGAAAAGAAAAGTGATCTTGCCAACTTATCTTCCCGGCATTTCGTTTGCATAAAAGGGCCTCGCGCTAGTCCGCGCAGTCAGTTTGCGGACTAGCGAATACCTTTGTGCCAAGTACCTTCTTCATTCTCAAATTGTTGTTCTCGAGAGAGAACGATTTTAGTTTAATTTTCAAATTAGATTATTATCCTAACATTAATAATTTAAAAATAGAAGGAGTTTCATTGATTTCGACTTGCTCGGTCCTGTAAATGAAAACAAGAGCCCACCCGTCATCATCAAATTATTTTTTTACCTGTTATCAGCCCTGACCGTAGGTGCACACACTTTGTCTAGACATGCCTTAATTTGCGTGGAGGACTAACTCATGTCCATTGGTATGGTACATAAAGAAATTGGGACGGATCGGATGGTGAGTAAGCGTGACAACCATGGTGCTCTTGCTTTTGGTAAAGAAGATGGGCGCGGTTAGAAGTTGATGCTCTGCTGTAACTAGTCAAAAAAAGCACCCGGTGTCACGTTCGGGCCAGGGGACAGGGGGTTCTGGTACCAATTAAACGGGCCGAGCCCATGTAAGAGTACAAGCGTCCTGCACCGTCTGACTCGATTCACCAAAAGCTCAAAGCCTCAATACAAACAGAGAATAGCCCGATAAGGTGGCGCATAACAATCTCGAGCGATTGTCATGGGCGGCTCGGTTTCAACGGCTTTGTCCCCTTGTCTGTGACTCTGTGTAGCACACTTACTCCCTCCTGTGTAAAAAAATTGTCGTTCTACATAGAAGCCATGAGTACACAAAAAATTGACGTTGAAGCAGAACTGAGGAGTTTGCCTTGTGAAAAAACGTAATAAACGTGTGGTAATATGTGTGGCTAGGAATTGAACCTGCACACACTTTGTCTAGACATGCCTTAATTTGCGTGGAGGACTAACTCATGTCCATTGGTATGGTACATAAAGAAATTGGGACGGATCGGATGGTGAGTAAGCGTGACAACCATGGTGCTCTTGCTTTTGGTAAAGAAGATGGGCGCGGTTAGAAATTGATGCTCTGCTGTAACTAGTCAAAAAAAAGCACCCGGTGTCACGTTCGGGCCTGGGGACAGGGGGTTCTGGTACCAATTAAACGGGCCGAGCCCATGTAAGAGTACAAGCGGCCTGCACCGTCTGACTCGATTCACCAAAAGCTCAAAGCCTCAATACAAACAGAGAATAGCCCGATAAGGTGGCGCATAACAATCTCGAGCGATTGTCATGGGCGGCTCGGTTTCAACGGCTTTGTCCCCTTGTTTGTGACTCTGTGTAGCACACTTACTCCCTCCTGTGCAAAAAAATTGTCGTTCTACATAGAAGCCATGAGTACGCAAAAAATTAACGTTGAAGCAGAACTGAGGAGTTTATCTTGTGAAAAAACATAATAAACGTGTGGTAATATGTGTGGCTAGGAATTGAACCTGCATGAGAGGCATAGGAACTAGTGAAGTAGATCAGTCAAGCTATTAAAAAGACTACGATAGTAATGAAAAGAAAATTTATTTAATAATTCCTTGGTATACGAGAACATGCCCAAAATAATAATTTTTTGTGCACACTGTGCTGCAGGTTTTCACCGACCGTAGTAGGCTGATTGACAGCACACAAAGTGCCTGCAAGCCTACCATCTGATCTCCCTGCCCTCGGCTGCTATTTTGAAGACGGGCCCAGCAGTAGCAGACGCATCTCATCAGCCGGCCACAGCCACAGATCGATAGCCACGCGTACGCTAATCGATGCGATGGAGGGTGCACAAGGGGACCGTACCCACGCGCCAGTCCAGCTGCATGCACGCATCCATATGTATGTCTCTCTAACCGGAACAATACGGGTCTCTCTTCGATTGAACGAACACACAAGTGCCCGGACGACGCCTCCCGGTTCTGGGCGGGCTCCACTGCACAGAGAGCAGTACTAGAGACTAGCTAGCTAGCCCTCTTAGCCCTAAAACTGAAGCCTGTCGTATTTATGTGCGAATTTTGGGGGACAAGAGTTCCGAAAAGACAGGCACAGAGATGGACTTGTCATGTATAAGTACCACGGCTCTCTAGCTGTGGTCTTTCGCTTCTTGCCTCGACGACAACACAAAGTCTTTTCGCTACCTAGCAATCTCATTGTTCTTTCCCTGTCTTCCCGTTTACCTCCATGCATGTGTTCTCCAATCAAAATAAGACACCATATTTTATCCTGTCAAAATATTAGTAAGACTTACAAGTACAGTAATTTAGGTGCTGCAGATGATGCAACCGTATACTCCCTCCATTCTCTTTTATTTGACGTTAGGATAAGATTATCAATTCAATTTTAAACTAAACAATCTGTCCTAACGTCAACAGAGGGAGGAGTTATCTTCGCGTCACGGAGGAGCTGAAGTCCACTCCACACTCATGCAAAATTAGTTGATCATGTATCATGTTTTTTTCTTGTGAGGCAAAAAATAGTTTTTTTTCTTCTTCTGAAAGTTCAAGGCAAAAAATAGTTGGAATCTAGGGCATACTATAGTTGTCGATTTGGTTTATTCTACACATCTAGGTCTATCTTCGTCTGAGTTATTTTTGTGCACCTGATCATTTTACAAGAATCGTACATGCATGTGCAATATATGCAAAAAAAGAAATCCCTAAATCCAGTCTAACTTACGTGCATGAAATAAAAGTGTGTTCTTAATTAGGTACTGATTTTAATTAGTATAGATAAAAATATTGCTTTTTACCTTTTTTATATAAAACTTTTCTTGTCTGTTACACAAATTTTCACCAAAATCATTCCATGTTAGCTGCAAATAGCGTGGTTGATGTTAGTAATAAGTATGCTTTATCTAAAAAGGGTATGCAGCGTATGCACAAAAAATATAACGTAAATTCATATAGTCAAAGACTCAGCAATCAAAATCGCAGATTAGAGTAGTGAGTTAGACATCTGAAAGGAACATTCTAATTAATGCTCACCCCCTAAATTAAATCTACTTCTTTTGTACAAAAAGTTGAAAAAATAAGCTAATTTCATAAACCTACCAAAACTATGCCCTTATGTCACAAAACCACCAAGTTTAGTGCTTGTTCGACATACCCATCAATTCTTTCAGGTGTGTTTTGTTTCACAAAGCCACCAATTGTATGACTAAATATGCGATACTCGTAGTCCCATGTGTCAATTGGCAAGTTGATACGGTCTCTAATTTTGAACACTAAGCTGGCATGTGGGGCCCTGAGTATTAGATAAAAGTCACATAATTCGTGAAACAACGCGTTCCTAAAAGTTTTGGTGGGTCTGTGAAACATCCATCATACTTGGTGATTTTGTGACTATAAGATCAAAATGTTGGTAGGTTTGTAAAATTAATTCAAGAAAAAGCCTCTTTTTGTCATCTGTTGATCTGCTGCATTATTTCTTGGCCCCTTATCCTTGACGAGCTTTTGATTCAATGTTCTCTCCGCGCGGGTGCGATCTAAAGGGTTTGTATCGTTGCGCTTGGATTTTTGCACTTGTTAATATGTGTGCCAAATGGGGGCGCACAGCAGCTAAAGATGAAGAGGGTGCCGCAGACAGCAGAGAAGCTAAGCCTCAGGTTTGACAGGGCTACAAGCAGTGTTACTCTCGTAGCTGGCCTGGGCGCCAGGCCATGCAGGCATGCTTTGGCAGCGTAAACGCCTCATCTTTGCAATCTGCGAAGGTCTCGATGCTTTTCTTTTTTGCTAGAAACAAAAGAAAGAGACGGCTAGATAGTTCCTGCGCCTACTGCTTCCTCATGCTAGCAGGCCTCACTGATTGAAGTGGTTGTGTGCAAGGTAGGACTCAGACTCAAGGCTGGCGACAGATAACGGATTGACCGGAGGCGAGCATTATGAAGCATGCATGCTCTTGACAAGTCGATCGATAGTATGATATGTGTATCTCGAGAGGCTCACACACCAGTCATCTGGTTGGCCTCTGTGACCTAGATGTCCATGCATGCAGAAGTTTTGTGGGCTACTACACTGGTTACAGCAGCAATCAATCCCCTTCAGGTTAGGGGTCTACATATATGCAACGTATATAGGCCAATCCAGAGAGAGAGAGAGAGAGAGAGAGAGAGAGAGAGAGAGAGAGAGAGAGAGAGAGAGAGAGAGAGCTGACAAAAGATGGCAATTACTTAAGTCCACATGAAACTTCAAAATGAGGGCCAATTTGGAACTACATGGAGGCACATTATAATATATGGTTCTGTGTTTGCTCAAATTGCCATCTCGTCTAACTAGTGTCAGAAAATATCTCATGGTATTGGTACTATCTTGTTCCAAAGGAGGTGTAGGAATTTTTTTCATACAAAGGTTCCAACCTTTATGCTTGTTCCAAATAAGGTATACCGAAGTGCAAGAACTATTTCTAATGATATTATAAATAATATTGTTGGGACTTAAAGTGGGTCGAAATAAAATTCACACAGATGATTACAAATTAACATAGAGAATTCTTTACTAGCTGGTCTTTGTGTACAAAACTAAACTGGAGATAAAAGAATTACAAAAATCAAATCCGCGGGGGTACATATATGTATAAATTAGGTGACCTGTACCTATGTTGAAAAACAAAGTGCTTTGCGGACTGACAATTTCTTTTGCCAGATTCCATATGCACTTTGCATTCAGTATTGGTGGTGTAATCATTTTAGAAATGATGACACCACACAGTCCTACCTGAAATAAATATAGCAATGTGCAAGAAAGCTGCCTGTTACATCAAGAACACATCAGTGCAGTCGTAGTCAATATGGCACTGCCCAAAATCTTGAGTAGCTTCCTAGAGAGTGAGCACTCACTGCCCGTGTTCAGCATCCATCCAGATTCCAGGCTGTTGGTACTTCGGGGAGCAAATTTTTCTTAGAGGCAGCCAATAATTTTGCCGTCTTCAGTCTGGTTGGCTTTCATCACGTCAGATCAGGTTTTTAATATGATGCGCAGCTGGAGCTCTGATAAGTTCAAATGCTTTAGCTCTACATAGGGAAATGCAGAGATTCCAGAATATTATTCAGCGTCGATAATTTATTCTCAGAAGGATTTCTCATATTTGTACACTCGAATATTACAATCTTAAGCTGTCCTAAAGGTTGACATTTCGAGATGTATATGGTGGTTACCAATTCATAATTTGAACGTTGATATATATAAAAATTGTTTCACAATACCACAAATAATAGAAAGTACTGTAAAGATCAAGTTTCAGAGATACGTCAAAGTCTGAAACAATGTTTTTTCTTTTTAGAACAAAGTCACCTATATCTTAGAGGAGTTTTATATATTGTCCTGATAGTTTTGACCGACCAACGATGTTGTACCTGTGAGGCCTCGAATATGACACTACTACAAAAACTATTTTTACAGGCGCCTCATTTTTTAGACCCAGACGGTCCGTAAAAAAATGCGCCTGTGATGTCGAATGATTTAATAGCCACCTGTGATGAATAAACATCACAGACGGCTCGCAACTGCAAAACGCATGTGTAAACATATCAATTTTCATAGGCGGACCGTGGAGTAGGAGCCGCCTGCAATATGTGCCATTAATACAGGTGACTGAAGCGACCAGGAGTAGGAGCCGCCTGCAATATTGGCCATTAATACCGAGGGGAACGAGCCTTTGAATTCTATTCGAAGCCGCACTAATACAGACGGCTAAAACGACCGGGAGTAGAGAGCCACCTGTAATATTGACCATTAATACCGAGGGGATCGATCAACAAATTCAAAGCCACCAAACGTCGCAGCTCGACATACATCAACCACATTTGGCATCAAACAAAAAGACAACAAACAATTCGATAATTGATAACAAACATTGATCATCAAACACACACTCATTAAAAATTAAACTTTTACAAACAAAAAAGAAAACAACAAACGACCGACGAAGAAATCCCACACTTGTCGCCGATCGCCTCCACCAACTTCCTGCTGCCTTCCACCCCGAGCACCTCACCGACCGTCTCCCGCATCACGTCAAGACGACCGGCCACTGCGCTTAACCCGAAAAGGTAGTGGGCTATGATGCCCATTCCAGTATATTCTGGAAGGCGACCAAGACCTAGAAAAACCATGGCATCATATGTACTGTTAAATACACCCTTCGCCATCTACCGACGCAACGGTGATAGGTCGTCGTCGTTCGCCTGTGCCCTGAGGGCAACCAAACTCTGCTCTAGGAGAGCGACTTTACTAAGCAGGTGCACTCTCTCTTCCACCTAGGAAGGCGGCGGAGGTGCGGTTGGAGATGGGAACGGAGGCACGGTTGGAGCCGGGGACGGAGGCGCGGTTGGAGCCTAGGACGGCAGCGCGGTTGGAGCTAGGGACGGAGGTGCGGTTGGAGCCGGGGACGGAGGCGCGGCGAGTGGAGAGCATGGTCGGGAGCGCTTCGTCGGTGGTGCCATTGAGACTAGGGCTACGTTACAAACCGCCTGTGATAAAGAGTCTTCACATGCGACTAGTCGTAGGTATTGAACCGTCTGCGATAATGGAGTTATCACATGCGGATACTCTTACATTACAAACCGCTTGTGATAAAGAGTCTTCATAGGCGGCTAGTCATAGGTACAGAACCGTCTGTGATAACTTTTTTCACAGGCCGTTTAAGTTTGCACGTGTGGAAATTGCTGATTACCACAGACGCCTCGTTTCAGACGGTTTTGAAAACTGCGTGTGATAATACATTTAGAGCCGCCTGAGATAAATCTTGTTGTAGCAGTGTGACTCAAAATTAATGTAAATATCTGGATACTATATAAAAATGTAATTCGGCTAAATAATTGCAAAAAATATATTTTGTGAAATTCCGTTACTGAGTAGTATTTACCGAGAATTCACCGAAACTGAAACCCAAAAATTACTATAGGGTGTGTCTATTTTTCAGACGTTTGAAATCAAGCTGTGATTTCAGGAGACATACACAAACCTTATATTACAATTCCTAGTGTATAAAAGGGTCTGCCTAACAGACTCTATAAGCGGACCACTCAAAAAAAAACAAAAGAACAATTAATAATTATTTTCTATGATTAGTATAAAAAACAATTTCTGTTGTCTGAAACATTGACAAAATCATATATTCCTATATTTTTTTACAGATCGTATATAACAAGTAACAATTATATATTCTAGCTTTTAAACGGATTTCATATCATACCCGATAGCAATTACGGACCCAATTATAAAAAAACAGCCCGCATTGAACGTCGTCTGAAATGAAGCCTGGTTTTAGACGACTGAAAACGAGTATTCCTGATTACTATGTCATAGATTCAGTGCCGGTAGGGTTCGTCCTAGAAGTCGAAGTGAAAAAGTTAAATAGAACTAAGTAACACTTCTTTTCAATGTCAAGACAAGCATCCCTAACTTAAAGTTCTCTTTACACTAATTTAACTGAAGTACTGAACTGATCAACGGTCGTGTACGGCCGCGCGCCAGCTCAAGTGGAGGCGTTCACATTATTGTTTCTGCTGTGGCCGCCGCAGGCGAAGCTGCAGTTGCAGTTAACTTTGTTGGCCTGTATGTTCGCCGCCGCGGCCGGCGGCGTGGTGAGTGGAGCTCCGAAGCAGGAGAAGCTGCCGCGGTGTGGCGGCGGCTGCTGCAGCAGTGCGTCGCCGGCAGAGACCGCGTGGCCCATGACGTAGTCGCCGCCGACAGCGGGCTGGCGAGGAGGGCCCGGGTACGTCGCCGGGTAGCTCATCGGGTGCAGTGTGGATGGCGCCGTGTAGAGGTAATGGTACGGCGGCTGCGGCGACAGCCTCGGTTGCACCGACCGGAACGGGAGGCACGGGTCCCCGATGCCGCCGCTGCTGATGACGCCTCCCCGAAAGCCACCTCCAAGTACGGTCGGCGGAGCAGCACCAGCCGTATTCACGTCCCTGAAACTGAATCCAGGTAATTGCAAAGGACCTGAGAAACCCTAACCACAAGAAGGAACGATCATGATCATCTGCAGATGGATAAACAAGCATTTCTTTACCTCATATGCGAGCCCACGGCTGCGAGGCTTTCATTGCCGAAGACGAGCTGCCGGGCGCGGTTGAGGGTTTCAGTCTCTCTTTCTGGACGAAATTAAACCCCACAAATTAGTGATCCTCAAAATTGAACGAAAAGTAGCAGATGAATGAACTCTGATCTGTTACTAACAACAAACACATTCTATTTGCATCTCGGTCTCCCATAAAATTTCTTGTTAGAATAGAAGCATGGTACAACATGACTAGGGTTGGTGTGTAATCTTGCCTTGACGATGCCGGTTCATGTGGCCACCAAGAGCTTGAGACTTGCAGAACTTGAGGGAGCAAAATCGGCATTCATAAACCTTGCCAGCATCCTCCTCCTTCCCTCCACAGCTCTTCCTCTTTACCCCTGCACATATTTACATCAAGAGCCGATCAGTCCCTGAAGATGGAGAGATCTTGCCCTTTATACAGATCAAGATATCAGCGCTACATGAGTCGACTCTTTTTAAAAAGCATTCTACGAGCTAGTTGTCGGATAAATCACAAAATATTAAGAAAGAACTCCACATTATAGCCATACATGTGAACGATTTTAGGATTCCCTTTAGTGACGTACTTGAAGCTATTTCACCACAAAGTCAAACAATATCCATATTATAGTCGTCCTTACTAGCTGTGTCCGCGCTTGAAGTGGCTGTGGTTGTCGAGCTCTCCACCTTTTGCTTGCCATACTCCTCCGGCAAGTTGTTCAGGTCCAAGGGGTATCCTTCTTCCCTCCTGGAGTTCGACACAAGAACAGCAGAAAACACTTACTACCAAGACTCTGGCTGAGAAGTAAAGCGTACATGTAGATAAAGATCGGTTCACAAAATCGAAGCAGTTTCTATTTGCAGTTCGATGATGAGCACACAGGAGCTCAAAGGAACAAGATGTGTGCAAAGAATGAAGCAAGAATAATAGCAAAAAAATGCAGTAAAAGTACTACATATAGTACCAGAAAGATCTAGACAAGGAAGTTGGTCATGGTTTCATGGAGATCCAGATTTGCTCATAATGTACTCAGTGGTTTTGCTTGTGAACAGGAAGATAAAAAAGCGAACAGATGTGCACACAAAAACAGGAGACGCATAATACAGAGACAATATTGGTTCAGAAGAGAAGATGTAGAGAGCATGGAGATGAACAACACAAAAAGACAGTGAAAAGGTCACGAGTAGTTGCGGGTGTGTGTGCTTCTTACATGGTGGATGAGCAGAGAGAGCAAGTGAGACAGCTGAACACTATCATGCAATGGATGTTTTGGAAGAGGGGGAAAACCAAAAGTGGGTATATATCGGTTGCGGGGTTGAGGATAGCTCTCTATGTGTGACTAGAGAGAGAGTATTACTAGAATCATGACACGAAAGGAAAAAGACACTGCAGTCTGAGAACAGCAAACGCATGGAGAAAGTGTGTCTTTAAAAGTGTTGGTTTGGGGTCTAGAGTGAGAGAAGTAGAGCTATTAGGTGGAGAGGAAAAGCTTGAAAGTTCTCTCAGTTCACCTCTGCACAGCCGTCTATTTCTCTCTCCTAGTACACACCCACACACACCTAATAGCTGCTACTAGTACTCTATCTCTCTCCTCTCCTTCAAGATGCTGCGCAGAAAGCAGCTAGCAAATGTGATCCTTGGACTCTGTGATGGTTGCAATCCAAATGGAGCTTGAGTTTAGTGTGGGTGCACTGGTGTTGTTATCCAGAGCGAGCGAGCGAGACTGCGAGAGAGAGACTGAGAGAGAGAGAGAGAGAGAGAGAGAGAGAGAGAGACCGCTGTCCTTGTGGGAGTATAGCCACACTAGACAGGTAAAAAAAGTCCCGGCCACGTACTCTTAACGTTGCACTGTATTTGCAACCAGCGACAGATATGCGGATGCCTCTCCTGCCTGAATCATTAAACAGAATCAGCTACACCTCTTCTCGCTAGATCTCGCAAGCAAATGAAACGCATAGAGTACGACACCACACATGCTCATGCACACAATATACTCTGAATGCACACCGCTCTCGTATAGCTAGGCACAGGCCTCTGTTTCCTTTGTTTGCTTCTTTCTCCTTCGTCCTGTGGTTGTGTAGGACATGCATGCACAACTTGATAAGAGGGATGAGGGTAGGATAATAAAGACAAGGGCACCTCTTACAAAGCACTGCTCCAGTATTTACGTTGACAAGGGCATGCACAAGCACAAGGAGGCTAAGGCCTGTAGGTGCATGCATGCTTTGCTTAGCCTTTGAGCTGGGCTACTACCTGTGTAGGACTAGGTTGGTATAGCTAGCAAGTGCTGTTGTCAATCCGTACTACTACTACTACTACTGAGAGTACTGGGAGTTTAGGGCTGGAGACAGAGAGAGGGAGAGAGAGAGAGAGAGCAGATTAAACACCTCGAATTTTAGATTGTCGTTGTTAGGTAATGTAGGAGCATATGACAAGTAAAAAGGTGTCTTGTATGGCAAATAGCAGACATTGAGTTTTTTAATAGTACAAGTGATAAGACCTCATATATGGTGACAGTAGCCATGGCGGCATACATGTTTCTCATCTCTCTCTCTCTCTCTCTGGAATTAGCAAAGACATGCGATCGTAGGTCAGTGGCACTGCTTGGCCTGGCCATGTAAGCCCAGACAACGGAGGAGAAGCTGGTTGGATGGGGAGCTTTTGCGACGTGGGAGCAGAGCAATCAAGGAAGAAAAGGCGGCCGGAGAAACAGGCTTGTGACCGAAGTACATAGAGTATGTGCTGAGATGTTGTGACAGTTAATTTACTGCCGGTCTAGTCAGGAAGCTGAACATCAGGCGGCTCCTCGTGATTTGCTGTGCGTGTTGACCTTTTGATCCGCAACCGCAAAATGTACACACGCACTGTTTATTTCTTTTGCTATACGCATAAAATATACGTACGGTGGTGTGGCTGTACTCAGCTACAGTGCTAGAACATGCAAGCTGCAGATGGACCGTATAAATCTGCACGCTCGAATGCTTGGCCAAAGTGCAATGATGTTGGATGCTTGCGCACAATGCGCGTTTGTTTCCATGCTAGGGTTCTTGTGGAACAGTCGCGCATACCACTGATATGTATACATGAGGAAAGCATACGTACATAGCATGCACCATTTACATGTCAGCGACCTCAACAGAGGCAGCCGACGGGAAGCTGAAGGAGGAGGAGACGGATTCAAGGAAGGCGTCAACGCCGAGGGATTACGGGCTCTCAGGCTGCCGTGCGAGCTAATGGCGACCGAGTGAGGCGGCCCAACCCGTGTTTCTTCGGAGGCTGCTGCTCCAACCAGGAGCAGCCTATCTAATCGGCCTGTAATATGTTAGGTTAAACTTGTTCAGCATAAACCTGCCTGCTGCAGCCACCAGCCGGTGGTCCTCGTCGCTCGATCCTAGGCTGAACACCTACCCCCTTACACATGTGATCATCAAGTGTCAATCGCGCGCCCGCACTAGTACCAGTGCTGCTACTGCTTTGTAAGAGGTGCCCTGGGTTTGTCCTCGCGCGCGCTCTTGCTGCGCGATGCAACCCAATGGATGAGGATCCATTCCATCGTCGTTCAAGTTCGTCATCATTCATTCACTATCATATCGAGCTCCAGCTAGCTAAGCTAACGGCCGTCCTCGATCGTGCATGGTCTCGGCTAGCTGCACGTGTTCTTAGCCTTATCCCCCCTTCACAAATTATGGAAAACTGTGGAGGTATTGTGCGTCTAACCGAACACATGCATGCCCTCTAACTCCACGCGATCCAAAATGTAAATCGTTTCAGGCTGATGAATGAGATCAATCAACTTTCCAACATCCACGCCAGTTTTCAAAGCAAAGGCAAATTTTGACTTCACACGGCATGCATGACTTCTACAGGATCAAACAAAAGAAAATGTTAGGACTTACCTTTCTCGGGGCCTACTTGCATTGTGCATTCCGTACCAATCACTGGATCAATAGTTGTTACGCTCAGTAGAATAAATCGAATACCATATATTAATTCAGTCTTAACATGACCCTTAAGATCTTACATCTATGTCTTAAGTTACAATTCATTAGTCATGCAGGGCCTCAAAAGAACGGAAAACTATTAAAGAGCAGCGGACTAAGTGGATCCCATTTCCCTCAGGCAGCCTTGGACGCCGAACTAGGCCTACTCGTCATTGTATTGCGCTTCATCTTCTCTCCCTCTCCTCTTCTGCTCCCGACGGTCGTGAAAAAAGTAAGAGTGAGTACGAATGATACTCAACAAGCCCTAACACTACTCAAGGGGATGTGTTTCATGCAAGGGTTGTAGCAAGGCAGGTCCATATGGCTTAGGGTTGCCGAAAAGCATTCATGCACGATCTTCTTAAAAGAAGTTTTTTGCAAAGCAAATGAGATAATTGTATCCTGATTTTAGTTGGTGGGACCTGGGGGAGTTTGTGCTCCATCCCGCCAGTTCCCTAATTCAAGCCCATGACTTTACTAGTTCCCGGCACACAGCCGTAATTTTCAAAACACGGCAAACACTGCCACCCATCACATCAAGGAATCACACTAAGGCTAATCAACAGAGCTCGGAACATAGCGTGCCAAGACCGTGACAACGGTTATCCGGAATTTTACACTCTGCAGAAGTTGTACACTTTACCCACAGGTCAAGCACTCCTCGCAAGGGAGTAGTGTAACGTTCGCCTCATCTTCCGCGAGTAACCCCACAATCACACCTTGGGATGCATCCAAGGGCTATTTGTGCAATTACTCTCCCAGCCGGACCACGGCTAATGACTCCCCCGTGTCTTTTCCTGGTCTCCCGTGCCCTACAGGCCGCGAGATGGCTTATGTGGAAGTCACCAAGAAGGTAGAGGGAGTCCTGCCCATATAGGTTCTGTGGTTGTACGAAATCACTATGACGAGGTCATATCAACCGGTCCTTAAGTTGGTGAGGCGGTTCCATCAAGGTCCACGACAGGTGGACTACATCGAAGCACACACTACTCATTCACCAAATCCCGCCTCAACCATTCCATTTCCCCCACTTCACCCCCACACAAGTTGTATAACACCATTCCCAACTCACTTCCTAACTCACACCACCAAGACACTTTTCAACACTTCTCGCAAGTCTGATGATTAATTGTAGTGAGTCGCGAACATCACGAGGGTTCCTAAGCATTCTACTTTCAAGGAATCACACGCATCATCATATTATAGTGCGACGATGGGGCCTTAGGGAATCAAGGAAGTAAGTCGACAAGGTCAAGGAGGGTTCGTGGCACATCACATGTCATGCACGTGACTAAGAAACCACTAGTCAAATGGGTTTTAGCTACTACAACGTTTAAAAATAATCACGAAAAACATGCATATTTAAACAGGCTATCAGAGAAATTTTATAAATTCATAGGAGCAACCACGATCAAGGGGGTTAGAGCTTGCCTTCAAAAACCTCTAGGAATTCCTCGTAATCCGGGTCTTCAAGTTCCTCGTCGAACCCTTCGTTCTCTATAGTACATAATTTGCCCGAATTAGTGTTGAACCTAAAGGAATCCAAAACTTAGGTAACATCATAGTTATGTGGTTTTAGGGTTTTTTAAGTGGTTTCCTAACGCCCAACATGTTTTATTTGGGCTTTTGGAGGGGGTAGTGTCCTTGGCCGGAGGGCCTCACCCTATCCTATTTCGCCGTTCACTTAAGTTGTTGGGTTAGTGTGACTACTAACGATTAGTAATGCCCTAAAATGGTTTTTAGCCTTTGTCCGCATGTTATTATCCTCTAATGACTAATTCCTACTTTTAGGAAATTTTCTAGAATTAATCTGTACCCGAGAATGCCTTTTTCAAGTTTCTGTGTACACTTATCGGGTGTACCTAGCGTTTTTCCCTGCGTATAACGGCTAACAGGTGGGGACAGGACCCCACGGGTCACTGTTCCGTGGACCGGGACTCGGTCCATAGCCACTGGGCCTCTAGTCAACATGGACCGAGCCCATAGGGCTCTGGCAGGCGCGCAGGTGAGCTAGCGCCCACGTGGCGCCGAGTCAGCGGCCACGTCGGCGCCTTGCCCGCGTGGCCCTGCCACCTGGCTGCCACGTGAGCGACCGGTCAGGGGGCTGCCGGTGCAGCGAAGGCGGCCGGCGGCTAAATGGAGCCGCGCTTTCTTCGCGGATTTGTCTAACGTGGTTCATGCCAGAGGCCTACGTAGCGTGGGGAGTCTAACCGGAAAGGTCCTTAGGCCACGGGGGTCGCCAGAGAGGCGGCGGTAGCTCGCCGGAGATGGCGGCGGTGGCGGAGCTCGGTGAACTATGCGTGCACGTGTGTTTTCCTCCGGTGTAAGCGTCCATACACGTGAAGACGAGTGTGGTGAAGATTTTGGTGGGCTCGGACGGGTCGGTGCGACCTTCACGGCAGCCGGCGACGCGCCATGGCGGTAACGAGTTTGGCCTCGCGTGGCTAGCTCATCTCGTTGGCTAAGAGCGTAAACGGATGTGCGGGGAGGCTTGAGGGGGCTACGGAGCTACTACCATCCTAGGGAATTGGAGTTCCGATGCGTACCTTGCGAGTTCGGCAGTGGTGGGCAGCGACAGGGAAGACGACGGGAAGATCAAATTACCGTCTGAGGCAGCCATGCTTCACACCGTTAGTGGTGCGGGTGTGTGAGGGTGGTGTGGCATGCTCGCTTGAGGGGGAAAGGGCTCCTTTTATAGCTGGGGAGAGGCGGTGGCCGAGGGTGGTTCCGGTGGGATACCCTCTGGCGCGCCATCAATGGGAGCAGCCGAGTTTTGGAGCGGAGACGCGACACCGGTGCGTTCATGGCCGCTGACGGACGAGTGACGGTGGGCAGGGCGGGATTAAGTGCCGGGCAGCGCGGTGATGTGACAGCGCCGCCTCCCATCGCCGGGATTCCCGGGTTGATCCGGCGGGGCGGGCGCGTGCGGGAGGTTGGAGAAGGTGCTGTGCGCCTTGGGCCGTGCGGGGCTGGGCCGGGGGAAAGGGGACGGGTCGCGTGTGGGTGAGGGAAGGATTAAAGGGGGAGAAACAGGTTGGGTTGCACCCGGAAAATCAGCCCATGTCCTCTTTTTGTTTTTCTTTTTTCTCTTCTTGTTGTTTTGACTTCCAAATTTGAATTCGATTCAAGTTTTCATATATTGAAGTTTGTGTCCATTACAAATCTACCCCACTTAAATGGAGTCTTGTCCTTAAGATTCGGTTACTTCCTCGAATAGGTGGGGAAAGTCTCTCTTGAGGTCGTCTTCCCGTTCCCATAAAGCTTCTTCTTCAGTATGGTTAGTCCATTGGACGCGGCAGAGTCGCACTGCTCCTACGTGTCTGCCGGGTCACGATGTCTAGGATCCTTGTGGGCAGCTCTTGGTATCTTAAATCCGGCTGCAGATCCATTGCATCACACGATACCCGCTCTTCGGGTACTCTCAGGCATTTCTTGAGCTACGATACGTGGAACACGTTGTGGACGTCGGACATAGCCTCTGGCAACTTCAAACGGTAGGCCACTGCTCCTATTCTTCCAAGTATTTGAAATGATCTGATGTATCGTGGGGCCAGCTTCCCCCATATCTGGAACCTCCTCGTACCTCGGATAGGTGACACCTTGAGGTATATGAAGTCTTCCTTGTCAAAAGTGAGCTCCCTTCGTTCGGTGTCTGCATAGCTTTTTTGCTTGCTCTGGGCTACCTTGAGGTTTTCTCTGATTGTGGCCACCCGTTCCTCTGCGTCCTTAATTATGGCAGGGCCAAAATACGAACGCTCTCCAACCTCTGACCACATCAGTGGTGTTCGTTACTTTCTTCCGTACAATGCCTCGAAGGGTGACATTTGTAGGCTGGCCTGGTAGCCGTTGTTGTAGGAGAACTCTGCGAATGACAAATTCTTTTCCCAGTCCTTTACGTATGTTAGAGCACATGCGCATAGCATGTCTTCTAGTATCTAATTTACCGTTCAGTCTGACCGTCCGTCTGTGGACGGTAGGCGGAACCGTAATCCAGTTTGGTTCCTAGAAGCGCATGCAAACTCTTCCAGAAGTGCGCCCTGAACTGTGAGCCACAATCCGGCACTATCCGGCTCGTTACTCCGTGCAGTCGGAGTATGTGATCGATGTACAATTGTGCTAGTTGGTCTCCTCAGTGGGTCGTCTTGACTGGTATGAAATGGGCTACCTTTCTCAGACGGTCTACAATGACCCAAACAGAGTTGTTTTCCTTTCTCGTCCGGGGTAACCCGGTTATGAAGTCCATAGCGATTTCATCCAATTTCCACACCAGTATGGTTAGTGGTTGTAGCAACCCTGCTGGCCTCTGATGTTCGGCCTTTACTCGGCGGTAGACGTCGCAATGGGCGACAAACTCTGCTATTTCCCTTTTCATTGCCAACCACCAGTATTTTTGCTTTAGGTCCTGGTACATCTTGGTGGTTTTCCGGGTGGATGGAATATGGTGAGTTGTGGGCCTCATCCATTATTAATTGTCTTAGCCCGTTTGTTTTCGGCACATATATCCGGTTCTCGTACCACCGGGTTTTGTGTTCGTCCACTTGGAACCAAGGGGCTTTGCCTACCCCTGTCTGGCCTTTAGTATACGGATTTCCGGATCCTTCCGTTGGGCTTGCTGAATTTGGTCCTCCAATGTGGGTTGCAGGCACAGGGTGCCCAGGTACTTGTTGGGTGCTATGTGCAGGTTTAACTTCTGCATCTCCGCTTTCAGGCTTGGTTGGCGGGTAACAGCCCTTATAGTGTTACAGTGAGTTTTCCGGCTCAGGGCATCAGCTACTACGTTAGCCTTTCCGGGGTGATACTGCACTTCCAGGTTGTAGTCCTTTATCAGCTCCAATCACCTTCGCTGCCTAATATTTAATTCCGACTGGGTGAATATGTATTTCAGGCTCTTGTGGCCCGTAAAGATCTGACACTTGTTTCCGATCAGGTAGTGTCTCCATATTTTTAGTGCGTGAACTACAGCTGCCAACTCCAAGTCATGGGTTGGGTAGTTCTTTTCATGGACCTTCAGCTGTCTGGATGCATAGGCGACGACTCGGTTATCCTGCATCAGCACACAACCGAGTCCTTGTCGGGAGACGTCGCAGTATACGATAAAATCTTTGTGTATATCTGACAAGATCAGCACTGGGGCTGCAATCAACTTATTCTTTAATTCCCTGAAGCTGTTCTCGCAGGCGGGAGTCCACTCAAATTTCTTGTCTTTCTTCGTCAACTCGGTCATGTGTCTCGCAATTTTGGAGAACCCTTCTATAAACCTTCAGTAATATCCAGCTAGTCCAAGGAAGCTGCGTATCTCCGTAACGCTAGTGTGATGCTTCCAGTCGGTAACTGCCTCGACTTTTGCTGGGTCCACTCCACTCCCTCGGCCTTTATGATGTGCCTGAGGAATGCGACCTGCTGCAGCCAAAATTCACACTTGCTGAATTTGGCGTATAGCTGGTGTGCCCTTAACCTTCCCAGTACTATTCTGAGGTGTTCGGCATGCTTCGCCTAACTTTTGGAGTAGATCATTATGTCGTCTATGAAGATGACGATAAACTTGTCCAACTCTTCCATGAATATCTTGTTTATTATGTTCATGAAGTACGCCGGGGCGTTGGTCAGCCTGAACGGCATTACTGTGAACTCGTATTGTCCGTAACGAGTCACAAAGGCCGTTTTCATTATGTCCGCATTTCTAATCTTCAACTGGTAGTAACCAGATCGCAGGTTGATCTTGGAAAAGTACTTTGCCCCCTTTAGTTGGTCGAACAAGTCGTCTATCCGTGGCAAGGGGTACTTGTTCTTAATCTTGACCTCATCTTGGGACCGGTAGTCAATACACATCCTCAAACTACCGTCCTTCTTTTTTACAAAAAGAATGGGAGCTCCCCAGGGTGAAGAGCTAGGTCGGATAAATCCTTTCTCTTGCAACTCCCCGATCTGCTCCTTTAGCTCGGCTAGCTCGTTGGCTGTCAACCGATACAGCCTCTTGGCTATCGGTGTTGCCTCAGGTATTAGGTCAATCAAGAATTCGATATCCCTATCCGGAGGCATCCCGGGTAGTTCTTCTGGGAATACGTCTGGGTATTCACTTACAATGGGCACTTGCTCCAAGGGTGTCGTTTCCAGGCTGCACACTAGGGTTTCTATCCCGAGTTTGCGGGGTTGGCATGGTACGGTAATCCCATCACGGTTTGTTGCCGTGACCTTGCGGTCGGCACAAGATATATTCCCTTTATGCCGTGCCAGCCAGTCCATTCCAAGGATGACATCTATTCCATCCAACTTCAGGATTACTAGATCCGCTAGAAATTCTACCCCACTTATTTGAAGCTTAACCCCTAGGCATCCGAGGTGGCACTTTATAGTGGCCCCTGGGGATCTGGTCACTAGTGGGGTCTTTTTTCTTACCGTTGGCAATCCACTTCTAGCCACAAAGTTGGAAGAAATTAAAGAGTGCGAAGCCCCGGAATCAAATAGTACTGTGGCAAGGGTTGAATTGACCAGGTACTCACCGAGTACGACGTCTGGAGCATCCTCAGTTTGCTTGCGTCTATGTGATTCACGTGACTGCGTCCGAAGGACTGAGCTCGGTTCTGCGGCCCTGACGCTTGCGGTGGGTTACACCCGTTGTTGGTCGCAACGGTTCTTACTCCTGAATTTGCTGGGGCGTTATTTGATTTCTTCATGAGTGGGCAACTAGCGATCAAGTGCCCCGGGTCGCGGCAATGGAAGCAAGCCATGCCAGCAGTCGTTGTTCGAGTTGTGTTGGCATTGCCCTGCTGCAGTGCATTGGTGCTTGGTGGACGGTATTTCTGCATTGGCTGCTGTAGGTTGGACCCCGTGGTGCGGAACTGCATTGTGGGTTGTTGTCGTGGCTTCGGCGGGAAGTTAGGCCTTGTCCGTTGGAACTGCTCCTGCTGCTTGAACTTCTGCACTGGAACTCCCTCTTTCGTTCCCCATCCAGGTGAGAACGTGCCTCTTCCAGTAGTATGGCCCTATTCATGAGGGTGTTGAAGTCTGGGTATATGTGAGTGACCAGTTGCGCTTTCATGACACTGTTCAACAATTTGTGGAAACGGTCTTGTTTCTTCTTGTCAGTGTTGATTTCGCTACTGGCATAGCGTCCCAACTTCAGGAATTTCTTAATGTACTGGTTGATGGTCATGGCTCCCTGTCGTAGCGCACAGAACTTCTCCGCCTTCATTTCTATAACCTCTTCGGTTATATGGTAATCTCGGAAGGCTTGCTAGAATTCCTCCCAGCTTATTGTGTCAGGTTCGACCGCTGCTTCACGGTAGTTGTCCCACCATTCCGTGGAACCTCCCACTAGCTGATGGGAGGCTAGCATAACTCGCTCCTGGTCTCCGGCTGCGGTAATGTCGAGTTTCTTGCTTATGTTGCGCAGCTAGTCATCGGTTGCCAACGGATCCTCGTCAGCGCCATCAAAGACCGGGGGTCAGAGTCTCATGAACTCTGACATCCTAGAGGGCGGAGGCGCCCCAGGGCCTTGCTGCCCCTGAATTGCCTGGGTTATGGTATGTAGCATCTGTGTTTGTGCGAGGGCCCAACCGGCCTCGACTAGCCCGGATCACGCTGAGGGGTGCTGCATTGCACAACACCGGATAACACACGTAAAAGGTACAAAGCAGAAGCAAAGTTTTATTACATAAAAGAGTTTATGAACATGTTTACAACAAAATACGTTCAGTCCACCCTCACGAGCGTAGACTAAGCACAGAGTTCACGTTCAGCCCGTGAACGTGTCCTCTCTAGCATGCACACACACTAACACGGCGGCGTGCACGACTCCCATTCGACGGGGTTGCCCTCTTGGGGTCCGTCTCCTCCTCGGGAGTCTCCTCCTCATAACACCCTGCAAAAGCTTCAAACACAAGCAGTGGGCACGATGGCTCAACAAGACTCATCTGTCTTTCCTATACATGAAACTTCTACATGCTGGATTACAATGTAAATGGGAAAGTAAGTTGCAAAGGACACGCCTATATAGTTGAACCTTACTATCAAGTTTTAGCAGCAAGATGTGGAGAACCTCACGCTAAGACACATAAGAGAGCCGCAATCAAGCAAGAAACGTATTTCTCTCATGTGCTTTGCCAAAGGTTGAAAAGAAGTTTAATTTGCTCTAAACTACAACATACCATTAGCAACCAAGGTATAGCTTTCAATCAGTAACTTCTAACATGACTCTAGCCTGTTCTTTTTATGTCATGGTACAGTGAACAAGTGGTACTCACTGACCGCGAGGGACGGCGATTATAATCGATTTACACCTGCAGGGCTACTCGAATAACCCGTCACGTACGCTCGTACTCAATGTTGCCTACAGCAACCATCACGGACGTCGTACGCAACCACCTTTCATCCATCAGCCAAATGTTGAACCGGTCCTATCGTCCCGAGCAAGTGGTCTCCGCGCGTGCATCTGCAGTGCCACCAGACGATTTACACCTCAAGCTCTCAACCTACCCTTTGGACGACAAGCAATGCCTCATCACCTAGCTGCCCGAGTTACATCAGTTTCCTGGTTTCCATATATCCGGTAGGTCTTCGGTACTGTTCTAGCTTGTTCAACAGGCCCGCACATGGCTCGGTCCTCAACCGACACAAACGGAGCTACGGCACCTAGGCCCCAAAGTCCTGCTTCCCTTACTCTCCGCTCGGTCTCATTTTTCTTGCCATGTGTTTCATTTGCTATCTCTAACTGAGTAGTGTGCCTCTAGCCTATTCTCGCGAGCAGTTCCAACTACTCGACTTGTACCAAATCCTATACTATCTTAGCATTGCAGTAGCTAATCGAGGTTTAAAAACCTAAGCCCCAAAACCAGGGTTTTCTTGGCTATGCATTCGGGTTTTCAAACAAGACTCTAATGCATAAATAAGGTGGATACTCAATGTAAGTTCTCAAAACAATAAAGTTTATAAAACGGCTAATTCAAACCAGAACTTACCTTGCTGCTATTGGTCATAGGCTAGCTGTTCTTCCGGAGTCATGAAGTCTAAGACTTCTGGCTCCTCCTTAATTTTAGCGACTACATGAGATACATGTATATATCAATTTAAATGCATATGAGTTTAGAGTTAATATTATTAAGACCATAAGTACTGCTAGACAGACCCAATGACTCTGAAATTTTTACTGTGGTTTGGATACAACATAATTAGAGACTCGGCCAAATTTCATTTGCAGCAAAGCTCATTTGAGCCTTCTACAAATAAATGTGTGTTTGGCCTTAATTTGAGCTCTTAGGGTGTTCTAAAGATTTTCATGGAGCAAGCCATGACTTTCTGGAAACTAGATTTTCATAGAGTTCTAATGGAATTGGTTTCACCTAATTTTAAGGTTCCTAGCAAAAGATATGAGCTAAACAAGTTCATAGAAAATCTGAAAAATGTTTCTGGACATTTTTTATTTTCTCTGGAACAGTTTTATTAATCATACCATTAGGTGGATGAAATGAGCTCAAATGGATCTTAAATTTTTATGGTAGCTCAGGTATATTATTATGAACATCCTGACTAAATTTCAGAATTTTGCAGCAAAGGGTTCTCCAGTTAAAATTCTAAACAGTTTAAACATTGAAGAATTAATTCCGGAGAATAAGGATTTTCATACAGTGGAACTTGATTTGTTGGAAATTACTCAGGGAGCTGAATCCAACAAAATTTGGTTCACTCGATTTGGAGTTTCCTAGCCAATGTTATGTGGGTTTAAGTTTGAAATAGAAACTGAAAATCGGAGAAAAGTTTAAACGGCTGACAACCGGGCCCACCGCACAGCGTCGTCTTCAACCTCCCGCCGGTGCCGGAGCGCGCGACAAACAGAGGCCATGGCGCGGTCCGTTATCCGTCTACGGTGGACCATTTCAGGTGATCTTTCGTGCTACACGCTTCTCACACCAATCCCTAACGGCCGGACAAGGTGATGCAGCATGTCATCGACGGAAAACCGGTCGGCATCGACGGTGGCAATCGGTGGTCCGGTGCCGACGATGACCAACGCTTACCATGCCTATCTCGATGCCCAAAGCGGCCGTAAAGCACCACTGGAGCTCGAGGAAGCTGATGGTGCACTCAAACCGCGCAGAAAACGACCGGAGCTATGAGCTCAACGGTGACCCGAGCCATTTCGGCTGGCGGCGGCGAGTTTGCATTGGTCAGCCCGTCGGATGGATGTCTCTTCGTGGTTTTTGGTCAGGGTGGTCATGAGAGACCCTAGTTGCTCTAGCTCGACCAATTTTCGGGATGATCAACTATGCGAAAGGAATTTTAAGTTCTTGTGGGCTTCAGTTATATACGGCCATCCTCGGAAAACCTAAAAGTCCGGCTAGCCGGTGCTAAGAGGGAGCTAGGGAGTTTGAGGAAAGCTACTAGACCTCGACGATAACCTCAGAGAGCAGTTGGTGGCGCTGGAGAAGCTTGGAGCTGCCCGGGAGACGGTGTCAAGTCAGAGGCGCTTTGGGGTGAACAGAGCAGTGGAAAATCGGCTCGGGAAAGCTCGATGGGAACTGATCACAAGCAGCTTAGGGCTGGAGCATGTCGAGTGAAGGTTGGTGGTGCCGTTTATGGCCTCAGCTCAAGGTAAAATGGATGGGTTTGGCTGATAGATGGTGAGGTGGTGAGTTCGGGTGTGCGGCGGCTCTCTTCGAGTTTTCAGTGCGAGGAGGCGTCGGGACAGTAGCAAAATCGCTTTGGGACGCCCGGGACTCAAAGATAAAGCGTTGGAGACTTCATCCGTCGGTCACCGCGCGTGAAGCAGCTGCTGGCGCGGCCTCGTCACCATGGCGTCCTCGGCAACGCGCGCAAGAACCCGAGCACCGCGTGCTTCAGTCGGTTTGTTCACTCGTGAGGCTGACAAGAGGGCCCCACCCCTAGTTTAACCTCTGAACTTCAATTTTCCCACTGCTCTAAACAGTAGAGACCCTAATACCCTTTGTGAGTTGATCAAACTTCAAAATGGCCAATTGACTTTGAATAATTCAAAGTGTGATTTGATTTGATCAAATTTGCAGCAAAGGCTAACTGAAATTCAAATTTGGTTTGAATTTAACCAAATTAGCTCATGTCAAGATCAACTCCAAATGGAGTAAAAATTGGTGTGTGAGCTCACAAAAATGTGCTGAGTGTGAATATGAATCCCACTTTTGAATTCATGGGATGAAAGGAGTTTGAATTTGAATTTAAGTTCAAACTAGCCTTTTTCTAATTATACCCAAAAATACCTCAAAAGGTTTTGTATTTGGGTGAAATCTGGCATGAGCATTCCTAGCAAGGTTTAGGAGTTTTTCATATGCTCAGCCCCTATATGATGCATGTGGGAAATACCACTTTTGCATTTTATGAGTTTATCATCTAATGACTATGTTGATGGTGTTTACTTGCTCTTCAAAGATGTTCATAAAACTTTCTTCAATGAGGGTTGTGGGGTGTGATGAACACTTTCAGTATATGCAAAAAATTGAGCCCTTACATTCCTCCCCCCTTAAAAGAATCTCGTCCCGAGATTATAAGGTGAAAGTGAGAGAGAGAACGGTGGAAAATTACCGTAGGTGTGACGTTAAAAAGTTGGGGTAGTTAGCGCGAAGAAAACCTTCGCTCTCCCATGTCGCTTCATCTACGGAGTGATTACTCCATAGAACTTTGTAGAACCACAACATACGGTTGCATGTGGTTCGGGCCTTTTCATCAATTATCTGAACCGGTTCCTCTCGATAAGTGAGATCCGGCTTCAGCTCTTCAATATCCCCCAGCTGAATGGTAGTTGATAGCTTAATACACTTCCTCATATGAGAAATGTGAAAGACGTCGTGCACACCGGAGAGTGTCGCTGGTAATTCCAGCCGGTATGCAACTGATCCACATCTTTCTGTAATCTGGAATGGACAGATGAATCGGGGTGCCAACTTTCCTCTCACCCCGAATCTGCTCACGCCCTTTATAGGAGACACACGCAGATACACGTGATCCCCAACTTCAAATTGTAACGGGCGTCTTCTCCGCTCCGCATACTTGAATCAGCCAAACTTTTTCTTCCGCATTATTGACAAGATCAATCCCGAAGGTGACCCGTTCACCAGACTCACACCAATTCAACGGCGTGCGGCATTTTCTTCCGTATAGCACCTCATAAGGTGTCATATTGATGCTGGCTTGGTACCCATTGTTGTACGAGAATTCGGCCAACGGTAAGTGATCATCCATATTCTTACCGTGGTTGATAGCGCAAGCTCGTAGCATATCTTCTAAATTCTAATTTACCCGCTCGGTTTGCCCATCCATCTGGGGGTGGTACACTGAACTACGGATCAGCTTCGTCCCCAAAGCAGCATGTAGCTGCTCCCAAAAAGGAGACACAAATAAAGTGCCCCGATCTGATATGATGGTGCGGGGTACGCCGTACAAGCATAGGATCCGTGAGATGTACAATTCAACATACTTCTTGGTGATGTAGTTGGTGTTGACCGGGATAAAACGGGCAACTTTGGTGAGCCGGTCGACGATCACCCACACTGAATCATGCTTCTAAAATGTGGTCGGTAAACCGACGATGAAGTCCATGCTCACATCCTCTCACTTCCGGGCAGGAACGCCAAGTGGTTGTAATAGTCCCGGTTTCTTCATATGGTTAGCCTTTCACCCTACGACATGTATCACACTCGGACACGTACTTCGCAATCTCCCGCTTCATTCGTGTCCACCAAAACTTGCTTCTGAGTTCTTGATACATCTTGTTGCTGCCGGGGCGAATAGAAAACTTTGACAAGTGAGCCTCATCAAAGATTTTCTTCCGCAACTCCGGGTTATGGGGTACGACGATCTGGTCCTTGAACCATAGGACACCGTCTCCGTCTTTCCGGAAACACTTCAGTTCCCCATTGTCTACACGTCTCCGCAAATGCGACATGCACTTGTCATGTTTTTGAGCTGCCGCTATCTCTTCAAGGATGGTGTGGATCAAAGCTAAGTTGTAGAGAGCTCCATGTGGAATCACATGCAATGGTGGCTTGCTCTCTTCCAACGGTGTGATGGTCAGATTGTTGACGTGTGACTTGCGACTCAGCGCATCCACCACTATGTTTGCCTTGCCGGGATGATAATGGATCTCTATTTCATAATCATGTATCAACTCCAACCATATTCGCTGCCTCATGTTCAACTCGTTCTAAGTGAATATGTATTTGAGGCTCTTGTGATCGGTATATAAATGCACGAGGTTACCGAGTTGGTAGTGCCTCCACATTTTGCGTGCGAGTACCACGGCAGCGAGCTCTAAGTCATGAGTTGGATAATTTGCTCATGGTTCCTGAGCTGCCATGATCCATATGCGACCACCCTTCGGTCTTGCATCAGCACATATTCGAGCCCAATGTCGGATGCATCGCAGTACACATTGAACGGTTTTGCTGTGTCCGGCTACGCCAAAACCGGTGCTGATGTTAAGTGCTTCACTAATGCCTTGAACGCTGCTTCACATACTGGACTCCAAACATATTTGGTAGCCTTCTTCAGCAGCTCGGTCATAGGCTTGGCAATCTTTGAAAAGTTCGGAATGAACCTCAGATAATATCCCGTGATTCCGAGGAAACTCCATACCTCGTGAACAGTTCTCGGGGACTTCCAATTCAGCACTTGTGTGATCTTACTCGGATCTACAGCGATGCCCTCCGCTGAGATAATATGCCCGAGAAAAGGCACTTGCGATATCCAGAATTCGCACTTGCTGAATTTCGCATATAGCTTGTGATCCCGCAGCCTTTGCAAGAGTATACGCAGATGCTTCGCGTATTCTTCCTCTAACTTGGAATATACCAATATGTCATTGATGAAGACCACGACAAACTTGTCCAGCTCCGGCATGAATACCGAGTTCATCAAGTACATGAAGTGAGCTGGAGCGTTGGTGAGACCGAAGGACATGACCAGGTACTCATAAAGCTCGTACCTCATCGAGAAAGCCGTCTTCGGTATATCCTCAGCCCGTATCTTAATCTGATGTTACCCGGATTTTAAATCCATCTTGGAAAAGATCTTTGCTTCGACCAACTGATCAAACAACATGTCGATCCGTGGCAACAGGTACTTGTTCTTGATAGTTACGGTGTTTAGTGGACGATAGTCTATGCAAAGCCGCAACGTCTCATCCTCCTTCTTCATAAATAATGCCGAACAGTCCCATGGGGAGGAGCTCGACCTAATAAAACCCTTCTCCAGCAGGTCCGTCAACTGCGTTTTCAATTCTGCCAACTCCTTTGGCGCCATCTTGTACGGCCTTCGGGATATGGGCATAGTTCCCGGCACAAGTTCAATCTTGAACTCCACCTCTTGGTCGGGCGGCATCCCCGGTAAATCATCCGGGAACACGTCAGGGAATTCACGGACTACTGGAATGTCTTCCAATCTGATGGTGGTGGATTGGTATACACTTGGAAGTTTTATTTCTGGACAGTCCAGAAATAATGAGTGTGACTCGTGCATTTCTGGGTGTAGATGCACGATTCGGAGGTCGGTGTCTAAAACAGCGCCATGGCGGGT
The DNA here is from genome assembly GCA_030760725.1 of Neostapfia colusana. Lineage (NCBI taxonomy): Eukaryota > Viridiplantae > Streptophyta > Magnoliopsida > Poales > Poaceae > Neostapfia > Neostapfia colusana. The sequence goes on from JASWHV010000004.1 coordinate 122,626,897, forward strand.
TAACCATGACATCCCTAGTATGACATCGATCTTTTGTCCCTCTAAAACTATGAGAGACGTAGGGTATACTCTACCCTCTAAGCATAATGGCGCTTTTAAAACTATCATGCTTGCTGAAATTTTCCCATCCGGTGAACAAATCAAGCAAGGACTTTCGGTGGGTAGTATTTTCAAGCTGTGTTTAGCAATTAAAGCTTGGCTAGTGAAATTATGCATGGCGCCTGAATCAAATAACACTATAGCGGGATGCTGGTGGAGTTGGAACATACCCGCAAGGATTGGCTCCCCCTCCGACACGTCCTCTTTGGCGAGTTGGTGGATGGTTCCAGGCTTAGGATTTGCCCACCACGCATTAATGGGGTTCCAGGGCTGATTCCTCCTCGGAAACTGTGGTGCCACTCCGCCGCCTTGCCTCTCGGGGTAGTTGTTGGCGAAGTGCCCTGGGCGACCGCATTTGTAGCATGCGGTTGACGACTGGCCTGTGCTTGGAGGACGAAAGCCCGGCATGCACTGCTGAGCGCAAACGCACGCGGCATCGCCCACTGCTGCTGTTGTTGCTGCGGAGGTGGTGCTAGTAATGCTGGCTGGAACACCGGTGGAGAATATGGCCGACTGAGAAACTGCATCGGCCGCTGTGGTGGCTGCCAGCGTTGACCCGATGGTGACAGACACACCATCTGATATTTTTGAGAAGGACCACCTCCCTCTCCGCTGCTCTGTGGCGCGCTTCGCTTCTTCTCCGCCGCCGCTAACTCCTTGCCGGAGTCCTCTTGCACAATCGCAGCATAAATATACCATTGAGGCTGCCGTGATTGAACATCGCCAGCTTGTCCTTCAGAAGCGGATTCAGCCCCTGGTAAAAGTGATCTTGCAGCTTCTCATCGGTATATTCGTGATAGGAGGTGTAGAGCGTGATATCATTGAATGCCCTGAAGTATTCCAGCGCGTTCCTGCTGCCTTGCTGCAGGCGAAGGAACTCCTGCGTCTTCCTTTTCATCAAACCCGGTGGTATGTGATAGGCTCTGAAGGCCGTACGGAACTCCGCCCAGGTCATTACTCGCTCGGTGGGTTGCGAGGCACAAAAGTTTGCCCACCAAGCGCTCGCGGATCCTTGAAGCTGCTGGGCTGTGAACTGAGTCTTGCGCTGCTCACTCACGTGGAGCAGCCTGAATTTCATCTCCATCGTGCAGAGCCAGTTGTCCGCATCGAGGGGTTCATACGCCCTTGAAAATACCGTGGTATGAGTGGCCAGAAAGTCAGAGTAGGAGCTTTGTTGGCGCTCCTCTCGGTCTTGACGCCTCTCTGGTCGAGACGTATTTGCAATTAAAGTTTGCAGCAACTTCGTGTGCTGCTGATGTGAACCCACATGGCCGCAACAATGTCGGCCAATGTAACTGTTGGCGGTGGCGGTGGTGGTTGTTGCTGTTGCTGTGGTCCCGAGGAAGTCTCGGGAGGCTGTTGGGAGGTCTCTCCCCACTGACTAGAACTCCCAACCTCCGGGTTGGCACGAGTGCGAGTCATTCTAAAATTCAAAACAGCAGCGATCAGCACATGTCATTCTTAAAATTCCATGGAAAATAGTAGATATGGCAGTAAACATGAATAAAATTGCACAACGTTCACATATATTGATAAAGCATAAACTTTATACAAGATACATTACTCTCGGATTCCCCGAGAAGTCGTGATCATGTCGTCACTACCTATACACATACTACTGTCTACACGACATGTCATCAACTACAAAAGTTTCTGCACACCACCCTCGCTGCCCTACTTGGCAACTGTACACTCACTACTCGTAGTAGAACTCGACCTTTTGCGGGTCGTCCTCCTCCGCTACCTCTACCGATGGCTCAGGATTCATAACCTCCTCTTCGGTAGGCCCACTATCGGAGGTACGAGTTCTTGCAACGCATGCACCTCGTCCATGGCCTGGTTGTAGTCCTCTTCCCATCCCTGCCCCTCCTCAATTGCGTCATCACGCTCTTGAGTGAGGACCTGATTCTGCTGTGTCAATGCCTGTACTTGCTGCTGTAAAGCCGTGATGTCGACACGGCTTTTCTTCTTCACCTTGTTCAGATGACGCAACTGATTGTGTTGTTCGTTCAGTCGCTTTATCGTCAGAAGCAGTACATTACATAGTGCGCTGTGAGCACTCTTGAAATGGACTCGACGGATGGTGCTCTCCCTGAGCTTCACGGCAAGTAGATCCGTGTGGACAGCTTGGCTGTCCATCACCGTCCTTCCTGCCATCAACTGGAGGCTGAGGTTTGCCTCCGCAGGGTTGTAACTTGGGCAACCCGAATCAGTTGCCGCAGCGTACCTCTCCCTCCACACGTTATTAGCTCGTCCCTCCACCGGAACGAGCGCGTATGGAGTGCCCTCCATAGCTCTCACGTGTAGTTGGCAGAAATGCGACATGGTGTCGCAGGCTGCCACTTGCCACATCCCCTCCGGTTGTCTACCTCTCACCATGACAGTGAACGGTGCCCAACCGGGTGGCGTAGGTCCTGCTGGAACATCGACATGGATGGTCCATGTCCTGTTCCCCTCCTCGCCTTCTTCCTTGGCGAGGTACTGCGGTGTTTCTACGTACCCGAAATGTGCGAGCAACCTCTGCCCTCCACTCCGTGTGGGCATCCTCGCATCACTAGTCCAAGGCGTGCAGGTATCTAGCAGTCTCGGTCAAGGTAGTGTCCTCCACGGTCCTGGTGGGCCCCTCTAGTGTCACAACTCGGTGTCTCCAGACGTAGTTGTCCTCTCAGCGCACGGGGAAGTAGTGGATGGGCATCGGCCCGGTCCGCTCCATACACCTGTTGCTGCGCTCTAATAGTACCTCCCATGCAACTGCTCTGATGGAGTCCGCATAGCGGGCCCCGGTGAAGGTGAGTAAGGCTGCAGTCCGTAAGGTCGCGACGCCTCACCGATGTGTACCTCTGCCTCTCAGAGAAGTGCACCGTCCTCCTCGTACTTTCTCCAGCGGTAGCACGGAAACCTTGTGTAGCCGAGTCTCTCCAAAGTGTTGATCAGCATCTGCGGGAACCCAGTCAGGTCCTGGCAACTACCCTCAGCCTATCCATCCATCTGTCAAGGTAAACTATGGGTTAGTGTTGTTTTTGAAAAAGATAATTTAACATAAGAGTGATGTAAGTTTAGTAGACGTAGGTTTTCGCACATAATTTTGAAAAATACGTGTTTCGTTGGTGCTTCGTCTCTAAGGTTTCGTCCTACGGCCAAGTATGGCTCTGATACCACTCTGTCAGGACCCACCTTTCTCGGGGCCATCTTGTGCATTCTGTACCAATCCCTGGATTAGTAGTTGGTATACACAATAGAATGGATCAAATACATACATTAATTTAGTCTCAACATGACCCTTAAGGTCTTACATCCATGTCTTAAGTTACACTTCATTGGCCACACAGGGCCTCAAAAGAACAAAAAACTATTGCAGAGCAGCTGACTAAGTGGCTCCCATTCCCCTCAGGCAGCCTTGGGCGTAGGACTAGGCCTACTCGTCATTGTATTGCGCTTCATCTTCTATCTCCGTCTCCTCTTCTGCATCTGAGGGTCGTGAAGAAAGCAAGAGTGAGTATGGAAGGTACTCAGTAAGCCCTAACACTACTCAAGCGGATGTGTTTCATGCAAGGGTTGCAGCAAGGTAGGGCCATATGGCTTAGGGTTGCCGAAAAGCATTCATGCAGGGTCTTCTTAAAAGAAGGATTTTGTAAAGCAAATGAGATAGTTGTATCCTGATTTTAGTTGGTGGGATCTGGGGAGTTTGAGATCCATTTCGCCAGTTCCCTAAATTTTTACCGAACGTTGAAGCCCACGGCTTTACTAGTTCCCTACACACAACCGTAATTTCCAAAACACGGCAAACACTGCCACCCATCACATCAAGGGATCACACTAAGGCTAATCAACAGAGCTCGGAACATAGTGTGCCAAGACCATGACAACGGTTATCCGGATTTTACACTCTGCAGAGGTTGTACACTTTACCCACAGGTCAAGCACTCCTAGCAAGGGAGTAGTGTAACGTTGACATCATATTCCCTGAGAAACCCCACAATCACACCTCAGGACGCACCCAGGGCTATTTGGGCAATTACTCGCCCAGCCGCACCACGGGTAATGACTCCCCGTGTCTTTTCCTGGTCTCCCGTGCTCTACAGGCTGCCAGATGGCTCATGTGGAAGTCACCAAGAAGGTGAGGGAGTCCTGCCCATACAGGTTCTGTGATTGTACGAAATCACTATGACGAGGTCATATGAACCTGTCGAAGTGTTCGCTACGACCCTTCCCCCGGTCTGCTCGGAAGCAGCCCGTGAAGGTTCTTTTTTGGTGGGGTTAGTGGATCTCGAAGGTCTGAACGAAATGGCGAGAGGAACATGAGGATTTACGTGGTTCGGGCCGTTGGAGCATAATACCCTACGTCCACGGGTGTGTTTGCTGTATTGCTTGCGCGTATGAGTGTGTGAGTTGGTTGGGTTGCAAACCTTGGGTGCTAGAGAGATTTGAGAGCGAACCCCCAGTGCTAAAGGGATCTGAGAGCGAAACCCTTCTACGGTGGCTGCCCCGGTCCTTTTATAGTCCAAGGCCGGGGCAGTTACAAGGTGGCATGTGGCCCGACAGGTGGACCCGTGGCTATCTGCATCCGATACATGAGCTATAGGCATTTACAACTCTATGCATTGTCACTGTCGGTGGAGTTACGGCGCGCTGCCTGACACGTCGGGCACCTCTAACCGGGTGTCCGGTGATGATGAAGTCCCCATCTTGTCGCCGCGTCCCCTCGCTGCACTAGGCGGCTCTGCACCATTAGGCGGCACTGCTGTCTCGTGACACCTCGCTGCCCTGTCTTTCACCGTAATTGTGCGCAGATGGGGAACAGAGGCGTGCGCCATGCGCCATGCTTCTGGGGAAGGCGCGATCCTTGAATGCTTGGACTGGCAGCGTACCTTCCTCTTTACTCCTTGGCCATCTGCCCGTTGCTCGTTGGTGTAACGTTCTGGCGGCTGGACCCGTGACACGCGTCTCCACCGGAGCTGCCTTACGGAGTAGTGGGTGGTCCGGAGTTGTTGGACACGTGGCAGCACTGGGGCCCTCCCATGCTGGAGGTCGGGCCCGGGGCTGCAGGAAACATGGCACATCCAGAGCCTTCCTTGGGGGGAATATACACCTGGAGTCGTAGCCCACATGGCAGCACCGGAGCCCTCACATACTGGAGGTCGGATCCGGAGCCGCATGACACGTGGTACCTCCAGAGCTTTCTCTAGCGGAGGGTGTGCTCGGAGGTTCCGTGCATGTGGCAGCGCCGGAGCCATCCCAGGCGGAACGCCGGGTCCAGCACCACTGTACACGTGGCGGCTCCCGAGCCACCTTCGGTCAGTAATCAAGCTCAAGGCCTGAAGACACGCGGCAACCCCGGGACCACCAGTGGGGCCCAGGGCACGTGACTTACGCTAGGGCCTGCCTAAGATGGAAAGGCGGGTCCCGGGCTGTTTTTTATCCACTATGCGGGGGTACCCGGTCTGCATGGTACTGACAGTGGCCCCCAGGCCCACCTCGGGGGTGGTACTGAGCCCGCAGGTGGGGCCCCTATCTCTCCCGCATGGTGGTTTTGAGCTTGTGGTTTTGGGAACCGAAGTGGTGAAGAGATTTTCGCGTAGTGCGTGGGCGGTCTTACCTGGGAGACGAAGAGGTTGCTTGGCTTTGGTGTAGTGGACGCACCTAGTCAAAGCGGCAGTGCATCGTCGTGTTCACTCTGATTTGACTGGTCACGGCGAGGTAGCTGAGGGGTTGCCTCGGGGCAATTACTGCGACTGCCCGTGAACCGATGGGGTACTGCACCGCTTCCCTCGGGAATCGCCGGAGTTCCCGAGTTTTACTCGCCTGTTCTACCATGCCTATCCGGTGGGCCTAGGACCTACCTGTTATTGGCAAATGCTAGAGCAGCATGCTTGAGGGGTCGCCACGGGTCATTCATTGCGGCAACCAATGGGTCGGTCACACCGCTCACCTCGGGAACCGCTGGGTGTTCCTGAGGGGTTATCCTCCCGGCTCCAGTGGCTGTCGGGTGGACCCGAGTCTAGCCCATCACTGGGGGAGGCGAATGGCCCATGGTGTGCAGCAATGGCGACTCAACAGCCGCGCCTGTTGCACTGCCTGAGGCCGTAGACAAGTATAAAAGGAGCCCTTGCGGTGTAGGACGACACCTCTCCTCCCCATGTGGCCTTTGTTCTTCCCTTGCACGCTGGAAGTCACTGCTTCCAAATGCTCTCGCCCACCATATGCTTCCACACTGGTAGACGTCTTCGTCCACTTTTGCGAGATGTTCGTGTGTGTGCGGCCTCAGGTGAGGGTCTCTGACGTATCCCTCTCCTTGACGACCTTGGATAGAAGCACAATCCATGCTGATGGCACGTCGGCGGTAGGGGAGGCCATAGGGGACAGGGTCCTCGACTCACCATGAACCCCTACACAAGCGTCGAGAGGGGCTGCTTGCCGGTACCAGAGGAAGGTTAGGTCCAGAGTGATCAAGCCTTATTCTAGGTACTGTGGTAGACAGCAAAATCTGCCACATATGGCGATTTTTCCCACTCAACAATGGATGTCACTGTTGCCTTGGTCCAACATGCATTGCTGCTGACCTGGTGGCGTCTGACTCACGCGACACTGGGTTCATTTTTGCCTCGGTCCAGTGTGCATCGCCGCTGACCTTAGTCTAACAGCAGGTGACCGTCTTACTGCACAGAGATCGGCTCGGGGGACAACCAAGCAGGCCACGGAGCAGAAGACCACTCGACTTTTAGCTGCTGAGTTCTTTAGTTGGCTTGTATCCCCTTTTGTATGTCAGGACCCGAATATCAATGAAAATATCTCTGTTTTAAATCTTTCATTGTCTTGTCCTTCTGTGTTGATGAATGAAAAAGTCATCCTGTTGATCTTCCTTCCATCAATCGCTTGACGCTGGGTCCAGTAAGCGGAACCATTTTTAGCTTTTGTGAGGCCCCCTGACCCTTAATGCCGCAAAGATCAGAAGGTCCCTTAACTTGCCAAAGCAATTGATGTTTCCTTGTTGCTTGCTGTAGAAGTGTACCCGCTTCTTTTTACTAGTTGTCGGGGTCCGGGCGACTTGCTTAGTTTGACCAGTCGCGATGACCCCCCTGGCAAACAGGTGCCAGTGTGAGACACAAGCTACCGGTCCTTCGATGGGCACCAGCTTTTTGGCGTCCGAGAGTGGCCCCCTGGGATAGTTGGAGTTACGGTCCCATAGACCGGAGCCCTGTGGCTTGCACGGACACAAAAAGAAAAGGATAAATCATGCCATGTAGTTGCATTTCCTCTGATCGATGCCCCATTATGGCTTTTGGTCCTCTGCTAAGCTACGGGGCCTGGGCAATTCGGTGTAATAGCGTTCGGACGCCGGTCACCATCCTTATCGGGGTGGTGTCCAAACGGGTCCCCCCACCCCCACACTCTGCGTGCTGTGCCAACAGAGGCTGCATACGCACGCTTAGGGGCACAAGACCAATCTAACCAGGCTACATACCCTGGACCACTAGCCGACCACACACTCCGAAGAGGGGAGGCGTCCTTCCGACGTCATTGGACCCGAGCAGGAAGGTAGCCACGGGGTCCAGAGGAATACAAGAGTGTTGGTACCCTGCAGACCGGGTGCCCCCACGTAGTGGATAAAAAACAACCTGGGCCCCACCTTTCCATCTTAGGTGGACCCCAGCGTAAGTCACGTGCCCTGGGCCCCATGGGCAGTCCCGGGGTTGCCGCGTGTCTTCAGGCCCTGAGCCTGACTATCGGCCGAGGGTGGCTCAGGAGCCGCCATGCGTCCAGTGGTGCTGGGCCCGATCTTCTGCCAGGGAGGGCTCTGGGGCTGCCACATGTCCAGAACCTCCGAGTCACACCCTCCGCCAGAGAGAGCTCGCGAGGTGCCACGTGTCCTGCGGCTCCGGATCTGACCTCCAACATAGGAGGGCTCCGGTGCTGCCACATGGGCGATGACTCCAGGTGCACCTTCCCCCAAGGAAGGCTCTGGATGTGCCACGTGTCCTGCGGCCTCGGACGCAACCTCCAGCATGGGAGGTCTTCGGTGCAGCCACCTGTCCAATGACTCCGGACCACCCACTACTCCGCAAGGCAGCTCCAGTGGAGACGCGTGCCCCGGGGGCCAGCCGCCTGGGCGTCATGCCGGCGAGCAACGGACAGATGGCCAAGGAGCAAAGGGGAAGGTGCGCTGTCAGGCCAAGCATTCAAAGGCTCACGCCTTCCCCATAAGCATGGCGCACGAAGCATGCCTTCGTTCCACATCTGCGCAAAATTACGATGAAAGACAGTGCAACGAGGCGTGACGGCACAACAGGGCTGCCCAATGGCGCAGAGCTGCCTAGCAGAGCGAGGAGACGTGGCGACAATACGGAGGCTTCATCATCAACGGCCGCTCGGTCAGAGGCACCCAACTTGTCAGGCGACACGCCTTAACTCCACCAACAGTGACAATGCGTATAGCTATAAATGCCTATAGATCATGTGTCGGTACCCTCAATATGGGGTACCCCCGCGCACAGGAAAAAATGCCTAAGGACCTCGCCCTTCTCCGTAGGGAGAGCTCCGAAGGCGCCATGTGTCCAGCGAGGCCGGACCTCCCTCTACTCAGAGGAGAGCTTCGGACCCGCCACGTGGCCATTTGAGCAGGACCTCCCCCTCCGCGGGGAGAGCTCCGGAGGCTCCACGTGTCCTGCGGGGCCGGACCTCCCTCTCCTCAGAGGAGAGCTCTGGGCCTGCCACGTGGCCAGCAGAAGCCGGACCTCCCCCCTCCGTGGGGAAAGCTCCGTAGGCTCCACGTGTCCCGCGGGGCCGGACCTCCCTCTCCTCAAAGGAGAGCTCCGGGCCCGCCACGTGGCCAGCAGAGTAGCGCTGCCTGCCCCCACGCGGTAGGCAGCAAGAGTAAAGACGCGCCATACCTTGCCCGTACAAGGTATTCAAGACCCGCCCCTTCCCAAGGCGCGGAGACGCGGAGCACACCTCTGTCAGGTGTCGTTGCGCCCAGTCACATCACAGACTGGCGCGCCGTGTCAGAGCCTGCCCGCCAATAAACACGGCGACAAGACATCCCCTGCCGCCCCTGCCATCATCAACCACTACGACTAGCTTGCGGCATGGGCAGGGCGGTAGAACGAAGACTCGGAAGCCCTCGCCAGAGAAAACTACCGGCATAACTGCAGATACGGTAGATGGCAGGCAATCTCCCCGGGACCACCTGTCGGGTCCCGGGCCCACCTTGTAAGCCGCTCGAGCCTTGGACTATAAAAGGCTCGGGTAGGCAACGTTAGCAGGGGTTCGCCTCTTACGCACCCTCGCACTCTAGCCATTCGACATCTCTCACCCTCAAGCTCAGAACTCCGGTTCTGAGTAGCAAGCAATACAGCGAGCAACTCTGCTCACCGTGGACGTAGGGTTTTACGCTCCGGCGGCCTGAACCACGTAAAAACCCCCGTGTCAAGCTTCTCCCTCAATCGTCCCTAACGCTGAAGCTCTCCGTGAGTGACTAGCCCCACCGAAAAAGAACCTCCGCGGACTGCCCAGAGCAGGCCCAGGGGAAGTGTCGGCTACACACTTCGACATTTGGCGCGCCAGGAAGGGGGCTTTTCCCTTGCGCGACGAGCTTCTACCGGTGAAGATGATGAAGCTTCCTTCAGCGGCAAGCTCTCCCCGCCCACGTTCACGACGAACGGTGACTAGCGGGGACTACGTTTCGACACACTCTGGACAGAGTGTGTCGGCGCAAGCTGGAAGCCAGCAGCCGACTCCGGCAGCGCAGGCTCCAGCGAGCGTGAGATCCTCAGCAGCGCTGAGCGTCTCCCACGGGGGCGCGCTAGCTGCAGCAAGAGCGCTACTGCGCAATCCACCTGCTGGGGACGCACCTCAGTCAGTGACCTAGCAGTGGATTCACGATGTAGACCGTCTCGTCGTCGCTGCCACAAACCCTCGACTTCGGCGGGGACGACGTCCTGGCCAACCGGCTGTGTCGCTGACGCGCACGCCAGCGGTTGACGGGCACACGGCAGATTCCCCCTTCACCAGGCTCCCATCGGCGGACCTGAGGACGGAGCTGGAACGATGCCACTTGGGCAAAGATGCCCGAGTGTTCATTGAGCGACGGCGAGAAAGGCGTCGCAACCAGGAGGCCGGCGACAGTATGTCGACTGCCTCAACCCAGCCTGAGGCGCAGACGTTCGCCACACGATGTCTGCCCCAGGCATACACCACGCAGCACATGCCCCAGCCATATGCCCTGCAAATGGTGCCCCCGGTCTATGGCGCAGCCTTGCCCATACCGGGGTACACAGTGCCAGCAGCGAACCAAGCGTTCGCGGCACCAACGCCTGCAGCAACAGGAGCAGGATGTGCGGCCCTAGCGCCACACCTTCGCTTCGCGAGGTGGTCGCGCAAGTTTCGGCCGCATCTGCCCGAGAAGTACGATGGCAGTGTCAACCCGGCGGAGTTCCTCCAGATCTACTCCACCGCCATCCTTGCTGCAGGAGGGGACGAGGCCGTCATGGCCAACTACGTCCCCGTCGCCTTGACCGGCCCATCCCGGTTTTGGCTCATGAACCTCCCCCAGGGTTCCATAACCTCCTGGGGAGAGCTCTGCCGGAAGTTCATTGCTAACTTCGGCATCTCCTACACCTGGCCTGGCACGGAGCTTGACCTCCACGCCATCTAGCAACAACCTGGAGAGACGCGGCGCTCCTTCATCCAGCGGTTCTCCCAGGTGCGGAACACCATCCCGCATATTCAAAATGCTTCTGTGGTGGTGGCGTTCCGGAAGGGTGTATGGGACAAGAAGATGCTTGAGAAGCTCGCAACCAGAGAGGTTCGCGACGTCTCAGAGCTCTTCAGCCTGGCGGACAAGTGCGCTAGGGTAGCAGAAGGGCGGAACTGGCACTCACTGCCAGCCTCCGAGTCAGGAGGACAGCCCAGATCTGGCGCTGCTTCCCATGGAAGCGGCAAGAAGATCAAGAACCGGGGCGGTGGCAAGATGAAGCCACCGACCGCAGCCCCCGTTGCTGCAGCAGCAGCGCCCAGTGGAGCTCGGGGGCCACGCCTCGACAAAAGGCAGCGACAGTCACCAGCTCGAGATGGTGACCAAGGCGAGCCATGCCCCGTGCACAATACCAGTTACCATACTGCTGCTGAGTGCCGGAAGATTCAGAAGCTCGTGGAACGCTTCCGCAAGGGGAAGCAACTGCGAGCTGACACCCCTCATTTCCGTCAAAGGGAGGGCAAGCAGAAGGTCGACACCCCAGACAACGTCGGCCACCAGGTGGGGTTCCAGGAGCCTCAGCGCGCCATAAATAGGCTACACAACTATGAGGACTCTAGCTCCAGTGACGACGAGTCAGGGCGATAACCGACCGCGGCTGCCCCAAAAGATCTGCGGAGACTGCACTGCTGCGGCATCAGCCTTGGGGAAGCTCCAAGCAGTTGCAGCAGCCCAATCGCCAGCCCCCGGCGGTGCAAAACCGGGCCAGCTCTACCCGAGTGCACGTCTCTGTGCCTCGGCCTCACCTCCCCGGGGCCACCCAGGATCCGTCAACCTCCTGTCGGCCTGAGCCAATGGAAGAAGACATCCTGGGTCTCCCAATAAGAGTCTGGGTCCTCCTACCTCTTGTTGGCCTGAGCCAATAGGGGAAGGTACCCCGGGGCTCCCGGGAGAAGCCGCGCAGGACCCGCTCTAGCGTGAGGATATCGACCTCGCCGACGAGGCACGATTACAAGCAACACCCCACAACGCACGGCCCCGACTGGTGCTCCGGCACTCTCGCCAAAGGGCCAAGCGCGTCTGGGAGCTACAAAAAGGCAACCTGGTGCCACGGCGCACACTTTCCCGCGAAGGACCTATAAACTCTCCCCCAGCCGGGAAGGTCCCTTCCGAGTCACGAAAGTTGCCGTCCCAGGTACATACGCCTCTCCACCAAGGTTGGGATCCGCTTCCGAACCCTTGGAGCACGGAACATCACAGTAAGTTCAACCTCCTGAGCATTAGTAGAACAGACCTTTACCTTTCTGTAACAGATCCCATAGGCTCCAGGAACAGCGCTCGGAGCAGCTAAGCCTCAGGGGACGGTCCAGGACTACGTCCAGCTTAGCCTGGTTCTGACCCCAAGCGCGTAGAGTCCTGCTTCCCTTCTTAATGGGGTGGGTCGTTGCCTCCATGTTCAGCCTGTCTTCCTCCTATGGGCATTTACACAGAAACCTGTTCTACCACGCTCTCACTTATGTGCTCATTTAAGTTACGCATTGACCGCACTTTCTATGTATGCTCACCGTACATTTAGCTCCCCTTTCCCGCTCTCATCCATAGTCAACATTTGTTATCCTACCGAAGGCGGTTGCGCTTGAGGCACTTGCCGATGGCCAGGGGGCCTTTCGGGCCTCCCCCAGTCAGGTGTTGCGGTGCCAGTTGGTCACCTCCAGGAAAGGCCTGCGCTGTGCATGGGGGGTCCAGGGTGCGTAGCCTGCTTTGCCGGTTCCGACCCAAAGCGTGCGCGCCCTGCCCTTCGGAGGTCCAGGGGAGTACAATCGCTTTGGCTGGTTCTGTACCCAAAGACTGTGCACTCTGCTTCCCCGGCGTACGGTCCGGTACTAGGGGCCGGACGGTCGTACCCTGATCTCGGAGGGAGCCGGAGCCCCGGCGCCTCGCGCACAGAATTGCCCAAGCCCCGTATACCAGACTAGGACCGTAAGACAAATAACACTTAGAGACGGGGAGGGGAAAACCCCCGAGGAGAATTACGCTTCCTCTACCTCTGTGCAGGATCTCCAGGTTTTAGCTACAGGGACCGCATGAAGGGGGGCAAAGAGCCATCGACTACTCCAGCGCAAGACCGGAGGATCCGGGTTTCACCCTCTCTACAGGGGCGAGCCCCGAAGGCCCCGCGTGTCCAACGGGGCCGGAGCTCCCCTCTCCTCAGGAGGAGCTCTGGGCCCGCCACGTGGCCGGCAAAGCCGAGCCTCGCCCCCTCCGCGGGGGTGAGCCCCGAAGGCCCCACGTGTCCAGCGGGGCCGGATCTCCATCTTCTCAAAGGAGAGCTCCGGGCCCGCCACGTGGTCGGTAGATCCGGACCTCCCCGTTCTCACGGGGCGAGTTCCGGAGACCTCCGGGGCCCTTAACACAATAAGGACCTAGGGAATGTGTCTGGGCAGGGCTTCAAGATTGGTGAAGACCTCTGAGTACCTTGCGGAGCTAAGTGCTCGGCCAGGCCAAGCCAAAAAGAAGACGAAGGCACAGAGACACAGAAAATAACAAGAGTCTATTCATTCAAGGCTCCATGAGCTGGAATACAGACTTGTCGGTACCTGGGATATGGGGTACCCCCGCGCATAGGGTAAAACGCCTAAGGAACTTGCCCTTCTCCGCAGGGAGAGCTCCGAAGGCGCCACGCGTCCGGCGGGGCCGGACCTCCCTCTCCTCAGAGGAGAGCTCCGGGCCCGCCACGTGGCATACAGAAGCCGGACCTCCCCCTCCGCGGGAGAGAGGTCCGAAGGCGCCGCGTGTCCAGCGGGGCCGGACCTCCCTCTCCTCAGAGGAGAGCTCCGGGCCCGCCACGTGGCCAACAGAAGCCGAGCCTCTCCCTCCGCGGGGAGAGGTCCGGAGGCTCCACGTGCCCCGCGGGACTGACCCTTCTCTTCTCTGAGAAGGGCTCCGGGTCCGCCACGTGGCAGCAGAGCGATGCTGCCTGCCTCGAGCGGTAGGCAGCGGGTGTGAATACGCCCCATACCTTGCCCGTACAAGGTATTCAAGGCCCGCGTCTTCCCAAGACGCGGAGACGCGGAGCACGCTTCTGTCAGGTGCCGTTGCGCCCAGTCGCATCACAGACTGGCGCGCGGTGTCAGAACCTGTCAGCCAATAAACACCGCGACAAGACATCCCATGCCGCCTGCGCCGTCATCAACCACTACGACTAGCATGCGGCATGGGTAGGGCGGCAAGATGAAGACTCAGAAGCCTTCGACCAGAGACAACTACCGGCATAACTGCAGATACGGTAGATAATAGACAATCTTCCCGGGACCACCTGTCGGGTCCCGGCTCCCCTTGTAAGCCGCTCGAGTCTTGGACTATAAAAGGCTCGGGTAGGCGTCGATAGCCGGGGTTCGCACTTTGCAACTCATACGCTAGCCATACACTCCCAAGCTATAACTCACCCCCAAGCTCAGGCCTCCGGCCCCGAGCAGCAAGCAATACAGCGAGCTCCATAGCTCGCCGTGGACGTAGGGTTTTACGCTCCGGCGGCCTGAACCACGTAAAACTCGCCGTGTCAAGCTCTTACTAACTCGTCCATCTGCGCAAGCTCTCCGCTAGAGACTAGCCCCACCGAAAAAAGAACCTCCGCGGGCTGCCCAGTGCAGGCCCGGGGGAAGTGTCGACCGAACACTTCGACATTTGGCGTGCCAGGTAGGGGGACTTTTCTCCTAGCGCGACGAGTTTCCGCCAACGAAGATGACCAAGCTTCCTTCAGCGGCAAACTCTCCCCCTCCGCGTTCACGGCGAACCGTGACCACTGGGGAGTACATGTCGACACACTCAGGACGGAGTGTGTCGGCACAAGCTGGTAGCCAGCAGCCGACTCCGGCAACGCCGACTCCGGCTATGCAGGCCCCAACCAGTGTGAGATCTTCTGCAGCGCTGAGCGTACACCATGGAGGTGCGCTAGCTGCAGCAAGAGCGCTGCTGCGCAACCCACCTGCGGGGGATGCGCCCCATTCAGCGACCCAGCAATGGGTCCGCGAAGTGGACCGCCTCATCGTCGCCGCCGCGAACCCTCGGTTTCGGCGAGGACGGCGCCCAGGACAACCAGCTGTGTCGCTGACGCGCACACCCACGGTTGACAGGCTAACGGCGGATTCCAGCTCCTCCAGGCTCCTGCCGACGGACCTGCGAAGGGAACTGGAACGGTGCCACTTGGGCCAGGACGCCTGGGTGTACCTCGAGCGACGGCGAGAAAGCCGTCGCAACCATGAGGCTGGCGACAGCATGTCGTCGGCCTTGACACAACCAGAAGGGCAGGCCTTCGCCACGCGAGCCCTGCCTCAGGCATATGCTGCGCAGCATATGCCACAACTATATGCGCCGCAAGCAGCGGCCCCGGTCTATGGTGCAGCCTTGCCCATGCCGGGATACGCGGTGCCAAGTGCGAACCAAGCGTTCGCAGCGCCAGTACCTGCAGAAGCAGGTGCAGGATGTGCGGCCCTTGCACCCCACCTTCGCTTCGCAAGGTGGCCACGCAAGTTTCGCCCGCACCTGCCCGAGAAGTACGACGGCAGCGTCAACCCAGCGGAGTTCCTCTAGATCTACTCCACCGCCGTACTTGCCGCAGGAGGGGACGAGGCTGTCATGGCCAACTACTTCCCCGTCGCCTTGACCAGCCCAGCTCGGTCTTGGCTCATGAATCTACCTCAGGGGTCCATAACCTCCTGGGGAGAGCTCTGCCAGCAGTTTGTCGCCAACTTCGGCAGCTCCTACACCCGTCCCGGCACGGAGCTTGACCTACACGCCGTCAAGCAACAACCTGGGGAGTCGCTGCGCTCTTTCATCCAGCGGTTCTCCCAGGTACGCAACACCATCCCGCATATTCAGAACGCTTCGGTGGTGGTGGCGTTCCGGCAAGGCGTTCGGGACAGGAAGATGCTCGAGAAGCTCGCGACCAGGGAGGTCCGCGATGCCTCAGAACTCTTCAACCTGGCGGACAAGTGTGCCAGAGCAGCCGAAGGGCGGAACTGGCACTCTCTGCCGGCCCCCAAGCCAGGGGGTCAGCCGGGATCCGGCGGCGCTTCGTACGGAAGTAGCGTAAAAACATCAGCCGCGGTCCCTGTTGTCGCAACGGCGGCGCCCAGTGGAGCTCGGGGGCCACGCCCTGACAAGAGGCCGCGGCAACCACCGGCCCCAGACGGGGGCCAGGATGAATTATGCCCTGTGCATGGCACCAGCTATCATACCGCTACCGAATGCCGAGAAATCCAGAAGCTCGCGGAGCGCTTCCGGAAAGGGAAGCAGCCTCTAACTGATGCCCCACCCAACGATCAAAGGGGCGGCAAGCAGAAGGTCGAGGCCCGAGACGGCGTCGACCGCCAGGTGGAGTCCCAGGAGCTTCAGCACGCTGTAAAGGCAGTGCACAGTCATGGGAGCTCCCGTTCCAGTGATGACGAGCACCGGAAGATGCTCTATGTCATCTTCGGCGGGTCCGCTGACCCCCCGTCCCGGAGCACGGCTAAGGCCTTGCGTCGAGCGGTAGCGTCGGTGGCTCCCCTCCCAGGTGCAGCACCGCACCTCAGGTGGATGGGAACCCCCATCAGCTTTGATGACACCGACTGCCCCAGGAACATGGCTGGGGCCGGCCAACTGCCGCTCTGGTGGCCCCCACCATCGCCAACATGAAGATGTACCACATTTTGGTGGATGGCGGGGCTGGGCTGAACCTCATCAGTCGCGCAGCCTTCCAGAAGCTGCAGATCCCGATGGCCAAGCTCGCCCCATCGAGCCTGTTCTCAGGGGTGGGACCGGGACAGGTCGTTCCCTACGGCCACATCAGCCTCCCGGTGACCTTTGGGGCACCGGACAGCTACCGGACAGAGTACGTTCTGTTCGACGTGGCCGAGATTGACCTCCCCTTCAACGCCATAATCGGCAGGCCAGCCCTGTACCGATTCATGGCAGTAGCCCACTACGGCTACCTTGTCTTGAAGATGCCTACACCAACAGGCGTCCTCAAGGTTTGTGGAGACCGTGCTGCCGCAGTGTTAGCCTTGGAAAAGCTTCAAGCGCTTACAGCGACTAGAGCGCCAACCCTCGGCAGCGCAGAACCAAACCAGCTCCACCCAAGTGCACGCCACCGTTCCTCTACCACAGCACCCCGCGTGCAACCCCTCGATGAGGACGACGTCCCCACAAGGCTCGTCCGAATCAGCGCCGATGCCATCCAGACCACCCGGGTAGCCGGGGGCCTGGATAGCAAATAGGAAGGCGCGCTCGTTACCCCCCTCCGGCACAAGGTCGATGTGCTGCATGACAGCCGTCGCCGAGGCCAGAGATCCCTAGGAAGGTGATTGAGCACTACTTAAAGGTCTTTCCTGACGTCCAGCCGTCCGACAAGACGGAGAGTCCGCCGCTCCCGGCGCTTGGCAAACCGTGTTGTTATCCCGAAGGCCAGCGAGAAGCTCCGAAAGCGCATCCACTACACCAGTCTCAATAAGGCATGCCCTAAAGACCTATTTTCTCTCCCTATGATAAACCAAATAGTAGACTCGATGCCAGGCTGTGATATGCTGCGCTTCCCAAATGCTTGCTAGGGCTCCCATCAGACCCCTTGGCCCGGAGTAGTTGAAGGGCACCCTTTACCTGCTAATCCCGGCATAAACCGACTCGGCATAGCTAGGGGTCCCGCGAATTTCTGGTCTTCGCGCCAATGGCTTTAACCCCATACCACCGTAACCTGTTTCGCTACTGAGAAGCAAGCACCAAAAAAAAACCCGGAGGCCCAAACTGGACCTCGGATCCCCGACACAACCTCCCGGAGGACCAGCAGGACCTCCCGGAGGTGCAATGGGACCCCTCCCCGGAGCTCCTGGGACATCAGCGGAGCTTCCCGGAAGGTCCAAAGCAGCCTGGGGACCTCCGAGTATCGAGCACCCGGCGGTCTCCCCAGGCTAAAAGCTATCCTCCACAGCCCCCACACGGCGGACAATGCCGCCGAATGGGCGGCAAAGCTACTGAAGTTTGACCTAGGCTCCCTTTCCCGTCGTGCAGACATTAGCCGAGCACTAGTTGACTTGTGGCTGAAGTATACGCATGCTCAGGGGGCCACGAAGACGATGAAACAGGACCCTGAGCCCTGACCTTCACCAGGTCTTACCGAATGATGTTCGTCGACGGCTCCTTGCGAAAGCAGGGGGCCGATGCTAGCGTACTGTTCCTCACGCCATCGGGGGAGCAGCCTGGGTATATGGCGCGTTTCAATTCCAAGGCAGCCAACAACATAGCAAAATATTAAGTGCTCATCCTCCTTGCTAGTCATTGGCTCAGGGCAACTCCCAGTCTGGTTATCAATCAAGATGGTGGAGACAGACCTCCTCGCCTTGGACCTGCACCACGTACCGCGCGCTAGCAAGGACGCAGCTGACGACCTTTCAACGAAGACCCCCACCGGAGCCACTGTGCCTGAAGGGGGCCTCGAGAGGACGTTGCCGCGGCCCACAGCCCGGCCCGCCGAGCCGGGCGAAGGGGGCTAGACCAGCACCTCGAAGCTGGCGGTCCCGGTGGCCATGGACGCCGCCAAGGATCATAAGCGTCACTGGCGACTCCGTGCAACCCAGCGCTCAAGATCCAGATGCTCAAGTCAGACCCGATGCATGGATCACGGAGGACCGGGACTGCTTGAAAGACAATATCCTCCCTGATGAACGTGTATCCGCCGAACGGATTGTGCGTATGGCTAAGAGACACATGGCGGTAGAGGGGGATCTCTACCGATGTGGCGCCAACCACATCCTATTGCGGTGCATAACCTAGGGGGAAGGCTGCGACTTGTTCGCTGAGATCCATGGAGGCGAATGTGGGAGTCACTCTTCCTCACGCACGCTTGTCGGTAAAGCCTTTCGGCATGGCTTCTACTAGCCGGCAACACTCCAGGATGCCGTCGAGCTGGTCGAGAGCTGCTAGGAGTGCCTGTTCCACGCCAAGCAGATCCATACACCGGCTTGGACGGTACAGATGATCCAGCCCACATGGCCATTTGCCATACTGGGGCTGGACATCCCGGGTCTGGGACCATTCCCCAGAACCGAGGACGGGGACCCGCTCCCGAACCTTCGGAACACGGAACACCGCTGTAAGTTCTACCCCTAGAGCAACAATAGGACAGACCCTTCTTTTTATAATAAATTCCATAAAAGTCCAAGAACAGGGCTTGGAGCAACTAAGCCTCAGGGGATGGTCCAGGACTACGTTCAGCTTCGCCTGGTTCCGACCCCAAGCGCGTAGAGTCTTGCTTCCCTTGAGGTGGGTCGTGGCCTACATATTCGGCCCGCCTTCCCCCGTATGGAAATTTATATGAAAAGAAACCTACCCTACGTTGCTTTTCTTTGGTACTCATTTAATTCACTTATTAAATTTTTATGATTACCCTGCTAACGCGTGCTCACTATGCGTTCAACTCCCTCTTCTCATTCTCATCTTTAGTCGGGATTTGCTGCCCTACCAAAGGCGGTTGCGCGGGAGGTACCGGCCAAAAGCCAGGGGGGGCCCAAGCCCCCGGCACTTCGCACACGGTAGTTCCCAAGCACCATATAAATGGACGGGGACCGTAAGCCAGATAAGACTAAGAGATAGAGGGGGGGAGCCCCCAAGGAGAATTACTTTTTCCTTACTTGTGTGCAGGACCTCTCAGCCTCAGCTCCCCGCATGAGTTTGGTAGGCGCATCCATCCAATAGAACGCACCTACCAGGGGGCCGCTACGGGATCGCGCAAGGCCAAAAAACCCCAAGGTAAGATCAAAGAGCTAGACCTCACAGGGGCGAGGCCCGAAGGCCCCACGTGTCCAGCAGGGCCAGACCTCCCACCTCCTTGAGAGTGGGAGCTCCGGGACCGCCGCGTGGTCTACAGAAGTCAGACCTCCCCTCTCTGCGGGGAGAGGCCCGAGGACTCCACGTGCCCTGCAAGCCCGGACCTCCCCTCAGGCGGGAGCTCGGGGCCCGCCACGTGACCAACAGGCCTGGACCTCCCTCCGATCTCGTGAGGCGGGTCCTAGAGACCTCCGGAACCCTTAGTATACAGTGAGGACCCGGAGAAGGTGTCTATGCAGAGCTTCGAGATTGGTCAAGGCCTCCGAGTCCTTGCGGAGCTAAGGACTCGGTCAGGAAAGGCCAAGAAGAAGACTAGGACATGCAGACACAGAAAGAAACAGGAGTCTGTCCATACGAAGGCTCCACGAGCTGGGCTACAGACTCAACAAAAATAAAAAAGGAAGTACAGGGCCTTGTGGACATGAGGGCAGATGCCTAGGGGTCCCCGGACTCCCGATGAAACCTAGAGGCCACGAGGGCAGCTAAGTCCTCGACTTCGGCCCTGGCAGCTTCCTCCCGATCGGCGACTGGTCGTAGACGAACCGGCCCCAGAGAAAAGGAAGGGTCTCGGCTAACGAAGCACGACAGAACGTGCATCACAACCTCCTTCGCGAGGCCCCGACCTTCCGCTTCCAGCTCGTCGGCGATCACTGATTCGAGCCGACCTAGCTCGTCGCCAAGAGACTCAAGGGCCGGGGCCGCTTCGGACGTCGGCCGCGCTGGGGTCTCCACCTGCACAGGGCTGAAACCAAGAGGAGCCAAGGCGGATCCTGGCTTGGCAATGAAGCACCAGACCGCCTGGGCCTCGGCAGTCCGCAAGGACTGGAGCCTCTCTACCTCTTGGCGAGCCGCTAGCTCGCGATCCATCGCCGCCTGGCGCTCCTTGGAGAACTGCTCCTCCCTCGCGGCGACAGCCGACTCACGGAGCCCCAGCTCCTCGGACTGAGCCCTTAGCTCCTCCACCTTGGCCCTCAGCCAGGCGGTGGTCTTCTCCTCCTCGGCCGCAACAGCGCGTTCCCGATCAGCGACGGCGTGCTCCCGACGGGCTACCTGCAGCTGCAACTCCTCCGCGGCGGCGGAACACTTCTTGGCTTTGGCTTCAGCTTGGGCCAGAGCCTCGCGGTAGGTGGCATGAACCCGCTGGGCCTCTGACTCCAAGCGGCTAATGGCCTTTGTCGAAGTGTGCGATCGACACTTCCCCCGGGCCTGCACTGGGCAGCCCGCGGAGGTTCTTTTTTCGGAGAGGCTAGTTCCTAGCGGAGAGCTTGCGCGGATGGACGAGTTAGTGAGAGCTTGACACGGGAAGTTTTACGTGGTTCAGGCCGCCGGAGCGTAAAACCCTACGTCCACGGCGAGTTATGGAGCTCGCTGTATTGCTTGCTGCTCAGGGCCGGGGGCCTGAGCTTGGGGGTGAGTTACAGCTTGAGAGTGTATGGCTAGCGTATGAGTTGCAGAATGCGAACCCCTGCTATCGAAGCCTACCCGAGCCTTTTATAGTCCAAGGCTCGGGCGGCTTACAAGGGAAGCCGGGACCCGACAGGTGGTCCCGGGAAGATTGTCTATTATCTACCGTATCTGTAGTTATGCCGGTGGTAGCCTCCGGTCGAAGGCCTCTGAGTCTTCCTTTTGCCACCCTGCCCATGCCGCGCACTAGTCATAGTGGTTGATGACGGCGCAGGCGGCATGGGATGTCTTGTCGCGGCATTTATTACCTGGCAGGTTCTGACACCGCGCGCCAGTCTGTGATGCGACTGGGCGCAACGGCACCTGACAGGCGCGTGCTCCGCGTTTCCGCGTCTTGGGAAGACGCGGGCCTTGAATACCTTGTACGGGCAAGGTGTGGGGCGCCTTTACGCCCGCTGCCTACCGCTCGGCGGCGGGCAGCACCGTTCTTCTGGCCACGTGGCGGGTCCGGAGCCCTTCTCTGAGGAGAGAAGGGTCCGGCCTGCGGGGCACGTGGAGCCTCCGGACCTCTCCCCGCAGAGGGGGAGGTCCGGCTTCTGCACGCCACGTGGCGGGCCCGGAGCTCACCTCTGAGGAGAGGGAGGTCCGGCCCCGCTGGACGCGTGGCATCTTCGGACCTCTCTCCCGCGGAGGGGGAGGTCCGGCTTCTGTATGCCACGTGGTGGGCCCGGAGCTCTCCTCTGAGGAGAGGGAGGTCCGGCCCCGCCAGACGCGTGGCGCCTTCGGAGCTCTCCCTGCGGAGAAGGGCGAGCACCTTAGGCATTTTACCCTGTGCGCGGGGGTACCCCATATCTCAGGTACCGACAGTGGCCCCCGGGCCCATCTCGGGGGAGATAGCGAGCCCGAGGTGGGACCTCCGTCTCTTCCGATCCGCGCACTTTCTCTAAGTCCCGACTTGACCGCTGCCGGAGCACGAACGGCCGCGGGGTTGTGAGAGCGTGTGCCCACTTGATGATTGCTTTTACTGCGGCGGTTCCCAAGGTTGCCACTTCTGCACGTTGCGGCGCTTTCTTCGGGAACCACCGAAGGGCCTTGCCGGCTCATCTTCTTAGGAGACTGACTCCTTGCCCCCACCGCTCCAGTTAAGCGGCTTGGGCCCACCCGTCATCGGCACTCGGTCTAGGAACCGAAGCGGTTGCGGGTGCGGGGTATTCGAAGAGTTCCGAATCGCTTGGAACTGCTCCGGGAAGCTTTTTAGAGGGGGTTTCACCCACATTGTAGCTTCCCTTCGCACTTCTCTGCGTTTCTTCTTGGACTCTTGCGCTTTTGCTTTCTTGCCTTTGAGCTCTCCCTTGCAATGGCTTCCAACCCGCTGCCAGAGAAGAAACGCGCTCGATCTCCTCCAGCAACGGCGCCGGTGCCAAGTCGGGATTCTGGGGTGCCTGACACTTCGTCCGGTGGCGACTCGAAGAGGCCCCGGGCTGATGTGCTAGGGGAAGCCTCTGTGGCGTCCCCTGTTCCGCCAGTCCAAGCGACTGCGGAGCGGTCGTCGTAGACGGTAGTGGGCTCTGGAAATCCTACCCCGGCTCGGAAGTCGGGGTTTAGAGCCCGCTGGAGTGTCCGCGCTTCCCGGCCTTCCTCGTCTTGCGGGGAATCTGTGCCGATGCGCTCGGAGCCAGGGGCGACTGCTGCGGCCCCCAGGCCAGCGCGGACTTCTCCTGTTCCGGTGTGCCCGGACTCTGCGGCGGCGCCGTCTCTTCCCGCCGAGACGGTTACCGCGGCCCCCGAGCCAGCACAGGTTGATCCTGCACTAGGCGGCCTGGCTTCTTCTCCAGCTCCGTCTTCCCCGGCTCGTCCCTCTCCTCAGGCCAAGGAGCCAGAAGCTGAAAAGAGCCCAGCTGGCCTGGCTGCCAGCGCCGCGGAGCCAGCTTCTCTTGATCGACGTCTTGTCTCGGCGGCTGGCGCGTCGGCTCTTCCTGAGGACGAGGTAATGGAGGAGGTCGGAGGGACTGCCCCAGCCTCTGTTGCTCCATTGCCTCTGGCGGACGCCTTCGCGCTTGCCGAGTCGAGCGTCTGGCAGGTCTTGGCTGCACTAGGGCGCAGCGGGAGGAGTATACGGTTGAACGGGACCGCCTCCTCACCTGGGGGAACCTTTTGCGGGAGAGGACCGCGAAGGTTAAGAGCGAGCTCGACTCCAGGCGGGAGTTGCTCAACTTCAGGGAAACGCTTGTCGACCGGATGAAGCGGGCTGTTGACCGTATGGACACCCAGTCGCGGCGGATCAACAGGGAGGCCCTGGAGGCTCACGCCCGGGCCGAAGAGAGCCTCTCTGCTGCTGTGGAAATACGGCAGCGGTTGGAGCGCCGCGAACTCGCCGTTGAGGAGCGGGAGCGTTCCGTGGCAGCTGAGGCAGAGAGGGTCGCCGCGCAGCTGGCTGCGGGCGAGGATGACCTCCGAGCTCGGATGGAGAAGCTGGAGATTCTGAAGGCAGACCTTGACTTGAGGGATGAACAGGTATCCCATGATCGCCGGGCGGTCTTGGACCGCGAGTTGACTGCCGGCTTCAGGGCCGCTGAGTTGGAGCGGCTAACCGAGATCCTCCGCCTTCGGGAGAGTTCCCTGGCGGCCCAGGAGAAGGAATTCTCCGAGAGGAACCTGGAGGCTCTGCGGGCGGCCCGCCGCGAGGTGGAGGAGCTCTCAGCCCTACGGTCCTCCGAGGCCCTTGCGGTCTCAAGCTTCGTGGATCGGGCGGGGTCCACCCGGATCCCTCTTGGTTTCAGTCCGGTGAGGGCCGCAACTCCCGCATTGCAGGTGGCAGAGGTGATCCCTGCATTGGAGTCGATCGGCGCCAAGCTGGACAGACTCGACTCGGTGGTCGCCAGTGAGCTTGAAGCCGAGGGCCGCGGCTTAGCTTTAGAGGTCGCCTCGCATGTGCTGGCATGCTTCAAGAGCCGCGACCCCTCTTTCTCACTGGAGCCAGCAAGAGAGGGCCCAGCCGCGGAGCGGGAGGAAGCTGCCAGGGCTGAAGTCGAGGATGTGGCCGCCCTTGTAGCCGCAAGGTTCCGGCGAGAGCCGGGAGGTCCTTAGGACTTGTTTCTCCCTTTTTTATCGAGTCTGTAGTCCAGCTCAAGGAGCCTTGCTTAATTTGACTCTCTTGGATACTTGTGTCTGTGATGCTTTTCCCTCCTTCTTGGCTTTGCCTGGCTGAGTCCTTAGCTCCGCAAGGTACTCATAGGTCATTTCCAATCTCGGAGCTTCGCACAGACACCCCCCCGGGTCCGAACCGTGTTATGGGCCCCCGGAGGTCTCCGAACCTCGCCCTATGGGGGGCTCCAAGTCTGCCGGTCACATGGCGGGTCCGGAGCTCCTCCTCAAGAGACGGGAGCTCCGGTCATGTTGGACACGTAGGGCTTTCGGAGCCCTCCCGCTGAGGGGGGAGGTCCGGTTCCTGCCTGCCACGTGGCGAGCCTGGAGCCCTCCTCAAGGAAGGAGAGAGTTCCGGGCCTGCTGGACACGTGGGGCCCCCGGGCCCCGCCCCTGCTGGAGGGGCAGGTCCCGGTCCTTCCAGTCCCAGGCCGGTGTAGCTGGTAGCTCCTTTCCCCCCGCTTCATGCAGTCCCTGTTGCCGTAACCTGAAGGTCCTGCACACAGGTAGAGGAAACGTAATTCTCCTCGGGGGGTCCTCCCCTCCTGTCTCCTAGTCTTATCCGTCTTATGGTCCTGACCCGCTATACGGGGCTTGGGCAATTCTGTGCACGAGGCGCCGGAGCTCCGGCTCCCTCCGAGGTCCGGGTACGGCCGTCCGATCCCTAGTACTGGGCCATGCGTTGGGGAAGCAGAGTGCACGCGCTTTGGGTTCATGACCAGGCAAAGCGGACGTACTCCCCTGGATCTCCGGAGAGCAGGATGCGCATGCTTTGGGCTCTGGGCCGGCTAAGCTAGATACGCACCCTGGACCCCCCATGCACAACGCTGGCCTTTCCTGGAGGTGACCAACTGACACCGCAACGCCTGACTGGGGGAGGCCCGAGAGACTCACTCGGCCATCGGCAGGTGCCTCGAGCGCAGCCGCCTCCGGGAGGATAGCAAATGCCGACTATGGATGAGCGCAGGAGAGGGGGAGCTAGACGTATGATGAACATACAAAGATAGTGTGATCATAAAAATTAATGCATAATTTAAATGAGCGCATGAGAAGGAGCTAAGTAGAACAGGTCTCTGTATTCGCGCCCATAGGTGGAATTCTGGCTGTTCGTGGGGGCAATGTTCCGCCTCGTCTACAAGGGAAGCAAGACTCTACGCGCTTAGGGTCAGAACCAGGCTAAACTGGACGTAGTCCTGTACCGTCCCTTGAGACTTAGCTACCCCAAGCTCTGTTCCTAAGTTCTATGGGGTCTATTACAGAAGTGAATAACCCTGTTCTACCGATGCTCAGTAAGTAGGACTTACAGTATTGCTCCATGGCAAGGATTTTTGGGAATGGATCCCACTCTCGGTTAAAAGGCATGTGTACCTGGGGCGGCAGCTTTCATGATTCGGAAGGGACCTTCCCTGCTGGGGGAGAGCTTATGGGTCCTTCTTGGAATATAGCGTGCCACTTCACCAGGCTGCCCTCTTGCGGGCCCCCTTCGCGTTTGGTTCTTTGGCGGTAGTGCTTAGAGCATTAGCCGAGACCTTGCGTTGTGGGGTGTTCCCTGCAAGCCGAGTCTTGTCGAAGTTGTTGTCTTCACGCTGGATCAGGTCCTGCGTGGCTTCTCTCGGGGTCCCCCGGGGAGTTCTCCCCTTCTGGCTAAGGCCTTCAAGGGGTAGGTGGACCCGGGCTCGCTTTGGATGACCTAAGGCGTCCCCCCCTTCTGGCAAGGCCTTCAAGGGGTTGACGGACCCTAGGCAGCCCCCGAGAGGTATGTTCGAGGCACGGAGGTGTGCCGTGGCTGGCTAACGCCTTGGCCCGTCATCGTCGGAACTGGAGTCCTCAGCGTCATGTACTGTCTTTATGACACGCTGAGGCTCCTGGAACCCCACCTGGTGGGCAGCGGTGACTGGGGCATCGGCCTTCTGTTTGCCATCCCTCTGAGGGTAGGGCGGTGCTTCAGCCCTCTGCTGTCTTCCATTGCGGAAGCGCTCTGCGAGCCTCTGGATCTCCCAGCACTCGGCAGCTGTATGGTTGCAGGTGCCATGCACGGGGCATAGCCCGCCTTGGCCACTGTCTGGGGCCGGTGATTGCCGCTGCCTCTTGTCGGGGCGCGGCCCCCGAGATCCACTGGTTGTCGCAGCTGCGGCGACGGGGGCCGTGAATGGCGACTTCATCTTCCCATTCCCCCGGTTCTTGGTCTTCTTGCCACCTCCATAGGCAGCAGCACCGGACCCAGGCTGCCCTCCCGACTCGGAGGTCGGCAGTGCGTGCCAGTTCCGCCCTTCGGCTGCTCTGGCGCACTTGTCCGCCAGACTAAAGAGCTCCGAGACGTCGCTGACCTCTCTGGTCGCGAGCTTCTCGAGCATTTTCTCGTCCCGGACACCCTGTCGGAACGCCACCACCACAGAGGCGCTTTGGATATGTGGGATGGTGTTGCGCACCTGAGAGAACCGCTGGATGAAAGAGCGCAGCGACTCCCCAGGTTGTTGTTTGACGGCGTGGAGGTCGAGCTCCGTGCTGGGACGGGTGTAGGAGCTGCCGAAGTTGGCGACGAACTGCCGGCAGAGCTCACCCCAAGAGGTTATGGACCCCTGGGGTAGATTCATGAGCCAGGACCGGGCTGGGCCAGTCAAGGCGACGGGAAAGTAGTTGGCCATGACAGCCTCATCGCCTCCTGCAGCAAGTACGGAGGTGGAGTAGATCTGGAGGAACTCCGCTGGGTTGACGCTTCCGTCGTACTTCTCGGGCAAGTGCGGGCGAAACTTGCGCGGCCACCTTGCGAAGCGAAGGTGGGGTGCAAGGGCCGCACATCCTGCACCTGCTGCTGCAGGTACTGGCGCTGCGAACAGGTGGTTCGCACCTGGCACCATGTATCCCGGCATGGGTAAGGCTGCACCGTAGGCCGGGGCCGCTACTTGCGCCGCATATGGTGGTGGCATATGTTGCGCAGCATATGCCTGAGGCGGGGCTCGCATGGCGAAGGCCTGCCCTTCTGGTTGCGTCGAGGCTGACGACATGCTGTCGCCTGCCTCATGGTTGCGACGCCTTTCTCGACGCCGCTCGAGGTACACCCGGGCGTCCTGCCCCAAGTGGCACCGTTCCAGTTCCCTTCGCAGGTCCGTCGACAGGAGACTAGAGGAGCTGGAATCCGCCGTTAGCTCGTCAACCGTGGGTGTGCGCGTCAGCGACACAGTCGGTTGCCCCGGGCGCCGCCCTCGCCGAAACCGAGGGTTCGCGGCGGCGACGACGAGGCGGTCCACCTCGCGGACCCATTGCTGGGTCGCTGAATGGGGCGCATCCCCTGCAGGTGGGTTGCGCAGCAGCGCTCTTGCTGCAGCTAGCGCACCTCCATGGTGTACGCTCAGCGCTGCAGAAGACCTCACGCTGGTCGGGGCCTGCATAGCCGGAGTCGGCGTTGCCGGAGTCGGCTGCTGGCTACCCGCTTGTGCCGACACACTCCGTCCTGAGTGCGTCGACATGTACTCCCCGCTGGTCACGGTTCGCCGTGAATGCGGTGGGGGAGAGTTTGCCGCTGAAGGGAGCTTGGTCATCTTCGTCGGCGGAAACTCGTCGCGCTAGGGGAAAAGCCCCCTACCTGGCGCGCCAAATGTCGAAGTGTGCGATCGACACTTCCCCCGGGCCTGCACTAGGCAGCCCGCGGAGGTTCTTTTTTCGGAGGGGCTAGTTCCTAGCGGAGAGCTTGCGCGGATGGACGAGTTAGTGAGAGCTTGACACGGGAAGTTTTACGTGGTTCAGGCCGCCGGAGCGTAAAACCCTACGTCCACGGCGAGTTATGGAGCTCGCTGTATTGCTTGCTGCTCATGGCCGGGGGCCTGAGCTTGGGGGTGAGTTACAGCTTGAGAGTGTATGGCTAGCGTATGAGTTGCAGAATGCGAACCCCTGCTATCGACGCCTACCCGAGCCTTTTATAGTCCAAGGCTCGGGCGGCTTACAAGGGAAGCCGGGACCCGACAGGTGGTCCCGGGAAGATTGTCTATTATCTACCGTATCTGTAGTTATGCCGGTGGTAGCCTCCGGTCGAAGGCTTCTGAGTCTTCCTTTTGCCGCCCTGCCCATGCCGCGCACTAGTCATAGTGGTTGATGACGGCGCAGGCGGCATGGGATGTCTTGTCGCGGCGTTTATTACCTGGCAGGTTCCGACACCGCGCGCCAGTCTATGATGCGACTGGGTGCAACGGCACCTGACAGGCGTGTGCTCCGCGTTTCCGCGTCTTGGGAAGACGCGGGCCTTGAATACCTTGTACGGGCAAGGTGTGGGGCGCCTTTACGCCCGCTGCCTACCGCTCGGGGGCGGGCAGCACCGTTCTTCTGGCCACGTGGCGGGTCCGGAGCCCTTCTCTGAGGAGAGAAGGGTCCGGCCTGCGGGGCACGTGGAGCCTCCGGACCTCTCCCCGCGGAGGGGGAGGTCCGGCTTCTGCACGCCACATGGCGGGCCCGGAGCTCACCTCTGAGGAGAGGGAGGTCCGGCCCCGCTGGACGCGTGGCGTCTTCGGACCTCTCTCCCGCGGAGGGGGAGGTCCGGCTTCTGTATGCCACGTGGCGGGCCCGGAGCTCTCCTCTGAGGAGAGGGAGGTCCGGTCCCGCCAGACGCGTGGCGCCTTCGGAGCTCTCCCTGCGGAGAAGGGCGAGCACCTTAGGCATTTTACCCTGTGCGCGGGGGTACCCCATATCTCAGGTACCAACAGCCTTCTTCTGAGTGCCAAGCAGGGCACCCATGGCCTCAAGCCTTGACTGCCTTGAGTCAAGGTCCGCCCGGGCCCGCTGCTGCCAGCTGAGAAGGCGTTCCCTCTCGCCGGCCAATGCCTTCCGCTCCTGCTCAAAGGCAGATTGGAGCTGCCGGGTGCTGGTCTGGACACGCCCCAGGGCGTCCCACACGGGCGCCGGAGCAGGGGGGATAGGAGTTGCGCCGCTGGACCCCCCTGACGAGTCCAAGACCGGCGGGGGCGCCGGCGCCTCAGCAGCCACGGTGGGGCGCTGTCCTAAGCAGGCCAGGGGGCCAGCAGGCGCACCTACAGCAGCCCTCCCGGTCTCAAGACCTGGCTTCTGGACTGGTGAAGGAGGACGGGTAGGAGCAGATGCGGCCACCGCGGAAAATGAACCCGCTGGTGCAGAGGGTGCCCCCGTCGATTTGGGAGCCATGGGAGCCGCCACGGTCCCCAGGTGCTGAGGCGCGGAGCTTCCGCTGGTTGAAGACGGCCGGATAAGAGGCCCGCCCCTGGTAGCCGGTTGGTCCCTGCAAAGAAGAAGAAGCCCTCAGAATAAGAGAAGAGGCAAGAGCTCTGCTCCTATAAGCCAGAAAGAATAACACTTACTGGGCGGCATGAGCGCTCCAGCGAGCTTGCAGCACTGGCCTCTGGGCTGTAGCTGAACCGCCAGGACCAGCGGCTGGAACGGTCGTGGAATGGAACGCCTGGATCCCCGGCGCACTCGCCGGCGTCGCCCCACCAACATCTGTCCTGGAATCCCCTCCGCTTGAGGAAGGATGGTGAGGTACTTGGGCTGATTCGTACGGCTGCTGTCTAGGGAGAGACCCACCGGGGAGGGACACTCGGGACCTCTTCGGGTCGCCACCCGATGGACCAGCACCTCCGGGAGATGGGAGCAAAGTAGCTCCGGCACCCTGACTCGGCACAGGCGGCACCCTCGGAGGAGACCGGGCGCGTTTCTTCTCTAGATGCCCGGGGGCTGGCTCTTTTCTTTTCCCTTTGTCGGCGGCTTGGGTTCCGTCGGCTCGGGGGGAGGGTTTGACAGCAGCGGATGCCTCATGCCCTGACCCGGGGTGCTCGGTTCCTGGAATGGTGATACCCCGGAAGGCATCCCCGACCTGTCGGATGGCGATCCCGATATCATCAAGGTTCGGCATCTTCCGCAGGAGCTCTGACCTCCTCTAAGGCTCCAAGAAGAGGGGGGTGGCAGAGGGCGGAAGGGCGGGGTCGCCACTGGGAATGTAGTCACCGCTCACCTTGCTCACCATCTCGTTCAGCTCCTCGTCGGAAGGGTTAGAGCCGGGGCCTCTCTCCAGCCTGGTACAGTCCTGCTCGCCGGTGTAGTACCACGCTAGGCGGCTACGCTGCTGCAAGGGAGCAATACGGCGCGACACAAAGTCCATCAGCACCATTAGAGACGTCAGCCCCTCGTTGGCCAAGAACCGGATCCGCTCCAAGACCGGGGTGTACTCCTGCTCCAGCTCGGGGATCTCCTCCTAGAAGCGGCGATCGGTGGTTGGGCTGGCGGTTGGGAGTTGTAGGCGATCGTGCTCGTCGGTCTGCACTACCACCTAGCTCTCCCTCCAGTTTTCCCACCTTGATGCGCTGAAGGGCAGGAGGTATCCAGAGATCTTGGGGTCTTTGCAGCGATGCTGGAAGTAGTATGCCCCCATCTGAGTCTTTGAGCCGCACCCAGTCGTACGCAGCACAAAGAAGTGGAGGAAGAGCGTCACGGAGGCGTGCACCCCCACGAACATCTCGCAGAAGTGGACAAAGACAGCAGCCATTGCGAAGGAATTAGGGGAAAGATGGTGGAGCTGGAGACCGTATGTCTCCAGCAGGGTGACAAAGAAGGAAGAAATCGGAGGAACGAACCCCGCCAGAGCATAAGCGGTGAAGAAGACTATCTCCCCCTTTTCCAGGACCAGGGGGAGAGATCCTCGGCGAAGCCGATGTTTCTGCTCTTCTGAGCGCCAGCCCAGCAGCCAGCGCACTGGCCCGAGCTCGGAGGAGCGGACGAGGCGCGTCGGGAGCAAGTTGGAAGCCATGGCGAAAGAGGGCGCAAGGGCAGGAGAGCCGGGGCGCAAGAGTTCAAGGGAAGTACGAGCGCAATGCGAAGGGAAGCCGCGATGCGGGTGAGATCCCCTTTTAAAACTTTCCAGGGATGGTTCGGGGTAATTCGAAAACCTCCGGAAACATCGCATCGGCGACCTCGTTGGCTCCGAGACCGGGCGCCGATGAAAGGTGGACCCAAGCCGCCCAACTGAAGCGGTGGGTCAAGGAGTCAGTCTCCTGAGAAGATGAGCCGGCAAGGCACTTCGGCGATTCCCGAAGAAAGCGCCGCAACGTGTAGAAGTGGCAGTCTTGGGAACCGCCACAGTAAAAGCAACCATCAATTGAGCGCACACTCCCACGATCCCATGGCCGTTCGTGCTCCGGCAGCGGTCAATTCGGGACTTAGAGGAAGTGCGCGGATCGGAAGAGACGGAGGTCCCACCTCGGGCTCGCTATCTCCCCCGAGATGGGCCCGGGGGCCACTGTCGGTACCTGGGATATGGGGTACCCCCGCGCACAGGGTAAAACGCCTAAGGAACTCGCCCTTCTCCGCAGGGAGAGCACCGAAGGCGCCACGCGTCCGGCGGGGCCGGACCTCCCTCTCCTCAGAGGAGAGCTCCGGGCCCGCCACGTGGCATACAGAAGCTGGACCTCCCCCTCCGCGGGAGAGAGGTCCGAAGGCGCCGCGTGTCCAGCGGGGCCGGACCTCCATCTCCTCAGAGGAGAGCTCCGGGCCCGCCACGTGGCCAACAGAAGCCGAGCCTCTCCCTCCACGGGGAGAGGTCCGGAGGCTCCACGTGCCCCGCGGGACTGACCCTTCTCTTCTCTGAGAAGGGCTCCGGGCCCGCCACGTGGCAGCAGAGCGACGCTGCCTGCCCCGAGCGGTAGGCAGCGGGCGTGAATACGCCCCATACCTTGCCCGTACAAGGTATTCAAGGCCCGCATCTTCCCAAGACGCGGAGACGCGAAGCACGCTTCTGTCAGGTGCCGTTGTGCCCAGTCGCATCACAGACTGGCGCGCGGTGTCAGAACCCGTCAGCCAATAAACACCGCGACAAGACATCCCATGCCGCCTGCGCCGTCATCAACCACTACGACTAGCATGCGGCATGGGCAGGGTGGCAAGATGAAGACTCAGAAGCCTTCGACCAGAGACAACTACCGGCATAACTGCAGATACGGTAGATAATAGACAATCTTCTCGGGACCACCTGTCGGGTCCCGGCTCCCCTTGTAAGCCGCCCGAGTCTTGGACTATAAAAGGCTCGGGTAGGCGTCGATAGCAGGGGTTCGCACTTTGCAACTCATACGCTAGCCATACACTCCCAAGCTGTAACTCACCCCCAAGCTCAGGCCTCCGGCCCTGAGCAGCAAGCAATACAGCGAGCTCCATAGCTCGCCGTGGACGTAGGGTTTTACGCTCCGGCGGCCTGAACCACGTAAAACTCGCCGTGTCAAGCTCTTACTAACTCGTCCATCTGCGCAAGCTCTCCGCTAGAGACTAGCCCCACCGAAAAAAGAACCTCCGCGGGCTGCCCAGTGCAAGCCCGGGGGAAGTGTCGACCGAACACTTCGACAAGACTCAATAAAAAAGGAGGAAAATATACAAGTCCTAGGGTTCCCCTGTCTCGCGCCGGAACCTAGAGGCTACAAGAGCAGCCACGTCCTCGACTTCGGCCCTGGCGGCTTCCTCCCGCTCCTCTGCGGGGCCCTGTCTCGCTGGCTCTAGTGAGAAGGAAGGGTCCCAGCTCCGGAAGCACGCCAACACGTGCGTGGCAACCTCCATCGCCAGGCCCCGTCTGTCGAAGTGTTCGGTCGACACTTCCCCCGGGCCTGCACTGGGCAGCCCGCGGAGGTTCTTTTTTCGGTGGGGCTAGTCCCTTGCAGAGAGCTTGCACGTATGGACGAGTTAGTAAGAGCTTGACACGGTGAGTTTTACGTGGTTCAGGCCGCCGGAGCGTAAAACCCTACGTCCACGGCGAGCTTTGGAGCTCGCTGTATTGCTTGCTGCTCAGAACCGGAGTCCTGAGCTTGGGGGTGAGTTACAGCTTGGGTGTGAATGGCTAGCGTGTGAGTTGCGGGAATGCGAACCCTCGCTATCGTCGCCTACCCGAGTCTTTTATAGTCCAAGACTCGGGTGGCTTACAAGGGGGGCCCGGGACCCGACAGGTGGTCCCGGGGAGATTGTCTGTCATCTACCGTATCTGCAGTTATGCCGGTAGTTGTCTCTGGCGAAGGCTTCTGAGTCTTCGTCTTGCAGCCCTGCCCATGCCGCATGCTAGTCGTAGTGGATGATGACGGCGGGGGCGGCATGGGATGTCTTGTTGCTGCGTTTATTGGCTGGCAGGCTCTGACACCGCGCGCCAGTCTGTGATGCGACTGGGCGCAACTGCACCTGACAGAGGCGTGCTCCGCGTCTCCGCGTCTTGGGAAGACGCGGGCCTTGAATACCTTGTACGGGCAAGGTATGGGGCGTCTTTACGCCCGCTGCCTATCGCTCGGGGGCAGGCAGCGCCGTTCTGCTGGCCACGTGGCGGACCCGGAGCCCTCCTCAGAGGAGAGGGGGGTTCGACCCCGTGGGACACGTGGAGCCTTTGGACCTCTCCCCGCGGAGGGGGAGGTTCGGCTTCTGTCGGCCATGTGGCGGGCCCGGAGCTCCTCTCTGAGGAGAGGGAGGTCCGGCCCCGCCGGATACGTGGCACCTTTGGACCTCTCTCCCGCGGTGGGGGAGGTCCGGCTTTTTTATACCACGTGGCGGGCCCGGAGCTCTCCTCTGAGGAGAGGGAGGTCCGGCTCCGCTGGACACATGGCGCCTTCGGAGCTCTCCCTGCGGAGAAGGGCGAGTTCCTTAGGCATTTTCCCCTGTGCGCGGGGGTACCCCATATCGCGTGTACCGACAGTGGCCCCCGGGCTCTCCTCGGGGGAGGTAACGAGCCCGAGGTGAGGCCTTGTCCTACCCGCGCACTTTCTTGTCTTGAGTACTCCCTGTGCTGGCAGGGTCTTGACGGCTTCGGAGTTGAACCTCTTAGGAGAGGGTGAAGCCTGGCATCGGAGCTCGGCCCGGCTGTGGGGGCGTAGGTCCGGAAGTCATCGGAGCTCAGGCCAGCGACGGGCGTGAGGTCCGGTATCGGCGCTTGCCTCTGAAAGGAGGGCGAGGGCTGGCCTCAGAACTTGGCCCAGCTGTGGGGGCGAAGGTCCGGAAGTCATCGAAGCTCAGGCCAGCGAAGGGCGAGAGGTCCGGCATCAGCGCTCGCCTCTGAAAGGAGGGCGAGGGCTGGCCTCGGAGCTCGACCTGGCTGTGGAGGTGGAGCCCGAAAGTCATCGGAGCTCAGGCCAACGAAGGGCGTGAGGTCCAGCATCAGCGCTCGCCTCTAAAAGGAGGCCGAGGGCTGGCCTCGGAGCTCGGCCCAGCTGCGGGGGCAGAGGTCCGGA
Source organism: Neostapfia colusana (assembly GCA_030760725.1). Lineage (NCBI taxonomy): Eukaryota > Viridiplantae > Streptophyta > Magnoliopsida > Poales > Poaceae > Neostapfia > Neostapfia colusana. The sequence goes on from JASWHV010000004.1 coordinate 122,661,295, forward strand.
GCTGCTCAGTGGTCCTCCCTTTCCTGTCCCTTAGTCTCATTTGGCTTACTGTCCCAGGCCGGAATGCGGGGCTTGGGTAATCCAGTGCACTTGGTCCCGGAGGTCTGGCCCCAGCCCCAGTCAGGGTGTAACCGTCCGGCCCCCTAGTACTCAGACCGTAGCGCCGGGAGGCAGAGTGCGCATGCTTTGGGTGCAAGACCGGGCAAAGCAAGGCTCCTGACCCCCCGGTTTTGCGTAGGTCTTTTCTCGGAGGAGACCAACTGGCGGTACAGTACCCTTATAGGGGGAGATCTAAAAGGCCACCAGGCCTCTGGCAGGTACCCCAAGCACCACCGCCTTCAGCAGGACGGCAAATATCGACTATGCATGAGAGCCGGAAAGAGGAGCCGAGTGTACAATGGACGCACACTGTTGGGTAGCGTCGGAGCGCCTGTCTTCACGCAGAGCGGGTGATGCGTGGCTTCGTCGTATGCCGGACACGGGGGGGACCCCCATGGCTATATCAGGGGGAAGCATGGCTTCGGCTCCGCCTACCATGTGGAAGGGTAGTTCCCGTGACCCGGCCCTGGGAAGTCCGGCTGGCCCTCGACATGGAGGAGCCGGTATCCCCCGACGGCTCTGGGTGCGCGTCTGCATGGGTTGTGTGGGTCTGCTTGGCGTGGACCTGGCACGCATTGCATCCCTAACCGGTTTGACGGCGTCCAAGTGGCTCTCGGTCAGTAGGAGCCATGCTGGGTGGCGTAACCGACCAACGTGCGTGACGATGAGCGTTCCCAGCACTCGCCTCCTTGGACTACTGCGAGCTAATCGCAGCCTTCCTCCTGGGTTATGCACCGCAATAGGATGTCGTGGCGCCACGCCAGTAAACATACCAGCGCGTAGCACTTAGCCATCCGCACCACCCGTTCAGCGGATGCACGTTCATCAGGAAGGATGTCCTTCAAGGAGTCCCGAACCTCCGTGGTCCATGCATCGGGACTACTTGAGCTTCTGGATCTTGAGCGCTGGGTTGCACGGAGTCCCCAGTGACTCTTACGATCCTTTGGCGGCATACAGGGCCACCGGGACTGCCTAGCTTCGTGGCACTGGTTCAGCCCCCTTCGCTCGGCTCGGCGGGCCGGGCTGTGGACCGCAGCAACATCCTTTCGAAGACTCCTTCGTGCGCAGGGGCTCTGATGGAGGCTTTCATTGAGAGGTCGTCAGCTGCGGCCGTGCCAGCGCGCGGTACAT